>CM053793.1:163793496-165253496 GCA_028749045.1 Cupressus sempervirens | reverse complement strand
AGAAAGGAATTTGATGAGATGAAGGGAATAGCTATGGAAATGAAGGCCAGTGGCCAATTTGAGCTTATGACCCCTACACCCATTGTAATAGTAGGACCTACTAAAGAGGTCACAGATGCCCAAACAAGTGCATAGACTCCTACTATACCTTATGCAAGAGCTATGTAGTAGCAACCCCCAAGCAAACTAGCAAAGACTGAAGAAGCATCACCTACAAGAAAGTCTACAAGGCCTCAATGAACCAACACCCCTCCTAAAAGGAGAGTGAAGTAGAATATAAGTGGCTCAAGAAAAAAGAGAAAAACCTTGTAGATTAGTTCATTTGAGTCAAAAGAAGAAATTGGTGACAGACTAGTTGAGCCAACTAATCAAGAAGAAAAGACATCAGTAGGGCGAAAAGCATGGAAACCAAAGGTAGAAAATCTAAACATGCAAATCATTAATGACAATAATTTTATACAATTGAATAAATACTATGATTTTTATAATAACATGGATGGGAAACAACTAGAAAATGATGTAGTTAGGAACATTATTATGAAAGATAAGAGATTTGATAGTATATGAGGTCAAATACCCAAAGACTTGTATATTAGATTTCTAAATAGGAAGAGTGGAGTTGTAGAGGAAGACACACAAATAAGAATGAATATGGTGAGAAACTTATGTTCTGTAAGTAATGAGGAAGAAATAATAGAAATTTTGAGAGTATAACACCATTGCTGAGACATAAGAAGAGATTCATTCTCCTCATGGGAGGAAATAATGAAGAAGTAAATAAGGAAACTCAAGAGGCTATAGTTTCATACATGTCTACTATGCCTAAGATAAGTGTACATGCAAAGGAGGCAAGTTAGATGCCTAGAAAAAGTGTGCAACTAGAGGACGCAAGCTAAACACCTAAGGAGTATGCAGAAAAAGGAAACTAGTCCTATTGCATGCAATCCTCCTCATAGTTTTGAACCACTAGCTACATAAAGTTCTTCACCACATATTACTATTGGCAGTGAATCTATGGAAATAGATAACATCAAGGTGATAGTTGACAAAACAAAGGATCCATTCAAGGATTTGGTGCCAAAATGGTTGGCACTATTGTAGATTACAGTAGCTCTAATGAAGAAAAGGATCAGGAGCCTATGAAAGAAGATGTACAGAAGATTGAGACCTCAAATGTATCCTTAACACCAATAGTAGTAACATCATCTACTCAAGTAGCAGAGGTAACAACAGTAGTAGCAACAGTTCAATCTGATGAAGAAGATGAAGTGAAGAATCTTGTATCTTCTTTGAGAAATTTTCTTGAGAAGAAGAAATTAGTTAAGTCAATTGAGAAGACATTGACTTTAGTCTTGAATAGAATAGAGAAATTTGTGAGCCTTGTTGACACCCCTACAGATTTTTAGTAGTGTGCAAAAATTTTATGCAAAGCATTTGATAATGAGTTCACAACAATCACAAATGTGGCTTCAATTCAAGCACAAATAGAGCATGAAGGTAAAATCCTCAATATCATGTGCACTAATATGAGAAATGACATAGAAACCTTGAACATATGTATTAAGGCATTGAGGTAATGTATAGAGGAAGGAAAATAGGCTTATGATAAGTGCAACTTATCATACATTCATCTCCAAGAATTTGATGATTAGATCAAAGGAAAGGTGACTGAGTTTCAGATGGTCACTGACAACTTTTTGAAGTAGAATCAGAAGATAGAAACCATTGAGCACATAATGGAGATACTTCATGATAGTATAAGGGAAATCCAAGCAGAAAAAAAGAAAACTCTGAAGAGATTCACTTATTTAAGAGAACACTTATTCCCTCAAATAACATTGTTGGAGAATCAATTCAAAGAATGTTTGTCAGCAAAATCATCTTATGAAAAATTTTGTGGCTATAGATTTGAATGCAATAGAGTTGGCAGCATATGCTTTATGTGCATGTATCAATGTATCTAATGCACTAAAGGATAGTTGGAAGAAAAACTTTACGCAATTGAAGACCAATTTCAACGATTGCTTTTCAAAGTTTTGATGCAGCTACCAAATTCTTGTTAGTCTCTTTTTGATACCTTTGTCATGATGTCAAAGGGGAAGAAATATGGAAAATTGTATTGTAATTGTAATATGTAAGGGGGAGTGATAAGTTGTAATCAGCGTTATAAGAGATGTAATCCTCTTAAAACATAAATACAATGTTTTAACTATGTTATGGTTATTTGTTTTGATTGGTATGACACCATGTTTGGGACTTAGCCAATTTTCTCAAAATGTTCCCATCAATGCCAAAGGGGGAGATTGTTGGAAAGATGTCCAATCAGTCAAATAAGGTAAGTTATGGTTGTCATTTATTTCAACATATTTGTTTTGTATATTAGTCATGTTCATTTGTGAAGGAAAATTGTCTAAGTGTTAGACAATGTTACAACAACATGACATATTTGATGATAGCAAAATATTCCCTTGGAATATTCTCTTGCATAGTTAACTAGAGAAGCATGACATCATAATGATTCCATATACAAATGTGCATGTCTATATAGTCAAATGAGTTTGAGTTATGAAGGAATTAGTGATCTAGTATTAATACAGCATAGAATAGAGCATATCGGCAAAATGTGTTTAACAACTTGGTTTATTGTTTTGAGTTATAATTTCTTGTTAAACCAACTCTAATAATGTTATGTGAGCTGAGTAAGGAAGAATTTACCAATATGTTTTGTATAAGAAAAGAACTTCATTTGTGAAGTTAAGTGTACAAATATATGATGATAATGATGTGTGATAAGTGATTGCAAAGTTGATATGATCTTGTGAAATGAGAGTAACAATTGAATGTGACATTGTGATATATGATGCAAAGCATTGTTATGCTAGATATGATGTAGATTAATTTGTGTGTAGTCACTCTTGTATGAAGAATTTTCAATCATAATATTTGTGAAGTACAACAAGTATCTCTGAATTGTATGTATACTTATTTCCTAAACAACTTATTATATAGTTGCATGTTAGTGTAGTGGGCTCTTCTTGCACACATTTGCATATGATTTAACAACTCCTAATAGGGTTGAAGCTTCTAACAAGGCCTAGCCTCCTAACAGGGACTTGAGACACTATACATGCTTCATAGACTCCTAATAGGGTTAATATCCTTAATCGGATCCTTTATATAGTGAATCATGTTGTGGGTTTCATCCCCACTACGGTTTTTCCTTGGCTAGGGTTTCTCTAGTTAACAAAATATGGTGTTATGATCTCTCTTTGTGTATGGTTGTTTATACTATTCAGCATTTTTGGTTTTCTTATACATATGGTAAAGTAATTAATAATATCTAGGTGTGGACAAAAAGATTGAAAATACCAATTCACACTCCCCCCTCCCCCCCCCCCCCCCCACCCCACTCTAAATATATCTATTTCTAACAGGAATTTATTCAAAATTATCTTATTTATCAATGAATAGGAGTATAACCACCACCACTACCAGAACCAAGACTTCAAGGGGAAAAAAAAAAAACATATTCAAATTATAAAATTAGTAGTTGTACTAAATTGAGATCCTTATCTACTCCTTCAATTGCCTTGTGATTTAAATATACTTCCAAAATTTTATGTACTAATTTAATAATATAAAAAAATGTATTCTCAGCTACCCCATGAATATCATTAGGGAGGGGGATTAAAAATTCAATAGCCTTTTTAGATGAAAAGGGACATGATCTAAATGAGGTGTTTGAGAAATCACATTAGTGGGAGCATCATTCAAAGACCCAAAAAGTGAAAATATTTTAGTGTGTTGGAAATATTGGTTCTAAATATTTATCCAAAGTATGAAAATATTTTACCTACAATTCTGTAAATTTTGGAGTTCCACATAGTTTTGAGATGTTGTTGATGAAGACTATATTGAACACAATGCTTATTACAAATTGATTTTCCAAAAATGTGACATGTTTGTGCAGGTAATTGAACAATGGGACTGGTTCTCGTCAACACTATTTCTTCATTTCAGTTTTAAATATATACAACTAAAAGTAAATTTGAAAGGCTCAAAAGTTTTTGGAATGCCACATGATCTAGAAAAGGTAGTAAGAACATTTAATACCTACAATACTCACTGCAAGTTGATTAGGTGAAAGTACAACATATTTATTGAAGCAATCCACAACAACTAGACTACTTCTCCTTATGCATCTTTCATTAAGATTTTAATAACATAAATTTTGCATTACACCTATTAAAACCTTAAAGAAAATTTAGACTTCCATAATATTGTACTGATTTGTGAAAAATTCTCCTTATATTTAATGAGGAAATTAATATCAATCATTTTTTATTTATAACATTCTCATATATCATATATGTCAAGAAGAATCCCTCCATGTCTGAAGTTTGTTACAACCAAACTACAATTAACTCTCACATCCTCTCCACATACATTAAATTGGGATTTAACCTCTCCAAACTTATGTTAAATAAAAAATCCAAGTAAACAAGTTTGTTAATCCTTGTTCAAGTATTGTCAACCACACCATCCACATGGGGAACAAGTCAAGATTGTGACTTGATTCTAGAATATTGTTAAAGACTCTATAAATAGAGCCAGTCCATTTCAACCAAATAAATGACAATTAATAACAATATCTTTATTCTCTATTGATTCTTTGTTCACAGTGTTGATGTTATTCACTAATTTCATTCAAAAAAAATTTCATCTTGGTATCAGAGAAAATATGCTTGTTGGATAGTGGTATGTTTTTTTTGTATGATTTATTGTTGTAGGTAAATCTAATTGAGCTACATTAAATATTTGGGATACCAAGAGATTTCTACACATGTTGGGTAAAATTTTTACAATCTCTTAATTTGGGCATTGAAGGTTCTAATATTTTTTCTCATTCACAAAGGAGAGAAGAATTTGGTGAGAGTCCTCTTTGGAAATTTTAATGTAAGTGTTGAACATTCTAACATCTTTTTCTCATCCAAAGAGGAGAGAAGTTGATTACTAGATTCTCTTGGTGTTATTCTTCACACAGTTAGATTAAATAGAAAGAATTATTATAATTGGGTATCACAAATAGAAATGTCTCTAACTCTACAAAACTGTTATGACATTGGACCAGTAGATTCTAGAAGAGAACAAGATCTTTGGGATAGGAGAGACAAGAAGATTGTAGCTTGTATAAAAAATTGGATGATGTATGGATTATAGCTCTCACCAAAAAGTTGTATAATATGAGATTATTAAGCTCACAAGAAATAGTGTCTAATTTTAAAGTAAACTAGAGGAAAATAAAAATGAGTTGGTTTCACTTGGAAAGAACATAGAGGATAAGGATTTTGTGCAAATAATATTACAAAGTCTTCTAGGTTTTTATTAGTCTTTTAGAAGGGGGTTTGATATTGTAGATAAACCAAAAATTTTAAATCTAATGAGTTATGTGCTAAGCTAATTTCAGAAGAGAAATGTCAAATAAAAGAAAGAGAATCATTTACTTTTGATTTTGAGTCTCAAGCATTTTTAATGAAAGGAAAACAATATCATCAAAATGCACAAGATAATAAATTTAATGTAAGGAATTAGAAGTATGGAGATAAAAATACTTCATCTAAGAATCCAAATAGAAGAAAGTGAAAATATAATTATCGTGGTAAAAAAGGACACAAAATTAATGAAAGCTACAAAAGGATTAATGATACAAAAAAGAATAAGCCCAAAAAATTATTTGATTCTAAGAGAAATGTCTTTTGTGTAGCACTTAAAGAAAATAGTTATTTTAAGGATGCATGGGTAATTGATTATGATTGTATACAAAATTTTTCACACAATAAGGAGCAATTTGAGTTACTAAATGAAAGAAATGGTGAAATTTTTTATGTGGGAGATAATAGTCCTCGAGAAGGGTATGTGCAGGATCATAGTGTGCCAAATAGTGGTGATATGAAAAATATGTAGGTTTGAAATGTCTAAAGGCATTTCAAAATCTTCTTTGACTTTTTTCCACCCATCCTAATACCAAACAAAAAAAATATTATCTTTCCTTATTGGGTACCTGATTTCATAATGCCTACCCAATCTATATCCCCAAATCATGACATCAAATTTAAATGTAAAGGGAGTGGGAACTAATTTAAATAGTCCTAGCATAATATAGTTATAGTAGAATTTGGGGTGGGGGACCAATATGTGTGTGTGTGTGTGCGTGTGTGCGTGCATGCGTGCGTGCGTATGCGCGCGCGCGCGCGCGCACGTGTGTGTGTGTGTGTGTGTGTACAATAATTATATATCATATATATTAATAACCTAAATTAATAAACTATATGATGATGTATGTTCCTAGGGATCCCCCTAGGGACTTACATTTTGTGTTCCATTGGGTCAAAAGGGGTTATGGGATACCTTATGACCCCTCCCAACCCATTATAAAGGCAGTGGGGACTAATTTAAAAATTATATAGTCCTAGCATAATATAGTTATAGGATAATTTGTGGTGGGGGACCAATGTGTGTGTGTGTGTGTGTGTGTTATAATTATATATCATATATATTAATAACCTAAATTAATAAACTATATGATGATGTATGTTCTTAGGGATCCCCCTAGTGACTTACATGTTGTGTTCCATTGGGTCAAAAGGGGTTATGGGATACTTTATTGTTGGTTTAAAGAATAATTTTGATAGTTGAGTGTCAATACACTTAACCATTTTTCACTATACATGCCGAGTGATATCAAGTGCCAAGTTATTCAAGTGCCGAGTGATATCAAGTGCCGAGTGATATCAAGTGCTAAGTGATATCAAGTGCCGAGTGATATCAAGTGCCGAGTAATATCAAGTGCCGAGTAACATAAGGTGCCGAGTGATATAGTTTGTTTAGGTGCTAAGCTATCCAGGAGACAGCATGTGTCGAGCATCAGTAATGCTTCAGGAGCTGAGTAACTCAGGATATCAACATAAGAGTTTGTAATTGCACAAACTATGATGTAAACCTTTTTTGTAGCCAACATAAGGTAAATATCAAAAGATCTAGAGATAAGAATGAATCTTTTAAATTTCCTATGCAATCTGCATGTAGCCAATTGGAAAATTTAGAAGGCATGCAACCAATCAGCAAAAATGGAAGTATTGAGTGGGAAATTGAGATTCAATCTGGATCGTAGATCCATATCTAACCCTAAGTCTTCGAAGTCTTTTTAAGGAAGAAAAAAGATTCACTGTAATGATGATGAGAGAAGGAGAATAGAGTTTAAAAAATAATAATAATGGAATTCAGTGAAAGAAGACATAGAGAGTAAGAGCAACAATTCAATATTCAGTTGATCAGAACAAAGGAAAGGAGATGAACAGAAATTAGATCTTAGAGGATTGAAATTAGAGAGAGAGCTAGAACAAGTACCTACATTCAGCAATCAAGGAATGCAAACTATCAAGTTTATAATACATAATACTCTCTTACCATTGTATTAGAAAGGAAATCCTATCTAGATAGGTTGTCTTAACAACTATTTGTAGATCCTTATCAAAAGGTGATTAAATCCTTTAATAGGGTGACACTTCATGGTAAGCATTTCTAAATCCTTTAACCAGGTCACTATTGACACAGTGTAAAGCCTTTAATAGGGCAAGCCTTTAACAGGGTAGACCATCAGAAGTGGTTGAACAATATTACTGCAGTGAATTTTTGTGGGTATCATCCCCACCCCAGTTTTACCTTCTTATTTATGGAGGGTTTTTGGGTTACCAAATTCCAGTGTTATGTGTTGTTGATGCATGTCTTAGTTTCATATTTTCATGATGTATTTACATGCATGCAATTTACTTTCAGATAAAAGTTTTATTGGATAAAGTGTAATACTTCTGATTCACCCCCCCCCCCCCCCCCCCCCTCATCAGTATTCTTTCCATTTTTGAATATTCCAAGAATTGGTATCAGAGCAGATTAGGTTCTCACAAGAAAAAGCCTAACAGCTTGGAGGAAAAGATATAAAGATGGAAGTTTTCAAACTTGGAAAGATCATTGAAAAGCAGGTGATAGATGTGCAACTTGCTCTACATAGCTTGGAGGAATCTAGAGATAAGTTGAGAAACTCATTGAAAAGAAGGAAGGATTTAGCCATAGCCGAAAATGAGATAAACTACAAGGAGATTGATACCACAAATATATTTTCCAATGGAGATACTAAAGAGTTTGATGCAGCAATTGTAGAACTGATGGAGAAAAACAAAGTTCAAATAGATGAGATAAGATCTCTCAAGATGGAACATGAATCACAGGCCATAATGTTATGTGAAATCACTGAACAAAAGAAAAGAACAGTTGAAGATAAAGTCGTGATGGAAAATGACAAAAGGAATCTTGCAAACAGACTTGAAGAAAAATGTACTGAATTAATAAGGATCTCAAACATGCAGATGGATACACTTGCCCAAATGATGAACCTTCATCATGAACTTAATGTGAAAGACATTGAGATCTCTAGACTAAAGATGCCGAATGAACAATTGCAGAATGACTTAAGAAGAGGAAAGGAAATTTCAAAAAGCTTCAACAAACCCAATGAAGCCATCATGTATTTTGAGCAATTGCTGAAATCCCCAAGATCAACCCATGATACATCAGGACTTGGATACAACAGCACTAAAGTTGGAGAATCATCAAAGAGTGTTAAACAAAGAAGCAACAAAGGTAAAAATGTCAAACTTACATGTCATTTTTGTGGAAAGAAAGGAAATACATCTAATGTATGTAGAAGCAAGAATGCCCATCGGCATGATAAGCCTAAGAATGTAAACTATTGTCATAAGTGCAAGAAGCAAGGTCATCAAGCATATGAATGTAGAACCAAGACTATTAAGACATCAAGATTTGAGGGTCACTATCATAATTGCAAGAAATATGGACATAGAGATTTTGAATGCAGATCAAAGCCTATGTGGACATCAAATCAACCAGTAAAGACATCAAACCATGAATTTTGGGATTACAACACTAGGTACAGTTGTCACTATTGTCAAGAATATGGACATATACCCCAAAATTGCATAAGAACATATTTTAGGGGAAAATATAAAAGATGGTTGAGTCAAACCACATGTTTTAGTTGCTTAAAAACTGGTCATATCAGCAGGAATTGCCCAACAAGGTCAAAGGCACCAAGTTCTAAGTTCAACAATGGAAAGACAAAGATAGATGTTGAACACATCAGAAGTGAGATGAATGAGACATGGAAGAAGAAAGATGAGTGTAGCACATCAAGTGCAGATATCACTTCACCTAATAGGTCAAGTGATCACACTTCATCAAATTAAAAAAGAATGGGTGTGTGGGATTGATAAACTAAGTTACATCATACATTAGCCCCAAAACATAGAAAAATACAAAGAAGAAATCAGCATAAGCAAAGATGCTAAGTCAAAATTAAGAGTCTTGCAAAATCTGCCAAAATTGTCTTCAGGTGCCGAGTTGCTAAAAGTGACCGAGTTGATAGATGATGTCAAGCTATGAAATATCAATGGGAGCCTAGGGAAGTGAAACACAATGAGTATCGAGTCATGTCAAAATCCTTCAGGTGTCAAGTAGACAATTTTCAGTGCACTAAGCATTAATTACTCTATTCTGAAGAGTACATAGTTCAATTTTTGATCATTTCTTACCATTCAAACACAAAGAAAAGACGAGAAGAGCGCCAATGATCAAGGCCAGCTTAGAAGCCATTTGTGAAGATTTCAACAGTGATTCAGCACAAGTCTCATTGATTTGAGGTATTTTACTTAAGTGTCGAGCTATGTAGTGTTTATAAACTTGTTTAAATTGTAAACCCTAGTTTGGAAAACAATGACATCTAGGTTTGGAACCACTAAGAGCAAAGAGAGTCATGAGATACAATTGGTTAGTAATGAAGTTAAGCAAACAGAATTCAAGCCCATTCTAGAAGTTGCATATAAGAATGATCCCACAAGTGCATTATCAGTTATTCCTAATAAAGTTGTTATGGTCCAAGATGTTTGTAGATGCTATAACTGCAAAATTGGAGCCATAGGAGATTTAGAAATTCATAATGCATATGACAAGCTATGTGAGAACAAGATACTGAAAGATGAGTTCTCAATAGTCGAGAGAAAAGGATTGACCAAAACCCTCAAATTTTTTATTGTTTTCAAAGTTGAATGGGTACGCATAGTTTTGAGCAGAATACATGATGGAGCCTTTTGGTTAGAAATAGGGCTAATGAAATTCACCAAGAGAATTGTTCATAGGGTTACTGGTATTCCAACCCTAGATCGACCAAAGACCCTGCCTAGTGACAAAAGGGAAGTAATAGAGAGAAACACAGGTGCTAAATGGAATAATAGGGGAATGACTATTGATAAAATCATAGAACCCCTACTGGATTTTGCTGTGAGAATCATCTCACACAAATTGTATCAGTCAAGCAGGTTAAACAGTGTGCCTTGTATAGCAGTTGATGTTGCATACAAATTGATTAAAAAGGATCATACCTATGATCTAGCAGAGCTCATGTTTCAACAGATTAATGAGAATCTAGGAGCTATAAGGAAAAGCAAGGGAGCTCAGTGCAAATTTGGATCAGTTTTGGTGTGCATGTTTTTCTATCTAATGAAAGAATTCCCTTCGGTGGGTAAGGTGAGATGGAGTCCAGACAAAACAATTGTTGAACAAATCAATGGATATATTGAACAAATGGGTGATAATTTTGATGCCCAAATGAAAAGTTACTTTGAGGACTTCAAAAAGTCCATGAAATAAAGAATGAGGATTCTAGTCTCATTGACTGAAAAATATGAAAAAGACATTTGTTTTCTTGTAGATATTGATTATACCCATATACAAGCAGTCATACCTAGAGTAAGATGGCTTAGGCCACTAGGCTATGAACTCAACATTGATCAAGCCTCTGTAGCAATAACAGCCCTCCTTGCAGAAGAAGTTGATAAGAATACAAAAGCATTTGGAACCAATGATGTTGTAAAATCAAGGGTGATAACAAATTTGAAAACTGCCTCAGTAGTAAAGAAGAAAGAAAAATTGTTAAGGAAAATCAAAAAAAAATTTGGTGTTGAAGAAGAAGGAACAACAGAAGAGAAAGAAGAAGACATTGAGGATGAGGGAGATGAACCACAAGGTTTGACTCAAGGGTTAGGAGAAGATAAAGAGGAAAGTGTTGAGGAAGAAGAAGTCGAGGAAGCACAAGTTGAAACCAAGGTCACAAAAATAAAGGCCTCAACTCCTCTTGCTCCTCAACCCAAGGGAAAGAAAGTAGCTACTCCAGCATCAAAGAGACCTACTACAAGGGCTGCAACACAAAAAGCCCAAGAGGAGGCAAGAGAGAAGAAGAAAACTTCAAAAAAGACTACTGTTGAGCCAAAGAAGAAAAGGAAATTTTTTGCCCAGCCCTAAATAGATGAGGAGAAGACTGAGTCAGAGGACAACAACCAATTTCAAGTGGTAAGGCACAAACCTCAGACTACTATTGATAAATTATGTTCAAAGATCAAGAATGATGATTTGAAAGGCTTAAAGAACCTAACTTTTTCTAATCTCACCAAAGAAGAAAAAAATAAATTAGAGGAATTAGTGTATGCTATGATGGCTGAGTATAAGCACACACCTCTAGAATTAGATGAATCAATGCCTAAAGAATTGTACAAAATTGTAAAGGATAAATGGCATTTTCATTTAAAAGTGGAAAGGGAGATAAGGGAATCAACATTAGCTAGATTGTTGCCTGATTTGACTAAGGATCAAGTAACAAATGCAGTAAAGAGGCATAACAATAGATTCACTCCCAAACATAGAGCTTTAAGCATTTTATAGAACAAAGATGAGGAGGTAGCTACAAAATCCACAAGATTGTGGAAGATAGTTTACAAGAAAATAGAAGATGTGTATAATGAAGAATATAAGGTAGAGGCAAGTGTCAAGATAAAGGAGATGAAGGCATTAGGAATCGAAGAAAAAGAAAAGAAACAAGTGGAGAAGAAGGTTGAAGAAGAAAAGGAAGATGAAACGACACATACAGAGGAGAAACAGGAAGAGAAAGATACAATTGTGCAACAAGATCAATGTGTGAAAGACACATAGGTATCCCCTCCTAGTCCTCCTCATGCCACCATCACACCTGCAGAGATTATCAAAATCAAGGATGTTACAGACACTTCAAGTCCAAACATCAATCCATTAATTGTAGAGGATTTAGAAATCTTTGACCAATCAACACTAGTAGAAAAATTATGTTCAAATCTTGTATTGGTCAGTGTTGATGAATTACAAAACCCAGTAGTCAAAACAAAGGTAGTCGAGGTGAAAACACAAGAACCACCTTCGATCATTCAACCTACTGGTATTCTATTCCTTCCTCCACTACCTCCACCAAGTGTAGTCATTGACACACTTCAAATGCCGAGTACAGTAGTAGGGGAAATTAAAGAAACATCTAAATAGCCAACAAGTTCAACCCCACCTAGTGATCATCAAAAAGATATGCAAGCTGAAGAAAAAGATGAGACAAGCAAGAAGGAGGAGTCTGCAATACAAACATTGGTTGCATTACCCAAATCTGGTACTCCAACATAGACTCTTTAGTAGCTGAGCACTAATAGGTTACAATTACAAATTAGGACACCAGGCTTGAGCTCATCAAAGGTAGTCAGGAAACTTCACTATGGAATTCCTGAGCTTGATGAAGAAATAAAGATTCCATATTATGAATCTAGCACTCTCACTAAAGAGAAGATCAATGAAATTCAGAGTGCATTGGACAGAAGAAGGAGACAAGAAGCACTAATAAGAGAACACAAGCACAAGATTACCTTGAATGAAATCAAAGACATATTCATAGAAGCTTTCTGCTTACAGTCTCTAGATGAGTCAAGGCCAATTGTAGAGAAACTATCTGATATAGTTGACCAAGTGACTAGTGAAGACTAGGAAACAAACGCCAAACTACTAGAATGGTCAGAAAGAAAATTCCAAGGCAAGGTAAACAAGAAAATATCTTGTGATATAGTACTATCACAAGTAGAGCTGGCTAAGAAAATTGAAACAGTCAAAACTGTACTTGGAAACATATTTTCCCTGTACAACAAGTTGTGTGACTTTTCCACATTCACATAGGACACTAGCCAGAAGATACTGAGCTTGGAGAAAAATTTGAAGATTTCTAGCATGCAACTCCCTACAAATACAACTTAGAGTGAGAAGCATTTTGCCCAATCGCTTCACACACAAAGAGAATTAGCTGTCTTAGCAGCAAAGGAGGCAACCAAAAAAGGTAAATTGATGCAAATTCAATCCTCCATCACTCCTCATTTGGAAATACTTCACAAGGAGTAGATGAATGCAGAGATAGTCCTCAAGAAATACCCCAATCTTTCTACAACTGATGGACTTGTACACCTAGCAGCAGAGATTACCATCCAGCATAAGTCATTGGATGTTGCACTAGAAAATTGGGATGCAGCTCTGAAGGTACTCCTTGAAGTAAATAGTACATTTTTGCCCAAGTATGGCATTTCCTTATAAGACCCTTGACATAAGTGTCAAAAAGGGGGAGAATGAGTATGGAGTAAGTGTTAAGTAGAGATTAAGTATGAGGGAGTTAAGTACAGAATGAAATGGTAAGTATGATGAAAGGGGGAGATAGAGAATTTTTGACAAATTTTGATATAACATATTATTCAGAATGCAGAAATAGGACAGAAGTCACTGAGTGTACAAGACATAATCAACTCATAGGGAGTCATAAGGTATATTGTTATTTGTTCCTAAAAATTTTGAAGCAAATAAGAGGATGCATGAAATAATGTCAAGATCACAGGATCTTAGTTAAGTGTTTTTTCCACTCATAT
This sequence comes from Cupressus sempervirens, assembly GCA_028749045.1. Lineage (NCBI taxonomy): Eukaryota > Viridiplantae > Streptophyta > Pinopsida > Cupressales > Cupressaceae > Cupressus > Cupressus sempervirens. The sequence goes on along the minus strand of CM053793.1, from coordinate 165,239,616 downwards.
CAAAGGGGGAGATTGTTGGTTTAAAGAATAATTTTGATAGCTGAGTGTCAATACACTTAACCATTTTTCACTATACATCCCGAGTGATATCAAGTGCCGAGTGATATCAAGTGTCGAGTTATTAAAGTGCCGAGTGATAACAAGTGGCGAGTGATATCAAGTGTTGAGTGATATCAAGTGCCAAGTGATATCAAGTGCCAAGTGATATCAAGTGCTGAGTAATATCAAGTGTCGAGTAACATAAGGTGCTGAGTGATAGAGTTTTGTTTAGGTTCTGAGCTATCTAGGAGACAGCATGTTCCGAGCATCAATAATGCTTCAGGAGCTGAGTAACTCAGGATATCAACATAAGAGTTTGTAATTGCACAAACTATGATGTAAACCATTTTTGTAGCCGACATAAGGTAAATCTCGAAAGATCTAGAGATAAGAACAAATCTTTTACATTTCCTATGTAATCTGCATGTAGCCAATTGGAAAATTGGAAAGGCATGTAACCAATCAGCAAAAAGGGAAGTATTGAGCGGGAAATTGAGATTCAATGTGGATCGTAGATCCATATCTGACACTAAGTCTTCGAATTCTTTTTAAGGAAGACAAAACATTCACTGTAATGATGATGAGAGAAGGAGAATAGAGTTTTTTTTTTTTTTTTTTTTAAGCATAATGGAATTTAGTGAAAGAAGACATAGAGAGTAAGAGCAGCAATTCAATATTTAGTTGATTAGAACAAAGCAAAGGAGATGAACAAAAATCAAATCTCAGAGGATCAAAATCAGAGAGAGAGCCAGAATAATTACCTACATTCAGCAATCAAGGATTGCAAACTATCAAGTTTATAATACCTAATACTGTCTTACCATTATATTAGAAAGGAAATCCTATGTAGATAGGTTGGCTTAACAGCTATTTGAAGATCCTTATCAAAACGTGATTAAATCCTTTAATAGGGTGACACTTCATGTTAAGTGTTTGTAAATCCTTTAACCAGGTCACTATTGACATAGTATAAAGCCTTTAACAGGGCAGACCTTTAACAGGACAGACCATCAAAAGTGGTTGAACAATATTACTGTAGTGAATTTTTGTGGGTATCATCCCCACCCCCATTTTACCTTCTTATTTCTAGAGGGTTTCTGGGTTACCAAATTCCAGTGTTATGTGTTGTTGATGCATGTCTTAGTTTCATATTTTCATGATGTATTTACATGCATGCAATTTACTTTCAGATAAAAGTTTTATTGGATAAAGTGTAATACTTCTGATTCACCCCCCCCCCCCTCATCAGTATTCTTTCCATTTTTGAATATTCCAAGAATTGGTATCAGAGGAGATTAGGTTCTCACAAGAAAAAGCCTAACAGCTTGGAGGAAAAGATATAAAGATGGAAGTTTTCAAACTTGGAAAGATCATTGAAAAGCAGGTGATAGATGTGCAACTTGCTCTACATAGCTTGGAGGAATCTAGAGATAAGTTGAGAAACTCATTGAAAAGAAGGAAGGATTTAGCCATAGCCGAAAATGAGATAAACTACAAGGAGATTGATACCACAAATATATTTTCCAATGGAGATACTAAAGAGTTTGATGCAGCAATTGTAGAACTGATGGAGAAAAACAAAGTTCAAATAGATGAGATAAGATCTCTCAAGATGGAACATGAATCACAGGCCATAATGTTATGTGAAATCACTGAACAAAAGAAAAGAACAGTTGAAGATAAAGTCGTGATAGAAAATGACAAAAGGAATCTTGCAAACAGACTTGAAGAAAAATGTACTGAATTAATAAGGATCTCAAACATGCAGATGGATACACTTGCCCAAATGATGAACCTTCATCATGAACTTAATGTGAAAGACATTGAGATCTCTAGACTAAAGATGCCGAATGAACAATTGCAGAATGACTTAAGAAGAGGAAAGGAAATTTCAAAAAGCTTCAACAAACCCAATGAAGCCATCATGTATTTTGAGCAATTGCTGAAATCCCCAAGATCAACCCATGATACATCAGGACTTGGATACAACAGCACTAAAGTTGGAGAATCATCAAAGAGTGTTAAACAAAGAAGCAACAAAGGTAAAAATGTCAAACTTACATGTCATTTTTGTGGAAAGAAAGGAAATACATCTAATGTATGTAGAAGCAAGAATGCCCATCGGCATGATAAGCCTAAGAATGTAAACTATTGTCATAAGTGCAAGAAGCAAGGTCATCAAGCATATGAATGTAGAACCAAGACTATTAAGACATCAAGATTTGAGGGTCACTATCATAATTGCAAGAAATATGGACATAGAGATTTTGAATGCAGATCAAAGCCTATGTGGACATCAAATCAACCAGTAAAGACATCAAACCATGAATTTTGGGATTACAACACTAGGTACAGTTGTCACTATTGTCAAGAATATGGACATATACCCCAAAATTGCATAAGAACATATTTTAGGGGAAAATATAAAAGATGGTTGAGTCAAACCACATGTTTTAGTTGCTTAAAAACTGGTCATATCAGCAGGAATTGCCCAACAAGGTCAAAGGCACCAAGTTCTAAGTTCAACAATGGAAAGACAAAGATAGATGTTGAACACATCAGAAGTGAGATGAATAAGACATGGAAGAAGAAAGATGAGTGTAGCACATCAAGTGCAGATATCACTTCACCTAATAGGTCAAGTGATCACACTTCATCAAATTAAAAAAGAATGGGTGTGTGGGATTGATAAACTAAGTTACATCATACATTAGCCCCAAAACATAGAAAAATACAAAGAAGAAATCAGCATAAGCAAAGATGCTAAGTCAAAATTAAGAGTCTTGCAAAATCTGCCAAAATTGTCTTCAGGTGCCGAGTTGCTAAAAGTGACCGAGTTGATAGATGATGTCAAGCTATGAAATATCAATGGGAGCCTAGCGAAGTGAAACACAATGAGTATCGAGTCATGTCAAAATCCTTCAGGTGTCAAGTAGACAATTTTCAGTGCACTAAGCATTAATTACTCTATTCTGAAGAGTACATAGTTCAATTTTTGATCATTTCTTACCATTCAAACACAAAGAAAAGACGAGAAGAGCGCCAATGATCAAGGCCAGCTTAGAAGCCATTTGTGAAGATTTCAACAGTGATTCAGCACAAGTCTCATTGATTTGAGGTATTTTACTTAAGTGTCGAGCTATGTAGTGTTTATAAACTTGTTTAAATTGTAAACCCTAGTTTGGAAAACAATGACATCTAGGTTTGGAACCACTAAGAGCAAAGAGAGTCATGAGATACAATTGGTTAGTAATGAAGTTAAGCAAACAGAATTCAAGCCCATTCTAGAAGTTGCATATAAGAATGATCCCACAAGTGCATTATCAGTTATTCCTAATAAAGTTGTTATGGTCCAAGATGTTTGTAGATGCTATAACTGCAAAATTGGAGCCATAGGAGATTTAGAAATTCATAATGCATATGACAAGCTATGTGAGAACAAGATACTGAAAGATGAGTTCTCAATAGTCGAGAGAAAAGGATTGACCAAAACCCTCAAATTTTTTATTGTTTTCAAAGTTGAATGGGTACGCATAGTTTTGAGCAGAATACATGATGGAGCCTTTTGGTTAGAAATAGGGCTAATGAAATTCACCAAGAGAATTGTTCATAGGGTTACTGGTATTCCAACCCTAGATCGACCAAAGACCCTGCCTAGTGACAAAAGGGAAGTAATAGAGAGAAACACAGGTGCTAAATGGAATAATAGGGGAATGACTATTGATAAAATCATAGAACCCCTACTGGATTTTGCTGTGAGAATCATCTCACACAAATTGTATCAGTCAAGCAGGTTAAACAGTGTGCCTTGTATAGCAGTTGATGTTGCATACAAATTGATTAAAAAGGATCATACCTATGATCTAGCAGAGCTCATGTTTCAACAGATTAATGAGAATCTAGGAGCTATAAGGAAAAGCAAGGGAGCTCAGTGCAAATTTGGATCAGTTTTGGTGTGCATGTTTTTCTATCTAATGAAAGAATTCCCTTCGGTGGGTAAGGTGAGATGGAGTCCAAACAAAACAATTGTTGAACAAATCAATGGATATATTGAACAAATGGGTGATAATTTTGATGCCCAAATGAAAAGTTACTTTGAGGACTTCAAAAAGTCCATGAAATAAAGAATGAGGATTCTAGTCTCATTGACTGAAAAATATGAAAAAGACATTTGTTTTCTTGTAGATATTGATTATACCCATATACAAGCAGTCATACCTAGAGTAAGATGGCTTAGGCCACTAGGCTATGAACTCAACATTGATCAAGCCTCTGTAGCAATAACAGCCCTCCTTGCAGAAGAAGTTGATAAGAATACAAAAGCATTTGGAACCAATGATGTTGTAAAATCAAGGGTGATAACAAATTTGAAAACTGCCTCAGCAGTAAAGAAGAAAGAAAAATTGTTAAGGAAAATCAAAAAAAAATTTGGTGTTGAAGAAGAAGGAACAACAGAAGAGAAAGAAGAAGACATTGAAGATGAGGGAGATGAACCACAAGGTTTGACTCAAGGGTTAGGAGAAGATAAAGAGGAAAGTGCTGAGGAAGAAGAAGTCGAGGAAGCACAAGTTGAAACCAAGGTCACAAAAATAAAGGCCTCAACTCCTCTTGCTCCTCAACCCAAGGGAAAGAAAGTAGCTACTCCAGCATCAAAGAGACCTACTACAAGGGCTGCAACACAAAAAGCCCAAGAGGAGGCAAGAGAGAAGAAGAAAACTTCAAAAAAGACTAGTGTTGAGCCAAAGAAGAAAAGGAAATTTTTTGCCCAGCCCTAAATAGATGAGGAGAAGACTGAGTCAGAGGACAACAACCAATTTCAAGTGGTAAGGCACAAACCTCAGACTACTATTGATAAATTATGTTCAAAGATCAAGAATGATGATTTGAAAGGCTTAAAGAACCTAACTTTTTCTAATCTCACCAAAGAAGAAAAAAATAAATTAGAGGAATTAGTGTATGCTATGATGGCTGAGTATAAGCACACACCTCTAGAATTAGATGAATCAATGCCTAAAGAATTGTACAAAATTGTAGAGGATAAATGGCATTTTCATTTAAAAGTGGAAAGGGAGATAAGGGAATCAACATTAGCTAGATTGTTGCCTGATTTGACTAAGGATCAAGTAACAAATGCAGTAAAGAGGCATAACAATAGATTCACTCCCAAACATAGAGCTTTAAGCATTTTATAGAACAAAGATGAGGAGGTAGCTACAAAATCCACAAGATTGTGGAAGATAGTTTACAAGAAAATAGAAGATGTGTATAATGAAGAATATAAGGTAGAGGCAAGTGTCAAGATAAAGGAGATGAAGGCATTAGGAATCGAAGAAAAAGAAAAGAAACAAGTGGAGAAGAAGGTTGAAGAAGAAAAGGAAGATGAAACGACACATACAGAGGAGAAACAGGAAGAGAAAGATACAATTGTGCAACAAGATCAATGTGTGAAAGACACATAGGTATCCCCTCCTAGTCCTCCTCATGCCACCATCACACCTGCAGAGATTATCAAAATCAAGGATGTTACAGACACTTCAAGTCCAAACATCAATCCATTAATTGTAGAGGATTTAGAAATCTTTGACCAATCAACACTAGTAGAAAAATTATGTTCAAATCTTGTATTGGTCAGTGTTGATGAATTACAAAACCCAGTAGTCAAAACAAAGGTAGTCGAGGTGAAAACACAAGAACCACCTTCGATCATTCAACCTACTGGTATTCTATTCCTTCCTCCACTACCTCCACCAAGTGTAGTCATTGACACACTTCAAATGCCGAGTACAGTAGTAGGGGAAATTAAAGAAACATCTAAATAGCCAACAAGTTCAACCCCACCTAGTGATCATCAAAAAGATATGCAAGCTGAAGAAAAAGATGAGACAAGCAAGAAGGAGGAGTCTGCAATACAAACATTGGTTGCATTACCCAAATCTGGTACTCCAACATAGACTCTTTAGTAGCTGAGCACTAATAGGTTACAATTACAAATTAGGACACCAGGCTTGAGCTCATCAAAGGTAGTCAGGAAACTTCACTATGGAATTCCTGAGCTTGATGAAGAAATAAAGATTCCATATTATGAATCTAGCACTCTCACTAAAGAGAAGATCAATGAAATTCAGAGTGCATTGGACAGAAGAAGGAGACAAGAAGCACTAATAAGAGAACACAAGCACAAGATTACCTTGAATGAAATCAAAGACATATTCATAGAAGCTTTCTGCTTACAGTCTCTAGATGAGTCAAGGCCAATTGTAGAGAAACTATCTGATATAGTTGACCAAGTGACTAGTGAAGACTAGGAAACAAACGCCAAACTACTAGAATGGTCAGAAAGAAAATTCCAAGGCAAGGTAAACAAGAAAATATCTTGTGATATAGTACTATCACAAGTAGAGCTGGCTAAGAAAATTGAAACAGTCAAAACTGTACTTGGAAACATATTTTCCCTGTACAACAAGTTGTGTGACTTTTCCACATTCACATAGGACACTAGCCAGAAGATACTGAGCTTGGAGAAAAATTTGAAGATTTCTAGCATGCAACTCCCTACAAATACAACTTAGAGTGAGAAGCATTTTGCCCAATCGCTTCACACACAAAAAGAATTAGCTGTCTTAGCAGCAAAGGAGGCAACCAAAAAAGGTAAATTGATGCAAATTCAATCCTCCATCACTCCTCATTTGGAAATACTTCACAAGGAGTAGATGAATGCAGAGATAGTCCTCAAGAAATACCCCAATCTTTCTACAACTGATGGACTTGTACACCTAGCAGCAGAGATTACCATCCAGCATAAGTCATTGGATGTTGCACTAGAAAATTGGGATGCAGCTCTGAAGGTACTCCTTGAAGTAAATAGTACATTTTTTCCCAAGTATGGTATTTCCTTATAAGACCCTTGACATAAGTGTCAAAAAGGGGGAGAATGAGTATGGAGTAAGTGTTAAGTAGAGATTAAGTATGAGGGAGTTAAGTACAGAATGAAATGGTAAGTATGATGAAAGGGGGAGATAGAGAATTTTTGACAAATTTTGATATAACATATTATTCAGAATGCAGAAATAGGACAGAAGTCACTGAGTGTACAAGACATAATCAACTCATAGGGAGTCATAAGGTATATTGTTATTTGTTCCTAAAAATTTTGAAGCAAATAAGAGGATGCATGAAATAATGTCAAGATCACAGGATCTTAGTTAAGTGTTTTTTCCACTCATATCAAAGGGGGAGATTGTTGGTTTAAAGAATAATTTTGATAGCTGAGTGTCAATACACTTAACCATTTTTCACTATACATCCCGAGTGATATCAAGTGCCGAGTGATATCAAGTGCCGAGTTATTAAAGTGCCGAGTGATAACAAGTGGCGAGTGATATCAAGTGTTGAGTGATATCAAGTGCCAAGTGATATCAAGTGCCAAGTGATATCAAGTGCTGAGTAATATCAAGTGCCGAGTAACATAAGGTGCTGAGTGATAGAGTTTTGTTTAGGTTCTGAGCTATCTAGGAGACAGCATGTTCCGAGCATCAATAATGCTTCAGGAGCCGAGTAACTCAGGATATCAACATAAGAGTTTGTAATTGCACAAACTATGATGTAAACCATTTTTGTAGCCGACATAAGGTAAATCTCGAAAGATCTAGAGATAAGAACAAATCTTTTACATTTCCTATGTAATCTGCATGTAGCCAATTGGAAAATTGGAAAGGCATGTAACCAATCAGCAAAAAGGGAAGTATTGAGCGGGAAATTGAGATTCAATGTGGATCGTAGATCCATATCTGACACTAAGTCTTCGAATTCTTTTTAAGGAAGACAAAACATTCACTGTAATGATGATGAGAGAAGGAGAATAGAGTTTTTTTTTTTTTTTTTTTAAGCATAATGGAATTTAGTGAAAGAAGACATAGAGAGTAAGAGCAGCAATTCAATATTTAGTTGATTAGAACAAAGCAAAGGAGATGAACAAAAATCAAATCTCAGAGGATCAAAATCAGAGAGAGAGCCAGAATAATTACCTACATTCAGCAATCAAGGATTGCAAACTATCAGGTTTATAATACCTAATACTGTCTTACCATTATATTAGAAAGGAAATCCTATGTAGATAGGTTGGCTTAACAGCTATTTGAAGATCCTTATCAAAACGTGATTAAATCCTTTAATAGGGTGACACTTCATGTTAAGTGTTTTTAAATCCTTTAACCAGGTCACTATTGACATAGTATAAAGCCTTTAACAGGGCAGACCTTTAACAGGACAGACCATCAAAAGTGGTTGAACAATATTACTGTAGTGAATTTTTGTGGGTATCATCCCCACCCCCATTTTACCTTCTTATTTCTAGAGGGTTTCTGGGTTACCAAATTCCAGTGTTATGTGTTGTTGATGCATGTCTTAGTTTCATATTTTCATGATGTATTTACATGCATGCAATTTACTTTCAGATAAAAGTTTTATTGGATAAAGTGTAATACTTCTGATTCACCCCCCCCCCCCCCCTCTCATCAGTATTCTTTCCATATTTGAATATTCCAACACTTATGACCCCTTTCAACCCATTATAAAGGGAGTGGGGACTAATTTAAAAATTATATAGTCCTAGCATAATATAGTTATAGTATAATTTGTGGTGGGGCACCAATGTGTGTGTGTGTGTGTGTGTGTGTGTGTGTGTGTATTATAATTATATGTCATATATATTAATAACCTAAATTAATAAACTATATGATGATGTATGTTCCTAGGGATCCCCTTAGGGACATACATGTTGTGTTCCATTGGATCAAAAGGGGTTACGGGATACCGTATGACCCCTTTCAACCCATTATAAAGGGAGTAGGGACTAAATTAAAAGTTATATAGTCCTAGCATAATATAGTTATAGTATAATTTGGGCTGGGGGACCAATGTGTGTGTGTGTGTGTGTGTGTGTGTGTGTGTGTGTGTGTGTGTGTGTATTATAATTATATATCATATATATTAAAAGCCTAAATTAATAAACTATATGATGATGTATGTTCCTAAGGAACCCCCTAGGGACATACATGTGTTCCATTGGGTCAAAAGGGGTTATTGGATACCTTATGACCTCTTTCAACCCATTATATGACAACATATTTTCCTAGCGGTCTGAGGATGCCTAAGAACATACATCTTTTGTTTCAGTGGGTAGAAAGGGTTCATAGAATATTATATGACCCCTTTCAACCCATTTCACTCTAACATATGTTAATAGGGGTCCTAGGTCCTCTACAAATATACATGTTGTGTTGCAAGGGGCCGAAAGGGGTCACAAAGTCCTAGGTATAAGCATATTGAATTTCATAATCACTTTGTTCATGGATTAATAGAGAGTGAAGAAGTGGGCCTACACTTTTATGGAACTACAAATCAAATTTTAGATGGGCAAAAGAAAAACATTGTGTCACCTTTTATAAAGAAAAAAGATATCAAAATGCGACTATTCAACTTTCTTGACATAAAAAATGGTATTTGTGTTTATAATTTGAAGATGATGTAAACTAAAGAAATATGTAGAATTTTATGAATTTTATGCCTATAATTTTAATTAATTTTTTGAGTACAAATTTATTCATTTTTTAAAATTTTGAAATCCCTTATTTAAATGTAAAAAATATAGAGTGTAGTTCCCATCAAACAAGTATATGCAAATCATCTTTCTTTTTTTCTAATTTGAAAATATCTTATCGATGATGTATAGCTAGTGAACACAAAAAGAAATAATTATTTTTTATGTATATTTTCTTTTTTATAAGTACTTAAGGTCGAGCTTATCAAAATCCACCAACTTTTGCCTCCCGTTAAAAATTTACTATCAAATCTAAACCTTTGTGAAAAATAATGACACGTTCCTCTAGAGATAAATATAATTTTTTGATTTTTTTGATGTTATATACTATTTTTTTCTTTTTTTGAGGGGGCATCTTCTGAAATGTTAAAATATAGATTTATAATATTTTTAAATTATAACATATTATAACTAATCAAAAGAAACTAAAATTTATATAATGATGATATTGAATCTAAGATTTATAAAAGGGAGTTTTTAGTTTTTGAAAAAAAAAAGAGTTTTGGTAGATAAATGATATCTGACCAAAATAGGTTTTGGTATCCTAAAAGGTAACACATATATGTTCTTTTACTTAGATTTATTTAGCAAAGTGCTATCAACATTCAAGTTTCTCAAACTTAGAACCTTGGTATGTGTCTTAGAAGTTGATGTTTGACTTCATTGTTGTAATAATTTCTCTCACATAAAGACAAATCCATGGTAGAAATTAAGGATGTGTGATGGAAGAATTTCTGCACATTTGAAGTTTGTTATGACTAGACTACACTTAACTCCTATCACCTATCAATGTGCATAACTTTGGGAAAGCCTCTCCAAACTTATGTCAAATAAAATACCCACGTAAACAAGTTCATCAAGCCCAGTTTAAGTGTTCTCCCAACTTAGTTTGAGTGGAATCTTGTTGATCTTATTTTTAATAGAGTTAGTGATAAAACACTTAGTCATTGTCTAGTAGAGTTAGTCGGTCATCACTGTAATCGAGCTACTGCTTAGGCTTAGTGAATAGTATATGTCAAGCATAAGAACTCAAAAAATACATGCCAAGATATATGAAAAGAAGTATGTGCCAAGTCAATCATGTGTCAAGTAGACAATGTATGTCAAGTAATTTCTACGTGTTAAGTGATTTAGGAGCTAAGAAAATAGTATTTTCCAAGTCATTTAGGAGTTGAGAAAACAACATAGAGCACAGTTAAAGTCAAGCATCAGAAGCCTATTAATGTTGAGTGAACCAACCATTGACATACAAGTTTGTAATGGCATAAAATTTTATGTAAATCATTTTTGGCTAACATAATCTTGACTTTTTTATTTTAAGAGTTAAGTACAAAGTTAGATCATGCATCCCAAGGAAACCCATGCATCCAATTAGAAAAAGGGAATCATTAAGCACCAATAAGAATCAACTAAAGATGTTCATTATCACCTATGATCATCCAAGTTTCTATTAAAAGAGTTAAACCCTAAGGTGAAGTATGGTGATGATAGAGATGTGAAGAGAGTATTCTATGTGAAGTAGAGTTGAATATTAAGATGAAGGAAGATATTTGTGATGGAGAAAATTCTTAATTGAAGGATAAACATTGTAGAACTAGTTGAGAAGACTAGTGAAAGGTTAGAGAAGATTAATTAGATCAAGAGGATCAAGATAAATATGAAAGAGGAGATTTTAAATCTAGTAGAAAGGCACTAAATCATTTTGAAAGGTGATGTATGGTAAATTTCTTAACATAGTAGTCCTAACAGACTTTTGTAATCTCCTAATAGAGTGTTTACTAAATTGTGATTTTAAAACCTTTAGTCAAGGTGAGACCTAACATTCTTGTAAGCTTTTTATAGGGTAGATCATAGTTTATGATAAAAAAATTGTAGCCATAATCGGCCACACTTTATTGTTGTAGTAGTGAATATTTGTGGGTGTCATTGCCCCCCAAGTTTTACCTTCACCTTGGGGGGTTTATAGGTAACCAAGATCTTTTGTGTTAAGTGTTGATTTTCATTATTCTATGACTGTGATGCATGGTTACATATTTTAGTTTTTTTGTTAAATTATGAGATGGATGAATGGTGAATTATTTTAATGGTAAAAAATTTAAGTACTAATTCATCCGCCAGCCTCTACCCCTCTTAGAACTTACTTTCACAATTATATTTCAAAAAATTGGTGTCAAAGTTGAGTTCTTTAGCAAGTAAAGTTTGCCAACTTGAGAGGAAAGATCTTAAAGTCTAAAAATTAGGAAAGACTATTGAAAACCAAAAGATTAAATACAACTTGCCTTACACCAATTGAAGGAAGCAAGAGATGAACTTTAATAATCATTAAAGAGAAGAAAGGATCTAGCCATTGAGAAAAAAGACAATCAATAAAAAGAAGAAGACACTATAGGATTGTTTGGAGACAACTTTGAAGAATTCAACATGTAATAATTACAGATCTAATGGAAAAGAACATTTCCTTAATTCAAAAAGTCAAGAACTTGAAAAGGGAACAAGAAGCTCAATCAATAATTTTGTGTGAGATATCTAAACTGAAAAAGAAAGTCAAGAAAGATAAAGTCACGATTGAATAAGATAAAATATTACTTGCAAATAGACTTGAGGAGAAGTCATCAGACGCAATAAATCAACTGATGATTGCAAATCAATAACTCAATAGGAAATACATTGAGATTGAAAATTTGAAATCACAAAATTACCTACTATACAAATAATTAAAAAAGGAGAAGGAATTAATTGAAAATTTTAATAAGCCTAGTGAATCCATAAAGTTCTTTAAAGAATTGATTAGAACACCAAGAACAAATAGTGATACTATTGGATTGGGATATTATACTACTAAGTAAGGAGAATCTTCTACAAGTAGTGAAGAAAGGAGTGAGAAAGGAAGGACCAAAAAATTGAATTGCCATAATTGTAGAAAATTAGGTCATACAACAAATGTATGCAAAAGTAACACTGGCAATCAAACCCCTAAGAAAAAATACAAGGGACATTGCTATAAATGCAAGAAGAAAGGCCATTAGGCACATGAATGTAGGACAAAGACCATCAACACTCAAATATTTGAAGGATATGTTACAAGTATCAAAAGTATGGAAACAAAGCATATGAATGCAGATCAAAACCTAAGTGCTCATCAAACAAAAAAATATATACATCATCATCAAAATTCTTACAATTCGAATTCCAATACAAGTTATAGTTGTCACTATTATGAAGAATGTGGTCATGTTGTTGAAAACCACATAAGGACACACTTTAGAGACAATTACAAATGGTGGTTGAATGAGATTTTATGTTTTAGTTGTCTTAAGGTTAGTCATGTAAGCATAAACTTCTCAACTCGATCACCTACACTGAGCAATGAATTCAACAAAGGAAAAGGAAAGGTAAATTCTAAAATGGTAAAGATCTAGATGAAATAAATATGGGCAAAGAAAGAATTTTTTAACACATCAAGCCAAGATGATGTCACTTTATCCAATGGATTTTGATCAGATCACCCCCAACTAAGAAATAAAAGTTATGTATGGAACTGACATTTGAAATGATATATTTTGCATCAGTTCCAAGTATTTAAGGTATGAAAATAATTTATCAACATAAATTAAGATGTAGTGAAGTGATTAGAAGGATGAGTTATTCTATGTTTATGAGACTTTCTATTTTATTGCCAAGTAATGGAGGAATTTTCATGATAGCCGAATAAGATATATTGACCAAGCACAATGTAAGACTTATAGTGAATGAGCTTACAACTATGTAGGCACTAAGCATTAAATGCATGGCTTTCAAGGCTATATAGTCATTATTTTGGGTCATTTTCACTTACTAGACAATCAAGGAGAAAGAAGGCAATTTGAGAACAAGGATTCCAACAAGTGCAATGATGACTCAACTACTACATGATAATTTTGATTGAATCAAAAGGTATTTTACTTGTGGCAAGTTACATTGTTTCATAACTTTCAAACCCTAGCAAGTTAAATTGTAAAAAAGTCCTTCAATAGCAGCAAGGAAGGAAGGTAAAGAGGTTATTAATGTTTAAGCCATTAGTAATGATGTATGGGAACCTCCTATGTTTTGAGCCATACTTGAGATAACATATAAGTGAGATTTGTTAGGTGCATTGTCAATGGTTCAAACAAATTTTTTAATGATACATGATGTAAACTATTTCTACCTCTGCATGGTTGGAGAAGTTGGAGACCTAGATTTTGGAGAGACATATCAAAAGTTATTTGAAAATGGAATCCTAAAGGAAGAAAACAAGATTGTTGAGAGTAAAGGGTTACTTGTCCCCTAGATTTTGCCCAAGTTTCCAAAATGGAATGGATTAAAATTGTTTTGAGACAAATTCATGACAACCAGTTGTGGTTGGAGGATGGTCCTACTAAGATAAAAAAAAGAAAACCATTCATAGGATAATAGGGTATCCTACCCTAGACAGACACAAGACCATAAGGACTAATGCCAAGGAAGTAATTAAAATGGCTACATGGGTTACCTAGAACAAAAGGGGAATGTTCATTGAAACAATCACATACCCTATTATTTTATCTATAGTACATGTGATTGCACATAGATTCTACTAGTGAAGCCAACTTAATAGTGTGTCATGTATTGCAGTAGACCTTGATTACAAAATTGTTAACAAGGATCATAGTTATGACCTAGCTAGCCTACAACATCAACAACTATTAGAAAAACTTGAAGCAATCAAGAAATAAAAGAATTATTCATGTAATTTTGGATCACTTATTATTTTTATATTCTTCTATATGCAAAACACATTTCCTACATTTGGTAAAATTGTATGGAAGACTAGTTGGTACATTATCTAGAAAATAGGGGAACACATTGATCAACTTGGAGATAAATTTTATTCAATTATGACTAGTTACTTTGAATATTTTAACAAGTCAATGAAGTATAGATCAAGGATACCAGTATCTCTAGTGGGGCAACATTATAATGATGTATATTTCATAGTAAATTCTAACTACACAAATGTACAAGAAATTATTCCAAGGGTGAGATGGCTAAAACATTTATCTTATGAGGTAAATGTTGATGAAGCATTTGCAACCATCACTGTATTACTAGTACATGATATAGACAAGAATGCTATGGCATTTGGTAATTATGAAGAAGAAAAGGAAAGGATAATTATCAACTTATAGACTATTACCATTGATAGGAAGAAAAACATACTAATGAATAAACTAAAAGAGAAATTTGGTGAGGAAGATGAGGAAGAAGATCAAGGACCTTTATAGTTGACAAAAAGGTTAGGTGATGACCAAGGTTTAGATTATGAGAAAGCTAACGAAGAGACAAAGGAAATTGGAAAGAAAAGAAAGGAACAATAGAATATGTAGAAGCCCTAGAAGACCATAAATAAGAAAGAACAGATGCTTGTTGCATCTTTGATAAGGTCAACCACTAGAGAAGCCGCTACACTAGCAAAAAAAACTCAATCAAAAGGCAAACAAAAGAATGATAATGTGGTGTCGAGACAACATGCAAAGAAACCATAGAGGAAATAAAAACCTCAAGATGAATCAAATGATGAGAAAATAGAATTAGATGACATGATTCAATTTAAAGTGGTAAGCCACAATCCCTCGTCTAATATAGATAATCTATGTGAGAATGTAAAGAATAACGTAGATTTGTCAGGATTTCCATGTATTGATTTTTATAAGTTAGATAATGGAGACAAAAAAAATATTGAAGAAGCTATTTAGGTTATGATGGCTACTTTTAAGACCACTCCTTTAGAGATTAATAACTCATTACCTAAAATCTTATATGAGAGAGTTGAGTAGAAATGGAAGTTCAGTATGATGATTTAAGGACAAATTAGAGAGGCTACTTTAGCTCAAGTTATGCCTACTCTAGATAAGAAGATTATTAAAAAGGCTGTAGAGAATTATAAAGGGAAATTTTCTCCAAAATTTAGGGCTTTTTACATCTTGATAAATTAAGTTGAAGAGGTGGTAAACCAAAATGCATTACTTTGGAAATCAATCTATGTGTTGACCACAAAAGAAGTAGAAGCAGTTGAAGAAAAGGAAGAAATAATAGAAGAGAAGAAAGATACAACAAAGGATGACACACAAAAGAAAATAGATGGCAATATGCTAGACATCAGTCTTCCATAGGAAAAGCAAGAGAGTCAACATGACTCTATAACTATTGAAGATGTCCTTGACAACTCTACATAGAATCTCAATCCACTTACTAATGATGACATCAAGCAATTGCAACAAGAATCCACCAATACAATTATTCCATGTACTAATCTTGTATTGGTAAGGATTGATGAATCTCCTAAGGCTGAGATTGCATCCACTGAGAAATAAGTAAATCAAGATACATCTATTGTGACCCTACTTGTTGCAGAAGCAAAAGAGAAAGAGTCACAAGATCAATCATAGGATAAGGTATTACAGAAGAGAGATGAGCTATAGAATATACCATCTGCAATGCCAACATTTTTCATTAAGATGAAAGAGAAAGAGAAGATACAATAGCTATATCATTGCCTAGTCCACAAAGCTTAGACATACCAAAAATTGTTGTAATTGATAACAAAGGAAATGAAGAGAATAAGGGTAAGGAAGATAGTCCTATACCCACCTCATGAAAGAATATTGAAGATCAAAAGGAGGAAGATCATGAAGAAGAGGATAAGATGAATACTAACATAGAAATTCAAAAAATAGTGACTTTTTAGGTTATTACAAATCTTTCCAACAACCAAACTCTTCAGAGAGAGAGTACTCAAGCCACACCATTGCAGATATTAGTGCCAAGTACTATCACACCAAAGAGTGTTTAAATTACATCACTGGAGGATATTATTTTGGATGAAATGATTGTTTTACCATAGTTCAATCCCACAAAAATCACACTAGAAGAAATGGAGATACTCTAGGAGTCCCTACAAAGAAAATCAAGGAAAGAGAAGCTCAAGAGAGAGAACAAGAAAAAAAAAAAAGGTTTTACATGAGATCAAAGATATTTTCATTGATGTTTTTGATATTTTAGATTCATTTTCCAATAAGGCTATCATAGAATGACTTATACATATAGTTGATAGGATAAAAGATGAAGATATAGAAACCAATATAAATTTATTGGAATGGTCTAAGAAAAATGTTCACACTAAGGCTATGGATAAGATATCCAGTGACATTAAACTGAGACAAGTTGATTTGTCAATTTAGATAATGTGAAGAAAGTTTCGGATAAAATATACTCTTTGTATAATAAATTATGCAATGTTTCTTTGTTTACTCAATAAACTCAACAAATAATTGATAGGTTGCAAGGAAATCTTAACTCTACTAGATCTTCATTGAAGACATCTCCTGGCACCACTAAATTACATTTTTAGATGATATTTCTAACACAAGGAAGGCTTACTAAGTTGGAATCTAGGGATGTTAACATTAGATCCATATTGACCAGCATTTAGTCCATGTTGACCCCTCATAACACAGATGAAGAAAGATTCATATCTTTCAACTCAAGAAGGCCAAGTGAACATAGTAGCAAATTTAGAAATTTGAATCCAATCTCTACATGTAGCCAAAGATAATTGAGATTCCACATTAGGAATCATTATGCAAATATACAAACCATTTTGGATAAATATACTTTAAGTGTACCACCCAAATGACATAAGTGTCAAAAAGGGGGAATTTTGTCAAGGCAAACACCAGTAGCAATATATTTTTGAAGTCAAAGTTATGGAACCAACTAAAGTATTTACACAAGGGGAGTAACAAGGTAATGAGACAACACTTTTGCAAATTTTGAAGATTTTAAAATTTTGCATAGAGACTAAGAAAAAATTTATAGGTTGTCTGACTTGTGATACAAGATAATATATGCCGTGATAAAGTATGTTTACCACTCATGTCAAAGGGGGAGATTGTTGATCTCGTTGAGTTTTTGAAAAAGTTAGTGGAAAAACACATAGTCATTATCTGGTAGAGTTAGTAGCTCATCACTATCACCAAGCTACTAATTAGGTTGAGTTGAATAGTATATGTCAAGCATAAGTGTTCATACAATACATGCCAAGTGATATGACAACTAGTATGTGTGAAATCACTCAGGTGCCATGAAAATAATGTATGTCGAGTAGTCGGTATGTGCCAAATGATTTAGGAGTCAAGAAAATATTATGTGCCAAGTCATTCAGGAGCTAAGCAAACAACATAGAGCACAATTAAGCTCGAGCATCAGAAGCCTATTGATATTGAGTGAACTAGCTACTGGAATACAAGTTTGTAATGCAAAAAACTTTTATGTAAATTATTTTTTGCCAACATAATCTTGATATTTTTTATATATTAAGAGATAAGGACAAAGGTATATCACACATCCTAAGGAAACCCATACAACCAATTAGAGAAGGGAAGCATTAAGAAAAAATAAGAATCAACCAGAGCCATTGATTATTCCCTAAGATCATCTTCAAGTATCTATTTAAAGAGGTAAACCCTAAGGGACAATATGGTGATGATAAAGATGAGAAAAGGAGTATCATGTACGAAGCAAAATGAATGCTAAGATGAAAGAAGGCATTCATGATGGAGAATATGCTTAATTGAAGGATCAACATTGTAGAACGAGTTGAGAAGACAAGTAATGAAAGGTCAAAGAAGAGTAATTAGATCAAGAGGATCAAGATATAAATAGTAGAGAGGAGATCTAACATCTTGCAGAAAGGCGCTAGGGTAAAAGCACAAATCTATGTCACCGTTTATGATACCAAAACCTATTTTAGTCAAATCCCATTTCTCTATCAAAACTCAATTTTTTTCAAAAACTAAAAATACCCTTTTCTAGATCTGAGATTCAATATCATCATTATATAAATTTTTGATATTTTAATTAGTTATAATATGTTATAATCTAAAAGTATTATAAGTCAATATTTCAACATTTCAGAAGATGCTCCTTCAAAAAAGGAAGAAAAATAGTAAATCATATCAAAAAAAAAAATTTAATTATATTTATCTCTAGACGAGAGAATCCTTTTCATGAATATGTAATTTTTTTTCAAGAAGGTGTAGATTTGATAGGGAAGTTTTTATGGGAGGAAAAAATTATTGGATTCTGATAAGGTCAAACTTGAGTACTTATAACAAAGAAAATATAAATAAAAAATAAGTATTTATATTTTTTTTCACTATCTATACATGTCATCTATAAGATATTTTCAAATCAGAACAGAAAAAAGATGATTTGCATATGCTTGTTTGATGGGAACCACACCCTATATTTTTTATAGTTAAAAAGGGACTTCAAAATAAAATAAAATGAATAAATTCTTACTCAAAAAAATTTATAAAAATTATAGGCATAAAATTCATCCAATTTTACACATTTCATTAGTTTACATCATCTTCATATTTTAAACACAAATACCATTTTTTTTGTCATTAATGTTGAACTGGTACATTCTAATATCTCATTTTTTTATAAAAAGTGACACAAGTTTGTGCTTTTACCGACTAACCATAAGATCAGGTAGTGAATCATTTTGACAAGTGATATAAGGTAAATATCTTAACAAAGTAGTCCTAACAAACTTTTGTAAATCTCCCAATAGAGTGCTTACTTAATTCTAAGTTTATATCATTTAGTTAAGGTGAGACCTAACAATCTTGTAAGCCTTTAATAGGGTAGACCTTTCATGGGGTAGATCATAGTTTATGATCAAAACTTTGTAGCCATAATTCACTACACTTTGTTGCTATAGTAGTGAAGATTTATAATTGTCATCCTTGCCCCTATTCTACCTTAATCTTGGAGGGCTTTTGGGTAACCAAAATCTTTTTTGTTATGTGTCAATTTATATTATGCTATGGTTGTAATGCATGGTTACATATTTCAATTTATTTGTTAAGTTATGAGATGGATGAATGGTGAATTATTTTTATAGTAAATTTTTGAAGTACTAATTCCCCCCTCCCCTCTCAGAACTTACTTTCTTACTTATATTTCCAACATGTCTATCACACCATCCATGTAGAAAATAATTTAAGGTTGTGACTTGATTCTACAATGTTGTAAAAGACTATATATAGAAGCAATCTACTTCAACTACATCAATGAAACAAAATAACAATATCTTTATTCTATATTGGCTCTTTGTTTAGAGTGATGCTTTTATTCAACAAATTCATTCTTTTTTTTTCACCAATATTAACAATGTAGTTTAACCACATACAATTTGGAATAGATATTAAAATTCTAGACAAAAAAAACTCTAAACATTGTATATGCACAACTCAATTTTAAAAATAAAAATAAAAATTGACATACTTTATTGAAACCTAATGGGTAAAAGTACAAAGTTGTGTCACCTTTTAGGCTGACTTATCAGAAATATTAAATTTGAGTATTTCTATCTACAAATTAATTTTGTTCAAACATATGATTTAGATAAATTCATTCTAGCTAAGTTATATATGGTATCACACTTTTCTAATTGGAAATGTCTATTAAATGCATGTTTTATACTAGTTTGTATCCAATTACTAAAGAAATAAAATTATTTCTGAAAAATGAGGTTTCAATAACCCTTACTATTTTTTATGATATTTTTTTAATAACTTATAAACACCATTTTATAGGTCTCAAAGTCAAGAATATTCTCTATAGAGTTTATAGTGTATTAATTAGATATAGTATATTGTAATTAAAAAAAATCTAGAGGCATGTATTTTAAGACTTGAAAAGATGTTTATTTTTACAAAGAACAAATATTAAATCGTATGAAAAAAATCTAAAAATTCTATTAAGTTATAAAGGAGAGAGTCCTCTTCTAGAATGTATATTTTTTCTTCTAGTTAGAATAGATTTGTTTTGAAAAATGTGGTGGGAGATGAAAACTATTAATTTCAGGTGAGTTGAAATTTGAATCATTATAAAGGATAAAGTATAGGTCTAAAGCCAATTTTTAGTTTTGATTATTCTAGCTATTTATGTTTTCTATAACATGGTCTAAGTTCAAAAAGAAATGAGTTTATTTCCATATAGTTTTGTGGTGAAAACTAGACCCCTAATTTTTAGCATTTTTCAACAACTGAAAAATAACCTATAAAAATCAAGAAAGTACATCAATTATTAATCCAAATAATTATTAAAAATTATAATTCTAAGCTTCTTCTATTCCTACACATTTCATTATTTTACTTCATTTTCAATTCTAAATAACAATACTAATATTATGTTAGTCAAGTTGAATAGTTATACTTTTGTTAGCCTTTTCCTTTACAAAAGGGTGACACAAGTTTGTGCTTTTATCCCAATATTTTTCTTAATATATAATATTTAAGGGTGACCAAGAATTTTAGATGTCTACAAAGTTATCTTACAACGACAGAGAAGTTTAATGTCTACAAAGTTAACATATTTATCAATAAGTAGAAGAATGTCTTCCACTATGACTATAGCTACCAAAGCATCTACAAAAACTACCATAGCTACTGCTATGACTCCCACCATATTAAACTCTACCACCACTATAGTTGTGGCCTCTGCTAAAGAAGCTACTACAATGCCAACTATTTTTATCACCTTTTGTAAAGATTGCCCTTACAAAACCAATGTCACACCATCAATCTCCATAAAATACAAAAAGTCTACAAAATTCAAGGCCATTTTAATATTGACCAGTCAATATTAATTGGTTATCATTAAAATTAGATTAAACACATATGCTAGATACAAAAATACTAAGATGACCTGAAAAGGACCACTAAGCTGAAATGAGCTCTAAAATCTATCTAAGAACACAAGGGAAAGAATATTGTAGGAGTGATTTACCACCCTACCATGAAGTTGTTAAGCTTCCCCAAAATCTTTCATGACATCAAAAACACCTAGCCTAACAACAACATAGTCTAAATAGTTATAATCCAGAATGGTAATGGAATTGTGTGGTTAGAAGAAGTCATGTTCTAAAACCATTCACAGCCAATCAGACACTCAAAAAAGCTACATAATTAGGTCCATCATATCATAATCAAAGTAATTTATCATCCCTATTTCAAATTCACATTATAACCCTCATATATGTCTGTAACACATGTAAGATCAGCATCGTTTTAAGCAATTCATTATGTGGCATCATCAAAATGTTTCATATACAACCATCACTCAATTAGTATAAGACATTATCAATTTGATATTACATCATTTCATCATCAAAGCATATATACAATATAACTCCTCAATATATTGAAACTCTTTTTATAAGATACTTACACAAAGTACATATTACGCAACAAAAGAAACACTTGGTCCAATCCCATGAAATATATCAAGAATAATATTCTATTTCAACACATGAAGCTCTCATGCATAAAATGATAAGTACATCACTATTTCAAGTAAGAAGTAATAGTAATAGTAATGCCTGACTTAAACCAAACTATATATCAACAAATGCCAAAACAATAATAATTAAGTATCTATACTACTCATTTTATAGCATCTACTATACTTTAGCTAACTAATTATATTTGATAAAAATCCACAAATTATCATTTACATACATAATATTTAGTAGTATGCAAGAGTTGAAAAAAAATAAGCACTCTAAATTTGAAATTTAACTCTAACCAAATAGCTAAGTGTACTAATACTTTCTTCCAGTAATGATTACATTCCTTGATGATACAAGGGTCTCACTACACTTTGTATATCAATTTATAACTAGGGAATAGATTAATAGTTGGCTCAGGTCATGGTTAGATTTGGTGTACAACATCATTTATTATTTCTCTTAATTGGAATATTTTATCCAAGTGGTTCAAACTATGAATAGATAGAAACTCATAAAAATAAAAACTAATTTTTTAAACCATTGAACTAGATATTGTTTGGCATGACTTGGTTTCATTCAGTGACTATCTAGCCAAATACTCATTGTTAAAAAATAATGATATATGAAAAGTTATTAGAGTGCCTCTCTACTAGTAATGACCATATAATAGAAAATTCATTATTTACTAGTTCACATTGATAGTGTTGTCATTCAATGACCTTTCATTACTAGTAAAAACTAAGACCATAGAACTCAATGCAATAAGATTATTAATTAAACATATTAACCATCATTATTAAAAGTGGATTTTTATCCCCTAGCACAAGAAACGTAGATGAACATTTCCTTATCTATTATTATGAAGGTCTTATTTATATAGAGCACTGTGACAATCTTATGAAAAAAAAAAAAAAAAAAAAACTTTAGAGAAACACAAATCACCATAGTTTCCTATGCCATAATGATGACATTCCTATGTTTTCTTTTTAGATATGTTAGTGCATACCTTTTAAATTATTGTGGTGTGGAGCCTAATTAGAATCAAAGGTTTAATCAATGTGGTTCTTCTCCCCATATTATTTCTATTGGGGTCAAGGGGTAGCACCCCTGTGAGTCCTAGGGTAGCACCCTAGCTATGCTCCATGTCATAGTATAGGGTGGGGATGAGGGGAAATACCCTCAAAGCCAAAAAAACCTTATATTGTAAAAGGCATCGGCTTCTATTTTCCTATTGGACAACTTATTCTAACCCTAATTTTCTAAGTAGTAAAAATCTTCTATAAAAAGGCTTAGGGTTATGGATTTTAAAATGTAATGCTTATATTTTGGCTTATTGTGATGGTATTGAGCTATAAGGGATTGTAGATTGTAATCATAGGATAATAACAATATTGGACTAAGTGTTGGTGGATGTAGCCCAAAGATTGGGTGAACCACATTAAATTTTGGTTGACCTTTTATTTTGTTCTATGTGATCTATTATTTTTTGATATTGGTTATATTTGCATGTAACTATTATTTATTTCTAAGGTTAATACTAACAAGTGTTATCAGAGGCAAGTGGTCATTTTTTTTGCTAGCTCAGACTATCATCATTTTTTTTAGCCAGATTGTTGTCATTTTTTTTATCGACCCTCTATAGGAAGGTCTCGCAGTTGAGTGGGAGCAATGACAGATGAGGGTAAGCTAAAGGTGGAGAAGTTTATTAGGTAGAACTTTTGTTGATGGAAGATGTAGATGGAGGACTATCTTTATCAAAAGGACTTATTGAAGCCATTAGAAGAAAAACTAAAGAAATAATGAACTATGATAGATGAGGACTCAGAGATTTTACACAAGAAAGGAACTTGGAAGCATTTGATTATGCTTGGCACCATCTATGACATTTAACATTACAAAAGTGAAGACAAAAGAAGATTTGATGCAAACCCTAGAAAATTTGTATGAAAAGCTATTCGCTTCAAACAAGGTACTTCTCATGAAGAATTTATTTAATATGAACATGAAAGGAAGTGGATGTATTGTAAATCATTTAAATAAGTTTAATACTATTAATAGTTAGTTATCTTTTGTGGGTATTAATTTTGATGAAGAAATTAGGGCTCTCTCGGTTTTGTGTTCTTTGCCTAAAAGATGGAATGGCTTGGTAATGGCTATGAGTAATTTTTTTTCTAGATATAACACCCTAAAATTTGATGATGTGAATGGTGTTATTCTAAGTGAGGAAACTTGTATGAAACCCTTAGGTGGATCTACATCAAGATGCACTTTAAATGCACAAAGTAGAGGTAGAATGACTGAGAGAGGAAATAATTCTAGAAATCATGCAAAATCAAGAGGAAAGTCAAAGGGGAAGAGGTCTCATTCTAGAGGACCAAGGTATTGCTGGTACTATGATAAACTAGGGCATAAGAAGAAAGATTGTTGGACTTGAAAGAACAATGAAGGTGATAAACCAAAAGGGAACAAGGAGAAAAATCTAGTAAGTAATAAATTTGAAGAGGACACTTTGCTTCTTTCTTTAGAAAATATTGATGATTCATGGGTTTTAGATTTTGGTGCTCCATTTCATGCTACACCTCATGGAGGTTATTTTATTTATTATGTCCAAGGGGATTTTGGGCTTATTTATTTGGGGGATAATGAACCCTATTAGATTTTTGGAAAGGGAAAAGTTAAGATTAAATTGAAGAATGGGAATCATTGGCTATGACATGAGGTAAGACATGTTCCAAGACTGAGTAGGAATTTAATTTTAGTAAGGCAACTTGGTGATGAGGGTTGTGTAGTCACTTTTAATGAAAAAAATTGGAAGGTTTCAAAAGGTTCCCTTGTAGTAGAAAAAGGTGTGAAAGTAAGTGCCTCAAGTTTTTGTACAAGTCATATTGTTCCTTCTACTTTGATTATTTCATAGAAAAGTGAATGTTCAAGAACAGTTGCAATAGTTGATAGGGAGAACAAATTACTATTGTAGATTCTAATATAGTGCTTTGCCACCATAGACTTGGGCATACGAGTGAGAAAGGTATGAAAGTACTTCATTCAAGAAAATTTTTACCAAGTTTTGAAATGTCTTAATATAGATTTATATGAAAGTTGTGTGTATGGAAAATAAAAGAGAGTGAGTTTTGTGAAGACTAGGAAGGAAAAGAAAAGTGAGAGATTAGAGCTTGTGCATAAAATTGAATGGAGACCAGCTTAGGTATCTTCCCTTGTTGGCTCTCATTATTATGTTACATTTATTCATGATAAAACTAGAAAAGTATGGGTTTATTTCTTTAAATAGAAATCTGATGTATTTCAAACTTTTAAGAAATGGAAATGCTTGGTTGAAAATTAGACTAGAATGAAGTTAAAATGTCTTAGATTTGATAATAGTGGTAATTATTGCAGTCATGCATTTTAAGATTATTTCTCCATTAATGGTATTTGTAGACAAAAAACTATTCCAAGGACTCCATAAGAAAATAGAGTGGCTGAATGCATAGGCTGCATGCAAGGTTTCCCTTAAACATGTGGGTGGAGGCTATCAATACTATTGCATATTTGATTAATAGAAGTCTCCTTCCCATTTGGGTTTTGGTATTCCAAAGGAAGCATGGAATGGTAAGAAGGTGAGTTATTCTTTTTTCAAAACCTTCCGTTGTGAAGTATTTTCTCATATGGATTCTGAAAGTAGAACCAAGCTGAAAGCTAAGTTAAAGAAACATGTATTTGTTGGATATGAAATTAATTAATTTGGTTATAGGCTTTGGGATTTTGAAAATCATAAAATTTTAAGAAGTGGGGATGTCATATTTAATGAGAAAGTGTTGTACAAAAATTTGTTGCAGCAATATGAGAAGAAAGAAGATGATAATGTAGTGTTGGATGATACTCGAAAAGTTGTTGTTTCAACAATTCCTCATGATCTATAACAACCACAACAATAAATACCACACACCCCAGTGAATGTTAGATGGTCAACAAGGCTAAGTAGACCTCCAAAAATATTTTCTCCTTCTTTGTATTCTATTTTTCTTTCTGATGTTGGTGAACCTAAATGTTGTGATGAATTGTGGAGGTGGATACAAAGATTCAGTGGGAGTCTGCAATGAAAGAAGAAATAGTCTCTTTGTTGAAAAAGAGACATGTGATTTATGCAAGTTGCTTGTAGGTAAAAGGGCTTTATAGAATAAATAAATTTATAGGTTGAAAGAAGAGGATCGAGGTAAGAAACTATTTAAAGCTAAGTTAGTGGTAAAAGGATTTGCACAAAAAAGGGCATTGATTTTGATGGGATATTTTTTCCTATTGTTAAAATGAATTCTATTCTCATTGTTTTAATTATTGTGGCTACTGAAGATTTTCATTTGGAGTATCTTGATGTTAAAATAACCTTTGTTTATAGTGATTTGGATGAAGAGATATATATGGCACAACCACATAGATTTGAGGTCAATGATAACAAGAACTTAATGTCTAGATTGAAGAAAAGTTTATATGACTTGAAGCAAGCTCCTCGGTAATGGTATCTAAAATTTGATAAGATTATACATGAGCATGGATACAATAGGTTTCATTCAATTCATTGTGTTTATTTTAAGAGCTTGGATGATAACAACTACATTATTTTATGTTTATATGTTGATGATATGCTTGTAGCTAGGTCTAACATGGATCACATTAAGGGGTTAAAGGAATACTTAGCACATTCATTTTCTATGAAAGATTTGTGGGAAAAAAAAATCGTATGAAGATTTGCATAGATAGGAAGAAAAAGACACTAACATTATTGTAGGTTGATTATATTGTGAAGGTGTTGCAATTTTTCTCTATGAAGAATACAAAAGCTATTTGCACACCTTTACTTGGTCATTTGAAGTTGACTAAGGAGTTGTGTCCCAAGAAATAAGAAGAGGAGGATAATAATTCTAAGGTACCTTATGCTTCAATTGTAGAAAGCTTGATGTATGCTATAGTATGTACAAGGTCAGATATTGCACATGTAATTCGAGTTGTAAGAAGGTGTATGAGTCATCTAGGAATTGAGCATTGGAATGAAGTTAAATGGATTCTCAGATATTTGAGAGGAAAATTCAATAACTATTTACATTATGGGGTCTCTACTACTAATTTAAAGGGATATGTTGACTCAGATTTGGCAGGGGATGGTGATACTAGGAAAAGTACTATAGGTTATATATTTACTGTCGTTGGGATAGTAGTGAATTAGGTTTCTCAATTGTAGAAAGTTAATGATTTATCTAGTATAGAGGAAAATTATGTTTCTTCTACAAAGATAGCCAAGGAGATGATATGGCTTTAGTTCTTCATGGAAGAGTTGGGACACCCACAAAGGGATAATTATTTGTTTATAGATAATTAGAGTGTCATTCATCTTATGAAGGATTTAGCTTTACATTAAAAGACAAAACACATACAATTGTGCTACCATTTAATATGGCCAATTTTGGATGATGGATAGTTTAAGTTGGAGAAGATACATATAGATGAAAATCCAATAGATATGTTTACCAAGGTAGTAACAAGGGAGAAGTTGAACTCCTCTTCAGCTTTAGTTGTTCTTCTAGACTAAACAAAATAAAAGAACAACAAAGTCCAGGGTGGTTTGATATCCTAGTGGAAGCTATAGGTTTAGCAATGCTATGATCAAGCTCTAAGTGGGAGGTTATTGTTTTCGAGTTTGATCAGTCTCCAAGCGGGAGGTTATTCTTGTGGAGTCTAATTAGTCTCCAAGTGGGAGATTTTTGTGATTTGGAGCCTAATTAAACTTGGAGGTTTTTTTCATTTGGTTCTTCTCCCTATATTATTTCTATTGGAGTTTGGGTGTAGCACCCCCAAGAAAGGGTTAAAGGGAAATTCCCTAGGTGTGCTCCCTATCCCAGTACAGGGTGGGGTCAAGGGGCAATCCCCTCGCAACGATTTTCATAGGCAACATCGACTATTATTTTCCTATTGGATGACTTATTCTAGCCCTAATTTTGTAAGCGATAAAAATCTTGTATAAAAAGGCTTAGGGTTAGGGATCTCAAAATGTAATGGTGATATTGTAGCTTCTTGCAAAGGTATTGAGCTATAAGAGATTGCGGATTGTAATCACTAGATAATAATAATATTGGACTTGATATTGGTGGATGTAGCCTAGGGATTGGGTAAACCATGTTAAATATTGGTGTCTTATGTTCTCTTATGTGTGATCTATTATTTTATGATATTGGTCATATTTGAATGTAACCATTATTTCTATCTGAGGTTATTCCTAATAAATTGACCGCATCAAATCAAGCTAGAGAGTTTTATTTAGTGTTACTTAGAAATTTTTTGTACTTCCAACTTGACATTGAATAGCTAAAGGCTTACCTGTTAAGGAGAATACAAATTAAAAGTTTTGTAATCACCTTGCTACATTCTAGAGATGTGTGATATGTGTTACTATTGGCATTCTTCATTCTAGAGAAACAAAACAAGATAGCATGGCTCATTCTTGGGTGATAAGAGCTCAAAAAGGAAACAATGATTAAGACTGCATGGATCCCAACTACAATTCTTGAGTTGAGGAAATTAATGGTAAGAAAAAAATGAGTCATTCAATACCAGTTCAAGATCAGTTATAGCTTCAATTGTTATTCACAAATAAATCTATATATTCCAATACTAATCAATTCAAAAAGAATAGAATGAAGAAATATCACCCACCTAAGTTTCTTGTAAAATATAGAGAGTAAGAATTAAATTTTCTAATGAAAAACAAAGAAATTCAAACCATTTTTCTTGATCAAGAGTAGAACTTCTATTATGGGTTTACTCTAATTTGATCATTGTTAAGGATTTGATTCAACTAATCATACACTAAAGGTATGGTTCTCTAGCAATTGAAAAAAAGATTGCATTTCACAAAGGTTAAATGTATGGCATTACGATAATAGAGGAACTTGTGAATATATTGTAGAAAGTCCAATTTCTCTAGTCTCTCCCCCCCCACTCGGTGACTCTCATGCTTCTTTTTCTTTTCCCCAAGTTTCATAACAATTTTTGACAATCCATTACGTTCCTAATTTTTCTTCTCCATGTAACTGACCTCACCATTATTTATTTATAGTCTTAATAAATTTTAATTTTTTAAGGTCAAATAATCTTATCAAATTAATTTTTAATTTTTTTTTCCTTTATTTTAGTTTTAAATATTTCCACATGTAGTTGGTTTGTAAATATATATGTGGAAGAAAAATAGCTAGTTGTGACACATTTATAATCTTAGAATTATCAAACACTTCACTTGTGACACCTGCTAATTCTATAGACCAAACATCCACATGATCATCATCAAAATTCTTATCTTCTCCCTTGCTCACATATTTGACTATTAATAGGAAAATAATCAATAAAAGTTGAAATTGTCTAAGTGCTAAAATAATTTAGCATTTAAATGCAAGTAATGCAAGATTTTAATAACTCAAAAATCAACTATAAAATCTTCTTTTAAACATACTATCTTTTTTATGTATTTATCAAGAGTATAGTGCACACAAATATCTTTTATCAATGTATAAGATGTTTAGATACATTTTAGTTTATAACCTATATGAATCAACCTTATACTTGAAGAAAAGCCTCAATAACATCATTGGGTAATATGAAAGTGGTCTATACATTGATGGGATTGAATCAATAATGTTCTACAAGGATTTCACCTCATACTTAATAACTTTAATTACTTTTCAAATGATAATTATCATATATGGAATGTAGTTAAATATCAAAACTTAGCTATACGTTGATCAATTCTACACCAAGTCAATTTATAGTGAATACTACAAAACAACATTAAAACTCTAGAATTTTAATTTTCATTAAAATTTTGATTGCTCATCCTTATCGTCCAAAATTATGAATCTATAGAAACATAAAATGGAACCATGTGAATGAATCCTAATTTTAAAGCTAGAAGTGAATATATGGAAGTAATATATTTGAAGAAATATGGAATGAGTGAAAAATGTGTAGACAAACATTTTATATTTCACTATTGAAATAGGTGATTCAAGTTCTAAAGGTCTAATGGAAAGAAAAAGAAGGCAAGAATATAAATATGAGTCATGACACAAATAAATTGTGTACTCTCAACAAAAATGTAGAAGAATTGCATGAGATTAAAAAGAAGAACTCTTGGTTATTCATATAATATGATATGTAAAGTGATAACTTATCCTCAATTTTAGGTATATTATTTATCATTTGTCAATTTTTGTTAATAATTGAAATGCATTAATGTGGTCCCTATGAAAACTTAAGTTACATGTGCAATTATGACCTAGGCTAGAAATCTAGTATCTATAGGTATGATTACAACAATGTAAAAAACTCCTTCATCCATCAAGAGATCTTTCAAATCTTGATTTTTATTCCTAATGGATTTTTTTGTGAAGATATCAAATCTTTAATGTATCTAATATGGAAATTGATGTGTTTCGCTTTTTTATTTTAGACAAGTTATTTGAGATTATTATGAAATTTTTATTTCCACAATGATGGAAGTGGCTCACAATGGGATAGTGAAGTCAAATTTAATTAGAATATTATGAATTCAACTAGTGTTAATAGAAAACAAAGAGAAAAGTGCATGATGCTATTCCTTTACTCTATGAGTTAATAGGAACAAAACTAGGATAACTTCAATCCTCAAGATTGTCAAACCAATAAAATTAGAGTCTAAAGTCAATGGTTAAATATATGTAATTCATGATGAATTGGAGCTTTTAATCCAATTAAAAATCAAAATGTATAGAAAGTGTTTATAGAAAGAAACAAAGAAATTAAAGAACTAGTTGTATATAGTATAAAAAATAAAAGAGATAAATTAATCAAAAGAGATATAAGAAACTATTTTAAGAAACCAATTAGAATTTAAAGGTTTTGGAAAAAGATTTATTAGACAGTTAGAAAGATAAGAAAAATTTAATTATTGAAGATATTTTTAAAAGACAATTTCTTTTCAAGATAGATTGTTGTCATATCAATAGAAGAGGGAGTTTCAATCAAGAGATGTATTATGAATTTTTATAAACAAAGGGGAACTTAGAGAGACCTAAATAATTATTTACTATGTTTTGAAGAACATTAAGAGTAATTTTATGAGAATTTGAGTCCAAGACATCTTTGATGAAAGACTCACAATGTATTGTTACATTATAGGAACAAAAATTTAAATACTAATTTATTAGAATGATAGAATTTTGTAGAAAATTTCTATTGGCAAAATACATGAGGAAAAGTAACTAATATAAGAAAAGACAATCAAATATTTGATGTATCAAAATTTAAAGATTTAAAAATAATACAAAGACACAACATGTACACTTCATCATTTTGAAATGAAATCATTATACATCTCATAATTCTTTCTAACGATACATTTTTGTTGATATAAGAATTTGTGTACAAAATATTTAAGCTCATAAATATTTCTAGATAGGGTTTTACTATTTCCAATACTTTCTTCTAGACAATTTTTTATTAACAAGAAACAAGTAATTAAATATAATATTGTTAAATAATTGATATCATCGTGACAAACCAAACAAAAATATATCATAATTATTTTAAAATAAAATAATTATATATCCCAACATTTATGTTAAGGTAGATGAAATTAAAATAACTTATTGGAATAATTATCTTTAAATGATAATCTAAAAAAATTATTAGAAAAGAACTTGGAAACAACATGACTATTTAATGGGACACATTCATTGATCTAGAATTGTTGTAAAAAAGATCAGATTTACTGCACAGACATTTCTATATCACGTGGAAAAACAAAACAAAAACAAAATATCATAATTATAAACAAAACAAAAATAGAATATCATAATTATTGTGTTGATATAACAATCTTTAAAGAACAAAGTAAAATAATTACTAATTATAATAGACCTTCAATCAACATGACTTTTTAATGGTACACTTTTGTTAGTAGAATTGTTGTACAATAGATAAAAATATAGTCTTACAAACATTTTTAGACATAATTCTTTTTTAACTTGAAACTAATCATGATGTAAAATAAGGATGCCGCTATCCTCCTACAAACTATATATTTGACCAATTTTCAAAAAATTGAAAACATACATGGATTTTTCTGAAAATTTCAGAATTTGATTTCATGTGATGCATAATTTGTAGTCGAAAACAACAACAAAATTGAAAAAAAATCACTATGTTTTAATATAGATGAATTTTCCATATCACCTTATCTTCAAAATGATAAACAAAACAAAAATAGATCAACATCCACTCGTTCCTCCACAGCCACTGCCACCGCCGCCGCCACCACTAGCTACCACTGCACCTCCAGCAACACTTCCACCTGCAAAATAAGCATCGGCGCTGTTCCTGTTCCGACGCCTCTTTTTCCCACTCGCAGAAGCACAAGAAACAACTACCATGGACAGCATAAAAATCCCCATCAATACTATAAACAAAGACATACAGTCCGGTTGGGAATTAAAAGCCGGGTTTTCCCATAAAACCTCGACATCTTCGAGAAAACTATCTAATGCCCGATGTTCCTACACAATTTTTCCTAAATAACTTCAGAAGGAAACAAAAAACCTTGTCAAAGGAAAGAGTTTTCCCTCTCCAGATCTACTTAATATTATTGGAAACTATTGAATGAATGATACGCTTAGAGGAAATTCTTCATAAATCAAATGTAGAGGAGTCCAGTTCCAGGAAAGAGAATTTTAAATACGGTCACAGTTTAGTGATTTTTATCACGTTATGTGTTGCGCAAAAATAATTAAAAGACCCGATATATCCATTTCATCACTTTAAAATTAATTATACACCTCATAATTCATTTTAAGGATATACTTTTGTTCATCTAAGAATTAGTGTACAACAAATTTACCCTCATAAATATTTCTAGACAAAGCTTTATTGTTCCCAATAATTTCTTCTAGACAAAATTTTATCAACTAGAAACATGTATTGAATATAATATTGCTGAATATTTGATATCATAGTGACAAACACATCAAAAATATACTATAATTATTTTTAAAATAAAATAATTATATGTCTCATAATATATGTTGAAGTAGATGAAATTAAGACAACTGATTGAAATAATTATCTCCAAATGACACTATTAAAAACTTATTAGAAATGAACTTGGAAACAGTGGGACACTTTCATTGATCTAGAATTGCAAAGATCAGATTTATCTCACTAACATTTCTATGTCACGCCGAAAAATAAAACAAAAATAGAATATCATAATTATTGTGTTGATATAATAATCTTTAAAGAACAAAGTAAAATAATTACTAATTAGAATAGACCTTCAATCAACATGACTTTTTAATGATACACTTTTGTTAATCGAGAATTGTTGAACAATAGATCAAAATCTAGCCTTGCAAACATTTCTAACCACAACCTCCTCCTCCACAGCCACCACCTCCACCACCACCACCTCCTCCACCACAGCCGCACCCGCCCCCGCCACCTCCTCCACAGCCACCACCGCCGCCATCACTAGCTGCCATCATAACTCCTTCAAAATAAGCATCGTTGTTCCTGTTCCGACGCCTCTTTTTCCCAGTGGAAGAAGCACAAGAAACAACTACCATGGACACCATCAAAAACCCCATCAATACTATAAACACTGGCATACATCCCGACTGGGAATTAGAAGCCGGGTTTTCGCAAAGAACCCTCGACATCTTCAAGAAAACTATCTAATGCCCGATGTTCCTACACAAAATTATCTAAAATGACTTCCAATGTTCACAGAGACCTTGTCCAATGAATGAGTTTCCTCGCTCCAGATCTACTTACAATTATTGGAAACTATTGAATGAATGATAGGCTTAGAGGAAACTTGTTGGGGTTTTAACCGGCACGTCTGAACCATTGATTAATAGTGGCTTAGCCACTTTTAGTCAATAGCCTGAGTGTAATGCATAACAGTGGCTTCAAGCTATTGGCTAAGAGTGGATAGGTCTACTCTTAGCCACTATTAGTCAATGGTTCCAGTGTGCCCCTCAAGCCTGACCATTAAAAATAAAGGAGTCTAAAAATAGAAGAAAGAGATTTATTGATATGGTCAAAGTTTAATGACTCTTATCAAGTTATACATTGTGTAAAAAGTGAAGTCTGTAGTGTATTTCATCGCCTCGTTGATAATTTCAAACGTCTTATTCACGTAGTGTTTGATTACTTCTTGGCTACACCATTCTCAAACGAAGTCTAATTTGGAGGTTGAATACGCTTCTATCTTTCGGTTGACGCAAAATGCGTGTTAAGGCGTTTCATACATGGAATGTTTCGGTCTACTTTAGTAGGGTTTTGCTATATTTCTATTACAAACTTTGACCGCTTTTTTGTCTCGATATAGGCCTTTCCTACTCGGCCTCAGCAACCGTCTCCTTGGCTACCATGTTCCATGTTTTATGTGATTTGACAATTTCCAAGTTGATCCTATGCATCTCCCTCTCGAGTTTATAGATGATAGGCATGGTTTTTTTTAAATGTGAATGAATTTTTATTATTTAGTTATAGTTTATTTATACAATTTTCCATCAACCAGGATATATTTTTTTGTTTATGGAGAAGTAGTAAATTTATTATTAATTGGAATAATAAAGTAATTGGTGAGCAACATGAGATTTATTTATTTTTGTAAGCAAGAGGCTGAAGCCATTTATTAAAATAGTAAAAAATACAACTCAAATCGAGAGGCATCAATAGGATGGAGTTGGGTAGAAGTCCTTTACTTTTGTCTGTCACTTGAATGATACAAAAGACATACAATACATGAGTCCTAATTTTCTTCCCACATTCTATTACCCATTCAAATTCCCTTTATCTAGTATAGTCTTAAAATAACACAACCAAACCACCAAACAACTCCTAATCGAATTTGTTAATATGTTAATTTGAAATATAATAAAACCACAAATCTTGAATTTGTCATTAAAAAACCCCTTAGCTTAAAAGGAGATTAAAAAACTAAGAAGTATCATTAATGAAACAAAGAAAAGGTACACAAAAATACAGATGAACATAAGAGGCATAAATGAAGGAGATGAAGGTTCTTCCTCCTTTGAGATCCCTTCATCCCTTCTTGTTATGGTATCCCAATATCATTAACAAAATAAATTGTCATTTTAGCAATATCTCAAGTGCATTAATAGCATATCCCTCGGCATATTTATCCCTTCAATGATGTCCTATATGTATTAATCTATAAAGATGATCTAATTTAGGTCCTTGTCATGTTATGCTAACATATGGGTATCATATTTTCACAAAAAATGGTATTTTGGGACCACCTACTAACCCTCTAAGATACTTGCCAATTTTGAATTTGAATTTTTCTTGATGTGACCCATCCTATCCTTTCTCCAAGTGGATTTACTTCATCATATGAATGGTAATTAGTCTAAGGTTAAGTATCACCATGACCAAAACCCTAGGTGACACATCATCAACACATAAACAACTACAAGTGTCAAGTGACACATCAAAGCACATTACACATCACAATGACATGTCCCCACTTACTCATGAATTTAAATTAACCCCACACACAAGCTTACATTTACAAAATAAATCACATCGCAATGAGGCTTTTGAATCAGCTAAACTGTGTTCACATAAGTTTGGACTTTGTTTCCCCCAAATAATTCCATGGTTCAACTCCCTGCACACTAACTCGAACATCAATAACCCAGGAAAAAAAAATCATATAAGATGCATTTATATAAGTTCATGACAATTTCATATTAAATAATTCACCTTAACAGCATAATCAATTTCCATTTTCTAATCATTTTCATATAAAACATTTAAAGAATTAAAATATCAAAATCTTCATATGACATTAATATCTAATCAAATGGTCAACTAACATTCTGAAGTACATCATAATCCATTTCCTATCATAATGATGAAATGTTGAATCTATAATGTTAAGTCATTCGACATGAAAATTAGTTCTGAACAAATATTTTAGGTCAAAATCATCAAAATGTAAACATCACAACTAATATCCTTTGATTCACTTAAATATCATTTGATTTCTATTAGTAGCCCAATCTCATTATGAGATAGTACATTACAAGATGTATCAATTTTTTCATGTAATCAGGACGTTTACATAGTCATGTCTCCTAGTTTCAAAATCTATCATAGAATAAATCCATTACATTTTATTGGGCTATAAAATATGTCTTTATGAATATCAACATTTCCACCTAATACTACTTGTACAATAATTGCATTATTGCATTATTGAGTTCTATCGTGCAGACCTTTATCTAATTTTGATAACAATTTTCATCTGTGATTATTAAAAATGTTCACAAGAGTACATGTTGATTTATCTTTCCAAAATTTAATTATCCTAATAGCCCATACTATGTCATGAAATTGTCAACATAGTTTCCAAGTAATTACATCTTGAGCCTTTATTCCACATATCATAGCTTATCAACCTAATTTAATTTTGAATACGAGACTTAACACAATAGAGACTAAAACATATATCAATCCTAATAAGATCTTAGGTTCATATTGTTAAGGGAAATGCCAATCATGGCATATACAAATCTTGGAACGTAATTACCATCATTCTATTGTAAGGTGTATGATTACAGTATAAAATTCACATTCGATACATAAGATGCAGAAACATGACATTTCATCTTCCAACTCTTCATATATCTAATCATATTCACGTTATTAGGATTTAAAATAAGGTATTGGGGAAAGGGCCTTACATTTGGTATCCTAAAAGGTGATATAGATATGTGCTTTTAACAAATATATTTAGCAATTAATTGTCTACTTTCAAATTTCTCAAACTTAGAACCTTAGTATATCTCTTAGAAATTGATGTTTGACTTCAGTCTTGTAATAATTTCTTTCACATAAAGACACTTCAGTGGTATAAATTAAGGGGTTTTTTTGGAAGAATTTTTCCATGTTTGAAGTTGGTTACAACTAAATTGCACTTAACTCCTACCACCTATCCATGTGCATAACATTGGGAAAGTCTCTCCAAACTTATCTCAAATAAATCACCCACGTAAACAAGTGTGTCAAGCCCAGTTTAAGTGTTGTTCTAGCTTTGTTTGAGTAGTGTCTTGTTGGTATCATTGAATTTTTGATAGAGTTAGTCATAAAAGCACTTATTTATTATCTAGTAGAGTCAATCAGTCATCACTACGACTAAGCTACTACTTAGGCTAAGTAAGAATTATATGTCGAGCATACACATTGAGATAATACATGTCGAGAGATATGACAAGCAATATGTGTTGAGTCACTCATGTGTAGAGTAGACAATAAATGTCAAGCAATCATTATGTGTTGAGTGATTCAAGAGCCAATAAAATAGTATGTGCCAAGTCATTCAGAAGCCAAGAAAACAAAATAGAGAAAAATAGTTAAGGTAGAGCATCAGAAGCCTATTGATGTTGAGTGAGCCATCCATTGACATACAATTTTGTAAAGGCACAAACTTTTATGTAAACAATTTTTTGGCTAACATAGTCTTGAATTTTTTATATTAAAAGATAAGGAAAAAACCATATCATGCATCCCAAGGAAACCCATGTAACCAATTACAAAAAGGGAATCCTTAACAAACAATAAGAGTCAACCTAAGTTGTTAATTATTACCTAAGATCATCTCCAAGGGCCTATTTAAAGAGGTAAACCCTAAGGGGAAGTATAGTGATGATAGAGATTTGAAGATGAGTATCCTATGCAAATTAGAGTTGAATGCTAAGATGAAAGAAGACATTCATGATGGAGAAAATGCTTATTTTAACGATCAACATTGCATGACAAGGTGAGAATATGACTAGTTGAGAAGACAAGTAGTGAAAGGTCAGAGAAGAGTAATTAGATCAAGAGGATCAAGATATATGTAGCAAAGAGGAGATCTAACATCTAGCAGAAAGGTGCTCACGAGGGATCATGTAATGAATCATTTTGATAGATGATATTGGTTAAATCTCTTGATAGAGTATTTGAAATAGATTTATTACTTAATTGTGAATTTAAATCCTCTAGTCAAGGTGAAACCTAACATTCTTGTAAGCCTTGAATGGGGAAAACATTTCATAGCATAGATCATATTTTATGATCAATACTTTGTAGCCATAATTAGCTACACTTTATTGTAGTAGTAGTGAATATTTGTGGGTGTCATCCCCACCCCAATTTTACCTCTACCTTGGAGGGTTTATAGGTAACCAAAACCTTTTGTGTTATGTATTGATTTTCATTATTCTATTGTTGTGGGGCATGGTTAAATATTTTAGTTTATTTGTTAGTTATGAGATGGATGAATGGTGAATTTTTTAATGGTAAAATTTTTTAATACTAATTCACCTCCTCCGCCCCCCCTTAGAACTTACTTTACCATTCATATTTTCAACAATTGGTATCAGAGTTGAGTTCTCTAGAAAGTAAAGTTTGACAGCTTGAGAAGAATGATCTTGAAGATGGAAGTGTAAAAATTAAGAAATACTATTGAGAACTAGAAGATTAAAATATAGCTTTCCTTACATCAATTAAGGGAAGAAATAGATGAACTAAAACAATAATTAAAGAGAAGAAAGAATCTAGACATTCAACAAAATGACACTCAATACCAAGAAGAAGACACGAAAAAACTATTTGAAGACAAAAACTCTAAAGAATTCAAGATGCAACAATTATAGATTTAATGGAAAAGAATAGTTTCCTAGATGAAGAAGTTGGGAATTTGAAAAGGGAACAAGAGGTTCAATCAGTAATGTTGTGTGAGGTATCAAAATTGAACAAGAAAGCTAAGGAAGATAAAGTCATGATTGGAGAAGATAAAATATTATTGGGAAATAGACTTGAGGAGAAATCATCAAATGTGTAAAAACTAACAAATATTCAACTAGACACAATGAATCAACTGATGATTGTAAATCAAGAACTAAATAGGAAATATATTGAGATTGAAACTTTGAAATTATAGAATGACCTATTGCAGAATGAATTGAAAAAAGAAAAACAATTCATTGGAAGTTTTAATAAGCGTAGTGAAGCCATAAAGTTCTTTAAAGAACTAATGAGAACTCCAAGAAAAGATGGTGATACTGTTAGATTGGGATATTCTACTATTGAGAAAGGAGAATCACAACAAATGTATGTAGAAGTAACACTGGCAATTAAACCCCTAAGAAGAAATACAAGGGACACTACTATAGCTACAAGAAGAAAGGACACTAGGCACATGAATGTAGGACCAAGACCATCAACACTTAGAGATTTGAAGGATATTTTTAGAACTATTAGAAATATGGACACAAAGCATATGAATTTAGATCCATACCTAAGTTCACATCAAATAATGAAACAAATATGCATCATCATATAAATTCTTACAATTGAGATTCCAATACAAGGTATAGTTTTCACTATTATGAAGAATATAGTCATGTTTCTAGAAATTGCATAAGGAAACACTTTAAAGGTAATTACAAAATATGGTTGAATGAGATTTTATACTTGAAGGTCAGTCATGCAAGCAGAAACTGTCCAACTTGGTCACCAACACTGAGCAATGAATTGAACAAAGGAAAGGGAAAGGTAGAAGCTAAAATGGTAAAGACGTAGATAAACAAAACATGGAGAAAGAAATAATTTGCAGCACATCAAGCCAAGATGAGGTCACTTTATGCAATGGATCATGATCACATAACCTCCAACTAGGAAATCAAACGTATATATGGAACTAACATTTGAAATGATATATTTTGCATCAGTTCCAAGCATTTAAGGTATGAAAAGAATTTATCAACATAAATTAAGATGCAATGGAGTGATTTAAAGAATGAGTTATTATATCATTATGAGACTTTCTATGTTGTTTCCAAGTAATGGAGGAATTGTCATGATAGCTAAGTAATATATATTGATTGAGCACAATGTATGAGTTATAGTGACTGAGACTAAAACAATGTAGGCACTAAGCATTAAATGCATGGTTTTCAAGGTTATACAGTCATTTTTTGGGTCATTTCACTTACAAACAATCAAATAGCAAGAAGGAAATTTGTCAATGAGGATTCCAACAAGTGTAAAGATGATACAACTACATCATGATAATTTTCATCAAATAAAAACATATTTCACTTACATCTAGTTACATTGTTTTGTGACTTTCAAATGCTAGCAAGTTAATATGTAAGAAAGTTCTTTAGCAAAAAAAAGGGAAAGAAGGTAAAGAGGTTAATAATTTTTAACTAATTAGTAATGATGTATGAGAACCTCCTAAGTTTTGAGCCATATATGAGGTAACATATAAGGGAGATCCATCAAATGCATTGTCAACGGTTCCACCAAAAGTTTTAGTGATACAAAATGTAAGATGTTGCTACATGTACAAGATTGGAGAAGTTGGAGACCTAGATTTCAGAGAGACATATCAAAAGTTATGTGAAAATGGAATCCTGAAGGAAGAAAACAAGATTGTTGAGTGTAAAGGGTTAACTCATGCCCTAGATTTTCCCTAGGTTTTTAAAATGGAAAGAAATAAAATTATTTTGAGCTGAATTTATGAAAACCACTTGTAGTTGGAGGATGGTCCTATCAAGATCAAAAAGAGAACTATTCATAGGGTAACAGGGTATCCTACCCTAGATAGACACAAGACGATGAGGACTGATGCCAAGGAAGTAATTGAAAAGGGTACAGAGGCTACTTGGAACAAAAGGAGAATTTTCATTAACACAATCACATACCTCATTGTTCTATTTTTAATGCACATGATTACACACATATTCTACCAGTCAAGCCAACTTAATAGTGTGCCATGTATTGTGGTAGACCTCGGTTACAAGATTGTTAAAAAGGATCATAGTTATAACCTAGCCAACCTACAAA
The DNA here is from genome assembly GCA_028749045.1 of Cupressus sempervirens. Lineage (NCBI taxonomy): Eukaryota > Viridiplantae > Streptophyta > Pinopsida > Cupressales > Cupressaceae > Cupressus > Cupressus sempervirens. The sequence continues at coordinate 165,198,679 of CM053793.1, read as the reverse complement.
TTCAACAACTATTAGAAAACATTGAAGCAATCAAGAAAGAAAAAACTTATTCATATAAATTTGGGTTACTTATTATTTGTATATTCTTCTATGTTCAAAACACATTTCCTACATTTGGTAAAGTTGTATAGAAGACTAGTTGGTCCATTACCTAGAAAATAGGGGAATACATTTATCAACTAAGAGAGAACTTTGATTCAATTATGACTAGTTTCTTTGAATATTTCAACAAGTAAATGAGGAAAAGATCAAGGATACCTATATCTCTAGTGGAGAAACATTATAATGATGTTTGTTTCCTAGTAGATTCCAACTACATGCATATGTATAGGCAGTTATTCCAAGGGTATGAAGGCTGAAGCATTTATCTTATGAGGTAAATGTTGATGAATCATTTGCAACCATCACTGTATTACTAGAAGAGGATGTAGAAAAGAATTCTATGGAATTTGGTAATTATGAAGAAACAAAGGAAAGGGTGATTATCAACTTGTAGACTATTACCATTGGTAGGAAGAAAATCAAACTAGTGAAGAAATTGAAAGAGCTTGATTTGGTGAAGAAGATGAGGAAGAATGTCAATGACCTTTACAGTTGACACAAGGGTTAGGTGATGATCAAGGTTCAGATTATGAGGAAGTCGAGGAAGAGACAAAGGAAAATGGAAAGAAAAGAAAGGCACAATAGAAAATGTAGAAGTCTAAGAAGACCACAAAGAAGAAAGAGTAGAAGCATGTTGCACCATTGAGAAGGTCAACCATTAGAGCGGCCACTACACTAGCAAAAGAGACTCAATCAAAAGGAAAAAGGAAGAATGGTAATGTGGATCCAAGCCAAGACATAAAGAAACCACAGAGGAAATACAAACCTAAAGATGAATTAGATGATGAGAAAATAGAATCAAATGAAATGAGTCAATTCAAAGTGGTAAGCCACAATCCCTCATCTAATATATAGATAATCTATGTGAGAATGTAAAGAATAATGCAGATTTGTCAAGATTTTCACATATTGATTTTGATAAGTTAGATAATAGAGACAAGAACAATATTGACAAGCCTATTTATGATATGATGGCAACTTTTAGGACCACTCCTTTAGAGATTGCTAACTCATTACCTAAAATCTTATATGAGAAATTTGAGTAAAAATGGAAGTTCAGTATGGTGACTGGAAAAAAAATTAGAGAGGGTAATTTAGCTCAAGTTATGTTTTCTCTTGATAAGAAGATGATTAAAAAGGTTGTAGAGATGTATAAAGAGAGATTTTATCCAAAGTATAGGGCTTTTCACATCTTGATAAATTAAGTTGGAGAGCTAGTAACCCAAAGTTCATTACTTTGGAAATCAATCTATGGATTGATGACAAAATAAGTGAAAGTAGTAGAAGAAAAGGAAGAAACAATATAAGAGAAGGAAGACATAGAAAAGGATGAGACACATAAGGAAATATATTGTGATATGTTAGACATCAATCTTCCATAGGAAAAGATGACTCTATAACTATTGAAGACATCCTTGACAACTCTACACAGAATGTCAATCCACTAACTAATGATGGCATCAAGCAATTGCAACAAGAATCCACCAATGCATCTATTCCATGTATAAATCCTATATTATTAATTATTGATGAATCTCCTAAGAATGAGATTCTATCCACTAAGAAATAAGCATGTATCAAGATACATCTATTGTGCCCCCACTTATTGTAGAAGAAAAGGAGAAAGAGTCACATGATCAATCATAGGAAAAGGTTTTGGAGAAGAGAGATGAACTTTAAAATGTACCATCTAAAATGCCAACATTTCTCATTACAATGAAAGAGAAAGAGGTGGATACACTAGCTATACCATAGCCTAGTCTACAAAGCTCATGTATATTCAAAAATTGTAGTAATTGATAAGGAAGGAAGTGAAGAAAATAATGGTAAGGAAGATAGTTATGTACCCACCTCACCTTAACATACTGAAGATCAAAACAAGGAAGATCAATAATAAGAGGATAAGCCAACTAGTAAGATAGAGAAGTGGGTAGCAATTCAAACAATGGTGACTTGTCCAGTCATTAAAACTCTTCCCAACAACTAGACTCTTCAAAGAGATAGTACTCAAGACACACCATTGTAGATATTAACTTGTTGAGTACCAGCACACTAAAGAGTGTTGAAACTACATCACTAGATGATGTTAGTTTGGATGAAGTGATTGTTCCACCATAGTTCAATCCCACAACAATCATACTCGAAGAAATGGATATACTCTAGGAGTCCATAGGAAGAAAATCAAGGAGAGAGAAGCTCGAGAGAGAGCATGAGCAAAAATAGTTTTTGCATGAGATCAAAGATATTCTTATTGATCCTTTTGATGTTTCAGATTCATTTTCCAAGAAGGCTATCATAGAACAACTTGTACATATAGTTGATAGGATAAAAGATGAAGATATAGAAACCAATGTAAATTTATTGGAATAGTCTAAGAGAAATGTTCACACTAAGGTCATGGATAAGATATCTAGTGCCATTAAACTAAGACAAGTTGATTTGTCAACTAAGATACACAGTGTGAAGAAAGTTTTGGATAATATATATGCTTTGTAGAGTAAATTATGCAATGTTGATTTCTTTACTCAAGAAACTCAACAAACAACTGATAGGTTACAAGGAGATCTTAACTCTATTGGATCTTCATTAAAGACATCTCCTAGCACCATTCAATTACATTTTCAAATAATATTGCTAAATTAGGGAAGGATTTCCAAGTTGCAAGCTAAGGATGCTAACATTTGATCCACATTGACCAAAATGCAGTCCATGTTGACCCCTCACATGGAAGTTTTGCAAAGATAGCTAGCATTTGCTGAAACACAAATCAAGAAATATTCCCAACTTTCAACTAAAGAAGGCCTGGTGGACATGGTAGAAAATTTAGAAATTTAGATACAATCTCTAGATGCAACCAAGGATAATTGGAATTATGCATTAGGAATCATTATACAAATACACAAACTATTTTTGGATAAATACACTTTAAGTGTAGTACCCAAATGACATAAGTGTCAAAAAAGAATCATTTTGTGAATTTTGTCAAGACAAACAACAATGGAAATATATTTTTGAAGTATAAGTTACAGATCTAGATGAAGTGCTTACTCATGGGGAGTAACAAGGTAATGAGACAACACTTTTGCAAATTTTGAAGATTTTAAAATTTCGTATAGAGACTGAGAAAAAATTTATAGACTTGAATTGTGCTACAAGATAATATATGCCATGAAAAATTATTTTTTCCACTCTTGTCAAATGGGAGATTGTTGATCTCATTGAGATTTTCATAAAGTTAGTGATAAAAAACTTAGTTATTATCTAGTAGAGTTAGTAGGTCATTGCTATAATTGAGCTACTACTTAAGATGAGTGAATAGTATATGTTAAGCATAAGCGTTCAAACAATACATGCAGAGTGATATGATAAGCAATATGAGTTGAGTCACTTAGGTGTCGAGAAAACAATGTATTCAAGTAGTTAGTATGTGTCGAATGATTCAGGAGTTCAGAAAAAAATTATGTGCTGAGTCATTCAAAGCCAAGAAAACAATAGAGATAAATGTTAAGGCTGAGCATTAGAAGCCTATTAATGCAAAGTGAACCAGCCATTGACATGCAAGTTTGTAATGGAAAATCTTTTTATGTAAACTATTTTGGCCAACATAATCTTGAATTTTTGTATATTAAGAGATAAGGAAAAAGTGATATCACACATCCCAAGGAAAACCATACAATCAGTCAAAAAAGGGAAGCATTACACAAAAATAAGAATCAACTAGGGCCTTTGATTTTTACATAGGATCATGTCCAAGTGCTTAGTTAAAGAGGTAAACCCTAAGGCAAAGTATAGCGATGCAAAGAGGAGTATCCTATGTGAAGCAAAGTAAATGCTAAGATGAAAGAAGGCATTTAGGATGGAGAAGATTCTTAATTGAATGATCAAGATTGTAGAACTAGTTGAGAAGACAAGTAGTGAAAGGTCAGAGAAGATTAATTAGATCAAGACGATCAAGATATAAATAGTAAAGAGGAGATTTGATATCTAGCAAAAAGGTGCTAACCATAAGATCACATACTGAATTATTTTGACAAGTGAGACAGGTTAAATATCTTAATTGGGTAGTCCTAACAATTTTTTATAAATCTCTTAATAGAGTGCTTACTTAATTATGAGTTTAAATCCTTTAGTCAAGATGAGATCTAACAATCTTGTAATAATTTAATATGGAAAACCCTTCATGGGGTAGATCATAGTTCATGATCAAAATTTTGTTGCCATAATTGGCAACACTTTATTGTTGTAGTAATGAAGATTTGTGAGTGTCATCTCTGCCCTAGTTTTACCTTCACCTTGGAGGGTTTCTAGGTAACCAAAATATTTTGTGTTATGTTTTGATTTACATTATGCTCTAGTTGTGATGCATAGTTACATCTTTGAATTTATTTGTTATGTTATGAGATGGATGTAAGCCTAACAATTTATATTGCCAACACCCCCCCCCCAAAACCTAAAAACTTACTTTCCCATTTATATTGCCAACATGTCTATCACACCATCCATGTAGAAAATAATTTAAGGTTGTGACTTGATTCTACAATGTTCTAAAAGATTCTATATATAGAAGTGATCTACTTGAACTAGATTGATGAAACATAATTAAAATATCTTTATTCTCTATTGGGTTTTTGTTGAGAGTGATGATTTTATTCAATATATTCATTCTTTTTTTTATCAATATCATTTGGAGTTTAACTACATACAATTTGGAATAAACATTAAAATTATAGATAGAAAAAAGTTAGTCTAAACATTACATATGTACAACTCACTTTTCTAAAAAATTATTAAAAATAATAAAAATTAACATATTTTATTGAAACATAATATTGTTATTAATATATAATATTTAAGGGTGACCAAGTGGCAGAGAAGTTTAGGTGTCTATAAAATTAACTTATTTATCAATTTGTAGAAGATTGTCCTCCACCATGACCATAGCAACCAAAACTTACACAACAAATACCATGGCCACTGTTATCACTCCCACCATAGTAAACTCTACCACCACAATAGTTACGGCCTCTGCTAAAGAAGCTATTGCAACTCCAACTATTTTTATCACTTTTTGTAAATACTACCCCTAGAAATCCAATGTGACATCATCAATCTCCATAAAATATGAAAAGTATACAAAATTCAAGGCTGTTTTAGTATTGACCAGTCAACATTAATTGATTATCATTAAATTTAAAATAAATATATGTACCAGATACTAGAATACTAAGATGATTTGAAAAGGACCACCAAGTTGAAACGAGCTCTAGAATCTATCTAAGAACATGAGGGAAACAATATTCAAGGAGTGTTTTACCACCCCACCACAAAGTTGTTAAGCTTCCCTAAAATATATCATGACACGAAAGATACCCAACCTAACAATGAGATAGTCTAAACAGATAATCTAGAGTGGTAATGGAATGATGTGGTCAGAAGAACTCATGTTCTAAAACCATTCACAACCACTTGGACACTCAAAAATACCACATAATTAGTTCCATCATATCATAATCAAATTAATTTATCATCACTATTTTTAATTCACATCATTGTAAGAATTTGGTATAGTTCGGATACCATGTAAGAATTTGCCTAAGAGAAAAATTCTCCCAAGATCAAAGAGCACAACCACAAGCACATAGTAGACCAAAGAGTATGATCAATATGAATGCTCACTATTATCAAAAGCATGTACATACACACTAGGAGAGCCTATATATAAAGGCCTCTAAGATGCATCTAGAATGTGTCTAGAAAGATCTAGGAGATAAGCATGACAACTAAGCACATATCCTCCACAATAAGAGGATAAGCATGATTAGGACTCTAGAATTTTGTAGACACCATGTGCTCAAATAATATGCTAACTCCTAAGTGTAGACAACATGTGCATAACTAGAGTGCAAACTTATGTGTTGTCAACATGACAACTCACAAGAGTACGCATACTTCTAGGTGACTAATAAATAAATAATAAAATATATGCACTAACCTAAGTAAACTTAAGTGTAAATAGTAAATACCTATTTACACCAACACCCCACCTTAAGTGAAACATAGGCGAATGCCCTTAAGCTTACATATTCTAGGATGAAATGCAAGATGGGTCCTAGCTACAAGGCTATGTTAGTCACCCATGTACATAATGCAAATGCAAATCTCTCATAAAGCATAGAAAGAGGGAAAACCTCATGGGAAAAACCCTCCTACAAAAAGAGAGATGAAAAGCACATGATGTATGGATGGATGGAGTAATCAAGAACACCCCCCCCCCCCCCCCCCCCCCACACCCCCATCCCCCCCCCCATTATGAAATAAATCAACTATATACAATAGAGAAATGAGAGAAGGAAAAAACCCCATAAGAGGAAAAAGTCCCTCCCAAAAAAGAGAAGAAGGAGACAAGGTAGTGCCCCCAAATATAATGTTCCTATCAGTGAGAAATACTCTGATGTAGAGGCTGATCTATGACCATTGAATAATGTTTCTCCCCTTTGGAAGAAACAATGGCAGAGGTACATGTGAGATACTTCCCCTATGTGTAGAAAGAATCCAGAAGATGAATGGTGTCTCTAAAACTTGCTCAATTGTCCTTTTGTTAATACTAATGGTGGCTCCTTCTAATACTATTGAGAAGAAGTGCAGATCTAGCAAGGATTAATGTAGAACCTGTTTCAAAGAACAAATAGTCTCCTCAAATCATAAAGAGACCTCCTGCAACTATTGTACATAAGTATCCACAATCACATCAACCTGTAAAGAATGATCATACAGAGAATGGACATGAGGGTTAGAGTGGGCCCTCACAACAACTATAGAAGGATCATCCCCATCAAAGAGAAGTTGAATATCATCAAAGAAGTCTCCCAAGTCTATTGTGTGTGACTCTGTGAACAAACCTGCAATGTCAGTCAAGAAGTCATCACCTAAGGCTAGAACTGGAAGATATAATGTACCTTTTTGTGCTAAAGTACATGAATCTATCACTATGGCAATAGATGAAGAATTTTCCTCAAAGAGCAGATGAATATCATCAATAGTCTCTCCCACATATTCAATGTGAGACTCCATGAATAGGCTTGCAAGGGCAGGAAGGAAGTCATCACATGAAGGGAAAGTAGGAAGACATGAAGGGTCCTATTACACTGAATCTGAACCATATGTGGCTAGAACTGGATCAATAGAATCAACAAGAGAATCAGGAGGTGAGATCTCAACTAGAGTTGAAGGTACCATAACTAGAGTGACTGGATGTATAATGTCCTCTGGAAATAGAGGAACACATGGATCTCCATTTGCTTCCCAAAGAGTCATCCAAGCATCATGAGGAAAGCTTGCCATAAGAAGAGGAAAAAAGGATTTTGTACTCATATTTTTATACACGAAGTTAAGAATTTTAGAAAGATATTTGAACGAAGGTGGTATCTTAGAGAAAAGAGAAGGAATCACTTCCTAATGTTCTCTTAGATGAGCAATGATTAAGGCACTCCATTTCTAATAGTTCCTCGGTGTCAACTTTGGTCTTATATCAAACTGACATATGTGACAAGCCTCCATGAGATCAATGAATGTATGCACCCCCCAAAATAAAGAAATAATGAATCAACCCTGCTAATGTATGATTTGGCACTTAGTGTAATAGCCACATGCCAATTTTAGGCCTATTTCTGAAAGTAGTATTTTTGTCCACATAACCTATAATCTAATTGTAGATCTAGAAAGTAGACAAAAAAAAATGCACTTTCAAAAAAATATAGAACCTAATTTGGAGTTCAAATGAGCCCGTACCAAGAACTTGAAGTGGAAAAAATTGAGATTTGTGACTTGTAGAAAATTTTTGGAACAAAGATCTCAAACCACGTATACCAATATGTAGATCATGAAAGTCTACCCCAAAGCAAAAACAATTGCTCGCAAAAAGGAGTCCGTATGAGGAAGATATCACTATTTAAAAATTGTTGCTGTTATTATTTTTCGTAAATTGTTGTCATGCCTCCAAAAATCAAATGGCTCTAGATTTTGCCTCAAATGTCTGATTTGGATGAAACAAAATTTGATTTGGGAGTTTTTTGACCTTCTGAATATGATGCAAATATTTAATTTGTACCAGCAAGCTTTAATCTTTACTTGTAAAATATCTCTCCTATAGGCCTGATGGCCAATTTTTCTAGCAAAAATAATGCAAATCTGAAATTTTTTTGTAGAGAGGTAGATGAAAAAGTGTAGATCTAAAAATTAAATGTACAGATCACAAATGATTGTACCAATTTTGTGAATTGGGCTTTTGGGTTGCCAGTTTGCAAAAAAAAAAATTGACTCAATTTTGACTACTGCGCAATATAGGGAAATTTATAGTGAGTTCACCGAATCCACGTACCAAATGCAGTGGTGAGGTTCACTTTGACTCTAAACACTCCCAATTTCTACAAATTCTCTGGATCTTTGGATTGAAGGTGTTGAAGCAACAATGGTCTCAAATGACTAGCGATGATAATCTCCCCAAGCTTTGATACCATGTAAGAATTTGGTATAGCTCTGATACCATGTAATAATTTTCCTTAGAGAAAAATTCACCCAAGATCAAGGAGCACAACCACAAGCACACAGTAGACCAAAGAGTATGATCTTGATATGAATGCTCACTATTATTAGAAGCATGTACATACGCACTAGGAGAGCCTGTATATAAAGGCCTCTAAGATGCATCTAGAATGTGTCTAGAAAGATCTAGGAGATAAGCATGACACTTAAGCACATATCCTCCACAATAAGAGGATAAGCATGATGAGGTGTCTAGAATGTTGTAGACACCATGTGCTCAAATAATGTGCTAAATCCTAAGTGTAGTCAACATGTGCATAATTAGAGTGCAAACTTATGTGTTGTCAACATGACAACTCAAAAGAGTATGCATACTCCTAGGTGAGTAATAAATAAATAATAAAATATATGCATTAACCTAAGTAAACTTAAGTGTAAATAATAAATACTTATTTACACCAACAATCATAATCCTCATATATGTATGTGACACATGTAAGATCAACATCATAAGCAATTCATTATATAGCATCATTATTTCATATACGACCATTACTCAATTAATATAAGACATTATCAAAATTTGACATTACATCATTACATCATCAAAACACATATCCAATACAATTCCTCAATATCAAAGCATCTCAAGAAGTCCAACATATATCAAAACTCTTTTTATAAGACATTGCACAAAGTGCATATTATCCAACAAAAGAAACACTTTGTCTAATCACATGAAATATATCAAAAATCATATTTTATTTCAACACTTGAAGCTCTCAGGAATCAAATGATAAGTACATCACTATTTCAAGTAAGGAGTAATAGTATTAGTAATGGCCCACTTGAACCAAACTATCTATCAAGTAATGGAAATTATTTTTAGTATCTATAGTAATCATTTCATAGTGTCTACTATAATTTAACTAACTAATTCTATTTGATAAAAATCTACAAATTATCATTTACATAGACAATGTACAATAATATACAAGTGTTGAATTTAACTAAGCACTCTAAATTTGAAATTTAACTCTAACCACATAGCTAAGTGTACTAATACTTTCTTCCACTAATGATAACATTGTTTGATGATGCAAGGGTATCACTACACTTTGTGTATCAATTTATAGCTAAGGAACACATTAATAGTTGGCTTAAGTCACAGTCGGATTTGATGTAGAACATCAATTATTATTTCTCCTAATTGTAATTCCTTAGCCATGTCATTTAGATCCTTAGCCACATGTTCAAACTCTATCTAGATAAAATCTAATAAAAACAAAGTTGCGCCAGCAGCTAGTCCCTGCCTTGGTTAGGAGAGTAGCAAGGAATAGCATTGTACAAAATAGTGATGGAATTTAGGGCAATAAATTCTAGGTAGTAAAATTGGAAGATTTTAATTGGATTTTGATTATGTTCAACATACTATTTTTGTTTCAGAGAAAACTATTTAATACAATAGAAATTCAATGTATGTGACTAGTTTCTGGCTCTATTCTTCACATGGTAGTAATATGAAGTACTATTTAATGAAGTTCACATGGTAGTAATATGAAGTACTATTTAATGAAGTTCACATGGTTGTAATATGAAGTACTATTTAATGAAGTTCAATGAAAATATTTTATTTTGATAATAACTTATATTTTATTAATGCTTTGGAACTCTAGTATTATTTCATTTTTATCATAGTGACTATTTTAGCACTATTATGTCTTCTTAGTTGAAATTTCTCTAGGGATACAATAATTACAATACTTTGGAAACTGCAACAAACAATATCAACTACTATGTATGTTAAAAATTATAGGTTAAGATATATAGGTACTTCATATTTTGCAATGAAGAATCTTTTAACCATCTTTACTTTGATTAATACTACCATGACTGTCTAGGCAATGACTTCCTCCAAATGAAGGTGACCATGTAATGGCTTCATACAAACAAATATCACCTATATTTTCTTGGGTTGTGTATTGAAATTTTTGGCAAAACTTGGTATTCAACAAATAAATACACATATATGATTTTGTAGAGTTTTATACACTCCTCATAAATTATTTTATGAAAATTTTCAACAAATATATATGAATTTTTTAGGTTTTTATACACTCCTTATAAGTTTTTTATGAGGATTGTTTCACTGGTATATCAAGATTAATGGCCATTTGAATATTTATGTTTTGCAAGGTGTGATTTGGTGACCCCTCAAATTAGCACTAGTTAGATATTTATATTTTGTATTATGTGATTTGATGACTCTTCAAATTAAACCTTGTGTCATGCATGAGAATTTCATTCTACCACCTAATTAAGAAGAATAAAACAAGAAGAAATCCAATATTAAGAATAGAGTGATGTTTCTTGACATTTAACCTTATAAAAATTTCGAAAGTAAATCTATATGAAGGAGATCCTCAAAAATTCATTTTCAAAGGGACTGAAATTGTCGCCTAGTCCTCCAGTTGTGCTGAAAAAATATTTTATAAACTTAGAAAAACAAACCATTAAAACGGTAAAAATATTTTTGAAATATTAGCAAATTTAACAATTATGCTTTTGATATCTCTACACGCATTTGCTTGAATCAACTTGTTTTAGGTGGCATATAGTCGTGGTCATTAATTTTGCACGTAACTCATGCAAACACAAGTATCGAATTTAGAAATATAATAACCATCTTTGTTTCTGTACGCAGCTCATCAAACAAATCTATGAAAATATATCAATCATTGAGAATGAAACAAGCTTATATGCTACATTATGGCTTTCTTCACATAGACCTAATTCAAATGCCCAAATGACACATATTTATATCAAAAGAAGTAATATATTGCTTTCAATTTTAGGTGCCTGATACCTCAAACACTAAATATGATGAGCGAACTTCAGGTTTAAAGGGAATCTGAAAACCGGAATTTAAATATATTGCTTGTGATATATGTTACTATGATGTTCCAAAAAAACTCAGGATAGGGATTCTGTCTTCTACACCACACGCTCGAGAAGGGTTCTCATCCTTGTATCCTGTATAAATATATTGCACTGGTCTTGGTATTTGAGTGTTCAAATATAAATGACTACACATATCTCTAGCATTCCACTATTGCATGGGCAACACCATTCTTAACATAAGGCAAATCTGGTCCCCTACACCATTGTTGAAACTTTGTACCATAAATTTAAACTAGTATTTCCTTAATGCAACCAACACATCTCCCACTCCCGATTGAAAGAAACAAAATTTCAAGATATTAATCGTCAAATGAGAAAGAATACGGGAAGATATAATTCTCATATGAAAATCCTTCCCAGCAACATATCTCCGCAGAGATAATTCAGCACCTACAATGGCTGACAGGATGAAATACAAATCTTCTCTGATTAGTTTTAAACATCAAACTTCATTCATCTGAAGCAAGTGTGAAATTTAATTTTATTTACACAGTTATCCTTCTATTCCACCTATCCATTGTATGGAAAAGGACTTTCCATTTTCAAATAGATGTTGAATTCAGCGCACACTGTGTAAGATGTGGAGGGAAAGAGAGTATACACAGCTCATTATTTGATGCACTAATTCGATGCACCAATTACTTCCAACAAAATGCCAAATTTTTCTAGCTTTCATCTTACATGACATTTCCTTTGTGAGCTTTAATTGAATTACTCACATTCTCCTAGTTTATGCATTTTAGTAGTTTGCAAGATTTTTTTTATAAAGGTCACTATCAAATACAAAAGGAAAATGACCATTCTCATTGTTAGTCAACTAAAAAATTACTGAATATAAACATATTCCACAATGCTTACATATCTATTGTTCGTCATTTCCATTACATATGATCAATATGGACTTCTAACTCTAATGGATTCTTATGAAGAACAATAGCAGCTACTCTTGAAGAGTTCTATCACATCTGTTGCTCTCTTCTAAAAGAAAATATTAGACAAAAATTCCATTTACGGACAACTTGAAAATAATGATAAAAAATAAGAGATCTAAGATTTACTAAGATCTGAAATAAGCACAAATACTTGGCAATGGAAAAAACAGAAATAAACACTTAAGAGAGAAGCAAATTTTATTCATCAAACTGATTGCTACAAGGCTATGCAATGGCCTCTATATATAGAGAGCCCATGAGATGAGAAGATGATTCTAGAGGATAAGGTGATAAGGTTGTATGACCTAGTATCAAGGAAGACATTCATATCTTCTTAGGATAATGTTGTATGACCTAGTTTCGTGGAGGACATTCCTATCTTGTTACCAATTTAATAGGAAATGTGTGGTATACTTGCTGTTTGGTTATAACAGCATGACTATTGACTATTTCTAACATCCTCCCTTAATTTCTACCACTAATGATAATGTATGGGAGAAATTACAATAAAAAATATAGATAGGATAGGTCCTGGAATTCAGCCTTGTTAGGTACCTATTTACAACAAAAGAAAGAGAGGGGAACATGACATGACTATCCCCCCTTAATGTTCACCTCAATCATGCCGAGCATGCCTCGTAGTTTAAAAAATTTGGCCTCAAGCATACTCTTCGTAAATATATCTGCTGCTTGGTCTTCACTTGGACAAAAGAGAAGATTAACAAAATTTGCTTGAACAAGATCCCGAATATACTAAACATCAATCTCAATGTGTTTTGTTTTAGCATGAAAAACAGGATTATTTGCAACTTGAATAGCACTTTGATTATCACAATACAAAGGAGTAGCTGAACTTTGTGCAAAACCAAACTCAAATAAAAGGTTGTGAATCCAAACTACTTCCTTTCCAATTCTTTTTTCCATCATTTCTAAAAAAATTACTTTTGGTTGTTTATGCATGATTCTTCTTAATATGCCCTTCTTTAATAAGCTGAACTTCTTCATCTAAAATAGATTTACAAAATTGATCAAAAGTTTGCTGGGGGGTATTGGGATTTAGTTGAAGAACCCTTTTCCTTGATTCCTTAAAAACTTTATATGGCTGGGGAAGCTTACTTTCAACCATTGCAATCAACTGAAAATCCTTTTTTGCATATTCAGCACCTATTTTTTTAAGCTGAGTATTTAAAAAAGTAACTTCATTGAAGTAATCAGACATTTTTTCAAAATAAGATGGATCTAAATTCATCAATTTTTCTTCTATACTAAATGTGCTAGCCATGTCTGCATCTTTATAATCTTTTTCTAAGGTCTCCCAAAGCTCTATTGGGTTATCAATATCAACAAATCTTCTATTTAGATTGGGGCTCAATGCTTTACCAATAATACGTTGATAAAAAATAAAACTATAAAGAAACATGGTGACAGTAGATAACAAAATTATTTCATTGATCTGGCTGCACACAATGTGTTACAATTTCTCTCTATTTATAGAGACTTCCAACACCTATAAGTTTGTAGAGCTTCCCTGAATTCATGTTGAAAATAAACTAACTTCCTCATACATTGCAGAGGATCTGGTATTATTTTGAGAACACTAACAGTCAATGGCTGGAAGTATGACAGACTAGTAGTTTTGTTGTAACTAACCAGCCACATGGGTTTGACTACTTCTAACATCCTTCCTTAATTTCTACCACTAAAGACTCTTTCAATGGGAGAAATTACAATAAGAAATTTAAACATGATAGGCCCTAGCATTAAGCCTTTTGAGGTACCCATTTACAACATAGAAAATTCATTTTTCTTGTTAAGTGGTTTTAGCTTACCACAAACTCTTCGGAAAAAAATGCTTTAGGATCTTTCACCCAAACAAGTGGTTTTTGTTTACCACAAACCCTTCAAGACTTTTAGCTTTTTCACCTAAATAAGTGGTTTTGGCTTACCACAAACTGTTCAATAGATTTACATAAACAAGTGGTTTTGGATTACCACAAACCCTTCAAACTTCACAAAACCATTGATCCAATGATAGGTAAACCAACTCTAAACTTTTCTCTAGCATACTAATATTTAGTCCATATGAAAAATAATCCATCTACCGAGTCACATGGGCACCCAGCCACTGTGCTCGCTAGTTCTCTAGGAATATTTTTTAGATACATGGTTCATCAATATAGTAAAAATTTTTGAAGTGTCAGATACAACCGATAGTACACCTCTTGCTACAACTATCACTATTGTGATCTTCATATTGCAAACATTGACTTCAATGATCAACCTTTCTTTTCATTTGACAACAACATATCTTCTCTAGCTTGCTCCAACTTGCATTTCCACAACTCCTTTTCTCTATCAGTTTGTTGAGGTTCCCCAATTTCTTTATTTACTATCCTCTGTAAAGCCTTCTCTCTTAGAGCATTCTTGACTGCAATCTTCCAATCTGCAAAACCACTTCCATCAAAGATAGACAAAATTTCATTTGAAGAACCCATGTTAGCAAAAAAATCAGCCTTCAAACAAATCTAGCAATATTCTAGCAGCATAACAGCCCTGCAACCAAATATCACTCCAAAAAAAAATCAGCCCTGCAAACAAACCATTTTCAGCAAACTATTTGCCTATAGCAAAACCCTCTAGCAATATTTCTAGCTGAATTTCTAAATAAATCTCCAGCTGAACTTGGCTAAACCAAGCTCTGATACCATAATAAAATGTAAGAGCTCTAAGATTTACTAAGATCTGAAATAAGCACAAATACTTGGCAATGGAAAAAACAAAAATAAACACTTAAGAGAGAAGCAAATTTTATTCATCAAACTGATTGCTACAAGGCTATGCAATGGCCTCTATATATAGAGAGCCCATGAGATGAGAAGATGATTCTAGAGGATAAGGTGATAAGGTTGTATGACCTAGTATCAAGGAAGACATTCATATCTTCTTAGGATAATGTTGTATGACCTAGTTTCATGGAGGACATTCCTATCTTGTTACCAATTTAATAGGAAATGTGTGGTATACTTGCTGTTTGGTTATAACAGCATGACTGTTGACTATTTCTAACAAATAAAACATGACCAACTCGAATACAGTGAATTTTTTTGAAGATGATGCATGCTTATGCCATCTGTCTTCATAAGTTGGTGCCAGTTAGATGTATACGTGGAAAGTTTATATCCTCCTAAGACTATAGGCTTCCACGAACACTTTATTTTTTCTCCTAAATTTTGCAATGAAAAACAAAAAGACTGCTGGTACAATCATCTACAGCCAATTCAAAATTAGAAGTAAAGAAATAAAAATTTATTTGTATAGACACATTCAAAACGACCATAAGATACATATTTTTAAAAAAAATTTACACAATTCTCAAAAGATAGATTAAATGATAGAGTGAATTCAAAACTATAATCCCTGCCTTTATGATAGAGTCTAACAATTTAGCATTACATAATACTTATTAGCTTACACAACTTGAATAAATTCCAAAAGCACATGTCCTCATTGAAAAGAGACAGAAAACAAATATCTCCCCAGGTGGAACTAATTCCTTGGCCTACATAATATGAAACCCATGACTTCCATACCATATTTTTCGGTGCCATATTATCTCAGTTCGCTAGTTTTGTCTGTCTTAGTAGAGACAAACAAGTTGAAGAAACAACTTTCTAATTTCAGCATTTCAGCGTGGTTGTCCTTCACTGTAGCATAATGGGGTTCAATTTAATTCATCGTTAGCGCCAATATATACAGAAAGTTTACAATAACAATTGCTCTCACCCATAAATATCTATGCATCCTCCTTTTTGTGCATAGTCATCAGCCCAAAAATTAAGGAAGAAAAGATAGATTATTGACAATCATTATTTATCCCAAAAAATGATGGAGGAAAACATATATTACTGACAATTACGATCTAAAAAGAGACAACCATACACAATTCTTGTTGTTTTACTGCTGCTCTAACTTTACACTTTTACACTTGAAATAGTGTTCATCTAATAGATTGATAAATCACGTTTTTACTAGTACACTTTAATCTCACATATTAAAAGGGTGATCTTTACATTTAATTATGATGTATGTTTTTTTAATTTTAAATTGAACCCTTCGGAAATATACTTTTTATATAATATCTAATCTCTAATCTTGCTCGTATCTAGATATATTGTTATAAAAGTTGCCTCGGATGTAGTAATGTTGCGTAATATGTAGTAATGATCTGTTTTCAAATTTCTACAACTCAACAATTGTAGGAAAATTTAAAATATTTTTTTAATAAAAGTAATTGGACTTATTAATTTTTTATTAATATAAAATAGAGTTCGAAAGAGGGAACATTCTTGAACAACTAAGTATGAACTAATTATAAATGTATAATCTTGTTTTTTCATGTGGCTGTTTTAGTTTGTTTTGTGCTTAAATTTAAGCATTTAAGTGTTCTCATGGACATTTTAAATTGTCTAAAAAGGACAATTTAAAATCTTTACCTATTTCAGAGGTTATTTAGCAAATGAAAATAAGCTAGTAGAAATAGAAGGGGCTGAAAAAGAGAATTGGTTGTTTATTTTGATAAAAAAAAAGCCATGTGGCTCCACAAACTTATATTTTCCTTTTTTTCCAAAGATTTTATTTCTATTTTATTTCTACAAAACAATTACTAATTTAATTAATTCAGATTTCCAATTTCTTGTTTAAAGATTTGCAGCAAAATATATATTCATGGGACCATCATCTCCACAATTATTTCTTAAAAGAGTTGAACAACCACTGCTAGCCAAAAT
This sequence comes from Cupressus sempervirens, assembly GCA_028749045.1. Taxonomy (NCBI): domain Eukaryota; kingdom Viridiplantae; phylum Streptophyta; class Pinopsida; order Cupressales; family Cupressaceae; genus Cupressus; species Cupressus sempervirens. The sequence goes on along the minus strand of CM053793.1, from coordinate 165,181,356 downwards.
AGGCAAAGCAGTGGTATGGGAACATGCTCTAAGCATTAATCGCAATAAAGAAAAATAGTGTCATATGAAGCAAAATAAAAACCACTTCCCAATCTCCAAACTTGATATAGACCAAATACAATCAAAATTAACATGTCCAAGTAGTAATATGATACTATCCAGATGTAGAGTTGAATCATCCTTGATATAAAATATATCAAAGAGCCATTTGTTGGTACTAGTATGAGGTGAGAAAAGTGATCACCCAAATCATCCAAGGATACAAAACTCTAAATACCCATCTTTGAAAGTGCATGATTGGATGACTTGACTAATTATTACAATCATGAAGTGAAGAGTCAAAAACAACCTCTTCAACAAGATCCAAGTTTTGAACTAGAGGAATTGCAAGAACATCAAACCCATCACATTTGTTAGGTTGGATCAACAAATTGTAAAAAGTGATAAATTGATCAAGTACAATAGAAATGTGATTAAGAGAAAATTGTTAAAATAATTTATTAAATTTGAGATTGACAATTTAGAAATGAAAAATACACTTGTAAATTTAATTCATGACAAAGAATACAAACAAAAGTTCTAGACTTGATTAGGCAAGAGCCTATAACACAATAGTAACTTGTGAGCCTCTCATCTAAGAGATCTTGGATTTGAAAATACTCAATCTTAACATGTACTGATAAATAATCTTGCTTAAAATAATAAAAATTAGTCTTGACTTTGATCCATTACCTATAAAAAATAAATTAGATCTAGTTTATTTATATATAATAAGTTGCAATATAATAAAATAAAAATTATAAGACAAATAGAAAGAGTAAAATATAAATTTTCAAAAGGTATCTTCCATCCTTGCTAATAATTTTTTATCATTCCTTATAAATAGTTTCATCCAATCCTTTTTTATTTTTATCATTGTAAAATTTGAATGGTCTTGTAATAGTATAACATATTATGAATAAATAATATCAATTATGTTTTTCCTTTTTATATGTAATGCAATAATATGTAAATGTAGATATTTAACACAAGCTGATAAATAATGACTACTTGAAAAAGCATTGGTTTGGTCTATCATTAACTTTGAATTTGAGGATTAAAGATGAAAAATACACCTATAAATTTCATGTATGAGACAAAATACAAATAGAAATTAGATTTAGAAGCTCACAATCTAATAAAAATAAAATTATAAGAAAGAGAAGTCTTCAAATCGTATCTTCTCTAATTGTAACAAAACAAATTTATGTTATACAATAATTCAACATAAATAAAAATTGATCATCTCATTTGATTATAAATATCCAAATTTTAATCTATAATCAATCCATTCATTATTCATATAGAAAAGAAGAAACCTGATCCCAAATGTCCTCTAATTTAACATCCATTCTAGGCTCTGCATCAATGTCTTTGAATCAAAGATAAACATGATTTTTCGTGAGTTTGGGTGAATTTTCTTTGTCTTCTATTTTTCTTTGCTGGAGGTTTATTCAATCAATGTGAAAGTATACAAGCTTAGTTTTTTAGTGCAAGGTTTTGATCTTCATATATATTCTTCTATTAATATGTCTTTTTGTAATTGTAATTCATAGATTTTTTCATCCCCTCCTTGAAACCTAGAGAACATAATATGTGTATATGTTGGCAAGCAATTAGCTTAATATTCCTTGGTTTATGTAATCCGATATTTTTCTCTTTGTATGTTCAAATTTATGGTAACAAGAAAATCATGTGTTAACTTAAGATATTGCCCCTCCAAAAAATAATACAATTGTATACACTATTAAGCATCATTAGCCAACAATTGATTACAAATAATATAGATTTCTAAGTGGTCTTTTATTTACTGATGAAGTTGCTTAGTTCCTAAAATGCTACTGTAGATTAATTCTTATTGATATGTGAACATCCTTGCTATCAAGTGATATCATGTTAAATGATTTTTTCACTCTATAATTTTATTTTATTTCATTGTGTACAATGGAAAAAAAAAAGCTTAATTACGAACTCATCTAGAAAATAAGGTAAACCTAGAAGTTGACATCAAGAATCAATATAGGCATTCCCCAAAATTCATACCCATAGCACTAGAATAGCAGGGGACTCCAAAAAATTATAATTCATTTTGATAGCACTAGAATAGTAGGGGACTCCAAAAAACTACAATAATTTAGGAGGCACCATAATGTCATTCTAGTTTTGGAATTGATCATTACTAAGGAAAAATTATAAACAAATTTACCAGTTAATAATTTTGAAGAGCCAAAATACAACATTGGCTTAAAGTTTTCTATAAGATATAGGAAAATCAAAATTTTCCCAACCAAATGCTAATGTTAATGGAGAAATTATATTTCAATCACTACGAAAATTCTTAAATTCAAAAGATTGGGCCTATCCTCACAATTGTTTAAAGAAATAAAAGTACCAAAAAAGAGTTTTATCTAGTGAAAGTGGCAAGGGAAACTCACCATGGTAAGTAAAGGAAAGTGTAATATAAAGAAGATATGTTCTTGACATATGTTTTTAGAATAGTAAGGAAATATTAAGTGTTTATGTAGTAATTTGCAAAATTGATTCAATAATCAAATGATGTAAAAGTACAAATTTGAGTATTGATCTAAGTAGATATCCAATATAGAAAGATATGACCATAAGAGGCTCAAATACTCACTCATTTTGTACCACTGTTTTCAAACATGATATAGTTCATTTAGGATTTTATAGACAAAATATTATAATATAAGTTTTATCTCAAACACATTTTGTGAAAGGTCTTACACAGTCACCATATAGGCATCCCTAAAACAACATTTTTGGGAAAAACGTTTCAGCATGTATGACATTTGTCCTTTGTCAAGTATCTAATTTTGATGAAAGAAAATTGTTCTTTATTTCATCTTCATATATTATGAAATAACCCTGACAGGTTATTGCTTACTCCAGCACCAAAAAAACTCTTTATACTTCAAAGGTTTGACATTTCGTCAAACAATTAGCAATCGAGCTCTGATACCACTGTAATGACCCTAGCTATAAAGGTCACTAAATCCCAATATTGTACTGTGGAAATTTGTCAAATAATTTGCAAGTAATCACCAAAGAACCAAATGCCTAAACTGAGACAATTCATAAAAACATTTGTTTGAAATCTGAAACCGCACTACAAGACAATGTTCTACAAATTTACCAAACGTAATGGTAATAAAATCTGTATTCAGGTTAATTATGTTACCGAGCATATAACAATGACTCAATGTTCCTTTCAAAGGATAGAAGCAACCTTTAAGAACCTGAAATTCCTTGACTCCGTGAACGAGAGCAAGTGATAATCCTTCATTGCACTTTCCAACAGGTGCCTGAAATGCCCAACCAGTAGCACTTGTGAAATTCCTCCACTTGTTGAGAAGGATCAACGGAAAGTGTGCGAGGACCTTTGGGGGATCCAGTACACCAGCATTACGTGTGTGTATTCTGCATATTGATACCAAACTCTTCCTCCACGGATTCATCTTGTAACACCGCTAATGGATGCGGCCCCTGGAATGACCCTTCGTGATTTGGACATTCCTAATCTCACCTACCGAAATGGACGCAATTCGTGCTGACCGCCGTTTGTAGTGCCGCACTGCAGATTTACCCGTCTGCCACCATGCTGACGCAATTTAGAAATTCCTTTGCACCCCCCAATCCAATATGAGTTTTCTTGCGCAAGATATGGGTCAGTTGTTGGTTATTTCCCCGTCTTCAAGGAGGTCGCAATTTCACTCGCCGTCTACAACAGTTTAGCTCATAATTTCTTGTTGGTGACCAAGACCTAGATGGCTCCCATATTCTGCGAAAAAACCCTCAGTCCCGACTCCAATGGTGAGACAATATGAGCCGTAGTTGTTCCAATCTTCACGCAAAACTCTGCAACTCACGCCGGCTCGCGTTTTTAAATGAGTAACCCTCACGGTTCCTCACCCATGAAGTAGATGGCTTTAATATCTCAATCTTCCGCTGAAAGTTGGTTTCGGCACTTATAATCGCTTTGCCCTTGGATGACACCCAGCTGCAGAAAGTTTAAATCCACTTTCTTGAATTTCTGTTGTAGCTGAGTTCCCAAATTGGGTCATAGAAAGCGTTGGCGGATACGCTATTTCCCCTTAGATATTTACCGGGAGTAATTGATTCCAGACTTATTCGAAATTGGATTTCTACCGGCTCATAATTCACTAAACCCGATAGCTCCTACAGCCTTGTTTCGGAGATAACGCGTCCTCAGTAAAAGATCGACCATTATATACACTTTGAGTGCGGTAGATTCTGACTCGACTACAATACCAACCCTTCAATCCTGCGATATTAATGATCTTCGAACAGTGACTGAAATGCATGAGAAGAAAGCGCCTGCAGATTTGATTATTTGGGATTAATTCGTTGTTTGCAGTCACCTCTAAATTGAACCCTCGGACCCATGCGTTTAGTAAATTTTTGAATGTTATATATCCTGCTTGGTTTGGCTAGAATGCTGACGGAATCTCCTTACCTTTCTGCCAACAGATCCTGGTAGAATTGATGAGCTTAAATCTTTGAATATCAATTCCCAGAATGATCCACCAAAATTTTGGCCTTAAGCCACAAATTCTGCCCTGATGAAATGACTGAATGTCACCTCCAATCTGCAATAATTCAGATGATATTTCACACCCTCAAAATTGCGTACCAATTGAGAGTTATCATTCTCAATGGCCAACTGTGACAATTGTAGAAACCCTAGGTTTCACAATGCACCTGTGATTGAATCACAACCTGAAAATCAAAGAGAGATAATCAACTGCCTGATTCGAATGGAGCCCCGGGGTGCCTATTTATTCTTTTCTCTCCACCTTCTCCAGAGACTTCTAGAACAATTTGATCTTATCTCATAAGTGACTTTATTAAATATTTTCCAAGTCACTTTATTAAATACAAGGTTATCTTTTAATATTATGTATTTAATTAAAATAATTAATTAGTCATCCTTGGACAACCAGTATTAATTAAATTAATTAAATTGAACTGTCACCAAAAAATTGGGGACATGACAGTCCGCCCTTCCTGAAATTGCTTGTCCCCAAGAAATGGCTGAACTATGAACCAATCAATGTTCCTGGATCCCAAATGTAAATTTGTGTATCATCCCAATCTTCATCATACTCCCGTGGAGAAATCATCAATACCAGTATCTGAGAAACTGTACTCAACCTCCAAACAACTGACAACTCTGATGAAATCATCTGAAAACCAACTGTAGCTGTCAGTAGAAGAAACCATTCTGCGGAACTCAAGCCAACTGAAACATCAACTCTATCAAAACTCAAGCTCCTGTCAAAATGACACCTGCACCCAACTACACTGTAGATATGACAACAGCCATAGGTGCCTAAATCACTGCCATCAAATCCAATCTTTGAAAAACTGCCCCGGGTGTGTCGATGCTGAAGGCTGAGAAACTTGCTACTACCAATTTTATCTTCAAAAGATGGTGCCAATCTATTCCCTAATGGATGATAAGAAACTGGAGCCAATCTACATCTGCGTGAAATAAAATCTTCTACCTCTGTGTCAAAAGAGAAATGATGAGCGTACCCTACCGTAAAATGCCGGTAAGAACCTCCAAGTTCTGCTGCTAGTTCATCATCACTGAACTGGTAATCAATATATGGCTCCAATCTCTGACTCCGAGTGACTGTAGGCTAGATAGGATCCCATGCATTCTGCTCAACAAACCCTTCCTCGAGATCCCTGTGAGGTAGCATAGTAGAAAAGACCCCTATAATCTTCTCAACCAATCTGCAAATAACACTAGTATCATGGATGAGAACACCTTCTGTCACTTTATACGGGTCCAAATGAACACATGCACTATCCAACAAATACTCCATGAACGGTTTAGTGTAGTAAAAATTATACGAGTAAGCATCAATATACTTCCCTGCACACCACAACCGATCCTCCTGTGAAGGTGGCATACCCCACTGTTCCACACTATCAACTAACTGAGAAGAATCAATTTGGAAACTTGACTCTACCGGTATCCCGAACTCATTAAGACCAACTTCTTCCAAACCCTGAACATGTGTGTCAGTCTCAACAATAAGCTCCTCAAAAGCAACTGTAGGAGTGTACTTGCCATCATCTACCTCAGTAGTCAAATGAACTGGGTCTGGGGCTGGTTTTGACTGCAAATGCTCCAACTCCACGGTCACCTCCTTCAACTGAAACTGCGACTTCTGTAGATCTCGCTGTGTGTCCTCTAACGCCTCAGTAGTCGCTATGAGCTCTTGGGAAAGCTCACTCACCTCCTCTTCACGATCCAAGAGTGCCTCATAGGCTATACTCCCCCACTCAACCAAGTGATCACGGTCGGCTACCAATCGTAAATAATCCTGCTTCAAAATTCGGACAGCTTCACGCAAGGCATGAATCTCTGCCAAAGAAAAGTAACCACTGCTGGACTCATCTGTCATAGAAGTTCCCCAACCAGTAACTGTCAACAACTGACGAGCAGTATCAAAATGCTCACAAGCGATAGCAATGTCTCGCTCACTAACTTTCAACTGGCTAACCACATGATGGCTCTGGCTAGACTGTCTTCTATAAACTCCCTCTGACGCATTGTCTAAAGGAGTATCTTCAAAGATACCGGTCTCTGGATTATTACCATCCATATTTTTCGAATCAAATTCAAAACTCATATCGACATCTAGAGTGTCAAAACCTGTAGTTCTGCTGTCAAGCTCTTCTGTATCTAAAGAAACTGTCAAGGAAGTTGAGTCTTCAAAACTGTTCACTTCATTCTCCCGGATGTCATCAAGGTCAAAACGATCCTGGGACTCATCTGTACATGCTTCCAAATATGAAAAATCTTCAACACCTTTCAGCAAGGATGGTCGGCTGGAAATATGAACCAAACCCAACAACGGTGCATAAAAACTAATACCAACATCGGATGTTCCACTGGCACAAGGGAAAATAACACCGTATATTCTGCTAATCAAATCCATGATAGTACTCAAACAATCATGGCTATCATAAAGGGCTAAAGATCTTTGGTTGATTGAATCCCAAATGCTGCTGAAACATTCCCGAATCCATATGCAAGAAACAACTGGTAACTCAAGCAAACTACTTACCTGAGTAATGTGACCAATACCAGCTAACTTCACATACCTGTCTGCCATTGTCCTTATATCCTGGATGTGAATGCAAGATGAACTCGTAACATTATCAGCTACCATATATGATCCCTCTTCTGTCAAAAACTGAGTGCAAGATGATCTTAAGCTCAGCTCCATGTCGTGCTCTTGCCCTTGTTTCTCCCAGTCTTGTAATGCCAAAATTGTTCGAGTGTCCTCAAGCTCGCAAGAAAGCTTGACAACTTCCTCCTCCTTCCTCCTCAAGGCATCTGAATAGTCTTTGGCAAGGCTTAGAAGACGGTCACGATCTGATAGAAGATGTAAATAGCTCAACTTCATCGTTCCCATTCCTTCACCAATTGCATGTAAGTCACAACAAGAGGATTTTGCCTGAACTCCCTTATGTCTTCCTTGTAGCTGAATCATCTGGATGTGCTCTTCTAACATCTCCCGCATCCTGTCATGATGAGATAAAGAAGCCACAATACTATCTTTGCTTACCTTTAGTTGGCTGGACAAATCTTGTGAAATACTACCAGTCTCATCCGCATGTGACGAAGCCTCTAACTGAGCCTGGTATTCTCTGTCAGCAAAATCATGAATGCTCGATGTTTGCTCATTTTCACCAAGTATCTCATCACCATGCACAATGACATCTTCATCATCATCTGAACTGTAATCATTGCTTGTCGGAACCAAACTACCTTGAGTATCTGAGACATCACCCTTGGAGAGCTCATATTCAACTGTCTCAACTTGAGTGTCAGGTTGACAGTTACTATCCATCAGAGTAATGTCCTTCACCGCTTCTTCCTGAGGCTAAACTGAAGTCTCTGACTGGCTGCACACTTGTTTCTCGAACTCCTCATTAAGGTTCCTAGTAGCATCTCTCATTGTATCTGTCAACGCTTCGTGAGAAGATTTGCCAAAATGAAATCCAGTTGATTTACTCACCTTAGCTGGGACGGACAGCCTGTCAAGTATACGGTGGTGCTTAACCAACAGTTCAGACATGTTATGTTTGATTTTTTTGAGCTCATCCTGAATGCCTGAATAGTCCTCCTTTCCACAATTTTGACTCTGAATACTGCGTCTATTACTTGTCTAAGATTGTGTCCTTGGAGACTTTGTGCTGTACCTGTCCATCTTGGTTGAAGTAGAGTGCTGATCACTCATGTAAGTCGGTTCTCACCCCACAGGATGGCAAGAAAACCGCTCTGATACCACTAAAATAACCCTGACAGGTTATTGCTTACTCCAGCACCAAAAAAACTCTTTCTACTTCAAAGGTTTGACATTTCGTCAAACAATTAGCAATCGAGCTCTGATACCATTGTAATGACCCTAGCTATAAAGGTCACTAAATCCCAATATTGTACTGTGGCAATTCATCAAATAATTTGCAAGTAATCACCAAAGAACCAAATGCCTAAACTGAGACAATTCATAAAAACATTTGTTTGAAATCTAAAACCGCACTACAAGACAATGTTCTACAAATTTACCAAACGTAATGGTAATAAAATCTGTATTCAGGTTAATTATGTTACCGAGCATATAACAATGACTCAATGTTCCTTTCAAAGGATAGAAGCAACCTTTAAGAACCTGAAATTCCTTGACTCCGTGAACGAGAGCAAGTGATAATCCTTCATTGCACTTTCCAACAGGTGCCTGAAATGCCCGACCAGTAGCACTTGTGAAATTCCTCCACTTGTTGAGAAGGATCAACGGAAAGTGCGCGAGGACCTTCGGGGGATCCAGTACACCAGCATTACATGTGTGTATTCTGCATATTGATACCAAACTCTTCCTCCACGGATTCGTCTTGTAACACCGCTAATGGATGCGGCCCTTGGAATGACCCTTCGTGATTTGGAGATTCCCAATCCTGCCTACCGAAATGGACGCAATTCGTGCTGACCGCCGTTTGTAGTGCCGCACTGCAGATTTACCCGTCTGCCACCATGCTGACGCGATTTAGAAATTCCTTTGCACCCCCCAATCCAATATGAGTTTTCTTGCGCAAGATATGGGTCGATTGCTGGTTATTTCCCTGTCTTCAAGGAGGTCACAATTTCTCTCGCCGTCTGCAACAGTTTAGCTCATAATTTCTTGTTGGTGACCAAGACCTAGATGGCTCCCATATTCTGCAAAAAAACCCTCAGTCCCGACTCCAATGGTGAGACAATATGAGCCATAGCTATTCCAATCTTCACGCGAAACTCTGCAACTCACGCCGGCTCGCGTTTTTTAATGAGTAACCCTCACGGTTCCTCACCCATGAAGTAGATGGCTTTAATATCTCAATCTTCCGCTGAAAGTTGGTTTTGGCACTTATAATCGCTTTGCCCTTGGATGACGCCCAGCTGCGGAAAGTTTAAATCCACTTTCTTGAATTTCTGTTGTAGCTGAGTTCCCAAATTGGGTCATAGAAAGCGCTGGCGGATACGCTATTTCCCCTTAGATATTTATCGGGAGTAATTGATTCCAGACTTATTCGAAATTGGATTTCTGCTGGCTCATAATTCACTAAACCCGATAGCTCCTACAGCCTTGTTCCGGAGATAACGCGTCCTCAGTAAAAGATCGACCATTATATACACTTTGAGTGCGGTAGATTCTGACTTGACTACAATACCAACCCTTCAATCCTGCGATATTAATGATCTTCAAACAGTGACTGAAATGCATGAGAAGAAAGCGCCTGCAGATTTGATTATTTGGGATTAATTCGTTGTTTGCAGTCACCTCTAAATTGAACCCTCGGACCCACGCGTTTAGTAAATTTTTGAATGTTATATATCCTGCTTGGTTTGGCTAGAATGCTGACGAAATCTTCTTACCTTTCTGCCAACAGATCCTGGTAGAATTGATGAGCTTAAATCTTTGAATATCAATTCCCAGAATGATCCACCAAAATTTTGGCCTTAAGCCACAAATTCTGCCCTGATGAAATGACTGAATGTCACCTCCAATCTGCAATAATTCAGATGATATTTCACACCCTCAAAATTGCGTACCAATTGAGAGTTATCGTTCTCAATGGCCAACTATGACAATTGTAGAAACCCTAGGTTTCACAATGCACCTGTGATTGAATCACAACCTGAAAATCAAAGAGAGATAATCAACTGCCTAATTCGAATGGAGCCCCGGGGTGCCTATTTATTCTTTTCTCTCCACCTTCTCCAGAGACTTCTAGAACAATTTGATCTTATCTCATAAGTGACTTTATTAAATATTTTCCAAGTCACTTTATTAAATACAAGGTTATCTTTTAATATTATGTATTTAATTAAAATAATTAATTAGTCGTCCTTGGACAACCAGTATTAATTAAATTAATTAAATCGAACTATCATCAAAAAATTGGGGACATGACATATTATGGAAAATATTTCTACATCATCCTATCATATAAGAAACTATGTTGCTATCTTGGTATTATGACTAGCAAGATAATGTACACAATATGTTCAACATCAAAAGGACAAACGCAAACTACAATGTGGAGTCATTTTTTAAGAACTAAATTTTCCCATTGTGAATCTCTAATCTTCCCTTTATTCTGCTCATACTATCCTCTTGAGAATAAAATGTGCAATAACTTTTTTTTTTTTTTTATCACTTAGTTACATCAACCTGGCTAATCTTCAATTGGAGTGTGAATGATTGCATATTTTTAAATGCTAAAAAATTCCAACTTTATTAAAGTTTGTCCACAGAGATGAATATTTTTATAGAACCTATTTTTTCCTTCAAATGAGGGGTTCTTACAAAAAATATATTTAGATCATATGGCCATCGATTTAGTAATTATTGACAGTATACCTACCTTGACATATTTGATAACAAAAAACCCATGCTCACTGAAACTAGCATCGGAGGATCAAAGCTCAACAAAGCCCAAGTACTCTCATGTGGACTTGGGAGACTTCTCCATGTTGTAGGTGGAGACCTAGTCTTTGAAATTGTAAACCCTAAAACTTGCAATTGTTTTACAAGCTTTCCTAGAAGAAAACTTTAATACATTGAGAACAAATTCAAGCTTGCACAACTCATAGATCATGAAAAAAATGAGGACAAAAAATTAATGGTAAGCAATCCATAGTTTCAAAATAAAAAATAAATAAAATAATTTATGAAAATTTTCTATTTATGTTTTAAATTACTAGAGGAAACAAAGATTGACAAGGGGTGTTGTAGTCTCCTAGATTTGTTAGGTTTGATAACTATAGAATCCCAAATATCAAAATTTTATATCAGTTGACACTATTTATAATGAATTTCATATCTACATCATTTTCATTCATATCTCCTTAAAATCTTAATTTTTATCTAGACCTACAATTATAAATCATTACTTTTATCATTCATATCCCCCTAAAAACTCAATTTTTATTTGAACCTACAATTATAAATCATTACTTTCTCCAAATTCAAGCTTGCACAATTTATTTTTATTGCAAACAAACAAGCTAGACATAATCAGCATTAAGGCTTATAAGGAAACAACTGAAAATTAGAAAACTTCACATGAATGATTTTCAAAAAATATTATATGATTTTTTAAATCAATTCAATAGTAGAAACACAAATTAATAAAGAGCATAATTCTTCTAGATTTAATTTTTAATATCAAGTACTTCAAATATCAAACCTTTCACTTCAAAATTCTTGTTGCAATACATATTTTAATATCCACTATCACCTTTTTTTAAAAATCCCACTTAGTCTAATGGACAGTCCCAGAAAGATAGCCTAAAAGAACATGACCAATACTAATTCTCTCAAATGCTCTCTCCTCAAATAACAAGAGCTGTCAGGTAGCCAAGTTCCTACCATAGATGGTAGAAGAAGATTCATGATTCATGCTTGACTACAAATTTTCCAGGACTAAGTATAGTTGAACTGGAAGGATGGGTCAAGCCTCTATTTGAGATTTCAAGTTTCGATTTCTCCACCTATATTTATGAGCTTGTTGAAGGCATGGGAGATGGACCTATATTTAACAGCTTTTTGAAGGCGTGTGAGATGGGAGAAGGTCCAGAGCAAGATCCAAAGTGTTGGTGCTTTAAAAAATGAGTCTGCCTCTCTATATCTATCTAGTTGAACCTGGAACACAATAGAAAACACCCTATGCTACTACAAGATTTTTCTTTAAAAAAGTCTAATAAAATAAAGGCATTAAGATCTTTAATGGAGAAATGGTCTAATAAAATGAAATCATTAAGAACTTAAATGATATTCTTTAGAATGGAATGGTAAATGAAGATACTTTGAGTGAACCTTACAGACTTATACTATAGTGCTAATGGAATGGGAAAAAAAAAATGAAAAGTCTTAGCCCATCATTTCTTACTTACTATTAGCCTAATTAATATTAGCAAACACATTATTCTATTCCCCACAGCTTAAAAGTCTATCAACTTCATGATACTATATGTTCCTTTTACATTTTAATTGAAGCTCTTTATTTTAGAAGATAAGTTAATACTATAGGTTTCTTTTTCAATTTAATTATAGCTCTTTATTTTAGAAGAATGGAAGGATTCTATGGTGATTTAGCTCCTCAAAAGAAAGGATTTCAATCCAAATGTGTTTGAATTTGTAACTGAATTCATTAGTACAAATCATAACTGAATTCATTAGTACAAATCATAATTGAATTCATTAGTACAAATCAGCTTCCTTCATCAGTACAAATCAACTTCTAGGGATTTATTTTGCAGCTATTTTACATTGTTAATGACTACCCTGACTCATGGTACCCATCCTTCATACATCTAATATTTTTTCTAACTTGGTATTGTTTCTTCAAAATTGATCTACTGTTTTCCATTTTAAACTACATTCAGGCTAGTTGGTTCAGATGACAAGGTACAACTCTTATTTTTTGATGAATTGGATGAAAGTACATACAAAAGATACAATCAAAGTGCTCAAGAAACTACCTATCAAATAAAAGTGCTCAAGAAACTAATAATGTTTTCTAAATTTGGAAAATCTTATAAAGACCTAGGGTATAGCATTTCTAAGACTATTTAACAGAATATTTACAAGGCTACAAAGAATGAAAGGGTAGGTGGAGGTAGGTTATTCTGCCAATTAGTAGTAAAAAGGATGGAACACTTGTAGATGAGTATGAGATAGTCTTATCTTAAAGTCCATCAACAAAAACCCTTATTTCTTTTCAATCCCAATGCTTGATCTCAATCCCAACCCTTCATCTCTATTTTTCTATATTGAATTCATGCAATAGTATATTTGGATCACAAAATTTAGCAAAACCCATGATATGACATTGAAAAACATGATATTCTATCTTTGGAAGATGCTTTCAATGTAAATGTAAAGAAAATTTAAAGACATGAAGAGGGAGAAGTCTCTCACTAAGGGAAGTTAGTTAAAAATAAGAAGCCAAAAAAGAATGTCTAAATAGGACTCATAGGTTACCTTTCATGAGAGATTATGAAAGTATATTTTATTGCAGCAAGAGGAAATATTTTATGGCATATTTCTAAGGTACTAGAAATTGCAAAGGAATGTTGTTTGAGAAGATCATCATGTAATGTACAGTCAATGTTACCTTTTTTTCCTTTGTAGGGAGTGCAAAAAAATGTGGTGGCATATAGGCTAGGTAGACTTGCTGCAATATGTGCAATCCATAGAGTTGATATCAATAGAAATATCAAACAGTCAGACAAATCCTCAAACTCAAGTTCATATTGGAATGTTGGAAACCCGCCTTCCGAGTTACATGAACTTAATCCCAGAGTTTGCAAAGAGAATTTTGGAATCTATGTTGGGCTCAACTTTACAGTTAAAAGGTTATTGGAAATGTCTAGAGTGTGAAGCTAGGTGAGATTATGAAGGTAAGAAACTAAAAAATCCTCACTTAACTAGTTGGAAATTATAGGTAAAACTTGGCCAATCTTGAAAGACTATAAATGTTGAGGGGATAGAACCATCTAATGTATTGTTTCCTAGATCAAGCACATATAGAGATGAGAGTTGAGCTATGGAAGGGGGTATTTTACCTGTCAATGCATTGCTACTCAGGCAGACCTCTATTAGGTACTGAAGGTTAGTGGCAGTGGATGGAGTGTTACCCCTTGAGTTGATCATTACTGAAATCAATAATTTGGATATTTGGAAATGTAGTCAACAAAAATGAGAGAATGGGACTATCCAAATTATTATGGGAAAGAACAATATTGACTTAATCTTTCCACTAAACCCAGTGTATGAAAACTTGAAGTTGAGATCTAGGTGCTCCAAGTGTTTCAGATTAAACAAACAAATGGGGGAAGAACATCCCCAACTAGATTACTCGGAGACATACAATCAATTAAGCATCAAAGGAACAATGAAGATTGAGGAGAATGGCCTCAAGTGTGTGAGGATGGAATTGATTACATTCCACTCACAACAGTTCAACTACTCCCATATTTTGGATGGGACTAATAGTCAACATATTTGGCTAGAAAAAATAGAGAGTAATAGAGTAAATGCCTAACTTTTCAAAAAACTTTCTTTCCATGTTCATGGCATGTAGAAGAGAGAATAGATTGTGTACACACCACTTTATGAATGCATGATCCACTTAAAAAAAATTGCACCAAGAACACTTGATTTCAGAATCCCCATTTTTACACCCTTCAGCAATTTTAGACTTTGTTGAACCTGATGATTAATATTTAAAATTATATTATTATTATTCGCATTAAACAATATAAAGATCAATGAAACCAAAAAGAAAATTAATTTTGTTGGGCCACACATGTTGTCTTAAAATTAAAAAAATTATATTAAAAATATTATCAAGTCACTATACATGCTTTTGTAATCCAATAAATTAAAAAAGATCAAAATGTGGAAATTATTAATGTTTTTGACAATTTGGAAAGTTGTAATTATGCAAGGGCATCTTTCACAAAACCTAAGAAATCGCATGAAACCCATATATCTTTTCTTAAGACAAAGCATTTCAGTTCATGAAAAAGGAACAACATCAACAAATTGTTCTATTATACAATTTTTATGGGCAAAAGCCCAATCATCCAAAAGTAAATAGTCTTGAACATTGCCACTCAAATGGGGAAAACCAAACATACAATTTTCAAAATTAGAGTCCTATTATCGAAAGCTAAACACATGTGAACATTATCACTCAAATGGAAAAGAAAACATACAATTTTCATGATAAGAATCCCATCATATAAAATACATGACAATAATGATGAAGACCCTAAAAGTACCCGTAAGAAGTTTGTTAGTCTAGTAAATTCAATTTTGTAAATTTAATTCGATATGAAAGGTAAGGAGTTTTGTCCTATATTACCAACTCATTTCCTAAAAAATGGACATTTTTCTCTTCCTTATTTTGTCTTCTCTTTCTATAAATCATTGGTGGAGTGCATTGATTGTGTAACAATATAAAGCCTTTGCATTAAAAACCATGCTTTTGCCACAACGTTCCCCACAATGAAGCTAGCAACACATACATGCACTTCCATGAAAAACTAATTGATTTCACAATTGAAGAACAAATTAGATTAGAACATTTTGGTTTAGTCCCAAGCATCTTCTTTGGTTCAATCATACTATACCGTAAATGCCATTTCTCCTTTGCATATATGCAAATATGCTCTGCACTGGTCAATTAAATTGACCACTAGATGTGATGGAATTACCTAATTATTTTTCAATAATTAATATCTTTTTTTATTCATTTTATCCAATTTGTCCAACTACCCATTAGGTGAAAAAGCCACGTTCCAACCTATAAGCCTGATTTGACCTAGGATGAAATGAAAAATTATACCAAACTTTGTAAAGTTGCTGATACCATTCATTTCAAGTTTAGAAACTTAGGACTTATCTTGCATTGAAAGACTACCACTCTCCTATACAAGTCAATAAAAAGAAAACATTCTCATTTTAGTTAATTAGTGAGCTCCTTTGTGTGTCTAGTTTTTGTAATTCATATTAATTAAATGAAAGCTAAGGTTTTATTGGTAAAAGAAATAGATTTTAGTCATGCTTTTAAGGAAGACCCTTAGGCAATAGTTCTCTATCTTTGGCAGGAACTAATAAATATATCCAAAAATCTAGAGAAATATAATCTTGAGTCAAGGTAAACATTACACACTTTACTTTCTTATTCAAATCTCCTACTTTCCATGTATCTTCCCTATAGTTGCAGATTTGAATCAATGCTCAAAGTGCAATCACTATGATCAAGGATGGCCAAAATGAGCTAATATGATGAGGCCAATATTAAAGTCAAAATAGGAGTAAAGGAGTCGTAGTATCCTCAACATTCTCATTTGGTATATATGTCTCTAAACCTAGACTTTAGATGCTCGATGACTTTAACCATGACAAATGTAGGAGGTGATGTAGGAGCACCCACATAAAAAATTTTGGATGTGATTTTTGCATGAAGAATTTATCCTGATTTTGTCAGTACGATAAGATCTTTTCTTGGGATTCATACAGATCATTGTGGGGTCATTCTTCCCCATTCTATATTCATCTAGAGTATTTTGTAAGTTGTTCTTCCTCTTCTATAATAATCTAGAATGTTCTATATACCATCTTAGCAAGTATAAAAAGATTTTTTAGGTTTAAGTTTAGGTCAAGTTTTTGGATACGAAGTTACAGGGAGAAGAAATTTGTAGGGGAGGAAGTGTATGTACTGTTCATTTGATAAATCAATTAGAACAACTTTATTATCTATCTCTTGTTGGTGCTGGTTCCTATTGTGTTTTCTTCCATTGTGTTTTACCTATGCATGATTTTTACTATCAGAGCTTGGGGAAAGCTCCTAAGGAGCTTGGGAAAATCTTGGAAAAAGCTTTTAGCTTCTAAGGGGAATTAGATTTTATGATACGTTGAGGAAAGAACCTATAAGTGTGGCCAAAAGACTAGGTTGAGTGGAGAGAACCTAGATAGGACAATATGGTCACAAGAGGAGATTTATCTCATGATTAGAAAATACTATTTGATGCATGGTGTTCACATCAGAATTTTTAGAACAAGAAGAAGGAAGAAGTAAGAAAAAGAGTGAAAGAGAAAAGGAAGAAAAGAGAAGAGGAAGCTAGAATAGATCAAGAGATAAAAGAACAAATAGAATTCCTAATTTAGGAATTGAGAAAGCACGAAGAAAATTTAGCGTAACTAAAAGAGGAATTATAGAAAAATATGGAAAAAGAAAATATAGATGTGAAGCATCAACCAATTTAGATTACAGAAGCCTGTACTAAGACATTGGAAGAGAAGAGTTGTGCATTGAAAGAATAATCTAATCACATTGATTTTGATATAATAGATGAATAGATCAATGCTAACATACCAAATGAACATGGTGATGCAAATATACAAGGCGAGTAGAAACATGTTTTTGATGAAACTTATGATACAAAAGTTTTGAAGATAGAAAAGAGGTGGAAATAGTTGATGAGCATTGTAATGAAATGGTTCATAAAGAGCTGCATGTGATGGTCCTTAATGCAACCAATAAATGTCATTTGAAGTTAAGAAAGAAGGTGGTCTAGCCTATCAAAATGATACTAGTAGTAAGGAAGAAGACTTGTGGTGAAGCTAAGAGGATAGAGGAGGTTCCAATAGTGATGAATTTGTCTCCAAGCATGGAGATATTGCAGCATAAAGACATCACAACAAAGGATGCAGTAGTTCCTATAGTAATCCAAATTGGTTAAGTCATATTTCATGAGGTTCCATCTAATCCATTCATTGTAGGTTTGCAAGAGTTCTATCTGAATATGGAAAAAGTTTATGCACATATGATAGTTGATTTGGATACTAGTTGAGAGTACAAACAACAAATACCAAAGAATTGGAAGGCACAAAAGAGGAAGGCCAATCCAAGAGACTTGGATTCTATTGTCCCTGGGAGTATGGTGTAGGAACACCCACATAAAATATTTTGGATGTGATTTTTGCATGAAGAATTTATCTTGATTTCATCATTATGATAAGACCCTTTCCTGGGATTCATATAGATCATTGTGAGGTCATTCGTCCCCATTCTATATTCATCTAGAGTATTCTATAAGTTGTTCTTCCTCTTCTATAATAATCTAGAATGTTCCATATACCATCTTAGCAAGTATAAATAGAGTTTTTAGGTTTAGGTTTAGGTCAAGTTTTTAGATATGAAGTTATGGGGAGAAGAAACATGTAGGAGAGAAAGTGTATGTATTGTTCATTTGATAAATCAATTAGAAGAACTTTATTATCTATCTCTTGCTGGTGTTGGTTCCTTTTGTTTTTGCTTCCATTGAGTTTATCTCTACATTAGGAGGCCACACATGCATCAAGTTTATCAAATATAGTTCTTTTCCCATTTGATTTTACTACAATGAAGAATCAAGTCAGTAGACTGAAACGAAGGCTAGTTACTAGCTTCTCCATACTAGTGGAGCCCATCATGCTCATGTCCACTACCATTGTAAAGGTGCTAGAATCTATTAGGAAAACAAAAATTAGCAACATTACCATAGATGAAATAAACATACAAAGAATAA
Source organism: Cupressus sempervirens (assembly GCA_028749045.1). Lineage (NCBI taxonomy): Eukaryota > Viridiplantae > Streptophyta > Pinopsida > Cupressales > Cupressaceae > Cupressus > Cupressus sempervirens. Next base: position 165,162,632 of record CM053793.1, on the reverse strand, counting down.
TAGTAACAAATCTTTGTAAAGTCATGATTGAATATCCTCATAGAACAAAAGAAAACTCTTCTAAAGGAAGGAATACATTCCTAAAAGAAAAAGAATAGCAAATCAATAAAGTATACAATAGAAATAAATAGATAAGAAAAAAAAAACTTTAGAATATAGATGGTAACTAGTAATCAAAAGTGAAAAGAGGGAAAAACAAATAGAAACCTAAAACTCTTTTTATTTCAAATGTATCAAATCAATAATTTAGGCATAATAGATTTGTATGTCAAAAAAAAAGTTATAGGATGAATGAATTTCTCTTAAGAATAAATTTTAGAAAAATGAAGGTCCAAGAAAGCAGATAGCATACCTAATAAAATAAAAAAGTAAGGAAGTTCGTCCATTTTTTGGGCAGAAAGATCTACAAAATAAATTTGAAGTGGATAGTCACAAAGTGATTCTTGCCAAATTTCTAAAAGAATGAAGCATATTTTTGTTGCATCCATAGACTAAATTTTTTAACTTGAAACATCTCTTCTCCAACATGCAATTGCTTTAATATGCATCCATGCAAAATGTAGAAATGGGAACAACACCATGAAGTGCTTACAAAATGCCAACTGTAGTGGTGTTTTGCAAAATGTGATTTTGTAATCTTTCCAAATATCTATCATAATTTTTAAGAAAGAAACTAAAAAGACTACCAACAAAAAAAAGCACAACCAATAGGGAAAAAGGAATAGGAAATATTAATTTCAGTTTAATAGAAAATTTTGTGCTAACTATAGAATAAGAAGAAGCTTGGGGATTCCCCAAATGTGAATTAATGTGAAAAAGGCAAGTGAAAACTATAGTTTCCCTAATAAAAGTAAATAAATTTAAACCATTAAGCAAGATGTGGGTTGGCATGGCTTGGTTTCATTCAATGACTATCTAGTGGACAACGCTATATGAAAATTTATTAGAGTGCCTCTCTACTAGTAATGACCATCCAAAAGAAAATTCATTCTTTACTAGTTCACATCGACAATCTTGTCATTCGATGACCTTTCATGGTAAAATAAAAACTAAGACCATAGAACTCAATGAAATATAATTATTAATTAAACTTGTTTACCATCATGCTTAAAACTAGATCTCTATCCCTTACCACAAGAAACACATCAACATTTCCTTATCTATTATTATGATGGTCTTATTTATATAGAGCATTGTGATAGTCTTATGAAACAAAAAAATACTCTAGAGAAACACAAATGACCACAATTTTCTATAAGTTCCATAATGATGGCATTCTTATGTTTTCTTCATAGATATGCTAGTGCATATATACCTTTTAATTGACCCTATCAAATCAATTCAGACATATTTATTTAGTGTTACTTAGCAATTTTTTGCAGTTCTAGCTTGACGTTGAATAATTGTAGGCTTACATGTTAAGGAGGGTACATATTAAAAGTATTGTAATCACATTGCTAGATTCCAGCTATTTGTGATATGGGTTACTATTGACATTCTTCATTTCAAAGAACAAAGATCTCCAAATGAAAATATTGATGAAGACTATGTGGATCTCAAGTACAATTCTTGAGTTGAGGAAATTAATGGCAAGAAAAAAATGAGTCATTCAATAAGAGTTCAAGATTAGCTATAGCATCAACTTTTATTCACAAACAAATCTATTTATTCCAATAATAATGAATTTAGAAATAATAGAATGAAGGAATGTTTTCCACCCAAGTTTCTTGTAAAGTACAAAGAGTAAGAACTAAAGTTTCCAATGACAAACAAAGAAATTAAACCCACCTTTCTTGATCAAGAGTAGAACTTATGTTATGGGTATAGTCTAACTTGATCATTCTTAAGGGGTTTGATTTAACTAATCATACACACAAAGGTAAGGTTATCTAGAAATTGAAAAATAGATTGCATTTCACAAAGGTTAAATGTATAGCATTAAAGAAAATAGAGGAACCTGTAAATATATCCTAGAAAGTCCAATTTCTCTAGTCCCAAATATCGTGGAAGGGATAGTCACTTGACAAAGGAAGATGACACAAAAATGGCAACTACTATCCCTCCATGGTGCTTTATAAAAATAGTGCAAGTACAACTATCTCAAAAACAACATTCGTGACCTCCAAAATGCAAGAGTGGCACTTTATCTTAGTTCTTATACATAAAAATGCTTACAAATGATAGCTAAAATGATAAATAAAAAAAGGAAAACAAGCTACGAAAAAAGATAGTATAGCTCAAAAAAAAGGATCCCATACCAAGAAAATGATCCTCAGACCTGTAACACCCAAGATATCCACCAAGGAGAAGAAATGCCAAAATAATCATAGAAAGAGCACAGGGCAGACTCTAAAGGAAATGACAACATTTTTGAAAAGTAGATAGAACTAGCTTTCCAGAAATATAATGTTTTCAAAAAATGGACATGGGATGCAAAAGAAAAGCTTGCCAGAGTCAGAAAAGGAACTTCAAAATTTGACTGCAAAAAATAGTTACAAAACTGCATAAAAACATAAAAATACCTACACCAATGTCTCTATCTCAAAACTAGCTTTCTAGCTCTTCTTTTCTGATAAAAAAAATACCTCTGTATGCTCAAGTTATGGCCAAAAAATTGTAAGTAGGTCCAAAATGACCCTAGAGAGGTGTAAGAGGTATGCTGATGTAGTTTTGATGTCATGCTAATGTTACCATTTCAGGCCAAAAAATTTGATAGCTTGGTAGTTGTCGCGGCAAAAAAGGGCCACATGGTAGGTCCATGTGATAGCCACATGGAAAATAGGCTAATGTGATAGGTGGATGTGGGAGGTGATGTGGCAAGGTCCACATGGAAAAGTGCCATGTGGCACCTATGCCATGTGTCACACTAACTATGTAAAATGAGCTACCAAGTGTGCAAAAAAAAGCCTACTGTACTATTGAGTTGGCGGCTACAGGTGCTCAAATGAAGGAGCTATGGACTGGTGGTGAACTCCAGTGGAAGTTGCAGGAGTTGTGGGTGCCTTCCTAGCTATGATGGCCAATGGGTGGTTGGGCTCGACCTACCTTGCAGTAGTGTGGCCAGCTGCAGCGGCCTATGTGTAGTGCCCAAGTGGTGTAGTAGTGGCTGCAGAGTGGTACGGTGGCGGCAGCCCCTATTTTTAATTTTTTTTAAAAAATTTGCCAATTTTTTTTCCCTTACAACTGTATGGAACCCCCAAACTAAATTATTTTTTCCTCCTAGAGCGCCTGTCACCAAAATGGACAAATTTTTATATGAATCCTAACTATAAATAGCCTTCTGGATCCAATGGTAGCATCCTTTTGGGATGAAAGTGCTCCATAAAAATGCTTTTACCCTAATTTGAAAAAAAAAAAGCACAAACAAACTAGGGTTTCTATCTTTGAGTCGCGTCTTCAAAAATCTTTCAACAAAGAAGCAACATGGAGGGTATGATACCATGTAGGAGTTGATGAAATCCATTTCTGCAATCGCTAAGATCACCTGCATGCAAAAAATCTATCGAAGGGAAACTAAGGAAGAAAGCGATGGAGCTTGGAAAAACCCTAAATGGACATGAGAGAGAAAATATATTGCAAACAATAAAAATGTATTTACAAGAATGAGTTATAAAAATACAAAGTTCTAACTCAATAGCTCTAGCGCTTCCTTTTCCTTTTCCTTTCCCCAAGATTCATAATGGTTTTTGACAATCCATTACATTCTTAATTTTCCCTCTCCATGTAACTAACCTCACTATTATTTATTTATTGCCTTAATAAATTTTAATTTTCAAAGGTCAAATAATCTTATCAATTTAATTTTAAAATATCTAAATATTTAATTCAAACAATAATGTCATACAAGGATTTCATCTCATACTTAATAACTTAATTACTTCTCAAATAATAATTAATAATATATGGAATGTAGTTAAATATCAAAACTTAGCTACCTATTGATCAATTGTGTACCAAGTCAATATATAGTGAATACTACGAAACAATGCGACAACTATAGAATTTTAGTTTTCATAAAAATTTGGATTGCTTATCCTTGTAGTCCAAAACTATGAATCTATAGAAACATAAAATGCAACCATGTGAATGAATCCAAATTTTAAAGCTAGAAGTGAATGTATGGAAACAATATATTTGAAGAAATATGGAATGAGTAAAAATATGTAGAAAAATATTTTATATTTCACTATCGAGATAGCCACTCAAGTTCTTAAGGGCTGATGGAAAGAAAAAGAAGATAAGAATATAAATATGGGTCATGTAACAAATAAATTGTACTCTCAACAAGAATGTAGAAGAATTGCATTAGATTAACAAGAAGAACCCTTGGTTATGTAGGTTGATGTGAGACATAAGATTGTATAAGTTAAAGGAAATTTTGTCTTGATCATATAATTTGATATGTAAAGTGATAACTTATCCTCAACTTTAGGTAGATTATTGATCATTTTTCAATTCTATCAATAAGTGAAATGCATTAATTTGGTCCCTATGAAAACTAAAGTTACATGTGTGATTTTGAACTAGGAAATCTAGTATGTATAGGTCAAATTACAACGCTTTAAAAAACTCCTTAAACCTCCAAGAGATCTTTGAAATCTTGATCTTTATTCTTAATGATTTTTTTTGTGAAGATATCAACTTTTTGATGTATCTAATATGTAAATTGATGTTTTTCACTTTTTGATTTCAGACAAGTTATTTGAGCTTATTATGAAACTTTTAGTTCCACAATGAAGGAAGTGGCTCATGATGGGATGGTTTTAGTTCCACAACGAAGGAAGTGGCTCATGATGGGATAGTGAAGTCAAATTTAATTAGAATATTATGACTTTAACTAGCTTTAGTAAAGAACAAAGAGAAAAGTGCATCATGTTATTCCTTTACTCTATGAGTTAATAAGAAAAAAACTAGGATGAAATTTATTTCTTAATGTAGACTTCAATCCTCAAGATTGTCAAACCAATAAAATTAGATATTCAAATTTGATGGTTAAAATATATGTAATTCAAGATTAATTAAAGCTTTTAATCCAATATAAGATTAAAATGCATAGAAAGTACGTATACAAAGAAATGAAGAAATTAATGAACTAGCTACATATAATGTAAAGAATAAAAGAGACATGTTAATCAAAAGAGATATAAGTAACTATTTTAAGAAACCGATTAGGATTTAAAGTTATTGGAATAAGATTCATTAGACACTTACGAAAAAATTAATTATGAAAGATATTTTGGAAAAAAAAATTTAAAAAAAAAATTCAAGATAGGTTATGGTCAAATAGAAGAGGAGGTTTCAATTAAAAGATGTATTATGAATATTTTTAAAGAAAGGGAAACATAATAAGTAATTATTTACTAATTTTTGAAGAACATTAAGAGTAATTTTATGAGAATTCGAGCCCAAGACCTCTTTGATGTTGCATTGTAGACTCTTTCCTTTAATGAAATTATTTTTATTGATATTTAGTTATTTCAAGTAAAAAGAAAAAAATTAAATTAAATACTAATTTATGAGAATGATAGAATTTTGTAGAAAATTTATATAGGCAAAATACATGAGGAAAAGTAACTTCTATAAAAAAAGACTAAAACAAATATTTGATGTATTAAAATAAAAGATTTAAAAATAATACAAAGACACAATATGTACACTTTTTGAAATGAAATCATTATACATCTCATAATTATTTTTAATGGTACATTTTTGTTGAAATGAGAATTTGTGTACAAAAGATTTAGGCTCACAAATATTTCTAAAGAGGGCTTCATTGTTTCCAATAATTTCTTCTAGACAAATTTTTTCAAATTAGAAACGATTAATTGAATATAATATTGCTATATATTTGATATCATAGGGAAAAACAAAAAAATTATAATAATTTTAAAATAAAGTAATTATATGTCCCATAATTTATGTTAAGGTAGATGAAATTAAGATAATTTATTGGAATAATTATCTTCAAATGTCAATCTTAAAAAACTTATCAGAAAAGAACTTGGAAATAGCATGGCTCTTCAATAAGATACATTCATTGATCTAGAATTGTTGCAAAAAAGATCAGATTTAACTTACAAACATTTCTATATCATGCTGAAAAACAAAACGAAAACAGAATATCATAATTATTGTGTTAATATAATAATCTTTAAAGAACAAAGTAAAATAATTACTAACTAGAATAGACCTTCAATCAACATGACTTTGTAATGGTACACTTTTGCTAATCGAGAATTGTTGTTCAATAGATCAAAATCTAGCCTTACAAACATTTCTAGACAATTCTATTATTATCTTGAAACAGATCTATGATTTTTTCTGAAAATTTAAGCATTTAATCTTCATGATCTGCATAGTTTGTAGTCGAAAACAACTAAAAAATTGAAAAAAAATCACAACGTTTTAATTTAGCTGAATTTTTCGTTTCACCTTGTCTTAAAAATGATAAACAAAACAAAAATAGATCAACATCAACCCCCTCCTCCACAGCCACCACCACCACAGCCGCCCCCACCGCCCCCGCCGCCGCCACCACCATAAGCACCACTTTTCCTGTTCCGATGCCTCTTTTTCCCAGTGGAAGAAGCACAAGAAACAACTACCATGGACACCATTAAAAACCCCATCAATACTATAAACACAGGCATACATCCCGACTGGGTTTTAGAAGCCGAGTTTTCCCAAAGAACCCTCGACATCTTCAAGAAAACTATCTAATGCCTGATGTTCCTACACAAAATTATCTAAAATGACTTTCAATGGAAACAGAGACCTTGTCCAAGGAAAAAGTTTCCCCGCTCCAGATCTAGTTAAAATTATTGGAAACTGTTGAATGAATGATTATCTTAAAGGAAACTCTTTCTTATATTAAATGCAGAGGTGTCTAGAAATTCAGGAAAGAGATTTATTAATATGGTCAAAGTTTAATGATTCTTAATATGGTCAAAGTTTATCCATTGTGCCAGAGCGAAGTTTCTAGTGTATTTCATCGCCTCATTGATAATTTCAAACGTCTTAATTGTTCACGTAGTGTTTGATTGCTTCTTGGTTACGCCATTCTCAAAGAATACTTTAGTAGAGTTTTGCTATATTTCTATTACAAACTCTGACCGCTTTTTCGTCGCGATGTAGGCCTTTCCTGCTCGGCCTCAGCAAGCGTCTCCTAGGCTACCACGTTCAATGTTTGATGTGATTTGACGATTTCCAAGTTGATTCTGAATGAAAATTTATTATTTGAAATCTTAAAATATTATACCTTATTTATACAATCTTTTATCAATCATGATACATTCAAAAAATTTATTTTTTATTTATCAGTAAGAGGCCAAAGTCAAGGTTAATTATTATTTGTTGTGATTAATTATTTTGATTATTAGTTAGGATTGAGTAGATTTGAACCGAAAACCTCTCAATTAAGAGGCTCACAACTTACCATTGTCTTCTAGACTCATGCCTAAGAAGTAGTAAATTTATTATTAATTAGAACAAAAAAAGTAATTTTTTTGATAAATAGTCCTTTTCAATTAATAAAAATATACTAAGATTATGATTCACAAAAAAAGGGCTGAGGGATACAAGATCACCCCACACACGGCCAAAGCCGGAATAAAAAACTATTCATAAAAAAAAAACATAGAACAAAAAAGTAATTAGTGAGGAACATGAGATAAGAAAAAGTATATAAGCAAGAGGCCGAAGCCATTTATTTAAAAAGTTAAAAATACAACACAATTCGGAACTGAGAGGACGGAGTTGGGTAGAAGTCCTTTAGTTTTTCTTATTATTTGAATGATATAAAAGAGAGATACAATATGCGAGAGATAGTTTTCTTCCCACATTCTATTGCCCATTCAAATTCCCTTTATCTAGTTCAGTCCTGAAATAACACAGCCAAACCACCAAACAACTCCTAATCTAATTTTTTAATATGTTAATTTGAAAAATGATAAAACCACGAATCTTGAATTTGTCACTTTTTTAACCATTTAGCGTAAAAGGAGATAATAGAACTAAGAAGTATCATTAATGAAATGAAGAAGAGGTACACAAAAATATAGATGAACATAAGAGGCATAAAATAAGAGGATGAAGGTTCTTCCTCCTTTGAGATCCCTTCATCCCTTCTTGCTATGGTATCCCAACATCATTAACAAAATAAATTGTGATCTCACTTGCATTAATAGCGTATTCGTTACCATATTTATCCCTTCAATGATGTCTTATCTTTATTAATCTATAAAGATTATCTACCTTATCTTACAACCAATTTTTCCACAACCGAACAAAATGGAAAACATTAATTGCCACGTGGAATTTCTTAAATGATTGAATTAAACTGATATTATTATTTCTTTAATAAAGAAAATGTGATTAGTTAAGATTAACAAATTAGATAAGAAAATAAAGGTCAGGAAAGATTGGGTCAGTTATGTAGTTCACAGGGGAGGAATTTTCTTTATTTAAAAATAGTTATAGTTATTATCTTTTTGGGGGTAACTAGCAAAAACCACAGAAACTCGGCAGTACTAGACAACTCTGTAGCTGTACCTCTCTCCATATGAAAAATTTATAGCTTGCATTCCATATAAATTTGGTTATTCACAACTTTTGTGACTTGCCTCAGATCTCTCTCCCACAAATCCTTGGAAGCCATTAAATGCCTATCAATGCCATGTATTTAATCTTAAGCTACCATGCTCTTAGCAAAATTTTTTTTGCATAGATTGCTTCAGCTTTCAGAGTCTTCCATCTCAAACACTACTGTTCTCTCTAAAAGAAGATTTCAATTTCCCTTTGCAAATGGGAATAGAAGATGATTGCAAAATTACTAGGGGAGAGAAATTAATGAAAAGGGTTGCTGAGGATAGCGGCACTACTATTTTTGCATTGCAGCTGTGGTTTTTTGTGATCAAGAGCAAGGAGTTTAACAACTATGGAGCCCTAAAGTACAAACATGTTATTGATAAGTTAGAGAAAGGAAGAGGTTGTTGTCTCTAGCATGACATTTCCTACCATAACACTACCAATCATGTAGGGGCTATTGATATATCAGATGCTAGTTTTGCAATGAAGGGCGACGTCATACCTGAGAGCTTCTGCACCCTCACTTCTCTTTTATTGATATGCCTTGCTTGAATGGGGTTAAAAGGGGTATTGGCAATGGTCTAGGTGTTGGAATATTAATTGTAGTTGGTCGTTTCTCCTTGGAGCCAAATGTCCACCTACCTCTATGACAGCTTGTAGAACGATCAAAAGAATTTATTACTTGGTAGGTGAGTTTTCAAATTTGCAAATGAGGGGGAAAACATTTTTTTTGGTAGAAGACAAAAAGGAATGATTAGATTCATTTTGACCAGTTAGAGGAAGAAGCAGAAGAAGTTCAGAAGATTAGAGAGAAGTTGCAGAGAAAGTGATCAGTAGATCAAGTTTGTTGCAGGGACAGAGGAAGTTTATTTCGTGACTACAGTTGCACGTGCTTCTTTCTGTCATCTTGTAAGTTCGTAGTTTGTTGTTTGATTTGACCTATTAAAGCAGTGATTGCTCCAGGCATTGTAGTATGCAGCCATTAGAGCTGTAAGTTTGAAGTTTTCCAGTTTGAAGTTTTAGGGTTACTTTAGGGTTTTCTGATTGACGCCGAATGCTCCCAAATTTTGTAATGATTTAATCTAAGTTAAATAGAAATAAAGCAAGCATACTTGAATCCATTGTTCTTCTTCATCTATTCCTTGCATTTGAAAAGTTTATTTGAAAGCTTCAAGTTCTGGCTTTCTAGTTTTAATGGTGAAAGATATTCACATTATAAAACTTCTCTCGGTAAAGCTTTTTTGAAGTTTTATTTTGTTGTGGCTACTGACTATACTCAGTACCTCTTGTGGCTACCAAGTTCACTCGATACCTCTTGTGGCTACCGAGTTCACTCGGCATCCACACTACCGACCTCACTCAATATCTAGTGTTTACCGAGTTGATCTTCCTTTACCGAGCTCACTCGGCATCCATTGCTGCCGATTTTTTTTTCTTTTATTTGCCGAGATCACTCAGTAAACTCTCCTACCACTTGGTTTCTTTAGCTACCGAGCAAATACTATCACTTGGTAATAGTTGTTGTTGAGCAATTTTAAGGGTGGTAAAATTGATTTTAGTGTTGTGCAAGCAATTTTTTAGGGTTGTAGGTGATTGAAATTTATTATTTCTCACATTTTATTAGAGTCTTGAGGTACCACATCTACAGTGAGTTAGGGCTTTTTTTTTTCTTGGGATATTTGGCATGGCAGGAGATGCAGGAAAGATATGGGAACAACCACCACCCTTCAATGGACAAAATTATGATACATGGGCAAAGAAGATGAAGACCATTATGGTTGCAAATGATTTATGGGAGTTTTTAGTTAATGGGTTCAATGATGTGATAGACCCAGCTCAGTATGCTACTCTCACAAATTCACAAAAGACTCATTTGAAAGAGTCAAGGAGGAAGGATGCTAAGGCATTAAGTCTTATTGAAGCAACAATGATAGAAACTATTTTTCCCAAGATTACAGCAACAAATTATGCAAAGGAAGCATGGGATATCCTTGAGACAAATTTCAAGGGGACTAAAAAAGTTTGTACTGTAAAGCTATAGAACATAAGGAGGGAGTTTGAGAACATTTAGATGAAGGAAAATGAATCAGTTGCAAATTTTAGTTCAAGGACCTCCAATGTGATTAACCAATTGAATTCAAATGGAGAAGACTATCAAGAGCATAGGATAGCGGAGAAGATATTGATGAGTTTACCTCATAAATATGACAATTTGGTCATGACCATAGAAGAGGCAAAAGACCTCACTATTTTGACAATGGATGAATTGATGGGTACTCTTCAAACCCATGAGCATAGGATCAACAGATCTGCATCTTCTTCTTCCCAAGAGAAAGCATTCAAGGCTTAGTCAAATCCAAAAGGAAGGGGGAGAGGAAGAAATGGCTCAAGAAAAAATTCTAGAGGTAGAGGCCGAGGAAATGGAGGACAAAGAAATGTTGCAGTAGAAAGCTCAGGAAGAGTAGATGGAGCAAGTAGCTCACAAAATACTTCAAGAGGAGGTAAGAAAAACTACAACTCAAATAGGAGTAATGTAGAATGCTACTAGTATCATAAATTTGGGCATTATGCAAGTGAATGCTAGAAGAAGAAAAATGATCAGTCAGGACAAGCAAATGTGGTTGATGTAAACATGGGAAGTGGAAACAATGCCATTGCATTCATCATGTGTACTGTTGGTGAAGAAGGAAGCCCTAATGTTTGGTACCTTGACAATGGATGTAGCAACCACATGAGTGGTAATGAAACCTTATTTTCATTCATTGACAAGAGTTTCAAATCTAAGATTAAAATAGGTAATAATAGAACCCTACTAGTAGTGGGCAAAGGATCTATTATGGTCCACACCAAGAAAGGTGAGAAGAAGGAAATAAAAAATGTGTATTTCGCCCCTGGTATGAAGCAAAATCTGATGAGCATTGGTTAGCTCATTCAAAATGGATACAAAGTGCTGATGGAGAATGACAAGTGTATCATTCAAGAAAAAGATAGGAGCAAGAACTTACTTGCAGCAGCTCAAACGACAAAGAACAGAATGTTTCCCTTGAAGATAGAGACATGTTTCTCATCTCAAATTGGTGCTGCACCTCCCACATAATTAGCTATAAGGAGTGTGATTGAAGACCCCTCACGGTTATGGCACCTCAGGTATGGTCATCTTGGCTATGTTGGTTTAAATTTTTTATCAAATAAAAGAATGGTAGATGGTTTTCCATGTATAGGAAATTCATGTGACAAGTGTGAGGCTTGTATTTTGGGTAAGCAACATAGGCTTCCCTTTAATTTTGGAAATTCTAGGAGGGCTAGATATCCATTAGAGTTAGTGCATACTGACCTAATCGGTCCTATGCAAGTTACTTCCATTGGGGAGAGTAATTATTTTATGAAATTCATTGATCATTTCAGTCGTAGGACATGGGTGTATTTCTTAACGAATAAATCTGAAGCATTTGATTAATTTTTAGAATTTAAGGCCCAGGCTGAAAGAGAATGTGGACACTATATCAAGGTCCTAAGATCAGATAGAGGAGGGAAGTATACCTCCAATTATTTTGTAAATTTTTGCAAGAAACATGGCATAAAGAAAGAGCTCATAGCCAGCTATACACCATAGCAGAATGGAGTGGCTGAAAGAAAGAACAAGACCATTGTTGAAATGGCAAGGAGCATGATGAAAGAGAAAGGTCTCCCAACTGAATTTTGGGGAGAGGCTATGGCAACAATAGTTTACCTCATTAATAGGTGTCCTACAAAAGCAGTTCATGATAGAATTCCAATGGAAGCATGGTCATGAGGAAGATGGATAGTTGAACATCTAACGGTGTTTAGATGTGTTGTATATGCACATGTGCCTAAAGAGAAAATGCAAAAATTGGATGACAAAGGTGTGAAGTGCATCTTCATAGGGTACAGCTCAGAATCAAAGGCATATAGATTGTATGGCCCATTGAACAACAAGATGATTCTTTCAAGATATGTGGAATTTCTTGAAAATCAGTCTTGGTATGGTCCAACTAATGAGTCATCGAGCACTTCAAGTAAAGTGCCAATTATGAGTGAAGAGGATGCTGATGAATAGCAAGAAGAAGGAGTAGATAGAAGAAAAGGCAAGCAGCCTCAGTCATTACCGAGCTCCTCTAGGCATGATTGAGTGTTAGTGCCAAGCAGCAGCAGTGAAGGTTCTGATCCCACACTCTCCTCCCTGTTACCAAGAAAGACCAAGAGTCTTAGGGAGATATACCAAGATGAAAGATATGAAGATTATGATGAGAGTGTTAATTTTGCATTATTTTCTCATAGTGATCCAATTTATTTTGAAGAAGCTATTAAGGAGAAAAAATGGTGTAAGGCCATGGATGAGGAGATAGATGCTATAGAGAGGAATGAAACATGGGAGCTAACTGATTTGCCTCCCAAGAAGCAAGTGATTGGAGTGAAATGGGTCTACAAGACCAAATGCAATGCTAAAGGCAAAATTGATAGGCATAAGGAAAGGCTAGTAGTCAACAACTACAAACAATAGTATGGCAGAGATTATGATGAGACATATGCCCCAATTGCAAGAATGGAAATCGTTCGTGCTATCATAGCAATTGCAGCTCAACACAAATGGAAGGTATTTCAAATGGATGTGAAGTCCACCGTCCTAAATGGTGTATTGAAGGAAGAAGTATATGTGGAGCAACCACTAGTTATAAAGTTGCAGGTGAAGAGAATAAAGTATATAGATTGAAGAGAGCTCTTTATGGGCTCAAGCAAGCTCCAAGGGCATGGTACAAAAGGATTGACTCATATTTGATGAGCAATGGCTTTAGCAAAAGCAATGGTGAGCCCACACTTTACATCAAGGCAAAAAATGGAAATGTTTTGATTATTGTCTTGTATGTAGATGATTTAATTTTTACTGGTAATGACAAGGCTCTAATAGGTGAATTCAAAGAGGCCATGAAAAATGAATTTGAAATGACAGACCTAGGTCTCTTGAAATACTTTTTAGGCATAGAAGTAAAACAAATGCATGATGGCATCTTCATCTCTCAAGAAAAATATGCAAGGTAGATCTTGGAGAGATTTAAAATGCAGAACAATAAGCCAACCCCCACACCAATAGCAATAGGTCTGAAGTTGAGCAAGGAAGAATGTAGCAAGAGAGTGGATTCAACACTATACAAGAGTATGGTTGAAAGTTTAATGTATTTGACTGCAACTTGGCCAGACCTAATGCATGCAGTAAGTTTGATTTCTAGATTTATGGAAACACCAAAGGATTCCCATTGGCAAGCGGGAAAGAGGATCCTAAGGTATGTGAATGGTACCAAGGGATTTAGAATTTTGTATACTGCATCAAATGAATTTAAGTTGATGGGTTATACAGATAGTGATTGGGTTGAAAGTATAGATGATAGGAAGAGCACTTTCGAATACATGTTTCATATGAGATCGGGTGCAATTTCATGGGCATTGAAGAAGCAACCTATTGTTGCTCAATCTACAATAGAGGCTGAATATATAGCAGAAAATGCATTAGCATGTCAAGAAATTTGGCTACAAAGCATCTTGATAGATTTAAATGAAAAGCAAGAGGATGGAGCCACAATTAATTGTGGCATCTCATCAATTGCATTGTCCAAGAATCCAATCTTCTATGGTAGAAGCAAGCATATAGAGATCAGATATCACTTCATCAGAGAGTTGGTGAAGAATGGGGATGTCAAAATAGAATTTTGTATGTTTGAGCAGTAGCTAGCAGACATTTTTACCAAGCCAGTAGGCATTGGGACTTTTGTACAGCAAAGAGAGTGTCTTGGTGTAGTTGATTTGGATCAGTAGTGATCCTTGTTTTTTTGGCTCGAGATAAAGGGGGAGTGTTAGAATATTAATTACAGTTGGTTGTTTCTCCTTGGAGCCAAACTCCCACCTACCTCCATGACAGCTTGTAGAATGATCAAAATAATTTATTGCTTGGTAGGTGAGTTTTCAAATTTGCAAATGAGGGAAAAAAAAAAATTTGGTAGAATACAAAAAGGAATGATCAGATTCATTTTGACCACTTAGAGGAAGAAGCAGAAGAAGTTTAGAAGATCAGAGAGAAGTAGCAGAGAAAGTGATCAGCAGATCCAATTTGTTGCAGGGACAGAGGAAGTTTATTTCATGACTACAGTTGCACGTGCTTTTTGTTTCATCCTATAAGTTTGTAGTTTGTTGTTTGATTTGACCTGTTGAAGCATTGATTGCTCCAAGCATTGTAGTATGCAACCATTAGAGCTGTAAGTTTGAACTTTTCTAGTTTGAAGTTTTAGGGTTACTTTAGGGTTTTTTGGTTGAAGCTGAATGCTCCCAGATTTTGTAATGATTTAATCTAAGTTGAATAGAAAGCAAGAAAGTATACTTGAATCCATTTTTCTTCTTCATCTATTCCTTGCATTTGAAAAGTTTATTTGAAAGCTTCAAGTTTTGGCTCTCTGGTTTTAATGGTGAAAGATATTCATGTTATAAAACTTCACTCGATAAAGTTTTTTTGAATTTTTGTTTTGCTATGGCTACTGAGTTCACTCAACATCCACAGTATCAAGCAAACTTGGTATCTAGTGTCTACCAAGTTGCTCTTCCTTTACCGAGCTCACTTGGAATCCATTGTTGCCAAGTTGTTTTTCTTTTATTTATTGAGATCACTCAGTAAACTCTCCTGTCACTTGGTTTCTTTGGCTATCGAGAAAATACTGTCACTCAGTAATAGTTGTTGCCGAGAAAATTTTAGGGTGGTAAAATTGATTTTAGTGTTGTGCAAGCAATTTTTTTAGGGTTGTAGGTGATTAAAATTTATTATTTCTCACACTAGGAGAGTACCGAGTGGGATATAGACTTTGGGAAATAATGAATGCCAATTTTTTCTATTTACTTTTCTTGTGAATACTAAAGTAATTCATGTCCTAGAGACACTAAATGCTATGAAATATCTTCTATTTTGAAATAGAGAGATGGTATTGAGGTTATATGATGGTTCTATGAGGTTTGAATAGTGTACGAAAGATCCTTCATTACCATTTTGGTGTATGTATTTCTGTTGTATGGGATGTCTATTAAAACATATTGTGAATGCCCTTCTAAATAGGTTGTTAGCTTATTGATGTCCCTATTACCAACATAAGGTTCTTCTCATAGGAGACCTAATGTCAATTTTCTAGTCAGTACTCACCTTTTTGCATACTAACAACTGCTGCAAGAACTTAAGATTACAATATATTTGCCATCTCACCTTGTCATGGGTGAGCTTGAGTTCATGGATTTTTAATCCTATGTGTATAGAATGAATACAAAACATGCTTCAAGATATAGGTAGAGTACTTTTTTTTATGTAGTTTATCATTATCTACTTTACCAGGCTACATTGATAGTTAAAGACATTACATATCAAAGAGAATGAAGAGTAGATACAATGATATTTATATATTTGCAAAATGTAAGGGACATTTTTTAGTTCCAATACAATC
Source organism: Cupressus sempervirens (assembly GCA_028749045.1). Lineage (NCBI taxonomy): Eukaryota > Viridiplantae > Streptophyta > Pinopsida > Cupressales > Cupressaceae > Cupressus > Cupressus sempervirens. The sequence continues at coordinate 165,146,556 of CM053793.1, read as the reverse complement.
TTTTCCTTGATAATGAATCTTGCTAAAAGGATATAAAAAGTGTTGTTGTCATTATACTGAAATTATATTCATCCTTTAGGGTACTTGATGCTAGCTACAAAGAGCCTTGAATCATTAGATGTCAAATAACCAAGTGTTCCATATTCATGGATAAATGACATGCAAATGAAATTTCGTAATGTCTTTATTTAGAAGCATTGGTTGTTCCATCTTTTGTTATGCATATGACCTAGTGGTGCATCGTTGAAAATTGATCATTTTATAGTTATTATTGATTGTGATTTTTCCTTATCTTCTCAAATGAGTCCATTTCTTGTATTTTTGTTCCATGTTGAACACAGATGATTGCATCCCTTTAATTATATGGTTATGCTAAATGTAGTTGAGTACATTCATAGTTTTATAATAAAAGGATAAAGATCACTATGAGAAGATTGTGAATTTGGGAGGGAATTATTTTTTATTATGCTTAATGTGAATTAAAATTATTTTAATTATCGTACTACATTATCTATATCTCACATAGATAGGAGTATCTTTTGAACAAAAAAGTATGTATTTTGGCTTGTTATTAATCTTTACTCTAGTAACTCATATTGATTGGCAAGAGTATGTTCTAAATCACATATGAATAGGAATTTCATGAAATGCAGTAACACATGTCCTAAGTGTTTCCAAAACTAATTTATAGCGAAGTGTCTCAAGTCAATCCTATGTATAAATGGATATCAAATTTTATTTGCATAGAAGCAATATGTTTTATTGTTGTTCCTATCTCCTTATGAATAATCAGACTCCTTGAGAAAATGGAAATAGTTGATGTTTTCATGCTTATTAGTTCACATAGAATATTGTCTATTGAAGTTACATTATTTTGTTTCTTACATTGCAGGAGTGGGTTTTCATGTTGATATTAGAAGGATGCTATATGTAAATAATTTCTAGTTAAATGATATGATTGATTGATTTAAGTTAATGGTTATTAAGCTTCTTATCCATTGTATGGTAATGGGTATCAATACAGAATATCATGAAACTAGTTTCATTTGAATAAGTCATGTATATTTCAAAGTACTTGAATGCAAAGTGAGGATGATAACTAAGGAAAAGATATTCATGTTATATTTTCAATCTATCTTTTCTGACATGTCTACAATCTAACACTTATTGCCACACATTCCATTACTCTTCTCCTAGTTTTTCTTGTTTAGAATTTCCTCAATGTTGGGATGGGTATCTTTTATGTTAGGAAAGATTTCAGGGAAGATTTATAGCTTCTTGGTGGGGTGGTAAAGAACTCCTATAATATTCTCACCCTTGTATTCCTAGATAGGTTCTTGATCTCTTGTGTCAGCATGATCGACATAATCAGAACATCTCGATAATCTGGGAATGAAATTATGATTTCTTTTAAAATTTGAGCATGTTTGTGTGTGTGTGCGTGTGTCTACGTGTGTGTGTGCATGTGTGTTTGTGTGCGTGCGTGTGTGTGTGTGCGCGCGTGCATGTGCGTGCGTGTGTGTGTGTGTGCGTATGCACGCGCATGTGTGTTTGTTAAAGTTAATGATAGTTAATCAACTAAACTTGACTGGTCAATATATTTGATTCTCGATGAATTTTTTGCATCTTATGGAGATTACTTATGTGGCATTGGTTGTGCAAGGGTATTCTTTAGACCTTAGCTTATTAAAAAAATTATTCTATGATTAGCTAACTCATTTTCCGTCTCATTTTTTATTTTAACTATACACTTTTGTTGATCTAACAATAAGTGTACAAAATATTTACACTCATATATATGTCTAGATAAAACTTTATTGTTTCCAATAATTTCTTGAGACAATTTTTTTATGAACTAGAAACAAGGAACTAAATATAGTTATGCTAAATATTTGATATCACAATGATAAACAAAAAAAAAATCATAATTATTTAAAATTTTAGATAATTATATATTTCATAATCTATGTTAAAAAAGATGAAATCAAGACAACTTATTGAAATATTATCTTCAAATGACACTCTAAAAAAACTTATTAGAAAATATCTTGGAAACAACATGGCTCTTTAATGAAGCTTTAATAGAACACTTTCATTGATGTAGGATTATTGTAGAAAAGATCCTATTTACCTCACAAACATTTCTATGTCATCCTATAAAAATAAATAGAATATCATTATTTTATTTTCCAATGAAATAATACTATATTTCACAATTTAGTTTATGATAGATGAAGCTAAGACTTGTTCAAATAATAATATTTAAATGATAAAATAAAATAGTTACTAATTAGAATAGAACTTAAATCAAGGTGACCTTTTAATGGTACACTTTTGTTAATATGGAAGTTTTTTACAAAAATCAAATCAATCCTTACAAACACTTCTAGACATTTTTTATATTTGCCCATCGTCTCTCCTAGACAATGTATTAACTTGAAATAGATGATGTAAAATAATATAGCTATTTTTTTTGTATCACCTTTCCTTAAAAATGATAACAAAACCAAAGTAGATCAAAATCCACCCCTACTGCCTCCTCCTCCATAGCCACCACCTCCAGCACTGCCACCGTTATCACAGCTATGTCTTTAACTACATCAACAACTGCCACCACTAGCTGTCATCGAACCCCCACCTACAAAATAAGAGTCACTTTTCTTGTTCTAGTGTATCTTCTTTCCAATTAAAGAAGAAAAAGAAATAACTACCATGGACATCATAAAAAGGCCCATCAACACTATAAATGCCAATATCCAACCCTTACAATCTCTAACCACTATTTTGTCACAATACAGGCCTTTCCTTTTGCCATAGAAACCATCTCCTTTTCTAACATGTTTGATGTTTTATGTGATTTGAAAATTTCCAAGGTGATGTGATGCATGTCCCTTTGAAACTTATAGATGATAGGAATGGTTGTTTTTTAAATCTGAATGAATTAGCACTCCAAATAGCATCAAAATGCATCCTCCATTGACAAAAAGAAGACTACAAATACCATCATTGGTTGAGAGTATCATCCTAGGAAGATAATGAGAGAGCCATCAATATCCTAAGCATGTAACTGGTGAAGGGTGTTCTAGGATACCAGTTTCGGTACTTTCACCAAGTTCGATTAGACTAAAATTTACCTTGTGAATTAAATGAAGATCAAACATATGTCAATATCAATGAGCAAGATGGACCTAGAATTGAACAATCTCCTAAGACCTAAGACTCAGAGGCTCAAGAAAATTATCGACATTGGATACATGATTTCTTTAAGCCTTCTAGGCTAGAACCCTTTTCTTGGCATATGGTTGTTTGGTAATTTACCTAGATCTAGCATATCTTTAGGATGGAGATTTTGTTTACTTTATGGAATGATAGGAATTCTTTTCACTCAAAAATTTTCTTGATGTCAATGTTGCTATGTAATCATGCATTTGTAATAATTTCATATGTAGATTCAGGTCCAAGCTAACAAAGTTGCTCTAGAGGTGGCCCACATTCAAGAGCTACCTAATCACTAGGGTAATGTGCCTTATATGGTCAGCAAAGTGGCTCTCAACACTTTCGCTAACCATAGTCTACCCAGAGGCCGCTATGGGGGGCACAACTCCTCTGCTCACTTCTCGCACATGCCACACTCCTAGGCTCCCCGTCACTACTCTCCTAGTAATGGAATTGGTGGTTGACAATGTTGTCCCTTAACCTCTTCACCTCAACATGGTTCTAGCTGGTCCTCAGGTCTAGTGGGTCCCTCGTATTGCTTTTGGAAAATGGCCTTTTTGCCTAAACTTGGCCTTCTCTCTGCTACAAGAAAATTATAAATAAAAGAAAGGTTCTTGATGATGTTGTTGATGGCAAGACTATTCCTAGTCTACTTGCTAACCCCAAGGATGACTAGTTTTAATGATCGAGATGAAGCTACCCTGTCGGCTAACACTACTTTGGTGGCCTAAGGGATTGCTGTGATGACTAGTTGTTAATTCTAGCTATGATTGAGTAATATATTAAAAAAACATTAATTTTTTTATAGTAAAGGACTATTCATCAAAAAAATCTAAATGAATGTTTATTATTCAAATTTTTATAATAGTTATATCTTATTTATACAAGTTTCCATCAACAAGGACATTTTTTATATTAATGGAGAAGTAGTAATTTTTTTATTAGCTGAATAAAAAAGTAGTTGGTGGGCAACATGAGATAAAATAATTATTTTTTAATTTTTTTGATATGCAAGAGGTCAAAATCGTTGATCAAAATAGTAAAAAATACAACCTAACTCAAGAGGCACTAAGAGGACGGAATTGGGTAGAAGTCATTTTCTTCGCACATTCTATTGCCCATTCAAGTTCTCTTTATCTAATTCAATCCTAAAATAACACAACCAAACCACCAAACAACTCCTAGTTTAATTTTTTAATCTGTTATTTGAAATATAATCAAACTAAAAAATTTGAATTTGTCATTTTTAAAACAATTTTGGTTACACAGAGATAAGAGGACTAAGAAGTATCATTAATGACACAAAGAAGAGGTACACAAAAAATATAGATGAAGATAAGAAGCATAAATAAAGGGGATGTAGATTATTCCTCCTTTGAGATCCCTCCATCCTTTGTTACTGAGGTATCCAAATATCATTAACAAAATAAATTGTCTTTTTAGTAAGATCTCACTCGCATTAATTCTATATCTATATACATATTTATCCCTTTAATGATTTACTATCTTTATTAATATCTAAAGATTATATACCTTATCTTATTGAAAGATTGATTCCCTGGTTAGCTAACTTATTTTTCCTCTTATTCCCTTCACAATATATATGGTTGATTTTGTAAAAATAATTACGAAGCACCAAGGCTTTGGATAATTGAGCATCTAATCTCTGGTTAGTGAGAAATCTTTCATGAGGGCATTACTTATTTAGGATGAATCACCTTCTATTTCTAGTTTTTTAGGTCCCAATTCCTTATGTATAGATTTGAACCCTCTACTAAAGCTAAAATGTCTTCCCTATAGTTCGTAGGTTCTCCAATTTCTTTGGCTATAAATGACATTTCTATCCCTTCATCATTATGAATGTTCCATCATATACTAGTGTAGTGCCTGCCCCTGGTTTGCATTTTTGCTATCATTGTTGAACTCTTTTAGGCCAATTGTATGTTTGATGATTAGTAGCATTGTTTAGAGATTATCAGTTATTGTCTCTGATTCAATTGATTTTATAGTGAGATTACCCGGTGCTCTATATTTCATGTATGCATGATGATTATCATAGTGTCTACAATTATTGACAATGATTAGTTAGATGGATTATATTTTCTAATTTCTTATGGATACTTACCCCACACTATATGTGTATGGTTTGAGTGTATGTTTTCTTTACATATGATGTTTCTGATGTGGTTAAGGAAAGGAGTCATAGTCACTTGCTAGTCAAGATCTACATGATGCACCACTTCCTACCATTTTATATTTAGCTTAGAATATTGTGTCTGCACATGTGTAGATTTTATGCAAGTTGTAGGTACCGGGTATTGACTTCCCTAAATTTCTAGGATGAGTATACCCTATCACATTATCTCAATGGTAAGAGAGGGGACATAAATCCTTAAGTCCAAATCCTAAACCTTTAAGCCATTTGTCTTAAAAAATTAGGACAAGTATCTAAGCCGAGTACCCTTTGAATGCATCAAATGACATTAATTCCTAATTATAACCCTTTACTTTGAGTTTGTATGTATTTTCCTATCATGGATTTTTGTGTTTTATTTTTATGAATTTTTGGTTAATTTTCTATTAATTAGGTTAAATTAAAAGATTGAATTAATGATTTAATTAGTGGAGAATTATTATAATATTATAATATTTATTTATATTTAATTAATTAGGAAAATAATTAAATAAAAATTATTAAATTTGAAGATAAAAATTATAAGAATAAATTTAGAATGTGATAATATTTATTTAATTTAATAATAATATATTTAGGAGTCCATTTTTAAATAAATGATAAATATTATTATTACTTAAGTTAATAAGTATTTTATCAATTAACGTTTTGAAAATAAATTAAAAATTAAAAAAGATATCAATTAATTAAAAGTTTTAAGATTGCATAAGGTGTACATGAGATTAAAATTTAATAAATTAATTTAAAAATATAAGTGGAGTGAATTCAAATAAAAATATTTTAATAAAGTTATTGCATGAAAATTGTATATAGAAAATTTAATATTTAATTATATTAATTAAGAAATTAATTAAATAAAAGAATTAAATTTAAAAGATTAAATTAAGTTTTTTAATTTTAGCATATTTATAATTATTTAATTTAATGATATTTAAGAGTTTTATTTTAAATAATAAACTCTAAATAATATTATTAGTTGAATTAATAGATATATTATTAAAAAATCTTGTAACTAACTGGAGAGAGAATGCAAATTTTAATAAAGTTATTTTAATTAAATTGCATAAAGCATATGAATGCAATTTAAATATAATAAACTAATAAGAGAGAGTAAGAAATTATTTAATAAAATTTATTTTAATTAAATTACATAAAAATTATGCATGAAATTAAAATATAATAAATTAATAAGAGAGAGTAAGCAATTATTTAATAAAATTTAGTATAATTAAATTGCATAAAGTTTATGCATGAAATTATAACATAATAAATTAATTAAAAGAGAAAGTAAATAAATCTAATAAAGAAATTTTATATTGCAAAAAGCATGCATGTAAACATAAAAGATAATTAAAAGATTAAAGATTTGATATTGTTTTATTGTGATTATTTAATTAATAATTATTAAATTAGAGTTGCATTTAAATAATGAGCTTAAATTATTCTCATTGATTTAAATAATAAAGTATTCTTTAAATAGTGCTTGCACTAATTAATAAAGTGGAGGAAAAGAAAATATTAAAAGAATATTTTAATTAAAAATTTCTTTAAATGTGCATGAAAGAATTAAATTTAAAAGACAATATTAAAATGCTATTTTTGAACATATTTATATTTATTTAACTTAATGAACATTATTTAAGAATTTTATTTTAATAATAAAATCTAAATAATGTTATTAATTGAGTCAATAAATATATTAGTAAAAACAATTCTCATGAATTTATTTAAATAAAAGAATGAAAATTTAAAAGAAATGTTATGGTTCTAATTGTGGCAAAGTTATTTTTACTTAATTTGATGATAATTATTTAGTTGTTTTATTTTAATAATAAACTCTAAATAATATTATTAGTTAAACTGATAATTATATATTAAAAACGTCCCATGATTTAATAAAGGAGAGAAAGCTTTAATTTAATAAATTTTATTTTAATTAAATTGCATAAAGTGTGTGCATGAAAATAAAAATATAATAATTAAATACAAAGAGTTTTCACATGATTGCATGATCAAAACCTTGATTTGGGGGAAAATAATCTTTATTAAAGAAATTAGAGCTCATTTCTAGATATACAGGTTTGGAGGAGCCAATTTCCAAAAAGAGGATTTTCAAAGGAAAAAAGAAGATTCTTGTGTATATGTGTGTTCATTATTTCTGCATCAGATCTAGGTAGGATCTTGTGGGTTTGTGTAGTAGTTTCTCATTCTTTAAATTCATGTCTTCTTTGTGTCTATTATGTTTCTATTTTTAGAAGTTCTCTGGGTTGAAACTCTTGTTTGAGAAAATTAATTTTTCCATTATAGAATTGTCTATGATTTAATCTAAAAATAATTAGTAAATATTGAACTTTAGTGTTTTTTTAAAGCCTAATGAATTATGAAATATTCTTTTGTATGTGCTTTATGTGATGTGTGATTTAGTGGTGTTGGGGTTTTTGTGTTTGGGTTGACTAGAGAGTTAACTAGTTCTAGGACGTCTACTAGAGGCTTGGGAGTTTTGCGTTTGTAATGTTTTGATGTTTTGACCTCAATCTTTTTAAACCCAACCATGGTAATGTTATGGTATGCTCTATGATGAGTTTTTATTTAATGTTCTTTTTTTTTCCCTAGTGTTCTCTTGTGAAACTAAGGTGAAATATATGGCATTATTGACTTAAACATTTTTGAGTCTCGAATCAGTTATACTTGGGTTTCTTTCTAGTCACTTGGATAGGACTAAAGTGTTTTCTTTGTTTTAATGATTTTATGCTATGACATATTTGGACTTAACCATTTGAGTCTTTGATTAGTACTTTTGGGATGCTTTCTAGTTGCTCGAAGAGAACTGATGTGATTATAGTGAATTATCATTTGATGTTTTCCAATCTCTTGTATAGGATTGAGGTAATTTTACTATGATTCATTGGTTTATGAATTCATGAGCTTATCATAGGAAATATACATGTAATATCGAGAACTGGCTTGCAATGGAGGCTGTGGCCCTAAGTAGTTCCCAAGGTAAACCATTGTAAGTTGTTTAAAATGTAAAAACATTACACTAGACGGGAATAAAATGAACCAAATAGGAGTCTTTGTATGTTCCCCCCACGCCTTGAGTGCCAGTACAGACTAGGATGGGATTAGAGAGAACACTTGGTTGTGACCTTGCATCCATAGTATGCCTTGTCAGTAAGAGAGGATACTAGTGGCCGCATAGGGATCACTAGGGGGTTGAGGTCTTGAGAGACTACCAGGGTAACTCTAGTGTGATTCATGCAATGACACTTGCTTGCTTACATAGTAGGTTTCTTACATGTCTTTGTGTGCCTTTGGGTATAGATGTCAACCTATCTTGGGACCCTTGAGTTAGATTGCTTTTAGGATTTTTTCGACTTAGAGAGTACTTTTGATATGTGGTTTGATATCCTATTCAGGAGTTGAGACTATCTCCCTAGCGCAATGGGAGTGTGCCATTTAGGTTGCATATGGTTAGGTGGTAGTACTTTTTATTATTACCATTGAGATCTTTCATTAGTCACCATGGCTAGAGCTTCCTTGTCTACATTTTCTTTCTTTCTATCTATGTATCATTATGATGGATGGTTATATTTCATAATGGATGTTTATATCTTATGATGGATGGATATATCATGCATGGTGGATGGTTTCATTTATTTTATTGTATTTTGGTATCATGGATCCAAGGAGGATGATATATGTTTATTTAGATACATATGTATATTCTTTTAGCCTTTCACACCCTGTGACATGTACAATGGATGATTGAGCATTTTGAATTTCATTTGTCAAAAGGCATTGAAAACAAATGTATAATATTTAAATGGACATTGAAATTTTTAATTATTCTTTCATGTGGATGTGGTAGTTGTTAGGCTTAGTATTAATTAAAGTTAAATGTGACTCAACATCTTGGGATCCTTAAGCAATGTAACTTGTTATGCATGCTTATAGTTGATTGTATGTTATTGCTTCCACAACTATGTGTTTGCTATATATGTTAATTTTTATTGTTTTTTTTTTAATGTTGAAAAACTTAGTAAAACTTTAGGTTAATCCTTTTGGATCCCCTAGTGAGGCATTATAGTATACTTGCCAAGATTTCGTCTAGATGCTCCATTGAAATTGAGTTATACCATCCTCTCTTATGAGCCTTCTAAACACATTCTTGCATTCTTATGATACTTTGAAGGTCCCAGTAGAGGGGATAATTCACTTGCCATGTATCTTCTCATTCCAATGAAACATGTTTGCCCCTTTTAATATCATAGGTTCGATCAATTATTTTTTAACTCCATGATTTAACAAGCTTCAATTTTATTGACAAGACGATCAACCTGCGTCTTCTTGTCCTTAAATATTCTTCTATTTTTCTCCTTCCATAGTTCCAAAAGAACTATATAAGGAGAGGAGATCTAAAGTTTCTTCTAAATGCTATCCCTTTTTGGCAAGGGCCAAGCTTTAAAAAAAAACTTATGATGGATTTTGGGAAGGCCAAACTCCACCCTAACATATGACACACCCACAACCAATAATGGTTAGAGAAATCACCATTAAGAAAATGGTGATATGTTGATTTGTCTTCTGAATCACAAAGGGGGCATCTATTAGGACCTTGCTAGCCCATTTTCCTAAACCTGTATGTTGTTTAGGCTCTATTATGGAGAACAATCTAGTTGAATAGTCCACCTTGGGAAGGTGTAGCTAAACACTCTACCTTGGAAAGGTATAATTTTTTCAAAAAAATTATAGTAGGAAGAGGAATGTTACAGAACCCCAGAGAGGATGTTATAATATTATAACCCATCCTATAACTATAAACATCTCTATTATAATCATCTCAAATAAGAGAATCTTTACCTCCCCAAAATGAAATTTTCCTAGAAAATCTTTTTTTTTTGAGAAACTACTCACTTAAAGGAGCATCCTCCTCAGCTAAGAATTTCCATTGCTATTCAAGACTTCCTTGTTTAAAAATTATATATAATCCTTAAATCTAGAACCCTATTTCAACTCTAAATGACCTATTAAAAGGAGGAGAGAAATAAATTTGTCTAAGGCTTTGCAACCACCCCAAGAGTCATGGAAAGAAGTTGCATCCTCTTCATTCTCTAAATCTAAAGTTAACTTATTCTAAATTATAGATCTATATTTTAGCAAGAAATTCTGAAATTTTGATTCTTTAGGCAAATTGGCTTCTTTAAATTGGGTTGTTAGATATGCTACTTTCCCCATATGTTTTGCTTCTGATTCTCTAAAATTTTCCACCTCTTCCTCTACGTGCTTGATCATATTTCTTTTTTAATCTTTCTTCATCCTTTAAAGTGTACTAATATACTTCTTCTACAATTTCCATCTATACATAGCTTATCTCACCTTGAATTGATGTCCTCAAACCATTCAAATATCTAGCCACTTTCTCATCATCCACATGTCTAGATTCAATATCCAATATGTAGATTTCCTCAATATATTCCTCCACAATCATGACCTTTTTGTCTCAAATTTTGCATCTTCCTCAACAAATTCATCTAGTGATTAGAAGGGAAAATATTATTCCTCACCTTTATACATGCCTTGATGTTTTATTTGTCCCTTTTATGTCTCTTATTTTGTAAATGATCCCATCAAAGTGATGCATGATGCTTAAATTTTTTGATTTCTATCTTAACTTTCTTGTTATCAATTGTACTTGCATACTCAACACATTTATCCATCTCAATAATCCAATCTTGTACAAGATTCGTGTCAAGTCTTCCATCATAGTAAGAAATTTCAACAAAACATTTATCATTTTTCTTTAAAAAACTCTCAAAAGCCTTTCCTCATCTTTCTCAATCTCAGGTTCAAGGTTAGCATTTGGTGATGCCTCTTTATCATCACTAATATCTTCAAGATGTATAAGTCATCTTTGCACTATCTCCATAGCCCCAAGTCTCATTGCAATCTACCTCAAATTATCCATAATAGCATTATCAACATTTCTGCTACCACAAACTAGCTTAACAATAGTTCATGTAGGATTGTAACCTTCTACAAGTTATAGGTTAGATTTAGATCTATCACCCTACAACCTAATTCAACAAGGTTATACATGATCAAAGCCTTAGAAAAGAACTTTCTATGATACCACCTGATATAGGGAGTAAGGAATATTTGATAACATGTGAGATTAGCTCAACTTAAACATTCAACACAACCCTACTCAAAGATGCACCTAGGATTAGTGAAACTATGTGGAACACAACACCATATGCAACATATTTATAGGTGTAATATTTCACTTTACATAAAAGGAAATCACAACATTCTTGAGCCTTTTGGGTTGTGTCCTTATACAAAAGAAGAATTATACAATCTCATACCCTTAAGCTTCCATCCACACACTTCTATCCTCTAATCATTATCCATATGTTTCCTACATCTAACCAAGCTTCTTTTATAGTTGGCTAAGATACAATTCGGCTAGTCAAGAATTTTATTTAAAAATAGGTCCATAATGGAAGAGTAAACCAATATCCATGCAAAGGAAAATATGATATCATGCTCAATTAATGGTAGGTCCACATGTGTTAGGAGTTGCCTTCTAACTACACAAGACACCATGTAATCAATAGAAATTACACCAATCAAGACAACACACTTTGCTAGATGAAAATAGAAATAAATAGGTACCATAAAGAACATCACATAACTGAAGAAATAAGTCCATCATAAGAACTTCTGCAATTAGGAAAGGGATAAATGATAGGTACTCAACATGAACACAAAATCATCAATGGCTACTATGTGAATAGAAAACTAGTACAAAAAACAAGAAATATGTTTCATTCACGCAAGATTACTTAAAGACCCAAGATGCCCCTGCACCACTTGGTCTAAGAAAACAATCGCATCATCTAGGATCAAGGGGGATGCACACTTCTCATCATTCTTTAATATCAAATTGATAAGAATTAATTTTTTTCTTCAAATTTTTTTCTTCATCACATATTTCATCTAACAATTGATTCATGAGATCCTCAACCACCATATCATTCAAGGCATCTACTAAAATATTAACTTCTTTTTTGACTTTCCTTGGGGCCTACATGGTTTTCTCCAATGGAAGAATGTTGATTTCATTCAAACTTCCTATGTTAATATTGGGTGTACATTTCTCATAGTCAAAACCATGATCAATTTGGTCCTTTTTTTGGGATATTTGTACTAAAGCTTTATCAACTTACAATAGGGGATGATTCATCCTCCACTAGGATCTTTTTTGTAATAATTATTAATTAGAGACAAGGGAGGGGATCCCTAATCACCTCTTCTTACCATTATTCAATCGTTAGAAAATATAAAACTCTTTGATCCTCATTAAGAATGACTAGAATATTTGAGGCATGGGTAGTATCTACTGAGTAGTTTGGCTTTAGGGAAGGAAGATTGCAATGAATCATTCTTCCTGGAAGGAACCCTCAACCAATCTAGGCTTGATAAAAATGGTTTTATCATCAACAGTAATATCTAGTGGTTTAAGTTTTAATATTTTTACATTCATATTAACAATAATAATCAAGCTTGAACAATTAAGATTGGTTTCTAAATTTTTTGAAAGATATCCTAGTGTATCACCTATAAGTTTAAGTGTTTCCCTATCAGTAATCTCTATTGGGATATTTGGTAAAGTTATCGCACAATCTACTTTGAAATATCTTGCATTTCTTGGATTATAAAAGGGTTCCTAATCCAAAACTTGAAAGGGGTGACCATTGAAAAGTATGGTTTCCCCTTTAAGAAGGTTACTTTTAAAATATATTTTTTAGAAGATATGCAAAGAAAATTATTTTTCATAATTGCTAAGTCCTTGTGATTTCCTAATAGCTTTTTAATCTATTTTTCTATAATAACTATATCAATACTTTTCTAATCTATCAAGAAAAATCTCCAAATTTTTGGTATTGGTGTTGGATGTATTTCACTAAATGACTTGTCAAATTTAAAGTAAGACAGTTAGCTTAAATCTTGATCCCAGGAATTTTACTTGAATAATTTTCCAAATTTGCAGCTTTGTTATCAACTTCTTTGGATTTTAGTGTTTTCTCTATAGCAAGGAGAACAAATTTGAGTTAAGCTTGGTATTTCTCCTGCCTTCATGAATAGGGGGAATATTTTCATAGTGTTTTAGGTTTCTTCTATCCCATGATCTTGATCTTTTAGCATTATATTGGCATAATTGATGAGATAAAACTACCATCCTGGTGCAGGAGCATCTTGACCCTTCATACATTATGATGAATTTCATAATATTATAATATTTAATTCATTTATACTTTCCTATTTCCATTTTAAAGAAATGGTTAAAATGTTTAACTTTTCATTGTGATTTATGGAAAAATAGAACAATAGATTTTCATTGTAATGGGAGTGCTTAAAGAAACATTGAAAAATGTAAAAGGGCTAAAAGAATGTAATTGTTTGGTTTAAAAGGTGGTTGAGAAGTTTTTAAAAAACCAAAACCACTTTAATGAATGAGAAGAAGAAGAAATTTTTTTGAAACAATTGATTTCTTAGGAACTCATCGTTTTGATTGGTTTTAACTATTTTTGTGTTGGTTCTAGGTCTTGTACGGCCATGTACAACCTAGAACCCATGTAAATTCTATACATTTCAAGAGTAGGATGAATAATATTCTTTCTCTTTTTTTTTTTGGAGCAATTTTGTTAAGTTTTGAAGAAGTTATGCTAGCTTTGGTAAAATTATTTTCAGATTTGAGGATGCCCAACTACATTCGGATTTAAATTTTTGGTATAGACATATTTGGATGAAACAGAAACTCTACTTATATTCATTGGAAGGATATATGAACTAGATTTCATTTCCAATTGGTTTGAGTCATTCTCATTTAGATATACATAAGTTATGTTTATTTTAATGAAGATTGGTTTTTAAGGATCTTTGTTGAAGTTGCAGACAATGATGTGTGATTGTAGAATGATTTATGAATTGGAAAAATTAGTGGCTTATAGATTAAGAAACTAGACTTATGTAGGGTTTATTTAAAATTAGCTTAGTTTCATTTGGAATCATTTTAAGGAATTTATTAGACTCTTTATGCAGGATTACTAGTTTTACTTCTGATTTATGACAAAGAAAATGGGTCTACATGCAAAGACTATAACGTGTAACAGATTTATTATTTTTTGCTTAGATTTGGATATGCTTTCATAATCCTAATTTGGAACAGATAATTAAAATGGTTTTGAAAGAAAATTTCAATATTGAAAGTTATGAATATGTATTTAGGTATACAAGTTAGACCGTGTGAATGGTGAAGTATTGATTAACTTTTGCTCGAAAGTGTTATGTTTTGCCTCATGAGATTTCTAAGAATGAAATTTAATTAATGGTTTTTGAAGTGATAAACATGTATCCAATTGATTGGTTTAATTTTAAGATGATATTTACATAAGATTTGTATCAGAGATAGTGAAAGATTTGGTGTTTTTGTGGGTAAAGATATAACTGGCAATATCTGGATCCATCATAGTTGCAAGAAGGACACAGTTTTGATTGTGTATGTGAAGATCTCAAGTTGGGATCTTGATACTATCTCCATCAAGTTGTATCTAGGTAGAAGGAGCATGAGAGAAACCATTAAGAGAAGGATACGAAGCATCTTTCAGAATCTTGTATGGTTAAGATGGCAATAGGGTGGTGGTGTGAAGAAGTAGCATAAAGGGTGATGGCTAGCAACCAACCTTTACTCCATTGATGGGAGTCATTTGAAAAATATAGAATATGTAGTAGAATCATGGACCCAATGATAAGTATAGGGAAGTGAAAAAATTGTTTGCAAAAATATCCACTACACATTTCCATGGGACATGGAAATCTTTGAAGTGTGGGAGTATGATGTGGGAGCATCTTGACCCTTCATACATTATGATGAATTTCATAATATTGTAATATTTAAGTCATTTAGACTTTCCTATAACCATGTTGAAGAATTTTAAAAAAAAAATTAGCTTTTCATTGTGATGTATTAAAAACTAGAAAAATATATTTGCATTGTAATGACAGTGCTTAAAGAATCACTGAAAAATGTAAAAGGGCTAAAAGAATGTAATGGGTGGGTTCAAAAGGTGGTTGACAAGTTGTAACCCACCATAACCACTTTAAAATAATTTTATTGGTCATTAAAAATATAAATTAATGAATGATAAGAAGAAGAGATCATTTTGAAACAATTGATTTCTTAAAAACTTGTCATTTTGATTGGTTTTAATTGTTTTTGTGTTGGTTCTAGGTCTTGTATGGTCATGTACAGCTTGAAAACCATGTATATTCTATACATTCAAAGATTAAGATGAATATTATTCTTTCTCTTTTTAGTTTGGAGCAATTTTTTTAAGTTTTCAATAAGTTATGCTAGTTTTGGTAAAAGTGGTTATTGTCAGATTTGAGGATGCCCAACGACAGTCGGATTTAAATGTTTGGTATGGACATTTTGGATGAAATAGAAACTCTAGTTATATTCATTGGAAGGGTATATGAAATGGATTTTATTTACAATTTGTTTGATTTATTTTCATTTAGATATGTGTACGTTATGTTCATTTTAATGAAGACTGATTTTTAAGGATGTCTGTTAAGTTGCAGACAACGATTTGTGCTCATAGAAAAATTTATGAAATTTTAAAAATTATTGGCTTATAGATTCAAAAACTAGACATATATAAGGCATATTTAAAATTGTCTTAGTTTCATTTGGAATAATTTTGAGGAAGTTATTAGATTCCTTAGGCAGGGTTACTAGTTTTACTTATGATTTATGATAAAGAAAATGGATCCACATGTAGAGATTATTACATGTAACAGATTTAGTATTTTTTTCTCAAATTTGGATATGTTTTAATACTCCTAATTTTTAACAAATAATACAAATGGTTTTGAAAGACAATGTCAAGATTGAAAGTTATAAGTAATGTACTCAAATATAGAAATCAAACCATGTGAATGGTGAAGTATTGATTAACTTGTGTTTGAAAGTGTTGTGTTTTGCCTCATGAGATGTCTAAGAATGAAATTTATTTAATGGATTTCAAAGGTGTAAACTTGAATTCAAATGATTGGTTTGTTTTAAGGATGTTATTTACATCACATCCATTCTCCCTAATCATCTTTTGTGACTGTTTGATGGTTGAGGAAATAGATGAAGGGTAATGCATATCATGACCTCTAGAAGATATGGCATTGTGTAAGATGTCTATTGAATTATTTATGAGCAATGAAATTTGCTGAATTTGCATATTTTTCTCTTAGCATAGAGGCCATCACATTTTTTTTGAAAATATGTATAACATAATTTATAGTTCTTAAAATAATTAACTATGATATAATTATATTTTAAAATTTAATTAATGACATCTAAATTAAGAGATAGTATGAATAAATCAAAATTTAAAATTACTAACTATTATTTATTTTTTATAGTTAACAATATTATAATCATAAGTAAGATGTATATCTAACATCTATTATTTATATCCTAAAACATCAATTTTCAACTATGAAATTTGGAGAGTATGCAATTTGTCTACTTCTTCTAACAACACTAAAGATGTTCTAATTTAATTGAAACTAGAACCAAGGATTGACAAGTGTGTGGACAATTTGTGCATAAGAGGAATTTGGGAGAATACTAACCATTTTGTGTATCTTTTTCCTAAATAACTATATTAGTTTCCTATTGGTTTCACTTAGACCAAAGGAGACAATATAGTGGTGGTGCAAGCTACAAACAAATTAAAAAAGGAAATAAAATGAAGAGATCTAACAATAGTATAGTAAGCCCTAACAAAAGTAGTTTGATATCAAAAGGTGGACTAACAACCTTGATGTATGAAGTTAAAATTTTACTTGAGACTCATGTAATAAAAATACCAACCAAAATAACTAGATATATGCTTTACAGTAAAGAAAGAAAGTAGAAATAAACTTATACCTTATCTAATAAATTTTATATTTATAGGTTTTTCTTGCTACTAGTAGCTCTAGAAAAAATGTGATAGATAATCAAAAGAAGAGAATTTTTATGGTGATCGGATGTACAACAAAATTATGACCTAAAGAGCCATAAAAGTAAGTTGTTTTGATGCATGAATATGAACTTTGACCAATTATTTTAAGTTATTTTTCCAAAACACAATTGAAAATTGAAGTTAGAAGGTGAAATATGCGATCATGATAGTGTAACTTATAACTGGCATAACTTATTTACAAGTTTTTGATGGAATAATAAAATCTATGTATTATATTATTCATCAGTTATAGTGTTAGTCATTGATGTCAATTGATTGACATATTATTTAATGTCATTACTATATCATTAGCAAGTCTATTGGTTGCAACATTGAGGAATTGAGAAGAAAATAAGGGAAACACTTTTATGGATAAGAACATTACTGATAAATGGAAAGAATTTAAGGGATAGATTATCTTATTAGGTTATTGGTGAATATGGTTTATCGGTGAATTTATCTTTTATTGACAAAGGGAGAAAGTAAAGTCAATTTTCTATAGGTGAAGTAATGTGAAATTGTTCAAGAAGTTTCCACAGGAGTGGAGAGATTTCTTTGTGATTATAAGATCTAGGTTGAAGGTCTATGAAGCATAAAAAGACAAGAAATTTTGGAGTATGTGTGTGTGTGAGAGAGAGAGGAGAATAATGGCTTGGATTGGAGCAGAGCTACTAGATCATATAAAGGAAGAAAGACAATAGTGAGTGATATGTTTTTATATTGAAGAGACTCATTGGACCTAATATAGCAAGTAGTGGAAATCATATATCATTTTTATTTCTATTACTTTTTTATCACTATAGTAGTTTAATTTCCTTGGAAGGGTGACCTTAATTAGCACATTGTAAAACCTCTAAGAAAGTGGCATTCTTAGATTAGAGTATTTTAATCCTTTATTAAGGTTACTCCTAGTAGAGTAAAGATCCTAAGAGATCAAGAGGAAAATATTGTAACAAGGTATACTAAACAATGTTTGTAACCCTAAATCAAGCAAGCTTCTAATAGAATGTAATCCAGAAGATTATTATATTTGTGAGCATTATTCTCACACTATTTGTTTTTCATGAGAACTAGGTTTCCAAAACATAAATCTTGGTTTTATTATTTTGTGGATGGTTATATAATTTATTTTGAGTTTAATGTTCACTTAACCGACAGAAAAATTATAGGTATAACTAGACCTTATTAATAAACTATGTGAAAGAAAAGATAAAAGAGAAACTGTTCACCACCTACCTTAGTAATCAATCCTATACCTACTAAATAGAAATAAAATAAGGTTTAGCTTTCTTAACCCTATTTTCAATGTGATGATCCAAATTGATTAAGCACAAGAAAGTGATCAATGCAGAAATGGATCATGTGATGGAAAATAGGGAGAGAGGGGATGATATTTCTATTATAAAGAGTATGTACTTAAATATTGAAATAGATAAAAAATACAAATACTAACCTTGAATCTAGAAAAATGTTATTTTCTAATGTCTGTATGCAATTTTGCAGATCTCTACAACCTTTTTCGGACTACAAATTTTGAGATGGAGAAAATCCAAAAGTATTTTGTCTTTTTGAAGGGAAGTTGACCTTGACCTTGATAGCAAGCCACAATCTTACCATGAGGCACAATTGTACCCTAAAAATTTGACCTCGACCTACATTGCTTTGACAAAATTTTTGTTTGTAGATCTCACAAGTTCGATAGAAAGGGAATTTGAATTTGTTATTTAATTCTTTGTTCCACACCTATGTCTCTAAGAAAAATGGTTTTTTTTTTTTTTTTTTTTTGGGTTGGGTGGGGGGGCTTTGCCTTGGTCAAGCACAAGTTTGGAATTAACCTTGGAATTGAATTAAAATTTTAATTTAAATAATCAAAGTAAACAAAATAGTTCACCTTGCTTATATTGAAATCCTTGTGGAGGATTCAAATCCTTGAATCCACAAGTATAAATGCTCCAAATGTATGTAGAAATGTATGTAGGATGTCTCAAATTAATGGAATTAAATCTTCAACACCAATCTTAGAAGTATCTTTTCACAAAAAAAGGATTGAATGAATATGGATGGAGAAATCTTGAAAAAGAGGGCTCCATAGAGATTAAATCCTTCAATGGCTAACACTGAATCTCCTTGATGAATTGGATCCTTGACTTGAATTCTTAATACATTGTAGAACTTCACTTCATGTAAGTGGATGTGCTCATGAATTATGGATGGAAAGTAGATATTCATGGATAATAAATTCTCTAATAGAAAGTGGATGTCAAAATGAGGGAGGTTGGCTTCCTTATATAAAGATCTAGAGCACTAACTCCTAGAGAAGGCTGACATAGGATCATTAAATCCCATTTAACCTTAACCCCTAGGAATAAGCCTAGATTAATGTTGGAATTGCAATAGAAAAGATGAATTTTTGGTAGGGATGAATTAGTAGTTCAAACATGAACCCATAAAAATTTCATCATACATTCATCTCATACATTTAATAAATAAAATGAAATAACATGTACATAATATGCATCTAAATCATGTAAACATGCAAGCATTCACACACATAACACCATATATGATTATCCAGAAACCCTCCAAGTAAGAAGGTAAAAATGGGGTAGGGATGACACCCACAAATCTTTATTACCGCAGTAACAAAGTGTATCTAATGAAAGTTACAATATTTTGATCATGAAATATGATCTACCCTGTGAAAGGTTTTCCCTATTAAAGGCTTACAAAGACTATTAATCTCCCCTTCTAAGAGGATTTCAACACCCTGTTAGAAGTGTTCCTGGTTAAAGGAGTTTAACTTACAACTAAGTAAGAACATTGTTAAAAGATTTCACACAAACTGTTAGGACTACTCTATTAAGAGATTTGATTGAAATCACTTATTTGAATGTCTCAACATAGATCCTATGATTTGCACTTGCTTTCCTTATAATAGATCACCTATAAATAGTGTTTTCTTGATCCTTCTTGATTAGATGTCTCTTTGTTGTATCTTGTTCTCTATCATCTATTCTTCTCTAACTAATTATGCATGTAGTTTCACTTCATAACTTCTAAGTCACCATGAATGCTCTATTTATTGTATGCAAACTATCTTCTTCACTCCTTCAACACTCTTAGAAAGTTTAGTGTTTCATCCTCCATAAGAAGACTTTGGTGGGTTGGGGTTAGGTATGAATCTTAAGTTGAGATTCATCCATTTTTTCACTTAATCCTTCTTATTCTCTGATTGGTTGCATGTAATTGTATAGGGAATCTAACTAGAGATTCGTCCTTATCTTCAAAATATCAAAATTCAATCTTACGTCAACTCAAAAAAAAAATTCATAGTTGTTTGTTCCTTTAGAAACAAATATGTCAAAACTATTTTACTCAGTATAGTCTATCTGCTTGACACTTGAGTGACATAGCACATGAGTAGCTTGTTACTCACTATGACTTCGCATGGTCTAATATTTACATGTTGTGCTCAACATGTACTATTAGTTTTGTGTGAACTAAGTAGATGGCTTAAGTGTGTTGACACTCACTTGTCAAAACCAATCTAAGATCAACGATCTTCCCTATTGAAATGAGTGTCAAAAATAATTGAGTATACATTATCATCCTTAATCTTACGAGCATAACATATCTCGGCTCAGCTTATATAAAAAACTTCAAAACATATAATTTTTGTAATACCTTGTATACCTCAAAATTTGATAACTCACCTTGAGTTGATAAGTCTATTCTATATCGAAAATTTTATGCTCCTTCTGAGTAGATGTATCTTTTATGATACACTCTGACTTCATGCTTTGTTTTGGTGATACTCTTTCATCTGATACCTTCTTGTTTCATTCTCCCCCTTTCCTCTATTGTTCTCAACTTATCCCCAAAAATATATCTCCCCCTTTTTCAAAACTTATGTAAATGGGCTATACACTTATTTTGTGTTTGTCCAAAAATGTTTTATCGACATCCAATATTACCTCAAGGGTTGTATCCTAGTTATCACATGCAACATCCACTAACTTGATTCAGATGGAAAAATTGACAACAAGGTGGACTAGACCATCTAACATAGAAAGACTAGGGTCTTTCTCCTGTAGAGTTTTAGCATAGCTAGCTCCTTGTGCAAAATTTCCATATGTGGGGTCTAGAGTTGCTTGGATGCTAGTTAATTTGGATCTTTTTTTAGTAGCATCTACTATAAATAAAACTAATTGACTCTATGTTTGAAGTGATGTATTGAAATTCTTTTTACTTTGAGCTAGATTCATTGGTACTTTTGTACCTGACGCAATGATTTGGTTTTCGACACTCAGAATGTAATTTATAGTTTCTTGAGTGAAGAGCAAGGATTGTACAATTTAGTGTACATTGAGAATATGTTCTCAAGTACCTCCTTCATTTCCTCAACCTTAGTTTCCAATGAAGCTTTTTTAGTGCTAGATCACTAGATATTTTCTCATGCACCTTGTTTTGGAACATTTTCTATGTCCATTCAAGTAATATTGCATTTGTATTTAGGTCTTCATTAATGACCTTTTCCACTATATCTATCAGTTGTTCCATTACTGGCTTGGTCTCTTTACGAGTTGGAAAACTAAATGCATCTAGAAAGATGTCCTTAATGTCTTGTAGTGCCTACTTCTGCTTGTGTTCTCTCTTAAGAATTTCTCGATGCTTTTTTTTTCTAGGGCATGCTGTAATATGCCTATTTTTTCTAATGTCATGGTATCATAATCATATTTGGTTTTATAATAATTTCTTCATCAAGGATTACATCTCCATAATGAATTACATTTTCAGCCTTTGATGAACTTGGGCTTGACACTGAGATTTGTAATGCAATAGCATACATGCTCAATTTTGAAGAATATGACTAGATGGAGTGCCAGATACTGGTAAAGTTACCAAGGACTGCATGGTAGTTTTCTCCTTTAGTTGTGGTGTCATTTCA
This sequence comes from Cupressus sempervirens, assembly GCA_028749045.1. Taxonomy (NCBI): domain Eukaryota; kingdom Viridiplantae; phylum Streptophyta; class Pinopsida; order Cupressales; family Cupressaceae; genus Cupressus; species Cupressus sempervirens. Next base: position 165,124,130 of record CM053793.1, on the reverse strand, counting down.
CTCTCTTCACGCTTCCCTTATTCTACCACTATGACTTGGCTTACACCTTGTCCTTGTATAAATAGGTCTATCTAACTTGTTCCTTATTGTCTTGTGGTGGTGGCTTGTTCTTCTGTTGTATTCTTCTTATCAGTATCAATTTTGGCAATTGTATCAACCTTGGTAGATGTATCCTTTGGAATTTGGATCAAATGTTGTACATTAATGACCGGATGGATGATGGAAGGTGGTTCTTATGGATTCACCTTTTCTCTTGCAACATCAGTCACATACTTTTGTAGTTCATCTACACTGATCAAAACAAGATTATTGCAAAGTTGAGCTTGCAGTATAGATTGATCTAATATCTTCTTCAAATCTTCTTCAATTAGGGAATTGATTTTCTAAACTAATATATCAAAAACATCCTTGATAGTTACTATTTTAGTTTTCTCAGTTGTGTCCTGTGAAGGGCCAATAGTCAACAATTGTGTGTCTTACACACTCTATTCTTTTGGTTGCTTAGGATTAGTTGTTGCCTTGTCATCTACTTCCATTTATGTTTCTCCTCTAACTATGTTATTTTTCTCATCATCATTAGCATCATCACTGACCTTAGTAAGTTCAATTTCTCCTTTCTTTACTATAGTCAACCCATATGTTACTTTTCATATTTGTGTGGACTTTTTGACTACATCTTCAGTATTATTTTGCAAAATGCTAAAGGCTCTATATTTAGGTGTGAACCTAACAACATACTTCTTTACAGCCTTAGCAATTTTTTCCTTATTTAATTTAGGCATCACTTGGGCTAGTGTAGTCTCCTTGCTTTGTTTCTCCAAGTTTAGATAGTAATGTCGTTTCTACTCAACTATGTCATATAGACTTTTAGGCACATAGTTAGAAAATTCTAGTGGAGTTGTCTTGAATTTTGCCATGATGGCATAGTAGTCTTTCTCCACTTTACCCAATTTATCAAAATCAACATGACTAAATCCTAATAGATAATTATTCTTAACATTTTCGCATCTAAAAGAGGGTTATGATTCACCACCTTGAATTGGTTAATGTCATCTGACTCTATTTTCTCCTCTTCAAAATCTGGTTGTGCAATACACTTTCTTCTTGGTCTCTTCTATTTTTGACCTTCTTGTTCTACTTGTTTAGTCTTTCACTTGGCCTTTTATGTGGTTGCTCATATGATAACTCTTGTTGTAGGTGTAGTGGGCTTTGGTTGACTTGGTTTGACAATTTTCTTAGTCCTTGCCATGGGTTGTACTTTGGCCATCCTCTTCTTTGGCTTGGTAGGAGTAGGTGCTTCCTCGTCTTCTTCTCCCTCGACACCTTTAGTATTATGCTCTTCTTTCTCTTCTCCCATACTTTGAGTCAATGCTAGAGGTTCTTGGCTAAAAGTATGGATCTTTTTCACCTTTGGGGCTAACTTTGAAGTTTTGGCTAGACCTGATCTGGCCGAATGGATTCTGGGGGGACAGAATCTAGCCAAAAACATGTGGCACCAATTGTGCACCAAGTGGCATGTACAACTTGACATGGGTCTAATTGAAAGGGATTCGGCCAAACCTGGCCTGGCCAGAAACTCATAAATTATATAATCTATGAAAAGACAAATCCGCCTATCATTTTCATCAATTGAAACTCTAGTAACTGTGGAGCGGGAAGAGCTATAGGAGACATTTGGCCAGATTAGGCATGTCAACAATTCCCCCTAATTTTTAAATATGTTTTGTGTTTAATTTTATGTTTTCTTAGGTAGAAATATTATTTTAATGTGTATAATATATTTTATGTTTTCTTAATTACAAATATGGTTTTTAATGTTTATTTTTAATGTGGATTGTTTTATAGAATTCAATTTTTTTAATATTATTATACATGTTGGTGTAAATAAGTATTTACTATTTACACTTACTTAAGTTTACTTATGTTAATGCATTTTTTCATATTTATTTATTAGTCACCTAGGAGTTTGTGCACTCTTGTGAGTTGTCATGTTGACATCACATGGGTCTGCACCTCTTTTAAGCACATGTTGTCTACAACATAAGAATCTTTTACACACATATGAGACTTTGTCATTCTTATCCATTCATCTAGAATGTTGGATAAGGTGCTTAGTTTTCAATACTTACCTTATCTCCTAGTTGTTTCTAGACACATTCTAAGTGCTTCCTGAGAGGCCTTTATATACAGGCACTCCTAGTGTGTTTGTTCATGCATTACATGATTGAGATAATATATTCTCATATTGATCATACTCTTCAATCTACATTTGTACTTTTTTTGAGTTCTATGATTTTTGGTGAATCTTTCCCTAAGACAAATTCTTACATGGTATTAGAGGTCTTGGAGAATTCCTCTGCACAAAGCCGTTCAAGACCAACAACTTGCCTCATCACCGTAGCTTGACTCTGGAGTATCACAGAAATTGGGAGTGTCCAGTGCCAGATCTAACCTCACCATTATGTCTGAAATGCTAAATTGTTGAAAATCAGCTATAAATATGCCTAATATGCCTATCTTTGGCCATAGTCGACTGTAAGGAATTTTTTTTTTCAAACCAAACTCCAGAGGCCCCAATTTACATTTCAGGTATGGTCTCTAATTTTTAATTTCTCTACTATTATTTTTGTCATTATTGCTTTAATTTTTAATCTCTTCAATTATTTTCATCATTATTCCTCAAAAAGAAAATTCACCCTTCGAGCATTGCAATGAATTTTTTTTTTGCAAAGAATATTCTACTTGCACACACAGAATATTCCTCTTATCGGCGGGCATATTTTTATAATACTGACGGCTTGCACAATAAACTCGTGTTTTTTTGTTGCAAAGAATATTTGCCTGCACACACAGAATATTCCTCTTGTTGGCGGACATATTTTTAATAATACTGACGGCTTGCACAATAAACTCGAGTGACCAAACATCCACTGGTGGCAGAGCTTGCTCACGTTCTGCTAGCTAACTCTTATTTTGTTTTCTGTTGTGGGTTCTTTTTAAGCAAGATTGAAGCCAATCTCACATTATATGTGGGATTAATCTCCCAGTATCAGCGACCGTAGAGACGAATCCATTGCGGATTATAGATTTCTAGTAGACATTTTTGGCTCTTTTCTATCCATTGCATGGGCAGTGCTTTTAAGGTATCTGTATAGTGTTTTCGGTGGCACACTGCACAAAGAAACACTGACGACAGGCAGTCAAACTTTCGGCAACTATTGGTACAGTCCTTAGTCTGCAATCTTTTCATCGATGCCACCATTTATCAAAAACTTCGATGAAGCATTCAAACATAGCGACCGCTTGAACAACTCTGGACCTTGGTTACAGTAACTAGGATTTGGCAATTTTTTCAACAAATGCAAGAAATTTTTTATTGGCTTTGCCATGTGGAGGATTTTCCACCTCTGACTTGGCATACATCTGCACAAGACACGTGGATAGTTTATCGCTAGCCACATCGAACAACCCAATACTACCACATCACCAAGTGGACATTGGTCATATTCCACATCAGCATATTTTGTATAGTACAGACATGCTGAGTCATCATGATGTCATCAATTTACTATGTTAAAATTGATGACCGTTTGACCATCATAATTGACCATTTTACAACTACAGCAATGGCCATTTGACCGTCAAATTTAATATCACAGTGTTTTCTCCAAACCCCTCTCCATATTGCATTTTAGTTTGGTAGCCTGACTTCGCAAGCTCATATCTCAGACATCTGGACTCCAATTCAGGTGCAATTTTTTTTTAAATTGTGTAAAATTTCTTGATTTTTTCAATGGTGGTGTTATTTACTAGTTTTGGTGCAAGAATTTGTTATAATTTGCATCTTTTGGTGACTATACTTGCATAATCTTACATTTTGCAACTTCAAATGATCCGTACAGACACATTTGGACTCCTTTTCAAGTTTTGTTTTTTTTGAAAGCGTGTATTTTTTTGTCTTCTTTCTAGATCTATAGTCAGAAACTAGGGTTGTGTGGACAAAAATCTCACTTTCAAAATTAGGGCCTTTTTTGCATTATTTTGCATTTAGAATTTAGCTACAGTGCTTAGTTCTAGTCTTCAGCCTCAAGCGATAGTTGCAATAGAGAAACTCAAAGGTCTACTTTGTTCAGTCAAATAAGTACACACACCACATTTCAAGTGCCAACAACATCTTTTTTTTTTTTTTGGGTTGGGGGGGGGGGGGGGGGGGAGGGGAGGGGGATCTTTTGATTAAGTGAAAAGGGGTGGGGGGGAGGTATCACTTGTGCTTTTGTGTCTCCTTTGTGTGTTCTTTATATTTTTGCATCATGGGTTCATCTAAGGTTCCACTTCTTACTTCACACAACTATTCTACATGGAAAGATATTTCTTAGAGTAGATTAATGGAAAAAGGTTATAGCTTATATGTTGTTGGTACAATTACCAAACCCAGTGATGCCAAAGAACTCTTTGAATGGAAAAAAGAAAACCAAAAGGCTTTAGGTGCTATTAGGGGTTGTGTCCATCATGATCTTCAATTCCACATTACAATTGCAAGGAATCCAAAGAAGCTTGGGATAGACTTAAATCATTATATGGTACAATGGATGAAGAGAAGGGATTTCAAATTGATGATGATCTACTTCTTTTGGATCCAAAGAATTGACACAATTTAGGATTACATCACCAAAGCTAATGAGTATAGGGCACTACTTAAATACTACGGTAATCCCATGAAAGATGAGAGGTTAATTCATCACATCCTGAAGAAGCTACCTATAGAGTATGCTCCATTTGTTTTGAGTTTCAACACTCACAGGTTGACCATGAGAAGTGCTTACCACAAGCCATCTTTTGATGTTTTTATAGATATGTTAATTAAAGAAAAAACTAACTTGATGGATCAAGGTCTTCTCATGACATCAAAGACCAAAGCCTCAGTGGTTAGTGATGAGAACAAATCTAACCAAGGGGGGAAAGGTTCTAACAACAACAAGAAGAAGCAGTGGAAGCAGAAGTCATAGTTTGAGACACAACAATCCTCCTCTCAACAAGGTGGCTCTTCTTCAAACATGAAGGGAAATAATGAAAAGAAGGATAAACTCATTTGTGCATATTGCAAAAAGAAAAATCATGATGAGCACCATTGCAAAGATAAAAGAATCAATGAGTTAGAGAATCTACTGAAGAAGAACAAGATCCAAGTACTAGGTACTTCCAAGGATACTACTCCATCCTCTTCAAAGGGAAAAGAGCAGGCCTTATGGCCAACTCAAGTTCTTCTTTGGAATGGATACTTTACTTAGGTGCCTCTTACCACATGGGTTCTTACAAGGAAGATTTTTCTTCATTGAACAAGTTACAAGTACCACATATCTTTGTGGGAGATGATATGAAGATGGAAGTTGAAGGAAAAGGAAATGTAGAAATGGAAAACGCAGAATTTAGAGATGTTCTCTATGTTCCAAATCTTAGCTCCAATCTCCTCTCAATTTTACTAGATCACTAACCTCAGGAATGGTCATAAAGTTGAGTTCCTTCCCAATTTAGTGTAGGTGCAAATTCTTCAAGATGATTGAGTGATTGTAGTGGGGAAAGTCAATGATGACAAGAGGCTATACTCCTCCCACTTTGTGCCTAGGAGTCCTTCTCAAGCCTTTTTGACTCACTCTCCATCACATTCTACATTATGACATGAGCAGTTTGGGCACCTTGCCTTCTACTACCTTCAACATCTTAGCCATAGACATATGGTCAAAGGTCTACCTACTATCAAATTTTCCAAGGGTGATAGCTCATCATCTTCAATGGATTTGCATCTTGAGGATAAGTATGATAAGGGAAAGTCTTCTAGGGCTTCAGATCTTCTTCAGCTAGTTCACATGGTTTTAGCAGGTCTTTTTGCAATAACTTCAATTAGCCAGGGCCGCTACATTCTTACACTTGTTGATGAATTTTTGAGATTCACTTGGGTCTACTTCCTTCATCATAAGAGTGAAGTGGTTCATAAGCTTCAAGTACTCAAGACTCATGTTGAATGCAAGTCTAGGAAATCCATGAAGGTACTAAGTGTGGACAGTGAGAATAGATATGTGGACCACAAACTTAGAGACTTTTGCAGACTTGAGGGCATCGATCTTCAGAATCAAACACCATTCAATCCACATAAGATAGACATTGCAACACTGAGGATCTGAACTCTTAAGACCGTGGTGAGTTGCATGATTAAGGCCAAGTCTCTTGATCCTTCTTTATAAGTCAAAGCTATTAGAAGTGCCTCTCACATCCTTAATAGGTCTCCTCATCTAGCCTTAGTTGGGAAGACTCCTTTTGAGGCATGGTGCAGTAGAAAACTACTTATGAGCCATTTTACGGTCTTCAATTGTCCAGCATGGGCAAACCTATCCTCCAGGAGTTGCAAGGCATCAACACCTTGGCCTTGTACATTCATTGAGTATGAAGATAGAATGAAGGCATATCGACTCATGGATCCATAGACACATTAGATATTTATGGAGAAGGATGTACATTTTGAGGAAAGTTCACCCAACTTGTCCTCTATTCCTCTCCACATATCATATACTATGGAGACTGGTAGTGACTTTAGTGATGGTTCCTCAATAGATTTAGACATGTGGGGATCTATTGACGGTTGGAGTTCATGCCATCAATTCAGTCCACATGCCTATATTGCCACAGTGACAAGTCCAGCACAATACAATTTTTCTAGTCTTCTAGGTTCAGCTTTAGATCTAGACTTGGGGTATAGGACTATTGATCTACCTCTTCTTGACGTAGTACTTTCTTCAGTTGTCATGGGGACCTTTCTGGATCCTATTGATCATTCTCTACATGATCGATCATCACAGGTTGAAATGAGTTCGGATACTTGTGATTAGTAGCCACAATAGGGTTCTTCATCAATTGTAGAGACATTCAATTCTTTGAGACAGGTTCTTCAGTTAGTTGAGCAAGTTTCAGAGAAATCACCTATAGCCTTTTTTTCTTCCTAAGGGGAGGAAAACCATTTTGCAATCTTGGATCAACATCTTCATCAGAGTAGCTTATTCTATCTCTCTTCCTCTTCTCATATTTCTATTATGTATATACTGGATGTATGTCATAATGGGAGGGTCTTGTTCACTCGATCTACCCATGCATCCTTTCTCATCTCTCTTTTTGGGAGAGGATTTTTTCCCACATGGTTTTCCCTCTTTCCCTACTTTACCAAAGATTTGCATTTTCATTTTGTAAATGGATACCTAAAATGGCCTCGCAGTCAGGACCCATTATGCATTTCATCCTAGTAGGCATAATTTTAAGGGCATTCCCCTAAGTTACATTTAGGGGGGGTGTTGGTGTAAATAATTATTTACTATTCACGCTTACTTAAGTTTACTTAGGTTAATACATTTTTTTCATACTTATTTATTAGTAACCTAGGAGTTTGTGCACTCTTGTGAGCTATCATGTTGACATCACATGGATCCACACCTCTTTTAAGTACATGTTGTCTACAACATAGGAATCTTCTACACACATATGGCACTTCGTCATTCTTATCCATTCATCTAGACTGTCAGATAAGGTGCTTAGTTGTCAATAATTATCTTATCTCCTAGTTGTTTCGAGACACATTCTAGGTGCTTCCTAAGAGGCCTTTATATATAGGCACTCCTAGTGTGTTTGTACATGCATTACATGATTGAGATAATATATTCTCATATTGATCATACTCTTCAGTCTACATTTGTTCTTGTGTTGAGTTCTACAATCTTAGGTGAATCTTTTCCTAAGGTAGATTCCTACAATACATTTATATTTTTAAGTAATCTAATATTAGATGAAGTTTAGAAAAGTATTGAAATTTAGTGATACTTAGAAATTATTAGAGAAATTGTAAAATATTATTTATAGAAAATAGTAGAAAATTATATAGAAAATTTAGATTCAATTAGTTTATAATAGTTAGAAAATTTTGAAACTTTATAAAATATTAGAAAATTTCAAAAATATTACAACCTTTTGAAAATGTTAGAAAATTTAGAAAATAATAAAATAATTAGAATTTTTTGAAATTTTAGAAAATAATAGAAAAATATATTAAATATATAGAAAATTAGTTAGATGTAAACTAGAGAATTTGAATATTTTAATTTTGTTTTTATTACAAATCATTAGAAATTTTTATAAAGGTAAACTGGTAATTAAAACCATAAGATTGATCTAAACCAGAGTTTACCTCTTACTATGAACATAAATAAATTCTAATTGAAACCTTAACATTGAACCTTAAGTAGGAGAAAAACATAAAATTAAATGTAATTAAACCGCAAATTAGACCTAATCAAATTTGAACTAAAACTCTCACATTGAATCAAATTTGACTCTAACTCCTATATTGAACTTTAAATCCAAATATGTTTACCTAAACTTCTCTCTAAACCCTAAACCACTCTCTACCCATATAATATGAAAACCTCTCTCTCTCTCTCTCTCTCTCTCTCTCTAAATCCCATAATTCATAACATAACTTCATCTCTCCCACTCCTAAAGCCCATCTCTCTAAACCCTAAACTAATATCTAACCACTAAACCTCATCTCTCTAAATACTAAATCACTATGTAACTCATATACCCCATCTTTGTAAACCCTAAACCACTCTCTAACTCCTGAACCCCATCTCTATAAACCCTAAACCTCTCTCTAAACCCTAAATCATTGTTTAACCCCTAAACCCCATCACACTAAACCCTAAAATGCTCTCTAACTCCTAAACCCCATCTCTGTAAATACTAAATCACTATGTAACTCCTAAACCTCATCTTTATAAACCCTAAACCAACTTTATCTCTCCCACCTCATCTCTCTCTCTCTCTCTCTCTCTCTCTCTCTCTCTCTCTCTCTTGCATAACTTCATATATATATATATATATATATATATCATAACCTCATCTATCCCAACCTAATCCCTAACATAACTTCATCTCTCCCCTCTATCTCTCTATAAATACTTAGCCTTATCTTTGTCAACCCTAAACCACTCTCTAACTCATAAACTCCATTTCTTTAAACTTTAAACTTCTCTCTAACCCCATTTTATCTTTAACATAACTTTATCCCTCCCATGTCTCTCTCTCTCTCTCTCTCTCTCTCTCTCTCTCTCTCTCTCTCTCCCCCTCCCCCTTCCTCCCTCCCTCTCCCTCTCTCTCTCTTTGCCACTCTCTCCCTCCCTCTCTCTCTCATAACCTCATCTATCCCAACCCTAACCCATAATCCCTAACATAAACTCATCTCTCTCTAACTGCTAAACCCCATCACTCTAAACCCTAAACTACCCTCTAACTCCTCAACTCTGTCATTATAAACCCTAAACCACTCACTAACTCCTAAACCCCATCTTTTTAAACCCTAACTTAATATCTCACTCTCTGACTCTCTCATTACCTCATCTATCCCAACCCTATCCCATAATCCCTAACATAACTTCATCTGTCCCCTCTATCTCTCTCTAACTTCTAAACCCCATCACTTTAAACGCTAAACTGCTATCTAACTCTTAAACTCCACTGCTATATAGCCTAAACCACTAACTAACTCCTAAACCACATCTTTTTAAATCCCAACTTCATATCTCACTCTCTCACTCTCATAACCTTATCTATCCTAGACCTAACCCATAATCCCTAACATAATTTCATCTCTCCCATCTATCTATCTCTAACTCCCAAACTCCATCACTCTAAACCCTAAACCACTAACTAATTCTTAAACCTCATCTTTGTAACCTCTAACTTCATATCCCTCCCCCCCCCCCCTCTCTCTCTCTCTCTCGATCATAACATCATTTATTCCAGCCCTAAATCACTCTCTAACTTCTAAAAAAATTGTAATGTAGTTAACATTTATTTAGATGTGGTACAATAGGCCTATATAGAAAGATTTATTTAGTGTTTTTTGATTCAATTAGTTTATATAATAATCTCTGTATATATGTATATGTTTGCATGTGTACATCTCTATTATCATCTATCTAGTTTTGTTTGTTTATATCTTTCATCATTATGTCATTGCGGGGTTTTGATTATGGAGATGCTAGTGTACATGGTCATCCTCATTTTGGTTCATCCCATAGATCAACTATTAGTACCCACGATAGGGAGATATTATTTAGTGATACTATCTAGTGCTTACAAAGCACACTTGATACTATTGATCAAAGTTGACAGCCTTCACCTACCCTACAACATAGGGATAAGGTGATTTCCATTAGAGATGAGCTTATTAGCATGATGCACACTATCGAGGGTTTTAACCCTTATGATAGTTTTAGTTTGGACACTTTTTATAGTGCTCTATCCTGTTCTATTGGTGGTGGTTTGTGATGAAAGGAGATAGATTATATGGTCTCAATGGAGAGTATTAAGAACATGTTTCCACATTATCAACCTTTGAAAAAGGTCAGAGGGTATCATGCTATGATGCATATTGATCCATTGGTGCCACCTTTCATGTGTCCTCATTGGTTGGCCACACATCACGTGTGGCTCCAAAAGGATTAGTTCCCTTTATATTTTTGCAAAAAATTGTTTACATAATTTTATCTTCATTGAGAGGTTGATTACACTAATATCTTTGTGCATGTTGTGCAGGGTTAGGGAAGGTTCTCAAATAAATTTAGAGACATAGATGCTCCTGTACCCATTAATAAATGAGCATTGATTGCTTTGAACCTTTTGGCAATGCCAAAATTTTTGGAGTTAGTTGTAGCTAGAGGTAGAGTGGCAAATGATACACGTAGAGATGTGTATAAGAGTATTGCTACTATTTCTACCTAGGTGCATGAGATGTCTTTTGATCGAGTGCATGGATACATGACACAATCGCAATCTACATCTAGAGATGGTCACATTGCTGCATCATGTTCAAGTGAGGATATGTATCACAAGGTCGATATCCCATCTATAGTAAATGTCTCCATATAGTCTTCAATAGACCACTTGAGGGCTATGAGTTAATGTTTTTCTAGTGATCTTTTAGCCTATTGAGCTATACAATTATTGACCAGAAATCTAGTTAGTGTGATGCCATCATATATGGCTGGTATCATTAGAGGTATGTCAGAGGCATAGGGTGGTGAAAGGCAGGAGGACATATATGTTGTAGCTATAGCTCCACCACATACCATAGTTGAGGAGGATGTAGCCCCCTCATCGAGGTAGGTTTTCACCCATCACAAAATTCATTATTCACAAATATGCTCATAGATCCTACACTTGACATTGTAGATGTTACCTTTAGTGATATAGACTTGAGTGAGAGAGGTATACATATATTTGTGATGAAAATGGCATATGGGGACTTGTAGACACCTATACATACTGTGTAGTAGGAGACACAGGTAAAACTTTACAAACATGTCTATTTAATTTGACCTACAGATCTTATATTTAAAACTTTAGTAAAGTATAACTTGTGACATATCTATTTCTTCTATTACATACATATTGCATCTGCAACTTTTGAGGGTGTAGATGGATAGAGAGCTATTGACCCTAGTCATCCTAAGTCACAAGTATTTATGTTATTATTTAAATTGAATTTATACACATGTTCATGATACATTTGTTCCTACATTGGACATAGTGTTCACAATCTCATCTTAGTCAATCACATTGTGTAGCATGACATGATCATGTTTGATATTCATATATGGCATATACGTGATGTTTGATATTGATTTACAAGGATATCATTTCTTGATTTATAGCTATGGGACATTTTACATTTATAACATGCTCATATTTGACATAATTCATATTAGCACGAGTTATCTAACCATTTTCATTTATAGTAGGCATATATGATATTTTCATGAGTTATGTGACCATTTATATTTATAGTTGACATATTTGATATTTTCATGAGTTATGTGAATGTTTAAATTTATATTTGACGTATATAATTTTTTCATGAGTTATGTGACCATGTTTATATGTAGTTGATATATTTGATATTTATATTTATAGAATATGTTTTACGTAAATGTGCAAACATATTTTTTTAATATCTCCTACATTTTTATTTAGATAAGTGTTAATGTGTAATAAATTTGTGTGTTGTATAAATTAATTAAAATATGTGTTACCTAATTTTGTAGGTGTGTTCTCAAAGTGTATAGCAAATGTACATGTAAATTCAGAAATAAATATATTATTTTTTAGATAATTATTAATGTGTAATAAATTTATGTGTTCTATAAATTAATGAAAAGATGTGTTGCACAATTATCTAGGTGTGTTGTAAAAGTGTACTTAGAAAATGTACATGTAAATTTAGAAATAAATACATTATTGTTTAGATAATTATTAACATGTAATAAATTTACATGTTTTGTAAATTAACAATAATACATCTTATATCATTTTCTAGGTAAATTATAAAAGTGTATAAATATAGAAAAAAGAAAAACATGTATAATTATTTAAAAACAATGAATGTATATGTAAATTTGAAATATTTTTATGAATCATTAAACCTATCTAGATCATTCAGGAAGTTGTTAATACATATGCTTGGGATCCTCTTGATCTTTAATAATCTCCAACAACTTTTCATGGCCCTTGATATCTAACCTCAACTTTTGTTTTCTACATCCTTTTTTTTTGGTATAATGTCAAACTAAATCTTTGTGGCTAAAACCAAGTGGTTGTAATGCAAAACTTTTTGGCTAGCATGTATTCAATAAATTGAACACCATTGTGGTCAATTTTTCTTTTCTAATAATAGGTGCCTACAAAATAAGATCTATACAAGTCATTTAGTAATCTTATTAATATAAAAAATAAATAAATATTTACAATTAATCTATCACTCTCTAATTAGTTGTATACATCTCATAAGAGGATAATCTATACCTTCTACAACAACTAAACCAATTGGATAAGAATGGTTATCATCGTTTGTACATGGTTCAATCAACTTGATTTTTTCTTTTGTGCATCTAAGTAAATAATAATCCACAGTTTATGCATTTTGAATATCTACATTGATAGCAAAGATGTCAACTACAAATGTAGAGAAATAATGGAAACTATAAATAAATAAATGTAATGCCCCGCCAAGGGATCCAAAGAATTAACCTAGAATTTTCACTAAGTTTAGTAGCATTTTTTTTTTCCATGAAAGTAAATACCACGTATAACTTATGCACAATAACGGAAGCAATAGTAATGTCCATCTGAATGTAAACATAACATATATAATCAGATTACATTCTTTAAGATCCCTTAATGTTGGATTACATCTAGAAACATCTAACATACATGAATCCATCTAGTACAACATCCACATGAAATAATAATGATAAATCCAATGTTTATACATTACATTTTAAATACTCAATCATCCACTATACATGTCACAGGGTATGAAAAGCTCAAAAGAATATACATACATAAAATAAGGTACATCATCCCATTCTAATCCATGATACATCAAAGTAAAGATAATCACATGATATACATGATACATCATCATAAAAGACATATAAATCCATCATACAGATAAAACATAATAAACTAAGTGCATGGTTCCTCCCAACCGTTAATAGCATCATTAGACAATCGTGGATCCTAGCCATCCCTCTGTGCGTAACATTTCGAATTACCGAAGAGATCATCGGTACTAACATAATAGGAATGTCACTCCTAATATATACAACATCATATGTAGAAAGTAATCTAGCATTCAACTAAAAGCATAAGATATCATCATCTAACATATGCTAATCATCAATGAAAAGGATACATATCCACCATCATGAAGGACACATCAGCCATGATGTCTCAATGAATCTCAAAATGATAAGAGTGGAAAATACACTATCACCCGACCACGTGGTACCTAAGTGGTCCACTCCCATCGTGCTGAGGAGATAATCTCAAGTCCCAAACGGGCTAACAAAACACATAACAAAAATCTCTATAAGTCCAGGAATCCTAAAAGTATACTAACTCAAAGGCTCCAAACACAAAATCAACATCTAATCCCCAGAGGCACACAATGACATGTAGGAACCTACTATGCAAGTAGCAAAGTATCATCGCAATTATCATGTACAAGTTACCCTGGTAGTTAGCTAAACTCCATGGGTCCATACTGATATCATGTGGCCACTAGTATCCTCTCATACTGACGAGGCATACTATGGAATGCAAGGTCACAACCATGCATTTTTACTACTCCCATCCTAGCCTGTACAAGCACTCAAGGCATGGGCGAGAACAAAACACTTATCTTTTTAGGTTCATTCAGTTAGTATTAGGTGTGTATGTTATCACTTATTAATCCAACTTACAATGAGTTACCCTAGCAGCCTCTTAGGGCTCCGGCCCCCATTGCAAGCCACTTCTCGTCGCTACATGCAGATATCCTACCATAATGGTCATGGAATCATAAATCTTAAAATCATAAAAGATAATCCATAACAAAATTATTAAATATGCATAAAAGCATCAAATCTCCATGAGCAAACATCCATAGAAAATCATGATCACAACAGCTCTCTATTGGCAACTGAGGTATCACTGATAATCAAAGTATCCAATGGTTCTCAATAACCAAAATATATCTCAATCATACTGATCGAAGACTCCAAAAATGGTTGAGTCAAACATGTCACATCATCAAGAATAAATCCACATTACAATCCCATCATGGGGATTATAAAATAATTAAGGATAATTGATCGATGACCAAAAATAATGGTTAAGTCAAGTGTCTCATACATAAGAATCTCAACTATAACAATCAGTAATCACATTCAATACATAGAGCATTCCATCACATAACCATGGTTGGGTTTATAAAGATTGAGATTAAACATCATCATGACATCACAATCACATAACTCCCAAGCCTCTGGTAGATGTCCTATAACTGGTCAACACTAGTCAACCCAAAACCCAAAATAATAACATAAAGAATACACAATGCAAACACATGTTTTGGTTTTGCTAAATTTACAATTTGAATTTACATGCAAAAGTCTTGGTTTATGTTTTCAAGTTTAGAGAAAGAATTTGAAGGAACATTTATACGTTTTGAATGAATACAAATCCATTGTTTAATTATAATTTTAATCCAAACGTCCCCCACCAATCTAACAATCAATATTTAATGTACTTAATAAAATAATTAATTTAAATCATGAGCCTTTGATATAAATCAATTATCAATTTTACAATTATAAAACAAATAATCATATTTACATATTATATACATACTTATATATATATATATATATATATATATATATATATATATATAATTTTACCATTAAACAAAATCAAATTAACAAATTCGATTGATGCCAAAATTTTTAATAATAATTAAAAATTGAATATGGAAAATGTTCTTAATAAAACACATATTCATATAACACATCTACCGGTATGCAGGACCCTGCAGTCGTAGGGCCTACGACGTCAGTGGTACTACGTACCACTACCATCGCAGTACCTGCGATGGCGGTACACTGCAATCGCAGTGGGGCCGTGGGTCTCGTCCCCCCCCCCTCGACTCAATGTATAAAATGTTTATATATATATTTTTTTAAATCGCTAACATGATTTCCATTTGTGATTTGGTTTAAAACGTTTTCGCCAACGGGTATGTTATCCGGTTTTAACAAATATATATTATATATACACACACACACACATATATATATACATATATATATATGTATATATATATACATATATATATATATATATACATATATATATATATATATATACATATATATATATATACATATATATATATATATACACACATATGTATATATATATATATATATATATATATATATATATATATATATAAGCAAATTGACAATATATCAATTCAAACTTCAATTTTCAGAATTCCTCCATAAACCTTTGATCTCCCAAAATTTCCAATAATTAATCTAATGGGTTTAACTATGAATCTCAATGCTAGGCCCGTGTTCTTTTAGATATATGCATATAAAATTTTCAAATAAATTAATCTACCCATATTGAGAATGCACAATAAATTATGAAATTCCTCATAAGACATATGGAAGACACGAAGAAGACAGGGAATGCATGATGCGGAAATAGCATAAGTAAAATCACAAGAATCTACTCGGATTCTGATGTTAAATTGCTCTTCCTCAGAAACTCGCAGAGCAAGCTCCTTCCTTCTTCAGAGTTCTCGAGTCCTCCAATGCTCCAATTTGCACTCCAACTGCTGTGTCTAAGCTTCTAAGAATGCCTGAATATAAAGAGCTTTCAGGAAACATCTAGAATGCTTCTAGAAATAGCTGGAAGGTGTCACCAACTAAGCATGGATCTTTTCCAACCTTCAAGATGAGCCATAGGGTTGTAGACACCATGTGCTTAATTGATGCACTAACCCTCGTGTTGTTGACACTTGAGAAATAGAAAAGTGCGTTAACTCTCATGCAAGCTTATAACTCCAATTCACTTTTTATATAATTTCTATTTAAATATTTATAACTTCCATTTTAATTTTTATAACTTTTATTATTATTATTATTTATTTATTACTTATTATTATTATTAATTTTAATTTCTAATTCTCTTTTATTAAATTCTTTTTCCTCAATTAATTCTCATTTAATTAATTATAATCAAAATATCAAGGATTATGATATTTTTATATTAATTTTTCTCAAATAATTAATTTATTAATTAAATCTATTTATTAAGGCTTAATTAATAGAAAATTCACCATAGACCTCCAAGATAAAATATGAAAACCCATCGTAGAGCAATTCACACAAAATCAGTCTAAGGGTTAAAAATCACGAATCATGTCATCCAACACATTCGGTGGGTAAAATATCCAGATACTTGTCCTACCTCACTAGGACAATTGGCTTAAAGGTTTGGGATTTGGACTTGAGAATTTATCTCCCTTCTCTTATCATTGAGATAGTATAATAGGGTACGCTCATCTTGGCAATTCAGGGAAGTCGATACCCAGTACCTGCAACCTACAAAAAAACCATGCATGTACATATGATATATATAATGCTAAGCTAAACAGACAATGGAAGGAAGTGGTGCATCGTGTAGATCCTGACTAAGCAGGTGACTACGACTCCCTTCCTTAACCACATCATAAATGCCATACAATAAAAAAAACACGCACACCATACACATGCAAGTATGGGGTAAGTATCCATAATAAAACACATAAGATAATAACCATCAACTAATCATCAATAATATCTAAAAACAATATAATGATCATCATGTATGCATGAAACGTAAAGTCTAAATGATCTCATCACATAACCTCTGAATCCATAACATAATGTCTGATAGTGTCAAAACAATACCACTAATCCATCAACATAAAACTAGTCCATCATAGTCTGATAATAATAGCAACAATATGTCCAGAAAAGATGTAAATGAGGGTAGGCACTACAATAAATATGAAGATAAATTAATATTAAAATGAAACATGTTTGTAGAAACCCACTTGGATCAACTAAATAAGAAACACATTCATAATCAATTGAATACATAGGATTATGAATTTCTATGTCATTGTCATCTTCCTCATAAGGGGTACTTCTGATTATGTTTTTCCATGTCCATTTAGAGACATGGCTAGTCACAATATTATTGCATTGACCCATTACATTGTTTTGAATGTAGACATCACAAAAACCTGATTTTCTCTTACTTGAATTATTGGAGGTTTGTGTTGTCTAGTAGACAACAGTTGATGCAATCTTCTAATTCCAACAATGGGTTTACAATTGTAAGGATTTGATCAATCAATATCTATAACACATTAAATTGGAAAGTATATATGTCAATAATCAAAATATTAAAGTAATTATGTCAAAGAAAAATGGAAATCATAACTTTTACTTCCCAAAAAAATATTTATTATATGTTGTATCACAAGGAGAAAAGTAAGATTTGCACCATTCAACAATTTGATTTTCTTTGTCTATCTTTGCAGCTATATAGGAAAGAAAATTATAGATCAATTTTAACAAAATGTAAATGAATTATCTAGTAGATGGACATATACCTCAGGTATGATTAGTACATAACAATATTATACTTGAAAGTTCATGTTGGGGAAGTGCAGGCTTTACACAGGCTCCTACTCCATCATGCTCTTGTTTTCCAAGACCACTTTCAAAGAAGTTCCAAAGAAACTTAACATTTCATCTCACATGTTGAGTTGCAAGCCAATTGAATGCTTTTGTAGACTTAAATTGCCCTAGAAAAAAATAAAAAATTATGAGTAATCAAACCTATATATAATTAATTGTTCTATTAATAGAATATGTGCATGAAATTTTAAAGTTTAACTATCAAATACACTTACCAACACAACCATCAGACCAAATCCAATGTTCTAAAGAATTTATCCCATGATTTGTGAGATTATTATAGAACATTCCAAAAAAATGAGCTTCATAGCTACTATCATGAACCCTATCATCACTGAGATAAAAATAGACCTCCTTAATAATAATGCATTCATCTGGATCAATACTTTCTACCCCATCCACCTCAAATTGTGCATGTCTATAAGAAACTTGTACAAAAATTGCAATTTGATCTGAGTGATAATATTTAACTTGAATTTCAGATTGAGGGGAAAAAGTATAGTTTTTAGAGAAGTCTACAATTGATAGAAAACATCCTTGTGGAAAACATTGAAACTATCTGGCTTGCCATTTTGCACCATGACAATGCTAGATGTGTGGATAAATCATAGTTCTGAATTTATCCATAAACTTACCACATGGAAAATTTCTCTCCTTCAAAGCTATTTTTAAATTCTTCTCCATTCCTTATTCAATATATCTCATAGTCAAATCTATTCCACACAATTGGTGTTGAAATATCAATGTTGTCCATTTCATATGGAAATTTTTACAACTCTCTACAATTTGTGCATGTATTTTTTATGCATTCTAAATTGAATTCATCAGACTCTTTAGCATTATCACATAACAAAGACTTGACAAATTGTGTTGTGCTTCTAGGAATTCTCACATCTGGCTTACACATTGCCATAGCTTTTCTAAAAGATTACAAATAAAGATGAAACTCAACACAATTTTGACAACAACAAGTTTCACATACCTTATTTACGTGTGCAAAACATGGCTGCAACCTCTCAAACATTCTGTGGAAAATTTCCACATTTGAAAATTCTTTCTTCAAAGCTTCAAACAATTCACTTTGTCTTGTGTCTACAAAGTGTTTTGGATGTGCTATTTTCATACCTTTCTCTTCATCTTTAATATGTATAGTGTCTCTTCTCTTGGAGGAAACAGATGACTGGCTGGTCCAATATTCAACAACCTATCTTCTAACATCTTCACAAATTATATCCTTTCGAGGGAATCAACAAATATTAATCCAATTCTTTTCAATGTTCTCACCAAGCAAATTTCTCCTTTTTATGTATCTTTGAATAGTTCTTTTAGATTGATTGAGCATTTCAAAAATTGCTCGAACATGGTTTTTTTTTGTCACAAGTCCTTTTTCATAATCATAGTCATCAATGCTCTTCATGTAGCACTTAAATTGGCTACTCAAATTTTGTTATCAATAGAATTTAATTCACATTATCTCTAGAGCTCTTTTTATTGTTCACACCTAACAACTTGAGGAGAGGACCCATTTCTCTTTTCTTAAATAATCTAAAAAGTAATTGTGCTTTACCAATAAGAGATTTATTTTCAAAAAATTCCTCCCACATATTTTTCAAATGTAGCTTAATTTTATTTTTAGACATCATGTGTTCAGATGATTCAATTTCTCTTAAAAGAGAGTTTTTGTCCATCTCCATAAAAATTTCCAACACTAAACCATATTTTCCAAATGTCTTACTACTTCCTGGAACTTCAACAAGATCTTCTTTAACTTCAATCAATGGATCTTCAATTGCTTGCTCTATTTTATTCTTTGTTCATCCTTTTTTTAATCTTCTCTAACTTGATCATATCTTTTTGCACTTTTTTCTTTATTCCACATTGCACAAAAAATTGAATAGAGAGCTTGATATCACATGCATATAAAAGACTTTGAAATTCAATTACATAAATACTGGTAGATCATAGGCAATTTAGAAAAAAAAATCAACATTAGAAGGTTATTATATTTGACTATTTGTAACACCTCAAAATCTTAGGACAAGTAGTTTCATTAAAGCATTACTAAATTTAGATTAAACAATTTATTAAATATATTAAATAAATTAAATAATTTAACTATTTGATAAATTTAATATAGTGTTTGTGATATTATAAAACACCTAAATTCATTCTAATAATTTATTTAAACTAGATTAAATAATAAATTTAAAGTGAACAATAAATTTTATTAATCAATTTCAACACAAAAATAACTTTAAAAATCTAATTTCTAAATATTTTTTCGATAAAGTTTCATTTAAAACTTTAGTTTTTTACTATTACAAATGCAATAATGAATTAAATATGATAATTAGAAAATGAAACTTTACCTTTAAAATAAAAAACCTATTTTACTGAATTAAATATAACTATTTAAAAATAAAAAATTTACCCTTAAAAGAGAAAAACATATTTTGATTGAATGACGTTTAAAAATCCATTACATTTCAAACAGAAACCTCATTTTATTGTTTAAACTTTATTGAATTGAATATAACAATTTAAAAATTAAAGCTTTACCTTTAATATATAAAAAAAGAAGATATTTTATTAAATTAAATATAACAATTAAGAAAATAGAACATTACATCTCAAATAGAAAACTTATTTTATTGTTTAATCTTTATTCACTTAAATATAACAATTTAAAAATAAAACTTTATGTTTAGAATAAATAAAAAACATAATTTATTGAATTAAATATAAAAATTAAAAAAATAAAACATTAAATTCCAAATAGAAAACCTATTTTATTGTTTAAACTTTAGCAAATTAAACTTAACAATTTTCTTTTAAAACTTTACCTTTGAAATAAAAGAATCTATTTTATTAAATCAATAATTTTAAAAAAAACATTTCAAACCTTATTTTATTGAATAATATAAAATAAAACAATACAAGGGGCCTTGTTATAATAAAAAATAAATTTCATATTCAAAATTAATACATAAGTAGGAGATAATTTCCACATCAAGTCAAATTGTCATATTGCTGTCAGGATTTAACTATGTGATTTTGAGTCAAACTCTTTTACCCATGATTCATGAGTAGTGATTCAACATGAATTCATCTCTCATGAGAATAAATGGAACACATAGCACTCATTGGATCTAGGTGATGCTCATAGGGGTGAACCACCAAGGCTTCCTGTGAGGTCACCCATCCCAGTACTACTCTAGCCTGAGCGCGCTTAACTACAAAGTTTCCTCCATGGTTAAACCCAAAGCTTGCAACCCCATTTGCTAAACCTTCACCAAGTGTTGTGACTTATGAACCATTCATTAGAAAGCCCCTTAAGCTCATCAATTGATAAGTAGAAGATAATTTCCATAGCAATTCAAATTGTGATATTGCTATTAGGATTCAACTATGTGATTTTGAGTCAAACTCTTTGACCCATGCTTCATGAGTAGTGATTCAAGATGAATCCATCTCTCATGAGAATAAATGGAACACTTAGAACTCATTGGATCTAGGTGATGCTCATAGGGGTGAAGCACTGAGACTTCTTGGGAGATCACCCATCCTAGTACCACTCCACCCTAAGCACGCTTAACTACAGAGTTTCCTCAATGGTTAAACCCAAAGCTTGCAACCCCCTTTTTAAAACCTTCACCAAGTGTTGTGCCTTATGAACCATTCATTAGAAAGCTCCTTAAGCTCATCAATTGATAAGTAGGAGATAATTTCCATAGCAAGTCAAATTGTGATATTGCTATCAAGATTTAACTATGTGATTTTGAGTCAAACTCTTTGACCTATGCTTCATGAGTAGTGATTCAACATGAATCCATCTATCATGAGAATAAATGAAACACTTATCACTCATTGGATCTAGGTGATGCTCATAGGGGTGAAGCACCAAGACTTCCTGAGAGGTCACCCATCCCAGTACTACTCCATCCTGAGCGTGCTTAACTACAGAGTTTCCTCCATAGTTAAACCCAAAGCTTGCAACCTCAATTGCAAAACCTTCACCAAGTGTTGTGCCTTATGAACCATTCATTAGAAAGACCCTTAAGCTAATCAATTGATAAGTAGGACATAATTTCCACAAAAAGTCAAATTGTGATATTGCTATTAGGATTTAACTATGTGATTTTCCTGATAGCAATATCACAATTTGACTTGTTGTCGAAATTATCTCCTACTTATCAATTGATGAGCCTAAGGGGCTTTCTAATGAATGGTTCATATGGAACAACACTTGGTGAAGGTTTTGCAAATGGGGTTGTAAGCTTTGGGTTTAACCATGGAGGAAACTTTGTAGTTAAGGGCACTCAGGCTAGAGTAGTACTGGGATGGGTGACCTCCCGGGAAGTCCCAATGCTTCACCCTATTAGCATCACCTAGATCCAATGCATGTTAAGTGTTACATTTATTCTCATGAGAGATGGATTCATGTTGAATCACTACTCATGAAACATGGGTCAATGAGTTTGACTCCAAAATCACATAGATAAATCAGGATAGCAATATCACAATTTGATTTGCTATGGAAATTATCTCCTACTTATCAATTGATGAGCTTAAGGGTCTTTCTAATGAATGGTTCACATGGCACAACACGTGCTGAAGGTTTTGCAAATGGGGTTGCAAGCTTTGGGCTTAACCATGGAAGAAACTCTATAGTTAAGTGCACTCATAGGGGCAAAGCACTGAGAGTTCTCAGGAGGTCACCCATCCTAGTACCACTCCAACTTGAGCGCGCTTAACTATAGAGTTTCCTCCATGGTTAAACCCAAAGCTTGCAACTTAAATCTTGATAGCAATATCACAATTTGACTTACTGTGAGTCAAATTGTGATATTGATAATTTCCACAGCAAGTCAAATTGTGATATTGCTATTAGGATTTAAGTTGCAAGATTTAGGTTTAACCATGGAGGAAACTCTATAGTTAAGCATGCTCAGGCTGGAGTAGTACTGAGATGGGTGACCTCCCAGAAAGTCCTGGTGCTTCACCCTTATGAGCATCACCTCGATCCAATGAGTGCTAAGTGTTCCATTTATTCTCATGAGAGATGGATTCATGTTGAATCACTACTCATGAAGCATGGGTCAAAGAGTTTGACTCAAAATCACACAGTTAAATCCTAATAGAAATATCACAAATAATAAATATTTTAAAATATATCCCTTAATTAAAAATATAAATGGATATATTAATTAAATATATATTTATTTTGTATATTTTTTATCTTGATTTATTTTTATCAAATATATTTAAAATAATACATGAAATACTTAAATTAGAAATCATAGTAAATAAATAAATGATATATTATTATTTGATTAATTTAACTATAATTAATTTAGAGATTTCTTAAAATAATAATCAAGATTTTTTATTTCAAATGTTTACCAACTAAGTCATATGGGTGACCTTACAAGCATAGATTTTTGTGTCAACATAATCCAACCGAATGGGATACAGTTGGAATAGGTATAGTCGGATCAGATCTGGCTGGAAATGTCTAGTTGTCATCCAATGTGGTACTTTCTTTCATAGTTTTTGCAATTCTAAAGAATTTAACACTTTAGAGGTCCATTTCATCATCATAATTAGGGTTTCAAAAAAAAAAAAAAATACCACTAGATAGAGCTTATAGTCAGAATTATGCCATTATAATTATTTTTTATAGATGTCCCAATATTGATTACAATAATTGCAGAATAATGCAAGTAGGTATTTGAACATTGAAGGGTATGTCTAGGTATTTAAACATTGAAGGGTATGTCTAGGACCATTTCAAAATCTATTCCAACTTTTTTACCACCCACCTTCATACTAAATGAAAATAAATCATATCTTTATAATGTCCACTATATTTTTTGATACCAAACCTACATAATCAACTTTAAAAACATCCTAAAAATGTGCTTTTGGCCTATTTTTATGTGATTTTTTCTTCAAACATGTAGCTGACGACTTTAATTTCACCAAAATTTGATGAAATGAAAAGGGGTTCTTAAGAATGTTCTTATCTTTCCATAAATGTAAATTTTGTCAAATTATGAGTTTAGTAAGTAATTATTACTTATTTTCTAATGGACTTATGTATAAAGTGTTGACTGACACACTACTTGAAATGCAACTATAACTTTCACATAGTACAACATTTTTTAAATCCAAAAGATGCATCACATTCTATCTTTCTTCTATAATAAGGGGAAAAAGATGAAAATTTGAATTTTGTAGAGTTTTGAATTAGTTAAGGTGGTCAGACACAAGATTTTTTTTATTCCAAAAATGCTAAAGTCAAAAATTAATTAATTATTATTTATTTAGAATAAAAATACCCAAAAATATGTGTCACATCCAAAAATGAGTCGACTACTTATATCTAGAATATTATTAAAAAATATTATCATTTGATTTTGATTAAAGTGGTCAGACATATGTCTACTTCTTATCTATGTTCTAAAAATTTTGTAATGTTGCATTAAAATTCAAAATTCTAACAATCAATTTTATTTTTTGAGATAAGTCCTAGTAGTTTAGAAACTAGATTCAATTTTCTAGAGGTTCTTTTCTCTCAACTTTTTGATATAAAGTTAATGACAAGTAGAAAATTGTACGTCAAGTTGATATAACCCTGATATTCTAGTTTTTTATTGCCACTTAAGGGCAAAGTTTGCTTGACCATGATCCATCACATACCCTGAAGATGATGCACATTTGAGAAAATATAAAAATTAATAGATTGTAACCAAAAAAAATTAAAATGGTTAATTAATCTAGAGGAAAGAGTCCTCTTCAGTAATATATAATATTTTTGGTTGTTAACATTGATTTACTAGGGAAAAAATGATGGGAAATAAAAACTGTTAAATTATGAAAAGTTCAACATTAATTAGCTATAACAGACAAAATATACAATATTTTTGAAAATTTCTTTTTCATAGTTCTAGGTACACATGTCATCAACAACATAGTTCATATTTAGATGAAAATACATTTATTTGCAATTATCTATGGGGTGGGAACTATAACCCCTAATTTTCTTGATTTTTAACAATGTCAAAAAGGTCATTCAAAATGATTAAAACATACTATTTTTATTTTTTTAGATTTTCAAAAAATAAGATACATAAACATTATTCTTCCATACACATCTCATCAATTTACACCAACTTAAAATTCAAAATAGAAATAGACTTTTACATTGTTGAAGTTTAACACTTTTTTTGATGTTAGCGTTTTCCTTTGTAAAAGGGTGACACATGTTTGCACTTTTACCCCATAGTGTATGCCAAGTGACAACAAAAGTTAGAGTTTGAATAAAATTTTATTTTGACAATGACATAGTTAGAATTTTGAATTAGTCAAAGCATGTGGAAGATAACGATTAATGGTTTAGAAAATTTAATACATGAGGAGAGTTTGATATGTGATTAAAGATAATGATTTGGTCATAGGTTTCTAGTAGAAGAAGAAGGATAGCATATAGATAGAATGGCTCGATAGATCTGACCTAATCCTAAGATCAATGAAAATTTTGAAGTGGAAAAATATTGAAATTACCTATTTAAGAAAGCATAAGGAATGAATTTTAACATTGGTTAGTTGTTGATTGGTGATCTTAAGGAGAAGTTTTGAGAAAGATAACAATAGAGGTGAAGTGTGAATTTGTGAAGAATAATTTCTTGAGGTGTATCTAAGTCTATCAGTGGTGGAGATATCAATGAAGGCCAGTCAATGAACTAACAAATGAGTGAATGGATATCTGAATTTGAAAATTGATTTGTACTTTATGAATCAAACCTACTATTACATTCTAAGCATGGTATTAGTTCAAAATATTTTAATA
The DNA here is from genome assembly GCA_028749045.1 of Cupressus sempervirens. Classification (NCBI taxonomy): domain Eukaryota; kingdom Viridiplantae; phylum Streptophyta; class Pinopsida; order Cupressales; family Cupressaceae; genus Cupressus; species Cupressus sempervirens. The sequence goes on along the minus strand of CM053793.1, from coordinate 165,098,099 downwards.
AAGGTTGACCTAGTAGTCATTTTGTAAATTTTTTATTCATAGTGGCCTTCTAATGGAATGTTCTACAGTCCTCTAACAAGATGACTCCTAATAGAGTGATTAAATCCTCTAATAGGGTCACATTTAATAGTTTGTTGTATAATCCTTAACAAAGTTGACAATTAATCAAGCTCACTTCAAAAGAGTGAAAAATTGGTCTAGCATGTTACTTGGTGATCACTAATTTTTTTCCAAATTGGGTATCCACATCAAATATTGGTGTTAAAGTATTATTTTTATCTATGGATGTTATTTTTTTGTATGCTAAATTTTAAATTATTTTATTTAGTAGAAGTAGACACTTATAAGATAGAAAGTTAAGATATTGCATGAAATGTTAAATTGTTGATAATATTCTATAAAAACTAAGTGAGATTGCACTTGTTTGGCATAAGAGATTCCACACCTTACTACTTGGACAATGAATACATTGAGTTTCCTAGGCCAATGAAAATTGAACAAATAAAAGAGAAGCAGGAGCAGAACCAAATTATGATTCAACTTTAAGGATCCCTCATCTATGCAGAATTTGATGATGTGAAGGAATGAACTACTGCTACGAAAATGTTGGACAAGTGAGAAAAAATCCATGGTGGAGACAAGCATGTGTTAGGAGAAAAGGAAGAAAGATTGTGAGGAAATTTAGATGATGTCAAAATGCAAGAAGGTGAGAATATTGCACAGTATTATAGCTGAATAAAAAAAGGTGGTGAATGTGATCAGAGGAGTAGGAGGACATATAAATAATGAGACTATGATAAGTAAGGTTCTAGGTGTTGACTAGTTTAGTTTGTTAGTTGAGGCTCGGGAGTTGTGTGATTGTTATGCTATTTTCTTTTGATCTCAATCATTAAACCAAACCATGGTAATGTGTTTAGTATGCTCTATGATGGATTATATTTATTGTTGTTATTGCTTTCCATCCTTCTTGTGTGAAGCTGAGGAATATGTATATGAGTTACCTTACTTAACCATTTTAATGTCCTTGATCAGTTATATTTGAATTGTTTTCCAGACACCTTGATGGGACTAATGTGTTTATTTTCTTTGATCTTGGTGATGTCACGTTGTGACATGTTTGACTTAACAATTTTGAGTCATTGATAAGTATTATTGGTGTGCTTTCCTATTTCTCATTGAGAACCAATGGATATTGTGATTTATCTTTGATACTTTCTAGTTGCTCATAGAGAACTGATGTGATTATTGTGGATTATCTTTTGATGCTTTTCAGTCACTTGCATATGACTGAGGTTATTTTTATATAATTATTGGTTTGTGCTTTTATTGAGCCTAGGGTAGGTTATGTAGTGTCAGGAAGTGGCTTTTAATGGGGGCTAGGGGCCCTAAGTGGTTTCGAGGGTAACCCATTGTAAGTTGTTTAATAGGTGAAAACATTAGACTAAATGGGAATAAAATGAACCTAATAAGAGTCTTTGTATGTTATTACTCATGCCTCGAGTTCTAGTATAGACTAGGATGGGAGTAAAGAGACCTCTTGATTGTGACCTTTCATTCCATAGTATGCCTTGTTAGTACAAGAGGATACTAGTGGCCGCATAGGGATCACCAGGGACTTGGGGGTCTTAAGGGACTGCTCAGGTAACTCCAGCATGATTCGTGCAATTAAACTTCCCCACTTACATAGTAGGTTTCTTATGTGTCTTGTGTGCCTTCAGGTCTAGATGTCAGTCTATGTTGGAACCTTTGAGTTAGTATACTTTTAAGATTTCCTAGACTTAGAGAGTATTTGTGTTATGTGATTTGATATCCTATTTGGGACTTGAGACTATCTCCTCAACGCGATGCAAGTGCATCATTTAGGTTCTATGTGGTCGGGTGGTAGTTCTTTTATCTTACCATTGAGATCTATCTATAGTCACCATGGTTGGAGCATTCCTAGTTGGGATTTACTTTCATTCTATCTTGTATCACTTTCCATATGGTTATACATTATGATGGATGTTTACATCTTTCATGGTGGATGCTCTCATTTATTTCATTGTAATTTGTATCATGGATTTGAGGAAGATGATGTATCTTTATTTCTACATAGGTATATTCTTTTAGCCTTTCATACCCTATGATATGTATAGTGGATGATTGAGCATTCCAAATTTAATTTTTCAAGAGGCATTCCAAAAAAATGTATATTATTTAAAATGGACATTGGACTTTCTAATTAATCTTTCATGTGGATGTGGTAGTTGTTAGACTTAGAAATAATCAAATATAAATGTGAGTCAATGTCTTGGGATCCTTAAGGAATGTAATTTGTAATGTGTTCTTATAGTTGATTGTATGTTATTGCTTCCACTACCATGTATTTAATGTGTATGATTATCTTTCTTGTTTAAAAAAAAAAATGTTTCAAAAACTTAGTAAAACTTTAGGTTAATTCTTTTGGATCCCTTGGCTAGGGATTATATCTAGTATTAGAGCCCAAGTTTTTACATTGTGAGCTCAAGGTATATTGTAATGCTACTAGTGTTAACTAGTTGAACAAGAACAAAAAAATATAAACTATTATGTGTATATCTTTCAAACTAAAACTTGAACTAGTTGAACTGAAACAGAACCTAAACTTTTAAGTTGTATATTTTCCATACTTCAACACTTAAACTTAAAAACTAAAATTATACGTAAACCTAAATTTAGGCAAAACTGAAAATTGAACCTATTTTGTTTGCAAAACATGTGTCTTGTATCTATGCTTTAGAGTAGAATGTTTTATGATTATTGTAGCATCTTGTTATCTTAGATATTATTGTTATAGTTTTCTCAATAGAGTTATATCCTCCTACAAGAGGAAAGAGTCCAATGGGACCCATACAATAAGTTCATTAGATCTACCTTTCTTGTAGGCTTCTAGGAGTAAGCCTAAGTTTGGGGGGTGGATGTAGTGCCTACCCCTAGTTTGTATTTTGTTACTATTTCTAAACTCTTTTAGGCAAATTTTATGCTAATGATTAGTAGTATTTCTTCATTTAGATGGTTTATTATGTTATGTTTCTTCTTATGGATATTTACTTCATACTACATGTGTATGGTGTGTGTGTGTATGTTTTATTTATGTATGGCGTTTCTAATGTGGTTAAGGAAGGGAGTCATAGTCACCTGCTAGTCAGGATCTACATGATGCACCACTTCCTTCCATTGCCTGTTTAGCTTAGAATATTGTGTTTGTACATGTGTGGATTTAATGCAAGTTGTAGGTACTGGGTATTGACTTCCCTGAATTGCCAGGATGAGCATACCCTACTGGATTATCTCAATGGTAAGAGATGGGAGATAAATTCTTGAGTCCAAATCCTAAACCTTTAAGCCATTTGTCCTAATTGAAAATTAGGACAAATATCTCAGTTGAGTACCCTTCGAATGCATCGAATGACATTAATTCATGATTATAACCCTTTAGTTTGATTTTGTATGTGTTTTGGCTATGATGGGTTTTCGTATTTTGTTTTATGAGTCTTTGGTAAATTTTCTATTAATTAATTCTAATTAAAAGACTAAATTAATGATTTCATTTAATGGAAAATTATTATGGCATTTTAATATTTAATTATATTTAATTAATTAAAAAATTAATTAAATAAAAAGAATTAAATTTGAAGATAGAAGTTATAAGTTTAATTTAAAACGTGATAATATTAATTTAATTTAATAATAATATATTATCATTTTTAAATAAATGCTAAATATTATTTTTATTTAAGTTATTAAATAGTTTATCGAATTAAACGTTCAAAAAAAAATTAAAGAGTGAAAAGATATTTATTTACTAAAAGTATTTAGATCGCATGATGTATCCATGTGATTAAAATAAAATAAAATAATTCAAATATACAACAAGTGAATGTGATAAATATATCTTAATTGCATAAAGTGCATGCATGAGATTAAATTTAATAAATCAATTAAAATGAAGTCAAGTGAAAATTAAATAAAGTAATTTAATAATGCAATTAATGTGCATGGAAAAGATTAAGATAAGATAAAATAAAAGTTAATTTAGAGTTGAACTCGGGTAGTAGAGAGTTCTCTCGGGTGAGTGCACAATTAGTGCCCTGATTTAAGGAGAGAACTCCTTATCACCAATTGAGGGTTCATTTTTCAAGGACAACAAATTTTGGAGAAGGAAGGAATTTTTGGAAAGAAGAAGGTTCTGAGAGGAGGAATTTTTCTCTATAGTTTTTTGGGGCATAGCGAATTAGCATTAGTGTCCAGGTAGAAGCTTGTGATTTTTGCATATTTTAAAGACACTCTTTTCTTTTTTTTCTTCATTGTGTTTGTTACATGATTTTCTTAAGAATTCTTCTGACAAATGCTTTTAGTAATATGCATTCCTAGTATGAATATTAAATCTTCTGTTTATTGGAAAATCAAAAGATCTGTGTAATCCTTCTTTCAATAGATTTAAAATTGGAAATTAATCGGGGAAGATTTTGAAATTAAAAAGAAAATTTGATTGGTTGGTCAAACTTTCTCTATTAGATTAATGTTGAAAGAAATTATAAAAAAATAAAAAATAAAAAGAAATATAAAAATAAATAGTGTTTGGATTTAATTTTATTAAGTTTTAATAAAACTTAAATTAAAAATGAATATATTAAAAAGGAGATGGTGTTTGATTAAAAGATTTTGTTTTTTTTAATTATATAATAATATTGGAGAAGGGTGGGGGGTAAGTGCACAAAGTTGTGGTGCCAAAAGGGGGGTATAAGTGGACACCTTTTTCCTGAAATCTACAAATTTTGAACTTCAACAAGAATTTGAAGATAATTACGCTCAAAATTTTAAGATATGATAAAAACAAAAGTTGTAGTCCTTTGAATCTAGTTTCTAAACTACTAATTTTTTTTAAAATGGTTTAGTTTTAGACCCTCAAAAAAGGGGGCCACAAAAAGTGGTACTATTTATTCCGAAAAAACATAACACAGTACAAAGTGTGGCCCCCCTAAAATTTTAACTTTTTTTTAAAAAATTCTTTAATTGCTCTAGTCAAAAACTACTTAACACTATGTAGTTTATCCCATATTTTTTGGGTAATTTTATAATGTGTATTTTTTTTTTAATAAATTTTTTAACTAGAGACATCCCAAAAATGTGAAATATCTATGTGCTCCCTCTAGAAATAATTGAAAACTAATCTAAAATCAAAACTTTTTTTTTCAAAAATTCGATGAATGAGCTAAAATCTATAGCACAATTAGTACATGGTGGTTTTTGACAAAAAATGAACATACATTCAAAAGGAATTATAGATGAAAGGTTTGAAATAGTTCAAATTAAAAATAAATTATTTGGTTAGATAGCTAACACAGAGACCTATAATACTATGTAACCTGATCTTATTGATACCCAACCATGAGGAATCTTAAAGGGGAGCACACAAGAAAAAATAATCATTTTTGGTATGTTTGCCGAAAAACATGTCTCATACCTGTTCATAAACTCCAAACCTTTGGGTTGGATCTCCAAGGCAAAACTAAGCCTTAGGCTTGGGTTTAAACAAGCTTTCAATAGCACGTGCACCCTATAGCACGCACACACTATCTAAAACATGATTTCTCAATATCAGATGCATGCTATAGGGTGCACACACTATTAAGACCTAAATTGCATAAGAGAAATAGTGGAGGGGGGGGGGGGGATAAGGGAATGGCTATGTGTGTGTGAGAGAGAGATAGAGAGAAAGTAGGGGATGGGAGAGGGGAGAGAGAAAGTGAAAAAGAGTAGGGGTGGTAAAGAGAGTATAGGATGGGAGAGAGAGTAGGGGTGGCAGAGAGAGTACATGATGCAAGAGAGAGGAAGTGTGAGAGAGAGTAGGGGTGGAGAAGAGAGAGTGTAGGATGGGGGAAAGAGATTGAAAGTAGGGGATGGGAGAGAGAGGAAGTTTGAGAGAGAGTATAGGTTGGGAGAGAGAGATTAAAAGAAGGGGATAGGGGAGAGAGAGAGTAGGTGATGGGAAACAAAGTGGGAGAGGAAGAGTGAGCGAGAGGAGGATGGGAGTGCATGTGTGTGAAAGAGAGAGAGTATGGAATGGGAGAGGGGAAAGACAAAGTAGCTTGAGAGAGAGTAGGGGGGATGGAAGAGAGAGTAGGCGATGGGAGAGGGAGAGAAAGGGAGGATAGAAATGTGTGTAAGAGACAAATAGAGAGAGAGAGTAGGGGATAGGAGAGAGTGTGAAAATGTAAGAGAGAGTAGAGAGGGGGGGGGAGAGAGAGAGAGAGAGAGAGAGAGAGAGAGAGAGAGAGAGAGAGAGAGAGTAGGTAGTGGGAGAGGGAGTGGGAGAGGGAGAGCGAGTGAGAGAAAAAGTAGGGGATGGAAGAGGAGAGAGGGGGGATGGGTGTGTGTGTGAAAGAGATAGAGAGAGTAGGGAAGGAGAGAAGGGAGAGAGAGATAGAGAGAGTAGGAAATGGCAGAGGGATGGGAGAGAGAGGGAGAGAGTGTGAGATAGAGAGATAGTAGGAAGTGGGAGAGGGAGTGGGAGGAAGAGAGAGGTGGAATGGAAGTGTGTAAGAGAGATAGAGTAGGGGACGGGAGAGAGTAGGTAGTGGGACAGGGATTGCGAGAGAGAGAGAGGGGGGGAGGGAATGAGAATGTGTATTTATTTATAAGAGAGATAGAGTAAGGGATGGGATAGAGTGTGACAGTTTGAGAGAAAGTAGGAGGTGGCAGAGAGAGCTCGTACAGGATGGGGGTGAGAGAGAGTAGGGGATGGGAGAGAGTGTGAGAGAGAGTAGGGGATGGAAGAGAGAGAGAGTGAGAGTAGGGGATGGGAGAGAGAAAGTAGAGAGGGAGAGAGAGTACTTGAGAGAGAGAGAGAGATAGTAGGTGGTGCAAGAGGGAGTGGGAGAGGGAGAGAGAGGGGGGATGGGAGTGTGTGAAAAATCTAGAGAGTAGGGAATGGGAGAGGAGAAAGAGAGAGGGAGGATGAGAGTGTGTGTGTGTAAGAGAGACAAAGTAGGGGATGGGAGAGAGTGTGAGTGTGAGAGAGAGTAGGTGGTGGCAAAGAGAACTCGTATAGGATGGGAGAGGGAGAGAGTGATAGTAAGAGATGGGAGGGAGGGAGAGAGAGAGAGAGAGAGAGAGAGAGAGAGAGTAGAGAGGAAGAAAGAGAACTTAAGAGAGAGAGAAAGTAGGTAGTAGGAGAGGGAGTGGGAGAGGGAGAGGGAGAGAGATAAGGGGGATGGGAGTGTGTGTGAAAAATGTAGAGAGTAGGGAATGGGAGAGAAGAAGAGTGGGGGGATAAGAGTGTGTGTATCTTTAAAAGAGAGAGAGTAGGGGATGGGAGAGAGTGCGAGAGTGTGAGAGTAGGGGGTGGCAAAGAGAGTACGATGATGGAGGAGAGAAAGTAGGCTATGGGAGAGGGAAAGAGGGGGGGGGGAATGGGAGTGTGTGTGTGTAAGAGAGACAGAGTAGGGGATGGGAGAGAGTGTGAGAGTGTGAGAGGAGAGAGAGAGTAGGGGATGGGGAGAGAAAGTAGGTGGTGGGTGAGGGAGTGGGAGAGGGAGAGGGAGAGAGAGAGGGGGGGAATGGGAGTGTGTGTGACAGATGTAGAGAGTAGGGGATGGGAGAGAAGAAGAGTGAGAGGATAAGAGTGTGTGTATCTATGAAAGAGAGAGAGTAGGGGATGGGAGAGAGTGTGAGAGTGTGAGAGTAGGGGGTGGAAGAGAGAGAGTATGGTAATGGGGGAGAGAAAGTAGGCAGTGGGAGAGGGAAAGAGAGAGTGGGGATGGGAGTGTGTGTGTAAGAGAGACAAAGTAGGGGATGGGAGAGAGAGTGAGAGTAAGGGATGGGAGAGAGAGAGAGTAGAGAGGAAGAAAGAGAACTTGAGAGAGAGAGATAGTAGGTGGTAGGAGAGGGAGTGGGAGAGGGAGAAGGAGAGAGTGGGGGGATAAGAGTGTGTGTATCTATGAAAGAGAGAGAGTAGGAGATGGGACAGAGTGTGAGAGTGTGAGAGTAGAAGGTAGCAGAGAGAGAATACGACGATGGGGGAGAGAAAGTAGGTAGTGGGAGAGGGAAAGAGAGAGGAGGGATGAGAGTGTGTGAGAGAGAGATAGAGTAGGGGATGGGAGAGAGTGTGAGTGTGAGAGAGTAGGGGATGGGAGAGGAGAGAGAGAGCAGGGGATGGGGGAGAGAAAGTAGGCAGTGGAAGAGGGGGAGAGAGAGGGGGGATGGGAGTGTGTGCATGAGAGAGATAGAGTAGGGGATGGAAGAGAGTGTGAGTGTGAGAGAGTAGGGGATGGGAGAGGAGAGAGAGAGTAGGGGATGGGGGAGAGAAATTAGGTGGTGGGAGAGGGAGTGGGAGAGGGAGAGAGAGAGGGGGAATGGGAGTGTGTGTGTGTAAGAGAGATAGAGGAGGGAATGGGAGAGAGTGTGAGAGTGAGTAGGTGGTGGTAGAGAGAGCTCGTACAAGATGGGAGAGAGAGAGAGTAGAGAGGGAGAGTGAGAAATTGAGAGAGAGAGATAGTAGGCAGTAGGAGAGGGAGTGGGAGAGGGAGAGGGAGAGGGAGAGGGAGAGGGAGAGAGATAGGGGGAATGGGAATGTGTGTAAGAGAGAAAAAGTAGGGTATGGGAGAGGAGAGAGAGAGTAGGGGATGGCTGAGAGAAAGTAGGTGGTAGGAGAGGGAGAGGGACAGAGATAGGGGGGATAAGATTGTGTGTGAGAGATCTAAAGAGTTAGGGATGGGAGAGGAGAGAGGGTGAGAGAGGTAGAGAGAGTAGGTGGTGGGAGAGGGAGAGTGAGAGAGAGTAAAGGATGGGAGAGGGGAGAGAGATTAGGAAGAGAGAGAGGGAGTCGATGCGAGAGAGAGAGTAGGAAAGATAGAGAGGAGGGAGGATGAGGAGTAGGGAGGATGGGGAGTGATGTGATTTCACATAGTGCATATGTGCTATAGTGGGTACACACTATCTCAAATCACCTAAAAATGGTAAAAAACCAACCTTGGGGCCCATTTCATCCATTTTTTTCTTTTGGTCTGTTATGCGCTCTGTTATTCTGACAAAATCACAGGTTTCAACACAAAAAACACTATTTCAACACTTTTGGAAGTTAGCAAACACCAAATTCAATCATTGGATATGTGATTTGAAGACTTTTTGAATATTCCTTGTATAGAAAAAGTTAGTGCAATCCATTTTAAATATTGTTTGTCAATATATAGATAAAAATTTGATTATAATTTGACATGTTATTTAATATATAGTGAATTCATTGAAAATTGTATGTTTGGATGAAATGTTATTTCAGAATGGTTAGAAATTTGACAAGTCATTTGGTATATATTGTGTATTCATTCAAATAATTATAATTTTTATATGTAATTGAATAATTTGTAATTTACACATTTTAAGTAATTTGGATGTTTGAATAATTTGACATGTAGAAATCATCATCATGCCAAGGAAGAAACCAAAGATTCAAACAAATGAAGATAGAGAGAGAGAGAGAGAGATTTGGCAATTAAAAAAGATAAAATGAAATTACTACGTGAACAAATAAAATTACAAAGAAATAATGAAGAATTGACTTTTGAAGAGGATCAAGAACCACCAGTACAAAGAAACAACGAGGAAGAATTAGAAAGACAAAGAGAACGAATGAGATTGTTATGCTCAAGAAGACAATTGAATTGTGAAGCTGCACCATCCTCCAATGTTGGAGTCATATTGTCTGCTATACCATCTTCCAATGTTGGAGTACCATCTTCCAATGTTGAAGGCATATCATCCTCTCATGTACAAGAGACACTAATTTGTAGATATGATGATATACACACTCCATCATGTCATGTTGAAAGCACAACATCAACACATCAAGTAGGTGATATTCCATCTTTTACATCTTATTTCCAAGGCACGTCATCTTCGGTTCAAGGTACACAATACACTCAACCTTATATTGATGTTCAAAATGTTGAGAGAATTGAAGAGATTAGAACACCTTCTAGAATTCATTTTAGAAGACAAAAATATTTGATTGATATTGATACTAACATTTTAAAATCAATGCCTGATAAGATTAGCAAGTGTACTTGTCAAAGAAAAGTTAATAGTATGTGGAGATTATTTTTTGAAGAATTAAATATTACAGGTCTACCAATTATTTGTTGAAATGATGAGAAATTTGAAATTTAGGCCTATCATGAAGATTCTTGGGCTAAGAACGTAGGATGATTCAAATGAAAGAAATATTGTAAAGAATCTAATGAGTGTTTTTGACAAGGTGGGTTCTAAATCATGCACCAAAGATAGTAATATCACAAGATGAGTACTCACATCGACAATAGTAAGTAGCCAAATGAAGAAATCTCAACTCATGAGAAAGACAAGAAAAACATAAAAAATTGGCAGAGGTACCCTAAGGAGAGCCATGCTAAGGTGTGAGAGATTAGAAGATCCAACAAAAAATGAGTTATGGACATTTAGTAGTAGACTACCGCAAAAGGACAAAGAAATTAGTGAAGCCTTGAAATCATTGATCAAATTTTTTTGAAAAAATAATACATGTGTTTCTCCTAATCAAAGAGATGTTGTAAGAAGGAGGATTGGTAGCTGAAATCGTGAGCCACATGTGAAACATTTTTTGGACTCAACTCAGACACAATTTTTTGCAAAATTTATTGGTATGTATCCTCAAATTCGAATAAGTCAAATTTTTTTTGAGATGGGTAAACCTTTTATGTGAAGATAAATCACACACACACACAACTTGTTGTTGTAGGATACATATTGAATTTTCTAACCATTTTGATGTTTTTAGGCATATATGCATAGTTTTGCATTCTCAGTTTGTTTTGCAAGATTGTGACATAAAAGAGCTAGCAAGATCTTCAAAGGAATTCATATCCAACATTTTATATGAAATAGGGGACAACCAACAATTTTACAAGACATCATGCTTGGATGGTATGTGCTTATTTTGTGGTTCTTTGCAACTTTTATCAACTTGTCAACATATGGATAGTACGCATGCAATTGGAAATGAAATAATAGATTATGAAAACTTCAAGATAGTGACATATGCTCTAAAATATAGGAAACATGGTAAAAGATGTGATCTAGTCATTGAAAAGATTCTAGTGTATGAGTTCATGAAGATTTTTCATGAAAAGATTATTTACGAGTATGCAAGGCATACCCATAGAGCTCAATGTTTGGATTTGCAATTAAAGTTGTGTAAGTATATGTTTCCATTTGATACCATTGTTTCAGTTGTAGATTTTGTAGAGAAATACACACTACAACCACAAAATGAGGTGCAAGCAAAGTATTATACATCTCAATAGGTTTCCATATTTGTTCACATAACATTCATGCATTCACCTACAAGTATAGAGGATGACAGGAAGATTTTGAGGGAGTACCATTTTTACATCAGTGATGATCGATCACATTCTAAGGAGTTCGTACATGGTTATTTTCAACTATTTTATGGAGATTTGGCTAACAGAGGCATATCATATCGTTAACACATTATTTGGTTAGACAATTGTGCATCTCAATTCAAGAATGCACGGATGTTCTATTGGTTGAGAAGGATGCACAGGTTGTGTAGAATTCAATATATGTGGAATTTCATAGAGGTTGGTCATGGTAAGGGAGAGCACGATGGTGCAGGTGCATGCATTAAAAGAACCTTGGATTATGAAGAACTAAAGTACAAAGATGGAGCAATATTGATAGATGCAAAATCCATCGTCCAATGGTGTAACGCTACAATGGGTCCAGGTAAGGAAGGTGAGTCTACACTTCATAGATTTTTTTAATTGATAGATAATACTAACATTGCACCATATTAGGATTGTTGCACACTAATAGGATCTAGTGAGTTACACTCTCTTAGAAGCTCTGATGCAGGTTCATGGAGTATCCACACAAAAAAAATGGCATGATATTGTCCATCATGTGTAGAGGAAAATTGGGATGACTGTGAGTCAACTGAATAGGTGGACAAATGCGACATATGGGTTTTGGACCCAATTGACACCTATCATCCCCCACAAGCACTGGAAATGATAGAGACAGATTCATCTATTGACTTTGCTTGCTTGTTAGATCTAGTGCAACTTGGTAAAAATATATATATATATATCTTTGTAATTTCAATATGTAACTTTATAACTCTTACCCAAGTATTTTCTAAATTAATGACCGCATTTTGTACATTTGTCACTATAGGCCATGTTTTTGTTGTTATTGCACTTGAAGACAATGAAGAAGGGACAGATTATTATTCTTGTCATTGTGTTGAAGCCAAATAAAAATTGGATCACTCTGCTATAGAGGGTGAAGGTTTAGAGTACCATGTTAGTGCGGTGGTTGTAACAAGCACATGGCTTAGATGATATCCTATGAAGAATCCTAACTTGTGGTTATTTGAGGATTGGAAAATAGAGAGGAAGATTCTTCATTATTCAAACCTTGTATTCGCATCAAATGTCCACTTGATAAAATATGGTGGAAAACCACATAATAAGATTCTTTGGAAAGTTCATGAGTCAGACCATGAGGCAATACTTGAGACATTAAAATGTCGAGCAGATCTAGTTGGCTCATTAGATTGAATAGGGAGAGAGGGAGAGAGAGAGAGAGAAAGTGATCAATTGGATCCAAATACAATGTTACAACCTCTTCCCCAAGACTTTCACATGACTAAGGTGGACCATATTCTTATGATGTGTAAGTGATGAGATTTAGTTTTTATTTGTTTAGAATCTAGATACATTATTTTAATTTATATTATATTCTTTAATAGGACCCATTTCTTTAATCTTATCTTAGATTTTTTATTGTGCTAATTCTTCATTTGTAGGTCACCAAAGAAGAGGGCTAATAAAGTTAATGCACAAGTGATAAAGGGTGAGATGCCAAAATCATCTGCCAAAATTATCTTATGGATATAGTTCTCTCTAAGGATTCCAATTTGTTGGACTTTGACTCCTTATTATCATAAAGTTGGAATGTTGGAAAGGGTTAATATTTGATTATGAATATTCATCCCATGTGTCTTAATCTTAGTGGATTAATCTTATCTTAGATTTTTTACTGTGCTAATTCTTCATTTGCAGGTCACCAAAGAAGAGGGCTAATAAAGTTGATGCACAAGTGATAAAGGGTGAGATGCCAAAATCATCTGCAAAATGGTATTATCAATTCACATCCTCAATATTTATTAGTGTTCTTTGTTTAAGTACCATTGTATGCTAATCATCTTATGCCTAGAATTGTAGAGGATCACAATCATCAAAAAGTAAGAAGGAAAATAGGTCTCGATCTGATGATAATGGGGCAGTGATAGATATAGTTCTCTCTAAGGATTCCAATTTGTTGGAATTTGACTCATTATTATCATAAAGTTGGCATTTTGGAAAGGGTTAATAGTTGATTATGTATATTCATCCCATGTGTGTTCCATGAGGTTAATACTATTGTAACATGATCTATTTGTTCAAGTGACATATGATGAGGTTATTTGTAAAACATAATGATTGAGTTGAAGTGATTTATGAAGTAATGGTTGTTTGTACACTATAGTTTTTAGCATAGACTTCCTAGAATAAAATTTTTACTATGCTTTGAATGACAAATAGAAATTTCAATCTGCATATAATATGATCCTCTAGTTTTGTTATAGCATGTGCATACATTATCCCTCAATATCAAACATGGAAGGCTATTAACTACTATATTTAGAATTGCTCTTGCAGTTCATACACATGTTAATAATAACTTATTTCCAAACCCAATTGAATTCAAATTGCAATATGGTTAAATTATGTCAATACTAAAGTTTGTAGCATTAATTTGTCACATTCCTAATATTGACACACAACTGAACTGGGACCAACTATTCCTTATAGGTTTACACCAGAAAACATATTTTAATGGAGATGTATATTAGAAGATTCAACACAATGGTGATACATTTGGGTCATAGCTTTCATGAAGAGTTTGACACAGTTTAAAATAGTTATAAGTACATACTTCTGGGAAGTCACATTTTGATGACTTGAAATAGATTTACAATGCTCAGAACTTCCATTTGTTTAAAGTAGAGCACAATCATATAGAACTAGATTTCAATCAATTCCTAGAGATTTCATTCAATTCAGGATAGTCACCTCATAGTCATCTATCTTTTAAGAAAATCATCACTACTTACATGTGATGCTCTATACAGCCTATTGTGTGGTGACCATTCCAAATATAAATTGTTCACCATTTCATATGAAACTAAACTATCATTGGAATCTAGATGAATTCTTGTCATTCACAACTTATCTTGACTCTTATATTATGCTCTAAAAATTAATAGCTTTGGTTTCACATTTTTTGTTTTCCCCTTATAAAAATCAACATTTATCCTTTAGTCTCTAAAATTAGTTAAACATAAGGATCTAAACCTCTATGTGCTCTAACTTCTTGACCCTCTTCTTAATCTTCCTTTCACCTTGATCATTTAATTGAAACTTAATTGATGTGTTCCCTACCCTTCCTGTAAACATCATGTTCCTCTACCTAAACAAAATCTTCCTCCAACTCTATAGCCTCCTCTTTGATAAGAAAAAAAGGTTCATTACCCTTGTCATTTCTTCCTTGTCCTATTCCTATATTATTGGTTTTTCTTCCGCTTCCTCTATTTTCATTTCCTCTACCACCTTCTTGTCTCTCTTTCTTCCTATTGACCATATCTTATGCATTTATAGCCAATTGGAAACTATCTCTAAGCGTCTTAGGAAAAATCAAGGTAATCCCATTTTGCAAGTTTTATATGAGCCCATTAAGATACCTTGCAACATTTTCATCTTTATGCTCTGATCCACCTCTTATGCTCAACTTGTGAAATTCCTCTATGTAGGTCATCAAACCCATCTCCTTTTCTTTCAAGTTATTCCTTATCCTCTATTTTTGGATTGTATTATTTGATGGAAGAGGCACATCCTTCACCATTTGGTCATGTTTGTTCCACCCTTACAAAACCTCTTTTCCATTACAGTACTCCACCATGTCAATGTTTTCCCTCTTAGCTATGTTTTGTATAGCTTTACCTTATTTTACTTCACTTATATCTCCATAATTATAATAGTTCTCTTGGGAATCTATCAACCCCAAAACCTCTTTAGTATCTATCTTGCCATGATAGATATGGAAATCAATTATTGTCTTTCTTCTACCATATTGAAATATCTTCAACAACCTTATCATCCTTCTTTCTTCAAGATCTAAGTCCCCTCCATCCTCTCCACGAGGATTCTCAAGTGCTTAAGCATCACTTTCTTGTTCTTCATGCACATCCCTCGTAGGAATCCTTTCCAAAGCTTCCAAGATTTCCAAGAAGGTTGTATTTTACTTTCTTACTTGTCTTAGTTCTCTTTACCTTATTGCATCTTATTCTCTTTGTTTCCTCGACTCTATCCATTATTTTAGTACCTTATATCAGCTCTTGTATCTCCTTCTATATATATTTTTTGGAGGCATCTTCTCAATATAACAATCTACAACACAAGTAACTAATTTTGCACCCCTCAATAGATCTACAAGATTTAATACCAATGATTTGAGGATTCAAACTAGATCCCCAAGAAGTAATAAACATTCAGAAAATGACTTGTTTCAAGAATAGATTCAAAGCATTAAACTAAATACCTACCCTTCTCCACAAGGGTCCCTCCAAATGTTCAAATTGGGTTACCAAATTTATTGGCTTGTCCCAACTCTTTCTAAGGTCTTCAAATATCTCAATTAGATTGCTCCAATAGTCTAAATGCATATCTTTAATAGGTTTATTCAAAACCCCTTACTTGGACATTATCTAGGCTTGATCTTAGTATCACTATGAATTAGGTAATTCCTTATTTTCACCAATTTCTCCCAAACTCCATACAAGTAAATTATAGTTACAAATACTACTATTGGAGTACGAAAACATATAGCAATCTCATTTGTAGTTCCTTTGGACCAACTATTTGATCCAACACTATGGATTCAACAAAATAGGCCTAATTACCCTTCACTTACAAAGAAACTCTCAATATTTCTAATCCAAGGCCCTATACGGGCTATGGTAATATTCTATCATGATCTAAAACAACATATTTTCACACCCATATACCTAGCCATGGGCATTCGATTGGCTAACTACCAAACTCTCAATCTTATGCCCTCAAAACTAGGGCTTTCTCAAAGTGCCTTCTCCAACCACTTCCAAATTCAAGCAAAGGTTACTTCACCTTCACTCAAACATATATGACTTATTATAAAGAAAAATATCACCTACAAACACACAATTTCCATTTTGAAGAAAGAAAGCATTTTCCCTTTATCTCTAGTCATCTTAGTTTCTTGCACCAAAATCACATCCTATTTATGCTACCAAACCACATCCTGCAAAATATCCTTCTTATGAGGAGCCTTCAATCCTCTAATATTCTATGATATGATATTTCTTTATAGCTTTTGTTACAACTCTCCTAGATGGTGAATTGTCTCCCATTTACTATATCAACTTTACTTGCCAATTCTCTTATTTATTTATTATTCTTCCTACCCAAACAATAATTCTTACCTTCCACATTAGGTTTGTACTTTCTCTTAGAAACCATGTTAAAAAAAGGGCTAGTAGTTGAGAACTTCTTCTTCCTACTATTGACTTCTACCCATTGGCTTTGAGCTTTGTTGGTGCAGGAGCACATAGGAAATATGCCAAGTTTCCTAAATCATTTTTGGCTTGTAGTGGTCTTGGCAAGAACACATGAATAATGGCTATGTGATAAAGCCCCAAGTGTGTGAGTTGTGTTTGTAAATAGGTCTTTTTTGTGTTTGAGTTCCCAAGTTGCTTCTATGTTGGCAAAATTGCTTAAATTGTTTGTTAGAGCCTAGAATGGTCAAACATTGACCAAGACTCGAGGAGGATGGGAAAGATGGAAAATATGTTAAAATTTTTAATTACATGGAAATAGGTTCATTTAACCATGTTTGAGGTCATGGAGCCATTAAATGCACAATAGTGCAAAAGTTGCACTTGGCAACTTTGCAACTTTGCAAAGTTGCTTGACAATATTAACAAAAAGTGCTAAAACTTTATAAGGGTTTCAAGAATCAGCTGGAAACCTATGAGATCTATTGATTCACATGGGTAATAGGTATCTAAGACCAATCCAAGTCAGTTTGAGGGTTGGCACATGCTTTTGTAAGAATTTTGGGATTGGAATAAAGAGCAAACTAAGCATTTTGATGATAGTTTTCTGATTTCACCCTTCATCCACACCTTTAATGGATTGATAGGTTTTCTATTTTCATGTGGTCTGATAGTGTATGGAATTTAGATGATTTGGTAAAGATTAGGAGTTTTTTTTATTAGTTTCTTTACTAGTTTGAAAATTCTTTTTAAAGTTTCCAGCTCGCTGGTCTGTACAAAGCAATCAGCAAAGAAACCTCTATAACTTGAATTCCAATTGTGGAACCATGATGGCCTTTTGGAATCAAGTCATAGACTATATAAATAATGTAAATATGTATTTTGGTCTTGTTTTGCAGAGGTTTTTTTTTTTTTTTTCCAAGAGGCCCTAGGCAAGTTTGCATACCCGGCTAGGCAATGAAATCAACAAATAAGTGTTTGAAAGGAACATAGAATGGGGTGTTGGTGGTGCAGGGGCACCTTGAAAGATAGGTCCCTCACCTTTTATTTTTGTTTTTTTGTGCTCCAAGAGAGCTCTTGTAAATAATAATAAGGGTCATTGGACCTAAGTGTGCTAGTTGGGGTGTAGGAAGTCAAAATGTCCTAGGTAGAGTGCAAAATGGCCTAAAAGGAAAGGTATACCTTACCATGGGGTAATGGGTAGCTTAAGTGATGAGTAACTAACTTATGAAAGGTTCTCTAGCATGAAATTGATAAGGGGTGACCTATTTGACAAGTTGGAAGTGTAAAAAGGCACAAGCAAGAAAAATTGCAAAAGTTGCTCTATTGCAATTTTGCAATTTTTTTAAAAAATGTTGTCCTTTGCTAGAAATTTGAGTTTTTTTATTTAATACATAAATAATCTGATGAAAAACATTAGGAGGGGATTAAAAGACCTAGGAGGAAGTATAAATGACTTCCCAAATCCTAAAGTGAGGAAGAAGTTGTCATTTTGAAAAAAATACGTGTTGTAGCATGCATTTTGAGAGCAAAAAGACTAATTTTTTTCAGTTTTGAGGTTTTCCTTCATTTTTTTTGCATTTTTTACCTGATATAATGTTATATGGCATGATTTAGAACAATTTTTATTCAGGAAGTTTGGCTTGAAAGCGTTTCTTTTGGTAGTTGTAAAAATCTTTTGTTTTTAAGTAGTTTGTTGTCCAGTTTACAACACTTTGTAAAGAAAATGAGATAACTCACTATCCCACCATAGGAATTTTATGTCCTTTTGGAGATAGTGAGTAAACTCAATGTAATATATGCATGAGAAAGTAGGGCCCTTCAAAATGCTGGCAAGCATTTTTAATCTCTTACCCTAGGCGAGCCAAAGCAAGCCCGGTTAGCGAAGAGTTGCATAAATAAGCATTTTACATTGCAAGATTGTGGATTTTGTTGTAGGTTACTAAATGAGGTTGGAAGAGGAGTGAAAGTAGATTATCTAGGTGAAAGGACAGTGCTCCACCAATCCATTTGGCCAACAAACAAGATAGGACAGGAGGTTGTCCTTTGATTCCTTGTAGCTCTATTTTGGAGCAATTTGGTGAAATCGGTAAGGAAGAAGGCTTCAGAAAACTATTTTGACATGATAAAGGAGTACATTGCAAGGGTGTGAGACTCCTTCCATGATACTACAAGTTTTTTGTAAGATTGGTCAAGAAGACCTAGTTTGATTGAAGGTTTTGAATGATCTTCATTAAGAATGGCAGCCTGGCACGTAGCAAGAAGTGAAAACTTCTCAAGATAGTGGAGAAGAATTTAGGATTGGGGGATCTTTTCTTGAAAAATAAATCCATGTGGTGATCTTGTAGGACACCCTAAGTCTTAGAGGTAAACTTGAAACATGAATCAGTGATTGATTCATCCCTTCTCTCCCTATCAGTTGGGTGCAATACAAATTCAGTGAAGGCAAGAGTAGTGAGTGAAGGAAATTAATTCCAGAAGATTAGTAGTTTAGAGTCCATTTGAGTGGTGGAAGGGAAAACCCTCTATATTCCTATTCATACAAACAAGAAACCCTTGTAAATAGGCATATTTTTGGGAATCCCTTGTACGGATGACCTGGGTGTTGCAGACCTAAAAAATCTTCAACGGGAGCCAAAAGGGTACCCAAATCATAAATTTTTTTGAGTTCTTCTTAAGCGTTGGAGGAGATATAAGGCAAAAATCAGTTTTGGAGGCCTAATTTGTTATTAGTCCTAGTAGCCCTCTTAAATATGCAATCTGCAAATCCATTGGAAACCTAATACTCCATTCCACTTAGTGATCCTAAAAACTATTGAATGAAACCTAATACAAGCCTTGGAATTCAATATAGCCAAGAATGCACTCCTAGAAGCTATTTGTGAAGAATAGTACAATGAGAGCACTAGGGATACCCCATGGTGAAATAGAGTTTTCAGTTGATTGGTGAGGATTAGTGTAATAAGGAAATAGAGAGAAGATTCCCTTGGAATAGGGTATAGGAGAAATACCCTAAGAGGCTAGAAGAAAGCCTAGAGTGAGTTCTAGTAGTTTAGGCTAGAACCTTGTTCAAGATCCTCCCCATCATTTGTCCTCCAACTCCAAACTATTTCTAGTACCAAACTGAAAGTGATTTTCTAGAACAATCAAAACTGACAACACCAAAAGGCTAGATTACCATGCACCATGCACCTAGTACATACCAACTATTATAAAGACTCAAAAATTGCTATTTTAGTTTGCCAACTAGGCCTAGTTTAAGGCCATTTACAAAGCAACTCACAATCCCTTGAGTTTTGGAACTTTGATGACCCAAAATAGTCTTAAGAGATGACTCAAATGCAAGGATTCTTTTATTTTTTTGGTCTCATGATCAACTTTACAATGGTTTTTACAAAACCCTCCTTTCTAGCCCCTTTACCCTAGGGCTTTCTAGAAATCTTACTTTGCAATGTCTCTAGAATCCCAAAATGGTTCAAACACTTTCTTTTTGGTTGTATTAGATGACTTCCAATGTAAAATGAAACTCTTGTTTAAAGAAAACACTAAATCCACCTTTGGAGCAATCAATTTTGACTACCCAAACTTGTCTCCCACACGTGGGAATGAAATTTTAAACTGATTTAGACTCTCCAAACCAAATGAAACCTCCCTTTGGACCCTTTACATGACTTGATTAAGCCCATTTTGGTTTATATTGCCAATGTTGGCAATTTTTCAAAATATTGCACTTTTAGTGCCTTTTACATCTTTTAGAGGCTTCGATAGCCTTATTACATTATTTAATACCTTTATAGGTCTTTTCTATGCACCCCTAACTAGGATCAATCCTAATGCAGAGGATAAGGTGATGGACCCAAGTAACAACCCAAAATGAGCAAATTTGTAACAATGTGCCAAGTGACCCTTCTAGGTCTTGATGGACAAATCCTACAAACAGTCAACTCTAAGATGTTTTTAGGCTTTAATAGGTTTTTTCTACCCTATCTAGCATGTTCCTATCAACACCTTTCAGTTTCTATACCCTCCAAGCCAAAATGTATAATTCACTCAAATGTTGTCAATGCAAAAATTGCAAAGTTGCATTAGCAACTTTTGCAACAATTTAGTAACTTTTAGGAAATAACCATAAAACTATCTATATTCCTATATTCCTTTGAGGTTTTACTATTTCTGAACCTTTTCTAAGTCATAGAATTGGAATTAAGTGAAAAATGTATAAATTGCACTTTTTGTGCAAAGTTGCATTGTTGAAAGTTGTAAAAGTTCCTCAAATTTGTAACTTACTGGAAAAAAGGTCATGGGATCGAATTGTCTACTCTATTAGCTTAGGATGGCCTAGTAAACCCTATCCTCAACCTTGTCCTATCCACTTCTGTGCTCGAATATTCTCAGGCACGCCAAACTGGAATGTCCCTAAGGGTCACTAAATGCCACAGGGCTACGATCTTTGACAGGGCGTATGTCAGAGCTCATGTGAGGTATGGATGCAATTCTAGTTCCTATAGGACCGTGTTGTAGAGACCTACAATAAATTCTCTCACTTTTTGGAGATCACATTCTATTTTCATTTTACAATGCCATCTCGGGTGATGCTGAAACCTGTAGTGTTGGCTAGTACAAAGTTTCCAACTGCCAAATCTCTCTCACCTTTCATCGCGGGATCAAATTGTCTGCTCCATTAGCTCTGGGTGGCTAGGTAAAATCTATCCTTTACCTTGTCTTGTCCAAGTCAGTGCTCAAACATTCTCGGACATGCCAAACTAGAATGTCCCTAAGGGTCACTAAATGCCACAGGGCTACAATCTTTGATGGGGCGTATCTTGGAGCTCGTGTGAGGTATGGATGCATTTCTAGTTCCTACAAGACTATGTTGTAGAGACCTACAATAGCCTCTCTCACTTTTTGGAGATCACATTCCATTTTCATTTTACAATGCCATCTCAGGTGATGCTGAAACTTGCAGTGTTGGCTAGTACAAAGTTGCCAACTGCCAAATCTCTCTCACCTTTCATCATTGGATCAAACTGTCTACTTTGTTAGCTCTAGGTGGTCGAGTAAACCCTATCCTCAACCTCATCCTATCCCCTTCAGTGCTAGAACATTCTTGGGCACACCGCACCAGAATGTCCCCAAGGGTCACTAAATCCCATAGGGTATGATCTTTGACGGGGCATATCTTGGAGCTTGTGTGAGGTATGGATGTAATTATAATTCCTATAGGACCATGTTATAGAGACCTAAAATAACCTCACTCACTTTTTGAAGATCATATTCCATTTTCATTTTACAATGCCATCTCAAGTGATGCTGAAACTTACAGTGTTGGCTAGTACAAAGTTGCCAACTGCCAAATCTCTCTCACCTTTCATCATGGGGTTGAACTATCTACTCTGTTAGCTCCAGGTAGCTAGGTAAACCCTATCCGCAACCTTGTCCTATCCACTTCAATGCTTGAACAATCTTGGGCATGCTGAACTGGAATGTCCCTAAGGGTCACTAAATGCCACAGGGTTACGATCTTTGACGGGGCATATCTCAGAGCTCGTGCGAGGTATGGATGCAATTCTAGTTCCTACAAGACCATGTTGCAGATACCTACAATAACCTCTCTCTCTTTTTTGAGATCACATTCTATTTTCATTTTACAATGCCATCTCAAGTGATGTTGAAACTTGCAGTGTTGGCTAGCACAAAATTGCCAATTGCCAAATCTCTCTCACCTTTCGTCATGGGATTGAACTGTCTACTCCATTAGCTCTAGGTGGCTGAGTAAACCCTATCCTCATCCTCATCCTATCCCCTTCACTACTCAAACATTCTTGAGCATGCCGAACCGAAATGTCCCCAAGGGTCACTAAATCCCATAGGGCTGCAATTTTTGACGAGGCATATCTTGGAGCTCATGCAAGGCATGGATGTGATTCTAGTTCCTACAGGACCATATTGTAGAGACCTACAATAACCTCTCTCACTTTTTTGAGATCACATTCCATTTTCATTTTACAATGCCATATTGGGTGATGTTGAAACTTGCAGCGTTGGTTAGTACAAAGTTGCCAACTACCAAATCTCTCTCACCTTTCATCACGGGATTGAACTGTCTACTCCATTAGCTCTAGGTGGCTAAGTAAACCCTATCCTCAACCTCATCCTATCCCCTTCAGTGATCGAACGTTCTCAGGCATGCTGAACCAAAGTGTCCCCAAGGGTCACTAAATCCCATAAGGCTGCAATCTTTGACAGGGCATATCTTGGAGCTCCTACAAGGTATGGATGCAATTCTAGTTCCTACAAGACCATGTTGGAGAGACCTACAATAACCTCTCTTTCTTTTTGGAGATCACATTCTATTTTCATTTTACAATGCCATCTCAGGTGATGCTGAAACTTGCAATGTTGGCTAGTACAAAGTTGCCAATTGCCAAATCTCTCACACCTTTCGTTGTGGGATCAAATTGTCTACTCCTTTAGCCCCAGGTGGTCGGGTAAACCCTATCCCCAACCTCATCCTATTCCTATGTGAAAATGGATAATCAATATTGACTAACTTTAAAGAAGTTAAGAAAAGGGGAAATTTAGTTAACAACATTGGAAATTTAGTTTAAAACATTGATAAATTGTTAATGAAGATAAAATATTGAATGGACTTATATCAAAGGTAGTGATGTAAAAATATAAGATATGAGTCAAAGGGGGATAAATGAACTATTGGCGAATGCTACTCAAGGAGAGAAGTGTTATAGTTAAGATATGAGTCAAGCAAAGACATGAAGAAGAGAAGTGTTGCAAGGAGGAGATGAATGGTTTATTAGTTCTATGAGTATTTTCATAAGGGGGAATATATAATAGAAAAAAGTGGAAACATTATTGTGTTTCATCATAATTTGAAGATGATAAATATTGGTGAATAGAGAAGGTCTGAGGCCATGCACCAATTCATGCACCAATTATCTAGTAATTACTTTGAAAACCAAACCAAGTGTGGCCTTATTAGGTCTATGTACTTTACATGGGTTAGGTGCTACAGGAATGGAATTGGGAATCTAGGCTTTGGAGTCTTAAATAAATTTCAAAAGGGTGTCTAAATCTACCCATAGAATAGTTAGATTTCAACCTAAGAGGAATTTAAGTCTAGAAAATCAGATTAGGAGACCTAAAAGGAATTTTATGATAGTCAACATGTTGTACTGCATGACAATTGGAGGATTAACCAAGAGTTGATTCTCAATTAGTTCAACATAAGGAAGGTGTCCCAATAGAAATTTGGGGTTGGTGAAGCCATTGGTGAAGAGTTACAGTTATTGGCTTGGAATAGGGCTAGTATCCCTAAAACAAAAAGGTGCAAGATCTTGATTGGAGAAATACTCAACTTGGAGGAGTTCACAAATGACCCTATCACTTTAGATAGGCCACAAAAATGATATCCTAAAGGAGTAAGATATTAGGAAGGCCACAAGTTTAGTTTGGTATATTAGGAAGAAGAAAGTGCTTAAACCTCACTTCTTGCTCAACATCTCTGCATTAGTGAGAGGGAGATGAAGAGGATAGATGGCTACATAGATATGGAAAAAATAGAAATATGAAGAGCGGGGGTGGGGGAATAAGAGAGAGTGAGATACAAGATAGAGTGAGATACAAGGATAACATGAGCCAAAACTACCAAATTGCAGTGCTTGAATCCTTCATTAGAAAATTGACACCCAAATTTGAATACAAGTCTACAAAATAACATGTTCCTTCCCCTTGTCATACTCTTTTATTTCCTTTTAAAGATGCTCTATGATTTTCCATAACATGCATTGTAAATTTGTTAACAAGTATAGCTCCCTCTTACAAGTATCTTATGTGTCATCTTAGATTCGTCACCCTCTCATGTGAGATATCTCTCTTTCTTATACATCAAAACTATTTATTAAACTTTTATTTTTACCTTAATCTAGTTACTATATAATAATAACAACACATTCCAATCAACTGGTGATTATGTTACAATCATTAATGTATGAAAACACATAAAACTATCAGTGATTATGTTACATTTATGATTTTTTAAATGACTTTTTTTTGCAAATAATCCATCTTTTCTCTACTATCTCTGACATTTTTCAATTGATGATAAAGAATGGTGGTTATGTATTGAAGCTCAACAAGATAATTGTGTTTTTTCTTCTTGTCTATATTCTTTTTGTAACAATGATTTTTTCTTCTACACAAAGTTTGTGACCACTTGTGATCAAATTTTTTTCTTATTTTTAACATAAATATTTAGAGAACTTTTGATCTAATTTTGTTGGATAGAGTAATTTCAAACTACTGATTTCTTTAATGGAGTTCCTAATAAATCTAAGGTTCTCATTTAGGTGACCAATTGCCAGGAGGTCCATGAATATTGCTTGATAAAGTCTATTGCCAATCAATATTGTATCAAAAATTCAAACTAATTAGGTATTGAATTAAACTTGATAAAAGAATGATAGAGAAGGAAAACTTTAAACATGAACATGATCATAAATCATATGACAATGACATATTGCAAATGACTAACTTATGCTTAAACAATGATAAAGTTTATTGTTAATCAATATTCTATCAAAGTTTTGAATAAATTAGGCATTGAATTTAATTTCATACGTGCACATATCTAATTTAATGTCAGACACGAACATATCTAATTTAATTTCATACATGAACAAACAAGAACAAACATATCATGTCATATTTCGTATATGAACAAACATATCATATATTAACCAATAATGTCATAAGTCGAATAATGTCATAAATCAAATAAATGTCATACATCAAATATAGAATGTCATATACATCAAATATGTATCGAATATGTCCACTGATGCCTATATATACATGTATAGATCAACTACATCTTTTCCTTCCCATGAGGGGAAGGAAACAAGTCTCTCGATATCCTCTACTATTGTGTGGAGGGATACAGTGGAGATGACGAGGCCCTCCTGACAAGCTCACTCAACCTCTTGTTGAGGCTCTTCTCTAGCTCCAACTAATACAAAGAAAGTAGATATGAATCAATATTTATTATATGTTGAAATCAAATATATGTATACAAAAAATCAATTATTTTCTTACCGCCAACAAATAGTCACTCTGTAAGTTCACCTCAAATGCTCATGGATGATTAGGCGTGATGAGACCCTACAAAAATTCAATAAATATAATCACTTATAAATAACATTAGAAATTTTGAGATTAACTATTATAAACAACAACTAAAATGAAGAAAATTCTTTCATACTTCTGTTAGTGGCTGTGAGCTAGCCACAGCTGTGGCTGCTCCACTATCAATAGACTGTCATAGATGAGGAGGTGTGTCCAACATCATGAGCTGCATGTCATAAAATACACATTACATCTAACATGAAACATAAAATAAATATAATCAAATGAATTAAATTAACATGAAACAATTGTACCTGTGTGAAGCTCGTACGATGTTTATGCTCTGAGTCCGTGGTAAAGGTTGAGGGTCCTATGGAGAATTGATGCACATGAATAATTTTTTTTGTCAATCCTTAATATGATTACGTAATAAATATATGTATTAATTAAAATGATTAAATCAATACATACCTCAGGACTCGTGGAAGGGACAAAAAATGGGCCTGGAGGATCGCTGCTAGGCCCAACAACACTCTGACCCTAAATTTTGAACAATGTCAATAGATGCTAATTAATTAATCATTCACTATACATATGAAATGTGATCAAATTAGTAAATTATAATTGTAATTTACCTTTGTGTCAATGCTAAATGTGTCATTCAGGAACTGATCGGTGACAAGCCCATCATCTGCACCATCTCCAGCATGAGTGTCAAATGTGCATAGGGATCTGCATGAAGTGCACATTTGACCACAATGCATAGAAGGCTCCCCCTCAACTAATGGGCTCATGGAATAAATGAGGGTCTGCGTCAAAGCACTAATGGTCCCTAGAGTGTTGGCCTCTACATTTTCCTTCACAATTGAAGGAATAGTCACATGCTCACGCTGTGACTTGACCACAGGTGCCCTAACTACATTAGGGTCATGACGTACTCCTGGCCTCTCAAATGATGACCCCCCACCTCTACCCTAGGAGTGTAATATATCAAAATAATTGGGGATCTCCCCAAGGAAAAACTTACAATATAATTTCTTCAAAAAATACATGGGGACCTCATGATTGTTGCAAGGAGGGGCATCAAAAACCATCCACCATCTATCCCAAAAATTGTTTCTAATAGCATTGTGTATGCACCAATGGATGGGGAATTGTTTAGTACCCTCTCTAATAGTATTTTGTTCACTGGGTTTTCTAAATAATGCACATATACTACCTTTTGGTATTTCTTTTTTTTTTAACTTCTTCATATGACAATTTATTTGCATAAAATCTTTTTTATTCATCCCTCTTAACTCACCAAATATCTAACTAACCACTAACCGAGGCTATTTGGGTGTTAATGGATTCGAGGGATGATGCCAATTGAGCCCTCATTGGATTGGTTTTTCTGGATTCTTTCAACTGAGTAATGAGTCTTTCTAATTCAGTTTTGCCTCTCTCTATTTCATTTATTATATTTTCTTGTGTGCCTGGCAGAGTTCTTGCAATTGGTTCAGGTTGTGGAATTTGTTGTTCTTCTTGAGGAGGGTTTTGGTTTTGAGGGTTTTGAGGCTCTTGTGGATTTTCTAGTTGATTATGGACATTTCCTGATAAAAAATCAATTGAAATCCAAATAAATAAACAAATCTAAATGAAATTTTTAAAAACCCTACAAAACAATATAAAAAACCTATAAAACAATATGAAAAACATATTAAACAATGCAAAGTTAAGTTTATATCACTTACGGCATCGTCATGGGTGTGCTTGTTATCTTTGATTTCGTTGGTGAGGAGGCATATTGGCAAATGATGGTGAAAACTTGGGTTTTCCCATGTACATGCTGTTCTTTGTGGGAATAGCAAAAAATGAAGATAAAAATGATGGGTTGTGGGTCTACAGCCCATCATATATACTTTTTTGATTACACATATAGCGCATACGTGCTATAGCGCGTACGCACTATTGAAATTAGGAAAAAGGAAAAACCTTGTCACCTTTTTGGCACCACAACTTGGTGCATATGCACTGGGAGTAAAATACACTCCCCTTCTACCACCACATGGTTGAGTTTCTACTCGCAGGTACTATGATGGCAGTGGTACTCTATACCCTACCACCACAGCCCTTGCGATAGTAGGGCACTATTTTCGAAGGCCGGTGGGCCTTTAAAAATATGCTCAGGTATTTATTTTATTATTTTATTATTATTATAAATTATATTAATTTATTTATTTTAAATAACATTTAAAATTATTTATTAAAAAGTAAATAATATTGAATTTTAGTTCTTATTTATTAATTTTAATTAATGAATTTTTATATATTAATAATTTTTAATTTTTAATATATTATTAATGGATAAGAATATAATTAGTTTGTATAATTATTAATTAATTTAGTTAAATTTAATTTAATTAAGATTAGTTAATAATTGAAGTTATGCAATAAAGTGGTAAAATTCATTTAGATATTATTAATAACTTTGACTTGTAATGAAAGTGTAAAGAATTGTTACTTTAAAGTCAATTAGAATTGTTTAATATAGTTCATTTAATAAAAGATTAAGATTATTATATTCCACATTCATTAAATAAATAAATAAATTTAAATTAAGTTTAATTTATGCGTAGGGATATTTAGTGAATTTAGTTTTATTTTATTAAATAATAATATTGACTTTAATAAAATTGAGAACTGGCTTTATTGGAAGGTAGTAGATATTATTTTAGAAATATTAATTAATAACATTGAAAAAATATATATATTTATTGAAATTACCTTGATTGTTTATAAAATGAAGGTAGATTTATATTTAATGATCAACTATTATTATTTATTGGTGATAATTATTTTAGAGTCATTAATGGGATCTAATAGTGAACTTGGAAATAAGAATAATTATGTGATATGTTCTAATACAAGAACAAAATAAATAGTGAGGGTTAAAATGTTAATATTATGTGCTAAAAAAAAAGATACTAATACTGAAATGAGAACCATAACCTTACATTAACTCAACAATATGCTTTCAACTTAAACCAAACTATTAGACTATTATGCTTTCTATGTACTATCTATGCTTTGGTCATTTTGGGGTTGATTAGATGTTGACCAGTTTAGGTTGTTACCAGAGGCTCAGGGGTTGTGTGATTGTAATGCTATGTTGCTTTGATCTTGATCTTTAAAACCAACCATTGTAATGTGTTTAGTATGCTCTATGATGAATTGTATTTATTGTTGTTATTGCTTTCCAGTCTTCTTGTGTGAAGCTAAGGAATATGTAGATGAGATACCTAACTTAAGCATTTTTAATTCCTTGATCAATTATTATTGAATTTGTTTCCAGTCACCTTTATGGGACTGAGATGTTTGTTTCCTTTGATCTTGGTGATGTCATGGTGTGACATGTTTGTGTTAACAATTTTGAGTCATTGATCAATATTATTGGGATGCTTTCTAGTTGCTCATTGAGAACCACAGGATATTGTGATTTATTTTTGATGCTTTCCAATTGCTCGTAGAGAACTGATGTGATTATTATGGATTATCTTTTGGTGCTTTCCAATCACTTGTGTATGACTTATGTGATTTTTATATGATTATTTATTTGTGCTTTTAATGAGCCTAGGGTAGGTTATATATATGTAGTATTGGGAAGTGGCTTGCAATAGGGGCCATGGGCCCTAAGTGGTTCTGAAGGTAACCCATTGTAAGTTGTTTAATAAGTGAACATATTACACTAAACAGGAATAAAATGAGCCCAATAAGAGTCTTTCTATGTTCTTTCCCATGCCTCCAATGCTAGTACAAACTAGGATGAGTGTAGAGAGAATGCTTTGTTGTGACCTTCCATTCTATAGTATGCCTTGTCAGTACAAGAGGATACTAGTGGCCACATAGGGATCACTAGGGACCTAGGGGTCCTAAGGGACTGCTCAGGTAACTCGAGCATGATTTGTGTAACGACACTTGCCTGCTTTCATAGTAGGTTCCACACATGTCTTTTGTGCCTCTTGGGCTAAATGTTGATCTATGTTGGAACCTTTGAGTTAGTATACTTTTAGGATTTCTTGGACTTAGCGAGTATTTGTGTTATGTGATTTGATATCCTATTTGGAACTTGAAACTATGTCCTCATTGCAGTAGGAATGGGCCATTTAGGTTCTACACAATCTGGTGGTAGTGCTTTTTACTCTTACCATTGAGATCCATCCATAGTCACTATGGTTGGAGCATTCCTTGTTGGCATTTACTTTCATTCTATCTTGTATCATTTGATGGATGGGTATATCTTATGATGGATGTTTATATCTTTCATGGTGGATTATTTTATTTATTTCATTATAGTTTGTATCATGGATTTGAGGAGGAGATGTATCTTTATATCTACATATGTATATTCTTTTAGCCTTTCATACCCTATGATATGTATAGTGGATGATTGAGCATTTCAAATTTAATTTTCCAAGAGGCGCTCAGAACAAATGTATATTATTTAAACTAGACATTGGACTTTCTAATTATTCTTTCATGTGGATGTGGTAGTTGTTAGACTTAGAAAAAATTAAATATAAATGTGACTCAACTTCTTGGGATCCTTAAGGAATGTAATCTGTAATGTATGCTTATAGTCAATTGTATGTTATTGCTTCCACTACTATGTATTTCATGTGTATGATTATCTTTCTTGTTTATATATATATATATATATATATATATATATATATATATATATATATATATATATATATATATATTCCAAACTTAGTAAAACTTTAGGTTAATTTTTTTGGATCCCTTGGCGGGGTGCTACAATATGCATTTATGTCAACAAAAGTTGTCTTCTACTAAGAGCATCAGCAACTCTATTAGACTTCCCACTCCTGTGCTTCAAAGAAAATGTATAGCACTGCAATAAATTGACCTACTTCAAATACCTTTGGTTTAATTTTCCTTGACTCTTCAAACATTGCAAAGTTTGATGATCAATATACAAACCAAAGTCCTTAGGAAGAAGATAGTGTCTCCACTTCTTCAATGCTTGAACTATAGCACAAAATTCCTTATCATGAACATAATATTTTCTTTTTTCACCATTAAACTTCGCACCAAAATAAGAAACATGTCTATCTTCTTGGCTCAAAATAACCACGAGCATTACATTCTCCTTGAAAGATGCTCTAAAATTTAGGTATTGCTAAAATAGGTTGCTCAATAACTTTTTGTTTCAAAAAATTAAAACTCTTATCTACTCCTATAGTTCACTTAAATTATTTCATATCCCCTCTCATTATTTTAGTCAGGGGTCCATAGACACCACTAAAACCTATTATGAATGTTCTGTAAAAACTAGCCAGTCCATGAAAATACCTTTACCTCTTTCACACTTCTTGGAGTAGGCCATTCAAGGATAGCCTTCACTTTCTCTGGATCCATTTTCAGACTTTTTATTGAGACTAAAATCTTAGGTAAACCAACTCCTTCCTTACTAAACCACACTTCTTTAGGTTTGTCAAGAGTTTTTATTCCATCAACTTATCAAAAACCTTGTGAATATGGATCAAATGCTCCTGCAATGTATTATTAAATATCAAAATATCATCTAAGTAAATAATGACAAACTTACCTTGAAACTCCTTTAGTACCTCATTCCTGAGCCTTGTGAAAGTGCTTAGTACATTGGTTAGCCCAAAAGGCATGACTAACCACTTGTACCATCCTTCCTTTGTCTTGAAAGAAGTCTTCCACTCATCACCTTCTTTGATACGAAGCTGATGGTACCTACTCTTTGGATCTATCTTTGTGAAACACTCAACTTCACTCAAACAATCCATAATATCATCCATCCTTGGTAATGGAAATACATATTTGATTTTGATCTTGTTGATAGCATGAGAATCTATACACATCCACCATTCTCCATTCTTCTTTGGTGCTAATACGGTTGATATAGCACATGGACGCAGACTCTCTTGAATCAACCCCTTCTGCAACAACTCATGAACTTTTTTTTTCAACTCTTCACTTTCTATTGGTGCCATTTTGTACTCTCCCTTGTTTCAAAAAGTAGCTCCTAAAACCAAATCCATTTGGTAACAGGTCTTCCACATTAGGGGCAATCTATTAGGTATATTATCTGGTACAATATTAGAAAACTCTCCCAACATATCTGCAACTTCTATAGTTACCTCTTGTTCTTCTTTTTTACTATCTTTAGGAATTACAGAAACACATATATACTCATGTTTCATACCTTTGAGAATATATTTTCCATCACCAAAACATATTCTAGCATGACTAAATACCTTTTCTTTTTTGTCCATCAATGGCTCCAACTTATGTTTCACTCCATCCTTGGTCATAGTGCATGTATTTTCTCTCCCATTGTGTATAGCATTCCTATCAAACTACCATGACCTACCCAAAAACATATGACATATTTCCATAGCTATGATATCACATAGTACCTCCCAATCTTGAACTTTATTGAGCACTGCTTATTGACCATACCGTGTGGGCATCTTGCACCCAAGCTATATAGTATGGACACGAGTGTTTTTGCCTCTTCAATTTAACTTGGTGATCTTCATTTTTGACACCAAATTGTTAGTACTTCCACCACCAATGATCACATCACAACACTTATCTTCACATTTGCACAATGTGTGAAACAAGTTCCTTCTTTGATCAAGTTCATTCTCACCCTTTATAATGACTCTTTTGTTAACCTAGACTTCTTCTCTTTTAGGATCTTTAGAATGTAATTTTTGGCATCTTCATCAACATGTGAAACTCTGGCCTAGCCTTCTATTCTTTAATCTATCCTTCCTTGGTACTGGGTACATCAAAATTATCTATACCCTTCTCTATTGTGAAAACATTTCCCATGAAAGCCTCTTCTTCCAGATTTTTTTCCCCTACCTCTTCCTCTCTAATCTCTATTGTTTTGATCATGGAAATGATTGGAATTGTTTCTCCCCTAGTTCTAACTTCTACCCCTAGCCTCATCCTTTTTCTTTTTTATCATCATTATAGGCTCTATAATATCATCTGCTAGATCTTCCATTGTGAACTCTTCTACTATTCTCATTGTCAAACTTCTTGCTCAATTTTTTCTCAACTTTTAGGGAAAATTGGTATGCCTTCTCACTACTATTCATCAAACCAAACTCAACTTTTCCTGTGTTCTTTCCCTAACCCATTAAGATAATGGGAGACTTGCTCATTATTAGCTTATGCATGGTCAATTCTAATGAGAACTTCATAGAAATATTTAGTATACTCTTGAATAGATTTTCTTGCTTGATTCAACCCTTGCATCTTCTTCAACAGATCAAGCTTTAGTTTAATTATTATCTGATCCGATCTAGTGCTTTTTAACTTTCCCTTTCTATTTCACAACAACTAAACCTCTTGCCACCAAATATTTGCATGTCCCTTCAGCTTTGCCTCTACAAAATTGACCCTATTAATATCCTAAATATCTACATACTCAAAGTACTCCTCCAATTCATTGATCCAATTGATCATCTCCTTTGGGATAAGATTTCCCACAAATTATGGGAACTTCAAACTTAGGTCTTTTCCCAATCTTAGAGATGGCCCTAAAAATCCTCTCTTACTCTAGGTTTAGAACTGCCTCTTGTTTGACATTTTCTTCTACTTCTTTGTCATCCTCATTTTCATAGCTTAGTGGAAGATTTATTCCTCTATGAATTTTTTCTTCCAATGCTTTCATTTTTCTTTGGAGGGCTCTAAAAATCTCAAGTGTAACACCTACAACTCTTCTGTCATGCTCTCTTCATGGAGGCATTTTTACACTTCTATTGAAACCCTAATACAAACTACCTCATAATTAGTGATTTTTCTACATGCTCAACCCAAACCATGGTTTTGGTGCAAACTGCCCCATAGTCGACAAGTTGTCCACATACTCAAGAACAATACCACTTGATGAAGAGTGCTACAATTAATACCCTAAATATATAACAAAAACAAAGAAACAACAAAAAATGTGAGAATGAAATATGGACTTCTTATTTGTGTCATAAATGTAGGATTACAGAATTCACAAGTGCATATGCTAATCCACACAGGCACCTTCATCATAGCAATTTGCAAGACTAGACTGCAAACTGGCACTCAGAGATTTCCTAGACAATTTTTGAGCCTTTCTTAAACAGGAAATTTTATGCCACCCAGGAAGGTTCTAGACATTAAAACTTAATACCTAGGGGGAAAAGACCCTAAAAAAAACATATAGAGTTGACCAAATACACATTTGACAATTATATTAGAAATTTCAAATAGCCCAATTTTGGAAGGCCATAACTCCCAAACCATTGCACTGATTGGCTATTATAACTAGTTTTTGAAAATGCCAACTCTTAATGTATAGGTTTGGAATGGAACTAGTGCCCTTATTCTATTTTTTGGATCTTATCTAGGCACTCTAAGACCTCCAATAGTGAGATTCCTCAAGTATTTAGGTCAAATAAAATGAATCTACCTAAAATCCCTCACATTGTGCCAGTCTACAATATTTAAAATATGTTAGGAATTTAAAGCTATTGTTCCTTGATTGGTAGCCATACTAAAGTAGCCTATCCAATACTTCTTTTTTCCAAGAATATAATGATCCAAACCTTTTATGATGCCATTTTATCTTTCAACAACACTAGATTATCAGAAAAATCTAGTGACAAATCTACAATGAATAAGCCTATCTTCTTAATAATCTTATTTAAAAAAATTATTTGACATGTAGTGGATAATTTATTTTTTAATACTTCAAAAATATTGGTCATATTAGATGATCATTGTCACATGATATGAATTTCATGTTCTCTTCAATCTATTCAACATTATTTTATATGTGTGCAACAATTTACACCAATTTTATTTATCTCCATTATTGTATTTCTCCTGGAAAGATGACAAAGTGATGAGGTTTCATGGGGATGTTTAGACCAACTAGAGAAGGTCATTGTTGTTCCCATGATTTTTCCATTGTTTAATTTGTAGTTACTAAGTATGGTTTCATTGAATTGTTTCACTTTGAAACATAAAAAATTATTTTTGATGTGTGTGTGTGTGTGTGTGCATGTGCACATGTACATGTGTGTGTGTTTGTTTGTTTGTGTGTGCATGTGTGTGTGTGTGTGTGTGTGTGTGTGTGTGTGTGTGTGTGTGTGTGTGTGTGTGTGTGTGTGTGTGTGTGTGTGTGTGTGTGTGTGTGTGTGTGTGTCTGTGTGTCTGTGTGTGTGTGTGTGTTGTGTGTGCTTGCATGCATGTGTGTTTCTATATATAAAAAAATCATTTACATATAAAAAAATCATTTACATAAGTACATAATTGGTTTATTTTGACCCTAGTATGCTGGTTATGGTAAAGGTAAGTTTATTTTTCTATGCATCTTTTCTCTATTACTTATAGCCTCAAGTCCAAATTGTCCAAATCATCACTTCCTATCAAATATCTATTACTTTTAAAACAAATTACAACTAATAAGGAATAATTTTTAAAACCAATTTGCAATCAATCTCTCCCTTATAGATCATTGTATTGTATACATTGAACAAACTAAAATACTCCATTAGGTTCACTATGTCACCATAAGTTTTAGAATATGGTGGGAACCAAGGAGCTATCCATCTATATGAGTTCATTTATCTCCTTAATGTGAACCAAATAAGGATCTAAAAATCCTAAGCAATTGGGAGTTCATCCACCTATCATGGAGGTTTTTAATGTGGGCTTCGTAGTAGTGATTATCCCTAGGAATACCCTATTGTACACCCAAAGGTTGTTGGGGTTCTAAATTATGTATCCTACAATAGTGACTCATGTAGATATGGTGTATATAAATCTTCACCATGTTGCATTTATTTATACTAAACCTCATTCTTTTGAGACTCTAATTATAGTACCGTTCATATCCCTCATAAGAATTATGAATAGTTCTCTCAAAAGGGAATTTATCTTCCTCATTTTTCTCATAGCTAAAGCAACAACAGGCACCTCCCTTTTGAATATTTTACTACTATCACTATTCATGAGGTCTTCAAACTTATTTTTGTATAATCTCATCATTATTTTAACCTTCCAACACATATTATAAAATTTGAGTCTTCTTGGAGACTTCCTATAAAAGAAAAAAAAGGTTACCCTATTCAACCAACTTCTTTATAGGTAGCCTATGGAAAATTAGATATCATATGCTTTTCTCGGTTAGGCCTAATGGGTCTAGTCCAAAGATGCTACCATAGTTTTTTCAATGATATTGAGTAAAGGACAAAGTTCCAAGTTCTTTGAAGATGGGTTAAATATCATGATTATTAACCATATATGAGTAAATTTTTTAATTTCAAAGAGGAACAAGCCATATCCCATCTAAAATCATATTCACAATAACTCACAACACATAAAAGGGGGTGAGGTAGGCACACAATAACCTCCTTCAACATGGATTGAGATTTGATCTATGATATTGGAAATTAGCATTCACAATAGATATCCTACTAAGATAATAGGTTACTTAAGATAAAATAGCCACAAACTTTCTCTTTCCCTAGATTTTAGAGAGTATCCTTATAATAGGGCCGACAATATATCATAATATTGAAATATAAACCATATTTATTTATGCCCCATAATTATATCTCCTTATTAACATGCCTATTATTAGTATTAAGTTATCTAACATTTCCTTGGGCCTTCTAAATCATCACAAACACAACAAAAGTAGTAGGTAATATTTTATATCATTTATAAACATGATCACAAAATGGAACCCCTTTCCAAAGGGGTCCCTATTTGGGACTAACCTCAATGTGTTTTGTCATAGAAAAACCTTCCAAGCCTCTTATCCTTTTAATGTGTTTTGAAAATATTCTTATATCTTTAATGAAACAGAGTTTGTAGTCTCAAATCCTTAAAACCTAAGCCTCTATTACATTTACTCATAGAACAAGATGTTCTTCTGGATACATGCCCCATTTTTCCTTCTTTACTATTAGATCACAAAGTCCATAATTGATGTTTAAATAAAAGAAAAATGGAAACTTTGTTAAGAAAATTCTAAGGTATAACAAATTTTGTAAGAAAATAAAATCTTATAGAAGTATTGAAGTCTTCCCTCCCATGATAGATAATGTATTTTCCATTTCCTCATATTTTTCTTTATCCATTTATGATTTCATGAACTCCTACATTTCATACTTACAACAATAGATAAATATATCCATACTTATCTAGTTAGGTAGTTAGGGCACCTCACACAAGATTGAATTAATGAAACTATCTAGGAAACTTAGTTTTTAAATTTGGGAGAATTAATTCAAGCAAGGACACATTTCTTTCATAGGCCTCACAAAACATATCCAAATTTCCCATTAAGGCAATCATGAAAATAAATTTATTTCACCTTAGTAGACAACACTTTATATCTTAACAAGTAAAATAGTACCTCAACAAAAAGTCACAAATATGGACATGGCTAATTGGAATACCTTCTTAATAGATCTATATAGAAGAAATATTTCTGACCTTAGGTCATTTACATCAAAATAAACCTTGGAATGATTCATGATTATTCAAACCTTCTCAAAGAATATTTAGTAAATATTAGACTCTCTATCATCATAATAATAAATGTTTACTGAATGGTTTTATAAGTTTTCTTTAAATCAAGGAGGAACATAAAAGCTCTTTTATTTGCCTCCTAGGCCCAAATTTTTGCTTCTCTATAGGTGATTAACTTATTTAGGATCTATGCCTCTTTAGAAAAATTGGATTGGGTACTACTTACAACCTTTGGAAGGATCCCCTATATCCTTTTAGCCAACACAATTTTTTAATATTTTATATTAGACACTATACAAAGTGATAGGACTCATATTGTTGATGAGTGTGTTATTCTCATCCCTAAAAGTAAGTTTAATCCAATGATTTTTACCCAATCATATCATGTTAACTCCTTTTATATCTAAAGTACTTCCTTCACTATCTATTTACAATACCAAAGGAATTATCATTTTAAGGGCCAGAATTGGATTATGTATCTTGTCAATTCTCAATTCTTTTTCTAGACTACACACATATTATTGATGGATCTTTTTTTAAGTCCTTGTGCTTCAAATTTATGAGAATAAAATATATTTAGTTAATGATAAATAATATATTGAATCTCATGAGATATGGGCTCATGTGAAACACAACCCATGAAACTTGGGTCAATGATTTTGACAAAAAAAATTAGACAATTGAATCATACTGAAGCAATATCACAATTTGACTTATTGTGGAAAATATATCCTACTAACTAGTAGATGTGTTTAAGGATCTCTATAATTAATGGTTTAGAGTTAAAAATAATTTCTTAAGGCTTTTAAAATAGCTAATTGCAAGAAGATTAGGTTTACTCATGGAGGAAACACCATAACTAAGTGTTCATAAGATAGAGTAATATTAGGATTTGTTCCTCCGAAAAAATTGTGCTTCACCTCTTTCAATTGGCAAGATTAATGTTAACTTTAATGAATATTTTATATTGGAATATAATTTTGTAAGCTTTTTCAAATTTATTTTATCAAGAAGAGTGGCTTCACTATGGAATAAAAATTTCAATTAAGTGCGCTCAAGCTAAAATAGTACTAGGATGGCTGACCTCTTGGGAAGGGTTGGTGCTTCACCTATGTAAGGATCATCTATATGAAATTAATGCTAAGAATCATAATATTTATAATGAGAGATGGGATCATTATTGACACTAATCATGAATCATGGGTAATAGAGTTTGACAAAAAAATGCATAGATGAATCTTGATAGCATTACCACAATTTTACAATTTGACTTCCTATAGAAATTATCTACTACTAATCACTTCATTGAGGTTTTTTAAAATCTTGATAGTAGTATTCTATATAAGGTTAATTTAAAATTGGAACCCATATGGTTCTAGCTATATTTCATATATTCCTTTGTTGTAATAGTGGTGGGATTGTTCTCCCTTTGTCACTACTTCTATATTGTTTCATATAGTTAATTAATTTCTCTTTATTGAAATCTATAATTAATGAAAGAAAAAATTATAATTTTTTAATTATTTTCTCTCTAGAAAATATAAAATTAAGAATGGTGAATTCTCAATTTGTAGTTCATATTGAGAGGATATATCTTGGTGAATAAATATAGACATGTTCTTTGAGTTAAGATAAGTAGAAATAGGGCATGTAAAAATATTTGAATGAGCTAGAGTAAGTATGTCAAGTCTATCTTGGTGATATCTAGAATGAAAAATTGACATCAATTAGATGTTTTATCTTCAAATGGGACAGATATTTTTATAGATGGTTGTTGGAAAAATCCCACCTAAGATGGAGGACATGTTCACAATATCTAATTTGATTTTTTTAAGAAGCTTGATTTACATTATAGTTTATATAAGGTAGTGGGAGTTATTACTTTTATTATGCCCAAAATTTCATATAAGACCATATACTCATTGAATACTTGAGAACCCCCATTCTTTAGGCATTATACATTTGAAAATCCCCATGCTCATCAAGTTTGATTGTTCTAGCATCTATTTAGTGGTGAAATGTAGACTCTTTAATAAGATGTAGGAGTTCACTTGACACACTAAAGCATTCAAATATGTATACATAGGGAAGTAGATAATCTCCAAATATGATTACTTTTTGAATCCAAATGAGATTCAAAAGTCCTAAATAAAGGAAGGGATTCCAATACCAAATTTTAACTGTGAAAAGTAAGGTGATATAAGGAAATAATCTCTTTAGCTCATGTATGGGATGTGTAAATGTAAATACAAGATTGATCAATTGATGAAATTTAAATCTAAATTCTAAATATATGAAAATAACCTAAATAAGATATGGAATTATGGTAAAAATGGAAATGGAAATAAAGATTTAGTACTCACCTTGAATTATGTAGAAGAAGTTATGTTTTTTCCTTGAAAAGTGCAAATCTAGATCTATATCTAAAAATTTGACTGTAGATCCCTGAATATAATGCAAAACCCAGAAACTAAAACCCATAAACTAATTTTCTAATTGGGGCTCTGAGAATAGGTGGGCTTGGTGGAAATCACTCCTTAATTATTCATATGACCATATTCATAGGGCATTGTAGAAAGGTTTACCGATGTTCATTAGAAAGCTTTCATGGAGTTATTTCTAGAGGTGCAATCATAGATTTTCCATCCTTCTCCTACACAAATAAAATTGAGGTTCTTATTGTGGGGTGGATGAGGAATTTACTTGGTCAAACCCTAGATTTAGGAATCATCTTTGAATTGAGCATATAAATTTATTTAAATGAAAAAAGATAAATGTAGGAATTCATCATTCTTGTAAAAAAAACCCTTGTCAATAAGGATTTTTCTTTGTTGTATGTTGGAGATGCTGAATCAGTATGTAAATATAGGGTATCTCTACAATTTGAAATGGATCTAACATAAGAAAATCATGGATCTAATGATATAAATGTACATCAATGAAGAACATGATGAATGCCTCATTATAGATTTCATTCCTTTGTGACCAACAATAGCTAGATCTTGAAGAGGAAATTATCACAAATGATCCTTCAATGCTTGATGAAAAATTCTTATCTTGAATACTTGAAATGATTAAATATTTCAATGCCTTGATTGAAAAGTATAAGTGTATCTTTTATGCATGTGAGATATGAAAAATGAATCCTTCAAGTTTTCTTACATACTAGTGATCGGGCAAGCAAACAATACAAGATGACTAGAGATGGAGAGTTGATTATTTGGAGCTCTAATTTTTGGGCCTCATACCTCATAATCATTGAGGAAGGGATTGAAATCTTCTAGAATAGGTTGAACTAGGTTGACATGTTCCAAAATAGGTCAACTTGGGTTGACATGTTTGTAGGGAATCACTATGACATTTGGGGTCAAATTCTGATGGTGGAGTAATTTGTGGTGATTTTCATGTTTTTCAAAAAAAAGAAATCCTTGATGCCATAATAATACTAATGTCAGTGTCATAATTGTCACACCCTCATGAGTATAAACAAAAAAAAAATACATAAATCATTTCCATTTATTTTGATTATGGAAAACTGCACACGAAAGAGGGTAGATAGCTCTAAACTAGGGTGGAGAGCTCTGAACATTGGTTTACCCTTATGATTGGTGCATTTTGTTTCTATGATATATACATTTCATTTTTGTACCCTTTCTCCACAGTTTCATTATTGTGATATCTACATTTTGTTTATGTGCCCTTGCTTTGCATGGTGGTTTATGTGCCCTTATGATCTACACATTTTGTTTTCGTTCTATTTCTCTTTGATTTCATAGTAATGTCCTTTATTTATGACTTTTTTACCATGTTGTGCCCTTG
Source organism: Cupressus sempervirens (assembly GCA_028749045.1). NCBI lineage: Eukaryota > Viridiplantae > Streptophyta > Pinopsida > Cupressales > Cupressaceae > Cupressus > Cupressus sempervirens. Next base: position 165,056,884 of record CM053793.1, on the reverse strand, counting down.
TGATCTCCATGCTCTTGCTTCATGATTTCATTGTCGTGTCATGCCCTTCCTCTACAATTTCATTATCATTCCCTAGCTCTACCATTTTGTTCAAGGTCTATGTATATGTTCATTTCTTTTTCAGCCAAACATGTATCCCTTTATATTTCCTTCTAAAGATGTATATTTAGAGATATTTTTAAGTCACTTAGTACATCTTAGCACAAAAAAAATTGATCCAACTACATACATATTCTAGAATCCAAATAACAAAATAGTAAAGCTCATTCAACTCATGATAAGTGACTTACCTCAATATCCTCCACAAAAAGAATGAAGACTAGAAGAAATGGGTAGATTTTGCAAAAAAATTTACAAAAACATATCATAGCAAATATGTCTAGAAAGACACTAGTCATAACCCATGCAAATTGGTCTAGTTGTTGATTAGCTAGGTTGATTAAAAATTCATTTAGAACTATCATTAGATTAGGTACAATAAAATGAACAATTAGTTGTTCCTAGCTAGCAGAATCAAATACAAATTTCCAAGGTGATAAAATTGCATGTACATGGAATTGAAGAATAACTTCAATGAAAAGTTGAGTGCAAGGAGTTGAAGAAGCAAGTTTTGCTTATGTGTAAATACCATAATCATGAGGCTGATTCCCTTGCAAAAACCTCCTACCAAAATGATATTACCTATAAACAATGCAAAGGATGTTGAAGTGGTTCCCAACCTCGAAACACTCATATAAGCATTTGATACTTGGGATCATCATAGCGAGATTGTGCCAATACTTGAAGCACTCTTCTAAGCATTTGATATTTAGACTATAAATTCTCAAAGACACTTGGAAGTAACTCTAATCTCATAGTACCTCCTATAAAACATTTATTGATTCTATCCAGTGGCTCCCATAATATCCTCTATGTTGTCTAGCTATTACTTCTACCATGTAGTCTCTGTCTAAAGTTGCTCCTTCTCCTTCTGTTTCTAAAGCCACTCCTTCTCCTTCTATCTTGTGCCTTAAATTTTAATTACCAAACTTCTAAATATATGGATCTACCTTATCTAAAATCAACTTCACAAAAATCAACTTTACATTGTGTTGTAATTTTAGCATATGTGTTTAATCATTAATAGATTTCATTTCAGAATTCAATTTTTTGAGATTGGTCAACACCCTCATTTGCCGACCTCTCATGTCAAGAAATTTTTGTATTGTTTCAACACCATGCTCTTTCTTCTCAGCTAACAGTTCTTCAAGAGCATTTTCTTGTAAAATATTAATTTTGTTGAACACTTGTAAACTCTTAGAAAGTGCATTGTTGTTTTCATGTATGTATGTATATATTTGTGTGTAAGTATATATGTATGTATGTGTGTATATATATGTATGTTGTGTGTGTGTGTGTGTGTGTGTGTGTGTTTGTATATATGTATATGTATGTATTTATATAGACATACATACATACACATATTTATGTGTTTATGTATGTATGTATTTATATAGAGAGAGAGAGATCTTGTGGATTGTGGATTATTTTTAAAAAAAAAACATGACATTAATAATTCTCCATTTGTTTTGATTGATTGTGGAAAGCTACATACAAAAGAGGGTGGAGAGCACTAAACAAGGGTGGAGAGCTTTGAATGTTTGTGGAGATCAATGGAGATGTAGGATTTTTTTTTCTATTCCCTTGTAATCATTGCATTTCATTTTTGTGTCATTCCCTTGTGAGCTATGTGCCCTTTCTTTATGATTTTCTTCAAGAAGAGAAGAGGTGTCTATGTAAATATTCTTTTATTTCCTTTTAAACATGTATCCCTTCTTCATATATAATAGCTTTGGTTAGATTCAAGGATAACTAGTTATGATGATTGTATGCATATGTACATATATGTGTGTATAGTAGTTCACTATGTGAACTACTTTACATGCATACATACACACTTACATAGTCCTTGTGCTAAGTTAAATTAGTCATTTGAAGATATCTTGAATTCACAAAAGAAATTATCCTTGCATTCAATTTGAACTATTCATACTAAACTAAGTATGCAGAAATCAATACTTATAGATTATATTATCTCCTGGTGATTAAGTAAAGATCTCATGCATAATATCATCTAGGTATGATCAGATGCATTCACATTAAGTCAAAATAGGATCAAGTAGATGATCCATTTATTTTACTTCATACTTTTTTTATTGAACATTTTGTTTAACATAATTAGTAATACTAGAATTATATAGCTGCAACTAGTATTGTTGTTTATTTTCTTTAATCATATACATTTAAGACTTATTTTTCTTAAAATTAGACTATATATTTGTTATCATCAAAACACAAATATAGATCTCTAATAGTTATCTTTTTTAATTTCAAGATCTTCATATTTAACGTGAATAGTTTCCACTACTAGATAGTGGAATAGACACAATGTGGATCACATAGCTCATGGCTTTTTCCACCAAATTATATTTTTATTATATTTTTGTCCTTTAAAAATGTTATAGATAAATGTTCTTCTGATTTTTCATACATTGAATAATTTTTTTCTTTTCATTTGAGATGATTTTCTATTATGACATAAAGACATCTATCATAAGGATGGACATGATAAATTTGATCATCCCACTTTCAAAGCTGATTCCCTTATCAAATTAATGAAACTACTTGCAAGTGACACCTTGATTTTCTACAACTTGTCCTATCAACTATTCACACAACCATCTTTCTCTTATCCCACCATAGCACACAACCCTTCATTGAGGTTTATATCTTAGTCCCTCTCTAATTTTTAACCTCATTGAACCTATTTCAAAATGGCTCCATTGGTTCAAGGAGATTCGTATGTTTCACAAATTCATTGTCCTAGGTAGTTTAGTGATTTCAATGTTCAAAAGGGTCTTGGCTTTGTTTGAATGGAATAAAGATGAAACACACATTGAAGAAAAAGGTTTTCATTTGACTAAGTCTTGACATCATTTGAATGTGGACAACATTTATGATGTTTACCAAAACACTCAAAAATGGGGAGTCAATGGACCCCATGGAGATTAGCCATAACATTAATTTTCCCTTGTGATCTTTGCATCTTGTTGTCGTGCCCTTGTGATCTCTATATATGTATGCATGTATACACACACATATGTGTGTTTGTGTATGTATACATATGTATATAAATAGAGAGACCTTAGCACAGAGAAAAACAATAAAACTCAATCAACATGTAGCATGGCCATAGATGTGATGGAAATGCCTATTGGTAAGTATGTTCCTATTTTTCTCTATCATTGTTCATGCCTTTATTTCACATGAACTATTATTTCTTTGGGGTAATTTTGTAATATTGGATTCATTTTATGTAGTAGGAAATGAGGACATTCCTAGATTTACACATGTGATGAATTTTTTATGCAAAATGAAGATGGAATTCCCCTAATAGTAGCAAGAGGTGATGAGGACATTTCAAGTACTTTTAATATTGATCCAGGCTTCTTAAATATTTTAGATGTTGGAGGGGGAAGGAGGGGTGGGAGGGGGGTAGGGGTGTGGGGCCAAATGAGCTTCCACCTTCATGTGGTTGGCCCTAATTAGTAGAGAATATTAAACTATTCTTCAAACCAAGTGAAGCTCAACATTAACCTATGATTGCATCACAACTAACTGTGTGAATCCCTTGGTTTTAGGAAATGCAGAAGGATGTCACAATTCAATATGCAATCTCAATTCATATGCATATGAAATCAGGTAGATTTAAAAAATGAAATTGGTTTGCATTTGGTTATTGATATTTAATTAGGTATTTTAAGTTATAGAACATCACAAACATTGTTCATGATGGTCTATAATTTTAGAAAATTAATAGACTTATTAAATAAATGTAATTTTGTTTTATATTTTCACCTCTTCCTATTGTTCATGCATTTGAATGCAACTGCATATGCATTCTCAGTTCAGAGTGACACAATCTTATTTTGGATGCAATGGAAAAATGACATGAACCAAACGATAGGAAAATGATGTCACTTTTGCAAGTCTGGAACCTTTTTTGTACTTTAAAGATTGATCCTTTCTTAAAGATTCTAGATGCTAATAGGTAATTAAGATGTTGTGGGGGGGGCGGGGGGGGGGGAGGCGGGGGGTTTGGGGGTGTGGGTGGAGCCATGGCAAGTGGGTGGGTTGGGGGGTTGGGTGTGGGGTGTCTTTAGGGCCAAATGAGCTTCCACCTTCACATAGTTGGCTTTGATTTAGTAGATAATATTAAACTATTCTAAAAACCAAGTGAAGTTCAATATTAACCTATGATTGCATGCCAGCTAACTCTGTAAATCTATGATTGCATGATAACTAACTATGAGCTATGAAAACATCATAGTTGAATTTGATCCTCTTTGAGATTTCCTCATTGGGAATCTAAGAAGATTTGCTCAATATTTTATGAAAAAAAAAATTGTTTTTAATTCATACAACTAGCCATCACAATTGTGATAGCTTATTTCGATGAAAAGATTTGGCTCCCACAACATTGCTATCACATTCCAATTGGCATTGTGATGGACTCTCCTGATGGCTAGCCATAATTACCACAACATTGAGGTCTCATACATATCACACATACAATAAAGTCTCTTATTGCTAGATGTCATAGTTGGGATGGTGTAAAGATGAACTCTTTCCCTTGTCTTGTTCCAAGTTACGAGATCTAGTCATCACAATTGTGATGGATGCCCTTTCCATTGTAGATTGTGAGAGAAAAATTCTAATTCCTATCTAGATGGAGCCAATGCATGGTACTATTTCTTTGATGACAAGTCACTATTGATATTTTGATGAGCTGCCATCGCAATTCATGCATAGTTGTAATGAATAGAAGAGATAGGCCTTAGATAAATTATAGGGAATGCAGATAGACTTAAGAAATGTTAGAAGATATAATCAATTAATATCTATTATCTATCACTACTCTCTCTCTCTCTCTCTCTCTCTCTCTCTCTCTCTCTCACATTGAAAACACATTGATACAAGACTGATAAATGTGTTTCAATCTTTGTTTTGTCACTAATGTCAAAACTGCTACTTTTTGGTAAGATAATTGCTTAGATTATTTAAGTACTATCATTTGTTTGATTGATGATGAGGATTTGATCATATGAGTTAACATGAATAGCTAGAGAAAAGGTTGAGCTATGATATGGTAAAAGAGTATAAGGATTAGTTATGATAGTGATATTATAATGCATTGATAATCTACTTAAGGTTACAAATCATTGATACACTAATTAAGTTCAAAGAACAAGTTAAACGAAGTATGTTTTCCAAGCTTAATAATTTGCATAGTAGGTGCCAAAAAAATTTAGTGTAAGTCAAGAAAAGAATAAGTTGGAGCAAAGAAAAGTCAATTTAAGTGTAAGCCGATTAATATAGTGTAAGCCAAGTAAAGTTTAGTTGATTTCGGGCACTAGTAAACTTTAATTCATGTCGAATGATTTGATAGTGGATGCTGAGAATAACAGTATCTGCTAAGCATCAGAAAAAAGTAAATTTTGAGTGTCATCATTGTGAGAAAGATCAATAATTCAATGAATCTGAGCCAACAAATATGATTTCTTTTATTGTTGAATTGTGTGGAAGATAAGCTGGTGGCACAAAATTCATGATGAACCATTTTGAGGAAAATTCAAATAATATTGAAGGAGAACTTTCTAGAAAGGAATGCAATGAAATTATGCGTAGATTAATTGAATCCTACCTAATCTAACCTAACCCTAAAATGGATGATGTAGTATGAATGAAAAAAGATCTTAATTCTCTATTTATAGAGATGTTTGGTCAAAAGAAAAGGTTGTCATGTGAGAGAACCTAAGGAAGACAAGGAATCTAGGGTATTTCTTTATTTAGTGACCTAAGACAAGAGACTACATTGGAAAGAAAATAAAGAAGGATTAAGGGTATAGATGCTTGAAGGGTGAAAATGCTATCAGAGATGAAGTATCTGAAATGCAAGAAAAATGGAGTACACAAATAGAGATTTTTACTCTACAAGTGTGTTGTAAGTTTTTATCAAATCAATCCATACCATCACTTTCTAATCATTTTACCTATCTAGGGTAAATCCTTAAGATTAATGTTAACCTAACAGTCATTTATAAATCTTTCAAATGGGTGACATTCCAAGTGAATGATCTAAAGTCCTCTAACAAGGCTCACCCCTAATAGGGTGATTAAAATCCTTTAACTAGGTCATATTAAAAGTGTACATTATAACATTTAACAGGGACAAACTTTCATAGGGCATCACTTCAGAAGAGTGAGAATGAGTAGCATGTTACCAGTGGATTTTCCCAAATTGGGTTCCCATGTAAGATCATTGTGTCAAATTTCTTATTGAATGTCTTGTGTTTCATGCTTACATTTTAGAAAGGTTGATTTGATAGTAACCTACAAGTTTACGTGATTGTATGACCTAGTGGATGCATGTATGATGAAAATGTTTTATGGATATGGGTTCACTAAGTCATAAAAAAATTTAATTGTACATCTGGACCCTGGATAACTGATTCATCCCTAGTTATTTTAAAGAATTATAATCTCTCTCTCTCTCTCTCTCTCTCTCTCTCTCTCTCTCTCTCTCTCTCTCTCACACACACACACACACACACACACACACTTTCCCCATCAACATATCCATCTATTACATGCTCCAATTATCTAATTTCTTTTCCACCTGATATGTTCACCCCTCACTCCTATTTCTATTTCTCATCTCTATCATCTCCTTCTCTCCTCCTGTCTCCCTCCTCCCTTCCTATCTATCCTCCTTCTCTCACTCTCTCACATTAATTACATTCTTTCATCCACCCCCAACTCTCTAGATACCTCCTTCCCTCTTCTCATTTCATTCTTTATATATTATATGCCCTAATTTAACTCTTTTTTCAATCTACATAATATCTATCTCACTTGTTCCTCTATTATTTTACCCTTTCCTTCCCCTTTCATGTTATGATTAAAAAAATAGAAATAACATTACATAAAAATATAACCATATCATAAAATAAAAAATTTCAAAGAAGAGAACATAATACATAAATATTTAATGTGGTTCACTCAATCCTTGGGCTACACACACCAAACAATGAGTCCAACATTCATATTACCTAATGGTTACAACTTCATTACACTATGTAATCCCTTATAGATCAATAGTGCAACAAGAAACTACAATCTCATGATATATTATGAAATCCCTAACCCTAAGGAATTTTATACAAGTTTTTTCCATTTACAAATTAGGGCTAGAATTAGCCAACCAATAGAAAAATACTTCCCACACCTTTTACAATAGTAAATTATTTTATGGCTTCACGATACAATAGTAATTTCATTTCTAGCTTTAGGAGTATTGTTCATTAACCATGCCATGAATCATGATAGGGAGTGCGCCTAGGGCCGCTAACCACAATACCCTACAAGGGGCACTTCCCTTTGACCTCTCCTAGGGATCTACCCTAGGAACCCTCAAGGGTAATTTTTACTTGACCCCTAGTGAATGAGGTCACTACCTCCAACTCCCATAGTTAAATCTAAGGGGAGACCAAACTGAAAAAATTCAAAGAAATTAACCTATGATACTAATTACACTTCACGTCACAAAAATATCCCACTTGGAGATTGATCAGACTCTACAATATAACTTCCCACTTGAAGATTGATCATAGCACCACTAAACCTTTTTTTCTTACTAAAATGTAAAACCAACCTTGACTTTGATATTTTTTTATTAATTTAAGTTTAGAAGACCAACCAAAGCTGAGGAAGATTTCATCTTCTCCCTTGTTACTACCTTTGTAAATATATCTACTAGGTTATCATTTATATATATCTTTTCTAGCTTTAACAATCCATAATCCAAAGCTAGCCATATGAAATGGTACCACAACCATATTTGTATTGTCTTTGAATGGTGCAGAGAGAGATAGAAGAAATAGGGATAAACATACACCTATCTATGCAAGCTACCCTGCAAGAGTTAACACAATGGAAAATAGAAAACAAGAACAACACCAAGGAGGGAGAGAAAAAATGTTTATATATTCATCAGATAATCAACATGCATACCGAGCTATAAGGCCTTCTAGGTTATGGCCAATTACCAAAAAAAAAGTTTTAGATTCACAATCCAACTTCAAGTTTGCACTTTGAGATGCATGTTGTTTTGATTTTCCTATCCTTCCCCCCTTCTAAACTCAATCGTAGACCTCCTTAAATACTTGTGAGGCCGCAAATTGACCTATCACAAATTTAAATCTTACAAAAAATGCATGCACAACCACAAGTCAGCTCACATTTGATATTAACTACCTATAACAAAATTAAATACAAGAAAGGTGAGCTCAAACTTGAACTAGACACAAATTACTTAGCAAATGAAGGATTCAAAATACTAGCACTCAACATCTAAATTAACACTCAACGCCCACATGAGATTAACATCCAAAGAAATTAGTCGACACCAACTAAGAACTCAACATCAAATAAATTCTTGGAAACCACTAAAAGCTCAACAATGCAAGACACTGCAACTCAAAAAAACTAGGAAAACTAGAAAACATGTAGGATAGTACTGCAAATCTTGGATAATAGTACAACCCAGGATGCTCTTGCATCAAACAACTAGGGTTGGAAGAAATGATTCTCCTGAATCATTGAGATACCACAACCTAAGCTAAATCCAACTTAGATTGAGAAATCCATGAAGTATCTTCAATAGGCCTATTCTTTCACTTTACCAAATATTCATAGTGATCTTTTTCTCTTGTGCTCTTGCCAACTCTCTGATCCAATACCTTTTCAAATTCTTTAATCTTCTTCTTAGGATAATCATATGATACAAAACTTCATCATCTAACTCATGATACTTATATAAATCAACAACATTGAATATAGGAGATATATCCATATCATTAGGTAACTGAACTTATAAGCATTACCACTGTGAAACTTCTTCAAGATTGTATAGGGTCCAAAATTCTTCATTTTCATCTTACTATATGTTTCAATAGGAAATATTATTTTCTTTAGATGAACCATCACCTCATCACCAACTTGAAAAAAATGATGTCTTCTAGACTTATCAACATTCTCCTCATACTTCTGATTACTTTGATCAAACTTCAATTTGAATTCCTTATTTAAAGATTTCATAAAACCAAAAAATTCTTCTCTTGCAACAATTCTATTTTCTTCACTAGTTGACAACATCCCTCAAATTTGATACTCCTTTAGGTTGTGTTCTAGAAACAATCCCAAAAGGTGTCTTCTTTGTACTCTTATTTACAAAATTATTAAATGCAAACTTAGCTTGTGCCAACACCATCTCCCAATTACTTGACTTGTCTCCAACTAAACATCTTAGTAAATTACCCAAGCTTCTATCCACAACCTCTGTCTGTCCATCTATCTATGGATAGAATATAGAACTAAACTTAAACTCAGTACCCATTTTTTTCAAAATTTTTTCCAAAAATAACCAACAAACTTACTTTCTCTATCATAAATAATACTTCCTGGTAATCTATGCAATCTCACAATTTCTTTGAAGAAAAATTTAGCAACATGCTTAGCATCTGATGTCTTCTTACATGCTATGAAATAAGCCATTTTAGAAAACATATCACCACAACAAATATAGAATCATACCCCTTCACTATCTTAGGTAATCCAAGAACAAAATCCATACTAATGTCACTCCAAGGTTTCTTAGGAATAGTAATAGGTTTATAAAAAATAATATTTTGACTTACTCTTTTTGCAACTTGACAAACTCCGCAACTCTTTACAAATTTATGAACATCCTTATGCATTTGTGGCCAATAATACTTATCCTTCAGCAAACTCAAGGTCTTATTAACTCCAAAATGTCTAACCAATCCACCACTATGCTTTTTCTTAATCAAATTCAACCTCATAGAACTTCTAGGAATACATAACTTAATACCTTTGAACAACATGCCTTCTTGAATGAAATACTCATCATACTTACTTATATGATCTGTCATATTTGGTGCTCTGCATTCTCTCCACATCTCATAAAAATTTGGGTCAGTATCATATAACTCTTTTATTTTATCAAAACCAAGAACTTTAACCTTCATCTTAGTCAATAAAGAATGTCTTCTACTCAATGCATCAGAAACTCTATTAGTAACTCCACTCTTATTCTTAATCACAAATATAAAACTCTGCAAGTATTCAACTCACTTCATATGTCTTTGATTCAATTTATGTTGACTTCCCAAGTATTATAAATTTTTATGATCAGTATACAACACAAGCTCCTTAGGAATTAAATAATGTCTCCACTTTTTCAATGCTTGGACAATATCATAAATTTTTTGATCATACATAGAATACTTCCTTGTAACATCATTCACCTTTTCACTAAAGAAAGCAATAGGTTTACCTTCTTGACTTAATACAACTCCTATTACATTACCACTTGCATCACATTCAACTTGAAATATATTATTTAAATTAGGTGAAGCCAATATAGGTAACTCAACAACCTTTTTTTTTCAATGTCTCAAAACTCTTATCAGCTCCATATGTCCACTTGAATTCATTTTTATCTCCTATCATTTTCTTAGTCATAGAATTGCAAATAATACTAAAATTCCTTATAAATCTGCTATAAAAATTAGGCAAACCATGAAATGATCTTACCTCACCCACATTCTCAGGTGTAGGCCACTCCAAAATTTCTTTAATCTTCTTTGGATCCATTCTCAAACTATTAGTTAAAATCAGAGATCCCAAACATACAATCTCCTCTTGCAAAAAAGAGCACTTTTTAAGATGAATTAGCAACTTCTCCTCTTTCAACCTCTACAATACTTGTCTAACATGCTCGAGATATTGATATTCAATCTTACTAAATACAAAAATGTCATCCAAATAAATAGTCACAAACTGACCCAAGAATATTTTGAAAAATTCATTCATCAATCTCATGAGTGTACTATTGAAATATGATTGAAAAAATTCATAGAAGGAATATTGTTGAAGATGAATGTTTCAATCATTATTTTGTCATTGATGTCAAACTTGTTATTTTCTAGAATGAAAATTGCTTATAAGATCCAAGTACTACACTTAATTGATTAATCAAAAGGATTTAATCAATAAGATATATACAACACCTAAGAGAAAGGTTGAGTTATTATTGTGTAATGAAGTACAAGGATCAGTTAAGACAATGGTGAAATAATGTATTGATAATATACTTGAAGATTGAAAGGTTCGATACACTTATAAATTTTAGAAGAATGAGTTATACTAAGCCTATCTATAAAGCTTGTCAATAGTTGATAGTGAGTGCCGACCAAAGTTAGTTCATGCTAAGTAGATTATTAGTTGGTGCTAAGTAAAACTAAATTCTAGTGTGTGTCGAGTAACATAGTTAGTGCCAAGCAAAATGCAATAGGTTTTGAGCATCAATAAATTGTAGTTAATGCTGAGTAAAAATACAATAGGTGCTAAGAAACACAATATGTGCTGAGCATTAGAAGGTTAATAGTGTTGAGATGTTGCATTATTTGAAATGTCAAAGATTTCCCAAATTTGAGCCGATAAGTTTGTTATCTTGAATTTTGTGAATAAGGTGGAAGATAAGGATGGTGAGATGGTGGTACAAAATTTGAGGTTAATCATTTTTAGGCAATTTCAAATGGATTCTAGGAGAACCTTATAGAAGAAACAAGATAAGGGAATGATATATTGTATACTACCCAATCAATCCAAACCCTAATTTGTACAATAGAAAATAAAGTGAGAAAAAGTAATCTAATTTCCTACTTAAAGGAATATTTGGACCTTGAATAACTCATTCAATCACCCCTCTCAATTATTGTAAAGAATTTCTAATGATTGGCATTATATCCATCTATTGATTGAACTAGTTTGAAGGTTCTAGAAGCATAAAGATCAAGATGTCCAAGAGACAAGTGGCCAAGCTCAACAGAGAAAAATTCTTCCCTACATGGCATAGTCTAATGAAATTACAGATTGGAGGAATAGGAGACCATGCACAATCTTCAATCATAGTAGAACATGTTGATCCAGTTGGTGTACCTATTGCTGAAGATATGAAGAAGAACAAGGAGCACAATTAGGCAATGTTGGAGATTACCTTTGCCCTTAGCTATGCAAAATTTGATGACATCAAGGAATGTAATAGTGCATACAAGATGTGGGAAGGCCTATAAACCATCTATGGAGGAGATGAAAATGTACAAAGAGAAAATTCAAAGAGCCTTAAAGGAAAGTTTGATGACATGAGAATGGAGGAAGGTGAGAAAATTTCTCAATATGTTGCTAGAATAAAAGAATTTGTGAGTGCTATTAAAGGTGCAACTGATCATATTGATGATGACACTATTCTAAGTAAAGTCTTAAGAACATTATTACCTATCTATTCTATTAGAGTATCTGATATATAGGAATTGAGATGCATTCCAAGGAATAATCTAACTCTTGAAGGTCTAGTAGGAAGACTCACTACATTTGAGTTATCCAAATTTGACAACTACAAGCCAATAAGTCTTGAATCTACTTTCACGGTGAAATTGCTATTAAAAGATTATGATGAGAAGAAGAAGAAGAGGAAGAAGAGGAGGATAAAATAGGTGTCCAATGATAGTGACACTAATGAAGAGGATGTTAATCAATTAGAAGCTCTACTGGCAAGAAGATTCTACATAGGAAAATGACAATTTAAAGGTAACCTACCTATCATCTATTTTGATTACAATGAAGTTGGATATATTGCTGCTAGGTGTCCAAAAAAGAGAAACTACAAAGGAAATGAAAAATACAAGAAATGAAGACAAAAAAGAGTACAAAGAAAAAGGAAAAAAAGTGTTGCATTGCTAAAGAAGATGATTTAGACAACAATGATGATGAGGTACTCTATGTTGCAATGGAGGATGAGTCTAATGAAGATGAGTTAACTACACGTCTAACCTATGTGAACAAGAATGAAAAATGGATCATTGATAGTGGATGCTCACATCACATGATAGGAGATAAAAGTAAGTTTTTCACCTTAACTTAGTATGATGGAAATAGTGTTCTATTTAGAAATGATGCCCCATGTCAAATAAAATGCAAAAGTTCCATTAACCTTATACAAAAGATCTCATGTGATAACGCATATTATGTTGAAGAGTTGAATTACAATTTGTTGAGTGTATCATATCTAAGCAATGTGTGTTGCAAAGTAGAATTTGGAAATAAGACTGCCAAAATATATGACACAAATGGAAATTTGATAGGAAAAGGAGACAAAACTAGAAGCAATTTGTTTTACCTAGATATAGAGGATGTTAGCTATTTTATTGTAAAGTGTGATGTTGTGCGGCTATGACATAAAATGATATGTCATGTCAATTTTGATAACTTGATTAGTATCAGCAATATGAAGAAAGTTAGAGGTTTTCCTAAACTAAAAAAACCTAACAATATAATGTGCAAACAATACCAGCTAGGCAAGATGATCAAGTCAAGTTTTAAAAAAAAGTTTACTTCTAAAGAAGTATTAGAGATTGTTCATGTTGACCTATGTGGACCTATAGAAGTACAAAGTTACAAAGGAGTTAGAGATATAATGATGTTTGTAGATGATTACTCTAGGATGATGATAGTCATGTTTTTAAAGAAAAATTTTGATGCCTTTCAAATGTTTAAGTGGTTTTTGGCAAGGGTTGAAAAGAAATAGGAAAGAGTCTAAAATGTTTAAGATCGGACAGAGGAGGAGAGCTCACATCAAAAGAATTTGAAATGTTCTATAATGACAAAGAAATCAAAAGAAATAAATTTGCACCAAGAACCCCTCCACATAATAGAATTGCTAAGAGAAGAAATAGATCAGTAATGGATTGTGCTAGAACACTCACGATGGAGAATTGTTTTCTCTATAGTACTGGAGAGAAGCTATAAGTACAACTATATATATCATGAATTGAGTACAAATAAAGAAAGCTACATATGCAACACCTTTTGAATTATGGTATGGTCACTCACTAATGTGAAACATTTCAAAGTATTTGGTAGAAAATGCTATATATTAAGGATACTAGAAATGGTAAATTCCATGCAAAAAGTGATGAAAGTATATTCCTTGGATACTCCACAAGAAGTAAAGCATATAAGTGTTTAAACACTAATGCTAAAAAAATTGTGGAAAGTGCAAATGTAGACTTTGATGAACATACAAAAGTTCATGATGATGAACCCATCAAAAGACTAGAAGAATACAAAGATTTGTATACTACTACGAGGGAATGCCTACTGAGGAAGATGTTGCCAATCAAGTGGAGATCCAACAAAAAGTTTTAGAAACTACTGAGTCATAGTGAGTGAATGCCAAACAAAATTTAGGTAGCAAGTTGCATTCAAATGCTTAGTTGCTAAATGAAGAAAATGCACATTTTGATTTCGAAGTGAGTACACATAATAGAGATGTTGAGTTGCTTGAAAGAAATATGCATAGTGACTCTAAAACCAAAAGACCAAATATAGAAACAAGGACTAAACCAAGACTATCCAAGTATGTTAGAAGAAATCACTCTATTGAACAAATTATTCGAAATAAGGATGCTAGACCAATGACAAGGAACGGATTAAGGAATGAATCATTCTTCCTGAGCCAAACAAAACCCAATATAGTGAGAGATGCACTAGGGGATGATGATTGGTGCAAAGCTATGAAGGAAGCAATTGAGAAAATAGAGAAGAAAAAAACTTGGAGCTTAGTTCCAAGACTAGCTGATAAAAATGTGACTGGTACCAAGTGAGTTTTTAGAAACAAGCTAGATAAAAATGGTGATATCACAAGAAAAAAAGCTAGACTAGTTTGTAAAGGTTATGCCTATGAAGAAGGAATAAACTGTGGGGAAACATTTTCCCTTGTTGCAAGGATTGAAGGAGTAAGAACCTTACTTGCATACATTGCCTATAAAGAATTCAAAGTCTACCAAATGGATGTTAAATATACATTTTTGAATGGTATATTAGAAGAAGATGTCTAAACAGAATAGATAGAAGGATTTGTTTATGAAAACAACAAGTATATGGTTTTTAAACTACATAAAACACTTTATGGCATGAAACAAGAACAAAGAGCATGGCATGTAAGGCTTCACAAGTATCTTGTAAAGATTGGATTTGATAGAACTAATGATAAGAACAATTTGTACATTAAAACTAGAAAAGGTAAAGACATACTACTACCTGAAATCATTTTTGATGGCCTAATATTTGGAGGAAAAGATGCTTTATGCAAGGCTTTTTTCAATCAAATGAAGCATGAGTTTGAGATGCCAATGTTTGGTGAAATAAAATTCTTTGTTGGCCTACAAGTTTATCAACTAAAGTATGGCATATTTGTTACCCAGTCAATGTACATCAAGGAGATACAAAAAAAATTTGGACTGGAAGATTCAAAACTTGTGAGTACACCCATGATAGTAGGACATAAGTTATCAAAGAATGATTCAAGTCAATGATTGGTAAGTTATAATATGTTGTATGTATGGCAAACCTGATATTGCATTGTCTGTTGGAATAGTTACAAGATTTTATGCAAACCCAAGAGAAAATCATCTAATGGTAGTGTTACTTTGTGGTGACTGATCAGGAAAGTAATGTACATACTTCATAAATTCTTTTGGGCCTAAATAGCTGTTGAAAATGAATCTTTAGGAAAAATTGTTGCAATTGAGTAGGGAGAACAAATAGCTACTATAGATTCTAATATAATGTTGTGGCACAACAAACTTGGGCACATGAGTGAGAAAGGTATGAAAGTACTTCATTCAAAGAAAGTTTTACCAGGTCTAAAATGTGTCAATATGAATTTTTGTGAAAGTTACATGTATAGAAAACAAAAGAGAGTGGGTTTTGTCAAGACTGGGAAGGAAAACAAAAAGGAAAAATTAGAGCTTGTGCATACCGATGTATGGGAACTAGCTCAGGTATCTTCCCTTGGAGGCTCTCATTATTATGCTACATTTATTGATGATGCAACTAGAAAAGTATGGGTTTATTTCCTTAAATAGAAATTTGATGCATTTCAAACCTTTAAGAACTAGAAATGCTTGGTTGAAAATGAGACTGGTAAGAAATTAAAATGTCTCAGATTTGATAATGATGGTGAGTATTGCAGTCATGAATTTGAAGATTATTGCTACACTAATGGTATTTATAGACAAAAAACTATTCCAAGGACTCCACAAGAAAATGGAGTGGCTAAACACATGAATAGGACTATAATTGAGTGCACAAGGAGCATGAGGTTGCATGCTGGGTTGCCCTTACACATGTGGTTGGAGGCTATCAATAGCACTATATATTTGATTAATAGAGGTCCATCTACTCCTTTGGGTTGTGGTATTGTAGAGGAAGCATGGACTGGTAAGAAGGTGAGTTATTCTTTTATCAAGACCTTCAGTTGTGAAGCTTTTGCTCACATAGATTCTGAAAATAGAACTAGGCTAGAAGCTAAGTCAAAGAAATGTGTATTTTTTGGATATGGCATTAATGAATTTGGTTATAAGCTTTGGGATTTTAAAAATCATAAAATTATAAGAAGCAAGGATGTCATATTCAATGAGAAAGTTTTGTACAAAGATCTATTGCAGCAACATGAGAAGCAAGAAGATAATTATGTGGTGCTAGATGATACTTCAAAAGATGATGTTCCAGCCATTCCTCATGATGTACAACAACAACAACAACAAATACCACACACACCAGTGAATGTTAGACAATCAACAAGGAAAATTAGACCTCCAGAAAGATTTTCTCCCTCTTTGTATTCAATTTTACTTACTGATGCTGGTGAACCTAAGTGTTATGATGAAGCTACATAGGTGGATACTAAGATTCAGTGGTAGTCTACAATGAAAGATGAAATGGAGTCTTTTCTGAAGAATAAGACATGAGATTTGTGCAAGTTGCCTACAAGTAAAAAAGATTTACAAAATAAGTGGGTTTATAGGTTGAAAGAAGAGGAAGGAGGTAAGAAAAGATTTAAAGCTAGATTAGTTGTGAAAGGATTTGCACAGAAAAATGGAATTGATTTTAATGATCTATATTTTCCCCTGTTGTTAAAATGACTTCTATCCATACTCTTTTAAGTCTTGTGGCTACTGAAGATTTGAATTTAGAGAAGCTTGATGTTAAAAAAACCTTCCTTCATGGTGATTTAATTGAAGAAATATATATGGCTCAACCACGGGGATTTGAGGTCAAAGGTAAGGAGAACTTAGTGTGCAAATTGAAGAAAATTTTATATGGCTCGAAGCAAGCACCTTGGAAATGTTATCTAAAATTTGACAGGTTTATGTATGAGCATGGCTATAACAGGTGTCATTTAGATTATTGTGTTTATTTTAAGAGGTTGGATGATGAAAGCTACATTATTTTATGTTTATATGTTGATGATATGCTTGTAGCTAGTTCTAACATGGATCATATTAAGGGGCTTAAATGCCAATTAGCACATGCATTTGCTATGAAGGATTTTGGGGCAGCAAAACAAATCCTTGGTATGGAGATTTCTAGAGATAGGAAGAACAAAAAATTGATGGTATCTCAATTAGATTATGTAGAAAAGGCGTTGCAACATTTCTCTATGGAGAATGCTAAAGCTGTCAGCACACCTTTATCTGGTCATTTGAAGTTGACTAAGGAGATGTGTCCTAAGACACAAGAAGAGGAGGATAAGATGTCCAAGGTACCTTATGATTCAGCTATAGGAAGCTTGATGTATGCTATAATATGTACTAGGCTAGATATTGCACATGCAGTGGGAGTCATTAGCAGGTATACGAGTCATCAAAGAATAGAGCATAGGACCGCAGTCAAATGGATTCTTAGATATTTGAGAAAAATATCCAATAAGTGTCTACACTTTAGGGTCTCTAATACTGATTTACAGGGCTATGTTGACTCAGATTTGGTAGGAGATATTGATACTAGGAAAAGTACTATAGGTTATGTCTTTACTATTGGTGGGGCAGCCGTGAGCTGGGTTTCTAGGTTACAAAAGATTAATGCTTTATCCACTACAAAGGTAGAGTATGTTGCTGCTATAGAGGCAACCAAGGAGATGATATGGCTTTAGTTTTGCTTAGAAGAATTGGGACATCATCAGAAGGATAATTATTTGTTCACAAATAGTTAGAGTGCCATTCATCTTACAAAGAATTCAGCTCTACATTCAAAGATCAAACACATACAGTTGTGGTACCATTTCATTTGGTTAGTTTTGGAGGATAGATGGTTAAAGTTGGAGAAGATACATACAAATGAAAATCCAACAGATATGTTGACAAAGGTAGTAACAAGGGAGAAGTTGAACTCCTCTTTAGCTTTTGTTGGTCTTCTAGACTAAACATGAATAAAAGAAAAATAGAGTCCAGTGTGGTTTTATCTAGTGGGAGCCTCATGGAATGGTGGCATAGCTACAGGATTAGTCTCCAAGTGGGAGATTGTTGTTTAGTGTGGAGCTTGATCAGTCCCCAAGTGGGAGATTGTTAGTTTGTGGTGACTAATTAGGAAAGTGTTGTACATACTTCATAAATTATTTGGGGCCTGAAAAAAAAGATTTGGGTCCTATTTTTTTGGGCCCTATTTTGTTGGGCCCTATTTTATCAAGATTTTGGGCCAAAATGTAACTAACTCTAAGTGGTTTAATACTTGTATAAAAAGGGCTTAGGGTTAAGATTATTTCATAGTTGTGATGCAAAGTTGGTTCTTGAAGCAGTATTAAGATGTAAGGGATTACAGATTATATACTGGATCATAAAATATTGTACTTTCTATTTGGTGGATGTAGCCCAGGGATTGGGTGAACCGCATTAAATCTTGGTGCCTTGTGTTCTTTTCTATGTGATCTATTATTTTCTGTTATTGGTTATATCTGCATGTAATTGTTATTTCTATCTATGGTTTAATCCTAACTGGTAGTGAAAAGAATAACGAGGTACTTAAAAGGAATAGAGGAATTTTTCCTATACTATAAGAAGAATAAAATGTTTCAATTAAGAACCTACACTATTTCTCATTGGGAAGGATTATAGATGATAGGAAAAGAACTAGTGGAGGAGCACTCTTTTTAGATAGAAGACTAGTTATTTCGACTAGTAAAAAGAAAAGTTGTACCTCATAATCCATAGTTAAAGCTAAATATGTTGGTGTTTCCATAAACTGTACTAATATTGTAAGAATTAAGCATCTGCAAAAAGGTATGAAGGAAGACATAATAGAACGTATGATAGTTTATTGTGATAATACTAGTGTCATCAATATATCAAAGAATCTAGTGATGCATGCCAAAACAAAGCACATTGTAATTAAGTATCATTATTTTAGAGATCTCGTGAAAGAAAAAGAGGTGAAGATGGAATACATAAATTCAAAGAAACAAATTGTTGACATATTCACAAAGACATTACCTAAAAATTCATACAAATATCTTAGAGGTAAATTAATGGTAATACCCCTATCTAAGTTTGTTTAAGTAACAACAGGACATCCTTGCATCAGATAGGTTGATTGCTAAATGACATAAATTTATGCAAAGATTCTTACTTTAGGTTTTTACTGAAGTAATCAAATTTCTAAAATTCTAAATCAGTCACAAGCAAGGTGACAAAGGGAGAAATTGGAGCTATTTTGAATTGTATATCTACATATTAAGATGCTAAAATGTTATGTCCTTGGCATTGTTGTCAAAGAGGGAGAGGGGAAATAGTAGAAATTGATCAAATATGAAGGATCAAAAGAGAAGAGAGGGAGAAGTCACAACTAAGAGGGAGAAGCAACACAAGATAGTAGATCAAAGAGGGAGAAAAGACATAGTGTATTAGTAAAGGAGATGACTACCCTAATACTTTGAAAGAGGGCGTCATAAGAAGTTGGAAACTATTGATAGAAAGAGCAGTTCTCAATACAAGATTTCTTTTTGGCATTTTCTTTACTATTTTAATCTAGTTAGTTTTGATTAAACAAAATGATTTATCATTTAGGTAACTTGGTTGATCAATTTGATTTGCCATCAATTCCAAAGAGGAATATTGTTGAAAGTTGATTGAAAAGATCATTGTTGACAAAGGGAGATTGCTGAAGATGAATGTTTCAATAAATTTTTTATCACTGATGTCAAAATTACTATTTTCTAGAAAGACAATTTCTTATAAGATCCAAGTACTATGACTTAGTTGATTAATGAAGAGGATTTAATGAATAAAATGTAAGAACACCACCTAAGGGAAAGTTTGAGTTATGATTATGTAATAAAGTACAAGGATTATTTAATGATGAAATAATGTATTGATAATATACTTGAAGATATAAAGTTTGGCTACACTTAGAAACTTTAGAAGAATGGGTTATATTAAAACCATTTGCAAAGCTTGACCAAAGTTAGTTCATGTTGATCAGATTATTAGTTGGTGTCAAGTAAAAGTAAATTCTAGTGTGTGTCAAGTAACATAGTTAATGTCGAGCATCAATAAATTGTAGTTGATGTTGAGTAAAAATACAATAGGTGCCAAGTAGCACAATATGTGTCAAGCATCATAAGGTTAATAGTGTCAAGCTACTGCATTATTTGAAAAGTCAAAGATTTGTCAAATCTAAGCTGATAAGTTTGCTATCTTGAATTTTGTGAATGAGGTAGAGGATAAGGATGGTGAGACGATGGTGAAGAATTTGTGGTTAACCATTTTTAGACAATTTTGAATGGATTCTAGGAGAAACTTCTAGAAGAAACAAGATAAGGGGTAGATATATTATATCCTACCTAATCCATCCAAATCCTAATTTGGACAATGGAAGATAGAGTGCAAAAAAGCATTCTTATTTCCTACTTAAAGGAATATATGATCATGAAGAAAAATGCAAGGAGTATGTGGTGTTAAGGAGAAGATATTGAGAAGGAAGGACAAAGTATAGAGACTCTGATTTAACAAGTGACCATAGGAGTGATTGCATTGGTACAACAAGCAAGAAGGCCTAAGGAGACAAAATCTTGAAGAGTCAACAAGATGTCAAAGCTACAAAGACTAAAAGCCAAGAAGAGTTGAGAGCTGAATAGAGATCTAAAATCTGTAAGATGTGTTGTAAGTTGTACAAGATCAAAATCCCTTATTGTTACTCTCTAGCAATTGTATCAATTAGGGAAAAACCTTTTGGACTAAGGTTGAGTTAACAGTCATTAGAAAATCTTTTAATAGGGTGGCATTCCAAGTGAGTGGTCTAAAGTCCTCTAATGAGGCTCACTTCTAGTAGAGTGATTGAAATCCCTTAACTGGGTCACACTTAATAGTGTGTGTTGTAACCTTTAACAAGTTTGGCCTTTTATAGGGCATCACTTCAGAAGAGTGAGAAGGAAGTAGCATGTTATTGGTGGTTTTTCCCAAATTGAGTTTCCAAATTAAATCACTGTGTTATGTGTGTTGATCTTTCATGTTTTATTGTTGCATGTTCGTTTATAAGTAACTTGCAAGTTTGAGTGGTTATATTCGATGTATGAATGTTTAATGGGTTCACTAAGCTAAGTGGAAAATTTGTATTGGGAGATCTAGACCTTGAGTAACTAATTTACCTCTCCTTTTAGTTATTCCAAGGAATTTCTAATAGGTATTGGGTGCATTAATCAAACCAAAAGGCATAACCAACCATTCATACAAACCATCTTTTTTCTTGAAAGTAGTATTCCATTCATCATCTTCTCTGATTTTGGTATGATGATAGCCACTCTTTAAGTCAATCTTGGTAAAGTACTTTTCTCCACTCAAATAATCCATTATGTCATCCATCCTTGGCATAAGAAACCTATATTTTACTATGATCTTGTTAATAGCTCTGAAGTTAGTACACATTCTCCATTCCCCATTCTTTTTTGGTGCTAATATAGTAGGTACAACATGCAAACTCAAACTTTCTCTGATCAAACCTTTCTACAAGAACTCATGCACTTGTCTATTAAGATCTTCATTCTCTATAGGTGTCAATTTATATGGTGCTTTATTTGAAAAAATAGCTCCAAGAATAAGATCCATACAATGACTTATACCTTTTACTAGTGGTAAACCATCACAAATATCCTCAACAACAATGCGTTTATACTCATTCAACAATTCTACAATTTCTTCTAGTACTCGGCTACCACTATCTACTATCACTCGGTCATTACTACCAACACTCGATCATCTAGAAACTATATCAAATAAAACTTGATTCTTCTTTACTTTATTTTCAAGTTGGTTTCCATTAACCATGGAAAATTTTATTGAAGAACAACTAAACTCCTCTAGACTTTCAATCAAAGATAGCAATATTTTCTTCTTCCCATTTACCCAAAGAGTATATTGATTCAATATGCCATCATGTATAGCATATCTATCATATTTCCAAGGTGTACACAACAAAATATGACAAGAATTTATAGGCACAATATCACACAACACCTCACCAAAGTGATGTCCAGTTTTGAACTCCACAATACATTGCTCACTTATCAATATTGTATGCTTATCCGCGATCCATGAAACATGATAGGGTTTAGGATGTTTTAGTCTTTGCAACTACAACTTTGTAACTAGCTCTTTTGATGCCAAATTTTTTGAACTTCCACTATCAATGATCACTTGCATCTTTTTTCAATCGTCTTGCATCTGGTCTTAAAAAGACTTCTTCTCAAAATAGGTTCCTCGTTAGTTCCCTTATTACATAAGGTTCTTCTCACCATTATATTTTCTCTAGCCTTGGGCCCACTTGGTGAAGCCTCATCATCTCCTTGAATCACAAAATTTTTGTTAGCTTTTCTACTTTGAGAAGATCTACATTCAAAAGATCTATGTCCCTATTTAAAACATCTAAAATAATTACCATGAAAAGCACCTCTAGAATAGGAATTACATCTTCCTCGATAAGAACTAGTACCTCCTTGGTAAGAATCACCACCTTTCCTCTCAATATTTCCTTTCTCATCATTCTTCCATTTAGATTTTCCCTTATCTTGCACAAAATTGTCACATCTTCTACCTTCTCCACAAAATCTACCTCTGTCATTCTAGAATCTACCACCTCTACCTTATTGTCTTTGTTCATGCTTCTTTGTCAATATCTCCTCAAATTTTAAGGTATATTGGTATGCTTCTTCCACATTCTCCAACTTCATAAAACTTATTTCATCTTGAATTCTAGATCTCAATCCATTTATGTACCTTTCAATTTTCTCAACATCATCTTTTGCATGTCAACATCTAATGTCCAATCTATAGAATTCCTCAATGTAGTCTTTCAAATTCATGTTTCTTTTTCTCAACAAGATAACTTGATAATAAATAGGAAGGAATTTTTTCTTTACTTTCTTTACCATCTTAACCCAAGTTCTAATCTTCTCCTTTCCTCTCCTTTGTCTATTAGTTTGCAAATGCTCCCACCATAGTGAAGCATGGACTTTCAAACTAGTAACTACAATATTCACCTTGATTTTATCAGGAGTTTTGTCATACTCAAAGAACTTCTCCATATTAGAGATCCAATCTAACACAACACTGGTATCCAATTTTCCATAATAAGGAACTACTTCTACAATAGGCTTTAAATTTTCCCTAGACAACACTCTCAATAACATTGCTTCACCTTGGTCTTCTTCAAGTTTTGGATTAGGATATGGTGCTACTCCTTCATTATCACTTACATCATCAAGATGTGCTTCTCTCTTTGGGATGTCTCTACAACATCTAATCTAGCTACAGTTTGTCTCAATTGATCTAATATAGCATTATCAATATTTCCTCTTATAAGAACCACCTTAAAAAAAATTTTCCCTATGAGATCATAACCCTCTACAAGTTATAGATCAATTCCATAGATTTACAACCCTACAACCAAATATAAAACAAGGTTCTACATGATCCGAAGTCTTGATACAAACTACCTCACTCTTCGGCAATCTGCTTGCACACTTAGGAACAATTGTACTCTGATACCACCTAGTGTAGGTAGAGACAAAAGAACTAGGGCCAAATGCACACCTAGCTATCCAAGCCACCTTACAATAGTTAACATAGTGGAAAAAAAGAAACAAGAACACAACTTTCATATTTACGATGCAACATCAAGTTTTCACTTACACACACATGTACTTTTCAATTTCCTATGCTTCTCCCCTTCTAAACTGAATCCTAGACCACCTTAAATACTTGTGCGGCCATAGTTTGGCCTATCAAAAAATTAAATCTTACATTAAATGAATGCACACCCATAAGTTAGCTCACATCAAATATTAACTATGTATACCAAAATTAAATGCAAGAAAAGTTAGCTCAAACTAGAACTAGGCACATATTACTCAGTAAATGAAGGCTTGAAAATAATGGCACTTGGTATCTAAATGAACACTCAACAATCGCACAATCTCAACTTCCAAAGAAATTACTTGACATCAACTAAATACTTGACAACCACTGAAAGCTTGACAATGCAAGACACTACAACTTGGCAAAGCTAGGAAAAATAAAAAATATGTAGGATAATAGTGCAACCTAGGATGCTCGTACATCATTGAATGTAGAGAAGAATTCTTTGCAAGATGAGTGTCACTGTGGCTATCTATAAGGAAAAATTATCCATTTTAGGGTGCCCCAACTCTTCCATAAATAATTGAAACCATACCATGTCCTTGGGTGCCTCTATAGTAGTAGCATTGCCTACCTCTATAGTAGACAAATCATTAACCTTTTTAAACCAAGAAAACTAACTCACTACTATCCCACCAATAATAGGTACATAACATGTAGTACTACACATCCTAGTATCAAGATCTCCTTCCAAATATGATTCAACATGGCCTTGTAAATTAATAGTGTACCCCCAAAATATAAACACTTACTGGATGATCCTCTCAAATTTCAAAGAATCTATTTGACTATATTTCAATGCTAAATCCTAGGATGACTCATATATCTGCTAACAAATCCCATTACATGTGCAATATCTAGCCTAGTACATGCCATAGAATACATCAAGCTCCCTACAATTGAAGCACAAGCTACCTTGGACATCTTATCCTTAGTCAATTTTAAATGATTAAGAAAATGTGTCCTGACACCTTTGGCATTCTCCATAGAGAAAAATTGCAACATCTACTCAATTTTATTAGGTTGAGATAATGTTGAGTTTTTGGTTCTTTATATCTCTACAAAGTTTCCTGCCAAGGATTTTTCTTTTTGCCTTCAAATCCTTCATAGAAAATGAATATGCTAACTTCACGATCCTAAAGGGGCACTTCCCCTTGACCCCAACTAAGGTGACACCCTAGGAACTTGTAAGGGGCATTTCCTCTTGACCCCTAGAACATGGTGGGCACTACCCCCAAACCCTTATAGTAAAATATGGGTGAAGACTGCACTGAATAAAGGAGGAAAAATTGTCCTCCAAGGACTATTAGGCTTCAAATCACAAAATTTCCTTCTAATCATATTTACCCCTAGTTACTATCTATTAATACTATTGTTTTAAATAAGTTTTAGTATTTACACTTTTCTTAAGTTTACTTAGGTTAATGCATTATTTAATTATTTGTTAGCTAGTCACCTAGGAGTATGCACACTCTTCTAAATTTTCATGTTGATAACATAGGAGTTTGCACCTCTTTTATGCACATGGTATCTACAACACAAGAGTTTGCAATATAGTTAAGCACGTGGTGTTTACTGCATCTCTACATAAGATACACCATGTCATACTTATCCTCTCATCTATAATGAAGGATAAGATGTGTGATTTGTTTTCATGATGCTCATCTTATCTTCTGGATCTTTCTAGAACCATTCTAGATGCATCTTGAGAGGCCTTTATATACAAGCACTCCTAATGTGAATGTACATGTGTCAGGACATTCTTTGAGATACTGATTCTATTATTGATCATACTCCTTTGGTCTACTATTGTGCTTGTGTTTGTATTCTTTGATCTTGGGTGAATTTTGCCCAAGGAAAATTCTTACATTGTATCAGATATTGGGAAATTTCTCTTCACATATCCATTCTAGACCATCCTTTTGCTTCAGTGCCTTGACTTAGATCTGGAGTACCATAGTCATTGGGAGAATCTAGAGCAAAAGAGGACATCACCATTGCATCTAGCATGTTGATTCGGTGAAATTTGACTATAATTTTGCCTTCCCTAGGTTATAGTCAAAATTGAGGCAATTTTTTTTGCAAATTGACACCTAAAGGCTCAATTTCTAGAATTGATATGATCATTTCATATATGTACATTTAATTTTTAGGTCTACCTTTTCTTTCAATTGCATTTCTATAATTTTTTTTGAATCTACATTATTTTTTGATTTTTTTGTTCATCAGGTTAGTAGGAGATTTTTTTGTAGGTGAACATCGAAGCTTGTTGGTGCAAATTAGATATTTTCATCACACTTAGAAGGTCAAAAAACCTCAAATTAGATTTAGTTTCACCCAAATCAGATATCCAAGGCCAAATCTAGAGACATTTGATTTTTGGAGATGCAATGACGATGATTCTAGAAAATATTTATGATAGTGATGTTCAAACGGTGATATCTCCCTCATAAAGACTTATTTTTTCTTGCAATTTTTTTATGTTGGGGTAGAATTTTGTGATCTACACATTGGTGTGGGTTGTTTGAGATCTCTATTGCTCAATTTTTCTACAATTCATAAAACCTAATTTTTGGCACTTCAAATGCTATGTACAGGCTCATCCGGACACATAACCAAGTTCTATTTGTTTGAAAGTGCATTATTTTTTGTCTACTTTCCAGATATACAATAATATTATAGGCTTATTTGGATAGAAATACTACTTTCAAAAATAGTCCCTAAATTGGCAAGTGGCCCTTGTAATCATACTGAGTGCCGAATCATTCATTGTAGGGGGGAGTGGGGGAGGTGTTGATTTTATTTTTTCTTGCATTTTTGGGGGTACATTGATTAGTCAATGTAATGCATAACCATATGTGAGAGGCCTTTCCTATAATGAGGACACTAGTTCCATCATTTATTGTGCCCTCTTTCTCTATATGGACATGGAGGTTATGGATTCACTTGATGACATGAATTCAAATGTTTTATATGATATTTGGATCTATATTTGGGAGTTGTATGGAGACCCACACATTCCTCCATTCCCAAAAGATATCTCACCTCCAGTTGCAGTTACATCCTCTCTAGATGAGATCACATCTCTAGATGCTCCTGTTGCTACTACTGATCTAGTTACAGCTACAAATGCTTCAAATTTAGTGCAATAGGATTTATTTGTCTTCCTACTTCAGCTTCATGGGATGACTTCCTTCTAGACATTGCAGAGGTGTTCATGGGGTTTGACATTAAAGATGTGGGAGACATTCTCAATGATATTTGTCTTCACTTTGTTGAGGCAAATACTTCATCCATTACCATAGTGAACATTTCATTTACTTCAGCATAGTAGGGTACATCTTGTCTTCTAGTTCCACTATGTGTCGATGATGTCTTGACATACATTCAAGGTTTGTTTGTGGAGTCCCACATAGAAGATTTGGGAGATGAAATTGATGATATACATCTTCTCTTTGATGAATCAAATACTTCTCCAGTTGTTGTGAGGGCTCATTGTGTCCCTCCTATCCATTTTCTACATGATCAATCTTCATAGATTGATGTGATTGTGGATCCTTATGTATAAAAGTTGTAAGCTTTCTCTTTGTCAATTGAGGAGAAAGTTAGTTCTTTGGGACAGGTTCTACATCCATCCTTGCTAGATTCTCAGTCATTCTCTTCAGTAGTATTGGAAGAAGTGACCATCAACATTGACACATGGATAGTTGAGTGGGTTTTAGAGACATCATTCATCTTCAAGATTCTGCCTACACATAGGGGAAGCATCTCACCTATGCCTCTACCATTGTTTCTTCCAAAGGGGAGGAACATTATTCAGTGGTCATGGATCAACTTCTACATTGGAGCATCTCTCATTGATTGACACACTACATTTAAGGGGGGGACTACCTTATCTCTTTCTTCTCTTTTATAGTTGGGAATATTTCCACTTATGTGGCTTTGTCCTTCTCATACTTCTCTTTTGTATATACTTGGTGTATGCCATAATGGGGGGTCTTTATTACTCCATCCATCCATGCATCTTACCTTTTCATATCTCTATTTTGAGGAGGTTTTTTCCCATGAGGTTTTCCCTCTTTCTCCTCTTTATCAGAGATTACATTTCATTATGTACATGGGTACCTAACATGGCCTAGTATACAAGACCCATTATGAATTTCATCCTATCTTTCATAAGCTTAAGTTCATTCCCCTAAGTTTCACTTAATGGGAGGTGTTGGTGTAAATACATATTTACTATTTACACTTTACTTATGTTTACTTAGGTTAATGCATTTATTTGTTAGTCACCTAGGATTATGTGTACTCTTGTGATTTGTCCTGTTGACAACATAGGAGTTTACACATTATTTATGTACATGGTGTCTACAACATCTCCACTTGAGATACACCTTGTCATGTTTATCCTCACATCTACAATGAAGGATAAGATTTGTGCTTAGTTTTCATGCTTATCTTATCTCCTAGAACCTTCTAGAGACATTCTAGATGTCTTTGAGGCTTTTATATATAGGCACTCCTAGTGTGTATGTACATAGAATATTTAATAGCAATAAATCAATTTTCAATATTGCTATTCTGATCATAGCTTGTTGGTCTACTATTATTCTTGTGCTTGAGTTCCTTGATCTTGGGTGATTTCACCCTAAGGAAAATTCTTATTTGGTATCATGGTTCTCTCTCTCTCTCTCTCTCTCTCTCTCACACACACACACACACACACACACACACACACACACACACACACACATCTCTCACATATCTATCTTACTAACAAATTTTCATTCTCCCCGCTCCCATATTCCTTCTTACATCACCATATATTTATATTTGGTTCCTTATTATTCCCTTCCTCTTGACCTTATCTATCTCTATCTCGTGTATCATCTCTTCCTTACTTCATTGTCATCTAATCCTACTTCATTTTCTAATTACTCTCTCTCTCTCTCTCTCTCTCTCTCTCATGTCTCCATTTATTTCAATCCATAATTAGTCCTGCTATACATATATCTAATCTCTCTCACTCTCTCCCTTCTACCACACATCTTTATGTCTTTCTCTTTTCTCCCATATTCCTTCTTTCATCACCATATATTTATATTCTATGTCATATTAGTTATGTTCCACTCTATATATACCATCTTTCTCTTCCCCCCTCTCATCACTACTACCCTATAATTTCTCTCTCTCTCTCTCTCTCTCTCTCACACACACACACACACACACACACACACACACACACTTCTCTAACTGCCATCTCTCACCCTCTCCTTCTTCTCTTGCTCTCCATCCATCTCTCACATATCTATCTCATTAATGAATTTTCATTCTCTCCCCTCCCATATTCCTTCTTACATCACCATATATTTATATTTGATTCCTTATTATTCGCTTCCTCTTGACCTTATATATCTCTATCTCGTGTATCATCTCTTCCTTACTTCATTGTTATCTAATCCTACTTCATTTTCTAATTACTCTCTCTCTCTCTCTCTCTCTCTCTCTCTCTCTCTCTCTCTCTCTCTCTCTCTCTCTCTCTCTAATGTCTCCATTTATTTCAATCCATAAGTATTCCTGCTATACATATATCTCATCTCTCTCTCTCTCTCTAATGTCTCCATTTATTTCAATCCATAATTATTCCTGCTATACATATATCTCATCTCTCTCACTCTCTCCCTTCTACCACATATCTCTATGCCTTTCTCTCTTCTCCCATATCCTTCTTCCATCACAATATATTTATATTCTATGTCATATTAGTTATGTTCCACTCTCTATATACCATCTTTATCTATGCCCCTCTCATCACTACTACCCTATAATTGCTCTCTCTCTCTCTCTCTCTCTCTCTCTCTCTCTCTCTCTCTCTCTCTCTCTCTCTCTCTCTCTCTCTCTCTCTCTCTCTCTCTCTCTCTCTCTCTCTCTCTCTCTCTCTCTCTCTCTCTACTCATCATATCCATGAATTGTATGTCCTTCTTATACTGTTTCTATCTCCAACTCACATCTTTCATCATTGTCCCTATATTCTTCTCTTCTTCTTTGGAAGCCAAAGAATGCCCCCCTTCTAAATCTTCAGGGACACTTTTTGATTCAATCTCCTACATAGTCTTCTGTGAAACTTCATTACCTTCCATAACCATAGGATTAACCTATTGCAAAGCATCTATAACTTCCACAATATTAGATTCAAAATTCTCTAGAATTTCATTTAAGTCATCTGCCTCTAGAAGATCCTTTAGATTGGCTGATCCATCAGCATTTAAAGATTTTGTAGCTAGCTCCAAAAGCTTAGTTTGGGTCACATCCATATTATCTTTGCTCTAAGTCATTGTAGAAGAAGAAGATAGATTTTGATCTCCATCCTTTTTATCTTTTGCAACCTTTTGACTAGCCTTTTTAGAACCATCCTTTTGGCCTAAGTTGGTGGTCTTCTTCTTCCAAACTTTCTTGTCCCTATTGAGAGAAGAAGAAGAAGAAAGAATCTTCTTATTTTCCATCTTAGCTTTTTGACATTGAAAAGCCATGTGCCTAGTCTTTAAACAATGAAAACACCCAAATGGTACACTCTTATAGTCTAGCTACTAAATATGAGTACTGAGTTTAGACTAGAAACACACCACTTATGATGATTTGGAGATGGATTTTGATGAATGGGAGGATCTTCCAAGTACTCCAAAGAATGCTCTTATAGTATCTAGGTCATTGGAAATTGAAATGGAGAGAGAAGTATCTCTTTCCCTAAAGCCTGGGAATAAATATCTAAGAGAACCTTTAATGGCCTTAGTGGTGGAGACCAGAAGCAGCTATAAACTAGATGTATGAATAGTGGATAGAAGAGGAAGAAGAATAGAAAGGAAACCTAGAGAGGAGGAGACCAGAAGATGTTTGGCTAATGGGTGCTAGAGAAATATTTAGGAGTGTTCTAAGAATGTAAAATAAAGATAATTTCATGGAATATTAGGGGCCTAAATGGCACCCATAAAAAGGAAATTATTAGGAACTTGATCAAAGATCAAAGACCCAATATGATGATGATCCAAGAAACTAAGATGAAAAAGGATTTTTTTGGGAAAATAAAATTTAGCAATATGATGAGTGGTGAGGCTTCGAATTTAGAGGGTGCTTCTGGTGGTCTATTGACTCTATTTAATAACAAGAATTTTAGAGTTGAATCAATTTTTAATGAAGGTAATATTCTTTTTTGTAAAGTTCATCATATTCAATCTAATGAAAACTAGTTTTTGCTGAATTTATATTCTCCTAACAATAAAAGAGAAAGAAAGAATTACTCAACTAAAGTAGGAGAGTTGGTGCAGAGTAGTAATCTAAAGAAAGGTATCATTATGGCAGATTTTAACACCCCTCTTGTGGATGAGGAGAAGATGGGTGATTTGATTCTGGATTGCAAAAGTAAATAGGACCTCTCTAGCTTCATTAATGGTTTGGATTTTTTGGATCTAGATCTCATGGGAGGTGCCTTTACTTGGTCAAACAAATGTATTGGGCAGGACTGTATTTAGATCAAATTTGACAAAACTTTAATCTCTCCTGGTTGGATGTAGTATTCCTCTTTAAGTTAGCTCTACTGCCTAGAGTTGGTTCTAACCATTATCCAATCTCCCTTTCGGTTGTTCCTATAGGACCAAGAAGGAACCCCCCTTTAAGATTTGAAAAAATGTGGATCACTCACCCTGAGCTTTTGGATAAAGTTAATCTTTCATGGAGAATGGAAGTGGAAGACATTACTATGTTTAGAGTTTCCAGGAAACTGAGTAATGTTAAGAGGATGGTTAAAGTATGGAATAAAACTAATTTTGGCCATATCTTTCTTGAGAAAGAAGATTTGTCTAAAAAACTTATTTCTATTCAAGAATTTATTTAATAAAATGGATATGATGAGCTAAATAGGGAGGCTAAGTTGTCTATTCTTTCAAACTTACATAATATTATTATCATAGAGGAAAATTTGTGGAGACAGAGATCTAGGATAAACTAGCTTAAGGATTAAGATCAGAATATGAAGTTTTTTCATCTTACTACTTGAAAGCATAGAGCTAATAATATAATTTCTAGTATCAAGAAATGGTAGGATCTACTAACTAAGGATAATGATATCTCAGCTGAGGTTGTGTCTTTCTTCTCCTCACTCCTGTCTTGGGATCCCTTGTTGTCTAAGGTGGACCAAGAAGACATAGTTTCTTGCATTCCTCAGATCATTCAACCTCACTATGATAAAATTAGTTGGGCTAATGCAAGGGTAATTCATAATATGTAGAAGGAATTTGTTAATGAGAATAAAAAGGTAGAGTCTAGTGCAAACATAATCCAAAATTTTTAGAAGAAATAGTAGTAAACTATAAAGAAAATCTTTTATTTGAAGAAGGAATTAGAGAATGCAAAGATAATAGAGTCTAATGTAGCTACAAATAGTAATAGAATGCACCATATGAAGATGGAATTGGAGAATGTGAAGAAAAAAGAGGAGTCATCAACAAAGAAAATCCTTGAATTGGAGAAGGAATTTGAGAAAGTAGAGAAAGAGGAGTCTACTCCTATGGAAAATACACTCCATATTTTGAAGAAGGAATTGGAGAATGCAAAGAAAAAAGATGATTCTACCACAAAGAAAATCCATCATTTGAAAAGGAAACTTGAGGATGAAAAGAAAAAAGAGGTAACAACTACAAAGACAATCAAATATTTGAAAAAGGAATTGGGGGATAAGAGGATGAGAGAAACTCATTTTAAAGGGAAAGTAAAGAAAATACAAAAAAGAGTGAAATAGAGATGTTTGAAATGAAGAAAACGATGGAGAATGCAATTTTGCACAAAATATAACTACATCTTCTAAAAACCATCATGTCTAGGATACTATAATAAACATGGTTTAACTTATGAAACAAGAAAATTTTGAGAAACTAACGTAGAACATTGATATCTTGTTTGAATGACTTGATTTAAATAGCAATATCAGAGATGTCTTTGAAAATGTAAAAAAGATGATGAGGATAAATAATATATCTTCACCACTTAGAAATTTTTTGTCATTTAAAAAAAAAAATGTAAATAGATCTAGTGGTAGGGAGTTAGCAAACTAATGAATAAACAACTGATGTTATTTGTCTATAATGACCTTAGCCATCTATCACAAATGTGAAAAATTAATGTAAATATATGAAGCTCTAAAATATGCTTCCAGAGACTTGATGAAGATGAATCACAACATACTTCACTTGCTAAATGTTGGATTACCAAATCTAGCTAACTCAGATGAAAAATTCATTGGAAAAAAAGATTACATGAAACAATTGCACAATACCATGAACTTTGATTTAGGCAACTTGCCTGAGGAAACCACTCCAAAAAGAATTACATGTTGCATCAAACTAGTGTAAAAAGTGAATGTAGTTATAGATAAGTTCATCATTTCCTATAAAAATATCTCTTTGAAGTATTCATTGTTGATGAGGTTACAAATATTGATGTACAACCTCAAAAAATAGAGCTTCCAAATGATGCAAAATGGAATATCCTAAAGAACATTTGGGTCATCTACTGAATCTATTAGTGTTAGTCATATCACAAAGAAGTAACAAATTAGTATTTGATAATACTGTAATCATTTTGTTAATTTTTTTATCTTTAATCTCAAATTTTGAATTTAATTTCAACTTTGTTTAATATTAATTGTTACAAGAATCAAGAGACAAAATATCTTTATAGCTAGACAACTAGGAATACTAGTATTACACAGAGTAGATGGAAATTTTTTCGCTACTCCTACTTTAAAAACTTGTACAATTGACAATATGGCAATGTGATTGTAAAGTGTACACACATAATGTGTTGATATAATGGGTGTTGCACACATTACATAATATAATTTATTATGTAATGTTGCACCTAGATGGATGTGCAACATGCAAATATTTTCATACAATATACTTGATGAGTTTTATTGTAACATTGTGATTATATTTCATGTAATTATTTAATATTGGGGAAAATAATTAAATTTTGAATATTAAATGTGAGGTCAATGGGTTAGGTAGCACATGGTTTTAGCACATGGTTTATGTAATACCACTTGATGATTTTATGGGATTTAGTACTATATAAGTAGCCACAAGGATAGTTATTGTGTGAGAAGATAGAAGGGAAAATGGAAAGAGTCAAGTGAGACAAGGCTTGAGAGGTTAGCTAAGGGAACATTTGTGAAGGTTGGAAGCATGGCATGAGATGTTTGGATTCATGCTTGTTCATATAGATTGCCTATTGGTGGCTATTCATTTGAAGGATTCCATGGTTGTATTGCAATGGTATTTTTTCGAATAATATATGGTGATGAATACTTTTGGAGGCTAGGTTTTTCCCTCAATGAGAGTTTCCTAGGTAATATCTTATGTCAAAATTTTTGTGGGTATGTTGTCTATTCTCTTGCATGTGGATTTTAGTTGTGAAATGATTATATTATTTTTTTTAGGTTTTCTTACAAGTGATATTAGAGTTATGGTTTTATTATTATAGCCCTAGATTGAATCAATGGAAATGCATGAGAAGATAAAAGAAAGGGAAAGATATATGAGTTTTTTATTGAAAATATGAGGGTTTTGGGTTTTTTGTTATGGTAGATGTTGGTAGACTTTAGACATGTAAAATTATTAGTCAAAAGGATTTTTTTGGATGATTTATTTAAAAGAGTTTTTTTAGGGGAGCTTGAAAAATGACCTAATGGGTAAAAACAAAACTCCCCATTGAATTGGGTTGAAGTTTCTATAAATTCTAATATATAATATACCTTAGTTTTGCCATGTTCAAAGGAAATGAAAGAGTCTTTTAGTTTCATCCTATGATGGCCATCAAATTTAATCCCCTCAAGGTTTTTGTCACAAAAAATATCATAGTGAAAATGGTAAAAGGATTGTCTGAGTAAAATGGCCATAAGTTTCTCTCAGGATATCAGATTTCAAAATTTTTATAGGCATTGGAAAGCTAATTTAGAGAAATACAACTTTGTGTAGGATTGATTTTGTGATTTTAACATTTTTTTAGATTTTAGGAGTCCAAAATTTGGATGTTATTTATTTTGAGAAAAAAATAGGGCATAACTTGGGCATATAGAGCTAGATTTTAGACTTCAAAGAATCAACAAAAAGATCTTAGAAAGATATAAAAATTGATTCAAATTCAGTGTAGGTTTGACATGGTTTATATGGTGATATATTAATTTGAACATTTTATGATATATATTGACTATGGTAACATTGTGAGTTAATGATATTGTATATTTTGGAGATTTGGAATTGATGTCATTGTATATTTAGTTCATATTTCAGATTGGTCTCATGATGATATGGTTTTTAGTGTTTGGTTTGGATATGTATGATGACTTTTTGGATCTACAAGTTGTGCAATGTTGTAGGCAATCTATACATATAGGTTGCATTTCTAGCTTGGTTATGGGTTTTCTTTGCCCATTGATCTTTCATTATTGATGCATATTTAGGTTGATGCATTGGATTTGGGTTGTCTATGCCATAAGTCACATGAGTTGCTAATTTTTCTTTATGTAGAAAGGATGAGATGTTGTTACTAGGTATAGTCATGGTAGAGGATTGTGTTTGATTATTTTAAGCTAACAAGTTGGACATATTGAGAGTCATATTCCTAGTTCATGGATGTGATCATGGTCTCATGGATTTTTTACATGACATGATTGTATAAGTTGATGAAAGAAAACTTTATAGTGTGCCAAGATCACCTGTATACAAATAGACTATTGAAGAGAAAATGAAGAAGGAAGAGAACAAGAGCTTGGAGCAATTCAACAAAGTGATAAAATATATTTTAGAGTGAGAAAAATAAAAATGCTATGTAAAAAAACAAAGAGAGACCCTAAATGTAAAGGCATCAAGAAAGCTTCTAAAATAAGTTAGAAACTACTAGGAGATAAGTGTGACAACTAAGCACTCAACTATAAAAGGTGGAAGATAAGAATGGTTATGTAGGAATCAAATCCCATGTTGTCAACAACACATCAATATCTCATAGATGAAAACTAATATCTAAATTCATTTATCTAAGTAAACTTAAGTAAGGCATAATAATTAATTAATAATTATTTCCTCTAACACCCCCCTTAAGTGAAACTTAGGTGAATGAACTTAAGCTTATAGAAAGCTAAGATGAAATGCAGAATGGGTCTTGACTACAAGACCAAGAAAGGTACCCATGTACAAATGCATAAGATATGCAACCTCAAATAAAAGGGCAAAGAGAGAAAATCATATAAGAAAAACCCTCCCCCAAAAGAGGTACATACAAGACATGCTAGAAAATATGAAGGAAGGCCTCAACAAGACCTCGCAAGGACAACTTCTACTAAAAATGGATCAACAGCCTCTCTCAAAACCATAAGTACAACCAGCCCCCCATGAGAGATAGAAAAGACACCAAAGCCCCCCAAAATAATGGAGCCCCTAGAAAAAGGATTGAACCAATGAAACTCCAATGCAGAAGAAACAAGGGAACATAATAAAGGAACCCATGAATGAGAGGGAAAATTGGAAGGCCTAACTGATGCTCAAAGGAGAAAACATAAGGATCCTGAAAGGGAATCCCTAGAGTAGGTGTGATGACACTAGCATGAATGTTCTATGTAGAATCCATAAAAAGTGCACCTAAAGGCTCGATGAATGGAGCTAGAAGATGAGGCAAGTGAAAGAAGAATCTTATAAAGAGAAAATCCCTTAATTGGAAGTGGTGTGGAAGTCAAAATAAGGATCTCAAGAACAATACAAAGGTTCAAGTATCCTGAGTACACAACATTGTGCTCCTACAAAAGAGAAGAGTTGTGCTCTGATAATGGAGATGGTGGGAAAAAGTGTGAGAAGGTGTAGAGATGGGTGGAAGAATAAATTGTCCCTGTAGCAATAAGGCCTCTTGTGGTATGATCCTAAATGAAGACTAAACCTGTAGTGAACTCAGTGGTCTTCCCTGATCCATTGCATGTAATCTAAGAAATTGAGAGAAGATTTGTGGATAGAGAGGGAAAATATAATACATCATTAATGGTGCCATCCTAAATGTAAAATGAACCTTTCTCATAGACTAGTAGGGTAGTGTTATTTCCCATGAGAATATGGAGAATTGGAGAAGCCTCAAGAGTAGAGAAGATACTTTGAGAAGATGTCATATAGTGAGAAGCACCTGAATCTAGTATCCAAGGGACCTGTGAAGGAGATGCAAAGGATGCCCATTATGCATGACACTTTCCAATATCCTATCTAGATGTTGAAGATGTGGAAGAAGAATGAAAGGTAGACCCCTATGAAGTAGAAGAGGATGGAGAGGAAATAATTCTCTTATGAAGGAGAGCTTGCAAATCAGCAATCTATTTCTCAGAGCCATCAAATTTCTTCTAAAAATAATCTGACTCATCATGAGGTCCATTTTGACAATAGGAATAGGTAGGAGCCTCAATCTTATTTTTCTCTTACTTCTTCAAAGAAGAGGATGACCTAGTAGAGTGTTGAGAGGAGGAATTAGATATCTACTTAAGCGTTTGCTCCTATGTATCCTTGGAAAGAAATTCTTGTAATTGTGAACCTGTAAGTGAATTTATCTAAGTGATCATGGACTATTCATTATTTAACCTATCATATAATATATCAAAAGAGGGCATTTGATGTCTAGTACCCAAGGCATCCATAGTTGAGTAGAAAGTGGGAGAGACAATCTGATACTATCCTTGCAACTTTGAGAGTATCAAAAAGATACACTCATAATTTGTTTTGATTTTTCCACATCCCTGCAAAATTTTATGTAGAGATTTGAACTTCATCAAGAAGTCTTCAATAGTGGGAAAGTTGGCTA
The DNA here is from genome assembly GCA_028749045.1 of Cupressus sempervirens. Lineage (NCBI taxonomy): Eukaryota > Viridiplantae > Streptophyta > Pinopsida > Cupressales > Cupressaceae > Cupressus > Cupressus sempervirens. Next base: position 165,018,794 of record CM053793.1, on the reverse strand, counting down.
GTGTCAAAGATGTCAACTCTACATCAAATGAAGTGCCTGAAACTCATTCATTGTGCTAAAAAAAGTCTCGAATTTTGTCCAAATATCCCTTAGAGTTAAACCATCAAAGTGAAAAAGAAGACTATTTGAGATATTCAATGCGATCAATCCCATGGCCTCATCCATTTTATTCCTATGCTAAAGAACCTCAAAAGGGTACTTGAGAATAGCTTGGTTCACATCAAGACATGACCATAAGCCTCTTGACATGAGAAGCCTAGTTATGTGTACCTTCCAAGTGTAAAAGTTGTGTGGCATGAGCTGGGTCATAGATAGATCCAATATTGAGAGAAGAAGATGAAAGTACAAGGGTCTTATTTTGAAGCAAATTATAGAAAATAAAATAACCCTCCCTCACAATGTGTAATTATATACCTCAAGTACCAATGAAACAACTATAGAAAGTACAAAAATTAAGAAAAGAACCTAGATTCTAGATGTGGAGAAGGAGGAAACAAAAGCCTCTACCTCAATGCCAAAAATGGGAACTCAAATGAACTCAGAATGTGATGAAACAAGCACCATTATCTCTATCTCTAAGTCAACGTTTTGGTGCTTCTTTCAGATTAGAAAAAGAACTTCATATGCTGAAGTTATGGTCAAAAATGAATTATTGCTCCAAAAGACTAGCTTGCTGTAAAAATATAGTTATTGGAAAAAAATTGACATCTATACAGCCATCAACTAGACATCTGTAGAAAAAAAAATATGCTTTCTATTTTGTTGATGTCAGTAGCCAAAAAATGATGTCACCTAACTAGAAAATGATGCCAGCATGCGGTCTGATAGTGATGATGTCAAGATAACATAAGTGGCTAGAAAATTTGACATGACACTAAGAAATGTTGATGCTAACACTAAAAAATGATGTCGACTAACCATAGAATGACATCAACTAGTTGAGGGGTTTTAGGCAATGACACCACTAGTGAAGTGGTACCTGAGAGGAGAAACTGGTGGCACTGCTGATGGCATGGTTGTTAGACAGGAGTCATGGTAGTTGTAGAGAAGTGCATCAGTGGTAGCCAAAAATGGCAGTGCCATGGCTACATGATTGGTTGCAATGACTACTTGGTTAGGCCATGGTGGCCGCTAGGTAGTGCCGCACTGGCATGTAGCCCACAAAATTTTTTAAATTTTTTTTGGAATCATGTCCATACAGTTTGTACGACAAGTTGAACCAAAAAATTTTCCCTCTCAGAGATCTTGTCACAAAAATCAAAAATATATATATGAATCCATTTTTAATGGGCCTTTTGAACTCAATGGCAGTGTTTGTTTAGGCCCAAAGTGCCTCAACAAATTGCTCTTCCCCCAATTGAATAAAAATGCACAAACAAACTAGGGTTTGTTTCTTTGAATCATATCTTAAAAATTCATTCAATAGAGAAGCAATAGAGAGGCTTTAATACCATGTAGAAGTTGATGAAAGAAAACTTCACAATGCACTAAGATCACCTACATGAAAATAGACTACTGAAGAGAAACAGAAGGAGGAGGAGAGAAAGAGCTTGGAGCAATTCAATAAAGTGAGAAAATATATTTCACAATGAGAAAATGAAAATTCTATGTAAAAATACAATGAGAGAAATCAAATATAAAGGCCTTGGGAAAGCTTCTAGAACAAGCTAGAAATCATTAGGAGATAAGTGAGACAACTAAGCATAGGACCACAAAAAGTTGAAAGATAAGTGTTGTTAGGTACGAAAAAATTCTCATGTTGTCAACAACTCATCAAGAACTCCTAGATGACAACTAATATCTAAATGTATTTATCTAAGTAAACTTAGGTAAAGTGTAAATAATTAATAAATAATTATTTACTCTAATAATAATTGGATATATAGGTACATCCTTGATGTTCATTGGTTTGGATTCCTAGTTTGGTTATGGTGGTATATCTACTTGGTTCAGGATTATGGTCAATTGGTTTATTTTGAGGAGCTCATGATGTGCACTTTGAGTTCTTTGATGATTTGATGTATGGCTCAATTCTCATGGTTAGGGGATGGTTTTTCATCATGATGCCATGGATAGCTTGGATACACAATTTAGTGGGAGCTTGTGATAGTGATGGGGGGTAATAGTGTAGGTTTAGTTCATAGTTTGATTTGTATCTTCTTGGATTTAGAGATCTTGGTGTTCAATTGGTACTAACACTTTGGTTGTGTGAGTCTATACCCAAAGGATCTTCATGTAGGAGATCAATTTTACGATGTCATAGGTGACTTGATACCATGGTTGAGAGAGATTTTTTGGTATCAATATATTTAATGAGTGTTTTTAGATGTTGGGGATTTGTCTTAGATCCTACTATTATAGAAGCATCTTTGAAATTTGAATGGTGTACTTATTATCTTCATGGTGTGTGTGATGGTTATTCATGGTATGTGGAGATAGTTTTATTCATGGTGTGTTTAGATGGTTGCATCTTGATACATGTTTAGAGTTTTGACATGTTATAGTATGTTCATATGGAGCATGTTATCTCTTTAGTTGAGATGGTTAGATCATGTTGTCATGTTTATGCTTGAGGCCTTGGTTGGAATTTTGACATTGATCTTGGTTTAGTTTCTTGGTATTGAGTACATTGATCATAAGTTGGATACTTTAGATATTCATATGTTTCATTTGTAGTTGGCATGGATTGATTCTTTACAAGTGCTCATGGATACTTAGAGATGGTTGTGATACTAATTTCTCTTAGATTAGATGTATTTTTTGGTATAGTGGATGGTTTCAGTAGGAAGTCTAAGGGGCATTAACCTGATATGGACTTGAGAAGAGATTGTTCTTAGTCAATTATTTTTTGGAGACTTGGATATCTTGATGAACATTCACATTCACCACTCTTAGTCTACTCATTGATTTTATACTTGAGAGGTATAGCCCATTGTTTCTCTCAGGTGCATTATATTTATGCTTTTCTTTCATGGATATGTATTTTGAGCTACAATAGATGAGTTAGTTCTCAAGAATTCATTTGATGATGGTTTAGCATTGATTATCTCCATGTGTATATGTTGTTATGCTAGTTCATTTTGGGAGATGGTTTTATATTGGACATATTCCTTAGATTAGGAATAGTTTATGAGTTTGATATTCTTGTGAGAGGATTACATCCATGATTAGTTATATGGTATGGTTTGGGTGTTCTCATGGCTCCTTGGTTGTGATTTTATGGAGGAGATTATAGTTGCATAGTTTACATCAAGAGTTGTGTGTAGAAGAATGTGATACAAGTTATGATTTGCATGGTTTCTCTTTGGTCTTGGTTGTCTTCTTGGATATTCAAGTTTTCTGATATTTTATTTGAGATTGGTTAGAGATTTTGATAACTAGTTTGTGCTCATGTATGTCATGTGAGAGATGGCATTATTATTTATTTATCTCTTGTCTCTATTGGTTGTGGAGAACTTGATAGACTATTGGAGAATTTTTATGAAAGTTGTTCTTGTAGTTTATTGGTTAATGTGTTCTGGAAGCCCTTGATACTACGTGGATTTGCTTCTTTCAGATGTTGTGAGTAGATTGGTTATAGATTTTACATTATCTTTTGTAGTGGGAGCTTCTTGGTAAATATTTGGCAGGTATTGCTCTTGAGGCTTGTGATTATAGATTACAAATTGGATATGTTGATGATGTGAGATTCACTTGGTATAGTTTTGGAGGTATGAATAGTTGGATGGGTTTGGTACTTTTTGTGGATACTATTTCAGCTATGGATATTTTGATAACTATAGATTCATGGGATTACCTTTGGATTAGTATTTTTGTTCTTGGCATTTTAGTTGGTACAAGATTTTATGATCTTCTAATATGGCAGGTTGGGTGGTTTTCTTTTTGGATGGATTCTATGTATGTCTGATGGCAGTAGCATAATAGAAGGTGAATTCATTCATGTTTGCGAATCTAGATACTTTCCTTTTAGTGTGGGTATTAGGATGGAGAACTTCATGTACATTGATCCATGATGGTGGATGTGCTAGGATGGATTGTTCCCTGGTTCATTTATATGGCTACATATTGACCCTAGGCAAAGTATACAACAAGTAGGAGATTGTTAATATGATGGGTGTTGTATAGATTGCATAATATTTTTATATTGTATTACTTTATTTGATTATGTAATGTTATACCTAGATGGATGTGCAACATGCAAATATTCCCATGGGGTATACTTGATGAATTATATTGTAACATTCTGATAATATTTCATTTAATTATTTAATACTAGGGAAAGGGGTCAATGGGTGAGGTAACACATGGTTTTAGTACATGGTTTATGTACTACCACTTGTTGGTTTTGTGGGACTTGCTACTATATAAGTAGCCACAAGGGTAGTTATTATGTGAGAAGATAGAAGGGAAAAATACAAGTGTCAAGAAGGACAAGGCTTGATAGGCTAGACAAGGTACCATTTGTGAAGGTTGGAAGTATGGCTTGGAATGTGTGGATTTATACTTTTTCACATAGATTTCTTGGTGATGGCTATGGCTTTGAAAGCTTCCATGGTTGTATTGAAATAGTTTTTTTCCTAAATAATTCATGGTGATGTATGCAATTGGAAGCTAAGTGTTTCTCTTAATGAGGGTTCCCAGGGTATATCTTATGTCACAATTTTTGTGGTTATGTTGTCTATTCTATTGCGTGTGCATTTAAGTTGCATATTTATTTCATATCTATTATGGGTTATGTTGAAATGATTATATTATTTCTTGCAAGTTTCCTTACATAATGTAGTACTAATATTATTACATATACAATTAAAAATGGACCTACAACTATTGTTGTTCCCTTGCATTTGTAAAAGGGAATTCAAGGTCAATTGACATTGATTCATTTGCCAAGGGTTTTAATGTTCCACTTCTTTAGGCTCTATAATTATATACTTTTTTTTCTGATTATAACATCTATTATGTTACATGATGAATCAATGAAAATCTAAAAATTTCTAAACACTAGAGTGATTGAAAATCTCAAGTTCAACATGTATTAAAACTAGAATCAATAAAAATCCCAACATGATTAAAAAATATAATCAATGAAAATCTCAACATGTACTCTAAAAGTAAAAACTAGTCTCAATGAAAATCTCAAAATGTAACATCAACATGTTTAAAAAAAAAATTAAGTATCTATAATATGACAATGAATGAAGGGTATAAATTAACTTCTACAAACATAATTAATTAGTAGATAGAGTCTTAAACATTGGTGAGACCAAAGCACATAAATTAAATTGAACTCAAATTGGTAACACCAAAGGTAGTACTCTGCTACATGAATTACAAAAATTAGAATTTGAAATTGAAAAGTTTCTATAGTTGCCACTCTGACTGGACCTTCTCAGCATCACTATCATTAAAATCCTCCTTGTTTATTACATATAACATTTTATTGTTCATTGTTTTTTATTCATATCCACTATCAGTATGCATTCCAAAGTCAACTTTATCTACATTGCTTCCAATATTAGGACATGAACCACCTCCACCACCATTACCACTAATACTACCACCACTACTACTACTTGGGTTTGAAATTTTTTTCATCCCTTTTCTTTGACATTTATTCCTCCAAATGATGAGATCCCTGCTATAAGGGAAACTATCTACCTCATGCCTAGAATTATAGAACCTCAAAAAATAATCCAAATTTTTATCTAATTTATTTCTAACCTTTGAGTTTAGGAAGCCCAAAGTATTGAAAACTCTTCGATCTTCCACTTAAGCCAATACCATTGTCAAACATAAATCAATAAGCTTGAAATATTCAAGTATTTACTCTCTCAACTAATTTCTCTAGCCAAGGTTTTTAAAAAGCTATGTTACCACTCCTTCTTCATTTTGATTCTCCATAAGATTTTATTATTTCTTCATTATGTTTGCACAAAAATGTGATTGATCTCTCATCCAAGATTCATCTAAAATTCCATTTATAGTTACTCCATGGATTATTTTTTGTTTACAAAAATGCTTAATGAAACTCATCATTCTTCTTCAAACATCACTCAAAGAGTTTAGAGACCAATATTGAGAAAATAAATAAATAGACACTACTTTAAGAAGTTCCTCTGGAGGGAATTTGTATCTAATATATGATGAATGATTGTAGAAAACTCACTTGAGAGTCAATGATCTTGAAGTCTTTACTTTTAATACATAAAAGTACCTTGTCTATTTCTAATTCTACTTTGCTTCTTGACTTATTGGGGTTAGACTCATGGTCAACATGGACATAGTTCTTCATTGTTATGTCAACTCCATGTACCATGGAACATATCTCATTATTTTTTACCAATTTGTAAGAAGTTCCCAAGATTGTTCAAATCTTTGATTTCTACCCACTTCGCAAAATTTGATTCATCTAATTGTTGTAATTAACACATAATATCTAGGTTATTAATTTTGTAAATACAAGAGGAGTAAAAAAGAGAGGAGTGGTGAATAATTTACCACTAAAATAAATTCTAGATCCCTTAGATGTCAATGTGTACAAAATAAATTTCACTAAAAATATTGTTTCTTGGAAAACACATAGGCACTTAGTTAATACTAATAAGATGTTGTAACTTAGTGAATGCCTAACATTCAATTCTTGTGATATTATCTATTATTAACATTTTTTAACTTACTTTTATACATATAAAATAAATAGCATGAACACAAGTGACACTAAGATTTAACACAGAAACCCCATTTGGGAAAAACCACCAATTGCAAGTAGTTACTAATTTTGACTCATCTAAAGTAAACCCCAGTAGGAGTCAACTTTGTTAAAGGTTAAAAAATAAATTTTTAGGTGTGATCCTATTAGAGGATTTAATCACCCTGTTAGGAGTGGCCTTGTTAGAGGTTTTTAGATAATTCAATCTAGAAATGCCACCTTGTTATAGGATTTACAAATAGTTGTTAAGCCAACTCTGTTAAGAGATTTAGATCATTACTACAATGGTTAGAGAGTAACAATGAGAAGGCTTGATTTTATAATGAAACTGAATTCCTAATTACAAATATCAATTTTGGATTCTATACTTTATCCTTTCTAATTGAATGTATCCTTTTAGCTCTACAAGAATATTTTACTTATCCTTTTGATTCGCTTCCTCTTGTTATCTTTTATTCTTCCATATACTTGCACACATTGAATCCTCAACTTAACCTTATACTTATATCATAAACATTTTCAAGTCATCTTGAATACAATTGAGAATAATTAATATTCATCTCCTCAATCATCTAGAACCAACAAACAAATCTATTAAATTCAATAAGCCAAAACAAGAAAATTATTTGTTAGTTGACCCATCTTGATAGGCACTAACTCAAAAATTATTTTTCTATGCCAACCAAGTGAACTTAGTTAATGTTGCATCTTCATAAACTTCATTTGGTAGCCAATTGATCTCAATCAACATTAGTTCCATCCAACCATTCTTTATTAATTGAGTGAAATCAGTTAACACTCAACTTTTGCAAACTTTTCTTTGTCACCCAAGTGAACTTGGTTGACACTATTTTTGAACTTGGTAGACATTGAAATGCATGATAGATAGAGGAAACTATCTTCATGATCCAAGTGAACTTGGCATAAACTGACTGACAAATATATGACATTTTTTGTAACATCAAAGACAATACACGATTAACCAATTATTTTCAACAATCTCTCTATTTGGCATTGATGAAAACACAACATGTCATAATACAATGAAATTTTAGAGAAAAATAATAGTAAGGAATATATCCTTAGTTTCATTCTAATTCTCATCCAAGAGAACTCCCTCTATCAATTTGAATTTTCATTGCTATCAATTTCTCCCTCTATGATTAAGCTCTCTCTTCAACATCTTCTTCTGATAGGAAATCTGCCTTTTTGATATCAGACCAAGTTCTTCCTTTCTTACATCTCTAAAAATTCTTCCTCATCACAAAATTGTCCCTTTATAAATATTGTGTTAATATGGTAGCAAAAATATCCCTCTATGAATATCAATGTACCTTATTTACTAATTCATATGCAATCTGTCCTGTCAATACTGCATCAACTTGACTAATCTTCAACATGCACTAGTTGATTCATCACTAAACTTCATTTAGTGAGTTTTAGATAGGGGAATAACCCCTGATTTACCTCTCTAATACAAAAATTTATCCTTAGTCAATGGCTTAGTGAATATTTCTGCAATTTGTTCTTTAATATTAACATATTACAATATTACCTCTTTAGCTTGGATCAATTCTGTTAGAAAATGATATTTTATTACAATGTTCTTGAACCAAGATTATTTTTTATATTTATTGCACTAGTGTTATCATAGAAGATTAATTGGATCCTTGATCTCTATCTTCATACTTGCTAATGGTTGCTTAAACCAAACAACATTGGAGAAATTAACTATTGTCACCTCATACTCTAGGTCTATTGTAGACTAAGAAATGCAATTCTACTTCTTAGATGTCCAAGACACTAGTCTTTTACCAAGAAAGAACACTCCACCATAGGAGCTCTTTTTATCATTAACACTTCCTTCCCAATCAACATCTATGAAGGCTTTCAAATCTAGATTGCCTCATTTTTGTACCATAATCTATAGTCTTTTTGTAACCTTCAAATACCTCATGATTTTTTTGATTGCCATCATCTAATTTTCTTTAGTATTTGCCAAGAATCTTGCCACCATACCAATTGCTAATGCAATATCAGGTCTTGTATGCACTATATATTGTATTTTTCCAATCATTGATTTGTATGTGGTCTGATCTACCTCGTTGGGATCATCACTTTGGAAATCTTATGTCCAGTAGACATAGGTGTTCAAACTACTCTTCAGTCTTCCATTCCAAACTTTTTTAGTATTTCCTTGATATATTTCGATGGAGTAATGTAGATACAATCTTTCTTCTATTTAATCTATAATCTGACAAAGAATTTTATCTCTCCAAACATGGACATACCAAATTATTTACTCATCTCTTCTATAAAAATTTTTCACAAGTCATCATTTCTAGTAAACAATGTGTCATGCACAAATATTTCTACCAATACAATCTTCTTGGCTAGTCCTTTGATATCTAGGCTACTATTATCATTTATTCTTTGAAAAACAATCTTCATCAAATATTTATGAATACTTTCATACCAAGATTTGGGAGATTGGTTGAGACAATATAATAGTTTATGAAATTTATAAAACATATCCTTTTTTCTAGGATCTACAAAACCTTCAAGTTGTTCTATGTAAACTTTGTCGACAAGAATTCTATTCAAGAATACAGATATCATGTATATGTTTAGCATAAGGATTCAAGAATTCCATTCAATGAATTCCATTTGATAAACTTTTAATCATGTATGTGTAGCATTAGGATTTAAAGTTCTAACACCTTCTCATCTTGCAACAAGAGATTTTCTTTTTACCATAACCAATACCTTCTTCTTGAGAACAACCTTTGCATACTAACCTTGCATTGTTTTTGGAAACTTCTCCATATTCATTCAACTTATTTCTAAAACCCCACTTTGTGCCAATTACATTTTTATCCTTGGTTCTGGGAACAAGAGTCAATGTCTTATTTCTCTCTATCTATTTTATCTCTTCAGTCATAGTTTCAATCTAACTTTCATTATCCAAAGCATCTTTTACTGATCTAGGTTCAAATTCTATAAGAAAACATGTACCTTTCAATTTGTTTCTTATCATTGTTCCATTTAACTTATCTCCAATGATCTGATTAGGTGCATGATTCCTTCTAATATATCTTACAAAAATAGGTACTTTGGATTTAGTACTAATTCCACCTTCCTCACCATGATCTTCTATATTATGTTTGGGTCCCATTGTCTATGACTTAGGTCCTTCGAATTTGATTTTCTCTACCTATAACTTAATAGCCTTTGATTGTGACTTAGGTCCTTTAGACTATGACTCAGTTTGCATTGGTTACAATTCAAGTGCTTCTAGAGATTTTGGGGACTTAGGAGGTGAAGTCTCCTAACTTCCAATTAGATTTGGAAATGTATTGGGTTCAAAGTAAATAAAACTTTTCTAATACTTAGGTTCTTTGCTTCTCTCTTCTTTACTCTTTTTTGAAAACTCATCAATTCTAACATTTGCACTTTCTATGACATTGTTAATGGATAAATTCAAACATTTATATACTTTACTCTTACTGGAGTATAATAGAAATATATCTTCATCACCTTTGACATAAAATTTACCTTTCCTAGTCTTTTTTTAGAATATAACATTTTCTACCAAATACTTATCAATGACTCATATTAGGTTCGTAGCCATACTATATTTCATAGGGATTTTGATTTTAATCTTTCTTCAGATGTACTTTGTTCAAGGTATGCACTATAGTACATATTGCTTCCTTCTAGTATTTGATTGCAATATTCTTTTTATCATCAAATTTCTTGCATAATCCATGATGAATCTATTCCTTCTTTCAGCTATACCAATGTACTAAGGTGTACCAGGGGCTGATACTTGTCTTTTGATTCCTCTTTTAGTGCATAATTCATTAGAGATGAATTCATCACCTCATTTTGGCTTTAGATACTTTAGATTATTTCCAATTTAATTTTTGACTCTTGCTAGATACCACTTAAAATTTTGAAATGCTTAAGACTTCTCTTTCAAATACATTATAGTCATTATTCTAGAATAATCATTATATATATATATATCCTACTTATCTTCACTATAGCTCTCTATTCCGATAGGTCCACATAAGTGTGTATGAACCAACTCCAAGACTTCTTCAGAATGATAGTTCTTTCTTTCAAAACATGTCTTTCCTATCTTACCAATTTGACAATTTTTGCATAGGCCCATATTAGGTTTCCTCAAACTAGAAATACCTCTCACTCTTTTGTCCTTTCTTATCTTGATCAGATTATCAAAGTTCACATGACATAATTTTTTATTTCATAACTAACTTCCTTCTACTTGAGCAATAAAACATGAACTTTCACTAAGATCTAGGTAGAATAGATTACCTTTGGTTTGTTTAATGTACCCAACTAGATTTCCTTTTCCATCTAGTAGCTTGGCCTTCCCATTAATGAATTCTACCTTGAATAAATGTTATTCAACTATGGCACACTTAGTAGATTATGCTTTAGTCCTTCAACCTAATAAGCCATATCACATCTAAGTTTATTGGTTGGTGAGATAAAACATTTTCCCTTTATACAACATGGTTCATTGTTTCCAAATATCACACTTCTACCATCCTAATGTTCCATATTTTCAAAATTTATTTTTTCACCAATCATATGATGTGAGAAACCACTATCAATAATCCATGTATCATTTTTTCTAACATTAGAGATAAGTGTCATTTTATCTCCTTCATCATGAGATTTATTTTTTTACAACAATATAGACTATTTCATCATCTTCACTACTATTTGAGTCTTTAGCCATAAAACAAGATGTATTACCTTTGTCCTTGTAGTCCTTGAAGTTATTGAAATCCTTCATACCTTTGGACTTTTTGTGCTTCTTTTCATCTTTGTATTATCTATTTGGACATCTTGCAATAATATGTCCAACTTCTTCATAATAGAAATAGATCAAAGAAATTTTACCTTTGTACTTTCCTTTGCCTTTGGGATACCTTCTTGCAAATAATGCTTCAATGACTTCAAGATCACTGTCAGAACTATCTTCCTCTTCAATTTTAGATTTTTTTTGTTTAAAGCTTTTATATTTCTTCTTGAGTGATAATTTAGCTTCAGATATAGACTCAAGATTGCTATAACTAGGAGTATAGTTATCATAATTATCTAGTTCAAATGCTATCAATATTTCAACTAGAGCATCCAAATTTATTTTCTTATTTGGATCACATTTCATATCTTGAATAGAAGACACTCTTATTGCATAGACATAGAGAAGGTTTATAAGTACCTTTCTTAAACTCATATCAAATCTTCAATTGTCCCTTTAGAGACTTTGATAGCACTGATATTAGTGTTGATTCTCTCAATATATCTTGCAATTTTTTCATCCTCTCTCATCTTCATCTAATCAAACTAACCAGTTAAGCTTTCTTCGTTAGCTCTTTCCACATTATCATCACTTCCATAGATATCATTTAGTTTTTTACACATCATAAGAAATAGCATATCCTTTGACCTTATCAAATTTAGCATAGTTAAGAGCTGATTCAATGCCAGTCATCATAATGTTATAATTTTTCTTTTCACCAATTTGTTCCATAGTCAATGTTTAGTTAGGAGCCTTGTAATATAATTTTCTATATATTTCAAACCTAAATCACTGATGGTTTCCACATGCAAATTCATAAGTTCCTACCATGCTTAGAAGTTATCTCTATTAAGCTTGGGAATCTCTCTTCTATAAGACATCCTAATCTTTAGCTTAGGTCCTTGAAACTTTCTCTACAAGCACCAAAATATCTAATACCAATTGTTGGAAATATAAGAGGAATAATTGAAAGGAGAGGGGTGAATTAGTTACCAATAAAATAAATTCTATATCCCTTACATGTCAACACAGAACACAAACTTCACTGAATATTTTCTTTTTGGCAAACACATAGGTACTTGATTAATACTGATAATATGTTGTAACTCGGTATTTCATAACATGAAATTCTTTTGATATTATCTATTATTAACCTTTCTTAACTTAGTTTCATACACATAAAATAAATAGCATGAACACAAGTGACACCAAGATTAAACACAGAAACCCAATTTGGGAAAAATCACCAATTGCTACACTGATTTTCACTATTTTGAAGTGATCCCTAGTAGGAGTCAACATTGTTAAAGGTTATGAAATATACTATTAGGTGTGATCCTATTAGACAATTTAATCACCATATTAGGAGTGGCCTTGTTACAAAATTTTAGAGACTTCAATATATAAATTCCACCTTGTTAGAGGATTTAAAAATAGTTATTAAGACAACTATGTTAAGAGATTTAGATAACTTCTATACTGGTTAAAGAGTAACAATGAGATGAACAAATTTCTAATGCAAATAAATTTTTAATTAAAGATCTTAATTTTGGCTTTTATACTTGATCTTTTCTAATCAAATGTATATTTTCAACTCTACAACGCTATTCTTATTATCCTTCTGATTCACTTCCTCTAAGTGTTTCCTATTCTTCCATATACTTGCACACATTCAATCCTCAACTTGACCAAGTATATTTATATCATACATATTTTCATGTTGTTTTGAATATAGCTTAGAATGATTAATATTCATCTCCTCAGTCAGATAGAACCAACAAACAAATTTATTGAAATCAATATGTCGAAACAAGAAAATCATTCATTAGCCAACCTTTCTTAGTAGACACTAACTCAAAAATGATTTTCTTATGTTAATCAAGTGAACTCATTTAACAACGCATCTTCACAAACTTCCCTTGGTAATCGAGTGATCTTGGTTAACACCAGTTCTATCCAACTTTTCTTCATTGATTGAGTGAGCTTGGTTAACACTCAACTTCTATGAGATTCTCTTTGTCGACTAAGTAAACTTGGTTGACACTATTTTCTATACTTGGAATACACTACAATGCTTGGAACACACAGGAAACTATCTCCATCACTTGAGTGAGTTCAACATACATTAACTAGAAAAGATATCACATTTTTTGTAACATCAAAGACAATAGACAATTAACTAATTTTTTTCAACAATTAAATTTCATTTTACATAGCTTACTATATTATGCAAACATACATAGCTCTTTTTTGAACCTTTTTCATAGTATTTCTCTTGTCCTATAGCATGGGGAGAATAGATACAAAGTTAAAAGTATCCTAACTTTAATTAAACTTGAATATAGTCAAGACAATCTATCTTGCACATAGTGGACTACTCCAAGAAATGATGGATATTCAAAGAATACTTGATGTGTTGTTCAATCCAAAGAGATCCATCTAGTATCATTATCTTTAAGAAGCTTCATCCTATTAATAAGTCCTTGTGAAAAGCATTAAAGTTCCTATACTCATTTTCAAATTTGAAAAAAGTATTGATAAATATCTTTGATTAAAGATTTCACTTTATAGACACAACCTAAATTTTTAACAATTATAAAAGCTAGATTCATTTGATGGTCCATACAATGAAGGGGAATAGTGTAGGGTGCAAAATCATTCTAGATCTTTTTTAAAAGACTTCTTTTATGACCTTTCATAACTGAAGTTCTATCCACTCCAACACACAAACTTTTTGGAAATTTCCATGTTATCCATACCTCCATAATAAATTAGAGTACTCTTTAATAAATCATGTAAATATTTGGTTGTCACACTATAATTCAATTTACGAATAGATTCTAGAATGGGTTGACAAAATATTATTTATAATATAAACATACATGCACACCCATGAAGTACTATCAATTATTGTAAGTTCATCTAGAGATAATGCAATGAAATTTGACTATTTTATTTTTCCCTTCATATCTTCCTTTCCAACCTATGAAAGACAACTAGCCCATTCCTATCTATTGTTACTAACCACTATTCAAATAGTTTCAAAATTTTAAAAAGTGAAAAAAAACCAATAATTGAAGGGTAGTCCATCATAGGATGCCCTCTACTCAAAATACCAAAAACCACACTTAACTAAACAATTTTTTCTATATTCTCCATTTCCATTGCTTTCCCAAGGAAATCTTCAATGGAACCTTTTACTACAAAATGCTTCTCCCATAATTTGTTATATATTTTGTATAATTCAACATTCCTAATATGTAGACGTGTGTTTTCATTTTGCAAGTTAGCATAGATTTGTCAACTCCATCTATAGTTTCCTTTTTGTAAACTTTAACAACATGCTTCTCTATGATATGAAGTTTAAGATTGCAACCTATTCTCCTTCTTTGTTATCTTTGTGCAAATCTTACATTTTCATTCTACAAGAGGCTCACCATCAATTGGATTAGGTTGGTTCCATGAACCATAACTTTTCCACCCATTCTAGTTGAAAATTCATTTTGGATAAATCCCAGGAAGATTGATTTTTTATTTTTTATTTTTATTTTTCAAATTTTTTTTTCCCTTTTGGGCATGAACATCATTTATGGAGTTCAATTTGGTTTTCTCATGCAAATCCCAGTCTATAATATCATTTTGTGACTTTTTACTCAAGGGAAGTGCCTCCAAATCATGTTCAAGTTTTTCCTTGATTGAGCTATCAAGTTTGCCAACTTGAACTTCTTCAAAATGGTCTTCAAATTGTGATGAATCTCCTCTTTTTATATGTGTTGGAGATCTAAGTTGTGAATCTTATAAGTTTCCAACATTTCTACCACCAAAATATGTATATGGTTCTGCATTTTGGTAATGGCAGCCTCTCTTGTCTTTCAGGGATCCTATCGAAACCCCTAGTACCCCTCTTGTTTAACATTGCAAACCAATAAAGGCTGCAAATAAAATCTACTTGTTGAACAAAAGATTCAAAGAGTGACAAGTCAAATAATTCTATGAAAATAGACTACTTAGACTACGTATAATAACAATAACATGATTCACTGACATAAAAAGGGTACTGTGATAATACAACCTACGGTAATACCCAATAAAATAGCTAGTACCAATACCACATAAAATACATATTAAAAATGACTTACCTTTTATGAAAACTATGGTCCATGAGTTAGTAGGAAATGCACTTAGCACTCTGACACTTTCGCAACAATAAGAAATTCCAGTCTCTAGATCAAAAAAAGAGAAAATTATGTAAAATAATAGTATCTTATGAATGTATATATACTACCAACCTAGGTTGGAAAAATACATGGGATTAACAAGTGGGAATGTCAAATGTAGGCAAAACATACCTTCCTACATAAGTACACAAAAGAAAATAGTTGGCTAAATAGGGCTGGTGGTCGACACATGTCAGGAAAATGGTAGGCGATGCCCAACTCAAGGGAACATTAATTGGTTGTAGTAATGGGGAAGGAATATTGGCCAATAAGAAAATAACATGCAAAGGATGACATATATTTTAAAATAATTGTGTCCAAAACATATATTACAGTTTTGATTGGACCAATTTTTTCAACCAATCATGTGGAAACTAATGGTTCACTAGCATGAGCATTGGACCCAAATCTGATAAATGTTCTGTGAAATGGTTAACCAAAATTACATGCACTATTTTCCAAATGAAAATCAACCAATGAGATGAGAGTGCCAAATGGAAAAGATTTACCACTAAAATAATCTTTGATGTGCTATGAGATACACTGAAAAATGTCATTCCTAAGAGTTGGATTTTCGTTAAATATCCAATCGGAAGGGTAGGACATCTCAAATAGGTCAAAGACATGATTTCCAATAATTATACACAAAAAATATATATTTGGTTGTGTGGCATTCATTAGGTTAGATGAGATTATAGATCACTTTGTTTTCTATCTAGCAATATAATGTTTTTTTAAAATTAAGATTATGTTTTTCTTTCTTCACATATTTGTTTTCAATGTATGTCCTTTTTTTTTTATTATCAAAAACCAATCTATAATATTTGCAAATAGATTTTTACTATATCATCTTTTCTTATGATAAATTATCTTTCTAGAAACTAGACTCCATTCTACTCAATTTTAAAAAAATGTTTTCATTTTCAATTAGTCTTCAATGATCTCTAGGGATGCCACAACAAAATTCCATATTTTTGAGATGAATCCACTTTGAAAATTCATAATAACCAAATAAAAAGTAAAAATTTACCAAAAACATTGAGGATTAATTACTTAGTGTGACCTAAATTTTTACTAGAGCAATTAATTTTTTTCAAAAGAAATTGCAATTTTAGGGGGAGCACACCTAACACTATGTTATAAATTTACTCAAAAAATAGGACCACTTTCTATTCTCCCCCTTTTTGAGGGACCTAACCTCCACTATTTTTATAGAACCATTAGCATTTTAGAAACTAGATTCAAAGGGCTAAAACTTTTGTTTGTATTATATCATCAAACATTGAGTGCAACTATCTTCAATTTCTTGTCAAAATTTATATTTGTCTGATTTTAGAAAGAAAGTGGCAACTTAAATACACCTTTTTTGGTCCCCCATCTTTGTGCACTTACTCTCTATCATCCCTCTAGATTCTTCTTGATAATCCCTCTCACAACTAATCAACAAAATCCTACCTCTAGATAAGACAAGACTCTTTACATGTACCAAATCAAGCTACAAATTTTCTTGGTAAATTAAACTAAATAAACACTCAAGTGACAAGTCAGCCTCATAGATTAAATTAAAGAAACACTTAGGATAAAATAACTAATTCATAAGATAAAATAACTTTATAGATCCTTATACATAGGCCCACATATCATCCAACGATCAAAATCTAATATCAAACAAGATAACTCCCACAAATTGAAGCTCACATGAAGAATCTCCAGAGTCTTCTTAGGAAATAGTGAGCATGTTAGCAATATCCATCAAAAGAGATTTTGCTTTAATAAAATAAATCTAGTAAATATGCAACATATGAAAAGGTCCATATGTATGCCTCAAGAATAACCCTAAGATTTTGGAATATAGGTTTCATAAAAACCAAGTTTGGTGCTCCTACATTTGACTCACAAGGTATACAGAAAAGTGTCCTACTCTTGATGCCGAAATAAATCTTTGTACTCAACTTTATCGTCACAAAAGGCTTCCAATATATCGATAACAAGAGAAAAAAATTGCACATCAAATATCTTTGCTTCATCAAATCTAACATCATTTTCATATGAATCTCAACAACTTAATAACCAAGAAAAAATTGAACATAATATTTGACTGTAAATTTATGCATCTGATCACAACTAACAATAGTAACATAAGATAAAATAACTTTATAGATCCTTATAGTCATAACTAATTCATAAGATAAAATAACTTTATAGATCCTTATACATAGGCCCACATATCATCCAACGATCAAAATCTAATATCAAACAAGATAACTCCAACAAATTGAAGCTCACGTGAAGAATCTCTAGAGTCTTCTTAGGAAATAGTGAGCATGTTAGCAATATCCATCAAAAGAGATTTTGCTTTAATAAAATCAATCTAGTAAATATGCAACATATGAAAAGGTCCATATGTATGCCTCAAGCATAACCCTAAGATTTTGGAATATAGGTTTCATAAAAACCAAGTTTGGTGCTCCTACATTAGACTCACAAGGTATATAGAAAAGTGTCCTACTCTTGATGCCAAAATAAATCTTTGTACTCAACTTTATCGGCATAAAAGGCTTCCAATATATCGATAACAAGAGGAAAAAATTGCACATCAAATATCTTTGCTTCATCAAATCTAACATCATTTTCATATGAATCTCAACAACTTAATAACCAAGAAAAAATTGAACATAATATTTGACTATAAATTTATGGATCTGATCACAACTAACAATAGTAACATCCTCAAGAATGAATCTATGTTAGCAAAATCATGAAACTAAAAAACCAAATTAGCAACATATCCATCCTTAGCCATGTCAACCACAAGAAAATCCACATCTGTAACATTTAGATCCTTAACCATGTGAATAATAAGTGAATCCATATTGACAACATTTAAATTCAACTTCACATTAATAGAAAAATCCATATCATCAACATGTAGACCCATTTTTGTATCAATGACAATAGAATTCCTAGCCATATAAGAAACAATAAGTGAGACCAAAAACATATTTATATATTAGCAGCCATATGTCAATCCAAATCAATAATATCAATTGTAACTCCTACATCCTCAATTATCTCAGGAACAACATATAAATTTATATCCATATCAAAAACCATATTGAGATCTATATCCATATGTAAATTCTCAATACTTGAAACAAAAATATCACAATTAGCAATCTCATTTCTCATAATAAAAATCCATGCAATTTTGATGTTAGATCCACCCATCTACTCACAAAAACCAACACATACTACATCATGTTCAACAAAGTCATACTTTAAATAATCCTTATTAATGATTCCAACCTTTAGCTTCTTCTAATTAGAAAAGTTCATCTTCTTTGAATAATCCTTCCAACAAACCAAACATCATTCTTTGTGAATGGTAAATGCCAACTCAAACATGAATTCATCATTTGGTCAATCTTCTAACATAATTTATCCCAAATCATATCCAACTTATCCATTAAGTTCCACACAAAATGAAACTACATAGCATCATCAATATGATTGCAAGACACTAGTTGCTTCCTATTTAGTGATCTACTTTTCATCTTTGTAACTTGCCTTAATTTAGTGATCATCTCACACAAGTTAAAATTCATTTCTTTACATCAATCTTCCATAACTACAACAAATCAATCTATGAGTCCTCTACAATTGTGAGAAAGAACCATGATCTCCTACCTGACAATAAAAGAATATAGGGCTCCATCGATAATTAATCCACCAAAAAACTAGCACAAGATAGAAATCTATTTTCATACCCTCTGATGTTGTCCGTGATGGGTGTATTCCACTTGGTGGTAACATAGCCCCTAAAAAATAACCACACAATATAAATATCACATATACATAGATATTCAAATAAATTGCAACATATATTCTCATAAGAGAATTATTAAATTTACATCCAAATTGCTTAATTATAAGGTCTTCCAAGATACTATTGGTCAAATAAATAGTATTGACAAATGAGTGTCAACACACTTAACCATTTTCACTATGTATGTCGAGTACACAAAGTAAGATGAATCAAAATTTTAGTCAGTGTCGAGTCATAGTTAGTGCCAAGAAGATCATAGTGTAGTATGTGCTGAGAAATACAAGAATTGTTCATGTGTCGAGTAACATAATCATTCAGGTGCCAAGAAAACCAAGAAATGTAGTTGATGTCAAGCAATTTAGAAACAATATGTTTCGAGCATCAATAATACTATAAGTGTCAAGCAACATAGGATCAGCATAAAATTTTGTGCCATCACAAACTTAGATGTAAAATAGTTATGCATGACTCACAAGAGGATAAAGAGATAAAATCAAATCCTTTCATTCACCTATGAAATCAACATGCAGCCAATTAGAAAATTGGAGACAACATACAATCAATAGATGAAAACAAAGGATTTAAGCGAGAAAATTCTAATCAAGGATGCATAATAGACCACAAGTCTTTATAAGGAGATCATGACACCATTACAAGAGTTGTTGATAGAGGAGGAATAAACAGAGGCTATTACTAAGATAAATAGAGGTGTCAAAGACTTAGTGGAAAGGACAACACTTATACATCCAATTGATTACAATAGAATAGGGGACACATTCAGAGATTAGATCTAGAAAAGATTAGAAGAGAAATAGTAGATCAAGTTCTTGAGATCAAAAATTTGAGATTGCATACAATAAGGTTATATGTTCTAATACTCTCTCATAATTGTATTAGAAGTTTAAATCCTATGTTGATAGGCTAGCTTAATATCTAGGTAGGAGACCTTTTCGAGAAGGACAAGTAGGGGATAGGAGAACCTTTGGAGAAGGTCATGAAAGTCCTATTAAATTAGGTGGTTTTAACAGCCTTTATGTAAATCCTTTTAGAGGGTGACACTTCATGTAAAGTGTTTGTAAATCCTTTCAATAGGTCACATTTGGCAGTGTGTAAAGCCTTTAACAAGGTGGGCCTTTAATAGGGAAAACCATCAGAAGTGGTTGAACTCATTGCTACAGTAATTTTTGTGGATGTCATCCCCCCCCAGTTTTACCTTCTTATTCCTAAAGGGTTTCTGGGTCACCAAAATCTCTTGTGTTATGTGGTGATGCATGCCTTCATTTCATGTTTGATTAAATGTTTACTTGCATGCATGTTTATTTAAGTTATATGTTATTAAGGAATTAAAAAGGGTAAAAAGATAGTACTTCTAATTCACTCCCACAAAGAAGTTCACTTTCCATTCAGGCATTCCAACAATTGGTATCAGAGCCAAGTTCTCTCAAGGAGAAGCCTAATAGCTTGGAGAAAAAGATCAAAAGATGGAAGTCTTCAAACTTGGAAAGATCATTGATAATCAAGTGATTGATATGCAACTTGCTCTATAGAAGGTAGAGGAAGCCAGAGAGGAACTAAGAAAATCCTTAAAAAGAAGAAAGGACATAGGTATAGCTTAGAATGACATATACTACAAGGAGTTTGAGACCACACAAGTATTTGCCAATGGATATTCCAAGGTGTTTGATGTAGCAATAGGAGAACTATTGGAGAAAAATAGAGCACAAGCAGAAGAGATAATATCTCTCAAGATGGAACAAGAATGACAAGAAATGATGCTATGTGAAATCACTAAACAAAAGAAAAGAGTTGTTGAGGATAGATCTATTCTTGAAGATGACAAAAGGAACCTTGCAAATAGACTTGAGAAGAAGTCTACTGAACTCACAAAGATCTAAAATATGTAGTTGGAAACACTTAGCCAAATGATGAATTCTCATCATGAATTCAATATGAAAGATATTAAGATATCTACTCTAAGAATAAAGAATGAGCAATTGTAAAATGAGTTGAAAAGAGAGAAAGATATACCAGAGAACTTCAACAAGTCAAGTGGAGCCATCAGACAATTTGAGTAGTAGCTAAAATCACCAAGATCAAACAATAATACTTTAGGACTTGGATTCACCAACACTAAAGAAGATGAAACATCAAAGAGCACTGAGAAAAGGAGTGATAAAGGTAATAACTTAAAACCCACTTGTCATTACTATAACAAGAAGGTACATATGACTAATGTTTGTAAGAGTAAAAAGATCAATCAGTAGAACACACCTAAAAGCAAAGGGTATTGTTACAAGTGCAACGTGCAAGAGCATCTAACACAAAATTGTAGGATAAAAGTCATGAGAATACCAAGATTTGATGGTCACTACTACAATTTCAAGAAGTATGGATATAGATCCTTTGAGTGCAAATCAATGCCTATGTGGACACCTAATCAACATACAAGGATAAAAAACTATGTAGGCCATTACAATTGGGACTAAAATACAAGGAAAAGTTGTCACTACTGCCAAGAATATGGTCATGCACCTTAGAATAGCATAAGAACACACTTCAAAGGAAATTATAGTAGATGGTTGAATTAGACTACTTTTTTTAGTTGCTTGAAGACTGGACTTGTCAGTGAGAACTATGCAACAAAGGTTAAGGCACCCAAGACTTAAGTTAACAAGGGAAAAGAGAAAGTTGATGTTGAACACATTAGGACATACATGAAGAAGACATGGGAGAGAAGAGATGGACCAAGCACATCCAATGGAGGGGTCACTTCACCTAAGACATCAAGTGATCACACTTCATTCAATTAAACACAAGATAGGCACATGGGGTTGATACATATAGAGATGTATCATACATCACTCCCAAAGAACATAGAAGCACTGCAAATAAGAAATTTTTATAAGATAAGATGCCAAGTCAAAATTTGGAAGATGATGTCGAGTTACCTTTGGTTGTCGAGTAAAACTCTAGTGCGTGCCAAGTTGAATAGTCTAGTAGCTACTAAGTAAGACTTGATAGTGGCTGCCAAGTAATTGACAAGATCAGTAGAAGCTGAGTGAAATGAGATAGTAGCTACCAAGTAAATGAAATAGCATTGATGCTAAGCTACAAAATCCTTTGGAAGCTGAGTAGTAGTTGTATGCAAAAAATGCAATAAATGCTAGGTTTCAAACCTAATAAAAGTAAAAATCGTTCATTTTTCAATCATTCAAACAAAGAGAAAACAAGCATAGTGATTGAGAAATTTCTTGGTGATCAAAATATTATTTGTAGTGATCTAATAGCTACCCAACTCAATTTCATCAATTTCCTAGGTATTTTATTCAAGTCTTGAGATATGTAGTTTGTGAAGTTTATTTAAACAGTAAACACTAGTTCAATTAGAAATGGCATCTAGTTCCAAGTTAGCTAAGGGAAAGGATGGTTTGGATATTCAATTAGTTAGCAACAAATTCAAACAACCTAATTTCAAGCCAATCCCAAAGGTTGCATACAAAAATAATCTTATTGGTGCCCTATCTATGATTCCTAATACAGTAGTGATGGTTAAGGATGTATACAAACATTACAATTGCACGATAGAGAAATAGGAGATTTAGAGATAGCCAATGCATTTGAGAAGTTGTGTTATAATGGAAAACTTAAGGATGAATTTTCTATAGTTGAGAAGAATGGATTTACAAAAGCCCTAGCTTTCCCCACAGTATTCAAAACTGAATGGATAAGGATAGTTTTAAGTAGAATCCATGATGGAGCCTTCTAGCTAAAGACTAGCCCAATCAAATTTACCATGAACATAGTTAATAGGGTAACTAGTTTCAAAACCCTAGATTGGCCCAAGACCCTAAGGAGTGATAAGAGGGAAGCAACTAAGAAGAATACCAGACCCAAATGGAATAATAGGGGCATGAAAATTGACACCATCAAAGACCTCCTACTATATTTTTTTGTGAGGGCAATATCTCACAAATTTTACCAATCCAGCAGGTTGAACATTGTACCCTATAGAGCAGTGGATGTGGCATATAAGCTAGTGAAAAAGGATCACACTTATGATCTTGTCGATTAATGATGTAGTAAATCAATGAAATCTTGGGAGCCATAAGGAAATCAAAAGGGGCTCAATATAAATTTGGTGAAACATTGGTTTACATATTCTTTTATGTGATGAAAGAATTCCCTTTAGTTGGTAAGGTGAATTGGAATCAAGACAAGATTATAATTGAGAAAATAAATTGGTTCATTGCACAAATGGGTGAGAACTTTGATGCCCAAATGACTAGTTATTTTGAGGACTTCAAAATGCCCATGAAACAAAGAATGAGAATTCTAGTCTCATTGGTGAAGGAACATGTGAAAGACATTTTCTTTCTAGTGGACATTGACTACACATATATTCAAGCAGTCATCCCTAGAGTAAGATGGCTTAGACCATTGGGTTATGAGCTTGATGTCAACCAAGCTTCAGTAGCTATTATAACATTTCTTATAGAGGAAACTGATAAAATTGCAAAACATTTTGGTACCTATGATCTTGTTAAATCAATAGTGGTCATAGACCTCAAAACAACTAGTGTAATCAAGAGGAAGGATAAGCTTGTGAAGAAGCTTAAAAAGAAATTTGGGGCAGACATAGGTGAGATAGGGACTGCAGAGGAAGTAGAGGAAATAAGTGATGATGAGGAAGAAAATGACAATGAAAAAGAAGAAGATAAGCCAAAGCAAGGACCACTTAAGTTGACCCAAGGCCTAGGAGAAGATTGTTAGGATAAACCATGGACAGAAATAAAAACTACATGCAAATATAACCAATAACAAAAATAATAGAACACATAGAAATGAACACAAGGCACCAAGATTTAACGTGGTTCACCCAATCCCTGGGCTACGTCCACCAAATAGCAAGTCTGATCTTATTACAATCCAGTGATTACAACCTGATTACAATCCGTAATCCCTTACAGCTCAATATCGCTGCAAGAACCAATTTTGTATCACCACACATAAAAAATACCCAACCCTAAGCCCTTTTTATACAAGTATTAAACCACTTTAGGGTTATAACATGTTGGCCATATGTCGGCGATAATATGTTAGCTACCATGTCGGGTTAGAACTATTTATGAAGTATGTATAGTACTTTCCTGATCAGTCACCACAATCTAACAATCTCCCACTTGGGGACTGATCAGGCTCCACACTAAACAACAATCTCCCACTTGGAGACTGATCCTGTAGCAATACAACTACTACATGGGGCTCCCACTGGATCAAACCACACTGGACTCTGTTGTTCTTTTATTCACATTTAGTCTAAAAGACCAACTAAAGCTGAAGAGGAGTTCAACTTCTCCCTTATGACAACCTTTGTCAACATATCTACTGGATTTTCATTGGTATGTATCTTCTCCAGCTTTAACTGTCCATCCTCCAAAATTGACCGAATGAAATGGTACCGCAACTGTATGTGTTTGGTCTTAGAATGCAGAGCTGAATTCTTAGCAAGATGAATGGCACTCTGACTATCTGTGAACAAATAATTATCCTTCTGAGGATGTCCCAATTCTTCCAAGAAGAAATAAAGCCATATCATCTCTTTGGCTGCCTCTCTAGCAGCAACATACTCTGCCTCTGTAGTGGAGAGAGCATTAATCTTCTGTAGCCTAGAAACCCAGCTCACGGCTACCCCAACAACAGTAAAGACATAACCTGTAGTACTCCACTTGGTATCAATATCCCCAGCCAAATCTGAGTCAAAATAGCCCTATAAATCAGTAGTAGAGCCCCCAAAGTGTAAACACTTATTGGATGTTCCTCTCAAATATCTGAGAATCCACTTGACAGCATTCCAATGCTCAAAACCTGGATGACTCATATACCTGCTAACAACTCCCACTGCATGTGCAATATCTGGCCTAGTGCATACCATAGCATACATCAAACTTCCTACAGCTGAAGCATAGGGTACCTTGGACATCTTATCCTCCTCTTCCTGTGTCTTGGGACACATCTCCTTAGTCAATTTCAAATGACC
Organism: Cupressus sempervirens; assembly: GCA_028749045.1. NCBI lineage: Eukaryota > Viridiplantae > Streptophyta > Pinopsida > Cupressales > Cupressaceae > Cupressus > Cupressus sempervirens. The sequence goes on along the minus strand of CM053793.1, from coordinate 164,993,168 downwards.
AGGTAAAGGTGTGCTGACAGCTTTAGCATTCTCCATAGAGAAACGTTGCAACACCTTCTCAACATAATCAGCTTGAGATAGCGTCAATGTTCTATTCTTCCTATCTCTACAAATCTTCATACCAAGGATTTGTTTTGCTGCCCCCAAATCCTTCATAGCAAATGCATGTGCTAACTGGAATTTTAGCCCCTTAATATGATGCATGTTAGACCCAGCTATAAGCATATCATCAACATATAGACATAAAATAATGTAGCTATCATCATCCAACCTCTTAAAATAAAAATAGTAATCTGAATGACACCTGTTATATCCATGCTCATGCATAAAACTATCAAGTTTCAGATACCATTGCCAAGGTGCTTGCTTCAGGCCATATAAACTTTTCTTCAATTTGCACACTAAGTTCTCCTTACCTTTGACCTCAAAACCCTGTGGCTGAGCCATATATATTTCTTCATCCAAATCACCATGAAGAAAGGTTGTTTTAACATCCATCTTCTCTAAATGCAAATCTTCAGTAGCCACAAGACTTAAAACAGTACGAATAGAAGTCATTTTAACAACAGGAGAAAATATCTCATCAAAATCAATTCCCTTTTTCTGTGCAAATCCTTTTACAACTAACCTGGCCTTAAATCTTTTCTTACCTCCTTCCTCTTCTTTCAACCTGTAAACCCATTTATTCTGTAAAGCCTTTTTACCTGCAGGCAACTTGCACAAATCCCATGTCTTATTTTTCAGCAAAGAGTCCATTTCATCTTTCATTGCAAACTCCTACTGAATCTTAGTATCCACCTGCACAGCTTCATCATAACTTTCAGGTTCACCAGCATCAGTAAGTAAAATAGAATACAAAGAGGGAGAAAACCTTTGTGGAGGTCTAATTGGCCTTGTTGACCGTCTAACATTCACTGGTGTGTGTGGTATTTTTTGTTGCAGTTGTTGCACATCATGAGGAATGGCTGGAACATCAGCTTTTGGAGTATCATCCAGCACTACATAATCATCTTCTTTCTTCTCATGTTGCTGCAACAGATCTTTGTACAACACTTTTTCATTGAATATGACATCCCGGCTTCTCATAATTTTATGATTTTCAAAATCCCAAAGCCTATAGCCAAATTCATTAATGCCATATCCAACAAAGACACATTTCTTTGATTTCGCTTCTAGCTTGGTTCTATTTTCAGAGTCTATATGAGCAAAAGCTTCACAACCAAAGGTCTTGAGAAAAGAATAACTCACCTTCTTACCAGTCCATGCTTCCTCTGGAATACCATAGCCCAAAGGAGTAGAGGGACCTCTATTAATCAAATATACTGCAGTATTGACAGCCTCTGCCCACATGTGTAAGGGCAACCCAGCATGCAACCTCATGCTCCTTGCGCGCTCCATTATAGTCATGTTCATGCGTTCAGCCACTCCATTTTCCTGTGGAGTCCTTGGAATAGTTTTTTGTCTACGAATACCATTAGTGGAGAAACAATCTTCAAATTCATGATTGCAATACTCACCACCATTATCAGATCTGAGACATTTTAATTTCTTACCAGTCTCATTTTCAACCAATCATTTCCATTTCTTAAAAGTTTGAAATACATCAAATTTCTGTCTAAGGAAATAAACCCATACTTTTCTAGTTGCATCATCAATAAATGTAACATAATAATGAGAGCCACCAAGGGAAGATACCTGAGACGGTCCCCATACATCTGTATGCACAAGCTCTAATTTCTCCTTTTTGTTTTCCTTCCCTGTCTTTACAAAACTCACTCTCTTTTGTTTTCCATACACACAACTTTCACAAAAATCCATATTCACACATTTTAGACCTGGTAAAAATTTCCTTGAATGAAGTACTTTCATACCTTTCTCACTCATGTGCCCAAGTCTATTGTGCCATAGCGCTGTATCAGAATCTACAGCAGCTATTTGTTCTCCCTGCTCAACTGCAGTAATTGTTCCTGAATATTCATTTTTCTCTGAAACAATCAAAGTAGAAGGAACAATATGACCTGTACAAAGATATAAGGTGCCTACTTTCACACCTTTTGCTACTACAAGGGAACCTTTTGAAACCTTCCAATTTTTATCATTAAAAGTAATTACACAACCCTCATCACCGAGTTGCCCTGCTGAAATTAAATTCCTACTCAGCTTTGGAACATGTCTTACCTCATGTAGTAGCCAATGATTCCCATTCTACAACTTAATCTTAATTTTTCCCTTTCCAACAATCTGACAGGGTTCATTATCCCCCAAATAAACAAGCCCAAAATCCCCTTGGACATAATCAATGAAATAACCTCTATGAGGTGTAGCATGAAAAGAAGCACCAGAATCTAAAACCCATGAATCATCAACACTCTCTAAAGACAGAGGCAAAGCATCCTCTTCAGATTTATTACTTACCACATTTGCCTCTTTGTCTCCATCTGATTTATCTCCTTCATTTTTCTTTTGAGTCCAGCAATCTTTCTTTTTGTGCCCTGGTTTCCCACAGTACCAACAATCATTTGGTCCTCTTGATTGAGACCTCCTCCCCTTTGACTTTCCTCTTGATTTCCCACGATTTCCAGAGTTACTTCCTCTTTCAGTCATTCTGTCCCTGCTTTGTGCATTTAAAGCACTTCCTGATGTAGATCCACCTGAGGATTTTCTACGAGTTTCCTCACTTAAAATAACACCGATCACATCATCATATTTTAGGGTACTTGATCCAGGAATAGAATTACTCACCGCCATTACCAAGCCATTCCAGCTTTCAGGCAAAGAACACAAAATCAAGAGAGCCCTAATTTCTTCATCAAAATTGATACCCACAGAAGATAATTGACTAGTAATAGTATTAAACTCATTTAAATGATCTGCAACAGATCCACCTTCTGCCATTTTCATATTAAATAAACGCTTCATGAGAAATACCTTATTTGAAGCAGAGGGCTTTTCATATAGTGTCGCTAGGGTTTTCATCAAATCTTCTGTCGTCTTTTCTTTTGTAATATTAAATGCCACCGATGGTGCCAAGCATAACTGAATGCTTTCGAGTGCCTTTCTGTCCAAAAGATCCCATTCAGCCTCTGACATAGTTCCCTGATTCTTGGCTTTTCCTTCCAATGGCTTCCATAAATCCTTCTGATATAAATAGTCTTCCATTTGCATCTTCAATAACTGGAAGTTCTGCCCATTAAACCTATCAACCCTCAGCTTGCCATCATCTGCCATTGCTCCCACTCAACCGTGAGACTCCCACTTAACTGTGAGACTTTCCTGCAGAGGATAACTGAGAAACAACTAGGCTCTGATACCACTTGTTAGGATAAACCACGGACAGAAATAAAAACTACATGCAAATATAACCAATAACAAAAATAATAGAACACATAAAAATGAACACAAGGCACCAAGATTTAACGTGGTTCACCCAATCCCTGGGCTACGTCCACCAAACAGCAAGTCCGATCTTATTACAATCCAGTGATTACAACCTGATTACAATCCGTAATCCCTTACAGCTCAATACCGCCACAAGAACCAATTTCCTATCACCACACATAAAAAATACCAAACCCTAAGCCCTTTTTATAAAAGTATTAAACCACTTTAGGGTTATAACATGTCATCCATATGTCGGCCATAATATGAAGTATGTACAGTACTTTCCTGATCAGTCACCACAATCTAACAGATAGAAATGTGGCAAGAGTAGTGATGTAGCATGTTGACATATGGCACATAGATTGAGGCATTGAGGTGGACTAAGGTGACATGTGTCAAACTATCACACAGTCATGATGACATTGTAGGGTTTTGACAAGGCATGTGACAAAGTGACAAGCTAACATGTGTCAAAGGTGATAAAATAGAAAAGTAGAGTGTGCCTAGATCTAAACATTCAAATGTTTCCACGTGCCACAAAATTGATGGTTGTCACATATTCACATAGGGAAGATGCTCACCAGTTATCCAAAGTGACATGGTGACCCAATCATGAGATGACATGTGATGTCATGTGGTAGCTAGTTTGGAGATGATGTGAAAAGTCTATGGGAAAATTAGAAGGTTCCACATGGCACCTAGGTGGTAGAGGCTCTAGGATGATGCTAACATGTCAAATTATGGAGCAAGATGATAGGGATTAATGGACCAATCAATGAATAACATGCCTTAAGTTGGTCAACCAGGGTTTGACCCAAAATGTAAACGGTGGGAAATTTTAGGAAATCAATAATAATGATTTTTGTTATTTTTCCCTAAAAATTGATGTGCAATTCATTTAAATAAAATAGGGTTTTTATTACAAAGTTTCTACTTTAAAATAAACTGAAATATTTGCATAAAAGAAGGCCATGTTCATTAGTTTTGAATCTGGAACTTTAAATGGATATCATGGGCATGTCTTTTAGGAAAATATAGGACTATTATATATTGTTGGAAATCTCTTAGAGTATACTTTCCATTTCTACCATCACATTATGCATCGGTATTAGTAGGTAAAAGTTATACCTAGTTTTGCCCAAGGTGATCCATTTTCAACTATTTCTAGTAAAGCAATTTCATTTTCAGTTTGTGGCAAAAGGGTGAAGTGGGTATCCACAAAACTTGGAGATGGTCTTGTTGGTGATGATATTTTGCCTCCTAACTAGTTTGGTGAAGATTTTGGTAGCATTTTGACACTAGATCTGATATTTTATCATAAAGGGGTTTCCTCATCATTTTGGAAGAGATATTTGCACATTTGTTAAGCACAATGATGAGATTTGATCAGGATTTCAGTTGTAGAGAGATGAGAGAATGTTTTCTTGGGAAATGGATGGTGATTCAAGTGGACAAGTTTTAATTTGATATCAGATCCAAGATTTTCATTCTTCTATATCTTTTCTTTCTTTCTCTTTGTAGAAGGTTGGATAGGTTGGTTGCAAACTATTGAGCAAGGCTCTGAATGTGATTCCACCATTCTTCTTTAGTATTCTCTCTTGTATGAATAAAAGTAATGGAGTTGTAGTGTATAGCTATGATCTATTGTGTGTCATGCATTTTGAATGTATTTTCTTCAAATAAATGAATACAAAAGTAGAAAATAAACTTAGTTTCATTCTGATTCTTGTCTCTTATCTCTATTGTTTGTAACCTTTTATGGTTTGTGATCAAATATTATAGATCTTAGTTGCAATTTTTTTTTTAGGGTTGCATTCCTTGATGTGTTTTTCCATTGGTTCAAAGAATCATGTAAATTCTTGATATGTCTTGACAGCATTACAAATTTCATGGAAGGATTTAATGAGTATGAGATTCAGTTTGAACATAGATGTCTAATTTACAAAGTAAAAGGATAGATCACAATATCCTGATGTATGTGGTACTTTGTGGAATACCCAATAGACAGGGCACTGATCAACCATATGATCTATATGTTTCTTGTTGTTTCATATGTAGGCTATGTTGATATTGATCAATTAATCAAAATCAATTTTCCTTTCATGTTGTAGAGTTCAAAAGGATACCTACACTTAGCTTGTAAATCTCATAGGCTATGTTATTAGTATTGCATTCCTTTGTCATTCCATGAGCATAGAAGGATTTCAGCTTTTCACTTGCTTAATACAAATTCAGATTTATGTTTTGGCAACTAGTGCAATATGGATAAATTTGAGGTCTACCTGCCTGAGTTTTGCAGAGCCTGAAGCGAAGAAGGAGTTTGACCTTATAGTTGACCTACATTCTAAAAAAATTGTGACCTTTGATGTATTTTTTTTTATCTTCCTAGTAGCTAAAATCACCATTAAATCAAGAGCCAACACAATATTTTACAATTATGAAAAATATGTATTATAGTGTGTTATCTTAATGAAGTCTTGTTGTAATTAATTGGAAAAGAATCAAGGTCGACTCAATGAATTATTATGAGGACTTGGTATAAAGAAAAATTATTTTCCTTGTGATGAGCATGTAATTATGTGCAAGACTCAAGCTATATGTGAATTTAGTAAATGTGATTAAGTGATCAAAGGGATCATTTTGATGTGATTTTGGAGATTTGGTATTGAGATCTAAGAAGTGTTTTGGTGTGGTAGAGGTTGATAGAGTATTTTAGAATAAATAAGAGGGGGGTTGAATCAATTATCCTTAGGTCCAAATGTACCAATTAAACTTTTAATCACTTCAAGTACTTCACATCTAAACATTTAGTATATTAGTCTCTATAGTAGATAATCACTCAGCATAAACTTCAATTTCCTTAATCTTATAGTCTTTTTCTTTATCAAGCCTATGCATTGATCATTCTTTGATCACTTCTTCTAGGCTTCAATAAAACTATCTTCTTCATTTGTATTATGATTAAAAAATTGCATTATCTTTTCAAAGTCCAACTAATCAAATGCCCATTGTAGTTCCTCATAAATCAATATTTCCTCTAGGTCCTTTTGTTATGTCCTTCTCAAATCCTGTTCATAAATCATTTTGACATGGCACTCCACTCAGATATCAACTATCTTACCAATAAGGTTTGAGATCAATTAAAACATAACAAATGTCTCAATTATAATTTCTAACAATCTCCCTTTTTCACATTGATGGCAACACCTCTAGTTACCATGCAATCCAAATTATGTAATTGCTTTGAGAATATCCCTCCATGTACAATATCTGATCTCCATTCATATCCTTAGTTTCATTCTGATTCTCACCTCAGTGTCCAATAATCTCTCTCTTTCAATTTCATTCTGATAGACTGCCTCTACCATATTGGAACATGAAATCAATCACATCCCTCTTATATTGCCACCATATTCTTCCTCTTTGCAGCATCTATTCATGAATAACTTTCTCTCTCTTCATGTGGTAATTGTATATATTATCTCCCTCTTTGAAAAAATTCCAAAGATGCTTTAGATTTCTCATGCATCTTGACCATGTAGATATATTTATGTCATTACTTATAAATTTTATTCACTATTTATCATTTGTTCTTCTCTCTTCACTACTTTAGGCAACTCGTAAAGTATGACTTTCTACATCAACTTGTAAGATATTATGATCAACATATTTGATGTATAGCTCCATCTTAGGTAAAGTAGCCTTAGCTAGGGGAATCGCCCCTTATTTAAATCTTAGATACTCATGTGCATCCTTATGTAAGGCGTTAGTGAAAATATCAGTTGTTTTCTCCATGGTGTTCACATATTCTAATCACACTTCTTTTTCTTGAACTAACTCTCTCAAGTAATGATACTTGATAGAAATATGCTTGGTCTTTGTATGCATCACATGAGTCTTTGATATATTTATATCACTTGTGTTGTCACAATAGATAACAATAGGATCGGTGATCGCTTCCTTCATCCCTTTCAATAGTTTCTTGATCCACACAATTTTGGAACAATTCACTATTGGTACCACATATTCAACTTCAATTGTTGATTTTGAAATGTATTTATACTTCTTACTTGTCCATGAGACTAATCCCTTTCCTATAAAGAAAGCTCCACCACTTGTACTTTTCCTATCATCAACATTGCCTATCCAATCAACATTTATGTACACTTCTAGTTAAAATATGTCATTCTTCTTGTAATATAAGCCATAATCTTTTGTTTCTTTCAAATATCTTGATATTATTTTCACTTCCATTATATGATTCTTGATCCTTATGATTTGCAAAAAACCTTGTAGCAATTCCAACTTCCAAGGCAATATCAATTTTTCTATGAACATTATAGAGTATCTTTCCAAATCATTGATCTATACAATTGTTGGAAATGATTGAAATGATCATAAGAAAAGTTGTTGGAATAATTTATGGAACTAGTAAAGAATGTCCTCAATCATTGTTTTGTCATTGATGTCAAACTAGCTACTTGCAGGGCTGACAATTGCTTTAGTGATCCAAATATTATCAATTAGTTGATTGTCAAGCTGGAGGTAATCACTAAGATGTAACTAGAACTTCTAGAGAAAAGTTGAAGTTATGATGTTGTAATGAAGTACAAGGGTCAGTCAAGCCATTAATGAAACAGTGTATTGGATGACATACTAAAAGATACAAAGAATGAGCACACTGAAACATATCAAAGATCTAAGGTTTTAGCTAAGTCTTTTGTAAAGCTCAAACTAAGTTCATTAGAGAGAAGGAGCCGAGAAAGCAAGTAAGAGCTGAGAAAATTCCTAGTTAAAGTGCCAAGAAAAACCAAGTGCCGAGAAGAATCAAGTGCCGAGCAAAACCAAGTGCCGAGCACAATCAAGTGTCGAGCAGAATCAAGTGCCGAGAAAATCTAAGTGTTGAACAAAACCAAGTGCTGAGCAGGTATAGGTGCCGAGTAACATAGAGGTGTTGAGCACCAGTAACTCAATAATGGCGAGTAACACAGAGGTGCTGAGCACCAGTAACTCAATAATGCTAAGTTGCTGCATTATTTTGAAAATCAAAGATTCATCAGATCTAAGCCGACAAAGTTGTTATCTAGAAATCTGTGAATTAAAAGGAAGATAAGAATGATGATTTGGTGGCACAGAACACCATGTAGAACATTTTTAAGATACAACTAGCAAAGTTTCTAGAAGAGAACAAGATATGGGGTAGATACACTGTATCCTACCTAATCCATTTTGAAACCCTAAGATTGGAAAGGAAAAATTGAGCGGCAAAAGGCAAATCAAACTTCTATATAAGAAGACATAAGTTAATAAAAAAAAAAAAGGGTGTGGAAAAGAGGGGGATAGTGAGAGAGAGAGCCGTGGTCAAGCATAAAAGCATGAAGTGTTGTAGAATGTGAGAAGGAGAAGAAAGCACAGGAACTCTATTTAATAGACGACTGCAAGAATGATTGCATTGGCAGAATGAGAAATAAGACTCAAGAAGAAAAAGTTTGAGAGGGAAACAAGCAGTCAGAGCTGAAGTGATTGAAGCCAAGCATAAGGATTGAACTGAAAGAGTGATCTGAAATTTGCAAAGTATGTTGTAAGTTATGTCAGATCAAAAGACCAATATCGTTACTTTCTAGCAATTGTAACAATAAGATAAATCCTATGGACTTAGGTTGGTTTAATAGTCATTAGATAAATCCTTTAACAGGGTGGCATTCCTAGTGAATGTTCTAAAGACCTTTAACCAGGCCCATTCCTAATAGTTTGGTGAAATCCTCTAACAAGGTCACATTTAACAGTGTGTTATAAGCCTTTAACAAGGTAGGCTTTTAATAGGGCATCACTTCAAAAGAGTGAGAATCAAGTAGCATGTTACTGGTGGTTTTTCCCAAATTGGGTTTCCACGTAAATCATTATGTTATGTGTTGATCTTGAATGTTTTATCTTTGCATGTTGATTTACAATAATTTTCTTATATGACTGATTTAAGTTTGTACAGATGAAAAGGGTATGGATTCATTAAAAGGGTATTAATAGTGCATTTTGGACCTTGAATAACTGATTCACCCCCCCCCCCCCCCCTCTCAGTTATTCTAAAAGAATTCTAAAAATTGGTATCAGAGCTGACTGCTGATTAAGTTTAAAGGGACTGCTAGCAGAAAAGATCAAAATGCCGAAGAGAGAAGTCCCCAAGTTGAATAAAGATAACTTTGTTGCATGGTAAAGTTTGATGAAGCTACATCTTGGATCCATAGGAGATTATGACTAAAATTCAATTGTCACTGAACATGTAGATCCAATAGGTGTTCCTACTGCTAAAAACATGAAAAACAAGCAATAGCACAACAAAAAAATGTTGGAAATTGCCTTTGCACTCAGCTATGCTGAATTTGATGATATCAAAGGATGTGACACTGCATTCAAAATGTGGAAATCCCTATCAGACATCTATGGAGGTGATGAGAATGTACAAAGAGAAAAAGAGAAAGTCTCAGAGGAAAATTTGATGACATGAAAATGGAAGAAAATGAGAATGTTGCTCAGTATGGTGCAAGAATAAAGGAAGTTGTAAGTGCAATAAGATTCTTGAATGGTCAACTAGATGAAGATATTGTTAATAGTAAGTTCTTAAGAACCTTGCTCCCTATCTATGCTATTAGAGTATCAGCGATACAAGAGCTAAGATGTATACTAGGAAATAATCTAAGCTTCAAAAGTATAATAGGTAGACTCGATGCATTTGAGTTATCTAACTTTGACAATTACAAACTTGAAAATGTTGAATCTGCTTTTAAGGCCAAGTTATCACTGAAAGATGCCGAACGGGTGAAATCAAGGAAAAGAAGAAAAATGAAGTATGTATCTAGTGATAGTAGCACTAATGAGGAAGATGTGGAACAATTGGAAGCATTGCTCACTAGAAGATTTCACAGGGGCAAAGGAAAATTCAAAGGTAAGATGCCTATCATTTGTTTCAATTGCAATGAAGTAGGTCATATTGCTGCAAAATGTCCATAGAAAAAGGATTCCAAGGAAGGCAACAAATACAAGAACAGAAGAGATGATGACAAGAGAGATTACAAAGAAAAAGGTAAGAAGTGTTATATTGTTGAAGAAAATTTTGATGACAATGATGATGAAGTTGTTTATGTAGCCATGAAGGACCAATCTGATGAAGAAGAAGCCACAACACTGGTGACATGTATAAACAAGAATGACAGATGGATCATAGACAGTGGATGCTCACATCACATGACAAGAGACAAAAGTAAGTTTGTTAACTTTACTCAGTATGATGGAAATAGTGTTAGATTTGGTAATGATGCTCCATGTCAAATCAAAGGAAAAGGTTCCATTAAGCTCATAGAACAAATTTCATGTGACAATGCATACTATGTTGAAGGATTAAACTACAATTTACTGAGTGTCTCACAATTAGGCAATGTAGGTTGCAAAATGGAATTTGAAAATAAAACTGCAAAAATCTATCACAATGATGGTAAACTGATAGGAAAAGGAGAACAAACAAAGAGTAATTTGTTTTACCTTGATATGGATGATGTTTCTTGTCTACTTGAAAAATTTGATGATGAATGGTTATGGCATAGAAGATTATGTCATGTCAAGTTTGACAATCTAGTCAACATCAGTAGAATGAAGAAAGTCAGAGGTCTACCAAAATTAAAGAAGCCTAATAATATCATGTGCAAACAATGTTAGCTAGGAAAGATGACAAAATCAAGTTTCAAAAGAAAAACCTATACATCTAAAGAGATACTTGAGTTAGTTCACACTTACTTATGTGGTCCAACAGAAATACAAAGCTATAGAGGAGATAAATACATAATGTTATTTGTTGATGACTATTCCAGGATGATGACTGTTATGTTCCTAAAACAAAAATTTGATGCTTTTCAAATGTTTAAGTGGTATGTGGCTAGAGTTGAAAAGGAAATTGGAAAAAGCTTGAAATGCCTAAGATCAGATAGAGGTGGTGAATTTACATCAAATGAATTCGAGATATTCTGTAATGACAATGGAATCAAAAGACAAACGTCAACTCCTATAACTCCCCCACAGAATGGAATTGCTGAGAGAATAAATAGATCTATAATTGACTGTGCCAGAACATTAATGATGGAAAAGACTGTTGCTCTAAAATACTGGAGAGAAGCTGTAAGCGTAGTTGTTCATACACTACCCCAAGTACAAGTTAAGAAAGGTACAAAGACAACACCTTTTGAATGGTATGGTTACTCACCAAATGTAAAACATTTCAAAGTGTTTGGTTGTAAATGTTTTATCCTTAAAGATGTTAGAAATGGAAAATTTGATGCAAAAAGTGATGGAGGTATATTTCTTGGTTACTCCACTAGAAGTAAGGCATATAAGTGTTTGAATATTAACACTAACAAAATTGTGGAAAGTGAAAATGTAAATTTTGATGAGCACACAGAAGTCCAAGCTGAAATACCAAAGAAAATGGAAGAATACAGAACCTTTGTATATACTTATGAAGGAATGACTGCTGATGAGGATGATGTCAATCAAATTGAAAATCAACAACAAGTGTCAGTTTTAGCCAATTCACAACCAGTGAATGCTGAGTTGCATTCAGAAGTCGAGTTACAGAATGAAGAAAATGTATAATCTAATTCTGAAGATAGAATACATGATAAAGAACAACCTGAAAATGAAGTACATAGTGATCCTGAATCCGAAAGATCAAACATGGAAACAAGGACAGAGCCAAGATTATCCAAATATGTGAAAAGACATCACCCTGCTGAACAAATAATTGGTGACAAAGATGCAAGACCAATGACAAGGAAAAAAATAAGACATGAATCATGTCTGATTAGCCAATCTAAACCCAAGACAGTACATGGTGCATTACAAGATGATGACTGGCATAAAGCTATGGAAGAAGAAATTGATCAAATAAGAAAAAATAAAACCTGGAGTTTGGTTCCTAGAACAAATGACAAAAATGTGATTGGCACCAAATGGGTATTCAGAAACAAACTAGATGAAAATGGTGAGATTACCAGAAACAAAGCCAGATTAGTATGCAAGGGTTATTCTCAAGAAGAATGAATAGACTATGGAGAAACATTCGCTCTTGTTGCTAGAATGCAAGGAGTAAGAACTTTACTTGCATATGCTTCCTACAAAGATTTTAAAGTCTAACAGATGGATGTAAAATTTGCTTTCTTAAATGGTATACTAGAAGAAGAAGTCTACATTGAACAACCAGAAGGATTTATTGATGAAAACAATAAGGATATGGTGTGTAAGTTACACAAAGCACTCTATGGTTTGAAACAAGCACCTAGAGCATGGTATGAGAGACTTCACAAGTATCTAGTGCAAATTGGATTTGAAAGAACTGATGATAACATCAGCATGTACATCAAAGCTAAAGAAGGTAAAGACATTATTGTATCTAAATTTTTTGTGGATGACATAGTATTTGGTGGTAAGGAAGTACTTTGCAAAGGCTTTGCTGACAAAATGAAACATGAATTATAGATGTCTATGTTTGGAGAAATCAAATTTTTTGTTGGATTGCAAGTACATCAACTCAAACATGGAATATTTATTACACAATCAAAATACATCAAAGAAATTCTTAAAACATTTGGATTGGAGGAATCCAAACCAGTCAGCACACCAATGGCTACAGGAAATAAGCTATCCAAAAATGATGAGTCAGCTGAAGTCAATCAAACAATGTACAGATCCATGATTGGAAAACTACAATATGTTGTACATAGTAGACCAGACATAGCATTAGCAGTTGGAATACTGGCTAGGTTCTCTGCTAATCCTAAAGAAAATCATCTCATAGCAGTAAAAAGAATAATGAGATATCTTAAAGGGACTGATGACTTTGGTCTATACTACAAAAAGAATGGAAAATTTAAACTTAATGCATATTCAGATGCAGATTGGGGAGGAAACATTGATGACAGAAAAAACACAAGTGGAGGTGCATTATTTCTAGGCAAAAGGCTGGTTACCTAGACTAGCAAGAAACAAACATGTATATCCCAGTCCACTACAGAATCAGAATATGTGGCAGTTGTAGTCAATTGTACAAACATTGTATGTCTCACACATCTATTGAATAGAATTAAAGAAGAACTAATAAAACCAGTGATATTGTATTGTGATAATACAAGTGCTATAAATATATCCAAAAATCCAGTAATGCATGCAAAAACCAAGCATATTGCAATCAAGTATCATTATGTTAGAGAATTGGTAGAAGACAAACAAGTGAAGTTGGAATACATTCACACAAAGGAACAAATTGCAGATATCTTCACCAAACCATTGCCCAAGGATGCCTATGAATATCTTAGAGGCAAGTTGGGGGTTATACCCCTAAGTCAAGCAATTTAAGGCAACAAGGAAGCTGCCTTGCATCAACAAGAATAAATCATTGAAATATTAACAGGTTGGTGCAAACGATGATAGCAAGAACAAAAAATCCAAATCAGTCATAAGCATGGTGACAGAGGGAGAAAAAAAACAAGAAGCCAAAGCTTATATTTTGCATGATAAAGATGCTACATCTTTGGCATTTATGTCAAAGAGGGAGAAATATGCAGAAAACTGATCAATGAAAAGAAAGAGGGAGATATATAAGAAAGAGGGAGATATATATGAAAGAGGGAGATATATGCGATCAGTAGTGAAAATGCAGCAAGCCAATACAATCTTGGTGGTAACTGAATTTATTACTTGATCAGTTTGGTTTGCCATCAATGCCAAAGAGGGAGATTGTTGGAAATGATTGAAATGATCATAAGAAAATTTGTTGGAATAATTTATGGAACTGGTAAAGAATGTCCTCAATCATTTTTTTGTCATTGATGTCAAACTAGCTACTTGCAGGGATGACAATTGATTTAGTGATCCAAATACTATCAATTAGTTGATTGTCAAGGTGGAGGCAATCAATAAGATGTAACTAGAACATCTAGAGAAAGGTTGAAGTTATGATGTTGTAATGAAGTACAAGGATCAGTCAAGCGATTAATGAAATAGTGTATTGGATGATATACTAAAAGATACAAAGAAGTATTTGATGACATACTAAAAGATACAAAGAATGAGCACACTAAAACATATCAAAGATCTAAGGTTTTAGCTAAGTCTTTTCTAAAGCTCAAACTAAATTCATTAGAGAGAAGGAGCCAAGCAAGCTAGTAAGAGCTGAGCAAATTCCTAGTTAAAGTGCCAAGGAAAACCAAGTACCGAGCAGAATCAAGTGCCGAGCAAAATCAAGTGCCGAGCAAAACCAAGTGCCGAGCACAATCAAGTGTCGAGCAGAATCAAGTGCCAAGAAAAACTAAGTGTTGAACAAAACCAAGTGCTGAGCAGGTATAGGTGTCGAGTAACATAGAGGTGTTGAGCACCAGTAACTCAATAATGGCGAGTAACACAGAGGTGCTGAGCACCAGTAACTCAATAATGCTAAGTTGCTGCATTATTTTGAAAATCAAAGATTCATCAGATCTAAGCAGACAAAGTTGTTATCTAGAAATTTGTGAATTAAAAGGAAGATAAGAATGATGATTTGGTGGCACAGAACACCATGTAGAACATTTTTAAGATACAACTGGCAAAGTTTCTAGAAGAGAACAAGATATGGGGTAGATACACTGTATCCTACCTAATCCATTTTGAAACCCTAAGATTGGAAAGGAAAAATTGAGCGGCAAAAGGCAAATCAAACTTCTATATAAGAAGACATAAGTTAATAAAAAAAAAAGGGTGTGGAAAAGAGGGGGATAGTGAGAGAGAGAGAGCCGTGGTCAAGCATAAAAGCATGAAGTGTTGTAGAATGTGAGAAGGAGAAGAAAGCAGAGGAACTCTATTTAATAGATGACCGCAAGAATGATTGCATTGGCAGAATGAGCAATAAGACTCAAGAAGAAAAAGTTTGAGAGGGAAACAAGCAGTTAGAGCTGAAGTGATTGAAGCCAAGCATAAGGATTGAACTGAAAGAGTGATCTAAAATCTGCAAAGTATGTTGTAAGTTATGTCAGATCAAAAGACCAATATCATTACTTTCTAGAAATTGTAACAATAAGATAAATCCTATGGACTTATGTTGGTTTAATAGCCATTAGATAAATCCTTTAACAGGGTGGCATTCCTAGTGAATGTTCTAAAGACCTTTAACCAGGCCCATTCCTAACAGTTTGGTGAAATCCTCTAACAAGGTCACATTTAACAGTGTGTTGTAAGCCTTTAACAAGGTAGGCTTTTAACAGGGCATCACTTCAGAAGAGTGAGAATCAAGTAGCATGTTACTGGTGGTTTTTCCCAAATTGGGTTTCCATGTAAATCATTGTGTTATGTGTTGATCTTGAATGTTTTATCTTTGCATGTTGATTTATAGTAATTTTCTTATATGGCTGATTTAAGTTTGAACAGATGAAAAGGGTATGGATTCATTAAAAGGGTATTAATAGGGCATTTTGGACCTTGAATAACTGATTCACCCCCCCTCTTAGTTATTCTAAAAGAATTCTAAAAATTGGTAAAAAACCTTGTAGCAATTCCAACTTCCAAGGCAATATCAAGTTTTCTATGAACATTATAGAGTATCTTTCCAAATCATTGATCTATACAATGTCTTGTTCAGATTAGCAAAATCATCATTCTTGGATAGATTATGTCTTGTAGCAGTAGGTGTGGTGATTGGTCTTGAATCTTCCATCCCAAAAGGTTCCATTATCTCCTTGATATAATTTGATTGAGTAATGTAGATACCTTGCTTCATGTGATATACTTGTAAACCAGCAAAGAATTTGATCTCACTAAACATAGACATTTTAAATTTCTTCTTTGTCTCTTTAGCAAAGGATTTGTATAAAGCATCTTGTCCTCCAAATATGATACCATTCACAATTATTCTAGCTAATAGTATCCCATTATCACCTTCAGTCTTCAAGTACAAATTATTGCTATCATTTATTCTAGCAAATCCAATCTTTATCAAATAATTGTGTAGCCTTTCATACCATGCTCTAGGGGCTTGTTTCAATCTATACAGTTCTTTGTGTAGTTTACATACCATGTTCTTCTTTCTAGGATCAATAAATTCTTCTAGTTTTTCAATGTAAACTTTTCCTATCAGTATTCCATTCAAAAATGTAGATTTTTTATCCATTTGGTACAATTTAAATCCTTTATAAGTAGAATATCCAAGTAGTGTTCTAAATCCTTCTAGTCTTGCAACTGGAGAAAATGTTTCCCCATGGTCAACGTCTTATTCTTGTGCATACACTTTGCATACCAATCTATCTTTATTCATTGTGACTTTTTTTTCATTCAGCTTGTTCCTAAATATCCACTTGGTTCCAATAATATTCTTGTCCATTGGTCTAGGTACAATTGTCTAGGTTTTGTTCTTCTCTATCTATTCAATTTCTTTATTCATTACTTGAATCCAATCTTCATTAACCAAAGCATATTTTACTAATTTAGGTTCAATTTCATAAAATAAACATGTATAAATTCTAGTTATTTTTCTTTTCATCACTCCAGAGTCTTTGCTTCCAATGATTTATTCAAGTGAATGGTTTCTTCACATACTTTTCCAATGTAGGCTATTTTCTCCTTTCTTCTTGTACAGGTTCATCTTGAAAATTGATTTCAAGTTTATTTCATATTTATTCTTCTATTTCTAGTTTCTTGGCATTGTCTTCCTAATGTCTGGAAACTTTTTAATGTATCTTCACATCATTCTGTTAATGCTCAGTACCTATATTCTATTGCTCAGTAGCCTTCTATTGCAACTCAACATTCACAGTTCACTATTGCCCAATAGTCTTGTTCTCTGGTTTAGGTAAGGTGCATGGAACACCTTCATTGACATATATGAATTTTTTGTAGTCTTCAAGTTATGTCTTGCATTGAACTTCATTATTTTTTGTATATTCATCAACTTTCACATTTTCACTTTCCACAACTTTTCTAATGTTAGAGTTCAAACACTTATAAGCCTTTCTCTTAGTAGAAAATCCTAGGAATATGCCTTGATCACTTTTAGCATCAAGTTTTCCATTCTTGTTGTCCTTTAGTATGTAACACTTAATTCCCAAAAATTTAAAAATTCTTTACATTAGGTGCATACCCATACCATAACTCAAAGGGTGTAACATTTGTACCTTTCCTGACTTGTACTCAATTCAAAGTATAGAGTACTATACTTATAGATTCTCTCCAGTATTTCTATTACACATTCTTCTCCAATATCAATGTTCTAGCATAATCCATGATTGATCTATTTATCATTTCAACTATTCCATTTTGTGGAGGGGTTCTAGGTGTTAGCATTTGCCTTTGATTCATCTATCATTGTAGACTATGTTGAATTAATTAGAGATAAACTCGCCTCCTCTATCATATCTTAAACACTTAATACTTTTACCTATTTCCTTATCAACTCTTGCCAAATACCACTTAAACAATTAAAAAGCATCATTTTTTTTTAAAGAAACATCAAAGTCATCATTCTAGAATAGTCATCAACAAATATACTAGAATATTTGTCTCTACAACATCTTTTCACTCTAATAGGTCCACAAAGGTCAGTATGAACCAATTCCAAAATATTGTTAGATGTATATGTTTTTCTCTTAAAACTAGACTTTGTCATTTTTCCCAATTGACATTGTTTACACATAGTATTATCAATTTTCTTCAATCTTGGTAATCCTCTTACTCTTTAAATCTTACTAATGCTTACCAAATTATCAAAGTTCACATGACACAACCTCTTGTGCCATAACTATACATCATCATATTGTGCAAACAAGCATGTCTCGTTAGATAAATCTAGATAGAACAAGTTGTTTTTTCTAATCACCACTCTCAATTAGCTCACAAATAGCATGAAATATCTTGCCATTCTTGTGATGAAATTCAATTTCATAACCTAATTTGTTTAACTGTGAAATAATCAACATATTCTAATTAAGTTCTTCGACCCAATAAATATTGTCACACTTGATATTATCAATCAATTGTATTGATCCTCTACCTTTCACAAGACATGGTTTATCATTACCAAACTTAAAATGGCTACCTTTATAGTGTTCCTTGGTTTCAAAATTATTTCTATCACCAATCATGTGATGTGAACAACTACTATCAATAATCCATCTATCACCTTACTCACATATGAAAGTAATGTAGTTTTCTCATCTTCATCAAAATCATCTTTCATAGCAACATAGACAACTTCTTCATCATTACTATTAGAATTATTATCAATTTATTCTTTAGAAATGTAACAATATTTCTTACCGTTTTCATTGTAGTCCTTTTTTCTCCTATTGTCTTGATCATGTCTTCTACCTTTTTACTTTTTTCCCCTTCTCTCATCCTTTTCTTCTCTACCAGGACATCTTGTGGCAATATGACCACTCTATTACATTAAAATAAAATTATAGTAAGTTTACCTTTATGTTTTCCTCTGCCTCTTCAAAGTCTTCTAGCAATCAGTGCTTAAATCTCATCAAGATCATTATCAAAAACATCACTATCACTATTCACACACTTGTTTTTCCCTTTCTTACTAAAAACCAATTGATATTTGAAAGAAAATTCAATGGTAGTAGGAGTAAAATTATCAAATTTTAAAAATTCAAAAGTAGTAAGCCTACCAACCACACCTTCCAAAGTTAAGGTATTACTAGGGGTACATCTCAGTTCATGTATTATAGAAACTCTAATAGCATAAATATGAAGTAGGGTTCTTAGTATCTTGGTGAGCATAGCTTCATCATCAATCTTTCTATTTGATCCTCTTATAGAATTCATCACTTCTTCAATTCTTCCACAATATTGAGCAATATTCTCACCTTCAATCATTCTCATCTCATCAAATTTTCCTCTCAAACTTCTCAAATTTTCTCACAAAATAATTGTGTGTCTCCATAGATAGTCTACAATTTATCCCACATTTTTTTAGTAGTAGTACATTCCTTTATGTCATCAAACTTGGTATAACTTACAGCTAATGCAAATTCCAACATAGCTTGCTTGTGTTCTTGCATCTATTTCATCTACTAAGTTGTTAGAGGTCTTGTTATCTCCACAGTGTATTTCTCCTTCTCCAATTCTTTCCATATGCAACTTTGTTAAACTCTTCCATGTAGGGAACTTATCTTTGTTAAACCTTGGAACTTCCTTTTTTATGATCACATTTAATTAATGGTTTAATTGTCTATTATACATTAGTATGTTACACTATAACATTATGAATTCATTCACAACTTCCAACTGAGATCTCATATGAATTCCTCCTATAGAGAGAATTTTTTGCAATTTTTAATACCCTCATTCCCTTAGAACCCCTACAAACTCCTCTACAACCTCAACTATCTTCTTGGAAAGCTTTCTCAAAGGAGAAATCATCAACCCAAATGAACCTTCACCATAAAAAATAGGAAACTTTACTTCTTCTTATAGATCCAACATAATCAAAGGGAACTCAAAACAAGAGTTTTTCTCGGCCTAGTAAAAGAAACCCCAATCAAATGAAGACTGGAAGTTAAGACTAGTGAACCCAGAACTTGTATGGGCATTGGAGGAGGAATTTGTTCACTTGTGACAAAAAATGCCATTGTACTCCACTCTTTTCTCTAGACCTAGTAGAGGTTGTAGTTATTTGATGTCAAAGAAATCATTCCAATAAAAGTCTAGTAGAATATTGAAATCATTGATTGAGAGGAGATAATAGAGAAATGATTTTGAATGAATGTTTCTTCATGGAGTGACTTAGATAGTAGTTCCCATCTTGACAATTGTAAACACTACTCAAGTATTTTGATAGTAAAATAAATACTTGATCAAATTATATAACTTTTCCTCTTGAAATGGTAATAAAAAAAATATTTGTTTGTTTTTTGCATTATGCCAAAGACTTTGAACTCATCCTCCAAGTCTTTCTCAGTAACACAGGGATTCAAATCACCCTTATATGTGTGAATCATTCCTTCTCATCTTGACTACATTTCAACAACCTCTTCCAAGATAAATAATGGTAAAATTTTAAGCACACCCTGCTTTGGATCTCTTTGCCAATTTCTACGTTAGATTTAATAGAAAATGGGAAAGAGAAGCAATAAATATTAGGTTTGTTCAACTT
The DNA here is from genome assembly GCA_028749045.1 of Cupressus sempervirens. Classification (NCBI taxonomy): domain Eukaryota; kingdom Viridiplantae; phylum Streptophyta; class Pinopsida; order Cupressales; family Cupressaceae; genus Cupressus; species Cupressus sempervirens. Next base: position 164,972,623 of record CM053793.1, on the reverse strand, counting down.
TATAATTTTTACAATCACCAAAAAAGAAATAAAATATGATTTTCACAATCATAAACAAATAAATATATATATCTCCAAAGAATAAACAAAGAAAGAAATACAAAAACAACAAAAATCACAAAAATGAATGATACAAAGAGAAAAAAATGAAAGATGCAATCATAAAGACTCAATTCATGTCATAGATATGAAATCAAGAACCCTAAACTATTTTTTCCTTATCTTGACTAGATTCTTCAAGAATCCAACAGGTTTTCACACGAGTGCACATGGAAACAAAGGTAATGATAAGGGAAAAACTCAAGAAAATAATTGAACATGATAAGAAAGGAGACTTTTATTATCATAAATGACATGCTATTCCATTTATTAGAGAAAAAATATACAACTACATTCCCTATGAGTTTAAAATGTTATTTATTTCTGCAGAAAAAAACCTTCTAACAATACGTTCTCCAAAACTCCAAAAAAATTGCCTTTACATCACAAGAATAGACCTTAAGTAACCCAAATTAGATTTAGAGTTAGGAATACATTTTACATTATTTCATATGGTGACCACCACCAAAACAAAAGGTTCTAGAAGTCACAGTAGAAGTCGATGCAAAATTAGAAGGTTCATTTTTAACCTTATTCATTTTTGGAGTTCTTGAAACTAGAATTAAAATCTTCTCTCTAACTTACACCCTCTAACTCTTCATAATTTTTTTTCTATAGAAAAACACCCCAAATTTTGCATTTGCATGTATCTCGAGGTGCACAAAAACACTAACCCAAAAAAGTAATATTAGAACGATGAGAGTTGAAGCCACTATTTGGCCAAAATGGGTATCCATAAGTGAAAACATATTAAATATAAATTAACACTAAGCATCAGCCACCCAGGATAAATTGAAAATCCAACCAGTCACTCTACAGTTGGCTAAGGAAAACGCAAATAGGGAACCTCCACCTTGGATAACCAGGTCAAATCTTCCACTAGTTGTCCCTTCCACTTCACTAGGTACTCCTCATACTACATACTCTAGTACTTTTTTTATACATGGCTATCTATGATTTCCTCAATCTCCTCCTTCTCAAAACTAGGAATAGGATATGGCTCAAGTACTAAATCCTCCTCTACAATGTATGTTGAGATAATGGGTGTTGCACACATTGCATAATATTGTTATTTTATTATTTTATTTTATTATGTAATGTTGTACCTAGATGGACATGCAACATGTAAATATTCCCATGGGATATACTTGATGAGTTGTATTGTAACATTGTGAAAATATTTCATGTAATTATTTAATATTGGGGAAAGAATTAAAATCCCAATATTAAATGTGGGGTCAGTGAGTTAGGTAGAACATGGTTTTAGCACATGGTTTATGTAATACCACTTAGTGGTTTTGTGGGTATGTTGTCTATTCTCTTGCATGTGGATTTTAATTCCGTGTTTATTTTAGATCTATTATGGATTTGAGATGGATTTTATGATGTCATAGGTGACTTGGTACCACGGTTGAGTGGGAGTTTTCTGGCATTGATATATTTATTAAGTGTTTGCATATGTTGGAGGTTTGTCTTAGATCCTGTTGCTGCAGAAGCATCTTTGACATTTTCATGGTGCACTTGTTATCTTCATGGTGTGTGAAGATGGTTAGATCTTGAGGCCTCATGGAGTTCTTGGTTATCTTCATGGTATGTGGAGATGGTTCTTCGTTGGTATGTGGAGATGGTTTTCTTCATGGTGTGTGGAGATGGTTGCATCTTGAGGACTTATAGGGTTCTTGGAAAAGGTGTGGTTTATGCTTCTATTTGGCATGTTATCCTTAGTATGAGGATGGTTTCATTATTATGTCATGGTATACTCTTGATACATGTTTAGAGTTGTGACATGTTATGGTGTGTTCATATGGAGCATGTTATCTCTTTAGTTGAGATGGTAAGATCATGTTGTCATGTTTATGTTCCTGAGGCCATGGTTGGAACTTTGACATTGATCTTGGTTTAGTTTCTTGGTATTGAGTACACTAATCATAAGCTGGATACTTCATGATATTGCTATGTTGCATTTGGAGTTAGCATGGATTGATTGGTTATAGGTGCTCATGGATACTTAGAGACGGTGGTGATGCTGATTTCTCTTGGATTAGAGAAGTATTTGTTGGGATGATTGATGGTTTCAGTAGGAAGTCCGAGGGGCAGTCACCTGATATGGACTTAAGAGGAGATTGTTCTTAGATGAGTCTTGGTTGGAGACTTGGGTATCTTGATGAGCATTCTCATTCCCCACTCTTGGTCTACTCGACGGTTTGCTACCTAAGAGGTATAGCCCATTGTTTCTCTCATTTGCATTATATTTATGCTTATCTTTCATGGATATGGATCTTGAGCTATGGTACATGAGTTAGTTCTGGAGGGTTAATTTGAGAGATGGTTTAGCATTGGTTATCTCCATGTGCATATGTTGTTATGCTGGTTGAGTTTGGGAGATGGTTTTATATTGGGCATTTTCCTTGGATTAGGAATGGTTATTCCTTGGTTTAGGAATGGATTTATTGAGTTTGATCTTCTTGTGAGAGGCTTACACCCATGATTAGTTATATGGTATGGTTTGGGTGTTGTTGAGGCTTCTTGTTGGGGTTTTATGGAGGAGATCATACTTGCACAGTTTACATCTAGAGGTGTGTGTAGAAGGACATGATGCAGGTTATGATTTTCATGGTTTCTCTAGTCTTGGTTATCTTCCTGGATGTTCAGTTTTGACTACATTGGATTTGAGATTTGTTAGAGATTGTGATCACTAGTTTGTGCTTATGTATGTCATGTGAGAGATGACATGGTTGTTTCTTTCTCTTTCCTCTGTTGGTTGTGGTGAACTTGGGAGAGCATTGGAGACTTGTTATGAGAGTTGTTCTTGCAGGTTATCAGTTGATGTATTGTGGATGTCCTTGATACTATATGGATTCACTTCTTTGAGATGTGTTGAGTGGATTGGTTATAGATTTGACATTAGCTTTTGCAGTGGGAGCTTCTTGGTATATATGTGGCAGGTATTGCTCTTGAGGCTTGTGATTGCAGGTTGCAGATTGGATATGTCGGTGATATAAGATTCACTTGTTATACCTTTGAGGTATGGATAGTTGGATGGGTTTGGCACTTGTTGTGGGTGTTATTTCAGCTATGGATATTTTGACAACTACGGATACATGTGATTACCTTTGGATCAGGTTATTTGTGCTTGGAATTTTAGTTGGTACAGGATTTTATGATCTTCTAATGCGACAGGTTGGGTGGCTTTCTTTTTTGGATGGCTTCTATGTATGTCCAGTGGGAGTGGCATAATAAGAGGTGAGATCATTCATGTTCGAGATGTTGGATAATTTGATTTTGTTGCAGGTACCAGGATGGAGCACTTGGTGTATTTTAATCCATGATGGTGGATGTGATGTGAGGGATTGTTCCCTTGTTCATTTATGTGGCTATGGATTGACCCTATGCAATGTATACAACAAGTGGGAGATTGTTGAGATAATGGGTGTTGCACACATTGCATAATATTGTTATTTTATTATTTTATTTTATTATGTAATGTTGTACCTAGATGGATGTGCAACATGTAAAGATTCCCATGGGATATACTTGATGAGTTGTATTGTAACATTGTGAAAATATTTCATGTAATTATTTAATATTGGGGAAAGAATTAAAATCTCAATATTAAATGTGGGGTCAGTGAGTTAGGTAGAACATGGTTTTAGCACATGGTTTATGTAATACCACTTAGTGGTTTTGTGGGACTTGTTACTATATAAGCAGCCACAAGGGTAGTTGTTATAGAGAAGAGAGAGTGACAAGGAGAAGACAAAAGGCAAGAGTCGAGCGAGACAAGGCTTGACAGGTTAGCCAAGGGAGCATTTTTGAAGGTTGAAAGCATGGCATGGGATGTGTGGATTCATGCTTGTTCACATAGTTTGCTCGGTTGTGGCTATGGCCATGAAGGCTTCCATGGTTTTATGGCAATGGTATTTTTTGCTGAATAATACATGGTGATGGATACTTTTGGAGGCTGGGTTTTTCTCTCAATGAGGGTTTCCTAGGGTATATCTTGTGTCACATTTTGTGGGTATGTTTTCTATTCTCTTGCATGTGGATTTTAATTCCGTGTTGATTTCAGATCTATTATGGGTTATGTGGAAACGGTTATATTCTTTGTTGCCAAGTTTCCTTACAATGTATTCATAATATATTGTCAAGTCTATAATAATGAAAATAGTGGAAATATGGATTCTATCTAGAAACTCTACCTCATATGCATTCCCTAAATCATGTTTATTAAAAAAATTATAGGGACCAGATTTCTTCATCTTCAACTTGTTGTTGGTTCCCAATGGAAATCATTTCTTTCTCAACTACACCATAACAAGATCTCCAACTTGGAACTCCTTATGTCTCATGATTTTATCTTCTCTCACCTTATACTAAATGTTCATCTTGTCAATATGCCCATGTACTTCCTCATGTAGGTTCTTGACATGTTAAGAAAAGTCATATGCCTTGTCATTTTCCTCCATCCTTGCTCCATCTTCCTCAAATATAGTGCAATTCTTGGACTACTCCCAAAAATAGTTTGGAATTGTGACCTACTAGTACTCCTATTCTCAAAATTATTATAAGAAAATTATGCCTAGGGTAGAAACAAAACCCATCCTTTGGCCTTATCCCCTACTAAACACCTCAACAAATTACCTCGATTTCTATTCACCACTTCAATCTTTCCATAAATATACAGGTGATGTGTAGAACTAAACTTCAACTCTATCTTCAAATTCTTCCACAAAGTTCTCTAGAAATACCCAACATATTTTGTATCTCTATTCAAAATAATACTCTCTAAGAGACCATTTAGTTGCCTTGCCACCTCTCTAAAAATAAATCTGCAATATAAACTTCATCATGGGTCTTGTGACAAGAATGAAATGAGCCATCTTTGAAAGCATGTCAACCACCTCAAATACTGAATCATTACCCTATACTATCCTTGTAAACCCAATAACAAAGTCCATATTTATGTCTACTAGGGCCTTGATGGAATAGACAATGGCTGATAGAGTTCAATATTTTCATTGACCCTTTTAGTAATCTAACACACTTGACATCTCTACATAAATTATTTCACATCTTGTGACAACTAAGGCCAAAAATAATGTACACTATAGAAATGGTCTTATCTTGACCAAAGTGTCTTGTCATCCCTACAATGTGTTTCTCCTTTATCAAGTTCTCCCTCATGGAACTTCTCGGAATGCACAACTGATGTCCTTTGAACAACATACCATCTTGGATCATGTAATCCATTCACCTAGTCTTTTCTAGAGTAATACATTCCTTATAGGCCCTCCAAGCCTCTACAAAATAAAGATCTTTAGGGTACAGAGTCTTGAGTTCATTGAATCCAACTACTTCAACCTATATTTCTATTAGTAACAATTGTCTCTTACTTAATGCATCGGCAACCTGATTAGATATTCCACTCCTATGTTTCAATACAGTTGTATAGCTCTATAAGAACTCTACCCATTTCAAGTGTCTCTAATTAAGTTTACCTTGGTTATTTAGGTGCTATAATGTATGATGGTTAGTGTACAAAAAAAATACTTTTGGAACCAATAATGCCTTTATTTTGTTAAAGCCTAAACTATTGCATATAGCTCCTTATCCTAAGCAAAATATATATTCTTTACATCATTCAATTGCTCACTAAAATATGTAGTAAGCTTTCCTTCTTGTCCCAATGGAGCTCTAATGGCACTACCACTAGCATTTCAATCCACCTGGAATACCTTGTTAAATTTAGGGAGTGCTAATACATATTTCTTTGTAACCTTCTTCTTCAGCAACTCAAAACTCCTTGCATCTACAATCCACTTGAACTATTTTCTATCCCCTCTCATTGTTTCAATTAGGGATGCATAGATACTACTAAAATTCTTAATGAACTTCCTACATAAACTAGCCAAACCATGGAATGACCTAATCTCAATGGTAGACCTTAAGGTAGGTCATTCTAGGATGACCTTCACCTTCTTTAGGTCCATTCTAAGACCATGAGATGATACAACAAACCCCAAATAGACAACTCCCTTTTTACAAAGCTACATTTGTTAAAATTAATCAACAAATTTTATTCCCTTTACCTCTCAAAGATACTATGAATGTGTGACAAGTTCTCATCTAGAGACTTACTAAAGATCAAAATATCATCCAAATAAATAATAACAAAAATTTTAGAAATTTCTTCAGCACCTCATTCATAAGTTGCGTGAAGGTTCTCGGTGCATTGATTAGTTCAAAGGGCATGACTAACCAATCATATAGACCATCCTTGTTCTTCAATAAAATCTTTTATTCATCTTCCTCTAGGATATGTATTTCGTGATAGCCACTCCTGAGGTATATCTTTGTGAAGTGTTGAGCTCCACTCAAGTAGTCCATAAGATCTCCATCCTTGGAAAGGGAAATTAATACTTTATGTTATCTTGCTTATAGCCCTAGAATATATATACATCCTCCGTTCTCCATCCTTCTTTGGTGCTAGTACTATAAGTATTGCACATGGACTTAGGCTCTCTTGAATCAAACCTTTCTTCAGTGCTTTGATTAGGATCTAGGACTATTACAGAGGAATGCCAATTGATTACATAGAATTAATTTAAAACTTTTAACGAATCAAATTAACCTAATTGAAATAAGAGAACAACAAAATTAAGCTGATAATAGAGAAATTGAGAAAAAGAAGATGCAAATAATTTGATCTCGGAGTTCATCCGCATGGACTACGTCTTTGGGTCTTGCTTCAATGGGGGGACCAATCCGATTATCTCCAAAAATTAGGTACAAATATTTTACAAAGTCACTCCTTTGAAGCACAACAACATCACACTATTTCAAAGTACAGGAATGAGCACTTCAAAAATCTCCCTTACTCTCAGCACTTGGACACTCTCTCCTTTTCTGAATGCCCCTAAGAGTCTCCTAAACCCCTTTTTTATACATGAAATTAGCCAAAAATAGGGCTATAAAAAAATTTACAAAAATAACTCCTTCAATTAATTCCCCTCCCGGAATAACCTGTTAGCCATTTTTAACAGATTTGGCTCATGTCAATTTTGGGGTAAGAAAATAACAAATAACCTTAATTTGCTAAGGTTGGTGGGTTTATGGTCAAAGGTTAAATAAAAACTTGCACATCATAATTTTTAAGTACTGAAATAGTGCAACGGTCAAAGTCATTTCAGGGCAACCGCCGATCAGGGGTTCCAAGCCCACCGGTGGCTTGCCTTGTTTAAAATTGGCGGCTAGCCAATATTTAAAATATAATTGCCGCCCATATGTTTCAAACTTAATGCTTGGTCAAGTGGTTAAACAATTGGTTTTGGAGGCAACTAGTCATGAGTTCAAATCCGACCATGAACTATTTTTTTTCCCACTTTTTTGACATCATGATGACATCATTGATATTTATCTCTTACCTCGATCTTCAAAATGTCATAACTTCCACGTACGAGCTCCATTTTTGATGAAACAAACACTGTCGAAAAGCTCTTAACGAGCTCTTTGATTTGAAATCCATTGTTGCCCACTTTGGAGATGATTTTGTTTTTCACTTTTTTTATGACCTCTGTTCTCAGTTTGACCAACCTTTGACTGACCATAACTTTTGCATATGGACTCCATTTATGTCCATTCAAATTGCATTAGATTTAGAATTTTGAGAACTTTAACTTGATGCCGATTATTAGAGTTTTGGAGATACTTCAATTTTGATGAAAATATCCTCCCAGATCATTCAGTAGCTCCTAAACTTGATTGTTCAACTGCTCAATCTTAGTAGGAGTTATCCTATGAGAACTCTTGTTAGAAAAATTGGCTCCAAGGACTGATGATTGATTTTCCTTAATAATGACAACCCTTCTAAGACATTATCAGATATGATATCCCCATACTCACTTAACATACATCAGACTTCTACTAGAACCTATGTACCACCTTCCTTATCCACTCTAGAATTAAAGCATAACACACAATTTAATGTTTTACACCATCCAAAAACTTCATTCCACCAACAAGACATACCCTAACACTGCTTGATAATTTTTCATCTTCCTCTAATAAGGGCTTGAGCTTGTGACAAACTACATCTTTCATCAGAGAATAGATGTTTGCACAACCATCGTGTACTACATACTGATCATACTTCCATGGCCTTTCTAGCAAAAAATGACATGCATCCATTAGTATGATGGCATAGAGTACCTCACCATGGTAACTCACAATCTTAAACTTCAAAAAACACTATTCACTAACCAATTACTTATGGTATCATGCACCTAGGAAATCTGGTAAGGGTGTGGATATTTTTCCCTCTAGAGTTTTAATTGCATGCTCATCTCATATGACACCAATTTGTTAGTTCTCCCACTATCAATTGTAACATTGTAGCATTTACCCTCACACTTGCACCTAGTACTAAATAGACTCCTCCTTTTGTCAAGGTTCACTCTTAACACTCAACAAGAACCTTTTAGTAACTAGGACCTCTCCTCTTTCTACATCATTTGAATGTAATGACTTCATCGACATGAGCAATAGTTACATCCCAAATTTTGATTAATTTTTTAAAAAAATATCCTAGCTAATGTAAATTCATGTGAAGTTAGTTAATCAATAAAGTTGTTGAGATTTGATCAAGTGAAATGTAATTTAAGGTTGTTCGTTATTATTTCATCTCAAATGTTAGTTAATTGTTATACATAAATTTTATATGACATGTTAGTTAATCATTATGCTTGAAATTAAAATTAAATATTACAAAAATTGAAAAAAGGTTTATGTGATATTTTATAATTTATTCGATATTTTGAAAATCATTGAAATATATTATCACTATGGGACCTTTCCTTTTTGTAGGAGCACAATGAAGGCATGGTATTGTCAAAAGTGAGTTAGGAATGCCAATTTATAAATGGGTATTGTCAATATACCTATAAGATGAGTGCAACACCTATATGATAATGCATTAATTTGAAAAGAATTATATTTCTCATTTGTAATTCCATAGGCTAATTTGGGCATAATAATATGGCAGTGTCTATATTCAAAGAAAATGATATATCACTTGAGGACTTACCAAAGAATTCATCCATTCAGACCAAAATGGTTGAGATGAAGGGTGTGAATGGGAAATGCCCTTGCAAGGAAAAGTAAACATAAGTCAATAACAATACTCAACTCTAAATAACTAAGTCATCTCATGGTAGTCTTTTGTATATTTTCTTGTTGTCAAGTTGAGCAGTTTATGATTGGACTTATATGATGCTCATCCAAAATCCTTGGCCAAGGTAGATTAGTGTCATGATTACTATTGAGATCACTAGAGGTCAGAGTGCTACCAACTAGAAGATAGATTGATGGAATGTGTCCACAACCTCACCAGTGGACTAGATGACACTTTAACACTAGGATGCTCAATGGTAGGATAGTGGAGTCACAAACCTAATCCTAGGGTAGGGAGGGATATTCTTGATAGAAATTGTTGTCAAAGAAGGAGATTGTTGAGAAAAAATTGATAAAAGTATGATAAATATGGTTCAATCATCATTTTTTCACTGATGTTAATCTTTTTGTTTGCTAGGAAGACAACTGCTTATATGATTTAAGTACTATCACTTATTTGATTGATGAAGAGGATTTGATCAAAAGATGTAATAATAGCACCTAGAAGAAAGGTTGAGTTAAGTTATGTAAAGAAGTACATGAATTAGTTAAGATAGTGATATCATAGTATATTGATAATCTACTTAAGGTTGAAAAGGTTGGTTACAGTACATAAGTTTAGAAGAACAAGTTAAACAAAGCTTGTCTGCAAAGCTTGACCAAGTGGATAGTAGGTGTTGAGAAAAGTTAGTGCAAGCCAAGCATAAAATCAGCAAGAGCTAAGTAAAATTCTATTTTAGTGTATGCCAAGAAGAATAGTGGATGGCGAGTAAAGTTTAGTTGATTTCAATCACCAATAAACTCTAGTTTGTGCTGAGTAATTATACAGAGGATGTCGAGCAACACAATATGTTTTAGAAGCAATTTAATGCTGAGTGCCAACATTATTTGAAAGATCATGAATTTGATGGATTTGAGCCAATAAGATTTTTTTCTTGGATTGTGTGAGCCATATGGAAGATAAGATTGATGAGCTAGTGACATAGAATTCATGGGAAACCATTTTGATGCAAATTCAAAAAGGATTGAAGGAAAAGTTTCTAGAAGAAATATCAAATATGGGGTAGATTCATTGAATCTTACCTAATCTATCCTAACCCTGAATTGGATGATGGAGAATGAATGATAAAATATCTTAATTTCCTATTTAAAGGAATCTTTGGTCAAAAGCAAATGTTGCCAGGTGTGATAACCTAAGGAAGACAAGGAGTCAAGGGTATTTCTTCATTTAGTGACCTAAGAAAAGAGTTTGCATTGGCATGTTAAGCAAGAAGGCTTAAGGGTATGGATGCTTGAAGGGTGAACAAGCTATTAGAGCTAAAATGTGTGAAGGCCAAGTAGAATGGAGGATTGAAATAAATATTTTTAATCTGCAAGTGGAGTTGTAAGTTGTTATCAAATCAAGCCTTAATGTTACTCTCTAATAATTGTATCATTCTAGGGTAAATCCTTTGGATTAAGGTTGACCTAACAGTCATTTGTAAATCTTTTAACTAGGTGATATTCCAAGTGAATGGTATAAAGTCCTCTAACAAGGCTCACTCCTAATAGGGTGATTGAAATCCTTTAATAGGGTCACATTTAACAGTGTGTATTGTAACTTTTAATAGGGTTGGCCTTTTATAGGGCATCACTTCATAAGAGCGAAAAAGAGTAGCATTTTACTTGTGGTTTTTCCCAAATTGAGTTTCTATATAAATCATTGTGTCAAGTGTGTTGTTGAATCTATTATGTTTCATGTTTACATTTCTAAAAATTGATTGACAGTAATCTACAAGTTTTAAGTGATTTCATAATCTTATGGATGCATGCATGATGATAAATGTTTTATGGGTTCACTAAGTTGTGAAAAGTTTTATTTATACATCTAGACCTTGGATAATTGAATCATACCCCCCCACCCCCCCCGCTTAGTTATTCTAAATAATTCCAACAATTGGTATTAGAGCCATCTACTTAAGAGAACTAGTTTTGAAGGTACTAGAAGTACAAATATCAAGATGTCAAAAAGAGATGTACCCAAGCTTAATAGAGATAACTTTCCTACATGGAAAATCTTGATGAAGCTACACCTTGGAGGACTTGGAGATCATGCATAATCTACCAATACTACTAAGCATGTTGATTCTCTTGGAGCCCTAACTGTCGAGGATATGAAAAAAAAGAAAGAACACGGCTAGGCAATGTTGAGATTGCCTCTACCCTAAGCTATGCTGAATTTGATGATATCAAAAATCTTGATAGTGCAAAAAAAAATTTGGATGCCTTAACCACCATCTATGGAGGAGATACTAATGTTCTAAGAGCCAAAGTTGAAAGTCTCAAAGGTAACTTTGATGATATGAGAATGCACAAAGGTGAAAATATTGCTCAATATGCCTCAAGGATAAAAGGTATTGTTAATGCAATCAGAGGAGCTACTGGCATAATAGATGATGATACTGTACTAAGTAGAGTTTTAAGAAAACTACTATGCATATATGCTATTAGATTTTTTGCAATTCAAGAACTGAGATGTATACCAAGGAATAATCTATCACTTGAAGGTCTAGTAGGTAGGTTCACTATTTTTGAGCTATCTAATTTTGATAATTACAATCCTAAAAATATTGAATATGCTTCAAAGTTAAGTTGTCATTGAAGGATCCTAATGAGAAGAAGAAGATAAGTTATGTGCCCAATGAAAGTGATACAGATGAAGATGATTTAGACCAAGTTGAAGCACTACTAGAAAATAGATTCCATAGAGGTAAAGGAAATTTTAAATGAAAATTACCTATCATTTGTTTCAATCACAATGAGGTTGGTCATAGTGTTGCTAGATGTCCAAAGAAGAACCATAGAGGTTGTGAAAAGTACAAAAGTAGAAGAGATGAAGACAACAAGGATTACAAAGACAAAGGCAAGAAGTCTTGTTATATTGTTGAAGAGGAAACAAAAGATGAATCTGATGAATATGATAATGAAGTGGTTTATATTGCAATGAAGGACAAATCTAATGAAGATGGGGCAATTGCACTTGTGTCTTGTGTGAACAAGAATGATAGGTGATCATTGATAGTGGTTGTTTACATCACATGACTGGAGATAAAATTAAGTTCATTACCTTGAATCTTAATGATAAAAATAGTGTAAGATTTGGTAATGATGCACCATGTTTGATAAAAAGAAAAGGTTCTGTCAAACTCACATAAAATATTTTATGTGATAATGCATATTATGTTGAAGGACTTAACTATAATATATTGAGTGTGTCATAACTAAATAATTTAGGATGTAAGGTTGAGTTTGAAAACAAGATTGCTAAGATATATGATATTGATGGAAAATTGACTGGAAAGGGTGATCAGACTAGGAGTAATCTATTCTATCTTGATATAAAGGATGCTACTTGTCTAATTGTAAATTTTGATGATGTGTGGCTATGGCACAAAAGGTTATGTCATGTTAATTTTGATAACTTGGTTAGTATCAGTAACTTGAGAAAAGTTAGAGGTTTGCCCAAGTTGAGGAAGGTTGATAATATAATGTGCAAACAATGTTAGTTAGGAAAAATGGCAAAGTCAAGTTTTAAAAGTAAAACTCATGCCTCTAAAAGATTACTAGAGATTTTTCATACTAACTTGTATGGACCAATTGAAGTGTAAAGCTACAAAAGAGATAAGCACATTAAGCTACTTGTTGATGATTATTCTAGAATGATGACAGTTATGTTTCTGAAATAGAAATCTGATGCTTTCCAAATGTCTAAGTATTACTTAGCAAGAGTTGAGAAGGAAATAGGTAAGAGTCTAAAATGTTTGAGATGTTCTGTAATGATGAAGGAATCAAAAGGAAAACATCTGCTCCTAGAACCCCTCCCAAAATGGAATTTTTGAAAGGAGGAATAGGTTTGTAATGGATTGTGCTAGGACACTCATGATGGAGAAAAATTTTACTTTGTAATATAGGAGAGAAGTTGTAAGTACAATTGTCTATACCTCGAACCGTGTACAAGTCAAGAAAGGTACTCATTCAACACCTTTTGAACTATGGTATGGATACTCACCCAATGTAAAATATTTTAATGTATTTGGAAACAAATGCTATATTTTAAAAGACTTTAGGAATGATAAACTAGATAAAAAAGTGAATAAGGTATATTCCTTGATTGTTCCATAAGAAGTAAAGCTTATAAGTGTTTAAATACTAAAACTAATAAAGTTGTGGAAACTGTAAATGCTAAATTTGATGAATATATAGAAGCATATGAGACCAAACCTTATGAAAAAACTATAAGAATACAAACCATTTGTATACTTTATGAAGGTATGCCTACTAAAGAAGATGTTGCAAATAGAGCTACAAACCAATAGAAAGTTTCAGTGATTGCTAAACCACATACTATGAATGTCGAGTTGCATTTAGGAACTAAGCCACATTTAGATGTTGAGTTATAGAATGAATTTAAAGAACATTTTGATTTTAAGATTAGTATACATGAGAGAGATTCTAAACTACCTGATAGATATGTACATAGTGACTTTGAAGTTGAAAGACCAAATGAAGAAACTAGTGTTGAACCAAGATTGTCCAAATATGTCAAGAGACATCATCCTGTTGCATAAATTATTAAAGATAAAGCTACTAAACCAATGAAAAGAAATAAGTTGAGAAATGATACATGCTTGTTGAGAATGAAAGAGCCAAAATCAATGAAAGATGCCTTAGAAAATTTGGATTGGAGTAAAGCCATGGTAGACAAGATTGAACAAATTGAGAAAAATAAGACATGGACTCTAGTTCCTACACCAGAAGACAAAAATGTGATTGGCACCAAGTGGGTGTACAGAAATAAGCTAGATGAAAATGGTGAAGTCACAAGGAACAAGAAAAGATTATTCTACAAAGGATATGCATAAGAAGGAATTGACTATGGATAAATATTTTCTCCTATTGCTAGATTGGAAGGAGTAAGATCTCTACTTGCTTTTTCTGCTCTACTTGCTTTTTCTGAATACAAAGGTTTCTAAGTTTATCAAATGGATGTTAAATTTGCATTTCTGAATGGTATATTAGAGGAAGAAGTTTACATAGAATAGCTAGAAGTATGTGTTGATGTTAACAATAAGAACATGGTATGTAGATTACACAAAGCTCTATATGGTTTGAAACAAGCACCAAGGGCATGGTATGAGAGACTTCATAATTATCTTGTGAAGATAGGATTCGAAAGGACTAATGATAACAACAATTTGTACATAAAGATAGAGAAAGGAAAATGTATTTTGTTATCTTTTTTTTTTTTTTGATGATATCATATTTTGAGATCATGATGCTTTATGTAAAACTTTTGCAAATGAAATGAAACAAGAATTTGAGATGCCTATGTTTGGAGAAATCAATTTCTTTCTAAGTTTGCAAGTATAACAGATGAAATATGGTGTATACATCACTCAATCAAAATATGTCAAAGAAATATTGAAAACTTTTGGATTGGAGGATTCCAAACTAGTAAGTACACCTATGGGGACAAGACACAAATTGTCAAAGAATGATGATTCAGCTAAGGTGAATCAAACATATTATAGGTCTATGATTGACAAATTATAATATGTAGTACATAGTAGACTTGACATTGCATTATCTATAGGGATAGTTGCAAGAGTCTTTGCTAATCCTAGGGAGAATCATTTTATGGTTGTAAAGAGAATAATAAGTTATCTAAAAGGAACAAAGGAGTTTGTTCTATACTATAAGAAAAATGAGAAATTTGAATTAAGAGCCTATACAGATGTTGATTGTCCTATCACCATAGGTGTACTTACTAGTTTGGAATCCTCCAATCCAAAAAAATTCAATATTTCCTTGACATACTTTGACTAAGTGATGTATATACCATATTTTATCTAATGTACTCACATACCCACAAAGAATTTTATCTCTTCAAATGTAGAAATCTCAAATTCTTGCTTTATTTCATTTGCAAAAGCCTTACATAAAGCATCTTGACCTCCAAATATGATATCATCAACAAAAATTTTAGATAACAAAACACCTTTTCCTTTTTCTATCTTCATGTACACATTGTTTTTATCATCAGTCCTTTCAAATCCAATTTTCATAAGATAATTGTGAAGTCTTTTATATAATACCCTTGGTGCTTATTTTAAACCATATAGAGATTTATGTAATCTAAATAACATGTTCTTATTTTTAACATCAACAAATACTTCTAGCTATTCTATGTAAACTTATTCCTCTAATATACCATTTAGAAATGCAGATTTAACATCCATTTGATAAACTTTGAAACCTTGTGTATAGAATAAGGAAATAGAGTTCTTACTCCTTCCAATCTAGCAATGGGAGAAAATGTTTCTCCATAGTCAATTCCTTCTTCTTGTTCATATCCTTTGTAGACTAATCTTTCTTTGTTCCTTGTGAATTCACCATTTTCATTTAGCTTTTTTTTGTATACCCACTTGGTGCCGATCACATTTTTGTCTTCTAGTCTAAGAACTAGAGTCCATGTCTTTTTTTTCTCAGTTTTTTCAATCTCTTCTTCCATGGCTTTACTCCAATCCACATCTTCTAAGGAATCTTTCACTAATTTTGACTCTTTCATGTTCAAAAAGCATCTATCATTTCTCAACTTATTTTTTGTCATTGGTCTAGCATCTTTATCTCCAATAATTTGTGCAACAAGATGATGTCTCTTGACATATTTGGACAATCTTGGTTAAACACTAGTTTATTCATTTGGTCTTTCAACTTTAGAGTCACTATGTACATCCTTGTCAGGTAGTTCATCATCTCTCTCATGTATACTAATCTCAGAATCAGAATGTTCTTCAACTTCATTTTGTAAATTCACATTTGAATGTGGCTTGGTTCCTGAATGCAACTCGGCATTCATAGCATGTGACTCGGCAGTCACTGGAACTTGTTGTTGGTTTGTAGCTTAATTTGCAACATCTTCTTCAGCATGCATACCTTAATAAAAGTATACAAATGATTTGTATTCTTCTGGTTTTGTCATAGGTTCAGTCTCATATACTTCTGTATATTCATCAAATTTCACATTTGCAATTTAAACAACTTTGTTAGTGTTAGTATTTAAACACTTAAAAGCTATACTTCTTGTGAAATATCCTAAGAATATACCTTCTTCATTTTTTTTATCTAGTTTACCATTCTTGAAGTCTTTGAGAATGTAGTTATTGCTTCCAAATATTTTCAAATACCTTAAAATATTTTACATTAGGTGAGTATCCATACCATAGTTCAAAAGGTGTTGAATGGGTACCTTTAATGACTTGTACATGGATCAAGGTATAGATAGTTGTACTTACAACTTCTCTCCATTATTTCAATGCAACATTTTTCTCCATCATGAGTGTCTTACCATATTCTATTACAAACCTATTCCTCCTTTTAGAAAGTCTATTTTGTGGAGGGCTTCTAGGAGCAAATTTTTGTCTTTTAATTCCTCTATCATTATAGAACATCTCAAAATTATTGGATATATATTCCCCTCCTTTGTTAGATCTCAAACATTTCAGAATCTTACTTATTTCCTTCTCAACTCTTGCTAAGTACCACTTAAACATTTGGGAAGCATCAGATTTCTATTTCAAAAATATAATTGTCATTGTTCTAGAATAATCATCAAAAAGTAGCATAATGTACTTATCTCCTTTTTAGCTTTGCACTTCAATTGGTCCACACAAGTCGGTATGAACAATCTCTTGTATTCCTTTAGAGGTATTGACTTTGTCATTTTTCCTAATTGACATTGTTTGCACATTATATTATCATGCTTCTTCAACTTAAGAAAATCTCTAACTTTTCTCATGTTACTGATACTTACCAAGTTATCAAAATTAACATGACATAACCTTTTGTGCCATAGCCACATGTCATCAAACTTTACAATTAGACAAGTAGCATCCTCTATATTAGGATAGAATAGATTACTCCTAGTCTGATCACCCTTTCCAATCAATTTTCCATCAGTATCATATATCTTAGCAATCTTGTTTTCAAACTCAACCTTACATGTTGAATTATTCAATTATAACACACTCAAAAAATTATAGTTAAGTCCTTCAACATAATATGCATTGTCAAAAAAAATCTTTTTTGTGAGTTTCGTAGAACCTTTTACTTATATCAGACATGGTGCATCATTACCAAATCTTACACTATTTCCATCATAACAATTCAAGGTAATGAACTTACTTTTATCTCCAACCATGTGATGTGAAAAACTATTGTCAATGATCCACATGTCATTCTTGTTCACACTAGGCACAAGTGCAATTTCCTCATCTTTATTAGATTTTTCCTTTATTGCAACATAAACCACTTCATCATCATGTTCATTAGATTCATGTTTTGTTTTCTCTTTAGCAATATAGCAAGACTTCTTGACTTTGTCTTTGTAATCTTTGTTGTCTTCATCTCTTCTACTTTTATACTTGTCACCACCTCTGTGGTTCTTCTTCTCTAGATATCTAGTAGCAATATGAACAACCTCATTACAATTGAAATAAATGATAGGTAATTTACCTTTGAACTTTGCTTTACCTCTATGGAATCTTTTTCCCACATAGTGCTTCAAGTTGATCTACATCCTTCTCATTTCTATCATGTTAGTGGACACATACTTTTTCTTCTTCTTCTTCTTCTTCTTCTTCTTCTTCTTCTTCTCATCAGGCTCCTTCAATGAAATCTTAGCTTTGAAAGAAGATTTGATATTTTTAGGCTTGCAATTATCAAAGTTAGATAGCTCAAAAGTAGTTAGCCTACTTGCCAAACCTTTAAGTGATAGATTATTCCCTAGTATACATCTTAGGTCTTGAATTATAGAAACTCTAATAGCATATATAGGTAATAGTGTTCTTAAAACTTTTCTTAGTATAGTCTTATCATCTATATTACCAGTAGCTCCTCTTATTATTTTAACAACTTTTATCTTAGAAACATATTGAGCAATATTTTTACCTTCCTGCTTTCTCACATCATCAAACTTACCTCTATGACTTTTAGCTTTGGCTCTTAGAACATTTGCATCTCCTCCATAGATGGTGGTTAAGGCATCCCACATTTTCCTTGCATTGTCAAGACCTTTGATATCATCAAATTCACCATAACTTAGGGAAGAGGTAATCTCCAACATTGCCTAGTTGTGTTCTTTCTTCTTTTTCATATCTTCAATAGTTGGGGCTACAGTAGGATTAACATGCTCAGTGGTAATTGTAGATTGTGCATTATCTCCAAGTACTCTAAGGTGTGGCTCCATTAAACTTTTTCATGCAAGAAATTTATCTCTATTTAGCTTTGGCACTTCTCTTTTTAACATCTTGATCTTTGTGCTTCTAGTACCTTTAAACTAGTTCACTTAAAAAGAAGGCTCTGATACCAATTATTGGAATACTTTAGAATAACTAAGAGGGGGGTGAATTAGTTATCCAAGTTCTATATGTATAAATAAAAAATTTCAAAGCTTAGTGAACCCATAAAACATTTATCATCATCCATGCATCCATAACATTATGCAATCACTTAAAAATTTGTAGGTTACTATTAAATCAATTTGTAGAAATGTAAACATAAAATATAATAGATTCATCAACACACTTGACACAATGATTTATGTGAAATTTCAATTTGGAAAACAACCACCAATAACATGCTACTCTTTTTCACTCTTTTGAAGTGATGCCTTGTGAAAGGCCAACCCTGTTAAAGGTTACAATACACACTATTAAATGTGATCCTATTAAAAGATTTCAATCACCTTGTTAGGAGTGAGCCTTGTTAGAGTACTTTAGACCATTCACTTGAAATGTCACCCAGTTAAAGGATTTACAAATGATTGTTAGGTCAATCTTAATCCAAAAAAATTATACTAGACTAATACAATTAGCAGAGAGTAATAGTAAGGCTTGATTTGATAACAACTTACAACTCCATTTTTAGATTACATATATATGTTCTAGTCCTCCATTTTTCTTGGTCTTCATACATTTCAGCTCTGATAGCTTATTCACCCTTCAAGAATTCATATCCTAAAGCCTTCTTACTTAACATGTCAATGCAAACTCTTCTCTTAGGTCACTTGATGAAGAAAAACCCTTGACTCCTTGTCTTCCTTAGGTTCTCAAACATGACAACCTTTTCTTCTAACCAGCCATTCCTATAAATAGGAAATTAAGATCTTTTGTCGCTCATTCTCCAACATCCAATTTAAGGTTAGGGTAGATTAGGTAGGATTCAATGAATCTACCTAATCCACACAATCTACAAAAATAAACTTGTCAACTTGGATCCATCAAATTCATGATCTTTCAAATAATGCAACCACTTGGCATTATCTGGCTTCTAATGCTTGGCACTTAGTGTGTTGCTTAGCATCCTCTGTAAAATCACTTAGCACAAACTAAAGTTTATTGTTGCTCAGCATTAACTAAACTTTACTCAGAATCCACTTTTTTGTAGCATACACTAACTTTTACTCGACTCCAACTTATTTTCTGCTCAGCTTGCACTGACTTTTCTTGACACCTACTATCTACTTGGTTAAGCTTGGTAGAAAAACTTTATTTAGCTTATTCTTCTAAACTTTCCTAGTGTAACTAGCCTTTGTAACCTTAAGTAGATTATCAATACATCATGTTATCACTATCTTAACTGATTCTTGTACTCCTTTATATAATCATAGCTCAACCTTTCCCTTAGGTTCTATTGCTACATCTTTTGATCAAATCATCTTCATCAATCAAATAAGTGATAGTACTTAAATCATATAAGTAGTTGACTTACTAGTAATTACCAAGTTTGACATTAGTGATAAAACAATGACTGAAACAATTTCAACAATCTCCCTCTTTAATAGTCTTCTTGACTCTATGCTCAACACTTCTAGCAAGTTTGGATCATCAAATTCTAAGGTTGCAAAAATAAGATCTCCATAAGAATTTTTTTGATGCAAGATATTTCTAAAAAATAAACATGAGGGACATACTAGTTGCCTTGAAAATGTATGCCTCTATAGCATTTGTACAAGTGTTGAAAATAATTGGTTAATTGTGTATTATCTTTGATGTTACACAAAATGTCATATCTTTAACAATTAGTGTATGATGAGCTCACTTAGGTGATGAAGACAGTTTCCTATGTCTGTTGATTATTCCTAAGTTTTCCAAGTTTAGAAGGTAGTGTCTACCGAGTTCACTTGGGCGACAAAGAAAAGTTTACAAAAGTTGAGTGTTAATTGAGCTCACTCGATTATGAAAAGAACTTTGTGAAGATGCAATGCTAACCAATCTCACTTGGTTAACACAAACAAATTATTTTTAAATTAGTGTCTACCTAGTAGGGTAAGCTATCAAAGGATTTTCTTGTTTTGGCATATTGAGTTCAATAGATTTGTTTGTTGGTTCTAGCTGACTAAGGAGATGAATATTAATTATTCTATAATTTATTCAAGCCAACATAACAATGCTTAAGTTATAAATATAAATTCAAGTTGAGGATTGAATGTGTACAAGTGAATGGAAGAATAGAAGATGCTTAGAGGAAGTGAATTAGAAGGATAAGCAGAATATCCTTATGGAGCTATAAAGCTACATTCGATCAGGAAGGATCAAGTATAAAAACTAGAAGTGAGATCTATAATCAGCAACTTAGTTCTATCAAGAATCAATTCATCTCATTGTTACTCTCTAACCATTTTATTAGTGATCTAAATCTCTTAACAAAGTTGGCTTAATAGCTCTTTTTAAATCCTCTAACAAGGTGGCATTTCTAGATTGAAGTGTTTAAAGACCTCTAACAAGGCCACTCCTAATAGGGTGATTAAATCCTATAACATGGTTACACCTAAAAATTTGTTTAGTAACCTTTAACAAGGTTGGCTCCTAATAGGGCTCACTTTAGAAGAGTGAAAATCAACAACTAGTTGCAATTTTTTATTTTTCTCAATTTGAGTTTCCACGTTAAATCTTGGTGTCACTTGTGTTCATGTTATTTCTTTTATGTGGATGAAACTATGTTAAGTAAGGTTAATCAAAGATAATATCTTAAATGTTTACATGTTACGCATTTGCCAAGTTATAGTTTTAATTATAGTGTTTATCAAGTTACAGCATTTACTAGTGTAAACTAAGTACTAGTGTATTTGTCGACCATTAGTATTTTCAGTGAAGTCTGTGTTTTGTGTTGACATCTAAGGGATCTAGGATTTATTTTAGTGGTAATTGTTTCATCCCTCCTCTCTTAGTTACTCCTCTTATATTTCAAAAAATTGGAATCAAATATTCTTGGTGCTTTTAGAGAAGGTTTCAAAGACCTAAGCTAAAGATCAAGATGTCTTACAAAAGAGAGATTCCCAAACTGAACATAGATAACTTCAAGGCATGGAAAGAAATTATGAAGTTTCACCTAGTAACCGTTAGTGGTTCAAGTCTGAAATATTTTGAAAATGGTTACAAGGCTCCTACTAGAACATTGACCATGGAAAAGATTAATTAAATGAAAAATCATAACATCATGATGATTGACATTGCATTAGCTCTTAACTATGTTGAATTTGATGAGGTTGAAGGATGTACTACTACTCATGACACATGGACCAAGTTGAATGATTTTTGTGGAGGTGATGATTATGTGAAAAGAGCCAAGGCAGAAAGCTTGAGAGGCTAGTTTGATGAAATGAAGATGAGAAAGGATGAAAACATTGAAAAATAGGTTGATAGAAATAAACCTAGTGTTAGTGTTATCAAAGCCTCTAGAGGAATGATTGAAGATGTGACAGTGGTATGTAAGGTACTTAGAACCCTTCTTTCTATCTATGCAATCAGAGTGTTTTCTACTCAAGAGATGATATTTGATCCAAATAACAAGATAACTTTGGATACTCTAGTTGGAAGATTGACTACATTTAAACGGGATAACCATGATAATTATACTCCTAGTTCTAGCAATCTTGAGTCTACATTTGAAGCCAAGTTATCACTAAAGAAGAAGAAATCTACAAACTCTAAAGGCAAAAAATTTGAAAGTGAAGAGGAAGATAGTTCTGACAATGATCTTGAAACCATTGAAGCATCACTTCCAAGAAGGTATCTCAAAGGCAAAGGAAATTACAAAGGTAGGATTCCTTTCATTTGTTTCTCATGTGAAGAAGTTGGACACATTGCTACAAGATGTCTAAATAGAGAAGAAAAAGATGAAAAGAAGCACAACAAGTACAAATGAAAGAAGCATTTATAGAACTTCAAAGACTACAAGGACAAAGGTAAGAAATCTTGTTTTATGGCTAAAGATTTAGATAGTAGTGAAGATGATGAAATGGTATATATTGTTGTAAAAGATGAATCTGATGATGAAGGAGATAAAATGACACTTATCTCTCATGTTAGAAAAAAATATACATGGATTATTAATAGTGGTTGCTCACATCATATTACTGGTGACAAGAAAAAGTTTGAACATATGCAACATTGTGATGGTGGAAGTGTGAGAGTTGGAAACAATGAACCATGTTGCATAAAGAGAAAAGGTTGTATCTCACTAACCAATGAACTTAGATATGATAATGCTTATTGGGTTGAAGGAATGAAGTATAATATACTAAGTGTGGCATAATTGAATAACATTGGATTTAAGGTAGAATTCATAAATGTGAAGGCCAAGCTACTGGATGGAAAAGGAAATCTGGTTGGGTCAAGTAAATAAACCAAAAGTGATCTATTCTAGCTAGATCTCAGTGAAAGTTCATATTTCATTGCTCAAGTAGAAGAAAGTTGGTTATGGCATAAAAGGTTATGTCATGTGAACTTTTCTAATCTGATCAAGATAAGAAAGAACAAAAAAGTAAGAGGTATTCCTAGTTTGAGGAAACCTAATATGGGCTTATGCAAAAATTGTCAAATTGGTAAGATGGGAAAGACAAGTTTCAAAAGATAGAACTATGATTCTGAAGAAGTCTTGGAGCTAGTTCATATAGACTTATGTGGACCTATTGGAACTGAAATATATAGTGGAGACAAGTATTTTATTCTTTTTGTCGATGATTATTCTAGAATGATGACTGTAATGTATCTAAAAGAGAAGTCAGAAGTTTTTCAAAAGTTTAAGTGGTATCTAGCAAGAGTATAGAAAGAAATTGGAAAGAAGCTAAAGTATTTAAGGTCAAATAGAGGTGGTGAATTCATCTCTAATGAATTCAGTGAATTTTGCACTGAAAGAGGAATTAAAAGTCAAGTATCAACCCCTAGTACACCTCAGTAGAATGGTATAGCTAAAAGAAAGAACAAATCCATCATGGATTGTGCAAGAACTTTGATCATAAAAAAGAGTGTTGCAATCAAATACTGGAAGGAAGCAATCAATAATGTAGTGTATACCTTGAACCAAATATAGCTAAATGAACTATGGTATGGCTACAAACCTAATGTATGTTACTTAAAAGTATTGTTAGAAAATTGATTGAAAAAATCATTGATGAAGGAGGAAGATTGTTTACAAAAAGGGAGACTATTGATAAAGAATGTTTTCAATCATTGTTTTGTCATTGATTTCAAACCTGATATCTGTTGGAATGACAATTGCTTATAAGATCCAAGTACTATCACTTAGTTGATTGAAAAAGAGGATTTAATCAATAAGATGTAACAAAAGTACCTAAGGGAAAGGTTGAGTTATGGTTTGTAATGAAGTGTAAGGATCAGTTAAGACATTGGTAAAATGGTGTACTGACAATATACTTGAAGAAACAAAAGTTGGCCATGCTTAGAAACTTTAGAAGTATAAGTTGTAACAAGGCTATCTACAAAGCTTGACTAAGTTCATTAGCGAGTGCCAAGCATGCTAGTTCATGCCAAGCAAATTTTTAGTTAGTGTCGAGCAAATGTAAAATCTAGTGTGTGTCGAGTGATACAAAAGAAGTTGAGCAAGTTCAGGAGCCGAGCAAGTAATAGGAGCCAAGTATCAAAAAAACTTAGTGGATGATGAGTGAATCCACAGTAGGTGTTGAGTATCAATAAATCATAATCAGCATCGAGTAACACAGTATGTCCCAAGCACTAGAATTTCAATAGTCTCGAGCTGCTATATTATTTGATCACTCAAAGATTCACCAAATCTAAGCCGATAAGTTTGTTACCTTAAATTTTGTGAACTAGATCGAGGATAAGGATGACTAGTTGGTGGCACAAAATTTGAGGTAAACTATTTTTCGGAAAATTTAGAAGGATTCTTCATGATGTTTCTAGAAGGAACAAGATATGGTGTAGATTCTTAAATCCTACCTAATCCATTCAATATGAAATTAAAAGAGGGAAGATTCAAGGAGGAAAAGGATTATAGAGTTCTATTTAAGGAGTCACAGTCCAAGAAGCTTAAGTGGTTGGGTCAAAGTTGTTGAAAGGTGTCAAAGAGAAGGCATTAGGAAGAAGGAAAAATAGAGCACATAGACTCTACTTCAATAAGTGGCCATATAGGAGATTACATTGGTACATCAAGCATGGAGACTCAAGGAGATAAAGCTTGAAAATAGGACAAGTTGTTAGAACTATAGAGACTAAAATCTAGGCAATGTTGTGAGTTAAATTGAGATCTAACATGTGCAAGTTAAGTTGTGAGTTATATCAGGTCAAAAGCCCTTATTGTTACTCTCTAACAATTGTATTAGTTAGGGTAAAAATCTTATGGACTTAGGTTGGTTTAATAGCCATTTATAAATCTTTTAAAAAGGTGGCATTCCAAGTGAATGTTCTAAAGTCCTCTAACTAGGCCCACTTCTAATAGGGTGGTTAAATCCTTTAACCAGGTCACATTTAATAGTGTGTTGTTGCCTTAAACAAGGTAGGCCTTTCACAAGGCATCACTTCACAAGAATGAGAATTGAGTAGCATGTTACTAGTGGTTTTTCCCAAATTGGGTTTCCACATAAATCACTTTTTTATGTGTTGATTCTTCATGTGTTATTCTTGCTTGTTGATTTTAGAGTAACTTGCTAAGTAGGAAAGTTTAAGCTTGGATGCATGAATAGTTTAATTGGCTCACTTTACTTGATGAAAAAGTTTTATTAAGACATTTGGACTTTGAATAACGGATTCACCCCACCCCCCCACTCAGAGTTATTCTAAAGTATTTCTAATAATTGGTATCAAAGCCATCTGTTGATTCAGTTTAAAGGTACTAGAAGCAGGAAGCTCAAGATGTCTAAGAGAGAAGTTCTCAAGCTCAATAGAGATAACTTCACTACATGGAAAAATTTGATGAAGTTGCACCTTGGATCAATAAGTGATCATGCACAAACCTTAATTGAAGTAAAACATGTTGAACCAGTTGTACCCACTACAAAAGATATAAAGAGAAAGAAGGAGCACAATCAGGCAATACTAGAGATTGCGTCTACCCTCAATTATGTTGAATTTGAAGACATTAAAGGATGTGACTCTGAAGTCAAGATGTGGAAATCCTTGACTAATATCTATGGAGGAGATTAGAATGTTCAAAGAGAAAAAAGAGAAAGCCTCAAAGGAAAGTTTTATGACATGAAAATGGAGGAAGGTGAGAATGTTGTTCAATAAGAAGTTTGGGTGGTCATTTACAAGATGATACTAGTAATAGAAAATTTTTAAGAACCTTTCCCTATATATATGCTATTAGAGTTTCAGCCATACAAGAATTAAGATGTTTACCAAAAAACTAGCTAACTTTTGAAGGAATAGTGGGCAGACTCATTGCTTTTGAGTTATCCAACTTTGATAACTACAAACCTGAGAATCTTGAATCTACTTTCAAGGCCAAGATATCATTAAAAGATACTAAGGAGGTGAAACCAAAGAGGAAGAAGAAAAAGGTAAAATATGCATCTAGTGATAGCAGCGCATATGAAGAAGATGTCGAACAGTTAGAAGCATTGCTTGCTAGAAGATTTCACAAAGAGAAAGGTAAATTCAAAAGCAAGCTTTCTATCACTTGTTTAAATTGCAATGAAGTAGGACATATTGTAGCAAGATGTGCATAGAAGAATAACTATAGAGAAGGCAACAAGAAAAGGAATAGAAGAGAAGATGATAGAAGAGATTACAAAGATAAAGGTAAAAAGTGCTATATTATTGAAGAAGAGGATTCTGATGAGAATGATGATGAGGTAGTCTATGTAGCCATGAAGGATGAATTAGATGAAGATGAAGCAACAACACTGGTAACCTATGTGAACAAGAATGACAAATGGATCATAGAAAGTGGATGCTCACGTCACATGATAGGAGACAAAAGTAAGTTTCTTACCTTTACTCAATATGATGGAAATAGTGTTAGATTTGAAAATGATGCTCCATGTCAAATCAAGGGAAAAGGTTCTATAAAACTTATAGAGAAAATGTCATGTGATAATGCATATTATGTTGAAGGATTGAACTACAATCTGCTGAGTGTGCACAATTAGGCAATATAGGTTGCAAAGTAGAATTTGGAAACAAATCTACCAAAATCTATGGCATTGATGGAAATCTGATAGGAAAAGGTGAACAAACTAGGAGTAATTTGTTTTACCTAGATATGGAAGATGCATCTTGTTTTGTTGTTAAACTTGATGATGTGTGACTATGGCATAGAAGGCTATGTCATGTCAATTATGATAATCTGATTAGCATTAGTAAAATGAAGAAAGTCAGAGGATTTCCTAAGCTAAAGAAGCCTAAAAATAAAATGTGCAAACAATGTCAACTAGGAAAGATGACCAAATCAACTTTCAAAAGAAAAACCTACACTTCCAAAGAAGTACTAGAATTAGTGCATAATTATTCATGTGGCCCAATAGAAGTGCAAATCTACCAAGGAGACAGATACATAATGTTGTTTGCAGATGACTACTCTAGGATGATGATTGTCATGTTCTTAAAACAAAAATTTGATGCATTTCAAATGTTTAAGTGGTATTTGGTTAGGGTAGAGAAAGAAATAGGAAAGAGTCTGAAGTGCCTAAGATTAGATAGAGGAGGAGAGTTTACATCAAAAGAGTTTGAGATATTTTGCAATAACAAAGGAATTAAAAGACAAACATCAGCACCAAGAACTCCACCTCAAAATGGCATTATAGAAAGAAGGAATAGATCAGTGATAGACTATGCCAAAACATTAATGATGGAGAAAAATGTTGCTCTAAAGTACTAGAGAGAAGCTTAAGTATAGCTATCTACACTCTGAATTGAGTACAAATCAAGAAAGGTACAAATGCAACACCTTTTGAATTATGGTATGGTCACTCACCCAATGGAAAACATTTCAAAATGTTTTGTTGCAAATTCTATATTCTTAAAGATTCTGGAAATGGCAAGTTTGATGCAAAAACTGATGAAGGAATATTCCTTGGATACTCTACTAAAAATAAAGCATATAAGTGTTTGAATACTAACACTAAAAAAATTGTGGAGAGTGCAAATGTAAACTTTGATGAGCACATAGAAGCTTAGGTTGATGCAACTAAGAAACCAAAAGAATATAAATCCTTTGTATATTTCTATGAAGGGATGCCTACTAAAGAAGAAGTTGCCAATCAAGTTAGGAATCAATAAAAAATTTCAGTATCAGCTGAGTCACAACCAATGAATGTTGAGTTGCATTCAGATGCTAAGTTACAGAATGAAGATAATGCATATTTTGGTTCTAAAATTAGTACACATCATAGAGATGATGAAATATCAGAAAAAGATGTGCACGGTGACTCTGAAGCTGGAAGATCAAACATGGAAAGAAGGACAGAACCAAGACTATCCAAGTATGTGAGAAGACATCACCCTATAGAAAAAATCATTGGTGACAAGGAAGCTAGACCAATGACAAGGAATAGACTAAGAAATGAATCATTTCTGCTAAGAAAGATTAATCCCAACATAGTGAAAGATGCACTACAAGATGATAATTGGCATAAAGATATGAAAGAAAAGATAGATTAGATAGAGAAGAAAAAAACTTGGACATTAGTCCCAAGACCAGCTAATAAAAATGTGATTAGTACCAAATGGGTATTTAGGAACATGCTAGATGAGAATGGTGAGATCACAATAAATAAGGCTAGACTGGTCTGCAAAGATTATGCACAAGAAGAAAGATTGGATTATGGGGAAACATTTGCCCCTATTGCTAGGATGGAAGGACTGATAACACTACTTGCCTACCAAATGGATGTAAAGTCTACTTTTCTAAATGGTATACTGAAAGAGGAAGTCTACATAGAACAACTAGAGAGATTTGTTTATGACAACAACAAGGATATGGTTTGCAAACTGCATAAAGCACTCTATGGTTTGAAGCAACCACCTAGAGCATGGTATGAGAGACTGCACAAATATCTTGTGTAGATTGGATTTAAGAGAATAGATGACAATAGCAACATGTATATCAAAGCAGAAAAAGGTAAAGATATTCTGATATCTGAAATCTTTGTTGATGACATAATATTTTGAGGAAAAGATGCTTTATGCAAAGACATTGCTAATCAAATGAAATGTGAGTTTGAAATGTCAATGTTTGGAGAAATCAAATTCTTTGTTGGATTGCAACTACATCAACTAAAGCATGGTATATTTGTGACCCAATCAAAATATATCAAGGACATACTCAAGACATTTGGATTAGAAGATTCAAAACTAGTTAGTACACCAATGGTAATAGGACATAAGCTATCCAAGATTAATGAGTCAATTGAAGTAAATCAAAGAATGTATAGATCAATGATTAGAAAGTTATAGTATGTTGTGCATAGTAGACTAGAGATTGCATTAGCTATTAGAATAGTGGCAAGATTTTCTACAAATTCAAGAGAAAATCATTTGATGACAGTAAAAATAATACTGAGGTACCTAAAAGGAACAAATGAATTTGGATTGTACTACAAGAGGAGTGACAAGTTTGAGTTGAAAGCCTACACTGATGTAGACTGGGGAGGTAATATTGATGAGAGAAAGAGCACCAGTGCAGGAGCACTTTTCTTAGGTAAAAGATTGGTCACTTGGACCAGCAAAAAGAAAAGTTGTACCTCACAGTCCACAACAAAAGCTGAGTATGTTGCTATTGCTATCAATTGCACCATTATTCTATGGATCAAACATCTACTACAAGTTATGAAGGAAGAGATAACTGAACCTATGATACTCTATTGTGATAACACAAGTGCCATCAACATATCAAAGGATCCTGTAATGCATGCCAATACAAAGCATATTACAATTAAGTATCACTATGTAAGAGAATTGGTGGAAGAGAAGAAAGGATGAAATATTTCAGCTCAAAGGAACAGATTGCTGACATCTTCACAAAAGCACTACATAAAGATGCATTTGAGTATCTTAGAGGTAAGTTAGGGGTGATACCCCTATTCAAGGTTGTTTGAGCAACAACAAGAATGCCCCACACCAAATGAGTTGAATAATGAAATGTTACAAATTGCTGTAGAGGATACTTTCTTTAGGATTTTGAAGTAACTAAAGTGCTGAAGTTCCAAACAAGTCACAAGCAAAGTGACAAAGAGATAAATTGGAGTAGCTGCAAATGCTAAACTTACATGTTAAGATGATGAAATACTATGTCTTTGGAATTGTTGTTAAAGAAAGGGAAATAGCAGAAACTAATCAAATCTACAGAATCAAATGGACAACGGAAGAAATAGTGAGGGGAGAAATAGTAGTAACTGGTCAATTTATATAGAGGAAGAAATACTATGTAGAGGGAGAAATGGCATGACAAATTTAAAGAATCAAAATGAAATAAGGAGAAGCAGAAATGATCAAAGTGGTAAGCTATAGAAAAGAGGGAGTCATACAAGTTAGACATGTAGAAAGAGAAGGAAATAGTAGCTAAGAGGGAGAAGCAGAAGAAAATGAAATCAGGATAGAAGATTAGAGTGGGAGATGTGAAAACTGATGGTAACACAATTTCTTTTTGGTATTTGATTTGTTGTTTTAACATTATTAGCATTTTGATAACTTGGTCAATCATTTTGGTTTACCATCAATGCCAAAGAAGGCGATTGTTGGAAATCTGATTGAAAAGATCATTGATGAAGGAGGAAGATTGTTTGCAAAAAGGGAGATTGTTGATAAAGAATGTTTTCAATCATTTTTTTTTCATTGATGTCAAACTTTCTATTTGTTGGAATGACAATTTCTTATAAGATCCAAGTACTATCACTTAGTTGATTGATGAAGAGGATTTAATCAACAAGATGTAACAAAAGTAACTAAGGGAAAAGTTGAGTTATGATTTTGTAATGAAGTGTAAGGATCGGTTAAGACATTGGTAAAATGATGTATTGACAATATACTTGAAGAAATAGAAGTTTGCCACACCTAGAAACTTTAGAAGTATAATTTGTACAAGGCTATCTGCAAAGTTTCACTAAGTTCATTAGTGAGTGTTGAGAAAGCTAGTTCACACTGAGTATATTTTTAGTTAGTGTCAAGCAAATGTAAAATCAAGTGTATGTTGAGTGATATAGAAGAAGCCAAGAAAGTTTGGGAGCCAAGCAATTAATAGGAGATAGGCATCAAAAAAACTTAGAGGATGTTGAGTGAATCCACAGTAGGTGTCGAGCATCAGTAAATCGTAATTAGTGTTGAGTAACACAATATGTGCCAAGCACCAAAATTTCAATAGTGTTGATTTTCTACATTATTTGAAAAGTCAAAGATTCACCAAATTTGAGCTAATAAGTTTGTTACCTTGAATTTGTGAGCTAGATGGAGGATAAGGATGATAAGCTGGTGGCACAAAAATTTTGGTACACCATTTTTGGGCAAATTCGAAAGGATTTTTCATGATGTTTCTAGAAGGAACAAGATATGGGGTAGATTCATTGAATCCTACCTAATCCATTCAATCTAAAATTAAAAGAGGGAAGATTCAAGAAGGAAAAGGATTACAAACTTCTATTTAATGAGTCACAGGCCAAGAAGCTAGAGTGGCTAGGTCAAAGTTGTTGAAAGGTGTCAAAGAGAAGGCATCAAGAAGAAGGAAGAATAGAGTACAGGGACTTAGCTTTGATAAGTGGCCATATAGGACATTGCATTGGTACATCGAGCATGGAGACTCAAGGAAACAAAACTTGAAAGGATGACAAGTTGTTGAAACTATAGAGACTGAAAGCCAGGCAATGTTGTGAGCTAAACTGAGATCTAAAATTTGTAAGTTAAGTTGTGAGATGTATCAGGTCAAAATCTCTTATTGTTACTCTCTAAAAATTGTATTAGTTAGGTTAAAAATCCTATGGACTTAGGTTAGTTTAATAGCCATTTGTAAATCCTTTAACAGGATGGCATTCCAAGTGAATGTTCTAAAGTCCTCTAACCAGGCCCACTTCTAATAGGGTGGTTAAATCCTTTAATCAGGTCACATTTAACAGTGCATTGTAGCCTTTAATAGGGTAGGCCTTTCATAGGGCATCACTTTAGAAGAGTGAGAATTGAGTAGCATGTTACTGGTGGTTTTTTCCAAATTGGGTTTCCATGTAAATCACTATGTTATGTGTTGATTCTTCATGTGTTATTCTTGCTTGTTGATTTTATAGAAACTTTCTTAGTAGGAAAGTTTAAGTTTGGATGTATGAATAGTTTAATGGGCTCACTTTAGTTGATGAAAAAAATTTATTAGGAAATTTGGACCTTGAATAATTGATTCACACCACCACCCCCCCCGCCCCTCAATTATTTTCAAGCATTTCTAACAAGTATTTGGTAGAAAATGCTATATTCTAAAAGAGACTAAGAAAGGCAAATTTGATGTCAAAGGTGATGAAGGCATATTCCTAGGGTATTCCTACAAAATTAAAGCATATAAATGTTTGAATTTATCCACTCATAAGATCATAGAAGGTGCACATGTGAAAATTGATGAGTTTACAGAAAAGAGTAAAGAAGAGAGCAGCAAAGAACCTAAGGATTATAGAAGTTTTATTTACTATGAACTTGATACATTGCCAAATATAATTGAAAATCAAGATACTTCACCTCCTAAGTCCCCAAAATATTCAAAGGATACCAAGTTGTAATTAGTGCAACCTAAGTAATAGTCTGAGGGACCAAAGTCGGAGTTAAAAGCTATCAAGTAGTTGTCAGAGAAAACTGAGTTTGAAGGACCTAAGTCATAAATAGAGGAACCCAAACTTAATATAGAGGATCATGGTGAGGATAGTGGAAAATTTTCTAAATCCAAAGTACATATGTTAGAAAGATATGTCATAAGGCAACATGTACCTAATTAGATCATTGGAGACAAATCAGATGGAACAATGACAAGAATCAAATTGAAAGGTACATGTTTACTTATAAAATTTGAACCTAGATTAGTCAAAGATACTTTGGATAATGAAAGTTGAATTGAAGCTATGAATGAAGAGATCAAATAGATTGAGAGGAATAAGACCTGGACTCTTGTTACTAGACCCAAAGATACGAATGTAATTGGCACAAAGTGGGTTTTTAGAAATAAGTTGAATGAAGATGGAGAAGTTTCCAGAAACAAAGAAAGGTTAGTATGCAAAGGCTATTCTCAAGAAGTTATTGATTATGGTGAAACTTTTCTCCTAATGCAAGATTGGAAGGTATTATAACTTTACTTTCTTATTCTACACATAAAGGATGTAAAGTCTATCAAATGGATGTGAAATTTGCATTCTTGAAGAGGAAGTTTACATAGAACAACTTGAAGGTTTTGTAAATCCTAGAAAAAAGGATACAGTTTGTAAACTGCACAAGGCATTGTATGGATTCAAGCCAGCTCCTAAATCTTGGTATAAAATACTTCATAACTACTTAATAAAGATTGGTTTTCAAAGAAAAAATGATAACAACATCATGTATATCAAAGAAGAGCCAAAAAAGAAGATTGCATTGGCTGAAATCTTTCTAGATGACACATTGTTTACTAGAAATGATGACTTGTGCAAAGATTTTATAGAAGAGATGAGTAAAGAATTTGAGATCTCCATATTTGGAGAGATTAAATTCTTTTTTGGATTGCAAATCCAATAGAAGAAAAATGGTATCTACATTACTCAATCCAAGTATACCAAGGAGATACTAAAGAAGTTTGGAATTGAAGATTCAAGACCAGTTTGAACACATATATCTACTAGACATAAGCTTTCCAAAAATGATGAATCTAAGGAGGTAGATCAGACCATATACAAATAAATTATTAGAAAACTATAATATGTAGTGCACACAAGGCTTAATATTCCATTAGCAATTGGTATGGTGGCAACATTCTCAACAAATCTTCAAGAAAATCACATGATGGAAATCACAAGAATCATGAGGTATCTAGAAGGTACTAAAGACTATGGATTATGGTACAAGAAAGGAGAAAATTTAGATTTGAAAGCCTTCATAGATGTTGATTGGGTAGGAAGTGTTTATGATAGGAAGAGCACCAATAGTGGAGCATTCTTTCTTGGTAAAATACTAGTGTCCTAGATAAGTAAGAAATAGAATTATATTTCTTAGTCTACAACAAAGGTAGAGTATGTAGCAGCATTAGTTAATTGCTCCAATGTTGTTTGGTTCAAGCAACTATTGGTAGGTATGAAGATAGAGATCAAGGATCCAATGGTTATATTCTGTGATAATACCAGTGCAATTAATATATCAAAGAATCATGTGATGCATACCAAGACCAAGAATATTGCTATAAAATATCATTTCTCAAGAGAATTGGTGCAAGATTAAGAGGTAAGATTGGAATATGTGAATACTAAAGAACAAATTGTAGACATATTCACTAAGCCATTACCTAAGGATGTATTTTTGTATCTAAAGCTCACTAAAATAAAGTTTAGTGATGCATCAACCAAAGCATGATGACGATTAGTCAATTGATGCAGCATTGTAAAGGGAAAAATACATATGAATCAGTACATGAGGTACATTTCTATTCTATGAATATTATCTTTGCCATGAGATGTCATAGAGGGACTGTTTGCTATCATATTCATGGAACTTTTATAAAGTTGTGATAAGGGAAAATTTTTAGAGATATCAAAGAAGAAGAACTTGGTCTGATATCAAAGAGCCAAAGTTTGCTATCAGAATGTTAAAGATAGAGTTTATTGATAGAGGGAGAAACTAAAGGTAGAGGGAGTTCACACAAATAAAGGGAGTTCTCATGGATGACAATCAGAATGATACTAAGGATATGTTCCTTACATTATTTTTCTCTTAAAAATTTATTGTATTATGACATGTGTTTCCATTAGTGCCAAAGAGGGAGATTATTGAAAGTAATTGTTTAGTTATACATTGTCATTGATGTTACACAAAATGACATATCTTTAATAGTCAGTGTATCTCAAGCTCACTCAGGTGATGAAGATAGTTTCCTATGTCTACCAAGAATTCTAGAGTTTGACATGTTTTGAAGGCAGTGTCTACCAAGTTCACTCGGGTGACAAAGAAAAGTTTGCAAAATTTGAGTGTTAAAAAAGGTCACTCGATTAATGAAGGAAAAGTGGGATGGAACCAGTGTTAATCAAGCTCACTTAGTTACCAAAGGAACTTTGTGGAGATCTAGCATTAAATTATTTCACTTGGTTAACATTGGAAAATTGTTTCTAAGTTAGTGTATACTAAGCAGGGTTAACTAACGAAGGATTTTCTCTTTTTTTGGCATATTGAGTTCAATAGATTTATTTTTTGGTTCTGGCTAACTAAGGAGATGAATATTAATTATTCTAAGTTGTATTCAAGCTAATTTAACAATGCATAAGGTATAAATATAAGGTCAAGTTGAAGAATGAATATGTGCAAGTGAATGGAAGAATAGAAGATGCATAGAGGAAGTGAATTAGAAGGATAAGTAGAATATCCTTGGAGAGCTGCAAAGATACGTTCGATTAGAAAGGATCATATATACAAGCTAGAATTGAGATCTATAATCAGTAACTCAATTGCATCAAAAATTAGGTCATCTCATTGTTACTCTCTAATTGTTGTAGTAGTGATCTAAATCTCTTAACAAAGTTGACTTAATAACTATTTGTAAATCCTCTAACAAGGTGGCATTTCTAGATTGAAGTGTCTAAAGACCTCTAATAAGGCTAATCCTAATGGGGTGATTAAATCTTCTGATAGGGTTACACCTAATAGTGTGTTTTGGTACCTTTAATAGGGTTGGCTCCTACCAGGGCTTACTTTAGAAGAATGAAAATTAGTAACTAGTTGTAATTGGTGATTTTTCCCAAATTAGGTTTGCAGGTTAAATCTTGGTGCCACTTGTGTTCATGCTATTTCTTTTATGTGTATGCAACTAAGTTAAGTAAGGTTAATCAAAGATAATATCTTAAAGATTTACATGTTAAGCATTTGTCTAGTCCATATTTTAGTGCTTACCGAGATACAACATTTACTAGTGTAAACTGTGTGCCTATGTATTTGTTGAGCATCAGTATTTTCATTAAAGTTTGTGTTTTATGTTGACATCTAAGGGATCTAGGATTTGTTTTAGTGGTAACTGATCCACCCTAGCCCTCTTAGTTACTCCTCTTATATTTCCAATAGGAAGAGGCCTAATGCAAATGCAATGGATCCAACAATCTCTCTAAGGAGGAAACATTTAAAAGTGGCATTACCATTATTTGTTGAATTGAATAAAGCCAATAGGAACAAGTCCCATATAGTGGCAAATACTTTTTGTAAATAATGATAAATAATAAATTGTTAAATTATTTATATAAGTATATTAACAATATAAAAAAATGAATAGTTAATAAGGGCAATTAAAACTTGAGTTTATTATAATGATAATTGTAGTGAATTAATAAATCAAAAAACTAGAATAAAGAAGATTCTAAATTATCCCTTTTCATATGCCCTAGCCTTTAATTTTATGTTGTAAATGAGTTTCATGCAACATAAGTCTATTTATTTTATTTTTAGTTATATTTTTTGTCAATTTTAAAAGTATTTTTTTAAATGCTAGTAAAATAGTAAATTAGTACATTCGTAGTAAATCTATATGTATATGTTAGAAGATATAATTATAAAAAATAATAGATTATATTGTATTAAAAACTTAGATTAAATTAAATTATTTATTTTAAGTAATTCATAACAATAAAATTAGACCAAAAAGGTTTTTTTTAACATGTAATATTATTAAAACTATACATCTAAGTGATATTAATTTTTTAATATAAATATAGTATATAATTTTGGGACTATTTTTTAAACATGTAATATATTTAATAATAATCTTAGTTTCAAATATATTTTGATCAACTTAATATATCTCATTAATTCATGTCATAAAATCATGTCAAAGGAAATGAATTATGGACCTAGCCTCTGAAAAAAGTATCCTATAACAACTAATGAAATTGGTGAAAAAAAAAAAAAAATTTAAATCTGAAATTTGCTAATAATTTTAAAAACTTTAGAAATATTAAATTATCATAAAATAGTTCTTGGTGATTGGGGAAATTTACTTGAGTAATTGGATGATGTGAATGCAAAATATTTTTCCTACAAAAAGTATAACAAGGTTAAAGGAATTAATCAAGAATAATTCATTTGATGTACAAAAAGTAGGATAAATTTGATGTACAAAGTGAGTCATAAATTTGACGTATAGAACAAAACTTGATATCATCAATAAAAATGTATTATTCTAGAAGAATTTTCCAAAGGAAGGTGGAGGGAGAGAATGGTTAAACATCTAAAAAGGAAATCTACAATTGATAAGTCAGATAACTAGTTTCCAGTGAACTAAATGAAGCCAAGGGAAACAAGAAATAAAGAATGACAAATAAATGAAAAATGAAAATTTTGATCAAAACCTAATTTTTCCTACAACAACCAATAAAATATATTGGTTAAAGCTTGTTGGCGCTCAAAATTGCAGCCCCAATTTTGAGCACCATTGAGAAAAATCAAGCCCTATAAATGCTTTTTAATGCATATGTACATGGTTGTACTTGAGAAGCTTATGAGATGTTTAATATTTCTAACCCTTTCATTCAGTGCTTCTATGTGTTTCATGAAGTTAAATTGTCATTCCAAGCTATTTCATGAAGTCTCATTTTGAGCAATTGTCAAATCTGCATTTTTGCCTAAGTGTCAAACAGCGACAATAGGCCTTGTTTGCAACTAAATATCTCACACCCAATAATGTTTCATGACTTGCTGCTTTGGGAGTATCTAGTTTCCATACCAAAGAGCCTATGTTTCAAATTTTGAGTCATTTCAAATCCATTTGACTAGGTTTTGAATCCCTCAAAGTTGGTTGTCTATCGATGTCATGCTGATATGAATTGGCCAAAATTCTAGGAAGACCTATTTGACAAGTTATAACTTTTGACTAGTTGACTAAAATTCTAAAATTCCTTTTGTGTTGCATTTTAGAGGTCAGAAGCATGTTACATTTCAAGTTTGAGCTTATGAAAAATTAGTTTGATTAGTTTTCAAACACAATTCCAAATGCAATTTCTAATTTTTTACTAGTGTCAAAAGGAGTAGATTTTTTGGAACCCCTATTCATGACGTCATATATCAAAATCCATGATAGGTGAGATAAAATGTGTTGTATCACTATGTTTTACTCTAAAAATAATTCAAGTGTGCCTATTTTCAAGTTTTGACGAATTCGTCTGCATACTTCTCTAGGTCAATTCCATTTGCAAAAACCACTTTTCTGCCATTTTTTCCAATCATCTAATTCTAAGTAGCCCACTTTGACCATGTGCCATTTGCACCTAGTTTTTTTTCATGAGCCCAAATTGTAGATCCATATTCTCCATGTGATAGTAAACCAATGCCCCAGTTTTTGTTTCCCCAAGTGCTCATTTACCCAGTTTTCAAAGCCAAATCTGAACGCAATTTATTGTTTTCTAACAGGATTGCTCGCAAGCAGTTCTAAAAGGGTAACTTTGATAGTCAATATCTTTTGACTAAGAATTCATCATGAGATGATATTCAACATGGTACAAATGTGCAGAATAGAGAATCAGTGGGTCAATTTTTAGAGCCTAGTCTGGTGTTTGGGTCAGTTTTTAAGGCCAGTCAAAGGACCTCCTAGCAAAAAGTTGACAAGTTACAGATTAATGATAAAATGAGTTTTTAATAGTAGAGCATTGATCAATTTTGAATCCAATCAATGTTGAATGTTTAGTAGGTCAGTTTGAGAATTCAGTTATTTAGAAACGAAAAAAAAATTAGCTAGACCCACTTTGGGTCCCGACTAAATTTATCATACTGATAGGATTGGATGTGTTTGAATAAGTCATAATTCTCTTGATTATACAAGAAAATTGGAAATGATTCACCTATTTCCATTCAAGATCCTAAGGAAACCTTAGGATGAATGGGATACCAGGCTAGAGCATAGATGAGATGGATGAGATTGTGATTCCTTCATTGAATGGATCCATAGAAATGTAGTAGGAGATAATAATGACTCTGCTAAGATAGCCTACTAGAAATTCAAAAACAATAGATTATGTAGACCATTTGATTTTGATGACTATATCAAAGTCCAAACAAGGAACTACATGTAGAGTAACCTGAGCCCATAAAGCATATCAGATTGGATAAGAACATTTCTGCAAGGTTTACCTACTAATCTCTTAGCTTATTATTTGCTACTCCTTGATTAGTTCATAGAACAAAAGAAATCTAGGAGAAAATTACCTACCTTTGTAGAATGTATGAGTTTCTTACAACAAAGAAATCTCACTGACTGTATCAAAGCAAGGGAAAAGGTACCACAAGCCAAAAACTTGAATAACCTAATACCTTCACCCTAGCACAAGTGTATAACTCCAATCATAGATCATGACAGAAGAAGTAAACGGGGGTCGTCTAGAATGGATTATCTCAAACAAGTTATTGAAGAGGCTAGAAAAGAATTTGATTTGATATTGTCAGAATCAATGGCTTATGACAAAATCAAGAGTGATACTTTCGTTGAAAATTTTGAACCCATTCATTCTCAACAAGCTATAGCCCATACCAAGGAAACATCTAATCTAAATGTTCAGATACAAGAGAAGCAATGTAGAAAGCAATTGAGGAAACGATGCACCTAAGAAATCAATTCTAGGGTAAGGCACAAAAAGAACATGTTTGATCCATGTATCGACACATGACCATCATGTTACCAATCAAATTGCCTGATCAATAATAGTATGTCTTCAATGGATTGCCTTAGATTTCTCCTATGGGCCAAGGACAATTGGAGCAGAATAAGATGTGGCAAGGGAAGAAGTCGGCTTGAAGAATCCACCAAAAGTAAGCAAAGAAAAGAGGAAACTCGCAAGCAAAAAGGAAGCCGGTCAAAAAATAAAGACGTCATGTAAAAAGAAGAAACAAGGTGCCAACAAATAGATGGCAAGTAGAGGAGGGAGTCATAGCTTCAAAAATTAAGAAAGTAGCCCACGTGCAACAAACAAACCAATCCAAAAGTAGAGGAACAATTCTTGCAAAGGCATAGAGAGGCAAAGAAAGCCACACACAATAAAGGGGAAGGGAGTTTCCATGCATAGAAGTAGGCATGTTAAAAATAGGGCAACCCATACCTTTTAAAAGGAGCTCACACGAAAAAAAAGGAAGAGCCAACATCAGGGGTAGAAGGCTTGAGATTGTAGAAGGCATCAATGAATGGGGAGATTGTAAAAGGTGTTTCTTATAATCAACCATTAGAATGGAATACACAAACATAGAAGGAGCAGCCACACTATGAAACTAAGAAGCTACCAATGCCATGATAAAGGGACTCGATGTAGTCAAAAGAAACTTCATAACAAAACGTAGGCAAGGAAAATGGGATACAATGGTGACTCATTCAGTTTTGATAAAGATCTAAGATGCATCCAATGGATGTTGCCACCCAAACAAGGGAAATCTGCAAAGAATAAAGCTACAATAGAGTCAAGTCAAAAGCACAGGAACAAAGGTTCTTTAAAACCATTTATCCCACATTTATTATGTGGTAGATTTTTTAAGTCTTCAAATACTCCAGAACTCATAATACATTGTGTCTATAAGACACAACCTTTTGAAAGGCATGCAATGCATGGTTGAGGGTCCCAGTTAGCTAGAGGGAAGGTAAAATTTTGAACGTGCATGCTCATCAAGATGCTAACATGGAATCTGAGGAAGGAGATCATGACATGTGGATGATCATGTGGTTGTCACTATGTCACAAAGTAGAGTTTCTCACCAGTTAACCATGGCAACATAGCAACCATTGAGGTGGCAGTGACATGTGGGACCAAGTAGCAGTGATGTGGTGATGAGCAAGCATAAAGGTGGTGATGACACATGGTGTCTAAGGATGGAGTTTGTCAGAAAAGTCACTAAAATCTTATGGTTGCCATGTCACCACCGAAAAATAAGAGATTTTCTAGCAAATGACATGGTGGCTTGCTAGAAAATCCAAAAATCTAGTGGGGTTTGTGAGAAGATATGTGGGTCTTGCCTGAGTTCATTGGCCTATCAGAGATTGACAAGTGGTGCTTGCCTAGAGGACCTACCAAAGATGTGAAAAATGGTGTTATTCAATTGGTTGAGGGAACATAAAGGAGTTTAAAATTTAAAAATATCCCTGTTTGCATGTTCATTCTAAAATTTGAAAATTTTGATTTCAAATAGTGAATTCCTATGGTTTAAACCTTAGGCTTTTTTAAAAATTTCAAGTTTATTCTTTTATTTTCTTTGGCCATGGAGTGGGAGCCCAATCTTCAAAGAGGCATAACAAGGGCAATTTTTTCTCAAAATAGGTGCTCCAATATACCATTGGAACTGGAACAATCTGAATTTTTTGAATCCGAGGTCAGTTTTTGCACAAGTTCTCACCGATTCAGTCTATAAGAAAATTTGTGATTCTCAAGGTGTTCTTAGCAGACTGGGAAAAATTCATTGAGGAGCATCAAATCTGGTCATGAAGCAAATGTAAAGGCTAGCTGAAGTTTGAATGTGGAGAAAATCAACTTTAATCAGTTTTCTTGCATTCTAGAGGCCATTTTAACTTATTTTTCACTTTTTACCTTGAGTTCATTTTGGCATCAAAATCAGTTATGATTCTCATCACGTATCTTAGATATTTCTTGCTTGTAGAGGCCAAATGATGGGGATTTGATATGCAGTTATAGATAGAAGGTAGAGAGAGTCTTTTCAATGCTAGGAGAGGGAATTTCAAGTGGACACATGTCAGATGCAAAGTAGATCTAGGAATTCCTTCCTCTATATCATTCTCAT
The DNA here is from genome assembly GCA_028749045.1 of Cupressus sempervirens. Taxonomy (NCBI): domain Eukaryota; kingdom Viridiplantae; phylum Streptophyta; class Pinopsida; order Cupressales; family Cupressaceae; genus Cupressus; species Cupressus sempervirens. The sequence continues at coordinate 164,931,110 of CM053793.1, read as the reverse complement.
TCTTTCTCATTGTATTGGTTCCAATTTTTGGGAAGAAAAAGTTGCATTGTTGTGATACTATTAGGGGTTCCATTCTTTCACTGTGAGACCATTGGTTCCAATTTTTGACATGTCTGCTTGACTGTGATGCCATTCTTTTAGCATAATTCTCTTGTATGAATAGCAGTAGTGCATATTATAGAATAAGTTCAAATCTATTAGGTGTTTTATGTTTTGATTTCATGCATATGAATGTATTATTTCAAGGAAATTAATATGAAGAACAGCAGATGATTGAGTTTCATTTTAAATCTTGTCTCCTTTCTTAGTGAGCTGTAATGTTTTATGATCTTTGAACAAAGAGCCTAGGTTGTAGTTGTAGTCCCTTAAGGCCATATGTTACTTCATTGTTGCTTATAACTCAAGGGGTTGTGTAAATGCTTCAGGGAAATCAATAGGGTTGCAAGTTTATTGATGAGGATATTAGGTAAGAATGAGATTTAGATTAAACATAGATGTCTATTTACAAGTTAAATGGATAGATCATATATCTAAAGATACAAATATGTCTCAGGTACTTGTATGTATGTATTTGATTCATAGAAGTTCCCAATGGATTAGGCACTGGTCAACTATAGTATCATTAGTTCTTACTACTGCATATTAGGGGTTTTTTTGAACTCAACATTATTAATCAAATGCTTTTCTCCCTTTCATGTTGAAGAACTATAATAGAATACCCTCACTTAGCTTGTGAATTTAATAAATTTGCATTTATCTACTGTAGATCTGTGTCATTGCATGAGTTATGAGGAGATATAAGGGTTAAATCTACTTTGATAGATTTAGGAATATGTTTTTGCACTAGTACCATATTAATTGAATCTGAGGTCCACTTGCCTAGGTTTTGCAAAGCATAAAGTATAAGAAGGGTCAAGTCTTATAGTTGGCCCGATGTCTAAAATGATATGTTAAGGATGGGAGTTAGTTTCCCCTAGATGTACCATATTCTCATTGGGATAATTGGAAACATGTGATGTTTTCAAACAACAACAAAGCCTTTACCTCAGTGTTCTTCATCTTTTGTGACTACAAGCACTCTACTGTCAAAGATACTCCATGCACATTGCAAGGTTCTCTGTCCACCAATAACTATTAAATTTTTAGTTATGGTTTATGAAGCAAGGAGGCAGATATTTCATAGAGCTTGAAGGTGAAGTAAAAAGCTAATACCTTCAAGAGGAGTAGGCATGCCCTAATGCAACTGCTACACTAATTTTGTAGTAAAACCACTATTGCTATAAAGCAATGAGATTTTTGTATAAGAAATACTACTACTAGGTTATTATTAATGTCCCTCTAAACTGTGTGCTGATCTTTCGCATTATCATCTCCTAGTAGCATGAAAGCAACAATCAAACACTAATAGCCAAGTATGACCTATACACTACAAAAGTCCTTTGACATTCGTATCCTTAGACCTTATTTTTCTTGTCTAACACAAAATTGGCAAGGGCGACCTAGACCCTATAGAAGTCCTTATAAATTCACATCGAGAGATTATTCTTGTCACACTTGTCTCAGATATTGCTATTGTGTGTTTTCTAAGATTGATTTCCACGAAAAACTCTACATAGATGTGGGCACAAATAAATTCCAATAGAGTTTCAAGTAAAAAATATGCAACTTCAATAATGCATACCGAAACAATGAAATTTATATATCAAATTCTATTATTTTTACTTCATGTCATGATAGAAGGGACCATTGTACTATGATTAAACTATATCATGAGGACCAATTATGACTTAAGTTTGTTAAGATTTATTTTTATTTTGTACATAACATATAGTAACATGCTTGGAAGTTAAGCAATAAAATTTTTTGCTTCTTATTATTGGTTTGAATTTAATGACTATAGACTTTTGTCAAAGATTTAGGGTTTTCCAATGCCAAAGAATGTCTAAAAGTCTAGAAAACATATTTTAGAATTGGTCACTTGTCTAATTCTCAAAAAATCTTTGTCAAGAAAAGAATATCTTGGATTGTGAATTTATAAGGACTTACACAACATGGATGCCACACATGGCATTTAGGAAAAGAAAAGAATATAAGGTGTCAATTTCAAGGACTACACACTTGGAATCTAGGGTCAAATTGTACTATTATGATACTATGAGGTGGAGCATAATGAGAAAATATGTACAAGAGTTTTCATCCAATCAAAAGAATCTTAGAAAATTATATGCACCATGGTTTTCATCAATCTCAAATGTTATCTACACAATACAACAAGCTTACTAGCCATAGAAAAATCTGGTTATAAGACTATCTTCTTCTCAAGTAGAATCCCTATCTACATATTCAAGACTTCTAGTCATCCTTTATGTGTAGTGAGAATTTATGTACAATTATGATTCAATCTTATTGTAAACATATTATTTTCACTATCATTTTTATTGTAGGAACTGAAGTACGAGACTTTTGTGCCTCTGTACAAGTTAACTCTAGTTTCACCATCAATCTACTAATTTCCAATACATCTGTAGTTAATTTTCTTGAAGCCATTCAAGTTAGAAACAATAATCCATCAAGATAATAAGGGAGTGGTGAATCAGTTATCCAAAAATTAAAATATTTATCAACTTTAAACAATATTATCCATTAAACCAAAGTAAACAACAACCATAAAAAGATGCACATAGACAATTACACCAAAAATGTTAACTAGGGAAACCCTTGATTAGAGGGAAAACCCCAGTGGGAATGATGCCCACAAGATGATGTACTAATATAAATATTCCTTGTTAGAGGATGGACCTTGTTAGGATTCTATTGAAATATTTAGTACATATGAGTCCCTATTAGGAGACTTTGAATCCTTGCTAGAAGATTCCAACCCTGTTAGGAGTTGTAGAAGACAAAAGGACCCATTGTCCAAATAGCTTCTCAGGCAAGTGTAAGGATTAAACAACAGACAAAAATAATAATTACATGCAAATATAACCAATAACAAAAATTAATAGATCACATAGAAAAGAACACAAGGCACCAAGATTTAATGCGGTTCACACAATCCCTGGGCTATGTCCACCAAACAAAAAGTCTGATAGTATTACAATCCAATGATTACAACCTGATTACAATCTATAATCCCTTACAACTCAATACTACCTCAAGAACCCCAAAGAATTTATGAAGTATGTACAGTACTTTCCTTATTAGTCACCACAAACTAACAATCTCCCACTTGGGTAATGATCAGGATCTACACTAAATAAATTTCTCCCACTTGGAGATTGATCTTTTAGCTATACCACTACCACATGGGGCTCCCACTGGATCAAACCACCCTAGATTCTATTTTTATTTAATTCATGTTTAGTCTAGAAGACCAATCAAGGATGAAGAGGAGTTCAGCTTCTCCCTTGTTACTACCTTTGTAAACATATCTATTGGATTGTCATTTGTATGTATCTTCTCTAGCTTTAACTATCCATCATTCAATACTAACCGAATGAAATGGTACCACAACTATATGTGTTTGGTCTTTGAATGTAGAGCTAAATTCTTTGCAAGATGAATGGCACTTTGACTATCCATAAATAAATAATTATCCCTCTAAGGGTGTCCTAATTCTTCCAAGAAGAACTAAAGCCATATCATCTCCTTAGCTTCCTCTATAGTAGCTACATACTTTTCCTCTATAGTGGATAAAGCATTAACCTTCTATAAACTAGAAACCTAGCTCATGGCTGCCCCACCAATAGTAAAGACATAACTTGTAGTACTCCACCTGGTATCAATATCCCTTGCCAAATTTGAGTCAACATAGCCCTATAAATCAGTAGTAGAGCCCCCAAAGTGTAAACACTTATTAGATATTCTTCTCAAATATCTAAGAATCCATTTGACGGCATTCTGTTGCTCAATTATTAGATGACTCATATACCTGCTAATGATTCACACTACAAATGTGTAATATCTAGCCAAGTACATACCATAGCATACATCAAGCTTCCTCCAGCTGAAGCATAGGGTACCTTAGACATCTTATCCTCTTGTTCTTTTGTCTTAGGACACATCTCCTTAGTCAACTTCAAATGACCAAGTAAAAGTGTGTTGACATCTTTATAGAGAAATGTTGCAACACCTTCTCAACATAATTGGCCTAAGATAACATCAATTTTATATTTTTCCTATCTCTACAAATCTTCATACCAAGGATTTGTTTTGCTGCCCCCAAATCCTTCATAGAAAATGCATGTGATAATTGGCATTTCAGCCCCTTAATATGATCTATGTTAGACACAACTACAACCATATCATCAACATATAAACATAAAATAATGTAGTTATCATCATCAAACCTCTTAAAATAAACACAATGATCTAAATGAAACCTATTGTATCCATGCTCATGCATAAAACTATCAAATTTTAGATACCATTGCAGAGGTGCTTGCTTCAAGCCATATAAATTTTTCTTCAATTCACACACTAAGTTCTCCTTACCTTTGACTGCAAATCCCTATGGCTGAGCCATATATATCTCTTCATCCAAATCACTATGAAGGAAGGTCATTTTAACATCAAGCTACACTAAATGAAAGTCTTCAGTAGCCACAACACTTAAAACAATACAAATAGAAGTCACCTTAACAACAGGAGAAAATATCTCATCAAAATCAATGCCCTTTTTTTTGGCAAATCCTTTCACAACTAACCTGGCTTTAAATCTTTTCTTACCTCCTTCCTCTTCTTTCAACCTATAAACCCACTTATTTCATAAAGCTCTTTTACCTGCAGGCAACTTGTATAAATCCCATGTCTTATTATTTAGCAAAGAGTCCATTTTTTCTTTCATTGCAGACTCCCACTGAATCTTAGTATCCACCTGCATAGCTTCATCATATCATTTAGGTGCACCAACATTAGTAAGTGAAATTGAATACAAAGAGGAAGAGAATCTTTCTGGAGGTCTAATTTTCCTTGTTGGCCATCTAACATCCACCAATGTGTGTGGTATTTGTTGTTGTGGTTGTTGCACATCATTAGGAATGGTTGGATTATTAACTTTTGGAGTATCATCTAGCACTACATAATCATCTTCTTTCTTCTCATGTTGTTGTAACAGATCCCTGTAGAGCACTTTCTCATTGAATATGACATCCTTGCTTCTTAAAATTTTATGATTTTCAAAATCCCAAAGCCTATAACCAAATTCATTAATGCCATATCCAACAAATACACATTTCTTTGACTTAGTGTTTGGTTCTATTTTCAAAATCTATGTGAGTAAATGCTTCACAGCTAAAATTTTTGAGAAAAGAATAACTTACCTTCTTACCAGTCCATGCTTCCTCTAGAATACCACAGCCCAAAGGAGTGGAGGGACCTCTACTAATCAAATATATAGCATTATTGATAGCCTCCACCCACATGTGTAAGGGCAATCCAGCATGCAACCTCATGCTCCTTGTGCATTCAATTATAGTCTTGTTCATGTGTTCAACCACTCTATTTTCCTGTAGAGTCCTTGGAATAGTTTTCTATCTTCAAATACCATTAGTGGAGCAATAATCTTCAAATTCATGACTGCAATACTCACCACCATTATTAGATTTGAGACATTTTGGTTTCTTACTAGTCTCATTTTCAACCAAGCATTTCCATTTCTTAAAGGTTTGAAATACATCAGATTTCTAAGAAAATAAAACAATACATTTCTAGTTGTGTCATCAATAAATGTAACATAATAATGAGAGCCACTAAGGGAATATACTTGAGCTAGCCCCCATACATCTATATGCACAAGCTCTAATTTTTCCTTTTTGTTTTCCTTCCCAATCTTTACAAAACTCACTCTCTTTTATTTTTCATACACAAAATTTTTATAGAAATCCATATTAACACATTTTAGACCTACTAAAACTTTCTTTGAATGAATTTCTTTCATACATTTCTCACTCATGTGCCCAAGCTTGTTGTGCCATAGTATTGTATCAGAATCTACAACAGCTATCTATTATCCTTGCTCAATTGCAACAATTGTTCCTGAACATTTATTTTTCTTTGAAACAATTAAAGTAGAAGGAACAATATGACTTGTACAAAGATATAAGATTCCTACTTTCACACCTTTTTCTACTACAAGGGATCCTTTTGAAACCTTCCAATTCTTATCATTAAAAGTAACTACACAACCCTCATCACTGAGTTGCCTTGCTGAAATTAAATTCCTACTCAGCCTTGGAACATGTCTTACCTGATGTAGTTGCCAATGATTCCCATTCTGCAACTTAATCTTAATTTTCCCCTTTCCAACAATCTAACAAGGTTCATTATCCCCAAAATAAACAAGCCCTAAATCCCCTTGGACATAATCAATGAAATAACCTCTATGAGGTGTAGCATGAAATGAAGCACCAGAATCTAAAACCCATGAATCATCAACAGTTTCTAAAGACAAAAGCAAAGCATCCTCTTTGGATTCACCACTTACCATATTTGCCTCCTTGTCTCCATCTAGTTTATCTCCTTCTTTTTTCTTTCAATTCCAGCAATCTTTCTTTTTATGACCTAGTTTCCCATCGTACCAATAGTCGTTCGGTCCTCTCAATTGAGACCTCCTCCCCTTTGACTTTTCTCTTGATTTCTCATGATTTCTAGAATTACTTCCTCCCTTAGTCATTTGCCCATTCTTTGTGCATTCAAAGTACTTCTTGATGTAGATCCACCTAAGGATTTCCTATGATTTTCCTCACTCAAAATAATACCAATCACATCATCATATTTTAGGGTACTAGATCCAAGAACAAAAGTACTCACAACCATTACAAAGTTATTCCAGCTTTCAAGCAAAGAACACAAAATCAAGAGAGCCCCAATTTCTTCTTTAAAATTGATACCCATAGATGATAACTGACTAGTAATAGTATTAAACTCATTTAAATAATCTACAATAGATCCACCTTCTTCCATTTTCATATTAAATAAACACTTCATTAGAAATACCTTGTTTGAAGTGAAGGGTTTTTCATACAGTGTCGCTAGGGTTTTCATCAACTCTTCTATTGTCTTTGCTTTTGTAATACTGAATGCCACTAATGGTGTCAAGCATAATCGAATACTTCCAAGTGCATCTCTATCCAAAAGATTCCATTCATCATTTAACATAGATCCCTGATTCTTGGCTTTTCCTTCTAATGGCTTCCATAAATCCTTCTTATAAAGATAGTCTTCCATTTGCATCTTCCATAACTGGAAGTTCTACACATTAAACCTATCAACCCTTAGCTTACCCTCATCTTCCATCACTACCACTCAATCGTGAGACTCCCACTCAACCATGAGACTTTCCTAGAAAGGATAACTTAAAAAATAACCTTGCTTTGATACCATTTATTAGGATTAAACCACACATAGACATAAAAATTACATGCAAATATAACCAATAACAAAAAATAATTGATCACACAGAAAAGAACACAACGCACAAAGATTTAATGTGGTTCACCCAATCTCTAGGCTACATCCACCAAAAAGAAAGTTTGATATTATTACAATCAGTGATTACAACCTGATTACAATCTGTAATCCCTTACAACTCAATACCGCCATAAGAACCAATTTTCACATCACCACATTGAAATAATCCCTAACCCTAAGCCATTTCATACAAGTTTTTTTATGTTGCATTAGGGTTACAAAATGTGGGCCATATGTCTGCCATATGTTGGCCACAATGTTAGCCATGGCTCAAAAAAAAATTTGGGGTGGTTCCCCAAACCTCAAGTAATTTATGAAGTTTATACAATACTTTCCTAATTAGTCACCACAAACTATAGCAAGATCATCGAACTCACTATCCAACTGATCTCTCAACTATTCCTTGTAGAATAATTGTATGTATTGAACTTTAAAATCTTCTCTCTATCATGTCAATTGGACCAATCACTATCAGACCTTGTAGACCAAGTCATGAACCTCAGATCTAGGTATCCAACTTTGGATCACACAATAAAACCTCAACAATCAAGTTTCCTTCGCCTTCATTTTGCATTGCTCAAATTCACATTCAACTCTTTGTGCTTCTTACTATCATTCATTTCATCCATGCATACATCATACATGATAAAGGAAAATTTTCTTCCTTTATATCAAATCCATAAAACAATTCCCTGATTCAATTATTGCACCTTCTCAATTAATTATTATAGGACTACATTAAGAACACATTACACTTAGTGATAACATTAATCTTCCACCTTGCAACTAGAATATCTTTTTGTACACATAACATTATGATGAGTGACACCAACATGTATTCTTTACATCTTTAACTTTGGCTTCTCAGAATAACATATTTATTAAGAGATATAACAAGTTTACTAGAACATGCCTCTGTAAATTATATCTCAAAACAATCTTCACCAAAAATTTCATAACTTCTTTCAAACATAATATCTTATGCTTTCAAGCTTAGCTACATATACTAGACACATAGTAGTATCTCCCTTTAACCTCACTTAGTGAAAATTCTCAACTTTCTATTTGTACCAACTTGATCTTTTCATTGTTCTTCTGTCAAATACAATAGAAAACTGCTATGTTGAAATCAATGACAAACGCAATCATGACTGTAACATATCATCATGATAATGATCTAATAAATCTTCTACAATTCTCCCCCATAGGAACATTAGTAGCATTCATGTTTCCAACAACATAGATGAAAACTATCTAGTTCCAAGGATACCAACTGCAAAAGATTGTTAACCTTTCTTTTCAAATCCTCTTCATCAATCATTCTCCTATGTTGTACTTTTTCGACTATGCTTCTTTCCAATTTATTTTCTAAACATATTATACTTTTTTTTCTATTTTTTGAACTATATTTTCATGTTGTACTTATTTTTCATACAACTTTTTCCCCATTGACATTAATGTCGAAGGTTTCAGCAACCATTGAACTCTACAAAAATTATTTCTAACTAGCTCAAGTGTCCAAAGGAATTATTCAAAAAAAACATCTAGCAAGAGCCCTTAATGACTCTGTCCATCATAGATACTCCCCCAACACGAAGCATCATCATTCAGTCCAAACAAATAATAGTGCTTTGTTGCACTACACTAATGCACTCTTGCATCATCTATTATGATGTAGGAAGGGGTATAACCCCTAACATACCTCACAAATACTTAAAAGTATCTTTGGGAAGAGGCTAACTAAAGATATCTACAATCTACTCTTTACTGCTCACATACTCCAATCTAATTTCTTTTTCTATAAATTTCTCTCTTAACATGTAATACTTGATAGAAATGTGCTTAGTCTTAGAATGCAACACTAGATTCTAGGATATAATTATTATGCTTGTGTTGTCACAATATATAACAACAAGTTCACTAAATTACATTCATATATCCTTCAGCATCTACTTCATTTAAACAATTTGATTACAATTATTTTTTGTTACAACATATTCTGCTTCTATTGTACTTTATGAGGTACAATCCTACTTCTTACTTAGCCAAGAAACCTATCTTCCTCCAAGAAAGAAGGCTCCACCATTGGTGCTCTTTCTATCATCCATATTACATGCCTAATCAGCATTAGTATAGGAATATAGAGTTAAATCATTAGATGTATCATACCATAATCCAAACTCTAGTGTTCCTTTTAGGTATCTAAATATCCTTTTGACTATTGCATAATGTGCTTCTTTGGGATCATCTTGGAATCTTGCAACAATTCCAACTGCATTTGCTATATCCAGGGTTGTGCAAGTTAGATATTGCAATCCTCTAATCATAAATCCATACTTCTGGTCAACAGTAGGTGTCTCATCCTTTATAGATAACTTGTGTCCAATTATAATAGGTGTTCCAATAGGTTTACATGTTTCCAAACCAAACCTTTTCAATAAATCTTTCAAATACTTAGTCTGAGAAATAAATATTCCTTCTTTTTCTAGTACAATCTATAATCCTAGAAAATGTTTCATTTCTCCTATCATGCTCATTTAAAATTCCTTCTTCATTTCTTCTAAAAGTTTATCACTTTCATCATGATTTCTTCCAAATATGATATCATCAACAAATATTACCAAGATCATCAATCCATCATCAATTTATTTCCAATAGAGATTATTATTTGTCATACCTTCGCTATATCCAAGTTTTGTCAAATTCTTGTCCAACCTTGCATACCAAGTTTTGGGTGTGTCAGAATTTTTTCTAGTAAGAAACATATTAAGTGGATTTAAATCTAATACTAGGAAACAAAGATAGGGACAAGCCTAAGGATGAGCTAAATCCTATATTTAGCATGGCTAAATCTTAGTTCTGGACCAATATTAATAGAGTCATCAGGACTCACTTCACTTTAGGCTTTTCAAGGCCAAGGTAGGAAAACTTAAGGGATTAATCTTGTTAACTTGATACTCTTGTCTTCAAGATTATCCCCTATAGTAGAAATGGTCAATATTATTTTATAATTTTTTGAAAAAATTCCTAATTACATTAGCTAATTATAACCAAAGGGAAAGTAAATACAAATAAGTAATGATCAACACTTCAAGTTCTTCAATACATAAAAAGGTAAATTGATATTTGATTAAAGATTTGGATCTCAACCTAACCTAGGTATGCAATAATAGAGAACATGCAACCTCTAAGCTGACCAGTACCTTATCCATTGGGTATCAACTAAACCTTAACATACACATAGACACCTAAAGTATAATCATACATCCTCACATCTAATCTATATATTTGGCTTGTGAATAGATATCAATATTTAAGAAAAGTAAACATCAACCATACAAATATGCACATAGATAATTACACCAGATATGTTGACTAGGGAAACCCTTGATCAAAGGGAAAACCCTGGTGTGAATGATGCCAAAAAGATAATGTACTAATGTAAATATTCCTTGTTACAGGATAGACGCTATTAGGAGTATATTACAACATTTAGTACAATAAGTCCCAATTAGGAGTTGCAGTATAATGTATGCAAGAAGAGCCCACTGCCCAAACATGCAATTTAAACTAGAAGAAGAGCTCACTGCTCAAACAAGTAATTTAATGGTATCTTCTTCTTTCCTCTATACTTACCTCTATCCTATCAACTAGACCAATCACTATCAAACCTGGTAGACCAAGTCATGAACCTCAGATCCAAATACCAAGCCTTGGATCACTAAGGAAAGGTTGGGAAATTAGGTTTCCTTCACTTCTGCACTACTTTGCTCAACTTTTCATTTTGTACTGGTTTTTTGCTTTCCTAACATTTCCAAATCACATATTTCCATATTATGATAAAGGAAAATATCCTTCCTTTATATTGAGTTCATAAAAAATTTCTTGAGTTAGTTGTTAGTTTTTCTCAGCTAATTATTATGGGACCTCATTAAGAACACATTACTCTTAGTGATAACATAAATATTCTACCTTGCAACTTGAATAACTTTTTTTACACTCAATATTATGATGAGAAATCTTATCCATGTCATCATCAACATGTCTTCTTCATGTCCTCAAACTCAATCATCAAGATACCAACTCTGCTAAGAGATATAACTAATTTACCAAAACATGCCTTTGTAAACTCTAACTGAGAACAAATATCACCAAAACTTACATAACTTCTTCTATACTTGTCTTTTCTACTTCTAACATTAATTTCATATACCAAATACTCAGAAGTATCTCTCATAACTTTGGGTGTTTATTATGCTCAACTAGTCATCTATACTAACTTAATCTTTATGTTTTTCTTCTATCACATACTACAGAAGACATCAAATATGTTATGTTGACATCAATAACAAACTTAGTCATGAATGTAACATATCATCATCAAACGAATCTTCAAAAAATCTTGCCAATCTTCCAACAATATGCCCCTTTGGAATTGATCGCAACATAGATGAGAAACATCTAATTCTAAGAATACCAACAAAATATAGGCATAGTTCAAATCCTCTTCATCAATCGCACTACCCCATTGATATACCTCAATGTGCTCTATACCAAATTGTTATTTCAAATTCATGCCACATTCTCCCATACTCATGCAAAACATGTTGGGTGATGCGACGCACTCCCCTACCCACAGGTGGTTAATTATGTGGTGTTCCATGTTCATTAACAGTCATGGCTTTTGGTGCAACGGAAAATGGGCCCAACAATTGGTATCAGAGCCTAGTTTTGGCTTGGTCATGGGTCCAAATCTCCCCGGTGCCTTCCCGACCCATGTAAGCACCTTGTATGTGCATCGAGGGGGAGATTTTTGGGTGATGCGACGTGCTCCCCTACCCACAGGTGGTTAATTATGTGGTGTTCCATGTTCATTAACAGTCATGGCTTTTGGTGCAATGGCAAATGGGCCCAACAAAACATCTTCTCAACATAATTTTTTCCTACAATACTTCTCTCCCATAGTATAATGTTAAACTCTCCCATAGTATGATGTTTTTCATGCTAAACTCTCCCCCATTGACATCAATGTCAAAGGTTTTTGCAACCAACATCTCTACATCAAACTCTACAATAACTGGTACTTACTCAGTCCAAGTGTCAAAAGATGATATTCGACAACATTGATAAGAGTCCTGAGTGACTCTATCCATCACAAATACTACCCCATATAGGAAGCATCAACATCCAATCCAGAAAAACAATGGTGCCCTATTATCCTGGACTGATGCACTCTTGCATCTTCTTAATTTGATGAAGGAAGGGGCATGACCCCAAGCATACCTGACATACTCCAATATGATTTTCTTTTCTGCAACTTTTTCTCTCAACATATGATACTTAATAGAAATGTGCTTAGCCTTCAAATGAAATACTAGATTCTTAGACATATTTACCATGCTTGTGTTGTCACAATGTATAACAACAAGTTCACTAATTTCTATTCTTATATCCTTCAACATCTGCTTCATCCAAATTACATGATTGCAATCATTTGCCACTACAACATACTCTACTTCTGCTATACTTTGAGATGTACAATCCTGCTTCTTTCTTAATCAAGAAAGCAATCTTCCTCTAAGAAAGAAAGCTCCTCCACTAGTGCTATTTCTATCATCCATACTGCCTGCTCAATTTGCATTAGTATAAGAACTTAAAGTAAAATCATTAGATCTATCATACAATAGTCCAAATTCTAAAGTTCATTTTAGATATCTGAATATTATTCTAACCACTACATAATGTACTTCTCTGGGATTAACTTGGAATCTTGCAACAATTCGAACTGCATTTTCTATATCCAACTTTGTGTGAGTTAGATATTGCAAATCTCTTATCATAGATATGTACTTCTTCTGCTCAATAGTAGGTGTCTCATCCTTTGTAGATAACTTGTGTCAAGTCACCATAGGTTTACATGTTTCCAAACCAAACCTTTTTAGTAAATCCTTCAAGTACTTAGTCTGAGAAATAAAGATTCCCTCTTTATTTTGTATTATTTGTAATCCTAGGAAATATTTCATCTCTCCTATCATACTCATTAAAAAATATTTATTTAGAAAACTTCTTACATTCTTCATCATTTCTTCAAAATATGGTATCATTAACAAATATTACCAAAATCATCAAACCATTATTAGTTTCTTTCCCATACAGATTTCCATTTTCCATACCTTTGCTATATCTAAGCTTTGTCAAATGCTTATCCAACCTTGCATACCAAGTTCTAGGTGCTTGCTTCAATCCATACAATGCTTTCCTTAGTCTACATACTATGTCCTTGTCATCTGTCAAAGGAAACCCTTTAGGCTACTCAATGTATACCTCTTCTTCAAGTTCTCCATTCAAAAATGCTTACTTCACATCTATCTAATATGCTTTGAATTTCCTTTTTGTTGCATAGGCTAAGAATAATCTTACTACTTCTACTCTAGCCACTAGAGCATAAGTCTCCTCATAATTTATTCCTTCTTACTATGAATAACCTTTACATACCAGTCTTTTTTTTTTCTTACAACTTCTTGCTCATTCATCTTGTTCTTGAATACCCATTTGGTTCCTACCACATTCTTATATGTTGGTCTAGGGACCAATTCCCATGTCTCATTCTTTACTATTAGATCCAATTCTTCTTTCATGGCTTGTTTTCTGTAATCATCTTTACATGCTTCATCTACATTCTTCAATTAAACTTGAGATATCAAGCATGGTTCTTCATTAACTCTACTTCTTGTCATCACACCTTTTTCTTTACTTCTGATGATCTATTTAGATGGGCGATTCTTTATCATGTTCTTTCTTGAAGTAGGAGTTGTTATCTCAACTCTTGGTTGTACTGAAGGTTTCAAGCTTTGTGCCTATCTTTTCTCTCCTTCATTTTGAATATCACTATTACTCTTAAGAAATACCTCATCATTCCTTGGCTTAGTAACAACATCATCATCTGAATTGTAATCAATTATTCTCTCTTTTACTGTAAACTTCTCATCAATTCTTACATTAGCACTTTCCATAATAGTGTTAGTTCTTTGATTGTAACATCTATAAGCCTTCCTTTTCAATGAATAACCAAGAAACAAATCTTCATCACTTCTAGCATCAAACTTACCAATGTCATCATCTCTCTTAATATAACACTTACTTCCAGATATTTTGAAATACTTAACTGTAGGTGAATGACCAAACCATAGTTCATAAGGTGTCTTGTTTGTATCCTTCTTGACTTGAACTTTTTTCATAGTGTAGAGTACTATATTCACTACTCCTCTCCAAAATTTCTTGGATACATTATTTTATATTAACATAGCTCTAGCTACTTCTGTTATAGACCTATTTCTTCTCTCTGTAATGTCATTCTATTCAAGGGTTCTTGGAGCTGATAGATGTCTTTCAATTCCATTTCCATCAAAAAACATGTTAAACTCATTTGAACCAAATTATCCTCCTCTATCTAATCTTAAACATTTAATCTTACACCAGATTCATTCTCAACACTATTCTTGAATATTTTAAACTTGTCAAATGCCTCATATTTCTCTTTAAGAAATGCAACCCACATCATTCTAGAAAAATCATCAACAATATCATAAACTACCTTTCACCATAGAATCCTCTTGACTTTATAGGATCATTAAGATTCATGTGTACAATCTCCAACTTCTCTGTAGTGGTAAACTTCTTGTTGGGAAAAGAGGTTTTGTTATGCTTTGCCAAAACACACTCTTTGCAAATTGTGTTAGTATGATTTACATTCTTTGGAAAATATCTAATAGGAAACATTTTACTAGTCCTCACAATACTATTAAATTTTATATGACATAATCTCTTATGCCATAACCAACTATCATCTACCTTTGCAACCAAACATGTCATTTTAGTATGATTCAACTAAAATACATTACATCTAGATCATGTTCATGTTCCAATTACCTTTCCATCTTTATCTCTAATCATGCATGTCTTTTCTGTGAACTTTGACTAATAAACTTTGTCTACTAATTGTCCAACACTCAAAATATTGTGCTTTAAAACATCAACAAAGAATACATCCTTAGTATTAGTTTTACCATCAAGATTTATAGATCCAACTTGGCATGTTGCATTGTTTCCCACTCTAACAATTCCTTCATCCTAACATTTGAAATCAACAAACTTGTTCACATCACCAATCATATGATGTGAAAAACCACTTTTAATTATCCAAATAGATTTCTTCTCAACCTGTGATACCAAAGCTATCTTCTCTAGAATTTCATCTTTAATTACCACAAATCCAATTTCATCATCACTAGCACTTAATGCTTGATCATTAGAATCATTATTTTCATTTGCATACAAATAATCTCTATCTTTTCTATGCTTATGACTTCCCTTATACTTTTTCTCCCATTTTTGGACACGTAGATGCATAATGACCATATTCATTACAAGTCTAAGACTTAAAGATTTTCTTATCTCCCTTTTCTCTTCTTACCAAAAGGGCTATTGCTTCATCAAGATTTCTTTCTTCTTCAAATATGTTGCTACTAGAAAAATCTCCTCTAGTACTTGTGCTCCTTGATAGGTTAGGTCAAATGTTCAAGACATTGAATGTTTTTTCTATTCTGGTTAGTTCTCCAAACTATCTAAGTTAATTCTCAACTACTTTAAGTCTTCCAAGCAATGTCTTCTTTGTGAAATCTTTGGTACATGATATCAAAAACTGTATCAGCTGAACTGCTTGCTTGAATGGTTGTGTTAGAGATTTCAATATCTTCCATATAACCTCATCATCATCTTTGTTTCCTCCTTGAGCCTGAATACCTATAGTAATTTTTGATATCCTACCTATATATGTTCTTACAGATTCATGTTCCATCATCTTCACATCTTGAAATGTACAAATCCAACTTGGTAGCCTCAACTTCTTAGAATTTGCATCACCTTCAAAACTATTTTCAAAATCTTTCTAAATAAATTGTGAAGTAGGAAGTGATTTTACCTGATTGTACTCAATTTTAGGAAGTGCAGTCAATAGTGCTTCTCTAGCTCTCATGTCACACATGAAAAGATCTCTTTCTATCTCAATGCAAGGTTCCAAATCGTTTTCTTCAATTATTGTCTTTATTGATTTTTCAAGATCCCATACACAACAAATGTGTCTTTGTCTTTTCCTTCCAGATGTCATAGTTTGTTCTGTCAAACTTTAGACCATCTTTCTTGAACATGTTTTCCATGGATCTCCCAAAGCTATCAACCTTTTTCTTCGAGGACCTGAGGCTCTAATACCAATTGTTAAAAATAATAGTCCACCAAGATAAGTGAGAGGGGGGCAGGGGGATGAATTTGTTATCCAATAATTAATCCCCTTATTTTCATTAAAAATACTTAACCATTCAATCAAAGTAAATAGAAACTATACGAAGATGCACATAGACAATTACACTAGATATGTTGATTAGGGAAACCCTTGATCAAAGGGAAGACCCTAGTGGGAATGATGCCCACAAGATGATGTACTAATATAAATATTCCTTGTTAGAGGATAGACCTTGTTAGGAGTCTATTACAAGATTTAGTATAATAATTCCCTATTAAGAAACTTTGAATCCCTATTAGGAGATTCCAACCCTATTGGGAGTTGTGGTATAAGTATGCAAGAAGAGCTCACTACCCAAACGTGAAATTTCAACTACAAGAAGAGCTCACTACTCAAACAAGTAATTTATTGGTATCTTCTTCTTTCCTCCATACTTTCCTCTATCCTATCAACTAGACCAATAACTATTAGACCTTGTAGACTAGGTCACGAACCTTGGATCCAAATACCAAACCTTGAATCATTCAGAAAAACCTCGGCAATAAAGTTTCCTTTACTTTCACGCTGCTTTGCTCAACTTCACATTTTGTATTTCTCTGCTGCTTTTTGAACATTTCCAAGTCATATATCTCCATATTATGATAAACAAAAATATCCTTCCTTTATATCAAGTTCATAAAACAATCCTTGAGTTGGTTGTTAGTCTGTCTCAGCTAATTATTATGGGACCTCATTAAGAACACATTACACTTAGTGATAACATAAATTTTCCACCTTGCAACTTGAATAAATTTTTGTACACTCAATATTATGATGAGCAAGCTCAGCCACATCATCACCAACATGTCTTCTTCATGTCCTCAACCTTGATCATCAAGATAACTCTGCTAAGAGATATAACTAGTTTAACAAAATATGCCTTTGTAAACTCTATCTCTGAAAAAATATCACCAACACTTACATAACTTCTTCAAGTGTCTCTCATAAGCTCAAGTGGTTATTATGCTCAATAGTTGTTCATACTAACTTAATATTTCTATTGTTCTTATGTCAGATACCACAAAAGACATCAAACATGCTATGTTGACATCAATGACAAACTCAGTCATGAATGTAACATATCATCATCAAACCAATCTTCCAACAATCTTGCCAATCTTCCAACACATCTATATATTAAAAATCATAAAATAAAAAATGAATCACTGTATAAGCTAATGCTTAGAAGAAAATTACACTAAAAAATACTGAGAAGAAATGGTATCACAACTCTAGAACTAAAGACAACCTTGTGGTCTCACTAGTCATGAAAATTGGAACCTATACAATGAGAAAAGAAGAAATATTTATAGAGGAGAAGAAGTTTTTGGATCTACCATCTAATTTTGACATGTGTCCTGCTAAAATTATGTTCATCTTGATATTGTTGAAACTGATCTTCTTCATCTACCAGAAATCAAAACCATAAATATTGTTGTATAAATATCTGATATATCCCCCTAAAAGTAAATAGCAAGATATCCTTTGAATAAATATTAGATACACATCATAGTATGTTTCATAGCTTCAAATCTAATCTTGTTTTGTCACTATGCTTTTGTTGTGAAAATCAACTGTATTGTCGATAAACACTTCATTGCTTCCAATTGCCTTTAAAAAATTCAATTTTACCCTTGCAGTTTCTTAGGACACTTGATCACATCAAAATCTGATCTAATCTAGATATTAGATCATCTAAAAACATCAAAATTGTATTTAACACTAAGGAGCCACCAAAATCATAAAACCTCATGTAGTTGCTTCTAGTGAAGATCTATGTAAAAACCAACTGTAGAAATGGAAAATTAATCTCTTTGTAATTCCAATGGCATATTATAGTGTGCATTTTATATAAAAATCATGCCTCTAAGGTCCATTTGAAATTCTAGCCCCTAGACTATGAACAGAGTTTAAAATGAAAAATTTAAATAAACTATATAGTTAAAACTATATAAAATGTTAAATTTATTTAAATCTTTCAACACTTGAATTTTGATGCATTGAACATCTTTAAACCTTGTATATTTTGATTCGAGAGACACTTGATACTCTTAGTATATGTACTTTGTGATGAACTGAAGGTCAGATATTATACTTTGATTTAGTACCATAGATACCTTACTACTACACTCTTCAGTTTATCATATTTGCATGTTGATACCATTTTGAGATGATAGTAGATCTATGAGGATATCTAATTATCTGGTAGTTGGACATATTTTCTAATTATGTTATATGATGGATTTTATTTTATGGTGATTTACTTGATTCTTGTATCTTTATTATTTATGCGAACATGAGTGATGTAAATGGATTAATTAGGTATTTAATGCAATTTTCTTTGGCTATGACATTATTATGAAATTTCACTTCATTATGTGTTTTAGTGTGTAGGAATTATATCCCTAGTAGTGGCACATGGAGTTAATGATTCAACTATTCATATTTTACCAATGTCAACCCTATATGGTGGATGTATCCTTAATTTAATTGTTTAAATTAAAACCTTTCAGTGATTAGTAAATTTGAACCCATCTGCATTATGTGATTAGACCAATGACCACGTCTATGTAATTAGAGGTTTGCATTGTCACGAAAGTTGTTTAGTGATTTTTGCAATTTTGGATTTTTAGGCTTTAAATTTTCTTAAATTTAATTTCTAGTGCTTTGCCTTAGGTGAATTCTCATTATGAGGAATAACCTTTTTTTTTTTTGGGTTGTTTCAAAGTCTAGCTACTTGAACGGGCTATTTTCTCTAATCCACTATTCACTCGAAAAGTGAATAAGTATTGAAAAAGGGATTTTATCATTCACTTCTCGCTTTTTGAAAATAGAAATTTGAGAGATTTTTTTAAATCCTTTTCCTGAAGGATTGGATTTATGTTCATTCTCAGAGCTGTGAGCATGGGATCTTCATGATGTTAGTCTTGTTGGATCTGGCTCAGGTAGACCTTGCTTTGTCATGATTTTTGGTAGCTTTGATGGGTGTTTTATTTTATTTTGTAGGTTTCAATTTTTTCCCCTTTTGCTATCAGGTAAGGCCTTCCCATTTTATTGTTTCTACTTTATTTCAGGTTCTATTTTTGGTAGCCATTTGGTTGGAGGCTAAGAACTAGTGTTCCCCTTTGTTTCTATTTGTTGGTTCTACTTGGTTGGTTAGGTATGAACATTTTCTCAATTTTTTGGATGGGGTTTTGGGGTTTTACTCTGTTATGCTAGTCATTTTTGTATACGATGTCTGAACCCAAATATTATTAGATTTTTGGGGGTTATGTACCCATAGACTAAATGGGTTTTATTTTTGAAGTTTTCCATTTTTGAGGTTTTTACCACATTTTGCATGTCACCCTATTTTCTCAAAGTTTTCTTGGCACAAAGTGGGTCATGGACCTAGACGATCCATTTGAATGTCAGTACAACCATTGTTGCACTTTTAAGTTACATTGGGATGCATGCTACATCCATCCTCCTGATTATGCTTTTGATTGAGTGACTTTCTATGTTGTTTTTTAATCCAGTCCTTGTGTTGTGATCTTCATGATGGTGGTGCACCACACACGAGTATGTGCATGTACATTTATCGACTAACTTGTGAGTCATGATACTCCATGGTACTTCCAAAAATAATATCATTGGGGTTGGGTTGGGAATATGCATGCCTATGGGCACTCATGATTGGATGAGCATGGGTAGGGTAGGGTAGCATATGGAGGGGCCTTCTATCTCATAGCCTAGTGATCATTTCCCAGAGGGTTGGGAGAGGAAGTTTTAAGTAAGTGATAATTAAATAAAATATTAGGTGGTAATAAAATTTAAGATAATAAAATAATGCTTCAGTCTGAGAGCCTTCCATTGGGAAGTTAGGTCCATTCAGATTTAAGCTTGGGCTTGTCGATGCTAAGAAACTCTCCATGATGTCAGCCCCTACTGAGTAGCCCATTGAGTGTCTAACTAAGACCTGTAGTTTATGCATTGTCTATGTCTTGGATTTAGTCATCATACTATTTGGCTTGTGTGTTAGCCATGGGCATTTTCTTGTGTGTGTTTGCGGTTGGATCATTATCTCCATCAACACAACAAGAGTAGACCTATGGGTGTTATGTAGTTTGGAGGAATAGCTACCCATACCACTACTAGGGACTAGTGTATAGAGATAGTCTATTGTTCTAGTGTAACCATTGCTGAATGTTCTCACTTGGTACTTTGAGTTTTGAAGTATGCTTTTTTGTGAATTATGCATTCATTGGATGCTTGTATGTCATGTTTAGATGATGTTAGTTATTTATCACATTTCATTATTATGATGATTAGCATATGATAGATGATGTTATCTATTTTGTAGGATTTTTTATGCTTTTCATTTAGCATGTTTGATCTCCTTATGCTTATGTTGTAGCATGTTTTAATAGTGATGTCCCAATATCATATTACCAGTGATCTGATTGGTAACTTGGGATGTTACACACGGAGGATGGCTAGGGCCCATGATGGTCTTATGATGCTATTATGGTTGGGAGGAACCACATACTTAGTTTAGTTGTTCTGCACATTGTGATGTTATTTTTAGTTATTGCAATGTTGTTTAAGTACACTACAATGTTAACTTTGTACTTTCCACTTTTAGTTGTTAGATGGTTAGATGGTGTTTCTATCTTTCAGTAGTGTGTTTGAGTGTTTATGCCTCAAAATGTGGATCTAGTAGTCCCCAATGTAGATGAAATTTATCCCTTAGTTTTTTAACCTTTTTGGTTTTGGCATGGTGTTTTGGGATTTTGAATGAAATTGTGCATCCTCACGCATGGACGCAAAATTTCACATGGTGTGTTGGGTTTCTTCACATCACCTGACACTTTCTTTTGCAAAACCCAACACCAGTGTTTGGTGCTTTGGCTATTTGGCCAAGCACTTTCTCATGCCACATGGTGTACATCCTCACATGGAAGGTACTTCCTTGAGGGGCATGCTACACAGCTTTGCATAAAAACCTCTCAGTTTGTTGTCCTCGTGCAAAAAATAGGTGTCATCTCCACTAGTTTTTGGGGGTCATTTTTTGGTGAATCTATTACCCTTTGGGTATACTTAAATTACCATGCTCTGGCAGATCTTGGATTTCTTGTATTGTTACCATTTTTTATTTTGGTTTCCTATTCCTGTGTGTGCGTGTCAGTTCAAGTAGTGGCATTTGGAGATTAGATGGTTGTTGGGATGGTAGCTAGTCTTCTGTAATGATCTATGTGATCCATGTATGATGTTTTCATGTGCACTCATACTTGTGTAAAAAAAAATCTTGGCTTATATTTATCCTTGTTTCCAAGGATCTCCAAGCGAGGCATTACATATGGTATTAGAGCCCATGTTGAAAAATTGGGATCTCTATGTTATGCTTCCACTATGATTTTTTCTTCCATTATGTATTGTTATATTATGTTTAGTATTGATATCTCGGTGGTTCATTCCCTTGACTCTTATGCTTGTGCTCCTTATGTCTAACTTTAGCTTGTTGTCCCTTAATGATGCCTCGTACATGAAGAACTATTAGTTAGGGTGGTAGCTGATGAGTTGTTCAAGAAGAACACTAGAAAGAGGAATGCCAAGATAGTAGGGAAGGATAGGGTAATGCTAATCAAAATTTCATGGGAGCATTGATTCTAGTGCTTCAAAAAATTCTTGCTCGATTGGGCCCTCATGTGGAGGAGCACCAATATGACCATAATCAAGAATAGGAATCTCATAATGGAGATTCCCATCATTCAAAGCATAGAGAGGAGGATTGTGAATGGGAATGTTCTCATACACCACCCATAGAAAGAAGCCATTGATGGAGAGGCCATGGTTAGGATGATTATGATCTCACTTAGATTGAGATGATGTAGGAACTTTAGAGTTTCAAACCAATAGAGTTTGATGGCTAGGGAACAAGACTCAAGGCTAAGATCTAGATTCTTGATATGGGCCATTGTTTCTCCCTACTACATTATGCAAGAAATGTGAAGGCCTGATGCATGATCACTCAGATGAGGGAACATTATTCCATTTGGTGGGATTCAGAGAGTGACAAACTCTAGATCAATGTTACAGATCTCATGTGGGAGATATTTGAGGAGAGGTTCAGAGAGAAATTCCTATCACCACAATACCATGAGGCTCACATTGCTGAATTCCATGAGCTTAAATAGGGCTTTATGATGGTTTATCAATAGGAGAAGAAGTTTCTTGTTTTAAAATAGTACTCGAGCTATAGGCATGATGACGCACTCACCACTCAACATTTTGTCAGAGGCCTTAGAGACTCCATTATTGGAGATTTCCATGCTCATCAACCAAGGACACTTGCTCCTTCCATTGAGAAGGAAAGGACCATAGAGATCAATGTGGCTAGGGGTTTCAATGGTAAATCTATTTCTCACAACCAAAGTTCTTGGAATTCAAGGCAAGATGCACAATATTCCAAGTCCTTAGAGAAGGGCCAAAACTAGTCAGCACCTTCTTAGGGTGGTAAACATTGGGGTGATTAGTAAGGATATTGATCCAAGGGTGGACAAGCTTTAGGTGACTCTAGTAAGAAAGGAGATAACCATAACTAAGGAAAAAAACTTCAGCCGATCATCCCTCTTAGAGTGCTCAACAAAATTCTAGCAGGGGTAGTGCACCTTATCCTAGTGCTACCTAGGGTGATCATGGAACAAGTTCTAACATTGAAGAAAATTATTATTTGTGTGGCTATCCTAGCCATTAATTTTTTGAGTGCTTCATCAAACCATCTTTAGGACTTGGTAAAGGTGCAGCAAGATATGAGCCTACTATAGAGATGTTGGTAGGAATCACAATCTTTGTAATGGTTGACAACCATCAAGTAGATCATTAGGTTATGGTAGTCAAGGCTATAGGTATGTTGCATGGTATTTCAACTTCAATTTTTTTTTATTCTAGTACTTTTGATTCTTTCATTTCACCATCTCTTGTTTAGCGATGTGGGCTAGTGGCAATGGATCAAGTCGATACATGGCAAGTTGAGTTAGCCATGGGTTCCAAAGTGGTTGTTGACTCATTGATTGGGAGTTGTGTTTTGAATTTTGGAACCTTCACCACAATAGTGGATCTATGTATTCTACCTTTAGAATCATATGAAATTGTGTTGGGCATGGATAGGTTAGTTGCCCATCAAGCAAATATCAATTCTCATCGTAAGACAATATAGTGTGTTGATGACACTGGTGAGTAGGTGGAACTTTTAGGAGTCTCGAGACTAGTCTCACTTCACACAATCTCAGCTAATCAGCTAAAGTGGAGTCTACACAAGGGTTCTCAATTATTTCTTGTGTCTATCAATGATCTTGAGGAAGCTAAAAGCCATACAATGACACTTGATGATCTCCCACTCCTTCGTGAGTATGCAGATGTGTTTCTTGATGAGATTCTAAGTATGTCAGCATAGTGTGACATTTATTTTTAGATTGATCTCATACTAGGAGTGGAGCCAATTTCATGAGCTCCTTATTACATGGCTACTTAGGAGTTGAGTGAGCTCAAATTGTAGTTGGAGGAATTGTTGTCCTTCGGACATATTCATCCTAGTTTATCCCCCATGGGGTGCACCAATCATCTTCATGGGGAAGAAGGATGGTTCTTTGCATTTGTGAATTGACTACTTGCGATTGAATAAGGTGAAAGTGAAGAACTATTATCCCTTATTGAGGATAGATCACTTGTCCAATCAGATGAAGGGAGCACGAGTGTTCTCAAAGATTGATCTTAACTCAAAATACCATCAACTTTGTATCCAGGAGACTGATATTCATCTAATAGCTTTTGTACATAGTATAGGCATTATGAGTTCACGGTTGTACCCTTTTGTTAAACCAATGCACCTACAGTATTTATGAGTTTGATGAATGGTCTATTTTTCACTTACCTGTATCAATGTGTCATTTTTTTCTTGAATGACATATTGATCGATTTGAAGACTATGGAGGAGCATGAAGTCCATTTATGTCAGGCATTACAATACTTGAGAGACCATTAGTTGTATGACAACTTGAGTAAATTTGGGTTCTTCTAATCTAAGGTGAAATTTGGGACACATCATTACAAGTGATGTAATTGTAGTAGATCTAGAGAAGATTTGTGGTATAATGGATTTTCTAATACCCACTAATACCTCATAAGTTCATAGTTTCATGGGATTGGCAGGTTACTACTATCACTTTGTGAAGAATTTCTCACAAGTAGCTCATCCCATCAATTCTCTTCAGAGGAAAGGGAAGAAGTATATTTGGTTAGACTAGTGTGAGGTGGCATTTAATGCTCTTAAGGAGTGTTTGACTAGTGCACTAGTCCTTGTAGTGCCTAATCCTATAGGTGATTTCATGGATTGCACAGTTGCTTCATTGGAAGGCATGGGTGTGGAGTTGATGCAGGATGGTCGCATAATTATATATGAGTCCAAGAAACACAATGACCATGAGCTTAACTACCCCACTCATGAAATTCACAGCCATTGTTGAAATTAACAAGTGGGAAGATTTACTTCTAAGAGGGGGGGGTGAATCAAAAGTAACTAACTTTAACCTTTTCAAATTCACTTAACTGAATCCATTCGCATGCATCTAATTTATCTAATAAACTTGAAAGTAAAGGCATGCATGAAAATAGACAACACACAAATTTGGTAACCTAGAAACCCTCCAAAAATGAGAAGGTAAAACTAGAGTGGAGATGAAACCCACAAAATATCACTACAGCAATGTGTAACTATTCAAGGTTACAATGTTTGACCACTTCCAATGGTCTACCCTATGAAAGGCCTATCCTGTTAAAGACTTTACACTCTGTTAAAAGTGACCTGGTTAAAGGATTTCACTACCCTACTAAAATTAGGCCTAGTTAAAGGACTTTTGTACATTCACTTGGAATGCCACTGTGTTAAAAGATTTACAAATGGCTGCTAGGCCAACCTAAGTCCATATGATTTTCATATCTAATACAATTGCTAGAGATTATTAGAAAACCTTTTCACTTGATAGATTTCCAATCTTCAGTTGTTGATTCTACATCCTTGTTTTTCTTTGTCACTATGATCCTTGCTTGATCTAATATGTCACTCTATGAGGTTCCAATACTCTATTCTTCAATAACTAGATTTTGCAATGTTGCTCTATTCTTCACTAAGTCTTTTAAAATTCCCTCTAAATTTCACTATAGTTCACCCATACACTTCTCTCATCTGCATATACAATGGGGTTTCATCATCCTTTTAAAGATTTCAAAGACTTAGGGTTAGGTATGAATCTATGATCCATATTCATTCTTCATTTCTCACTCATTTCTTGCACTTTTCCTATTGGTTGCATGCCTATTTCATTTTTCTTATTGCCTGCATGCTAATTACATAGGTAATGTAAAAGATTCATTCTTATCTTCAAGATCCTTCATGATTCATCCTATGTCAGCTCCAAAAATGGTTTACATCTAAGTTTGTGAAGATAAAAACTCATATGTTGATTCTGTGTTACTCGACATATATTATTTTTTGATGCTTGGAACTTATAGAAAAGTTGGCTCACTTGGCTCCTATAGAAATTATGTTTCACTCAGCATCTATAGTAACTCAACACCTATACTTTTCTTGGCATCTATACATCACTTGGCACTTGAACTTCACTCGACACCTAAAGATTGCTTAGTACCTGAAGTTCACTTGACACCTACTGAATTCTCTAGCTTGGCTTTTGTATTATACTCTGTATTAACTTGAGAATTGGTTAATTATGTTGACACTCAAATGTCAAAACCATTTTGAGACCAACACTCTCCCCCTTTGACATGAGTGGCAAAAACACTTAACTAAACTTTATAAATCTGATCTATATGAGTATATTACATATTCTTGCTCAGCATATGTACGACTTCAAAAACTTACTTAAAATTTTGTATACCTCAAAATATTGTAACTCCCCCTGAGCTGTTGTGCCATTTCTATTCCTGTAACCAAAATTATTGTGCTGAATGTGTCTCATGCTGATATATATGATACTCATTTTCCTTGTCTACCTTTGTTTGTATCTGTGTACCCTATTTCTACTTCCTATACTCTATCTCTATTCTCCTTTACATCTATTTGCATTTTTGCATCCTTTTGGCTTTATTACTTCCTCAAAAATGTGAATGTGAATATAAAACATTATATCTCCCCCTTTATATATTCTTTATTGCTTCCATCAAAGAATGTATTATGTAACCATTCTTATTCATATCTCCCTCAAAAAATTATATCTCCCCCTCATTAGATGCTATAAATAATGAATGAATATTCTTATTCTCCCCCTTAAGTATATTCTCCCTCTTCTTGACACTTATGTCAAAGGGTCCTAAGATGAATAGAATACTTTGCCAAAAATGTTTTATTTACCTCTATAATCATCCTGAGAGAAGCATCCCAATTGTCTAAAGTTGTCTCCAATGACTTGTGTTGGATGGCAATCTTTGCTGCAAGATGAACAAGGCCTTCTAAAGTAGAAAGATTTTGGTCTTTCTTTAGTAAATTTTCTACATAAGCCTGCTCCTTATGAAGTACTTCTAGATTTGGAGCTATGGAGGATTGAATTTGCATTAATTTTGACTTAATATTGGCCTCCTCTTCTATCAACACAGTTAACTCCTTTTGTGTGTGAAGCATTGTTGCAAAACGCTTCTCACACTGAGTTAGGTATTTTGGTAATTGAGTGCTGGAAATCTTTAGATTTCACTCCAAGCTTAGTATCCTTTGGTTTGTTTCCTATGTAAAATATGAAGAATCACACAACTTGGTGTACAGTGAGAATACATTCTCAAGTGCTTTCTTCAATTTTTCAATTTTCTTAGCCAATTCAACCTATGAAAGTGCTATTTCACTTGATATATTCTCATTCACTTTCATCTAAAATTTCTTGTCTAACCATTCCAATAATTTTACATTAGTTTCAAGGTTCTCATTCTTTACCTAGTCCACAATATTGGATAGCTGATCCATTATGGGCTGAGTTTCATCAGATACTTGCAAGCTAAATGCATCAAGAAATATTTCTTTGATCTCCACTAGTGCTTTCTTCTACCTATACTCATTTATGAGTATCTCTTGTCTCTTCCTCCTTTCTAGTGCATCTTGCACTTCATTTATCTACTACAGGTTCATGGTTCTTAAGTCATAGCTTGGTATGACTATTTCTTCATCAAGTGCAGGGTCACCATAGTGAAGTACCCTTGCAACCTTGGTAGTGCTTGAGTGTGGTGCTAAAGTCTACAATGGTACTGTATCAATGCTCAACTTCTTATTAAGAGTCCCCAAGGTAGGCAAGTTTGCTAATGTTTGTATTTCCTCCTACTCCTTTGGGATTTTCTCTCCTTCTTGCTCCTCTCTTCTACTGCCTTGATCAATAATGACAATTGGTGGAGGTGCAACTTGACTTTGTGTTGTAGGAACATCTTGTCCTATTTGTTCCTTTGGTGGATCCTCAGTAGTTATTGTCATTATGATTCTAGAATCAACCTTAGCAATTTTTTCTTGTTCTTCTTGCTCTCTGGGTTGATTTGTTGTAGCTATGGGAGGTTGTGAGGATTATTCTTGTGTGCTTTCTTTCTCCCTTGTTATTTCCACTATAGCTTTCTACAGCTCATCAACACTCACTAAAACTATATTTGTGCAAAGTTGTGCTTGTAATGTTGATTGGCGAAGGATCTTCTTGAGATCCTCTACAGTTAAAGGAAAAATGTTCTGAGCTGAAGTGTCAGGAACATCCTTAATAATTACTATTCCTATTGGTTTTGTGTGTGGAGAGCTTGGTGGTGGAAGTTGGGTGTCTTGGACACTCTATTCTTCTTGTTGTTCCTCAGTTTTTGCCTCTTCACCATGTGTCTCCATTGTCTCTTTCTCTGTTTCTTTCTCTCCTTCATCTTTCTCTTGCTCTTTTTCTCCCTCTTTCTCATTCTCTTCTTCTTCATCTTCATTCCTACCCTCAAATGGGTCTTCCTATGCTTCCTTTACAATTGTCAAGCCATATATTAGTTTCCACATTTGTGTAGACTTTTGGAGAACATCTTCTATTTTATTTTGCAAAATGTTGAAGGCTCTGTATTTGGGTAAAAAATTACTCCCATGCTTCTTATTAGCCATTGTTATTTGACCCTTAGTAAGGTTTGGCATTACATGAGCCAATTTAGACTCTCTTATTTCTTTCTCCATCTTGAGACATTAAGGCCATTTATTTTCAACCAATGAGCTTAGCTCCTTAGGCATTGAGTTGTCTAGTTCAAGTGGAGTTGTCTTGAACTTAGCCATCATAGTGTAGATGCATTCTTCCACTATGCTTTTTTGTTCTTTTGAAAACTTATTAAAATCTATGGTCTTTAGACTAGATAAATCTACATTATCTCTAATATTATTGCAAATATTTTCTAATTTAGATGTGGTAGAGAGTCTTACCAATCTAAATTGTTCTTTATCGGACTTTGTTCTCTCTTAATCTGATTCTAGAGGTGCAACATACTTTCTTCTCTTTTTTTTCTCTATAGGTCCTCCTTGTTTTGTTGCCTTTTTTTCTCCTACAACTTTGGCCCTTGTATTGTAGCCCTTGTGTCAGCCCTTGTGGTTGGCTTAGCTGGACTTCGCTTTGCAGGTTTCTTCTTTCCTTTGGGCTATATAAGTGGCTGCTTTTGAGCTTTTCTCTTCTTTTTCATAGCCTTTGTTGTGTCTTGCTTGGCACTTTATTCTTCATCTGCATCTTCTCCCATACTTTGGGTTAGGGCAAGTGGCCCTTGATCTTTCTCTTCTTCATCTCCCTCAACATCTTCACCTTCTTCCTCTGCTTCCTCTATAGTTCCTTCTCTGAATTTTTCTTTTAGCTTCTTAACAAGCTTGTCCTTTTTTCTTTAAGGTAGAGGAAATATTTAGTTCCATATCCACTTTGGATCTCACCATGCCATAGGTTCCAAAATGAGGTGCATCCTTGTCAATTTCCTCTGCAAGTAGTGTAGTTATTGTTGCTGATGCTTCATCTATGTTTATCTCATACCCAAGAGGTCTTAACCATCTCACTCTTGGTATGGCCACTTGTATATATGTATAGTCTATATCTACAAGAAAAAAAAACTTCATTTACATGTTTCTCCACTAAAGAAATTAGAATTCTAAGCCTTTGCTTCATTAATTTCTTAAAATCCTCAAAATAACTTTTCATCAAGGTCTCAAAATTGGCTCCCATATACTCTATGTATTCATTGACTTGAGCTATAATAGACCTATCATTTCTCCATGCCACTTTACCAAAAGAAGAGAATTCATTCTGTACATAAAAGAAAATATATATCAAAATTGCACCAAAATTGCATTGTGCTCCTTTTGTTCTTTTGATTGCTCCCACATTTTCATTGATCTATTGTAGTTGCAGCTCTGCAAGATCATATGTGTGATCCTTCTTCACCAGTTTATATCCAACATCTAATATAATACAAGGCACACTGTTAAGTCTGCTAGACTACTAGAATTTGTGTACAATGACCCTAATAGAAAATTCAACTAGAGCATCTCAGATTCTGTCAATTATCATCCCTCTTTTATTCCATTTTGCACCTGTGTTTTTCTCAATTGCCTCCTTGGCATCACTCCTAATAGTATTTGGCTGACCTAGGGTTGGGTATCCAATTACTCTATGTACAATCCTCTTTGTAATCTTGATGGGCCCACCTTCCAACCATAAACTACCATCATGCATTCGGCTCAAAACTAGCCTAATCCATTCTTTCTTGAATAGGGTAGGGAATTCTAGGGCACGTGTTAAACCCTTCCTCTCAACAATCTTGTATTCTTCCTTTAATATGCCATTATCACACAATTTCTCATATGCCTCCCTCATCTCCATTTCACCTATGGCTCCTATCTTTTAGTTATAACATTTCCTTACATCTTGAACCATTACAACTTTTGGGGGTATGATGGAAAGGGCTCTAGCTAGGTTGTTCTTGTATGCAACCTCTAGGATTGGACAAAAATTGGGTTGCCTAACCTCCTTTGACACTAATTAAACTTCAAATGTTTCCTTCTCCTGATTTTTCCTTGAGCTAGATGCCATTTTACACAAACTAGGTTTTTAACACAAGGAAAACATGTAACTGCATAGCTCAGCATAGTCGTAAATACCTTAAAATTGATGGAATCATACTGGGATGTTGTTGAAATATTTGTATCCACTAGTTTCTTCACTTTGGATTTTCTTTGTGCTCTTTCTCATATTTTCTCTTTGTTCTTGATGAAGAAAAATGAATGAAAATATGATATTAAACCCTATTTTCATTGCATTTAATGCTCTGTATGTTTACAACTATCCACTTAGCTTCTAGAGGATTCTACATTACTTGGCTTCCATTGGCTTTCCATCACTTGGCTTCCACTAGACTATTACTTACTTGGCTTCAACTGGGATTTCTTCTTCACTCAACTTCCTCTACCAACTCGACTTCTACTATTTTGTCAATCAACTCAACTTGTATTAGATCTTACTCAGTATCTGAGAGCAACTTGGAAACACTTATGAAATCTTCAATTTTGCATCTTTGTTCATGTTGATCTATTCTTCTTCAATACTTTCTTTTCTAGGATCTGATGTATGGTGAAACTTTGTAAATTAGTCCCTTAAGCCTTCTCTTGCTTAGTTTGATGAAGTGTGACCACTTGACCTATTAGGTGAAGTGATCCCTTCATTTGATGTGCTACTTCCATCTTTCTTCTTCCATGTCTTGTTTATTTCTCCTTCGATGTGTTCAAAATCTACCTTCACTTTACCTTTTTCCTTCTTTGAGTTGGGTGCCCTTGACCTAGTTGGGCAGTTCCTGCTAATATGACCAGTCTTCAAGCAACTAAAACATGTGGTTTGGCTAAACCATCAGTTGTAGTTCCCTCTAAAATGTGTCCTTATGCAATTTTCAGGAATGTGTCCATATTCCTAATAGTAATGATAGCTATACCATGTTTTGTAGTCCCAATTGGAATGATGACCATGGTTTCCTTCCTTTGCTGGCTGATTTGATATCCACATAGGCTTTGATCTACACTCAAAATCTCTATTTCCATAGTTCCTAGAATTGTAGTAGTGACCTTCAAATTTTGGTGTTCTGAGAGTCCTAGTCCTATAGGTATGTTCTTGATGTCCTTGCTTTTTGCACTTATGACAATAACTTGCATTCTTAGGCTTGTCATGCTGATGGGCATTTTTGCTCCTACATACATTAGAAGTATGTCCCTTTTTACCATATAAATTACAAGTGGATTTAGTGTTCTTACCTTTGTTACTCCTTTCTTCTATAGTCTTGGAGGATTCTCCTTGTTCAGTGCTCATGTAAACTAATCTTGAAGTGTCATTGCTAGTCCTTGGTGATTTCAATAGCTACTCAAAGTACTTGATGGCCTCATTGGGTTTGTTGAAGCTTTCTACAATCTCCTTCTCTCTTTTCAAGTCATTTTGCAATTTTTCATTTTGCATCTTTAATGTAGAGATCTCAATGTCCTTGACATTTAGTTCATGATGTGTATTCATCATCTGACTCAAGGTGTCCTGCTACATGTTTGAGATACTTGCAAGCTCAATTAACTTTTCTTTAAATCTATTGGCAAGGTTTCTCTTGTCTTCTTCTAACATAGCGTTGTCTTAAATGGCTCTTTTCTTATGTTCAGTTACCTCACAAAGCTTAAGTATTCTAATTTCTTCCACTCTAGCTCTATTCTTCTCCATTAGGTCTGCTATTGCTACATCAAACTCTTTGGAATCTCCATTTGAAAATAGATTTGAGGTGTCAATCTCCTTGTACTATGTGTCATTCTCAACTATGGCAATCTCTCTTCTTATTTTTAAGGATTTCTTCAATTCTCCTTTAGCTTCTTCTAAAGCATGTAAAGCAAGTTGCATGTCAATTGCCTAAGTCTCTATGATCTTCCCAAGTTTGTAGACTTCCATTTCTAGATCTTTTCTCCAAGTTGTAAGGCTTCTCCCTGTGAGAACTTGGCTCTAATACCAATTGTTGGAATTAACAAGTGAGAAGATTTACTTCTGAGAGGGGGGGTGAATTAGAAGTAACTAAATTTAACCTTTTCAAATTCACTTAACTAAATCCATTCACATGCATCTAATTTATCTAATAAACTTGAAAGTAAAGGCATGCATGAAATAAACAACACACAAATTTGGTAACCCAAAAACCCTCCAAAAATGAGAAGGTAAAATAGGGATGGGGATAACACCCACAAAATATCACTATAGCAATGTGTAACTATTTAAGGTTACAATTTTTGGCTACTTCCAATGGTCTACCCTATGAAAGGCCTATCATGTTAAAGACTTTACACTCTTTTAAAAGTGACCTGGTTAAAGGAATTCACTACCTTGCTAAAACTAGGTTTGGTTAAAGGACTTCTATACATTCACTTGGAATGCCACCCTGTTAAAGCATTTACAAATGGTTGCTAGGCCAACCTAAGTCAATAGGATTTCCATATCTAATACAATTGCTAGAGAGTATTAGAAAACATTTTGACTTGATAGCTTTGCAATCTTCAATTACTGATTCTAGATCCTTGTTTTGCTCTATCACTCTGATCCTTGATTGATCTGATATGTCACTCTACAAGGTTGTGATACTCTATTCTTCAATAACTAGATTTTGCAATGTTACTCTATTCTTCACTAAGTCTTTTAAACTTCCCTCTGAATTTTTTTATAGTTCACCCATACACTTCTCTCATCTGCATATACAATGGGGTTTCATCCTCCTTTTAAAGATTATGAAGACTTAGGGTTAGGTATGAATCTATAATCCATATTCATTCTTCATTTCTTGCTCATTTCTTGCACTTTTCCTATTGGTTGCATGCATATTGTATTTTTCTTATTGGCTACGTGCTAATTACATAGGTAATGTTAAAGATTAATTCTTATCTTCAAGATCCTTCATGATTCATCCTATGTTGGCTCTAAAAATAGTTTACATTTGATTTTGTGAAGGTAAAAACTCATATGTTAATTTTGTGTTACTCAGCATATACTAGTTGCTAATGCTCGGCACATATAGAAAAACTGGCTCACTTGGCTGCTATAGCAATTTTGTTTCACTTGGCATCTATAGTGACTTGAAACCTATACTTTTCTTGGCATCTATACATCACTCGGTAGTTGAACTTCACTAGAACCTAAAGATTGCATGGCAACTGAAGTTCACTTGGCAACTATTGAATTCTCTACCTCAGCATACATTATAGCTCAGCTTTTGTATTATACTCGGCATTAACTTGAGAATTGGTCATGTGTGTTGACACTTAAATGTCAAAACCATTTTGAAACCAATAGCCATAGTGCATGCCCTATTTTCAATGGAGGCATTTTATTTTGGGACACAAGTTTGAGTTCCATAGTAATTATAGGACCTTGCAGTATATCTTTACTCAGCCAAACTTGAATGCACGATAGTATCATTGGATGGAGTTCTTGTGTGAGTATGACTTTGATGTTCATTACAACAAAGGGAAGGAGAATTTTGTCATAGATGCTTTGAGTAGAAGGGGACATGAGGTATTAGTGATGTCATTGGGAGAGAATTTGCAAGGTCGTATCTTGGAGGCTTTGTCTAGTGACACTTGGTATCCGGAGGAGAGGGTAGAGTTGAGTCTAGATGTACCCTCAAGGGGAGACTTTTTGGTTATGTTCTTGAGTTTGATGGACTACTGTGACACTTAGGGCATATCTATGTACCCATATCAGGCAATCTTTGTACCTTGGTTTTGTTAGAAGTGCATTTACACCATATTCCATACGTCATGGTGTTAAGAAGATACATGTTAATCTAAAATAGTTTTACTTCTAGGAAAGAATGAGGTGTGATGCTACTGATTTTGTTGCTAGATGTCTTGAGCGCTAAAGAGTGAAGGAGAAGCATCAAAATCCTGTAGGTCTCTTGCATCCACATACCATTCTAGAGTGGAATTGGAATATGATATCTATAGATTTTATCATAGGATTTCCTATGTCATTAGGGAAACATGATTGTATCATGTTGACAATGGACAAATTATCCAAGGTAGCATACTTTTCACCCATGAGAGAATCCTACATAGCTTCTTCTATAGCACATGTTTTCTTGGAGGATATTGTTTGTTTGCATGGGATTCCTCATCAAATTATTTTGGATAGAGATCTAATTTTTTTTCTACACTATGGATGTCTCTCTAACATACTTTGGGTTTGCAACTCAATTTTAGTTCAACTTATCAGCCAAAGATCAATGATTAGATTGAGAAAGTGAATCAAGTTTTGGAAGATATGCTTCACATGTATGTTATGGATAGGTATATGAATTAAGAGGACTATTTTTTTCATGTTTAGTTTGCATACAACAATGGGTATCACAATTCTCTTTGCATTTCAGCTTTTCAAGCCTTGTATAATAGAGCATGTTGTACCTGTTTAAGTTGGGATCACTTAGAGGACCGATTCCTTTTGGGTCCAAAGATGCTTTAGGAAATGGAGCATCAAGTTGTTCACATTAGTGAGCATTTGGTTACTGGTTAGGATAGGCAGAAGAAGTATGTTGATGCCCATAGGTTGGATCATTGCTTTTTCATTGGTGATAGGGTGTTTTTGTGAGTGCGTTTGAGGAAGAGCCCCATCCATTATGGGAAAGGCTCTAAGTTGGTGCCATGTTTTGTCAGACCCTTTGAGATCCTTAAGAGGATTGGTCCTATTTCTTATTGACTAGAGTTGCCACCTAGCCTATCACACATCCATAATGTTTCTCATGTTTCTATTTTGAGGCAGTATATTTCAGATGTGACCCATGTGCTTGATTGGGATGCTTTGCAAGTACTAGATGGACAATTTATTTTGGAGCCCATTAGTATCATTTAGCACTAGAAGCTAACCTTGTTAGGTTAGTACATCAAGCAGTTAAGGGTCTAATGGGACCTGAGCAATAAGATCTCTATGACTTGGGAGGATGCTACATGACTAAGGGGATTGTACCCCTATCTTTTTGCTAACTTCTAGGAGTAAGCCTATGCTAGTGAGGGAGGATGTAGTGCCTCTTGTATTTGCAATTTGTACCTTGTCTATTTTGATTTGAGAGATACATGATACTCTTATTATATGTACTTTGTGATGACCTAAAAATTGGATGCTATACTTTAATTTAGTACCATAAATGCCTTACTACTATATTTTTTAGTTTATCATATTTTCATGTTGATGCCATTTTGAGATGATAGTAGATCTCTAAGGATATCTAATTATCTGGTAGCTAAACTTATTTTCTAATTATGTTATGTGATGGATTTTATGCTATGGTGATATACTTCATTCTTGTGTCTTTATGCTTTATGCGAATGTGAGTGATGTAAATGGATTAATTAGTTATTTAATGCAATTTTCTTTGGCAGTGATATTATTATGCAATTGCACTTCATTGTGTGTTTTAATGTGCAGACATTATATCCCTGGCAGTGGCACATGGAGTTAGTGATTCAATTATTCATATTTTACCAATGTCATCCCTGTATGGTGTATGTATCCTTATTTTAATTTTTTAAATTAAACCTTTAAGTGTTTAGTAAATCCGAACTCATCTGCATTATGTGATTAGACCAATGAGTGTGTCTATGCATTTAGAGGTTTACATTATCACAAAAGTTGTTTAGTGATTTCTATGATTTTGGGTTTTCATGTTTTAAATCTTCTTGAATTTAATTTCTATCAACTTTGTTTTAGGTGAATTCTTGTTATGATGAATAAACTATTTTTGTTTGGAATATTTTAGATTCTAGCTACTCTAACTAGCTATTTGTCCTAATCAACTATTCACTCGAAAAGTGAACAAGTATTGAAAAAGAGATTTTATTATTTACTTCTCACCTTTTGAAATTAGAAATTTGGGAGCTTTTCTAAAATCCTCTTCCTAAAAGATTGGATTTATGTCCATTCTGGTAGTTGTGAGTGTGGGATCTTCATGAGGTTGGTCTTGTTGAATCTAGCTCAGGTAGACTTTGCTTTCCCGTGATTTTTGGTAGCTTCAGTGAGCATTTTATTTTATTGTGTAGGTTTCAATTTCTATCCCTTTTTCTGTTAGGTAGGGCCTTCTTGTTTTATTGTTTCTACTTCATTCCATGTTTTTTTTTTTGGTATTCATTTGGTTGGAGGATGAGAACTGGTGTTTTCTTCTATTTTTATTTACTAGTTCTACCCAGTTGGTCGGGTATGAACATTTATTTTTTGGATGGGGGTTTGAGGTTTCACACCATTATGCTGGTTGTTTTTGCATATGGTGTCTAAACAAAAATATTATTAGATTTTTGAGGGTTTTGTAAACATAGACCAAATGGTTTTTATTTTCAAAGTTTTCTAGTTTTTGGGGTTTTTACCTCATTTTGTGTGCCACCCTATTTTCTCAAGTTTTCTTGGCACAAAGTGGGTCGTGGACTTGGATGATCTGTTTGGATGTCATTTCGACCACTATTGTACTTTCAAATTGCATTGGGATGCCTACTACATCTATCCTCCTAATTCTATTTTTGGTTGAGTGACTTTTTGCATTGTTTTCTCATCTAGTCCTTGTGTTATGATCTTCATGATGGTGGTGCAACACACATGAGTATGTGGTCATACATTTATTGAGTGACTTGTGAGTCTTGATATTCTATGGTACTTCTAGAGATAAGATCACTAGGGTTGGGTTGGGAATATGCATGCCTACAGGCACTCATCATTGGATGAGCATGGGTAGGGTAGGGTAGCGTATGGAGGGGGCTTCTATCTTGTAGCCTGGTGACCATTTCCTAGAGGATTGGTAGAGAAATTTTTAAGTGATAACTAAATATAATGGGTGAATGGTAATAAACGTTAAGATAATAAAACAATGCTTTAGTGTGAGAGCCTTCCATTGGGAAGTTCACTCCACACAGATCTGAACTTGGGCTTGTTGATGCCAAGTGACTCTCCATGATGTCAACCCCTACTTAGTGGCCCATTAACTATCTAACTAGG
Organism: Cupressus sempervirens; assembly: GCA_028749045.1. Taxonomy (NCBI): domain Eukaryota; kingdom Viridiplantae; phylum Streptophyta; class Pinopsida; order Cupressales; family Cupressaceae; genus Cupressus; species Cupressus sempervirens. The sequence goes on along the minus strand of CM053793.1, from coordinate 164,893,256 downwards.
ACCTATAGTTTATGCATTATCTATGTGTTGGATTTAATCATCATACTATTTGGTGTGTGTTACCCATGGATGTTTGCTTGTGTGTGTTTGTGGTTGGATCATTATCTCCATCAACATGGTGGGAGTGGACCTATGAGTGTCACATGGTTGGGAGGTATAGCTACCCATATCATTGCTAGAGATTGATGTATAGAGATGGTCTATTGTTCTAGTGTGACCATTTCTAGATGTTCTCACTTGGTACTTTGAGTTCTGGAGTATTCTTTCTTGTGATTTATGTTTTCATTGGGATGCTTGTATAACATGTTTAGATAATGTTAGTTATTGTCACATTTCTTTATAATGATGATTAGCATAAGATAGATGATGGTATCTATTTTGTAGGATTTCTTATGCTTTGTGTTTAGCATGTTAGATTTCTTTATGCTTATGTTGCAACATGTTTTAGTAGTGACATCCCTACATGATAGTATCAATGATCTAATCGGTAGCTTGCGATGTTATGTCTGAGGGATGACTAGGGCCCTTGATGGTCTTATGATGCTATTATGGTTGGGAGGAACTATGTACTTAGTTTAGTTGTTCTGCACATTGCAATGTTGGTTTTAGTTATTGTGATTTTGTTTAAGTACGCTGCAATGTTACCTTCTATAATTTCCCTTTTTAATTTTTAGATGGTTATATGTTGTTTCCATCTTTTAGTAGTGTGTTTGAGTGTTTATGCCTTGAAATGTGGATCTGGTACTCCTCAATGTGGAGGAAATTCATCCCTTAGCTTTTTACCCTTTTTGGTTTGGGCATGTTGTTTTGAGATTTCATGCAAAATTGTGCATCCTTGCGTAAGGATGCAAGATCTCACATGGTGTGTTGGGTTTCTTCGCATTGTTTGGCACTTTCTCTCACAAAACCCAACACTGGTATTGGGTGCTTTGGTTGTTTGGCCAAGCACTTTCTCATGTCACATGATGCACATCCTTGCATGGAAGGCACTTTCTCATGAGGAATGTTGCACATCTTCGCACAAAATCTTGTTAGTCTATGGTCCTTACACTGAAAATAGGGGGCATCTCCACTAGTTTCCAAGGATCAATTTTTGGTGAATATAGTACCCTTTGGGTTTACTTAAATTACCATGGTCTAACTAATATTGGATTCCTTATATTTTTTTCATTTTGGATTTTGGTTTCCTGTTGTGTGTGTGTCAGTTCAGGTAGTGATGTTTAGAGATTCATTGGTTGTCTGGATGATAGTTAGTCTTCTATTATGATCTATGTGATCCATGTATGATGTTTTCATGTGCACTAATACTTTTGTAAAAATATATATATATCTTGGCTTGTATTTGTCTTTGTTTCCAAGGATCTCCAAGTGGGGAATTACATTATGCACTTGAAATATTTAAAACATTTGAAATTTATGCACCTTTGTTATTACAATGAAATCGTAACATCTTAGCCCTAAATTTTCCCTCCTCTGATTATACAGTTACCCCATTTTAAATTGTAGTGTTAGACATGTTGCATTAAGCCTCTTTGATTACATCACAACTTCAAATCATAGCCTTGTAAATGTTTGAAATTCTTTTCCCAATCTTACGAATTTGAAAATGGACCTCCTCGATCTTATGGCAGGTGTGGCATCACCACTATCCATCCTTTGACTTATGATCTTATGATGTATCATAATATCATAGCCTTCAAACTTCTAGCTCTTGACCTCACAATTACCCTTTGAAATTGCCATGTTTCATCCTCCATTTTAATGGTCAAAAAAACACTAATGTCACTATCTTCTTGGCTAGATGGTCCCCTCCACGGATGAATTGTGAGTCTTAAGAGACTTGTGCCACTTAAGACATCTTAATATGAAAGCCTCCATTTGTAGAAATAGCATGACAAAATATCACCTTGCCAATGTGGGATAATCGTCCTTATGGGTTTCTAATAGCCTGCTACCATGCATTAGCCATTGGATCTTATTGCTTGTGATTCCAAAGATTATGACAAGCAAAAAAATGGCCACCCTGGACTACTCCCTTGTTTCATGAACAGATCCAACACTTCTACTACTACCTTTGAAATAGGGCATTGTTACATGATCTGAAGGTTATGAATATTGTGCCATAGACCTCTACGTCCATTTGAAACTTATCCCCCATGTGGTAGCTATCAACATTAGAGGTGATTCGGCAGCCCATTTACCTATCTATTATTTTCTACCCTCCATCTTTTAATACTAGTGGAGGATGTATACTCTTCCTGTGATCTTTTCCCCATGTCATGATTTTTTCTTATTTGCAATTTGTTATGATGGATTGCACTACAATTTCCTCATGTTGTGATGGTCTTCCCCTATTATTGTGCCATGACGTGGTGTGTCCTGCTTCCACCTTACAAACTCTTACTCATCATGAGATGCCTCAATTATTAAATGCCACTCTTAGCCATGGAAAGCCACTCCTCTACATGGTGTGAAATGTTGTTAGTTTTGTATTATGAAGATAAAATACCTTTAAATGGTAGGCACAAAAGAAAGATCGTCATGTTTAAACATTGGCATCTCATGATGAAAAGAATGTGTGATTTAAACTTGCCAGTAACATTTTGGATCAATTACTAAAGCCCTACTAGTGTTGGTGTTAACATTCAACAATAATAATACTACAATTTTTTCTACCCAAACTCATTGTGGAGGAAAATAGCCTTTGGTTTTTTCTTTTTGAATGATGACACCCAATGATCATATTTTTGCATCATATTCCCTTCATTCAAATTTGTCTTTATCAAAACTTTTTCAAACCATTTCTCTCCTTTTTACTTCAAATTATTGAATCTAATTTATTCAATTTCCTATCACAAACATTTAATGATCATAATCATTAAAACATCTTTTGAGCAATTTCACTCCCCAACAGCTTATCAACTTGATGGAATTAGTTGGGCCCCAAAGTGGGTTTGGCTAAAGATTTTTTTTTTTTGAACAAATAACATTACAAACTCATCCATTTATCTTCTCAAAACTATCTAAATTCAAATTCGAGCACTAAATCATCACTTAAAACTTGTTTACCCTATTTTCACAAACTGATATTCGCTGATAGGTAGGCCTATAAGTTGGCTTTAAAAACTGACCCAAATAGATAACTGGGCTCTGAAAGTTGAGATGATGGTTATTTTTTCTAAATTCTTGCATCTTTTTAGACCTCATGTCATGATGAGACCTGGGTCAAAATATGTTGACCATCACAGTTACCCAGTTAAAACTATCTGCAAATAAACATGTTAAAAAAACACAACACAATTGGTTTTAGTTTTGCAAATTGGGCAAACAAATAGTTGAAGGCTTCAAAACCAGGGATTTAGTTCATTACCATAAGGATAATATAAAAAATTTCTTTGGGCTCATGAAAAATAATAGGATGCATTCAGCAAGCATGCAAAGTGGGGTACTCAGACTTGCAGGACTGGAAACATTACTATAAAAGTGTTTTTTGCAAATGGAATGACCATGGGAAAAATGTAGATGAATTCATCAAGGTTTACAAAATGGCACACTTAAATTGTTTTCAAAGTATAATGTAGTGGCATAATCCATTTGATCTAGGCAATCATGGATTATCCTAAATAGGGGTATTGATCAATCTGCATTTTATGACACCAGTAAAAGGTTTTAAATTGCATTTATAATTGCATTTGAAAATTGATCAAATGGATTCATCATAAGCTCAAATATAGAGTGTAGCAAGTGTATGACCTCTAAAATGCAATGAAAAATGAATTTTCTTAGTATGGTCAATTGGTTCAAAGTTATAATAGGTCAAACAGGACCTCCCACATTTCTAAGAAATATGGATTACCATGACAGAGATAAGTAACCAACTTTGAGGGACTCAAAACCTAGTCAAAACATATTGAAATGACTCAAAAATTGAAACATAGGTTCTTTGATATGCATAATAAACAATATCAAAGTAGAAATTCATGAAACATTACTAGGTACAAGATATTTGAATGCAAACTAGGCCTCTTGTCATTGTTTGACAGTTAGGTAAAAATGTAGAAATGAACACTGCTCAAAATAGAACTTCAAGGAATGATTCAAAATGACAATTTATCATTATAGGATGTATAAACATTCTAAATTCAAGTTTTTAGAAACATAAAACACCTCTTAGGCCTAAACATGGTAGCCAAGTACATAAGCATGAAAATGCATTTATAGGGCTCAAAGTGACTCAAAAGTTTAGAAAGGTACTCAAAATGGGAATGCAATTTTGAGTCCCATCAAGGTGCTTTCTTCAAGCCATACAATTATTTCTTGAGTCTACATACTATGTCCTTGTCATCTGTCAAAGGACAACCTTCATGATGTTCTACATATATCTCTTCTTTAAGTTCTTCATTTAAAAATGTTGATTTTGAATTTCTTATATGCTACATATGCTAAGAATAACCTTACTACTTCTATTCTTTCCATAGGATCATAGGTCTCATCATAGTCTATTCCTTCTTTCTATGAGTAACCTCTCCATACCAATCTTGCTTTGTTCCTTACAATTTCTCCTCATTCATTCATCTTGTTTCTGAATACTCATTTTTTTCCTATCACATTCTTGTCTACTGGTCTGGGGACCAATTCCCATGTCTCATTCTTTACTATCTAATCCAATTCCTCTTTCATAGCTTGTTTCTAATAGTCATCTTTACATGCTTCATCTACATTATTTTGTTCAACTTGAGATATAAAACATAGGTCTTCATTGATTATGCTTTTGGTCATCACACCTTTATCTATTCTTCTGATGATATACTCAAGTGGATGATTCTTTATCATATTCTTACTCGAAGTAGGAGTTTTTATCTCAACTCTTGGCTCTGTTGAAGGTTCTAAGCTTTTTTTTTGTCTTAGCTCTCCATCATTCTACAAATCATTGTTAGTCTCAAAGAATAATTCATCATTCCTTGGTTTAGTAACAACATCATCATCTGATTTGTAATCAACTACTCTTTCTTGTATCCTAAATTTGTCATCAACTCTCACATTTTCACTTTCCATAATAGTCTCCAAAACTATTTCTTCTATTACTTTTTCTTCATTAACCAATCTATAATTATTATCATAGTATTTCAAGGATCCTTCCATACTTTCTCTAAATTCTTCAACTTTATCATAAATTAAACTCTTTCTAGTTTTTCTTAATCTCTTAGGACATGTAGTCAAAAAAAGACCAAATTCTTTACGTGTCCAACAAGGAAAAAATTTCATACCTTTTGGTTCTCTCTTCATGAGTAGATCAATACCTTCCTTTATCTTTATGTCTTCTTTAGATCTAGATATATCTTTTCTTGTGCTTCTATTTTGTTGTATACAACAAAAGGATTCTGGATTTGAAAATGCAATGCTTTGTTCTTTACATAAATCTGATAACTCACCAAGAATTTCAATCATCTGGGTGTTGAAATTTTCTCTATTACATGTAGGACTATCTTTCTTGAATATATTCACCATGGATCTCCCAAAGTTGTTAAAATTAATCTTCAAGGACTTGATACCAATTGTTACAAACAATAGTCCACCAATATAACTAAGGAGGGGGGGGGTGGTGAATCAATAATCCAACAATTAAATCATTTACCAACTTTAAACAATCTCATCCATTCAACCAAAGTAAACACCAACCATAAAAAGATGCACATAGACAATTACACCAAATATGTTAACTAGGAAAACCCTTTATCAAAGGGAAAACTCCAATGGGAATGATACCCACAAGATGATATACTAATATAAATATTCCTTGTTAGTGGATGGACCCTACTAGGAGTCTATTACAACATTTAGTACATATGAGTCCCTGTTAGGAGACTTTGAATTTTTTTTAGAAGATTCCAACCCTATTAGGATTTGTGTTAACCCTATTAGGAGTTTTAGAAGACAGAAGGACCCACTGTCCAAACAGCTTATGGGAAAAGATCATCGAGCTCACTATCCAATTGATCTCTCAACTATTCCTTGCAGAATAATTGTATGTGCTTAACTATAACTTCTTTCTTTTGTCCTATCAATTAGACTAATCACTGGCAAACCTTGTAGACCAAGTCACATACCTAGGATCCAAGTATCCAACTTTGGATCACACAATAAAACCTCGGTAATGAAGTTTCCTTCACCTTCATTTTGCACTGCTTAAATTCACATTTTTCTCTTTGTGTTGCTTACTATCATTTGATTCATCCATGCATCCATAAAACATGATAAAATAAAATGTTCTTCCTTTATATCAAATCCATAAAATAATTCCCTAAGTCGACTATTACACCTTCTTAATTATTTATCATAGGACCACATTAAGAACATGTTAAACTTAGTTATAACATTAATCTTATGCCTTGTAACTGGAATATCTTTACATAAACGTGACATTATGATGAGAGAGCTTAGCCATGTTATCACCAACATGTCTTGTTCATATCTTTAACTTTAGCTTCTCACAATAACAACTCAGCTAAGAGATATAACAAGTTTACCAGAACATGCCTTTGTAAACTCTATCTCAGAACAGTCTTCACCAAAACTTGCATAACTTCTTCCAAAATTGATATCTTATGCTTCTGAGGTTAGTTTCATATACTAGACACATATTAGTATCTCCCTTTAACCTTTTTTAGTGGAAATGCTCAACTATCTATCCATAACAACTTGTTTTTCCTATTCTATTCTATCAGAAACCACACAAAAATTCTATGTTGACATCAATGATAAACACAGTCATGAATGTAACATATCATCATGATAATGATGTAATCATATTTCTAAAATACTCCCCCATAGGAATATCATTAGCATTCATGTTTCTAACCATGCATATGTCATACTTAAGTCTTAGGAGAGTTTTACAACATGTCATTCATGCATATGAGTTAATTTCTCCTTAATTTTCTCTCTATGGTGGTTGTACACAAATTAATAAGGGATTGTAAATGTAATGAATTATTATGTTGCAAGATAGAAACCTACAAGATGTAATCTAGACTAGAGATGAATAAAGATTCATTTGTGTATGTAAAATTATGTGTTCTCTTTGAGTTTTGTACTACTCTATTTTTTTGTTTGTGCTATGTTTAGATCTATCCCTATTTTAGATTCTATAATTGCTATTATAGTTGTGTGGAAATATTTGAGGCAAGATAGTATGAAAGTGGATGACAATATTTGGCTATGGAGAGTGTTTGTGAGATTACCTAGACCGCAATATTTTGAAAAAAATAATTGAGCATGTGTAATTTGGGGAATGATGTTTACAAAAGATTGAGATGAAAAAATGAGTGGAGACAATTGATGCTTTATAGATTTTATTGATGAAAGAGTGTAGGTTGTGCTAAGAATCTTACAAAGGAAGATTGAAGATGGAAGTTGAAGGATTATAAATAATTAAGAAGATCTATTTTATGTAGTCCAAGAACATTGATCATGAGCAGAGGTAATTTATTTGTGTAAGATTTTCTATTTATTTCAATGGGGAAGCTAGGAAAGTGATCTGGGGATAAAAATAAGTGAAAAGTAAAATTTCCTCTGCTCTAAGAATTAACATCATTACAAAGTGTTCACAATTTTAACTCCAACACAACTTGAATGGGAAAAATTAGAGTTTAGATGACAAAGTTATGGTCTGTCAAAGATTGGTCAAACTGGGACCATAGGCTGTAAACAGGTGAAAAATAATCATCTCAAATGTGGTCAACAATGGATTTCAAATTAAAGAGTTCATCAAAATCTTTCCAAAGGTTTTCATTTCATTGAAAATGGAATCTATGTGTGGAAGTTATGACGATTTGAATTTTAGGTAATCTCAACGACATCAGCATCATAATGACATAGCACATGGGAAAATTGGTAGCAAAAACATTTTTAGGAGATTCAAACTCATGAGCTCCTTATCTAAATTTTCCAAATTTTATGCTCAACCACATATGCACTTTTCCATTTAAAGGTAAGACATTTAATTTAAACCATTCAAAATCCACCATAAAGCTACACAGGGATTGGCAGGGGTTGAACCCCTAACCATTGATTTCTATAGAATAATTGTATGTGCTTAACTTTAACTTCTTTCCTCTATCCTATCAATCAGATCAATCACTGTCAAACCTTGTAGACCAAGTCACAAACCTTAGGTCCAAGTATCCAACTTTTGATCACAAAATAAAACCTCAACAATGAAGTTTCCTTCACCTTCATTCTGCACTACTCAAATTCACATTCCGCTCTTTGTTTCTTACTATCATTTGATTCATCCATGCATCCATCAAACATGATAAACGAAAATTTTCTTCCTTTATATTAAATCCATAAAACTATTCCTTGAGTTGGCTATCATACCTTCTCAATTAATTATTGTAGGATCACATTAAGAACATGTTACACTTAGTGATAACATTAATCTTATGCCTTGTAACTAGAATAACTTTACATAAATGTAACATTATGATGAGAAAACTTAGCCACATCATCACCAACATGTCTTATTCACAATTTTATCTTTGGCTTCTCAGAATAACAACTCTACTAAGATATATAACAAGTTTACCAGAACATACCTCTATAAACTCTATCTCAAAATAGTCTTCACCAAAACTTGCATAACTTCTTCCAAACTTAATATCTTACACTTCCAAGGTTAGTTGCATATACTAGACACATAGTAGTATCTCCCTTTAACCTTTCTTAGTGAAAATGCTCAACTGTTTATCCATACCAACTTATTTTTCCCACTTTATTTTGTCAAATACAATGACAAACATAGTCATGAATGTAACATATCATCATGATAATGATCTAATAATATTTCTACAATACTCCCCCATAGGAATATTATCACCATTCATGTTTCCAACCATGAATATTTCATACTTAAGTCTCAAGAGAGTTTTGCAACATGTCATGCATGCATGCGAGTTAATTTCTTCTTAATTTTCTCTCTATGATGGTTGTACACAAATTAATAAGAGATTGTAACTGTAATGAATTACAAGATGTAATCCAAATTAGAGATGAATAAAGATTCATTTGTGTATGTAAAAATATGTGTTCTCTTTGAGTTTTGCATTGCTCTATTTTTTTTTCTATGCTATGTTTAGATTTGCCCCTATTTTAGATTCTATAATTGGTATTAAAGTTGTATGGAAAGATCTAAGGCAAGATAGTAAGAATGTAGATGACGATATTGGGCTGTGGAGAGTGTTGATGAGATTACCTAGACTGTGATATTTCAAAAAAAAATTGAGCATGTGTAATTTGGGGAATGATGTTTACAAAAGATTGAGATGAAGAAATGAGTGAAAATAATTGATGCTTTATAGATTTGATTAATGAAAGAGCGTAGGTTGTGTTCAGAAGCTTACAAAGGAAGATTGAAGATGGAAGATTGAAGGATCATAAAGAATTAAGAAGATCCATTTTATGCAGTCCAAGAACATTGATCATCAACAAAGGTAATTTATTTGAGTAAGATTTTCTATTTATTTCTATGAGGAAGCTAGGAAAGTGATCTAGGGATAAAAATAAGTGTAAATTGAAATGTCCTCAGTGCTCCAATAATTAACATCATTACAAAGTGTTTACAATTTTGACTCCAAGGCAACTTAAATGGGCAAAATTAGAGTTTAGATGACAAAGTTATGGCCAGTCAAAGTTTGGTCAAACCAAGACTAGAGGCTATAAAAAGGTGAAAAAATTATCATCTCAAATGTGCTCAACAATGGATTTCATATGAAAGAGTTCATTGAAATCTTTCCAATGGTTTTCATTTCATTGAAAATGGAGTCCATGTGTGGAAGTTATGACAATTTGAATTTCAGGAAATCTCAATGACATCAGCATTATAATGACATAGCACATCGAAAACAAGTGGCAAAATTATTTTCAAGAGATTCAAACTCATAACCTCCTTATCCAAACCATGCACCTTTGCCACTCAACCACACATGCACTTTACCATTTAAAAGTAAGACATTTAATTTAAACCATTCAAAATCTACCATAAAGATGCATGGGGATTGACAGGCGTTGAACCCCTAACCACCACTTTCCAAAATTAAAGTCCCTCCAATGCACCATTTAGCACTTTAGAATACATTGTTATAATCTTATTAATTAAACAATAGCTAGTCACCTATCCTTAGTAAATAAGGATATGGGTTAAAACTAACCCATATTTCTGGATTGAAATCATAACCAAAATATGATAGAGGGGTGAATACAAAGATAAAGTTTGTTAAAAAGGGTTATTTGTGTATTCAATGGTTTTAGCCCATTTTTGGTTAAATTTGAGGTATAAAATGAGGGTAGTGGTCTTTGAAAAATCATCCAGGTGATGAGAGGGAGATTATGATTTTGGAGACTTGGTGATTATTCCTGCACATTGGATAATAATCCTGCAATTGTGCTTGAAGGGAATTATTTCAAAACACTTGTAATTGATTTTTGGAGCTAATCAAATTATTCCTTCTATTGGAGTAGGACCCGAAGACGTAGTCTGACACATGGACAAACTCTGTTATCAATTGTATTTTGTCTCCTATCTCTCTACTCTCTTTCTATTGGCATAAATAGGTATTTACTATTTACATTTACTTAAGTTTACTTAGGTTAATGCATTATTTTATTATTTTACATTATTTTATTATTTATTTTGTGAGACAGTTAAGATTTTTTGTACCTTAATGAGTTGTCATGTTGACAACATAGGAGTACACAACTCTAATTTAGTACATGTTGTCTACAACATTGATTTGTGTGTTACACCCTTGTAGGCTTATCCTCTCATCATCGTACTTACTTTCATGCTTAATGGAGGATAACCCATATCTAGTGGACATGTGCTTGGTTGAGTGACTTATTATGTAGCTAAATCTGAGGCATTCTAGATGTATCTTAGAAGCCTTTATATACAGGCACTCCTAGTGTACTCTAATGTGCATATTGAATCAAATACATTGTTATTCTGATCATACTCCTTTTTGGTCTAAAGTTATGCTTGTGTTTGAGTTCTTAGTTCTTAGGTGAATTTTTTCCTAAGGAAAATTCTTACATGGTATTAGAGTTGAGAGAAATACTCATCACATAGCCATTGGATACCTCGTTGCTTCATCTCTCAAAGAGACCCAATTCAGATCTGGAGCATCTGCAATAATTGGGAGTGTCTAGAGCTGGAGGAAACCTTGCCATTGCATCTGAAATGACAATTCGATGAAGATTAGCTATAAATATGCCTACCCAAGGCCAAAGTCAATCATGAGGTAAAAAAATTTGCAAATTGGAAGCTGAAGGACCCAATTTGCAACTACGGTATGGTCATTTTGCAGATTTAATTAATTTATTTTCAAGATCTACAAATTTTTACAATTTTCATCTATATTATTTTGAAAAAAAAATTCTCAGTCAAGCTAGTCAAGATTTTTTTTTTGTAGAACCAAATTGTCAAATCCTGGCCTTGTGCAAAGGAATATTTTAATTGGCAGGTTCATTATTCAATTTCTGGTTTCATAATATTCCCAATAGTCTACATAATCTAGTGGCACAAGAAAATCCTGGCTTAAATCTAATGCACACATCACCATCAAACACCATATATAATCCCACCAGCAACAACAATACTCACCAGTCAGCAACCCTATACTACTTTCACTATCGTAAGTAGAGTTGTTTGTTTGATGTTCTAGCAACATTTCTTTTAAACCATAGGCTAGCAAATTTTCTATCACATGTGGGATTATTCACAAGCTTTTCTAGTAGACTATCCCTTTTTTTTGGTGACCATAGCCTTGACTTAGGTGTTGTGACTTAGAATCTAGTGCAAATCTTCCATCACCACGTAGTAAACATAGCAGGCAATGAACTAGCCATGTGGACTACTCTACTATTGTGGAACCTACCTTCGCCCAAATCATCACCAATAAATAGCCTCCACATGGCACAATTTTATTGGTTTCTCAGTACACGTGGAACTAAACAATCACTAGCCTAGTCAACACATAGTTATTAGACATGTTAGCAGTGTCATACCTTGACCCATCATCTATCAATATCGTTCTTATGATACCGTATAATGCTGATGTCATGCTAACATCATCACAAGGTCTACATTTTTGCTAGCGTCAACAAACTACTAGGCTAAAATTGACATTCATTTGACTGTCATTCTAAGGCAATTTTGAACTATTATGATGATCATTTGACACTCAAATTTAAGCTAGCAGTTTTCCTGCTAGACCCCTCTCGAGATTTTTTTTTGATCTGGCAGCCTAACTTTGTGAGCTCATAACTTGGTCATCTAGACTCCAAATTAGTTGCAATATTTTTTAAAATTGGGTAGAATTTCTTGAAATTTCCAGTGGTGGTGTTCTTTTCTAGTTCTAGTGTAAGAATTTTGTAGAAATTATATTTTTTAGCAACTGTACCTATTCAATCCTATATTTTGCAACTTCAAACACTCTATATAGGCTCATCTGGAAGAGAAAATAGGTTCTATTATTTTGAAAGTGCATTATTTTTTGTCTACTTTTCATATCTATAGTTAGATTCTATAGTTGTGTGGACAAAAATATCACTTTTAGAACTAGGGCTTTTTATGCATTGTAATACTTTGAGTACTTTTTAGAATTTTTGTACATCCGAGCTATAGTGCTTAATGACAAATTTGGGCATCAAAAGGTAGTTGTAAAAATAAAAATTAGAAAGTCCACTTTGTTCATTTTGACAAGTGGCCCATTGTACATACACTACTTATAAAGTGCCAAAAGCATCTTTTTTGGGGGGGCCTTTTGATTGAGTAAAAGGGGGGGGGTTGTATTGTGTTTTGTGTCTCTCTTTTGTGCTCTTTTCATTTTCTGCATCATGGGTTCACCTAAATGTCTACTTCTAACTTCACATAATTATTCTACTTGGAAAGATATTGCATGGAGTAGATTAAGGGAAATAAGTTATAGTTTGTATGTTGATGGTACAATACCTAAACCCACTAATGCTAAAGAACTCATTGATTGTAAAAAATAAGACCAACAAGTTTTAAGAGCTATCAGAAATTGTGTACATAGAGATCTCTTCTTTCACATTGTCAGTTGTATAGAATCCAAACCAACTTGGGATAAACTTGTAGCATTGTATGGTAAGGTGGATGAGGAAAAGGGATTTCAGATTGAGGATGATCTGCTTCTCTTAGATCCAAAGAACTTTGACACAATTCAAGATTACATCAACAAAGCCAATGAGTATAGAGCATTACTTAAAGATTGTGGAAATCCAATAAAGGAGGACAAGTTGATTCATCACATCCTAAAGAGGCTACCTTCAGAGTATGCTTCATTTGTTTCAAGTTTTAATACTCACAGGTTGACCATGGGAACCGCTTACTAGAAGCCTACATTTGATGCTTTTGCAGAGCTGTTGATTATTGAACAATCTCACTTGATGGATTTAGGACTTCTCATGATATCAAAGACCAAAGCATTGGTGGCTAGTGATAAGAACCAATCAAGTCAAGGAGGGAAAATTTTTAGTAACAACAAGAAGTAGTGGAAGCAAAAATCACAATCTAAGACACAACAATTCTAGACACAACAATCCTCGTCACAGCAAGGCAATTCTTCTTCCAACAAGAAGGGAAGTAATGAAAAGAAGGATAAACTTTTTTGTGCATATTTCAAAAAGCCAAATCATGATGAGCATCATTGCAAGACTAAAATAATCGATGAGTTGGAAAACCTACTCAAGAAGAACAAAATTCAAGTGCCAAGTACTTTCAAGGATTCAACTCCAACCTATTCAAAGGGGAAAGGGCAAGAACTTATGGAAAATTCAAGTTCTTTAGAATGGATACTTGACTCAAGTGTCTCCTACCATATGGGTTCTTCAAAGGGAGACTTTTCTTCATTGAAACAATCACAAGTACCACACATCTTCATGGGAAATTATGCTAAAATGGAAGTTGAAGGAAAAGGACATGTGGAAATGGAAAATGAGGAATTAAAAGATGTTCTCTATATTCCAAACCTTAGCTCCAATCTCCTCTCAGTTTACCGAATCACTCAGCTTGGAGATGGTCACAAAGTTGAGTTCCTTCCAGATTTAGTGATGGTGTGCAGTCTAAGAGATGATTCATTGATTGTAGTGGGGAACGTCAATCATGACAAGAGGCTTTATTCCTTCTCCCACTTTGTGCCTAAGTCTCCTTCTCAAGCCTTGTTAACTCACTCTACTTCACAAATCAACTTATGGCATGAGTGTTTTGGTCATCTTGCCTTCCGCCATCTTCAGCAAATTTTCTCAAAACACATGGTCAAAGGTCTACCTAACATCAACTTTTCTAAGGGTGAGTGTTCATCATGTTTAGTGGATATACATCTTGAGGAGAAGTATGATAAAGGGAAGTCTTCTAGAGCACTAGTTATTCTGTAGTTGGTTCACATGGTTTTAGCAAGTCCTTTTGCAGTGACTTCAGTCAGCCAAGGCTGCTATATCCTTACTTTTGTTGATGACTTTTCACAATTCACATGGGTCTACTTCCTTCATTACAAGCATGAAGTGGTTAATAAGCTTCAAGCCTTCAAGACTCATGTTGAACACAAATCCAAGAAAGCCATCAAGGTTCTATAGATGGACAATGAGAGCGGATATGTGAACATAAGACTCACAAACTTTTGCAAACTTGAGGGGGTTGATCTTCAAAACCCACTAGTATTCAGTTTGCACAAGACAGATGTTACAGCTATGAGGATTAGGACTCTCATGACCATGGTAAGATGCATGATAAAAGCCAAGTCTCACAATCCTACACTTGAAGTTGAAGCTATTAGTAGTGCTACTCACATAATTAACAATTCTCCTAATAATGCCCTAGACAAGAAGACTCCTTCTAAGGCATAGTGAGGCAAAAAACTAGTTCTAAGTCACTTTAGAGTCTTTGGTTGTCTAGCATGGGCAAACCTATCTTTTAGGGAATGCTAAGCACCTAGGTCTTGTACTTTCATTGGTTATGAAGATAATGTGAAGGCATATAGACTTATGGATCTAGAGACTCATGAGATTTTTTTTGAGAAGGATGTACACTTGGAGGAAAGATCACCCAGCCTATCCTCTAATCCTCTCTGCACTTCATACACTATGGAAATTGATAGTGACACCAGCTATAGTGCTTCAACAAATGTTCTATTAATAGTTACAGAAAGAGGTCACATCATCAGTATAGTCCACATGCATATATTGCCACAATGATAGGTCCAACACAATAGGGTCCATGTTGTCTTCCAGCTCCAGCTCTAGTAGATGACTACATAGTAGACATTGCAAGTTTTTTTGTGAAGTCACACACTGTAGACTTGGGAGATAGCCTTGATGATTTACATCTTCTTTTTCATGAAGATGGTCCTTCTATATTTTTTGTGAGGGCTCACTCTGACCCTCATGTCCATTCTCTACATGATCAATCTTTAAAGGTTGGCATGATTGTGGATCCTTATGAACAGCAATTGTCGGAAGTCTCTTTATCAATTGTGGAGATAGATGGCTCTCTAGAATAGGTTCAATAGACATCCTTGCTATATCTACATTCATTATTTTTGGCACAATTGGAAGGGGTGACCATCAGTATCAACATAGGGACACTTAAGTAGGTTTCAAGGCCACCATACATCTTTAGGATTGTACCTTTTCCATTGTTTCTTCCAAAGGGGAGGAACATTATCCAGCATTCATGGAATAGCTTCTTCCTTGGAGCAGCTTTCACTGATAGGCATTCTTCATTTTTATTTTTATTTCTTTTGTGCAAGAGGGGGGACTAGCTTGTCTCTCTTCCTCTTCTTTCTTATGGGATGGGGACTTTTTCCTCTTATGAGGTCTTGTTCTTCTCATTCTTCACTATTGTATATACTAGATGTATGTCGTAATGGGCGGGTCTTGATTACTCCATCCATCCATGCATCTTGCTTTTCATCTCTCTTTTTGGGGGAGGGTATTTCCCATGAGGTTTTCCCTCTTTCTCTAGTTTATGAGAGATTTCATTTTCATTATGTACATGGGTACCTAACATGGCCTAGTAGTCGAGACCCATCATGCATTTTAACTTAGTTTTCATAAGCTTAAGGGAATTCTCGTAAGTTGCACTTAAGGGAGGGTGTTGGTGTAAATATGTATTTACTATTTACACTTACTTAAGTTTACTTAGGTTAATACATTATTTTATTATTTATTTTGTGAGATAGTTAGGAGTTTGTGTACCTTTTTGAGTTTTTCTGTTGACAACACAGAAGTACACAACTTTAATTTATCACATGTTGTCTACAACAAAATTTGTGTGTTACACCCTTGTAGGCTTATCCTCTCATCATCACACTTACTTTCATGCTTAATAAAGGATAACCCATATCTAGTGGACATGTGCCTATTTGAATGACTTATCATGTAGCTAATTCTGAGGCATTCTAGATGCATCTTAGAGGCCTTTATATACAGGCACTCCTAGTGTACTCTAATGCACATATTGAATCGAATACATTATTATTATGATCATACACCTTTCTGGTCTATAGTTGTGGTTGTGTTTTAGTTCTTAGCATTGGACACAATTGTTAATTGTGTATTGTTTTTGATGTTACACAAATGTCATATCAGCCATCAGACAAAGTCTACTGAGCTCAAACGGTTAGCAAAGAAACTTACAATGTCTATTGAACGTTCCTGAATAGTGCAAAGGAAAGTTAGCTCTTACCGAGCTTACTCAGGCATCAAAGGATTCTATAGCAAAAATTTAATGTTAACTAAGCTCCCAAGGTTAACAAAAGGAAAGATAATGTCTACCGAGTTGACTCAGTCATCAAAAAGAAAGTTAGCTTTTACCGAGCTAACTCGGTAAATGAAGGAAGGTCAGTGTTTACCGAGTTAACTCGATCTTCGAAGGAAGTTGCAAGGTTTGTAGTGATTACCAAGCTTCACTTGGTTAACACTGGAGAAACTATTCTAGAGCAGTGGTCACCAAGCTAGGTTGGGCAACAAAGAATTTTATTATTCTAAAGAATTAAGTTTAATTATTTTGTGCAATGTTTGTAGTCGAATGATTTATGTTTTTCAGTTGTTGTAACTTGTAATTGAGCCGACTTGACAATTTGTAAGGTATATATGAAAGGTCAAATTGTGAATTCATAATATGTAAGATTTTGGATGCATAAGAGTGTGAATGTATGGATATGGAATGAGAAAATATTGAATATATGAGCAAATGTTGAAGAAGGATTAGATATGCTTATGGAGCTGCAAAGTTATATTCGATCAGTGAAGATCTAGTAAAGCAGAATAGAGATCTGTATTCAGCAAAGATAAGTTGCATATATTTTAGATCAATTCATTGTTGCTTTCTAATCATTGTAACAGTGATTCAAAATCTCTTAACAGAGTTGGTTTAATAGCCATTTTGTAAATCCTCTAACAAGGTGATAATTCAATTGAATTGTTCTAAAGACCTCTGACAAGGCCACTTCTAATAGGGTGATTAAATCCTCTAATAGGGTCACACCTAACAATGTGTTTTGTAACCTTTAATAGGGTTGGCTCCTAACAGGGCTCACTTCAGAAGAGTGAAAATTGGTAACTAGTTACTTGGTGGTTTTTCCCAAATTGGGTTTCCACGTTAAATCTGGTGTCTCTTGTGTTCATGTTATTTCTTTATGCATGCATGTTAATCACTTTAAATGCTTAATAATTTAACAAAACATCTATCAAATTTTAGCATTTATTTGTGTGGTTACTGAGTATCAGCAGAAACTATATTTTAAGACATCTAAGGACCTGTAGATTTATTTTTGTGGTAACTGATTCACCCCTCCCCTCTTAGTTACTCCATCTCTATTTTGAACAATTGGTATCAGAGCTCTTGGTGCTTGCAGGATAATATTTCAAGGATCTAAGCTAAAGATCAGGATGTCTTATAAGAGGGAAATTCCAAGACTTAACAGGGACAACTTCTCAGCATGGCAAGGGTTGATGAGACTTCGTCTGGCTTCTATTGGAGATACAGGACTAAAATACCTTGATGAAAAATATGTAGAGCCAGCTGGTACACTATCTGTCAATGATATTGCTAAAAATGAGACCCACAACATTATGATGATAGATATAGCATCTGCTCTGAGTTATGAAGAATTTGATGATATGAAGGACTGCAAATCTGCTTTTGAAATGTGGGAAAATTGAAAGAAATCTATGGAGGAGATGATAATGTTAGAAGAGCCAAAGCAGAAAGTCTAAGAGGACAATTTGATCAAATGAGGATGAGAGAGGATGAAAACCTTGCAAAATATGTTGAAAGAGTCAAAGCATGTGTCAGTGCAATCAAAGCATCTGGAGGAGATATCAAGGAAGAGACAATTATAAGTAAAGTTCTTAGAACTCTGCTTCCCATTTATGTAATCAGAGTTTCTGCAATTCAAGAAAGAAGATGCGAAGCAAATCATAAGATAAATCTAGAGGCTATAGTTGGAAGATTGACTACATTTGAACTAGAAAACTTTGATAACTATATTCCAGCTTCCAAAAACATTGAATCAGCATTTGAAGCCAAACTTTCACTCAAGGATAAAGGCAAAAAGAAATCTCAGTCAGAAAGTGAAGATGAATTAAACCAAAGGTCAGACAGAGGTGGAGAATTCATTTCACATGAGTTTAATAACTTTAGCATTGAAAGAGGAATCAAAAGATAGGTATCAGCCCTTGGAACACCCCAGCAAAATGGAATAGCTGAAAGAAGGAACAAATCCATCATGGATTGTGCAAGAACTTTAATGATTGAAAAGAGAATTGCTATCAAATACTAGAAGGAAGCTATCAGCACTGTAGTTTATACCCTAAATCGAGTACAGCTGAAGAAAGACTCATTCAAAACCCCCTATGAGTTATGGTATGGCTATAAACCTAATGTAAGATACATTAAAGTATTTGGAAGTAAATGTTACATTTTGAAAGAATCTAGAAAAGGAAAATTTGATGTGAAAGGTGATGAAGGTATATTCTTTGGATACTCATGCAAAAGTAAGGCATATAGATGTTTGAACTTGTCTACTCACAAAGTCATAAAAAGCGCACATGTGAAAGTTGATGAGTTTGTAGAAAGGATTGAAGAAGAAAGCAAAAGGGAACTAGAAGATTATAGAAGGTTTATCTTCATTGAACCTAATATAGTACCAGTTACATCAGAGAATCAAGAATCTTCTACTCTCGAGTCATCTATAACCAAGTTACAAGAAGTTCAAACCAAGTCATAGCAAATCAAGTTAAATTTAGTATCTACCGAGCAAGTATCTATTGAGGAAGTGTCTATCAAGTCTGAAGGACCTGAGCCAGCATCTACTGAGCAAATATCTATCGAGCTAGAACAGACAAAACCTAAAGTTGAAATGCAAGAGGATAATAATGAAATACATTCAAAAGGAAAGGAACCTATATTAGCTAAATATGCCAGGAGACATCATTCAGCAGATCAAATCATTGGAGACAAATTTTAAGGAACCATGACAAGAAGCAAGTTGAAAGGTACTTGTTTACTTGCTGATTTTGAACCTAGAAATATCAAAGATGCTTTAGAAAATGATAGTTGGATTGAGGCTATGAATGAATAAATAGAGAAAATAGAGAAAAACAAGACATGGACTCTTGTACCCAGGCCTAAACATAAAAATGTCATTGGAATCAAGTGGGTATTTAGAAACAAGTTGGATGAAGATGGTAAGGTATCAAGAAACAAAGCTAGACTAGTATGCGAAGGATATGCTCAAGAAGAAGGAATAGACTATGGAGAAACTTTTTCTCTTGTTGCAAGATTGGAAGGAGTCAGAACCTTACTAGCATATGCTGCTCACAAAGGATTCAAAGTTTATCACATGGATGTCAAGTCGGCATTCCTCAATGGTATCCTAGATGAAGAGGTTTAGATTGAACAACCTGAAGGTTTTGTTGATCCAGATAAGAAGAACATGGTCTGCAAATTACACAAGGCATTGTACCGTCTAAAATAAGCTCCTAGAGCATGGTATGAAAGATTGCATAACTATCTTATTCAGATTGGTTTTCAAAGAACTAATGATAACAGTAGCTTGTATATTAAGGAAGGACCAGATAATAAGATTGTCTTGGCAGAAATATTTGTAGATGATACTATTTTCACAGGGAATGATGATCTATGCAAAGAATTCTCAGAACAAATGAACAAGGAATTTGAAATGTCTATGTTTGGTGAGATCAAATTCTTTGTTGGTCTTCAAATTCAACAGAATAAAAATAGTATCTACATCACTCAATCAAAATACATCAAGGAGATATTGAAAAAGTTTGGAATGGAAGATTGTAAACCAGTTGGGACTCCTATGTGTACCGGATTAAAACTTACCAAGGAAGATGAATCAAAAGAAGTAGATCAAACATTGTATAGATCTATGATTGGAAAGTTGCAGTATTTAGTTCATATTAGGCCAAATATTTCCCTTGCAATTGGTATTGTAGCAAGATTTTCAGAAAAACCAAGAAAAAATCACATTATGGAAATCAAAAGAATAATGACATATTTGAAAGGAACTGAAGAGTATGGTTTATGGTATAAGTTTGGAGGTAATCTGGATTTGAAAGTGTTTACTAATACTGATTGGGAAAGAAATCTTGATGATAGAAAAAGTACAAGTGGAAGTGCATTCTTTCTTGGAAAGAGGTTGGTTTCTTGGACAAGCAAAAAAAATAGAATTTTACATTTCAATCTACAGCAGAGGCAGAGTATGTTGCTGCAGCAGTAAACTGTTCTAATATTGTTTGGTTTAAACAGTTGTTGGAAGGCATGAAGATGGAAATCAAAGAACTAGTTGTTATGTTTTGTGATAATACAAGTGCAATCAACATATCTAAGAATCTAGTGATGCATTCCAAAACCAAGCACTTTGCAATAAAATATCATTTTGTCAGAGAATTGGTGCAAGATAAGGAGATCATATTGGAATATGTTCATAAAAAGGAACAAATTGCTGACATATTCACAAAACCATTACCTAAGGATGCATTCTTGTATCTAAGAGGTAAGTTAGGGTTCACTCTCCTATCTGAAGTTCACTAAAATAAAGTTGTAGTGATGCATCAACTCATACGAGGTTGAAGATCTATCAGTTGATGCTTCATAACCAGGAAATATTGCATGTGAATCAGTACTAAAGGTACACTAAAATTCATTTGAGTTGAGTTTTCTTTGGCATGTGTTGTCAAAGAAGGACAGTTTTACTGTCATATCTCTCTAAAATTTGTTTAAGATAAAAGAGTTTGCCATGTAATTCCTTCACAGAGGGAGATTACTATAAGAGGGAGAGTTTTTCTATCTTAGAGGAAGAATTGTTATGTTGACATATTGTGTTGCCATTTAAGAGAAAGACTTGTTTTTAAATTTCATTCTACTATGACATGTTGTGTTGCCATCAATGCCAAAGAGGGAGATTGTTGGATACAATTGTTAATTGTGTATTGTCTTTGATTTTACACAAATGTCATATCAGCCATCAAACAGAGTCTATCGAGCTCAAACGATCAGCAAAGCAATTTACAGTGTCTACCGAATGTTCTTGAATAGCACAAAGGAAAATTAGCTCTTATCGAGATCACTCGGGCATCAAAGGATTCTGTAGTAGAAAGTTAATGTTAACCGAGCTCCCAAGATTAACAAAGGAAAGATAATGTCTAATGAGTTGACTCGGTCATCAAAAAGAAAGTTAGCTTTTACAGAGCTAACTTGGTAAATGAAGGAAGGTCAGTGTTTACAAAGTTAATTCAGTCTTTGAAGGAAGCTGCAAGGTTTGCAATGATTACCGAGCTTTACTTGGTTACCATTGGGGAAACTATTCTGGAGTAGTGGTCACCGAGCTAGGTTGAGCAGTGAAGAATTTTATTATTCTAAAGAATTAAGTTTAATTGTTTTGTGCAATGTTTGCAGCCGACTGATTTATGTTTTTCAATTGTTGTAACTTGTAATTGAGCTGACTTGACAATCTATAAGGTATATATGAAAGGTCAAGTTGTGAATTCATAAGATGTAAGAGTTTGGATGCATAAGAGTGCAAATGTATGGATATGGAATGAGCGAATATTGAATATATGAGTGAATATTGAATATATGAGCGAATGTTGAAGAAGGATTAGATATGCTTATGGAGCTGCAAAGTTATATTCGATCAATGAGGATCTAGTAAAGTAGAACAGAGATCTGTATTCAAAAAAGATAAGTTGCATATATTTCAGATCACTTCATTGTTGCTTTCTAATCATTGTAACAGTGATTCATAATCTCTTAACAGAGTTGGTTTAACAACCATTTTGTAAATCCTCTAACAAGGTGACAATTTAGTTGAATTGTTCTAAAGACCTCTGACAAGGCCACTTCTAATAGGGTGATTAAATCCTCTAACAGGGTCGCACCTAACAGTGTGTTTTGTAACCTTTAATAGGGTTGGCTCATAATAGGGCTCACTTCAGAAGAGTGAAAATTGGTAACTAGTTACTTGGTGGTTTTTCCCAAATTGGGTTTCCACGTTAAATCTGGTGTCTCTTGTGTTCATGTTATTTCTTTATGCATGCATGTTGATCACTTTAAATGCTTAATAAGTTAACAGAACATCTATCAAGTTTCAGCATTTATTTGTGTGGTTACCAAGTATCAGTAGCAACTATATTTTAAGACATCTAAGGACCTGTGGATTTATTTTTGTGGTAACTAATTCACCCCTCCCCTCTCCATTACTCCATCTCTATTTCCAACACTTAGTTCTTGGGTGAATTTTTCCCTAAGGAAAATTCTTACACTTTCTTTCAGTCATTACCTTGTTATGCTAAGTTGTGTTAATCTTCTAATTAATGCTTTGAATTAACTTTATGAAATAATATTAAGCATTCCTCTATACTAGTTGTAGATCCTAATCAGATCGAATATGGTATCGGAGCTCTTGTGTGACTAGTATTGCAGAATTGAATGCTAACAAGATCTAGGATTGAGAAAGGTGAAGGAAAGCTCAAGGAATACAATCTTGAGATTGGAAAATGAAGGACGAAACCATTGTCACAAATGGCAGACAAAGGTGTTGGACAATTTTTTCAAGGTAAAAGTATCCAGATGACTCTTCAAAATCTGTAGACAACGGTAGAAGTTTTGATATAGGAAAAAGAAGAAAAGATGTGAAGAAGTGCAACTAGGAAGGACAAAAGGAAAAAGAAGGGAGGTAATTGCGATCCTCCAAACACACCTCCCTCTTCTCCTTCTTCTCCCTCTTCTCCTTCTTCCCCCTCTTCTCCTTTTTCTACCCATTCTGAGTCTTCTAACATTTTTAAGGGTGGACATAAGTCTCAAATCAAGTTGGATGTAAAGTTTGACTTACCAAAGTATTGTGGGGAGTTAACTGTCGATAAATTAGATGACTAGATTTAGCAAGTAGATGTCTATTGTAGAGTTCAAAACCTTGTAAATGATGTTGATAGAATTTAGTTAACCACTCTTCAGTTAGGTGGTGTAGCTCTAACCTAGTAGGAGAGTATGACTTAGGATGAAACTTCACAACATGGTAAGTTAAAATTGTCTTGGTTAGAATTTGTTAGTGCTTTAAAAAAGCAATTCTATCACCTAGGCCATATGTAATAGTTAATGATCAACTGGCAACATTTTAGGGAAGGGAGAGGTCAAACTGTCTAGGAGTACACCCATGAATTTCATAAAATGGCTATTTTATTAAATGTCCCATTGTATACCCAGGACACTTTACTCAAGTATATAGGTGGTCTTCATTCTTACCTAAGGCATTCCATTCTCATTCTAAATCCTTGTAATTTGGATGAAGTATGTGTCTAGGAAAAACATTTAGAGTCAAGAGGTAAGGGGCCATCTAAGTTTGAGGAAAAGTCCAAAGGAAAAGGATAGGGTAAAAAGATAGCTACAATAAAGAAAGAGGGTGAGAAACCCACATGCTCACATTGCAAGAAAGAAGGGCATGATGATTCTAGATGCTAGAAGTTGCATCCTGAAAAGAGGCCAAAGCGATTTGGTGGAAATAAAGGCAAACAAAAGACTACTACTATAGTTCAACGGGATCTTGGATCTGAATCTAGGGTTGAAACACAAATCATTGCCACCGAGATCCAAGGTAAAGGAAAAGGTATTTCTCTCTCATCAACTACTAGTCCATCTAGCATAAGTTCAAGTACAAGTAAAGAATCTTCTCCTAAGTATGATAAGCAAAGGAATGAATTATTTCATATTCAGGTTGTTATTAAACATACTAAGGTTGATACTTTGTTTGATATAGGTTCTCAAGTTAATTTGATATCTGAAGAAGTTGTTAAAAAGCTTAACTTGACTACAACATCTCATCCAAAACCATACCCTCTTGGATGGGTTTGCAATGATGCACAATTACAAGTAACTAAGCAATGTAATTTGAGATTTTCTATCACTGAAAACTTTGTAGATGAGCTAGAAGCTAACTTAGTCTTGCTACACATTTGTGGTCTTGTACTTTGGAGTCCCTATTTGTATGACCATCAGGCTATCTTCTATAGGGGGGAAAATAAATATCATCTCTTTAAAGATAAATTTGAATACATTATATGGGCACATAAGATAAAGACTGATTTGGCACTAGTTAATGTGGGTTAGATGAAAAGGTTAGTCAACTCTAGTAAGAATTGTGTGTTGATGATTGTAAAAGCCAAAGAAGATGAAACATCTGAGGCATTTAAGGGATGTGATCCAAAACATAAATTTGAATTGGTCAAAGTTGTTTCCACCTATGATGACTTGTTTTAGGAACTGAAGGAATTGCCTCCTAAAAGAGAGATACAGCATGAGATCCAGTTGTAGTTAGATGCACCACTTTCTAATATTGGCATGTACCATTATATCAGTCTTGCAAAAGGAATAAATCAAGAAGCAAGTTTAGGAGCTAGTCGAGAAGGGAGTTATCCATCCTAGTACCTCTCTTTGTGGTTCTCCTATTGTGTTAGTTCCAAAGAAATATGGGACTTGGAG
Source organism: Cupressus sempervirens (assembly GCA_028749045.1). Classification (NCBI taxonomy): domain Eukaryota; kingdom Viridiplantae; phylum Streptophyta; class Pinopsida; order Cupressales; family Cupressaceae; genus Cupressus; species Cupressus sempervirens. The sequence goes on along the minus strand of CM053793.1, from coordinate 164,868,175 downwards.
AATGTGCGTTGACTACAAGGCACTAAACAAGACAACGGTAAAGAACAGGTACCCTCTTCCTAGAATAGATGATTTATTTAATCAGTTGAAAAATGCAATTTATTTCACTAAGCTAGACTTACATAGTGGATATCATTGTATAAGAATTGTAGAAAGTGATATTTGGAAAACTGCTTTTAAGACAAAATAGGGACTTTATGAGTGGCTAGTTATGTCATTTGGGCTTTGTAATGCTCCAGCTACATTCATGAGAATCATGAATGATGCTTTCATCCTTTTATTGATGATTTTTTCATAGTCTATTTAGATGATATTATTTTATTTAGTAAGTCTTGGGATGATCATATAATTCATGTAAAGAAAGTATTTGATATACTGAGAAAAGGAAAACTTTTTGTAAAGATGTCTAAATGTGAGTTTGTTGAGACATCCTTAGTGTACTTAGGCTATGTTGTAGGAAATGGTCAATTGAAAGTAGATCCTGCAAAGGTTGAATGTATTGTAAAATGGCCTAAGCCAAGTATAGTTACAGAATTCAAGAGCTTTTTAGGTGTAGTCTAGTACTGGAGGAAGTTCATTGCAAACTTTTCTTATATTGCATCACCATTGCAAGCACTAACTAGTACCAAGGCAACTTTTCAGTGGGAAGGTCCACAACAAAAGGCTTTTGACACTTTGAAGGAAAAGTTGACCACTGCACCAGTTCTAGCTTTACTAGATTTACATAAACCATTTGAGATAAAGATAGATGCAAGTGGGTTTGCAATGAGACCTATATTAATGTAAGGAGGTAAACCAATCTATTACCACTCTGAAACTTTTTTAGGAGCAGTAAATAACTATCCCACTTATGATAAGGGACTTTATGCTTTAGTTTAAAGTGTTAAAAAATGGAAGCACTATTTAATGGGGAAAGAAACTGTAATCCAATCTAATCACCGATCACTTCAATATTTGCACTCACAGTCTAAATTGCAACAAAGTAGGCACTTTAGGTGAATGGAATTTCTACAACAATTTTATTTGGTTATTAAGTATAATAAGGGTACACATAAAAAAGTATTAGACATGCTCTCTAGACCTCCTATTATGAATTCTTTGATAATTCTTAAATATAATTCTATGCTTCAAAAAAAAAATTAGGAATAGTATGCTAGTGATGGGAACTTTAAGGATATCTATGCAACTTTAACCTAGCGTAAACATGTAGAATAGAAAGACTATTATGTGCAGAATAACTTATTGCATCACTTGGGAAAATTATGCATTCCTAAAGATGAATAAGCATAGGTAATTCATGAAGTGCATGCCTCTTTGATTACAAGACAATTCAAGGTAAGAAAGACATTGGTTTGATTGCAAAAATATTGTTACTGGCCTTGTATGCAAGAAATTGTCACTAAGTCTATAAAAGGATGTGTAATGTGTGCAACTAGTAAACCAAGTAATAGTAAATTGGGGTTGTACACACCATTACCTATACCATCCTATCCATGAGAAAGTGTGTCTATGGACTTTGTGAGGGGTTTACCTATGTCTATGAAGGGTCATGATTATTTTTATGTAGTAGTTGATTAGTTTAACAAAATGTGTATTTTAATGCCATGTAAGAAGCAAGCCACTTTTGAACTGACAGCTCATTTGTACTTTCAATTTGTATGGGGTTCATTTTGGGTTACCTACTTTTATTGTATCAAATTGAGATTCTCGATTCTTGGGGGAATTTTGGTGATCTTTTTGGGGACTCATGGACACCAAGCCCAAAAAGAGTATAGCCTTCCATCTATAGACCAACAGATAGATAGAGGTTGTCAATAGGATAGTTGTTCATCTACTTAGAGGTTACTGTAGTAAGCATCCTAAGTTGTGGGATGAAAGTCTTCATTATGTGCAACATGCTTACAACCATGTGACACACTCTTCTACAAAGAGATCTCCTTTTGAGACTTGCTTTGATTATTTGCCTACAATGCCAATGGCTTTTGCTTTCGGGAAGAATGATATTATTGATAGATGCTATAATGTAAAAAAGGCTTTAAAGTTCATCCAGAAGGTCCAAGCAATCCATCAGGTAGTAGAAGCATAGTTGGAGTAGAGCCAAGAAAAATACAAGGCTTGCCATGATAAGCATCACATCAATCATCAGTTCCAAGTTGGTGATAGATTTTGGTTACATATTAGCAAGGAAAGAATGCAAGGTGAAGGAAGGAAGCTCAAGCCTATTAGGTATGGTCCTTTTGAGATCTTGGAAAATATTGGTACCAATGCTCTCTGCCTTAATCTTCCTCCATACATGAAAATTTACTCAATTGTCAATGTTGAGAATCTGAAGTTGTACATGAGCCTCCAATGATCTTGGATGAAGATATCAGTATTTAGATTCCATCAGTTAACAATCTTTTGCTAGAGTATTTTTCAGAATTGCTAGAAGATGTTATCCTAGACAAGAATGTCAGAACTTCATGAATAGGACTAATTGAATACATCCGAGTGGGATTGAAGGGGATGTATCCAAGCAAGGTAAGATGGGTGGAGATTGGTAAAGTGAGGGAACTATACCCTCACCTACTTTCTAAGTAATCAAACTTTTGGAGGTCCAAAAGCTCTTTAGTGGAGAGGCTTGATCTGGGGGAAAAATAAGTGAAAATTGAAATGTTCCCAATGCTCCAAGAATTAACATCATTACAAAGTGTTCACAATTTTCACTCCAATGCAACTTGAATGAGCAAATTTGGAGTTTAGATGACAAAGTTATGGCTAGTCAAACTGAGATCAAAATCTATAAAAATGTGAAAAAATAATCATCTCAAAAGTGGCCAACAATAGATTTCAAATGGAAGAGTTCATCAAAATCTTTCCAACGATTTTCATTTCATTGAAAATGGAGTCCGTGTGTGGAAGTTATGACAATTTGAATTTCATGTAATCTCGATGATATCAGCATCATAAGGACGTAGCACGTGGGAAAATAGGTAGCAAAAATATTTTCAAGAAATTCAAACTCATAACCTCCTTATCCAAACTGTCCACCTTTGCCGCTCAACCACGCATGCACTTTTCCATTTAAAGGTAAGAGATTTAGTTTAAACCATTCAAAATTTACCATAAAGATGCATGGGGATAGGCAGGAGTTGAACCCTTGACTGCCGCTTTCCAAAATTTAAGAATTTTATTATTTAAACACTAGCTAGCTACTTGTCCTTAGTAAATAAGGATATGGGTTAAAACTAACCCATATTTCTGGACTAAAATCATAACCAAAATATGATAGAGGGGTGAATATGACGATAAAGTTTGTTAAAAAGGGCTTTTTTTGTATTTAATGGTTTTAGCCCATTTTTAGCTAAATTTGAGGTTTAAAATGAGGGTAGTGGTCTTTGAAAAACCATCTAGGTGATGAGAAGGAGATTATGATTTTGGAGACTTGTTGATTATTCCTACGTATTAGAGATTAATGTTGCAATTGTGATTGAAGGGAATTATTCCTACACATTAGAGATTAATGTTACAATTTTTCTTGAAGGGAATTAATTCAAAACACTTGTAATTGATTTTTGGAGCTAATCAGATTGGTCCCTCTATTAGAGCAGGACCTAGAGATGTAGTTCAACCTGTGGAAAAACTCCATTACCAATTGTGTTTTGTCTCCTATCTCTCTACTCTCTTTCTTTTAGTCATTACCTTATTATGCTTTGTTCATTTAAGCATTTAAGTTGTGTTAATTTGCTAATTAATGCTTTGAAATTAACTTTATGTAATAATGAACTAAGCATTCCTCTGTAATAGTCCTAGATCCTAATTAGATCAAAAAAAAGTAAAGAAAGAGAATGAGAATTTCATTAGGGAAAAAGATTGTTTGAAAGATGAATTGGAAAAATTGGAGAAGTCTAAATTAGAATTAGTGGAGAGTTTGAAAATTTTGGGAAAGGAGAGAGATAAATATTTATGTCAAATTGAGAATCTTTAAAAAGATGGTAAAAGGATAAAGGAGGAAAACGTAATTGTTGACATTATAGTCAAGTTTGTTTATTAGTGACACACACTTATTCAAAAAGCTAACCATTACCGATCTTATTGTGTAGTTAACAATGTTAACCAAGCAATTTGGGCTCTACTGAGTTTTGCAGTTGCTACCGAGTTCTAGGAACATCATTTAGTTTGCTCTGAGTAGTATCTACCAAGTTGGTGATTGTCACTGTAAACTGAGCTTCATAGTGTTTACTAAATCTCTTAGCACAAACTAAGTTCTACATTGGTTACCGAGTTCACATTTTTAGTGATGTGAATCTAGTGTTGACTAAGCTATGCAATGTTAACCAAGTGATTTAGTTTATACTAAGCTTGTAGTGAGAGTGTTGACCGAGCTATGTAATGTCAACCAAGTGATTCATTTTATATGTCAAGTTTTGTAGTGTTCATTGAGTCACTAGTGTAGACCAAGTTTAGACTACTTGGAAGTGATCAGTATTAGCTAAGCTTCTATGTCTACCGTTTGCATGATCATTCTAATCACTAACAATGGTTTCTAAGTTTTAGAAGCTCACCGAGTTTATCCTCAAAACCTGAGTACCTACAGTTGGGCCGAATTTGTGTATTTTGGTGAAACTTGTATTGTACCTAACTTTGATGAATTGTAAATTGGATTGGTATATATGTAATGTATTGTATTGTATAACATCCAAAGATATAGAATGTAACAAGTAGTAAGAAGTAGAAGTGTGAAATACAAAGACTACAAGTAATATAAGGAGCAAAGATTTATCTATCACAGCAAGGTGATCAGTACACTCAAAGGGTATCTCAGTTAGCAAATCATAGTTGCAGATCAGAGATTAGCCACTAGTTCCTCCTAATAGGTGGAATAGTTAAATCCTTTCACAAGGTAGACCTAACAGTCTTTTGTAAAATCGAATTACCAAGTGTATACTTTATTGTATGTTTGTAAATCCTTTTACAAGGTGGACCTAGCAGTCCTCATTGCTCCTAATGGGGAAAATCATCAAAAGTGATCATTATAAGCCTTTATAGGCCAACATTATACTATAGTACTAAAGCTTGTGGGTATCATTCCCACCCCATTTCTACTTTCTATTTGGCAGGTTTTTGGGTCACCATATTGTGTGTCAAAGTGCTATGAATGTTTTAATGCTTTCAATTTTTTCATGCATGCAATTAAATTAGAATATTCATAAAGGATTAATTGGTATATAAAGATTAAGTTTTAATAGTTACTAATTCATCCCTCTCCTCTCAATAACTTAGCCTATCAAATATTTCCAACAATTGGTATTAGAGATTTATGGTTCTTAGAGAAAAATTTTAATAGATTGAGTAAAGATCAGAGGTAATGGAGGTATTTAAACTTAATAAGCCTATTGACAATGAAAAGATAGATTTTGAATTGGCTATTGGGAAACTTAAGAAAGAAAAGGAGCAACTCTCTCAATCCTTGAAAAGAAGAAAAGATATTGCAATACAGATGAATGAAAAACTCTACATTGAAGAAAGAATTGAAGACATCCATTCAGAAAATAATTCAGATGAAGTTAATGAAGCAATCAGATTACTATTGGAAAAGAATTGTACACTTCAAGAAGAAGTAAGGATACTGAAAAGAGAATAAGAAATTTAGTCAATGAGATTATGTGAAGTCATGGAAGAGAAAAAAAAGATAAAAGAATAAATAGAAGGAAAGAATAATGAAATTCAGCATCTATCCCTTCAACGGGAAGACTTTATTGATCAACTTACTAATGCAAATGAATAAATCATGGATCTGAGATCAAAGAATGAAAGATTACAAAATGATCTAAACACTAAAAATCAAACCAATGAGAGGATAATGAAATCTCAAGCAGACATGGATCAATTAAATGAGCAAAGTCAATATAGATAGAAAGGAAAGTAAGAATTGGATATATAGGAGAAGGTGAAACATCCAAATAAGGAGCTCAAAGTAATCAAAGACCTACTTGCAGTCATTGTGGTAATTTAGGGCATACATTAAACAAATTTTGGAGAAATGGTAAAGCTAAATTTAATAAAAAATGCTACAATTGTAGTAAGCATGGTCATAGAGTTAATGAATCCAAAGAGAAACCTTAATTTGAAGGCAAATGTCACAAATGTAAGAAGCATGGGCACAAATATTCTGAATGCAAAACCAAGATATTGAATCCATCAAAACAAATTGTAAAACCTATATTTGGTTGGAACTACAACACTTAGTGTAGATTTCATTACTATGGAGAATTTGGACACATTGGAATAAATTGTGTAAAACATCACATGAGGACAAGAGACACCACTAGAAGATGTTTCATTTGTATAGAACTTGGTCATCTTGCCAAGAACTATATGAATACTGGAAGAATTGAAGATGAAAAGAAGGCCAAGGTTGATAACATCAGAAAGCAGATGAGACAGTAGTAGATTTCAAAATCTTCTGAGAATGCAAGTCCGAGCAATGAAGAAAATGTCACTTAAGAATTGGGTGACTCAAGCACTTCTACTCAATCTCTCACAAGGATAACTAGAACTAAGATTCTAAAGCAAACATCCTACATCGATTCTAGTTAGCTGAAAAGAAAGATCCATATCAGTATTTAAGATGCAAAGGGATCACCAAGTGTTTGAAGGAATTTTGAACATTACCAAGCTAGTTCAGGTTGCAACACCCTTCTAAGCAAGGTCAAGAGCAACTGAGTTTTATGTGGACACTGAGTCATGAATGCTCTTAATGAGCAAATATTTCAAGCTGAGTGGAAGATATTATGTCATCAACCAAGCGAACATACCAAGCATTTATGGCAATTGAAAGGCAAAATTTGATAAAAGGGCAAAATTGAATTCATTTGTCATTGTGAATTTTCAAGAGCTATTTGCAAAGAGAGATTTCTGTGCATCCGAGTGATCTATGTGAATTGTTGTTGAATTTTCTTTTGTCCTCTCAAATCCTACTAAGTGATAGCATCCTCTAGGAGCAACACAAAGAAAGGGTTTGAGATGTTAGTTTGAGGCATTGAATGGAAAGCACCTGATTTTAAGTTGAGTCTGGTTGTTGCAAAAACCCTTGATCCAACCAGAGCTCAATCACAAATTCTAGCTAAGGTACTTCTAGTTAACAATATTCGCTTGCATTTTTTATGTTCTATCCAAGATGTATGAATCCTAGAAATGGATGAAACTTTGGATAAATTGTGTGTGAATGGTGTGTTAAAATTGGAACATCAACACCTGGAAGCTAAGGGTTTAACCCACATTCCTCACATGCCCCGAGATTTTTAGATTAAGTGGATAAGGTTTATCCTTAGCCATGTACACAATGGGCAGATATGGTTCGAGCAACCTATATTGATAACAAAGAAAATGATTCATTGCATCACAAGACTTCCAATGTTGGCCAAGGTTAAACCCACCAAAACCCTAAGTCAGGTGGAACTAGAGAAGAAAACCCTTGCAAAATGGGATGGAAAGTGTCATGCCCAAACTACGGGGGCAAAAACGCACACAAATTTTTTTTTTTTAATTATAAGTAAAATTTATTAAGTAGATAAGTTTTCGATCACGGTTAAAGTAAAGGTTCTCTACATTTCATCTTAAGTTTTTAAATCTTGTGGAGGAATAATACATTAAACTTGAACTCTCGTTATTAATTTAATAATGACATTTGTTTCGTATTTATTTCTTATACCACACTGTATTTAAAATTATTGAAAACCATTTAAAAATTTGACTAAATGAGTAAAGCAAGATTAATTAACATTATTTAATAGTCTATCATTTACTAACATAATAACTGAGACACTTGCTAGTTTCCTATCACTCTAAAATTATTCATAAAATTTCTACTAATTTCCAAATGAATTTACAATCTATACACTTCCAATTAATACCAGATAGTAATTTAAACTTTCTTAGACTCCTGAGGAGGAATTAAATCATTAAATTTACTAAGCATTTTAAATGTATAATAATTACTAACTAAAATTAAGAGAATAAAACATATAAATTTATTTACTCATCAAAACTCTTAACTATAATTAAAACTGCATTCTAATAACAATTTTGTTAAACTATAATCTATTTTAATTAAAACCTATACATTGAACATAAAACTTAACTAAATACACTTAATCAAATAAATAAAAACTAACTAAATCTTACTATTGTAAGTTCTCAACTAAACATAATTATAACATTAAACTAAAAATATATCAACACTTCAAACATACTATTTCAGTTACCAATAAATTAAAACTAATCCAATTAAATCTGCTAACTAATACTAATAACAATACTAACATTACTAAGCTAACTTAAATCTGACTAAAATTAAATCTCCACTAAATTAAATCGTTACATGGAATTAAAACAAAACTTAATTCAAATATTAACTAAATTAAATCTAAACTAAACTAATCTAACTAACTATTAATAACAAAACTACTAACAAATATTAATATTAAATAAAAAGTAACAAAATTAACATAATTAATAAATACTAAATTAAAACTATCTTAATACTACTCATATTAAACAAACTCAAAAGATATCTAACATAATAACTCATAACATCACTCCTTGTAAAACTAATTCATACTAAATAAAGCAACACTAACTATACAACTTTGTAACATGCTAATTTAATCACTTACTTAAATTAATACAAAATCTAAATTAATTAAATTAATATCTAACTACACTTACTTTAAAACGAAATTAATTTACATGACAAATATAAACAACCCTATATGAAAGTAACAATAAACTAATAACTAATAACAAAATAAAACTAACATACATAACATAAATAAACTTAACATTAATACTAACAACTAATACTATTTAAAACAAACTAAACTACAATTAAAAAAATTAATATTCCACTAACCACCCCACCCCCACCCACCCCCCCCACACACAAACATTCTAACTTAATCCCAACCTTCCTAACCATCTAATCCCCATCCTTAACCCCATGTGGTATTGCACTTACCCCAACTTGGGGCGCAATCCCAAAACTACCCACATGGTCCAAGGTCTGCAAAACACAACCCCAAATAGACCTGACCAAGGTACATGGGCAATGAAAGAACTACCAACAAAAAAAAAAGTGCCTCCTTCCATGGAAAAAGGGTAAGGAGAATGAAGAAGTTAATGTTTGCTATTAAAACGTTCTGCATAGCCCAACTCTCCCATGCGCTTCCCAAGGCTTCCTGCCCAAACGCATGTGCTAACCAAAATAAATAAGGGTGACGCCCAAGACAAAGTTTGGGGAAAATAATTGTTTACACAACTAATACAGCTCTCAACACCAAACAAAAATCTTAGCGCTTGAACAAGGAATTCAACCACTGCACAAGACTGAGATGGTGACAAGGTGACATCACCCAACATGATTACAATCTGACTTTGTTATTTTTATTTTTATTTTATAATTTTATTTTTATTTTTTTAAATTCTTTTCAAGCCCCCATACAAAGAGTTGCACCTAAAAAGGGGAAAAAGGAATATCATTGAATACATAAAGTTATATAGGTAGAATTTGGGATATTTAGTAGTTTAGGTTATAAAGTATTTCATATAATGATTATATTATATATATATATATATATATATATGAATGGTATTAATTTTCTTATGATATTCAAATGTATAGGAATCTTAAAAGATTCTCTGTCACCAAAGGAAGAATAAATTGGTTCTTATACAAAAACCAGAGAGGTTTTACTCTCTTGGTACACTTTTTTTTTTTGTCTATAATTTTCTAAGTATAACATTTTTAGTTGATTAATAACCAAGGGGGGGATTATATTTTTTTTTAAAAGAAAATCTAAAGGGATTGTTACAACTTAATATACCAAGGATTTGAATTATCCATTTTAAATCAATAATGCAAGAATTGTTTGATTCAAATAATCATGCAAACTAAATCTACATCCATGATCATAATTTTCATTTTCAACATAAAAGAAAACTTGAAATTTTACCAAATTGAACATCATCAATTCCATCATATTTTTGATGTGCATCCATCTAAATTTAAATCACGATTAAATCACATGACAACTAAATATACTCAAACACCAATTTTATTGGCAAACCTGATTCAAAGGCTCAGCCGAGAAAGAACCAGGAAGAAAACTCGGCTTCATTGCCATTACCACAAAGTTTAGAAATACAAATTACATAGGATTTCAATTTTGAATTACAACAATTCAATTGAACTTTCTTCATGACCCTCATCAAGAGATTCATAACAAATTTTGCAACACATTACTACGAATCGAGGAGGGAACAGAATTTGATCAGGTGACCACAAGCATGACCAAGAACAAATCAAACATGAATATTCATACAAGGCTATCACTATATGATTCACAATGAGTCAACACTAGGGAAAGGTGGATTCTTCCAACTAGTAGAAGTCAAGCACAACACCAAACAGATGCCCAATCGGGGCTATAAACCAAGAACTTTTGTTCTTCCATTTCAACATAGCATAATCATACAAGGTTTGTGCTAATAGGTAGGGGCCCATAACACCCTACCCTTTCTCCCTCTTCTCATCCTGAGAAGAGACTCTACACTGGTTGGAGTCCAACTAAACAGACCTTTCCCAAAATTGTCACTTCTGCCCTATCCAAGGGTGAGTAATACCAAAACACCCATGCAAGAAAATCTCAAAATTTCAAACATAAACATGAAAAGAAATCATCCAAAATAACATGGTTTTCAAATCTTCCCAACATACCCACAAACATACAAACATTCAAACAACAACAAGGTAGCATAAGCATGACACAAGAATGAAATCTGAACAAGGGAGATGACAATTCCTACCTTCACAAAGAGGTAATGGCAATGAATAATTTTGAGTAGAGCTTTCCCCTTCCTTCCCCCAATCTTCCAAGACTCCTCTCTAAATGTAGATATTGGGTAACAACCTCCACTAGACCAAGAAAGGCCTCTAAATAAGTCTCAAACTCAACCACCAAAAAGGATCAATAACTTCACCCACCCACCTACAAATCTAGAAGCTCCTAACTCAACCCACACTATGGTTAAACACTAAATGGAGGTGGGTTGATGCAACTCATGGTAGCCATAGTCAATTTTCGCACAAAGGCAAAAAGAGACTTTTTGAGTGACCTCAAAAGTCAATAAAAGGGGCTTAGGGGTTGGAAAAGACTCCCAACCCATACCCATACCCCTTGGGCATAATTATTTCATGTTTTAAAGCCTTAGGAATAGGTTTAGAGCCAAAAAAAAGCTAGGAAATAATTAGGACCAACTAACAACTCTAAAATGCAAATTAGGCACTAAATCGGATTAGGGTGACTAAACTTGATTAAGAACCAAATTAGCAAACTAACACTAACTTAGTCTGACTTAGGTCCAAGGGTTACATAGCTAACCCTAATCAGCACACTGAAGGACATAAACAATTCACGAGTGTCAAGCGACACTAAATGAATATAGTTTATGAACATTAACATTCACTGAACATAGAAAGATACATACATACATCTCACAATACAATACTTGAATTATGAACTACGAGGTTTCCAAAATTAGCACATAGGGATCATTTCTGTTCCTCCGTCGATTTTCTCGGCTAAGATATTTGCACACTCGTTGCACACATCAGTAGTCCCAAAAATCACATGTACATATGTATATATGTATCAGAAATTCACATAAATTGAAACATACATCAATCAGGGTTTCTTTCATCCTACTTATATCCTTAATCGTAAAAATTCCAAAAATCAAGATGTTAATCCTGCATTTACTTATTTCATCAACATACATATACATAAAACCTTAAATGACGAACATCAAACATCTGAAAGTAACATCACATAGCATGAAATGATATAATATGTTCTAAGCATCAAATAATGTCTCGACATCTCGAGTCTTGAGTATCAAAATGATAAGATAACAACTAAGACTACGAAGGGTCAAGGTGAGGCCTCACAAAAAGGGTATGAATATTAGTTGTTTTACTAATATGGAGCTGAATTTTGGAATTCATGTAATTGCACATAAGATTTACAACTCCAGTCGACTCAATAGTGTATCATGTGAAGCAGTGGATCTTGCTCTCAAAGTGGTCAAGAACAACCTGTCCTTTGACCTTACCGAGTTGATGTTGAACCAGTTCAACAAAAATATGGAAAGCATCAAGACATCAAAGAATAACCCTTGTAAGTTCAATTCACTCTTAGCCTATTTATTTTTCTTTGAGCAATATTTTTTCCCCTCAAAAGGTACAGTTGTATGGAGAAAAGATGTACCTATTCTTTATCAAATCAATGAGTATATAGCAGAAATGGGAGAAAATTATGTCAATATAATGGATAAATATTTTGATGGATTCAAGAATAAGATGAATAAAAAATTTAGGATCCCAAAGAAACTTGTAGAAGACTACAAGGATGATATTTTTTTTATGGTAGATTGTGATAAAGTGTATATACAAGCAGTCAAACTGAGAATTATATGGGTCAAGCCTCTAGGTTATGAGGTCAATATTGATGACACTAGGGATATTATTGAAGCATTGTTAAATGAACCTATTGATCCTAAGCCTACATATTTTGGAACATATGAGGAAGCCAAATCCAGAACTGAATTAGAAATAAAACTCCCTCAAGCTATCAACAAAGGTATAAATTGAAACAAACCAGCTCTACTCTCCTGTTGATAGAAGGTAAAGGAGATTATATAGAAGAAGATGATGCAAAAGATGAAGAAAAAGTAGAAGAAGAAGAGCTAGTCAAGAAGAAAGGTAAAGTTATTATAACCAAACCTACCAAGACATCTACTATAGTGTTTACAAGAAGGGCATCTAGTAAGAAACTGAAATTGGGTAAAGAAGGAGGAGATGTGATTTTCAAATGGCCTCCACCAAAATTTCAAGAAAAGTTGAAAGGAATTGATTTTGGATCCGGTGTGGAAAACTTCAAATCATTAAGGTGTGAGATAAGAACCAGAGAAGAGAAAAAGAAAATTGAAGACATGGTTATGTCTAAGATGTGTAAATGGAAATATTCTCTTGACCACCTTGCACAACATATTCCCAATGAATTGATGGATAAAATCAAGCCAAGATGGGAACACACCAAGAAAATTTCAAAAGACATATATGAGTAGACTCTGAGGCAGCTCATGTCAAATCTAAGTTATAAAGAAGTTAAAGAGTCCATCAAGCAGAATGAAGAGAAACTTACTTTGAAGTTTAACACTTGCTTGATATTGATCAATGGCATTGAACATGTACTGAAGAATTCCACTAACACATGGAAGAATATCTATAATCTTCATAAGAAGAGTGATAAGGATGATGATGGTGAAGTTGAAAAGGAAGAAGAAGACAAAGATGATGAAGAAGAAACAAATGATGAGGAATAAGAATAGGAAGCCACTGAGGAGAATCTCTCTAAGATTCAAAGCATTGAGGAGACCAACCTTGAAAACATTGCAGCAGCAATTATAGCCTCACTTCCTCACTCTTTGATCAAAGCTTCAAAGCCATCTAGCTCAAAGAAATCTACTACCGAGTTGGTTGTGTCAAACATTGCAAATCCAAGCACTCAACCAATCTTTGCAACTATTCAACTTAGTATTTCATTGACTAAAGTGACCATCACTTCATCTACCAAGTAATCAGTACTTCCTCCTTCATTAGTTGTGGTTACTCGGCAACAAGGTATTCCTTCAATCAATGCAATATCTATTTTTAATTCTAGTCCTCCTATTTCTACTATTGTTTCCATTTCTAGCATGCAAATAATAAGTACTAAGATAGTTGAGAGCAAGCCTCAACCGAGTACAAAATTTTTTAGCATAGGCAAAGATTAGGAAGAAGACATTGATCTTGATGAGGATATAGGTATCCCAAATTGGGATATCTCTAATCTAAATCTTGATCAAATTCATATAATAGGAGAACTTCTAGGCTAGAAAGCTAAGCAACAAAGGCCTAGAGATGAAAGGAATAGATAATTTAGGGTGCTTGAAGATGCAAAGAACATTCTCGTAGAGGCACTCAACACTAAGGTTGACACTTCTCAACCTATTTTGGCTCAATCAGTAGAAGTCATCTAGAAATTCAATGAAGATTTCAATAGACAAGAGAAATTTTTTTAGAGAGAAAAGAAGAAATTTGAAAATAAAGTATCGAAGCTAGTTGCACAAAATATTGCAATACATCAAGTAGACTTTTCCACTATTATTAGGTCACTGGAAACCTCTAGCAACAATGTGACTTCTCTATTTGGTAAACTCTGTGATACATCTATCTTCACTTAGGAAATCAAAGATAAACTCTCCAAGATAGATGAAGATCTAAAGGAAAGTGCACACCAACTATCACTTGACCCGAGCTATAGTTCTACTCATTATAAAAAGATCAAATTTCTAACTAATATGCAAGAAGAAATTCTAAGGGAAGAAGCCAAGATAAGGGTTACACTTGTAGATATAGAAGGCATGATTCTCCCAAACATGGATCCATTTTTGAAACATATTACACATGCTAAAAATCTCATCCATGACAACAACTTCTTCATTGCTAGTCATATGATGGAATTATCAACAAAAGTACAAATTGCATTGCATGCAAGAAAGGTGTTGCAAGAAAACTGGGACAAGACAATGCCACTAATTCTAAAGGTACATTATGACTTCTTGTCACATTTTGGAATAAAAATGTAGCCTACACGTTTGGAATTTATGTCAAAAAGAGGGAGAAGATGTATATAACATATACAACATATTGAAAAGGGAGAGAAGATGTGATATAAAAGGAAAGTATATGAAAAGATACAATAAAGGCAAAATATGAGAAGATGTATATAATATGTAAATTATATTAAATATATGTATGGGGAAGCATCACAATATTATACATGTATAGCTATTCAAATAAGCATCTCTTACAAAAGCAATTTTGAAAAATTTAAAAAATAGAGTATGATACTGAGTTGAAGACACAAGATAGAGACTAAAGATTAGTTTTGAACATTTTGAGAATTTAGTTTTGATTGATAAGTTTTTTCGTCACTAATTCCAAAGGTAGAGATTGTTGACATTATAGTCAAGTTTTTTTATTAGTGACACACACTTACTCAGATAGATAACAATTACTGAGCTTATTGTATAGTTAATAGTGTTAACCAAGTAATTTAGGTTGTACCATGTTCTACAATTACTATCAAGTTCTAGGAACATCATTCAGTTTACAGTGAGTAGTATCTACCAAGTTAGTGATTGTCAGTGTAAACTAAGCCTCATAGTGTTTATCGAGTCTTTTAGTGCAAGTAGAGCTCTACAGTGGTTACCAAGTTTACAATTTTAGTGATGTGAATCTAGTGTTGACTGAGCTATGCAGTGTTAACCAAGTGATTCAAGTTATACCAAGCTCGCAGTGATAGCATTGACTGAGCTATGCAATGTCAACAAGTGATTCAATTTATATGCCAAGTTTTGTAGTGTTCACTGAGTCACCAGTGCAGACCAAGTTCAAAATACGTAGAAGTAATTAGTATGAGTCAAGCTACTATATCTATCAAGTGCATAATGATGTTAAGCATTGACAATGGTCACTAAGTGTCAGAACCTCACCGAGTTTATCTTTAGAATATAAGTATTTGTAGTTAGGTTGACTTTGTGTATTTTGTTGAAACTTGTACTGTAGCTGAATTTGATGAATTATAAATTGGATTGGTATATATAATGTATTGTATCACATCCAAAGATATAGAATGTAACAAGAAGAAGAAGTAGTGTAAAATACAAAGACTACAAGCAATATAAGGAGCAACAAAAATTTATCTATCACAGCAAGGTGATCATTACACTCAAAGGGTATCTCATTCAGCAAATCATAGTTGTGGATTAGAGATTAGCCACTAGTTCATCCCAATAGGTGGAATAGTTAAATCCTTTCACAAGGTAGACCTAATAGTCTCTTGTAAAATCTCTTTACGGAGTGCATACTTCATTGTATTTATGTAAATCATTTTACAAGGTGGACCTAGCAGTCCCTATTGCTCCTAATAGGGTATATCATCAGAAGTGATCATTGTAAGCCTTAATAGGCCAACTTTATACTACGGTACTAAAGCTTGTAGGTATCATCCTCACTCTAGTTTTACTTTCTATTTGGAAGGTTTCTAAGTCACCATATTGTTTGTCAAAGTGTTATGAATGTTTTAATGCTTTCAATTTTTTCATGCATGCAATTAGATTAGAATATTCATAAAGGATTAATTGGTTTATAATGATTAAGTTTTAATAGTTACCAATTCACCCCTCTCCTCTTAGAAACTTAGCCTATCATATATTTCCAACAATAATTATGCTTAGTGAAATATTTGCGTTGAGAGATGAAATATTGAAATTGAAATAATCAAATTCAAAGTTGTTAGATATGATTAAGGAGTAAAGAAAGAATGTTTATGAGAAATTTTGTGAAAATGATAATCTTGAGAAAGAATTGGAGAATGTTAAGAAGGAGAACGTTGATGTGGGTAAGAAAATACAAGTTTTGGAAAAAGATAATGAATTGAAAGAAAAGTCATCAATTTGTGATGTTGCATGTGATATGAGTGATGCATGTTCATTCAATACAGATGATATAAAAAGAGTTTTTTAGAGAAAGAGGTTGAAGATGAAGGTAAGAATCCTTTTACAAGTATAGATGGAAAGGAACTGGATTAGGAAAGAATGGACAAGGCATCAAGGAGCTCATCCATCCCATTTGGAGGCCAAAAAATGAAGGCCTAGGATTTGGTGAGAGAGAGAGAGAGAGAGAGAGAGAGAGAGAGAGAGAGAGAGAGAGAGAGAGAGAGAGAGAGAGAGAGAGAGAGATGATATATTGCTAGTATGAAAATTTTAGTGAAATCAGTTGAAAGAGTGGAATATTCTTATTGTCACCAAGAAGGACATTTTGAAGATAAATATTGGGATCTTCACCCTTGTAAAATTTTTAGGTTGATGAGTCATAGTGAAAATACGTGTTGGAATAGAGATTACAATGGAGAATCTATGAAAAGTTTTTAAAAGATTGATTATGGATGGATGTATGGATCTTGTTGGCAGAAAGTGACAAGGATATTGTTGAAGACGTTGTACAAACCTCCAGGTTTGCATGTCAAAAGTGATAGTGGTGGATCAAGGTTTACATATGAGAGTGAAGTAGTCGATGACTACTTGTTCTAATTAGCACATGGATGTGTCACAAGTCTTCTCTATGTAAGAGAAAGAAGGGGAAGGATGAACCTTGTGATCTCTCATAGAAGAGAGAAATTAATAAAGATATGGTTGACTTCTATTATAAGTACCATGCGAGTCTATAAGACTCTAGTGATGATAAATTGCATGGATCACTTTAAGTTCCTTGAGATCAAACTATGAGTCTCGACATCAGGAGGGAGAATGTAGGAAATGATGTATGATACTTTTGTGCCTCTGCACAAGTTAACTCTAGTTTCATCATCAATCTACCAATTTCCAAGCCATTCGTAATTAATTTTCCTTAAATTGTGCATATGTCATACTTAAGTCTCAAGAGAGTTTTACAACATGTGGTGCATGCATACGAGTTAATTTATCCTTAATTTTTTCTCTATGGTGGTTGTAAACAAATGAATTATAAATGTAATGAATTATTATGCTAAAACACAGAAAGCCTGAAAGATGTAATCAAGATTAGAGATGAATAAAGATTCATTTGTGTATGTAAAATTATGCATTTGCTTTGAGTTTTGCACTACTCTATTTTTTCTTGTGTGTTATGTTTAGATCTGTCCCTATTTTAGATTCTACGTTTATCCCAAATATTCATTTTGTGAGCCCTCTCAAATGGAGATCCACCATCCACTAGGCTCTCATACAAATGATACCACACTTCTATGAAACCAGTCCATCTCTATCATCAAAATTACTACAAAAAAATTTGATTTTCAATTTCCCCCTTTCTCTTCCACCAGTAATTTTGAGATTCCTGTCGATCCATATTTGTATGATTTTCTAGCATCTTCAAGGTTGTTCTTGATTACTATAGTTTGGTAAATTAAGACCCCATGAGAGGAAAGGAACCTAAGAATCTTTGCGAGCTGGTCCAAGTTAATTGGAGATTTTCTAGTGGAGGAAGAAATGAGGGAGGCAATTTGTAGAATGGAGAGAGGCTCATCACAATTGGAAAGAATGGTCAGAATGCACAATGTTGTAGTGGTTGTATATCATCACTTACACTTCAAATTATTCAATCTATATTTGAAATGTTGGCTTTGAAAAAAGAAAAGAAAAAAGATTTTGTGCAATTTCTTTTAATAAAAAAATAATTTAGTTAAAATAATCTAAAATATATATTTTAATTATGTACATACTACATTATAATTAGGCATAAATATGGATGATAATAGTTTGTTATGTAATTTTTTCAATCAACCAAAGGTCCAAGGTCGTCTTAAATTAAGAATAATAATAAGCTAGGGAGAATAATTTAAAGATAATTTTGAATGAATACAATGCTGAATTTGTGAAATGGGAAATGAAAAAAAATGATGAATTTACATAGCATGTGATTATGCCACCATCGATGATGGTGTTAAGGAGAAAATAAAATCAAGGAGTGGGTATTAGGTTCCATATTTTCAAATTTTCTAAAAGCATCCTCCTTGACGTCAATTATATCAATTTCAAATTAGATAATAATGGAAAAAAAATGGCAAAGAGTGAGCCAAATGTATCTAACTAAGGATTTTTTTTAAAAAAAAATTGAGAGTAACAATGATATCCTCTCCTATTAGGGTTTCTTCCAAGGATATTGCTAAACCTCGTAACATGTTACTAAGGTGCAAGCAGATAGCTATCTTTGTGATGGGTAGGAGGCCATCGTGGAGATCAAGAAGACAATTGGAAATGAAGTGTGGGAAAAAATCCATGCTTTGGAAGAAAAAAATTTCCTTTTGACAAAATTTATTGTCAAGGTGACACATGCAACTACAACCATGCTACACCTACTGAAAGATCAGGAGGGTGATCTATCGAAGGAGGATTCCAAAATGTTGTTTGACTTCCTTGAGGAAGATTGGTCTAATATCCTCCAAGGGAGGAAGGAGGCCAAGAAGCCTTAAGGGCTCTCTCCTTCTAATTTTTTATGTTGTTGTTTTGTTGGTTGTTGAACTTGACTAGGTTTAAGGTTGTTATGCCTTTGTTTTCTTATTATATTAGCTTGTTTAGTTTTAATACAGGTAGTATCTATGTTATGCCTATTGATACTCTTTTAGTTAAGTTCCCAAAATATTTTTTTGTGTTTTAAGTGGTAGGGGGTAGTTTTTTGGATGGTGGTAATCCACTGGTGGTTCACTAGTTTGACTATTCATGGGCCAACCTCCTAGTTTTGGTTGCTTTTAATTCAAAAATAATGCATTTTTAAGCACAACCCCTAAATACATGAAACCTAGTAAGTAAAGTGATAAAGGGTGCTCCCCTTAAAACTATAAATTCATAACAAAAATAAAGAAACAACAATCGATGGAGAAAAAAAATGGACTTCTTATTTGCGCCACAAATGCAGAATTACAAAATTCTCAAGTACAATATGCTAACCCACATGGGAACCTTTATTACAATAATCTGCAAGACAAGCTGCAAACTATCACCTAGAGTTATCCTAGATAATATTTGGGTCTTTCTTAAATAGGCAATTTTATGCCACCTAGGAAGGTTCTAGACATTGAAACTTAATACCTAGGGTTGACAAGCCATAACAATACATATAGAGTCGGCCAAAAACATCTTTGAAAATTATTTTAGATATTTTGGGTAGCCTAACTTTGAAAGGCCATAACTCACAAACCATTTCTCTACTTCGATGTTATAACTACTTTTTAGAAATGCCAACTTCTGATCTATAGGCTTAAAACCACACTAGCACCCTTCTATTGAGTTTTCAAACCTCATTTGGGCACTCTAAGACCTCCAACAAAGAGCTTGAAGATTTTTCTACAAATTTTTCCACTGAAAATCCACAATAACTTCTCTGATACTTATGCTTGAGAAATGATATTTTTATGGTAGGCTTACAACTCTAAAATTAACCTTCCTTTAGAAAATGAGGACATTCCAAGCTCATATGACAAACTTACTAAAAATAGCAAGTTTCCATAAATAGTAATCACCCTATCTACTAGTCCTTATTAAAATAGAAAAGACTGAAATACATATATTTTTGGGGAATTTCTAGGAATACTCCCATATACAATCTAGAATGGTGATTTACTAATACTCCTATTGATAGAATTATTATATACAAATTCGTCCTATGGTAAAATTAGATCCCATCCTTTGGGCTTGTCTCCAACCAAACATCTCAGCAAGTTTCCCAAACTTTGATTCACAACTTCTGTCTATCCATTAGCCTGTGGATGATGTGATGAACTAAACTTCAAATCTATCTTCAAATTCTTCCACAATATATGCTAGAAATACCCAAAAAATTTGGTATCTTGATCTGAAACTATACTCTTTGGTAGGCCATGTAGTCGCACCACTTCTCTAAAAAATAATTTTGTTACATGAATAACATCACTAGTCTTCTTGCAAGGAATAAAATGTGTCATCTTTCAAAACCTATCAACCACCACAAAAATAGAATCATGCCTACATTGATTCCTTGATAATCCAAGAACAAAATCCATGCTGAGATCCTCCCATGGCTTCTCTAGTATAGGTAATGACTAATACAATCCTATATTCTACTTCACTCCTTTCACCATCTGACATACTCTGCAACTCTATATAAACTTCTTCATATCTTGCTACAATTGTGGCCAATAATAATTCTCATCAACCAAAGCTATGATTTTATCCCTACCAAAATGTCCAGTCAATCCTCCACTATGCTTCTCCTTGATGAGATTATCTCACATTGAACTTCTAGGAATGCATAATTGGCTTCCTTTGAACAACATACTAACTTGGATCATGAAATCCAACTACCTTGTCTTGTCAAGTGTAATAGGTTCTATACAAGCCTTCCATGTTTAACCAAAATCAAGATCATCTAGATACAAAGTACTAATTTTTTTAAACCCAACCACCTCTATCTGCATTTCTATCAGCAAAAGTTGTCTTCTACTAAGAGCATCTGCAACTTTGTTCGACTTCACACTCCTATGTTTCAAATTAATTGTATAACTCTACAAAAACTCAACCCACTTTAAATGCCTTTGGTTCAATTTTTCTTGACTATTCAAATATTGCAAAGCTTGATGATCAGTATACAAAAAAAACTCCTTAGGAAGAAGATAGTGTCTCCACTTCTTTAATGATTGAACTATAGCATAAAATTTATGATCATAAATAGAATATTTTCTTTTTGCATCATTCAACTTCTCACTAAAATAAGCAATAGGTCTACCTTCTTGGCTCAAAACAACTCCTATTGTAGTACTAGTAGCATCACAATCTACTTGAAACACCTTGTTAAAATTAGGAACTGCTAAAACAAGCCACTTAGTAACTTTCTATTTCAACAAATTAAAACTCTTATCTACTCCTACAGTCCACTTAAACTCTGTCCTATCCCCTCTCATTGTTTCAGTCAAGGGTCCACAAATATTGCTAAAACTTTTTATGAACTTTTTGTAAAATGTAGCTATTCCATGAAAAGATCTTATCTATGTCACACTCCTTGGAGTAGGCCATTCAAGGATAGCCTTCACTTTCTCTAGATCCATTTTAAGACCTTCTACTAAGACAAAAAATCCTAGGTACACCAACTTGTTTACAATATTGCACTTCTTCAAGTTTATCAGCCACTTTTCTTCCCTCAACTTATGAAACACCTTGTGAATATGGATCAAATGCTACACCGATGTCTTACCAAAGATCAATATATCATCTAGGTAGACAATGACAAACTTACCTAGAAATTCCTTCAGTATGTCATTCATGAGCCTCATGAAAGTGCTTGGTGCATTGGTTAGCCCAAAAGGCATGACTAACCACTCATACAGTCCTTTCCTTATCTTGAAAGTAGTATTCCACTCATCACCTTCTCTGATACAAATATGATGGTATCTAATCTTCATATTTGTCTTTGTGAAATACTTAGCTCCACTCAAATAGTCCATAATATCATCTATCCTTGGCAATGGAAATCTATACTTGATTGTGATCTTGTTGATAGCATGAGAATCTGTGCACATCCTCCATTTTTCTTTGGTGCTAATACTGTTGGTATAGAACATGGACTTAGACTCTCTCGAATCAACCCCTTCTAAAACAACTCATGAACTTGTTTGTTCAACTCTTCACTTTCAGCTAGTGTCATTCTGTGCACTACTTTGTTCAGCAAACTAGCTCTAGGAACCAAATCCCTCTGCTAACTGATCTTCCTCATTAGGGGCAATCCATTAGGTGCATTATCTGATACAATACCAAAAAATTCTCCCAACATATCTTCAACTTTTGTAGGTACCTCCTCTACTTCTTCTTTACTATCTTTTGGAACTATAGCAAGACACACATATTCATGCTTCATACCTTTGAGAAACTCTTTTCCATCAACAAAACATATTCTGGCAGCACTACATACCTTTTCTTCTTTATCCCTCAATGATTTTAACTTATGTTTCACTCCATCCTTGGTCAGAGTGTACGTATTTGATTGCCCATGTACAGTATGCCTATCAAACTACCACAATCTAACCAACAACATATGACATATGTCTATAGGTATGGTATCATACAGTACCTCATCCTATTATCTTCCAATTTTGAACTTCACTGAGCACTGGTCATTGACCATAACCTCGTGGTCATCTTGTACTCAAGCAATACGTTATGGACATGGGTGTTTCTGTCTCTTTAGCTTCAACTTGGTGACCATCATTTCTAACACCAAATTGTTAGTACTTACACCATCAATGATCACATCACAAAACTTATCTTCACATTTTCACCTTATGTGAAACAAACTCCTTCTTTGATTAGGTTCATTCTCACCACTTAGCATGACTCTTTTATTAACTAGGACTTCTCTCTTTTAGCATCTTTAGAATGTGAAGATCTAGCATCTTCATCAACATGTACAAATCTAGTCAAGCCTTCAGTTCTTTGATCTATCCTTTCTTGGTGCTTGGTACATTCAAATACTCTATGCCCTTATTCTCTATAGTGAAAACATTTCCCACAAAAGCCTCCTCTTCTAGATCCTTGTCCTCTGTGTCTTCCTCTCTAATCTCTATTGTTCTGATCATTAAAATGATTGAAATTATTTCCCCTTTGGTTTTGATTACTACTTCTAGCCTCATCCTTGTTCTTCTGATCATCATTACGGCCTCCATAAGATCACCTACCAGATCTTCCACCATGACCTCTTCCACTATTCTTATTGTCGAACTTCTTGCTTAGTTTCTCCTCAACTCTTAGGGAAAACTAGTATGCCTCCTCAATACTATTCATTCAAACCAAACTCAGCTAATCCTAAATGCTTGGCCTTAACTCATTAAGATAACAAGTGACTTTCTCCTTATCAGCTTCTACACGGATGGTTCTAATGAGAACTCGATAGAACTCTTTAGTATACTCTTGAACGGATTTTCTCGCTTGCTTCATTCCTTGCATTTTCTTCAATATATCAAGCTCATAATCTATAGGAATGAATTGTCACTTTATTTTAGCTATCATGTTATCCCATCTGGTGATTTTATCTTTTCCCTTTCTATTTCACTCCAACTAAACCTCTTGCCACTAGATCTTTGCATGTCCCTTTAGTTTTGCCTTTGCAAACTTGGCCCTATCTAGACCCTCAATATCTTCATACTCAAATTACTCCTCTAGTTCATTGATCCAATCAATCAGCTCTTATGGGTTAAGATTTCCTAAAAATGTGGGAACCTTAAACTTAGGTCTTTTTCCAATCTTGGAGATAGCCCTAAAAGGCCTCTCTTCTTTTGAGTTTTAAACTACCTTTGCTTTGACATTTTCTTCTACTTCATCCTCATCCTCACTTTCATCTCTCATAGGAAGATTTAGTCCTCTTTGCATTTTTTCTTCCACTGCTTAGCTCAGGTATAACACCTACATCTCTTCTGCCATGCTCTCTTCGTGGAGGCATTTTTTTGTGCTTCCACTAAAACCCTAGTGCAAACTACCTCACAATCAATGATATGTCTACACACTTATCCCAAACCATGGTCTTGGTGCGAACTACCTCACAATCGGTGATCTCTCCACACACTCAAGAACTCTAGCTCTGATACCACTTGGTAAAGGGTGCTCCCCTTAAAACCAAAACAACAACCAATGTGAGAACAATATATGGGCTTCTTATTTGCACTGCAAATGTAGAATTACAGAATTCTCAAGTATAATATGCTAACCCACATGGGCACCTTCATTACAATAATCTGCAAGACAAGCTATGAACTATCACCCAGAGTTGTCTTAGACAATGTTCGGGCCCTTCTTAAATAGGCAGTTTTATGCCACCTAGGAAGGTTCTAGACATTAAAACTTAATACATAGAGCTAACAGACCCTAACAATACATATAGAGTCGACCAAATACATCTTTGATAATTATTTTAGATATTTCAGGTAGCCCAACTTTGAAAGTTCATAACTCATGAACCATTGCTCTGATTGGCTATTATAACCACTTTTTAGAAATGCCAGCTCATGATCTACAGGCTTACAATTGTGCTAGCACCCTTCCGTTGAGTTTTTGGACCTCATCCGGGCATTCTAAGGCCTCCAATGGTGAGCTTAAAGATTTTTCTGTAAATTTTTCCACTGAAAATCTACAATAACTTCTCTAATACTTATGCTTGAGCAATGAGATTTTATGGTAGGCTTACAACTCTAAGATTAACCTTCCTTTAGAAAATGAGAACATTCCAAGCTCATATGAAAAACTTACTAAAAATAACAAGTTTCCATAAATAGTAACCACCCTATCTACTAGTCCTTATTAAAATAGAAAAGACTGAAATACAAATATTTTTGGGGTGATGCAAGATTGCTCTTACACCCAGGATGTTTCTGCATCATAAAGTCCCTGATGTTATGTGTTCAATAGATTAACTTCTTTGAGGGATCGAGGTTTCAGCTGACTTGATTTTGAAAATTTGAATGTGTGAATTATGTGTTATCTTTTGTTCAAATTATTATATGTGGTTTTGTTTTGTTTCATTTGAAGCAGATAATCTAAAGACCTGTCTATACATTTTCTAAACACTTTTCTTTCAATAAAACTAGAACTAACTATGTACATTTTATTTTATTATAGATTTAATGATTATTTTTAAAGTCGAGGATTAACAAAAGAAGAGCTTGTTTATTGTATCTTTTTTAAATGGTAGATGTATCTTATCTTGATGTATTGTAATAGAATTTATTTAATTTGTTCAAATGAATGTGTTGATAGTTTCGTGAAGAGAGAGTAGAGGAAAAGTGAGAGAAGAAAAATAAGGGTGGTACATCTTCCTTGACACAATAAATAGGAAGAACATGTTCATGGCATGTCTAAGGAAAATGGAAAAGAAGGGTTTGAGCTTCCTAGAAGCCACAAATGGTAAGAAAATGGGGCATTGAGAATTTTTCCAATGATATTTTACATCTTTAAGGTTGAAGCATACTATGGTGGTTATGTTTTACCTAGTTTATCTCGTATCTATAATAAATTTACAAAGTTGAAACTTTTAGAAATTTTAATTTGGATGAGAAATTTGTTCTATAAAAGTGTTGGGTGTGCAATCTATTGTATGAGTACCAAATACCTTTTCCTATAAGATATACTGACTGAATAATTCCCAACAAATTTTAGCCACTATTTTTAAAACCATTCTTATCTGTATCAAGGAAAGCTATTTTTAGGAGACAATTATGATCTAAAATTCCAAAAAGTCCATCAATATATACAAAAGCAATGATTTATGAACAAGATCAATTGTGCTCTTAATTATTATGAGATTATTGCCACCTATTGGCTATGCCAAAATTAAAGAAATAAGTGTACACTTTTGTCCATCTCTTTTCATCCCATGATTGGCAGACTAACGAAGAGTAGTATTTGAAGATTTCTTGTCTTGATTTGACTCAAACCTAAAATTTTATATTTTGTGTAGTGTTATTATTATGCTCTTTATCAATTTACAATTTCATATTTCTATTTTTTATAACCATATCCGTTCTCTAAACTGAATATCTATTTTTCTTTGGAAAAATTCCTATTTTTTCAATTTTCTTCATAATTTTTATTTTCTTTCATGATTTTGATACCATGTGATAATATAAATCTGATTTTGTTCAATTCATTAGATATAAATACTCCCCATGATCAAATTATTTTGGAGCTGTTGGTGTTTTAAAACTACTAAACAACAAAATGTTCAATACCAAAATGATAACACTCACACAACCTAAGGATCAGCTAATTCCCATCATTAGCTATATGAGTAAACCTTTTGGACCCAACTTTAACAAAACCAAAGGATGGTTTCCTACTCTTTTGGCTCTACTAAACCAAGGTGGGTGTACTTAGGGATAACTTTAATGCAAACTATTGTTTAGAGATTCCTTTAGTTTCATTCTGGTTCTCATCTATTACCCACTAACACATGTGCAGTTTACCTCAATTCTTTCAATATTTTCAAACTTGTATGCATCCCTTATTTGTAGATCTGGTCCTAATTCTTCTAGTATTTACAAATATTCCTAGAAATAGCAGCTACCTAAGACTCAAAGAATAGATATAAATGAGTATTGACCAGCACTTATAACTTTGAACCAAATGGGAAAATGATTTTGATTTTATAATAAAATGATTTTGATTTTATAATAAAATGATTTTGATTTTATAATAAAATGATTTTGATTTTATAATAAAATGATTTGATATGCAGCATTAGAATTCACCCTTGCTTGTTTCTGATTTATGAGACTAGTGCCTATCCATTTGGGCAAAGAATTAGCTGTTGGTGGGAGATCTAATTTAGATAACTTGTAAATGAATTAATCAATTGTAATCACCTATCTCCATTCTTATGAAATATCCTTTTATGAATTTACAGACCCCACTAATTCACTGAAGCATTTATATAATTTCTTGAATTAAGAGCAATAATGAAAATAGTATACAACCCATCCAGATTGCATTCAACCAATTAAACCTTATTTAAATGACTTCAAAGTAAACAAAAACATAAATTGGAGATAGAAACTAATGACACAAACATGGTGTAAATATCCTTTTGTATTATCCTTTTCATATGACTGATACAGTGACCAATATAAAACCAATTGAAAGCCTAGAATGGATTACTATTTATGTCATTCAATATGTTATCAGAAAGTACAATGGAGGAAAACTCAAATCAACTACACCCTATTGGACTGACTGAATGTACTTTTCTTGAGAGAAAAAAAAAATTATACAAGTCTCGAACCATCACATTGCCTTGAAAACTCACTTATATAGACATGAGCTGCAACAAGCAAAGGGAAGATGTGATTGACAGGTGTCCTTCAAAAGATTTTTACATACATTTGTAATAAAAGGACAAACTATGAATAATAGAAAAGCTATCACATCGAACATTCCTTGGTGGGTCCCTTTCTGTTATATTTTCATTGATTGAGACAAGAGCTTTGATTCTTTTATTTATTCTTCATCCTTAGAGTAAGTGGTCATTAAACTTGAAAGTGATGAATCATCTGTGATTACCTGCAAACTTACTTTAATCTGGGGATTTTCCTTGTCTTCATCATTAAATGTGAAGGTAACTTTTACTTTTGCATTTTCCTTCTCCTCCTTCGCTTCATCATCCTGTAACAACTGCTCCTCTGACATAAATTTATTTCTCCATTCATCATAAGCAGTGTCCTTTGGCCAATCAAAACTCAGTGCCTCTCTTTGTACAGTTATTTAAGAAGTTGCAACTGCCTCTAAATCAACAAGATCCTTTCTAATGGCATTATAAAATAACTACACTTTCACCAGTTCCTCAATTGTTTTTTCCCATAGCCGGTAGCTAGTTTCATTAACAATATTATTCATTCTTTCACAAGATATCTCATCCAACTCCTTTTTCCATTCTTCTTTTTTCTTTATTTTGTCAATAGTTTTTAAAACACAAGGAAATAGACTAAAATTTTCAGCCATATATCTGGAAAAATAATTTGCTAATCTTCTCTGAAAAGAATCTCTTTTGTCATCAAAACCTTCTAATTTATTTAATAAATCAAAAATCTTCTCTATTTCATGACAAGGCAATTGGATGACAGATATGCACATAATTGTAATATCATTGTTTCTTTCCCTCCACTTCTGCACAAGTGGCCTCAACCTATCCTTATCTCTTTGCAATTCATCCCTAATGGATATAATCCTTGCCAACTGATCAAAAAAGGTTAACCATTCTATCCTATCCATTAAATACATAACACCCTGCCTCAATTTCTCTTCATATTGATTTTTTAATTCTACATGCAATTCATAAAGCTTGGTTTTCTCTTCTTCAAAATCCTCTATGGTGTAGACTTGAGGCCTTTCAGGGGTATCAGGTACCTCAATAATGGGAGTGGATTTGAAAGGCTCAATAGGTGGCCTGGGAGGGTACACAATCCTGGGTCTATTGAACTCTTCTATTTTTCTTTTCCCTAGCATTTTCTCCATTTGAGATGCCTGATTCTCTAGTTTTTGTATCTGTGTGCCCCTTTCTTCATATGCCTTCAGTACTTCTTCAAATCTAGCATTTAACTAGGCAAATCTATCCTCTTCTTGTCTAGACACCATACTGCCAAATTTTAGCATTTCTGAAGTCATCCCAATTATCTTTTTGCTGTCAACTTCACTAGCCTTGAAGACTGTCAATGCACCAGTATGTTTTGCAGTGGAGATTTCCTGCATTCTTGGTTTATCCCTTTTCTCAATAGACCAAATCACAAGGTCTTGGTGGTCATCACTAAATTTGACTCCTCTATGAGCCTGTAGTATCTCTTCTTTAGTTTGTAACTGGACATCCTTTTGTTTTCTTACTGAATCAAAAACCATAGCATTCACTATATCCCATTTAGGTAAGATAAGGATTCATGATTGCTTAACTAATTACCTCCCAGCCTCAGGTGTAAATCGGGCAAAATCACTCAAAAACTTGGATTTTACCTCTTCTTTAATAACAAAGTCTAGTTTATCAAGTTGCTCTGCCCTTATCTTTACACAAGCCTTTTCAAAATTTCCTATATTTAATCTCCACAAAAACAATGCAAATGCCTTAGATTTCACAAAATTTTCATCATTTATAAACCTTTTAGAGGCTTCAGCAACTATAGGATCAATTTCCTTACCTTGATAATCAACAATCGTGAGCTCCAAGGAAGGTGTAGGGGGTTCTTGTGGTTCCCCAATCTCCATATTAGTGGAAATAACAATTACATCCATTTCTCCACCAATTTTTCTAAGTTGTTCCCTTAAAGATGCTTCATCATCTATCCAGATTGGGGACTGGCTTGGGGAGTATTGTTTTGGCTGAGAAGAAGAAGACCCTTGTTCTAACTTCTTCCTTTTGGGAGCATTGGTTGTAAGTGGACTTCCTAGTCTTTTTTCTTGATGAAGAGGACCCTGTTGCACATTCTGGATCATCACATAACTTGACCTTCTTTGCAAGGTGTATTGGCCAGGAGCTACTACATTTTTGTTGTTAATTATCTTCTACACTTTTGCAGCCCTGTCTGGATATACTTCAACATATGTAGCCTTCTTTTCATTCATAGCTTGTATTATCTCAGCAAAATTATTCATCAAGGCCTGCACCTTGGCTCCCCAATATTTCTTTTCTTTTAATGGGTCATAGTGGGGGTCAAAAGCATTAATGAATTCAAGGATTTTTCTAAATACTATCCATTTTTCCTTTTTCAATTCTTGTTCTTGTAAGGTAAAAACATTTCTTATCACATCTTTAGGATAGTAAATTTTTTAGACCATGCAGGAAGCTTTTATTCTCTCCCTGGAGACATCATAGAATCCTTCAGGATCAATAAACCTGGCATGAGATTTTGCCATGTTATATCTATCTAAAAACAAATTCAGATGCTTCCAACCTTTCCTTACAAAGACAAAATTGTTGGCCACAGTAACAATTGGCAAAAATGTGCCCTTCCCAGACAACTCCCTCTCATCTATGGTGCCTATTTTCCATAACATCTCAGCTATCCCTATCTTCAAAGGCACGTGAAATGGTAGCACATGAGGTTTTCCCAAAAAACCAAATATTCTTATCACTGTTGAAACATTGTAGGGAATTATATCCCCCCAGTTATGATTGAAAAGTAGCCCTTTAGCATGGTCCTTGGGTCTGACCAATTCTAACAATGCTTGTGGAATTCTAGGGCTATCTCCTCTCAAAAGCAATCTAAGCTTTGATGCGAAATACCTATCAAACCTCACATAACTGGCACCTGTGGCTTCTGAGGTCATATCCACACTCCATAACTATACTAGATTCTTTTCTCCATCCCTAGTTGTCTCCAGCTCCATACCCTTGGAAAAGAAATCAAGTCCCTTATGCAAACATATATGCATAAGCATTGAACACTCACAAAAAGGTTTATTTACTTTTCCCTTTGCTATCCCCACCAAACCATTGTGAATTTCTCTTGCAAGAAATGTTGCAAAGTCCAGAATAGTGATCATTCCAAATTGGAGAGTTTGTGCCATGATGAGGACAATTGAGCCTGGGACTTTTTCTACTTCATCCACTCCAAAAATCTTACAAAGAGAAACATACAATGCTTGAGCCCTAGTGTTAAAATGTCTTTTCAATAGTGGCTCTGGGGTACTGGTAGTAATCATAGGCAAAGTACCTACTTTAGCAGCATGCTCCTGTAGTGGCCCCCTTTTCAAATAGATTTTTTGTGCATCATACCTTGCTTGAAAATCACCCATGTCAATAGTTTCATGTACAGCATGGTTAGGGTTAAGATTGAAAACTTCTCCAATTAATTCAGGGCAAACCCTAAAGAGGTTTACTCCAGCATGATTTTTAACCCACCCTATAATTAGGTCATACTTCTTGGCCAAATCCATTAATAAATCACTATCAAAGAAAACTGTAGGGACTATTAATTTTCCAATATCAAACTCCCAGACATTGCTCAGAGGAGTATCCAGTTTTTTCTCTAAAAACCATTTTCTGAATAATTCCAAACCTCCCATGGATACCTGAGCATCTCATACCCAATTAGCCTTGTCATAGAAACCCTCTGCTACGACCACTCTAGGATTCTTAGGAATCAACTCCCTCCCTTTAGTTATCTCATGAAAAGACAAAGGAAATTGTTCCAAAAAATCATCGTGCATACCCATTTTAGAATATTGAGTTTTCCCAAAAAAATCCTTTCGTGGAGGCATTTTCTAAAATTTCTAAATCTTACTCAGCAGATTTTTTATTTTACTAGTTATAGATTACTTACCCGCTAAAATCTACTCCTCTTTTTGCAATTTTCTTTGCAAATTTGTTGAAGGCTTTGAGGAATTTTGTACCCTAGCTTTGGAAATCCTTTTGCTCTGAGAAAATCCACAATCTATGCTTCAACAATGGCAAATTTACATGTTATATCAGAGCATTGAGATCGCACGAAGGAAACTATGTATCATATTAATTCCTGCAACCATTATTTTCATGCTCAATTTTGAAATTTGAATTTTACCCATCGATTTCCCATAGATTGGATGGTTTTGTTTCAAAAGCAGAAAGCCTTTTGAAACTTTGGGATCCCTGGCCACGTGTCAGAAGCCTTCTTTCTCGCATTATTTAAAAACCTCAGATCTTGATAATGCGAGAATGCGGGCACCGTCGATCTCATCCTAATAGATGGTGAACCAAGATCTCTTCATTTGGCGGCCCACTAAATTAACTTGACCAATGAAAACTTACCTTTTAGTCCATGTGCTTTGACAGTACTTAAAGTTTTTGCGCCCATGACATTGCCACTTCCAACTTGGCACACCTGTCACCCACCACCAATGAGCATGCTTCATTACATTTAATCTTTTCCAGCGTTGCATGACTCGGCGTACTTCCTAAAGCTTAATCCAGGTCCCACCATGCTCGCTTGCCCGCATTTTTAAAAAATTGAGCAGTTCCATATTGCGGGAATGTGGGCTTCATCGATCTTACCCTAATCGACGGTGATAAAGTCTTGAAATGACTGCACATCTAGTCAATTGATCGGACCAATAGGAGAATTTCTCTATATTCCATGTCATCTGACAGCTTGCCATGAAAGATACACTACTGTTACTTTTCTGAGAAAGGCAGCCCATAATGTCACTCTGTGTGACGTGTCAAATGCTCGTTTCCCTGCATTATTTAAAAATTGCACAACTTCATAATGCGAGAATGCAAGAATCGTAGATCTAGACAAGATCTACGATTGGTAACTTTGATCATAAGGTAAAACTTTTTATTAATTGACAACCAATGACAGCGCAAGAAAATAGAATGTGCACAGGTTACTAACCAATCCTGACAAATAAGAGCTTTTTATGTGCACTGAATTTTGAACGTCAGCAAGGGCTACATGTCACAAATGTGTTTCCTCGCATTACTTAAAAATCTCGCAACTTCATAATGTAGGAATGCGAGAAACCTTGATCTTGAGAAGATCTACGGTGCTGAAAGTATACTGTGATTTGGCCCTTCTTTCAATTAAAAAAACTCAATAAAGATTACCAAAAGATTAAAAGGTTATTTTGATGTAAATAACCTTTAGGATAAACACGCCCTGCCAAAATACTTGAAATCACACCCATTTGAATTTTCAAAGACTAGGGCAACACCAAAACACAAGCATAAGGGTTTCTCACATACTTAGACTTTTTCATGAATGATTTGAGAGACAAACCCTAAGAATTTAAAAGGAAAAAGCAACACATGGAACAGGACATAATTAGGTCAATCCAAAAGCTTTCATAATCACTTGAAATAAAACCCTAATCTGCAATATCTAGAGACTCAAATTATTTTTCACTAAATTTTTCAAAAATTTTGCAAATGTGAAAAATCAAACCAACAGGAGCAAATGTAGGATATTTTTCATTACTCTTATTTCTCAAGCTAGAAAATTCAAGAGACATGCCCTTCTATGTTAAAAGTTTTACTGGAAGCCACCTACAAATTGGGCATATAAAAACATAAATATTTTGATTTTTGATTTTTTATAAGTTATCTAGAAATTATAAGGGTTAACTATTTCTATGCTTGACATTATTCATTCTATTATATTGGGCGTGTGCAACTTGCATATGCCCTTTGTTTAAGATTTCTCTTTAGCTGAAAATTTAATTGTTATTTTTTTTACCGATTAACTATATAGAAAAGATAATAAAGTTAAGCAGTGATCAAAAAAAAAATCCTCTACAAATTAGAGAACATTTTTTACTCTATCTAATATCTAATATGCATTGTGAAGATTAGAAATTTAAAATGCAAAGAAGTTAATATTGAAAGTTCAATCATCTTGAGGGTGAATGTTTTGGTTTATGTTCAAGCATTCTATAGAAAAGTGGTTTTCATCTTTTAGTTTGATGTTTAGTATTAGAGCTTGAGATCTTCTTGTTAATAATAATCTTAAAATTAGTTATAACTGTATTTGAAACTTTTACAAAGGTTAATATTCTAAGATTGTAGTATCAAAATCAAAGGGTTAATCAAATCTTTAAAAGTATTTGACAAAAGATCTATAATTGGAAGCAACGAATGAAATCCTTGTAATACATTTTAATTTCTAAAGGAAGAAATTTTGCATTGCCAAGATTTGGTAGGAACTACATTGTTTTGCAACTCTTGTTACTAATGGGACATCAAACATTTGATCACAGTTTAATGTTTTAAGCCTCAGAAATAGTTCTAGTAGGTAGGAACTAATAAGAGTTTTAAATGTATGTCGCAAAAAGAATGTTTACTAGTGTTGTTATTCTTTTTTATAAGGTCATGATATGAATCTTATATTACAAGAAAGTTAATTTAACATATATTAAATGATTCTTTTTAAGATGACATCTTTTGTGGATAAGTTAAAAAGATTAATGAAGACTACAAAGAAATTAATCTTTTATGTTTAATTATTTATAATTGGTCTTATTTTTAATGTTAGTTTTATAATTTTGATTATTTGTTGAATTTATTGAATTCCTTAAAATTGTATCTAAGGCTTGAAATTATTTCACTTGTTGAGTTTGGGCCCTTTCATGATCAAATAGATTGCAAAAAATATTTTATGAACTAGGAAACTAAATAAATAAAAGGAAACATATATAAGATGATGTTTTATGTGCATGGCTATGATTTATACAAAAGTTTCCTAAGACATAAATTTATTTATTATGTGAATAGGAACCACTTATAAACTAGTTAGTTAAAATACCTTATTCACATCAATACCCTATTAATTACAACTTAGCAAGGAACAAAATTAATGCAAGATGATGCACAATAGATTCTAATTGCAAGGTTGTTTTTAGTACTCATTTACATATGATCTTTTATAGATTAAATAGAGGTGAAAATAACATGCGAGAAAATTCACGTCTAAAAGAAATACTACAAGAAACACATGTAAAAATGATAAAATGAGTGATGATTGGAGAAATAATCAAATAACCACCAAGAACTACATGCATCATTAAGATACAACTAATAACTCCCCATACAAGTGGAAGAGGGTGTATCTGTAACTCACCTACAATAAAACTCTATTGTTAAAATTATAAGCGCTTGAAGATTTAAACCAAGTATGTGCTTAAAGACAAAACATGATCTACTTAAAGATAAAACCCAATCTAATGTCCACAAACAACTTATCCCTTTTTTGGAAGAAATAAAAGAAAGTAAAAATTCATGATTAATTCGTATCATAAATTAGAATTGATAGATAGATATATGAAGATGTATGATGATGTCTCTAAAACTT
The DNA here is from genome assembly GCA_028749045.1 of Cupressus sempervirens. Lineage (NCBI taxonomy): Eukaryota > Viridiplantae > Streptophyta > Pinopsida > Cupressales > Cupressaceae > Cupressus > Cupressus sempervirens. Next base: position 164,833,175 of record CM053793.1, on the reverse strand, counting down.
CTCAATTGGTTCCTTGTATAAGAAATATGTTGACGCCATAAGCCAATTAGATACATGCTAATTAAAGAAGGTGGAAAACAATTTGGAAATAAATGTTGAACAATTTCGAAAGAAAATGACATTTTAAAATAGTTATACTATTATTTTTAGTAAAGAAGATAAATAAAACCATCAAATAAGTGTTTCAAACTTGAATGCTAATGATTCATATCCTATTCAACAAGAATAATATAAGCCTCAATTGAAAATTTTTTGAAGGTATAGTAATGTTATCTAAAGGAGAAATTAAATTCTATAAATAAACCACATCCTCATCTTCTAAATATCCAAAGTAGCCCAAAATATCAAAATATGAAAAAGTATTAGAGCCACATTAACTCCTTTTTTTAAAACAAGAGGCACAAGATAAAATGAAACAAAGTGACTTATGAATGATAAGTATAAGGATCTTCACATATCTAGTAAGTATAAGGATCTCCACATATCTCTTAGATCTTTTTCCAAAGAGCATAAAGACATACAAAATGAATTATTAATAGTATTGAAAAAAAATAAAACTAAGAAAAATTATTACTAAGTATGACTAGAGAGACTAAAACCATTGAAAAGTGGTCTAAATGAAGAAATTAAATATGTTTAATGATCTCCTATGTCTATTATTTATAGTATTTTCTTTCCAAGATAATTATTGAAAGATGAAATAAAAAGTATGAATAGCCTCTCTATGAGTCTAGATATCTAAATACTTAGTCAATATATGGAAAATATGCAAAAAGATAAACAAATATAAATTGTTTTGAATCAAGAAAAATTTAATAGGCATAATGATAAATATTCTCAATACCTTTTGCACAAATATAAATAGTTTTGAATCAAGAAAAAGTTAATAGGCATAATTATAAATATTCTCAATACCTTTTCAATGTTGAAAAGCAATCAAAACTATGAATCATGGGGGGGGGGGGGGCGAGAAATTGAACTTAGAGGTCCCAAATGGAAATCATAACTTTAGCTTGCAATAAGTATATCAATAAAAATGGGAAAATTTTACTTTCACTAATGTGAAGTACGTGAAACCAACCTTTTGCCAAAATTTTATTTTCCAATTTTTCATAATGCAGTGGAAAGTTATAAAATTATATGAAATTGTCCAATTTTGAGATTGAGGTATGAATTTGACTCTTGGGAGTTGTTTGGAGGTTCCTCTACATGATTGTTAATAGACAATTTGAAAAAAAATATCCACCACAAGTTGAGTAGCAATGGTGGTGCCTAGAAGAATCTCTCCATAACACCAACAACTATAGCATAATATTTATAAAGTGTAACCTTGGTTCAAATAATGAAAGGTGACTATGCAATTTTGGAAGTTGAAAACACAATATAGGGAAAAATGCGATGAAACAATGACTTTAAGCATGCATAGAAAAACAAAAAATTAATATCTACATTATGAAAGAAGATATAGAAAATACATAAGACAATTCTAACCAAATATATGAATTTTGAGAAAGAAAAAAATAAGGGACTTAGTCACATTTGACATTCACACTTTGAACTTAGTCACATATTGCAACCTACTCCCAGGTTATTTCAAATCTAATAATAAGTTATTTGCATCTCTCTTAATGCTCAATTTGTATCATTCTTTGCACGTTTTCCACTTATTCTTACACAAAAAAAGAGAGAAAGTATTAGTTGAAAGATTTTTGCCTAGGTTGAACCCCAATTTTTTAATTAACATTGTAATTATAATATAATTATAATGTAATTCAAATGTTATTATTAGGTAGTAGAGACTATATTTGAAAAATGAATGCAGACCTTTTTTTTGTCAAATTGATCATGAAAATGTTGATGTTCACTTTGTAGAGTTGACCTTTAAATTATTTGATAATGGATGTCATCATGAATGCATAGATCTAAAAATTTACTCATTGTATTCAATGCCTTAGGTTTGATCTCTTTCTCTTGAGGAGTTCAGTGCTTGAAAATGAATTGATCTTATTCCTTTTTGTGTGATTGTGAATGATATCTTCATGGATCTCAAAAGAAGAAGGGTAACTTTTTTTATACCTCTCCCTAGCATTTCAAGGTGTGAAAATTGGAGCAAGTTGATACAAGGTTAAATATTTACTCTTACAAGCTAACGGTTGCATAATTTTAATTTGGGCTTGAGTTATAGGGAAAGTGTCACCTAGGGTAGCTTTTTCCACCCATTGTAGATCCAAATTTGGACTTGGGGTCCTAAATGTCAAGGAGAAGCTATAATTTTAGTTAGAATTGTGCTAGACAATTAGATCAATCTTGAGATGCCAAGAATTAAAAAATGGGACCTAGGTGATTAAGACATTTCTTAGGGATGAAATTAATGATGCTAAAAGTAGAAAAATTAAAATATAATTCTAAAAGGATAAAAAATATTCCTTGAGATATGTCTTACCTCTTTACAAATGGTTATAACGTCCTTGCTAATGCTTGTACCAGCTTGCACAACAAAAATTATTTTCAATTCTCACACCAACAATAGTTTGTTTCCAGTTAATGATAAACATACAAAATAATCCACAGATAAATAATAATGATGTTCTAAAATCTAAGTCACATAATAGACGAATAAAAATAATCGATCAAATTAATGGTCAATGTCACCCCAAAAAATGTGTACAATCATGAGAGCCCCAAAGATTTATTATCTTGAAACTTTATATTTCGTACATTTTTTTAGTATTATGTCCCAAATAAATAGAATAACTTTTATTGTTATACATCATGTGTCACAAGGTTCGGGAGCTTCTTGTGTGGCACCAACTATCCTGTGTAAAATTTGCAAGTGATTACAATAGAAGAGAAGATATTGGACTATGTCTCTCTTATGTGCCTATGCAAAATGCACAACTAATCAAATAGAATGCGCACAGGTATTCAAAATCTTAATGATGTGGTGCATGACATGACAATGCCAAAATGAAAGATGCAATAAAACAGACCAAGATATGGTGGAATGAAATTCCCAAAATCCATTATTATATGCAAGCCAATATTACAAAAAAAAAAGGATAGGATGTTGTATTCAAAAATACATATTTCCTCCAAGGTTTGATCTTTCCAAGGTATGCTTGACATAGATATTATTACAATAAAAAGATCCCTTGGCTCAAATACACACAATGGCTATAAAGACTCACCTAATAGGAGTACCAAGTTTTCTGCTCTACCCCAAATATGATCATCAAAATCCTTCATTGCTTGAATGTAAATCAAAAAAGATGTCCAAATGAATGAGAAAGTTCTCTTTATATACAGATGCCTTAGGTATGCATCTAGATCTATTCATTTCCAAAATGGGGTAGGACCTAAATGTCTTATTTCCTCAATCAATGCAGGCCACATGTTACATTGATTAAGAAGCCATAGTGTTTATTGGTTGACTCCAAAAGAATAATCTCCAAGGTAAAAAAAGTTACATGGCTATATGAAGCACGCTACCAAATCTAATGCTAGAAAGAATGGGAACACCACCATGGGACCCAAATTACCTTAGCTCCAAAATAATGTAGGTTGGCCTTACATCTTTGCACCCAGTCAAATGTGAAGAACCAGTCGGCCTATGTCATAAAGAAAGAAAGATGCCAAGTCAACTGTTCCAACAAGGAAAAATAATTTCTCTATCTTACTCAAAGTGAAGACCCCTTACATCCTCGCCCACTAAACTAGTGGCAATGCCCTTAATGCTTGTGCAAGCCTACTTTGTACCAAGAGGCCAACCATGAACTTATTACTTAGGCCTAGAAGGGTTACTTTCCTCAAGGAATTCCATAAATATTTCCTATTCATGCCACAATGCTTCACCATGCTCTCAAATGGTCATCTCTCAGCCTTGTCCATCAAACACAACCAAAAAAATTTGAATGACCCATTTTCCTACACCTCAGGTTCTCATTGCAAGAACTTGTTTTATATGGAGGTCTATATTATCCTTTACATTGGTTGGCCCCCTATGAAAAATGTTTCTCACTAAGTCCTCCTCATCAACATGATGTCACCTTAATTGAGAAACATGAAAGATGAGATGGGCTCCCACAAGCAAAGGAAAATTGATCTTGTATGCTACTAGATTGATCTTCTAGACCACCTCAAAAGGACCATCCCACTATCTAACTAGAAAAGAACTCCATCCCTTGGACACTTTGAAATGATTTGGATCCATGTGTAGAAAAACCTTTTCACCAACATTGAACTCAAGGTTTTTCTTGTGCTTGTCAACAAACTTCTTCATCTGATTGGAAACCTGTATCAAATGATACCATGCCAAATCAATTCTTTCATTCCAAGATGATAAGAGTTAGGTAGTATTCTTATCTACACCCTAATATCCATCCATCACAATATGGGGTGTGAGTGGTTGTTGTCCCATTTCCAACTCAAAAGGATTGAACTTGGAAGACTCACTCTTTCTCAACTTGTAAGATATTTGGGCCACATCAAGAAACCTCATATAGTTTCTTTGATCCAATGTAGCAAAATGCCTCAAGTAATCTTCAAGGATACCATTTATCCACTCATTCTACCCATCAGTGTAGGGATGAAACCCAAAAATCATCAACAAGTGAGTTCCCACTATCTTGAACAACTCTTGCCAAAGAGATGAAATGAACCGCATGTCTCAATCACTCACAATGTTCAAAGGGATGCCCTAAACGTGATCACATTCTTGAAAAATAATTGAGTTGCATCCTCAGTTGAACAAGGTATCTTGCATGTAATAAAGATGGCATATTTACTGAATCAATCCACAACAACCATTATTCTAGAGAATCCATCAAAAGTAAGAAATTGTGTAATAAAGTGCATACTCTCACTTGCCCAAGGTCAGATCAAAACTGGAAGAGGTTGTAGCGATCCCACTTGCTACATATTCACCAATTTTTCTTGCTTGAAAGTAAGGCAAGTCATCACATATCCATACACACACTTTACCAAAGTTATATTGGAACTAGAACAATCCCACAGGCTACATCTTCACCTCTTTGTATTGCTAGCAAATGAGACAAGTCATCGCATATCTATTAGCATTGTCATATATGTTGGGCCAAAAGAAACATCTCTCAAACAATGTCATTATTTTCTTCTATATCAGATGGCCTGCCCAAATAGAATCACAGTACTCATGTAGAACCTCTTTGTGAACATCTTTCCATTTTGAAAGCTAGACTCAACTACTGGTATAATACAAGATACCATCTTGAATAATAAATGTCCTTTTCTGGCATCCTTAGACTTGTGAAATAATTTTCCTTTCTTGGGAGTCATTCTCCAAGCCTTCCTTGATCTTCTCAATCAGCTCATTAGACAAAAAAATTTGGCTTGTCCCAACACCTCTAAAGCTCCAAGATGCTCCTTTCTACTAAGTGTGTCGGCAACCACATTGTGTCACCATGTATTGTACACCAACTCAAAGTCAAACTCTACTAGGAATTTGTGCCACCTTTCCTACTTTGGGATGATCTTAGACTGTGTCTTGAAGTAATTCAAGATGATATTATCCATTTAGACCATAAAGGGGATGCCCAATGTTGGTGTTTGAAAACGTTGTAGGTTTCCAATTATGCTGATGAGAATATGACACACCTAGGGGCAGCTAACTCCCATCTTCAACATATCACTTCAAACATCGGGCCAACTATAAGGCTAGACCCTTCTTCTACTTTAGGCTTTGTAAAACCTAGGTGTGTGGACCTCGGATTCAATCAATATGGTACCAATCCAAAAACATATTGATGAATCTATTAAAGTAGATAAAAGCCCTTATATCTCCTAACACTTATGCTTATGAAAGCCCTTGAATCTATTAGAGCAGATAAAAGCCCTTATATCTCCTAACATTACAGCAGGGGTGTTGACATGCTTATTTGAAACCGAAGCATCTACACCACATTCATCCTTTCTTTCAAACTCATTGTATCGACAATCATTCATAGAAAAATGACCTCTAATCAATCCGTACTTCAAATTATTTTTATCACAAAAGCTCGATATAATGTTTGTGTTTCTTTATCCCTTAGTAGATAGTTCATTTTCTTGTCAAATGCATCAATATAAACAGATAAACACACTTGATCATCAAGTCTATAACTCTCAGGGATCTCAATTAAAAATTTTGCAAATCTGATGTTAAATTGAGGGACAAGTTCATCACACTCAATGTGAATCATTAAAAACTTATCATAAGAATCAAATATGCTTACCCGTTCTCCAAATTGCTCCATGAAGGCGGAATTCAACTCACCTCAAGATGAAATGAAACACACTAGTAGAAAAGAAAACCAATTTCTAGCATCACCCTCCAAAGTTTGAACAAATAGTTTCATGTGCACGGCCTCATGAGCAATCTCATAGTCACCCATTAAATCACTGAACAATTCAACATGATGACAAGCTAAAACAAGATCGTTCCCATTAAACTTGGGCAAACATTTTCTAATATCATTAGGAATGACACTGGGGAAACCATAGATACCATCAAAGCATAATGGCATATACCACTTGGTAGAAATAGATCTAGAAACTTTACTGACCGACTGCATACTTGATGAAAGGATATTTGTCATTCTTCAAAACATTGACACTCATCAACACTAATTCTGATTTTAGTTTGTAGCAGATCTATAACCTTCTACCAAATAACTCTCTTCAAATACACTTCAAAAGTTTACAAGCTAAAACTTATTCCCAAGAAGTGTATAAAACTTATTACATTATTCTCCTCCTCCTAGTGTTGAAAATCACTCAATGGAGAATACACATGTATACCACTTTCTTTCATGAAAAGAATAACATCATGAAAATAAAATACCTCAAGTGTTGATGTTGAAACCACTGATCTGCTAGTTTGGCACTGGTGTTGATCTCAATTCCTCACACTACTAATCAAATCCTTATAGAGTCGCCATCTCCTTGAGGAGAACTAAATGAAATCACTATTGTGATTCATTTTTACCATTCAAAAACCCTTATGATAGCAAATCAATCAACACTTTGAAACTCATTAGTCAAGAACTTATATAGATCTCTCTTCTTGTTTAAAACTTAACACAACTTTCAGATCTACATTACTAGGCTGAAAATTTTTTGAAAGCATTGATATATAACCGATCTACACTGGTATAGAGATCATAACAGATCTGAACTGGATTGTCAACTTGTAGAACTTTGCAAATCTTTAAACGCTTAAAAGAGAGAAAAACTTTTGATCACTTCTAACTCTAAAATTGCAGCAATACTTTGAAAACAACAACCGGATGAATTGAGTGGAAATAAAACTTAGTAACAACACAATCTGGATTCAACCTTGAAAGTATTGCTGCAAATGGATAAAAACTTACTAGGGTGCATGAATATTCAGCAAAGAGATGGAAAACACTTCATGACCTTGTTGTTGTAGCAAACTTTCTGATGTATTGAATCTTCTTCAAATTCTCAAGGTTTGTCCATCATACAGATTCAATACATTCCCTAGCAAAGTCACCACTTTGTTGGCATTTGAAAACGTTGTAGGTTTCCAATTACCCCAATGAGAATATGACACACCTAGGGGCAGCTAACTCTCATCTTCAACATATCACTTCAGACATCGGGCCAACTATAAGGCTAGACCCTTCTTCTACTTTAGGCTTAGCAAAACCTAGGTGGGTGGACCTCAGATTCAATCAATATGGTACCAGTGCAAAAACATATTCATGAATCTATTAAAGCAGATAAAAGCCCTTATATCTCCTAACACTTATGCAAGACACAGATCTACAGTAGCTAAATGCAAATCCTATGATATTCACAAGCTGATTGAGGGCATCACATTTAGGTTCTTCAACATGAAAGGGAAAGAATGTTTGATTAATAATGTTGAATTCAGAAAAACCTCAAATATGTAGCAGTAAGAACTAATTATCCTATAGCTAACCAGTGCCTAATACATTGGGCAAATCCATGAATCAAATGCATACATATAGATATTTGATACTTATTTATATATTCAGATATATAATCTATCTATTCACCCTGTAAATAGACATCCATGTTCAATCTAGATCTCATTCTTACATGATATCCCCATCAGTAAACTTGCAACCCTGTTGATTCCTCTGAAGCATTTACATAAACCCTTGAGTTATAGGCAACAATGAAATAACATACAGCCTTAAGGGACTGCAACTACGACCTAAGCTCTTTGTTCAAAGATCATAAAACATTGAAGATTACTGATAAAGGAGACAAGACTCAAGATGAAACTCAACCATCTATTGTTCTTCGTATTAATTTCCTTGAAATAATACATTTATATGCATAAAATGAAAACATAAAAAAACCTAATAGATCTGAACTATCTGTATTATCCTTCTTAATGTTGTTCATACAAGAGAATTATGCTGAAAGAATGGTGTCATAGTCAAGGAAACATATCAATTACTAGAACCAATGGTCTCACAGTGAAAAACTAGAACCCCTAAATGGTATCACAACAATGAAACTTTTTCTTTTCAAAAATTGGAACCTATACAATGAGAAAGAATGAGGATGATATAGAATGAAGGAATTCCTAGATCTGCTCTGCATCTGACATGTGTCCACTTGGAATTCCCTCTCTTAGAAATGACAAGACTCTCCCTAATCTCTCTCTACAATGGGTGAATCAAATCCTTAACCATTTTGGCTCTCAAAAGCATAAAGTATCTCAAAAACTTGACAGCAAAATAATCGCTTTTGATGCCAGATCTCAAAACAAGGCAAAGCCAAAAATCAGTTAAAAGGCCTCCAAAATGCAATACAATCTTTTCAAAGTTGTTTTTTCCACATTTTGGCTTCAAACAGTCTTCATATCTACCCTCTAACCAATTCTAATGATCGATAATGAAATCTACGTGTTCTGTTGTGAATGCCTCGGGAATCAAAAATTGGCTTATAGTGTGAACCGGTGAGCACTTGTACAAAAATTGACCACAGAAATGGAAAATTCAGATCTTCCCAGTTCTGATGGTATATTGGAGTGCCTATTTTGGATAAAAATTGCCCCAGTTATGCCCCTCTGAAGTTTTAGGCCTCTGCTCATGGCTTCCATAGCATTATTGCAAAAATTAAAACCTTTCATATAGTTTTAACTACATAAAAACTCCAACTTTATTAAAAAGGGACTACACGATTGGGGCAAATTAATATAATATCAAAATTTGAATTTTCCAAAATTCTTCACCATTCTCTATCTGGGTTAAACTTGTTGACCAGCCTGGTGACACGTGTCACAATCTAATTGGTCTTCTATTCTGCCACCTCACTGTGCCATGTCACCATGCCACATCAACACCTCAAGAAACCTCCACCACATGTCACCGTCAAACTGGTCCACCTTGCCACCATGTCACTGTGCCATCTAGATGTGACGTCATATTCGCTATGTCACTATATTAACTAGCATGGAACTTCGCCTTAGTGACATAGCAAATACCCTCAAATCTTCCACATGGCATGATCTGGTGCCATCTGATCATGATCTGCCACGTCAACATTTTATCCACAGTCTACTTGCCACATGTTCTCTTTTGATCTATTCTCAGGTTGTCATTTGTCGTTTAATAACTCACTAACGCTACCACATCATTGTCACACGAGACCCATCACTGTCTTGTCGAATTTTTAGATTTTTCGGCGATTCGCTATGTCACTACCGAAAATCCTTAGATTTTTTAGCTAGCGACACGGCCAAATGCCAGAATTTGGACTTTTTGGCGGCCTCAATCATGCTGACGTCATCCCTTCTTTATGGATGTTCGTTCAAAATTTGTTTAGCGTGTCTCCAGCTCAGCATGTCATCAGGTTGGGCCCACCAAGCGGCTATTACCTTTTCAAAAGGCGTTGTCTCAAAGATAATTGAAAGGATGTAAATCGGTAAATTTAAACAAAAACATCGAGCAAACACGGTAAATTTAAACAAAAACATCGAGCAAACAATGTGGGATAATTTGCATTCCAATGCATTCACTCACTTCTTTCATGAAACGCTGCCTCTGCACCTTCCACCACTTATTTCTGACGCATACAAATGCTTCTTCAACTTTTCCATTGAATAAATGAGGACTTGTAGTATACATGTAGGCCATAGCCAGGGAATCACATGCGCGGGTTGAAATCTCTTATCCATTAAATGTACTTTTTTCTCCAATCATTCCAATCCATCTCTCACGTAAAACTAGCTGATCAATAAAGAGAATCGGAATTCCTTTATGAATAAGAGCTATAAGTGTACCAAATAAAGGTTTCCCTGTGATAAAGCCTTCTGTGCCATCAATGGGATCTAAAACCCAAATATATTCTACACTGCATTTTCTTCACTGCAAGTCCATCCATTCTCCTCCCCATATGTTGCATGTGTCGGGAAGTACTCAAAAAAAAAAAACAATGCATGGCTTCATTCATGGCGCTAGGTCTTTGGATGGCTCCCCCTTTTTACATGCGTGGGCTATTTGTTCATTGCTTACGGCTTACAATTTTGGATTGGGGCTTTTAATCCTTTGCCCTGCTTCCTCAACAGCGTGAGCCTCTTCCTAGCTCAGCGTGGGTGCTTCATCACTTCTTTATTTTTGCTTTATTAGGTGAACTTGATTCTCTTGCTTTTTCCTTAAGTCTGAGATCTGTGTTTCAAGTAGTTTCATTTTTTCCAAATAAACTTCCTACATCTTTTGAGTTTGTCCATCAGTTGTGTTAGCAAGGCTCTCAACCTTTGCCAGCAAATGGTCTCTCTCCTTAGCGTGGACTCTCACTATTTTTTAAAAACTTGAGGCGGCTTCTCCCTTCATCGAGCTCCCCTATCGCTTGCATATACTCTAATTCGTGTGGGCTATGTTTGGTGTGGTCTTCACTGACTGCCTTCCTCTGTTTCAACGGTGCTTCCCTTCTGTGAAAAACGTGGCTCCTCTTGCCTGCGAGTTTACTCTTTTCTTGGCGTGTTCTGTTGTTCAGCATAGATGCATCGGTGGCTTTGGCAAGGAAAAGTGACGTGCTTTTATGCAATCCTCTTCCTTGAAAACATGGGCAGCTTGCTCTGGACGTATATCCTCTTTTATCATGTGTGTTCTGCTGCTCTTTGGTTGCGCGCGTTCCCCTTGACAATGCAGTAAGGAACATGCATTTCCCTTATTATTGATTGCCCCTTAACACTTTACTTGCATAAAAACTAAACATTATCAACGTACACAAATATTTGGCGCAGGTAGCCACACTACAAGCTCTACAGGATTAACATCATGTGCTTTGCTCTTTTTTAATTGCCGCCTTCCTTTTTTAATTGCGTGGGTTGTCTTCCTAATCAAATCTGAAGCTTTGTTTCTCTATACTTGGCTTTGACCTTCATAGCATGGAGAATAATTTTAAGAATCATATTGATAATCTTCAAAGTAATGTGTGCGACTTTCTCCCTAACCTTCAAAGCGTTTGTTGCCCATAATCTTTGGCGTCTTCATTTGATTTGTATTACTGCCTCCAAGCCGTGGGGCCATTTATGTCTTTTAACTGGCATTCTTTGTGGGCTTCCTCACCCAGTGAACATTACCCCTGCGGCCTCTTTATAACATCCAATATAATACTTTTTGGCCAAATCCAAATTTACTCTTTTATCAACATACACATGAAAAACACCATTAGCATGACCAATCACAGGTATTTTTGTTGAACCCTTGATTTGTGAAACCAATTTATTGCTGCTACTTGGAATGGCAATATCTATCACATCATCCAGCTTGATCAGATCTAGAATTTCATCTCTTGATGTTACAAGACCAATAAGATTCTTTCCCATAGATTCAGGAATTTCATCAGTAATAACCTTATGCAAAATGGCATTTGTTCGAACTACTTCTTTGCCGCCTTTCAAGAGAAAACCATTCCCACTTCGAATTGCCAAGGAAGCAATCTGAACTAAGACATCAGGCTGTGACTCAAAAATAATTAGGAGCACACTCACAGGGCTGGTAGAAATTATTATCAAATTGGTAATATTCCTTGAATGCATCAAAGCTTCCTTAGATTTTTGACTTCATACCAACTACAGAATTGTCATCTCTTAAAAATGACTCCAAAATATACTGGTCCCCAAAGAACCCACTTTTAGATGAGTCCTCAATACTACTTCGGGAAAAATCAAGATCTTCTAGCCATCTCCTTGTCAACCACCTCTTCTTCACTAAATTGTACCTCTTTTTAAAAAGCATCCCATTTTCTCTTTTGCACTTCTTTATTACTCGCTGCGTATGATTTGTATATTCTTTAGATCGTAAATGAAGGTATAGCATATTAACATCCTCAATAAATTCAATCCCTAAAACCTTCAATGTAACCTTGCCATCCATGGACTCATATTGGTCTGGTGGAAACCGTCGGGCCCAAAGTGGGTCCAGCTAAAAAAAAAATCGTTTTTGAACAACTGTATCTTATAAACTAGCCCACTGATTGACTGATACTGATTCGAAACAAATTTGACCACTACCATGTCATTAAAACTCATTTTACCACTTATCTACAAACTGCAACTTTCTGCTAATAGGGTCTGTCGGCTGGCTTTAAAAACTGACCCGAAAACTTGACCGGGCTCTAAAATCAAACACGCTAATTCTTTGTTTTGCATACCCATACCATGTCAAATCTTGTCTCATGAAGAATTCGAGGTCAAAAGATATTGACCATCAAAATCTCTCAAAACTATCTACGAGAAAATATGTCAGAAAACATTAAATTGTGTTGGAATCGGCTTCAAAAACTGGGCAAACTGACACTTGGGAAGATGAAAAATGGGTTGTTAGTTCGTTGTCATGAGGAGAATATGGATCTATGATTTGGGCTCATGAAAAATAATTGGGCATAAATGATAAGCAGTCAAAGTGGGCTACTCAAATTTGTAAATTGGAAATAATGGTAGAAAAGCATTTTTTGCAAATAGAATTGACCTGAAAAAGTGTGCAAACGGATTCCTCAAGACCTAAAAATTGACACACTTGAAGTGTTTTCAGAGTGCAACACAGTGGTATAATCTATTTAATTTCATCTATCATAGATTTTGAGATATAACATCAAAAACAGGAGTTCTGACAAATCTGCAAATGTTGACACCAGTAACAAGTTAAAAATTGTGATTGGAATCACGTTTGAAAACTGATCAAATGGATTGGTCATAAGCTCAAAATTGAAATGTGACAAGTTTCTAACCTCTAAAATTTAATGCAAAAAGAATTTCAACATTTTGGTCAACTAGGTCAAAGTTATAACATGTCAAATAGGGCCTTCTGGAATTCAAAACAATTCATATCAACATGACAATAGCAAATGACCAACTTTGAGAGATTCAAAACCTAGTCAAACGGACTCGAAATGACTCAAAATCTGAAACATAAGTTCTCAAGTATGGACACTAAACACTCCCAAAGTGGTGAGTCATGAACCAATACTGATGCGATATATTCATATGCAAATATGGCCTCCTGTCACTATTTGACACTTAGGTGAAAATGCAGATTTGACAATTGCTCAAAACAAGACTTCACAAAATGACTCAGAATCTCAATTTAACTTCATTGAACACCTAGACGCACTAAATGAAAGGTGTTAGAAGCATTAAACACCTCTTGGGGCTCAAAGGTACAGTCAAGTACATAAGCATCAAAAAGCATTTATAGGACTTAATTTCTTCAATGGTGCTCAAAATCGGGGCTATAATTTTGAGCACCAACACCCAACAAAAGGTGTTTCCAAATTCTCAAGCAATGCGCAATAGCAGTCTTTTTTTTTATGCATGGAATAATTCCTCTCTCTATCATTGAGATTCCTAGAATCAAAATAAATTAGATGTCCCTCTTACATAATGACAGCTTATATGGCATAATCAAACATGTTAGTTTGGACTTCAAATGGTTTACCATATTTTGACAAGGTTAAGACTAACTTCTCAGTCAACTTCTCCTTAAAGGTGTCAAATGTATGTTGTTGTTTATCTCCTCATTTCCAACTTATGTCCTTCTTTTGCAAGTCAATGAGAGGACTAACTATCTTGGAATAGTCCACTACAAACATCTTGTAGTAGTTGGCTTGACCGAGGAACTACCTAACCTCATGAACATTATGAAGTTTCTCTCGGTCAAAAATCCTTGCCAGCTTCTTCGGATCTTGGCAGATCTGACCATGTCCAAAAATGTGTTCCAAAAATAGGACTTCCTCTTGTGCAAACATGCATGTCTCTCTTTTCACATAGAGATCATGAATTTTAATCAATTTGGATGCTTCCCTGAGGTATTCCTTGTGCTTATTCAAGTTTATGTTGTACACAAATATATCATCTAGATACACAACCATGCACTTATCCAACAAAGATATAAATACATCATTTATCAAGGTACTGAATGTAGCAAGGGTGTTAGTAAGAAAAAAGGGCATAACCAAAAATTTAGACCTCTTGTACCTAGTTTTTATGGTCATTTTCTCTTTGTTATTCCATTTGATTTTGATTTGGTAGTATCCTTGTCTCAATTCTAGCTTACTAAACACTTCTATATTCACCAAGTGGCCAAAACTGTTGACAATGAGGGAGAGTGGATATTTTTTCTTTATTTTCAACTTGTTCAATTTCCAATAGTCAACACACATCCTAAGTGTCCCTTCCTTCTTGCAATGAAACAACACTAGGACAACATAGGGAGATTTGGATGGATGCAAGTATCCATCCTCAATGAGCTCCATCAATTATCTCTTAAATTTGTCCATCTCTAGCCCTAAAAGATGGTAAGGGGCCTTTGTAGGTGGCCTTGCTCCATATTTTAGCTCTATCCTATTATCCACATGTCTCTATGATGATAGTTTTGTGGGAAGCTTGTCAAGCATGAGATCTGGGTACTCTAGCAAAACATCTTAGATGACTAAGGTGTTGAAAGTCCCAAATGACCATCATTCATCCCATCTTCCAAGTAATGTGGCTAAGTACAACTCATCCTCAATACTCTTACAGATCTTCTTCATGCTCAGTGCACTAAGTATCCATTTAAAATCCATTCTCTTCATCATCAAGATCATACAAGGCTTTCTTGGATTGAGTACCAAAATGCATCCCATGTGAGGTACAGCTATCGCTTTTTTGATCCTTAGGAACTCTTGTCCAAGGGTGAGATCAAACTCACTCATCTCAATGACAACCATGTCTATGGCACCCTTCTAGGGTCTAAATATGATGACCTCCTTTCGAATCTCTCTACTAACATTTTACAAGTGTTGTAATAGCTTTAAAATGAGTCAAGGTTGGTTCCATATTTAAGCCAAGCTTCCTAACTCACCCAACCAATATGTAGTTATTTGTTGCCCGTACATCAACCATCGTCATCACCTTCTTTCCCCAAAGAATGTCTTGACATAGAAAAGTTCATATTTATCGACAACATATGTACTTGTGGAATTGTGCATTAACTTAAGGAGTTGTAAGGTGCTCATCCTAGGCATCTTCTTTTCCTCAACTAAAAGTGAATTGATTCTACTTCAATCTAGACATTCTCGTTCCCATTGATCAGTCTTTCCACAAATAAAATAGCTAGGATCACAATCTTTATTCTTCTTAGCAGGGGGTTGATCCTTTTTTTTAGATTTGTTTCCTCCATTTGACTCATTATTCTTCATCTTTCCCTTCTAGTCATCATCTTGATTCAAAGAGGTGTCACCCTTCTTCTCATTATGGTAGAACCATTTTCCTTGGTTCTCATTTCAGGCAACACAAAATATTTCTGTAGTGTCACTCTTATAGTCAAGAAACCCATCTATAACCACGATAGCATCGGTAAGGGTTTTTACCTTTTAACACTTTAGTTCATCTCTGGCCTTGGGTTGCAAACCCTTGGTAAAAAGGAGTAGCTTCTCAAATTCACTAATCTCCCTTCACATATTTGTAACTAGTGCCAGTATGCTTCAATTCATCAAAGTGAGTTCAGATGATCCAATCCAAGTTCCCTAGTCTAAATTGACCATGTGGTTCTTTCTTCAACTTGGCCCATGTCTTGGTCAACTTCACAGGATTTCCTACATGCTCATCCACCTAATGAGTTCACCGCAAAATATTTGCACTCCCAGTCAAATGAGTTACAATCTCCTTGACTTGAGCCTCATCACTTAACTTCAGTGCACATGCTACTTACTCTTCTACAACATAGAAGAAGTTATCTAGTATTGTATCATCAATTTCACCATCATATGAACCAATCTATGTTTTCTTGGAAGGCTATCCACCTCCTTGTAACAACACATGATAGATCCATTGGTCTTCTTTTAGGTAACAAACTTCTTCGTACAAAGACTACATCTGATCACCAAGTTTACCCAACTCTTTTGTCCATCTATCTTCCAACCTTTCCTCCATGTTGGAACTCTCCAAAGCTTCTAGTTTTTCTTCATGATCTAGTATCTAGTCACACTCCTACTCTTTACTCCATCATGAGGCTGAGGATGGGGTTGGTCCACATCAAATTAGTTGTTCGCATCACCCATGTTTCTGCTCAATTCCAAATCTAATCTTCAAGAAAATAGAGTTTCTTGAAACTAACTCCCTAAGATAGTATCCTCTTGATACCTTCTCAATCTCCAATCAAACTACTATGATACCACTTAACACGAGCTTTGGGAGCTTCCCATGAGACACTAACTATCTTATGCAGAATTTGCAAGTGGTTACCTTACAAAACAAGATACTAGACTATGCCTCTCATATGTGCCTTGCTGGAAATATGAGTTAGGAAAGGATACTAAGAGGGGAGGGGTGAATCAGGAACCAATGAAAATTTATCCCATTTCACCAATTAATCCTTCATATAATATTATGATCTAATTGCATGCATGACTCGGCCAACACTAGATCCACTTCGTTAATCTTGAGAGCTCAGTTAACACTACAATCTCCTTAACTTCCACTAACTAGCTCGGTAGCCTCTGCTATGCTTGATTTGCACCAAACTTTCACTTAGAAGCTCGGTAAACAATATGTAGCTCAGTAGACACTCCAAATTAACTACTTAATTCTAGAACAACTAAATCTTTTGGTTAACATTGCAAACTAAATGATAAGCTCGATAGAAACTATAGAGCTTGATACCAATGTAACCAATTGATTAAGTGTTGAGTCACTAATAGAAAAATTGACCTTATTGTCAACAATCTCCCCCTTCAGCATTATTGACAAAAACACTTATCAAAAAAAAAAATATGAACATTCAAATTTGTAAGTCAAAACTTCCTTTGCCATTATTATGTGTCTTCAACTCAATTTTGACTTTAATCTATTGTAGCTCAGTAACATACTCTATTTTTCTATAAAAAAATTAATTGCTTTTGTAAAAGAATTTTTTGCTTATATCCATACTACACTATACTTCTCCCCCATACATATATCTCCCTTATATACATACAAATGGAGTTTAGTATACTTCTCCTCCTTTACATATTACTTCTCCCTCATTCTTATTCATATATAATATACACTTCTCCTTCTTTTTGACATAAATCCCGAAGGTGTATAATATCTATATGTTAATACCAAAATGTGACAAGAATTTAGAATGTACCTTCAGAATAAGTATCATCGTCTTGTCCCAATTTTCTTGTAGCACCTTACTTCGCTAATACATTTGGCATCGATTTGCGACGGTCAAGTGTCAGAATTGCGATGCAAATGTGTCGCCACTGCAACGGCAGTAGATGTCGTTGTTTTTTAGTTGCAAATTACAACGTCTATTCTTGGACGTCGCAATTTTGACGCCTATCCATCGCAAGCTCCACATTCCAACCCATCATTGCTCTCGTCGCAATGGATGTGGTTCCTGTCGCAATTCTGACGTCTTCACCATGCATTACGACGGGGTGGCATCGGCATCTGCCCACAGGTTCACTGAGGAGGGAGCCTTTACAGTTCTTTCATGGGCGTCGCACTTGCGACGTCCATGGAAACTTGTGACAGTGCTAGCGGCACGGTAGCGTTGCTGTCAACACCGTTGGCCATCGCAATGTTTGCGAATGTGTCGCAATTGCGCTGCAAAATCATCAATTGCGACGGCATCACTATGCACACGATGCTTATTTCATCGCAATGTGTGTGCAGATGTCGCAATTGCGATGTCTATGGTTAGCAATATGGCGGGGCCGCTGTGGCGGTGACGCCAACTGCCGTCGCCGCCACAGCGGCCCCACCACAAGCATCATCTTCAGCTGCTAGCTCTAGCAATGTGTTCGCAGTCATGTCGAGTAGTTGTATTGCTCCTTCATCAAATGCGGTTGCCCATAGCTCCCCAGTGTGGTCTTGCAATTATAGGCGGACCATGTAGCTATAATTGCATTTCGTAAATTGCTTGTCGCATTTTTTACCTTACCATTCTTCATTTGCATTTTCAAACAACTTTTTCTTGCATTGCTTTCCTGCCACTTGGTTGGGGCAAGCCGGGTAGGATAGCTTGTCTATGTTGACCTCTATAATGGTTTCTTTCATGATGCACTTTATAGCACAAGCAGAACATACAGTTTGATCATGTATGTCATGAATTATCATTCTCAATACTGCAGGAGGTTGTGGGGCATAGCTAATCGATGGCTCACCGTTGTCCTTAACATTGTCATCGAACCATGACTTTAACTCCACTGTCTCTGGAATTTGGAGATTGATCATCAGTTGTGTATTACCTATGGTGTTGAGTACTCTTCCATTGAACTCAGTAACACGGCCTACCTTAACCACTAGAACTGTAGTGTCTTGCAAGTAGTAGCTTTGTTGCAATTCACTGCCCACTTGCTCGGCTGTTGAGCCCCAAAGCGTCAGATCAATGGGCCTACGAGTCATATCAAGCAATTGGATGGCATGCCGAGAAACTTCCATTCCATTTTCTCTTCTTATTGTGGAGGTTGGTTGTACACATATTGTTTGCCGGTGCCATGTTGTTGCTCCCTCAGCTGGTGTTGGAGATGGTAACGACATCCTCTCAATCTTCTAACTCCATTACGCGGCTAAATGAAATATATATTCTCACCTTTTTGCTACCCATGCTTCTAGAATTTATACTTTTTACTATAACATTGTAATTCTCATAAGGTGTAGCTTGCTAAAGAATCACTGGTATGAGGATGAAGCTCCATGGGTTGTGCCAATAGAGATATATACAAGCTTGCTTTAATTTATATCAATAACCAAGTGTCAAATTAAATCATAGTAACAAGAATCAGACATTGAAGTTAGTGAATTACAGGACCATACTATCTTAAACAGAAGAACAGAACACACACATCATTATATGTAAAATCGAGCTTGTTACAATTAAAGAATAAAAATGGAATTTGAATAAGATGATGAGATGCTAATTAATTACAAAACACCTAAAGAAAATTTTGCAATGCAAAATATGAAGTTCAATGAAGTGGCTCATACACCCGCCTATGTAGATGTAATCTATCCGAACTTTAATGGATCCCGTCAGAAAGACCCCAGTGTGAAACAACAGCTCGCTTGGAGGTCACGTAATCTGACACAGCCACCAGTAAAGACAGGCAAACTGAATTTCCCGGCCATCATAAGCAGCAGCGTGAGGATTTCAGGGCAGAATGGTTTTGGTATAAGTTTTCAGAGGCTGACAACCTCAAGGATCCTGCAGAATAACAATGTAGAAGGGTGGATTGGTCGAACTAAACAATCCAAGAGACCAATACCTACAATAACTAAATTTAGGCCAGTGAAGGCATGGAACAATATTACACAGCCCTAACTGGATATTGTCAATGTTTTCATCATTTGATTGCTCAAGGTTAAAGAGCACAGAAGAGATAAGGAACACAAACTCAATAGTAAAATTGAGACTCCAAATCTATAACAAATTTGTACACCAGTATTAAACAAGGACGAAGGCTAAAAGTCCAAATTTCACAACAAAAGAAGCTATCAAACCAAATCAGAACACCATAGAGCATGGAATCGCATAATGGCATTTTACCTAAATCATCGAAGAGAACTCCAAACACTGTTGTCCACCTCTCCTACCATCGTCCTAGTTCCTATAAGAGGTAACAAAGAACAATGTAAGAAAAGTTATTGAGAAGAAGAAAACATGCATTCTTTCCAAACGACAGCAATCACACTTATCTATTCTAAATTTTATTAGTTCTTTAAATCCACTTGTTGCACAATCTTCGCAGAAGCAATTCCATTTAGTAGTATGGATTGCAAGAACTTGCAATCTCTAAGAGAACTCTTTGGATAGATCCATAAAAATATTTAACATGAGTATGTTTGTGCAGGTTCTGAAGCTGAGTATCCCACAAATTTGATAATTTTTTGAAATGAGCCACTATTACTTTCTAATCAATACACCGCAGAAACCTGCAATGAAATGCAAGTTATCTAAAGCAGAAAAGAATTCTTGTGGAAGAGCTACCTTAACAATTCAGACAAAATGGGTATTAGCAAAATTCTGATCCAACCGAAATCCAATGCATTAGTTATATAGTTACAAGCAAACCATCCAAACAGCCAGATATGTGGTTTTTAATATCCAATCTCAATTGCCAAATTGTTTTTTGAGGCAGGTTATTAAGAGATTTAGTTTTCATCAAATCAGAACCAAGCACATGGATGAACTACTCGTTAACCCCAACCATGCACATTGTTATTTATAAATTAAATGTATTTTGTAGTATTTGGGGTTGATAGGCATGTAGCATCTTACATCCTCCCAAAATCAATAGCGTATTGGTTGCCCACATTTATGCTGACATGTCACAGAAACCAACCAATATCAATGTAGAAACAGCCAAAGAAAACCAGGCCCTTATTGGCACAATTTGTGTGGCAAGTGAAGGAATCGGGGATTAAGTTGCACAAAATATGGCAGAATAAAAATACAATGTCCATGTAAGATTTGAGGTTTTGATGAAATAGTTCTTATTGCTAGGAGATGGGACCAAACTAACGTGGAAGTAGCCATCGATGATGTTGAAAACAATTGTTGTTTAATTTGAGCAGTTGCCAAAGAATGTGGGCATACCAGCCAAAAATAAATTACAACCCGGCTTATAGATCTTAGACCACAAGAATGGATCCATTCACTACTGTGATTGGTGGGGAGGAGCAGAATATTGCTGTATGTGTTGAGAGGGCTTTCATTGGTAAAACCTTATTCTGCCTTAGGCATATAGTACACACATTTGTTAGAAGAGTCTCATCCCTTTCAGCGGGGTGGTCTTCTTGGGAAGTTTAGTTGGGCAGACTTTAGAAAATTGCATCCTAAATTGAGCTTGCAGATTGATTAAGGTATGGATAGAGAAAATGCTATGAGCCTAGGGCTTGCCATAACACAATTTTTGTAATAATTTGAAGCTTGATTAAAAGGCCAGACCATCCAAGTAACATGTCAAACTGTGAGGAAGTGGAGGTTCAAGCTGGAAGGAATCACCAAATGTTTTGAATGGCCTGCAGGGGAAGTATAAGTGTGCCGCTTATAAACTTGAGGACTTGTTTGATCGTTGATATGTCATAATGCTCCAATTGACAACCACTCAACAAAACACTACAACACGGGAACAATATTTTTTTTTCATTCTTTGACAATCATTAATAAAATTTCCGACATTCCTCTTCTAGGGTTGATGAAGTTAATGACACGGGAATTATCTCATCATGCAATCACTAAATTAATGCATTCGAAAGAATAGCTCTGAAAATTTTCTTAAGTCATCCAATGACATTCTAGAATGATTTCACGATAGTAGCACTACCCCTCAACTTCCTATGAATGTAATGGAAGTTTGAACCTCTTTTGTAAGAATATGCCGGTTTAGCATTGTGATAACATTCTTTGAAAGACGAGGATAGTTTTCCATGAGTATCTTGGGGATGTTTCTCTTATCTAGCGATTTAGGACAATTTATCAGATCCTCAAACAAATGAGTAATGGAAATACATGCACTTCCATTTGTATTCTTTCAATCATATTCTAATCAAATCTTTCAAAACCACTCTTGAAAAATAACATCCTCTTTGCTTTATTCACCATAATAACATTAAATTCCCTATAATAGATTTTGTCATCTCAAAATTGACAATTGCAAAAGCTTCAACTTAAAATTTGGTTGTCTCCCCTCTTAAGCTACAACAAATTTTGTAACATAAAATTCAGTCCACTACATCATCATGCACCGGTGTTCCTAGCATAATACCAGGCGTATGCTATGAAACACCATACTTATCAAACATAGATCCCTTATGAAGCATTGGATCACATAAGTAAATTGAGCTATCTCAACCAAGTATTGGCTTATGGCTTTGGAAAATCAATGTAGGTTCTTTGGCCTACATATTGAAGGCTTGGATGAAGATTGAATGGATAATTTTATTTGGCTTTTTTAAGGAAATGGTATTTGAACTCATAAGAAATTAGAGTGGTGATCTCTTATGAAGTGTTGGAGTTTATGAGTGTATCACAACCTATATGGAGAATTAACACACATTCGTGTGTTTTGGGGTAGGGTGGTTATTTGAGTATATATCTTATGTTTCTTTTCTCCTCTTGTTTTCTCTTATGTCAACACTCTTCTTAATTTTTATAGATTTGGTTTTGTTGCATTATTATCTTCAATGGTCTAAGGAGGAGTTCATTATATTTTCTTCTAGTATCAATAAAGTAAATATCAAATGTCTTACATGAGGAAGTACAAACAACTTAGATAAGTATTACTTTCAACTAGCTAAAAACTATTGTTATTGACACAAAATTTTCTTGTGCATTAACAAGTTATAAGTTTTTTTAATGTTGTGATGTTGCTATCAGGATTCAATTGTGTAGTTTTCGATCAAACTCATTGGTCTATGTTTATGAGTAGTGTTTCACAATAACTTCTTTCTCATTAGAATGAATAGAACACTAAATACTCATTGCATCTAGGTTTGCTCACGGAGGTGAAGCGTTGGGCTTTCTCGAGATGTTACCCACCCAAGCACCACTCCAACCCAAATGTTCTTAACCATGGAGTTTTTTAAAGGTTAATGTCATGCTCAAAAATCAAGGCTAAAGCACACAATTTTTTTTAAAAAAGGTAATAACAAGTATCTTATTAAACTTCACTTTGTTTCGAGAATAGTTTAATATTCTCTACTAAACAGGGCCAACCACGTGAAGGTGGAAGCTCATTTGGACCCACCCCCCTCCCCCTAACATCACTCTACATTCCCCGTTAACATCTAACATTCATTCATTCTTTCAACCATTAATAAAATGTAACATTCAATCAATATCACTTGATAACATTCAATCAATATCACATGATAACATTCATTAACACATTAGATTCGTTAACATGCGACATTCATCAATATTCTGCATTAACACGTAATTCATGAACATTCATTAGCACATAATTAAATTCATTGAGGCATAAAATACAGTCATTATCAATTAAGGTACGTAGTGACAATCATTCTTTTTTTTCTTTCTATTTATTTTTTCTATGTAAGCTCTAAGAGGAGCATCAGTGTCATCATCAATTCCCCCCTCATCAGTTGTTCTATTCTCTGTTCTTGATGATCTCAAATTCCTATGCTGTTGCAAAGGGGGGTCCTCTACAATAACAAATAAAAGAGTTAAATTTAAAATAATTTATTATAATTGTTACAAGTATTTAATTATTTTAAATAACATAACTGTGTCTCTTTACCTGATCTGACCAAATTATTTTGTCTAGACTCAACGTCAACACAGTCATGAAAATTGACCCCTCAATCCTCTATAGCTGCTATACAAAATGTTACGTTAATCCAAACACCAATTGCAATTACATATAAAAAATTTAATAGCAAATGTATACCTCCACCACTGGGATGCACATCATGCGAACCTTCGACATCCACAGATTGTGTAGAAGGATTGTCAGGCTGCATTCCAACATCCTACGCATTGTTATCATTGCTTGCTTAAAATAGATATACTCACTTTATATTGGAACTTAACATCAAATAGACTAATTGGTAAAGTATTCAATTTGAAATAAATTTCATTTAGCTTATTTACCTGTGGCTCAGATGCATCAGTATTAGAACCTTCCACACTAATTTTAGCTCATAGCCGTTCAGCCATGGCTCTATAGCCTTGTTGGAAGCCAATTCTCTTATCATCTTCTGTGAGGCATCTCTTGAACTCTGAGCCCTGCATTTTTGCGTGGTATGGTGAATTTTACTTGCATTGTTTCATCAACCAATGGAGGGTAGTTAAAATATCAACAGCAAATCATCTATATCCATCACAATATAATAGGAGAAAAATTGAGTAGTTTTGATGGAGCAATCTACTATATAAATGTTGTGTGTTTGTATGCTTTTCTTGTACCAACATATTTTCTTCAAATTCTTAAGTTGGGTAAGAGTTAGTTCAGCTCTTTGGAAATAAAAATGGCTACAAGTGTTGCTGCATTCCCTCATTCTTTCAATCACTGCCTTTATTCTCAACTATTGGAGGAAAATTCAGTCAAGGGTGAGATTTTAAATAATTTCATATTAGTGATTCACAAGTTTTCTTCACTAATCTAGATTGCAGAGTCTTGACTTCAATTGTTGAATTGTTTATATTGAATATGAAAATCCACTACTGTTATTATATTCTATTGACCTATTTATAATTGATGAGCTAAATAAGGGAGTCCTAGCATTTCCCTTCACATTATATAAAAAATTTGATACAATTTTTCATTTACAACTCTTGCTTGAAGTTTTGAAAAACCACCAGAGCCGAGCTTGTGTGTCCCGTGCTTTTCTAGTCTTGCCTTTGTTGCCTTTGATGTGTCAGGCAATCTATGAAAAGTTTGAAATATGTTAGATAGTATAAATATGGAGGTTAATTAGTACATAATTAGATTCTCAACAGTATCACATACCTTGTTGTACTCTCCACTGGTGTAATATTATTTTTCTTGTCAGCTTTATACTTTCCATCCAAAATCAGAGCCTGCCACTCAGCCTCAGGAACATAGGGCGGACGCTCGTACCTGGGGTTATCCTATAAATTTTTCTATACTGGTCCCTAATATACTTCAAACATAAACCAGCTTTTTCAAGGAGCTTGTTTCTCTCGAATGCACGAGGTCCAAAGAGTTGGGTCATGCTCTCTATAAGATCATCCTTCAACGGTTGCGTTGGTGATTCCACCTTTTAAGTAAAAAAAAACATGTTAGACTCATAAATGAAGTGAAGCTACCTTTAATATAGTTCAAGAAATGGACGAAAAGGAAAACTATTATAGCAATGATATGAAATCAAAATAGTGGTTTGGGGTTTTAGTTAGGATATGATGTTCCACCAGGTACGCATGGTGGGCCCAAATATTCGCAAACACTCATCACCAAGTTTTCTCCAAAAAAGATCATTCCCTACAAAAAAATCATGGGATCATTAGTCGATGAAGAGTGATCAAAAACAAAATTACTATTATATCACTATAGAATAATAATAACTTTAAAGTACCTAGAACTTTGGCTACTTTTAATGGAATGTCTTCATCGTCGTTGACGATCAATGTGACATCCTTCACTGTTCCTGTACTAGGAACATAGGAACATCCAGGAAATGATGTTGTAGGTCCTATTGCAAAAATTTTCATAAGTTTCATAAGTCTTTGTCACGATCGAAGTATAAATGAACAAATGATAATTGATGTTATAAAGTTGTAAAAAAGAAACTGTTTGTTGCTGTCATAAGAGAGAAAAAGAGGGATTTGTGTACCAGCAGATGGTGCAACAGTCGATGCATGTAAGCTATGTGTTGCTGACTCAGCAGTCGGAAAGAGATTTGTGGTTGTCCTGGATGGAGGCGGCATCATCGTAGGATTCAATTGATGTGAAGCTAAAGAATAAAATTGTTAGAGCATGCATAAATATAGAACGCGTGGACTAGCATGGACAAGATTGTTAGAGCATTAAAAAAAAGGATTGTTCGAGCATGTATTGTCAATGATTATGATCATTCCTATATATATTTAGTGGAAAACAGAAGTGGGGAATGGAACATGCAATCTACCTGAACCACCTGCAGCACCCTCATCATGGGAATGGGGCTCGAAATCAAGCAAAAAACTTTGTAAAGACAACACATCCATATTTTAATTAATGCCATAAATGAGCATAACATAAAAACCATTATTGAACTCTTGTTATAATTAAAAATTTCATTAATACTTACTTTTAAGGACTCAGAGGTGTGCAACAATTCAGATGCCCTATCTTTTATTTGTTGAGTCATAGGCTTTATGGTTTCCAAACGTAGAATTTCTTTGCTAATTTTCTTTAAATTAATTTTAATCAAACCGATCGGGTCATCGGTCTCTGCTAAATCGATATAGAAAGGGTCCTTCTCAAGGGGGGCCTGCTGAGGGACTGCAGGTTCCTTTCCCTCCCTCCGACCACTAGCCCTCTGTGACAACAATAGTATTAGTATTATCAAAATTACTCCAAAACAATAAAGAAAACAACATTAAAAAAATAACATTTTGCTTCTATCTAGTTTGTACAATTACAAATGAGTTTTACCTGCTCATGTGTAGATGAGCCGGGAGCATCGTCAGCATCCCCTCCGGGCGGTTGCTACATATTGTGCCCCTGTGTCAAAGATGAAGTATAAAAATGTTAGCCAAAAATTTATTGACTAAATGGTATGTTGGATTCATTGATTAGAAGTTGGTTTAATAGTATGTACCACCCCCATGATAGTAGCCTTGTTTGTATCTATGCAGTTCAAATTGTAATCAATAAGAAGCTCTTCCCCTGCATGTATTGATTTTATCACACAGATGAATACACGATTTCCCTCGTGTACCTCAAATATGCAATTGGGTTGCTTTATAGTTGACCCAGGTCATGTACTATTTATAAAACTCGCAATATTCCCTATTGCTTTTGGCCTTCCATCAATGTATCTAGCCACACTTTTACTTTGATTATTGTCTTGTTGTTGTATATAATTTGCCGAGAGGGCATACCTATGCATACTTTTTTTATATTTAACAATATGCATCCAACTTTTGTAATCGTAATATGGTCCAACATACTCCATCAATTCAGAAACTTTTTTGTAAGACACCTTTATGCCGTCCATAGAAAATAGGCCCAAACCATGTAGTGATGATGGTGCTATGCGATATATCCTCTCGTTAACACAAAAATCAATGTTTATTGGAGGAAGTTCCTTGGGTACCCAATGTTTCTGTAGATGTTGGTGCCTCAAGGGCACCTCGATGTCGCCTTCCATCTCATCATCATAAGAACATGACCCCCCTTGAGCAAGGAAAAATTTCATGTGTTTATTGAATTTCCTTCTAGTCCTTTGACCTCTAGTTAATCTCCCTATTCTAGATAAACTGCATGTCTCACTTTCCTCTTCTATTCCTATATTTCCCTCACTCGAGGAAGACACTTCTAACAAATACCTATTCGCTGGTACCTGGAAATGGGAGAGATCTTAGAAGACATCAATCTTACTATTGATAAGTGTATTAAATAGACTGTCTATAAGGAGTATTGACTTATACTTGTCGATCCATGAGACTGTGCGGGATGCTCCTGAAAGGGGTTCAATTTCCTGCAAATGTAATTCAATTATCGTGAGCATAATCACATTATAATCATAATCACATCCATCATTAGCATCACATAAAAATTAAAAAAATTAAAAGGTACACAATAAAACTCTTAAATCAGGCTCACATTATAAGCCTACTAGGGAAGTAGGCCTAGTGAAGGGCTAAAACTGGGTTTTTGTATCAGCTAATGAGTTGAGGGCTTAGTCACCTTGGGGACATGCTATTTGAAGTTGTTTGATGTGTGTGGAGGTGGAGGAAACACCTAGACTAAAGCCACTTGCATAACATTTTGAAATTCAGTTAGATATTTTATATTAATTAAGATAACTGTAATTTCTTCCAAAACCCATTATAATAATTTTAAAATGGATTACTGGTTTCTTTTTACTTATCGTGTAAATCCCATAGATCCAAATACATGTACTGAAATAAGTTTTCTAGTTTTAGTCTGTAAATCAACATACTGATACAATGTTATTCCTATTCTAAAATGAAATGTTAGAGATACTTGAATTATTAACCAACAAATTGGGTAAGCACTTATATTATGTTTTTCCTATGAATTTTATTCTAGGTACAACTCCCTTTTATAGATATTTAATGAATTCCCTTTTCTAAACTAAACACTTACAAATGCTTTTGACCTGAAAGAAAATAAGGCTCAATACATTCACGCATCAATATGTGTTTTAAATAGTTTTATTTAATTAATTTAGATTAATAGTTAATTTAGATTAGCAGTATTCTATTTGTAGTTGAAACTTGTAGCTTTTAAATAGATAATGAATAAACTATGTAACCATATATATAAGACAAATATATTTCTATCAAGAAATGAATATTAAATAGATTAAGGATTGATGGCATACCTCTAAATTCCATCATCATGAAAAAATGAAGAAGATGAAAAAATGCCATAGATAGTAATCAAAAGGAATTAAGCCTACTAACAACAGCATGATTTGCATTGACAGAAAAAACCACAAATCCATACATTTAAAGAATGACTTGAGTGATCTTTCAAACAATTTGAAAATGAGCTCTGAACAAATACTTTTAACCATATTTCCTTTTATTATGCTATGTCTCCCTGCAAGAAAAATAAATAGATCTACAAGAAAAATATTACACATGCTCATTTGCATGCCAAACTAAACATGCAATTAAACAAGTGTTACACCATTTGTAGAAATGGGAAGCTTAGGAGCACCCTCTGCAAGAATGATAGGCCCAACACTTTGGTACTTGCTCCCTCATGCCAAAACATACCAGCAAGCACAGCAACCTTCTGCTCTCTAACATCTAGATGATAGATCATAGAGTGAGATTTGAAACATTGTGATTCAAAAAACATATACAATCTCTTCTAGAAACAACATCAAGTAAAATATTGGATAGCATAAAAATTGTTATGTATAACAAAAAGTTGTTTTTAAATAAACTTAAGCAATTTTTAATTTACCAAAGTTTTTGCTAACCCCACATTTGCCAATTGTGTAAGGAACTTCATATGATGCTGCGAGGAATGTGTTGATGAAGCCAAAAAATGTGATTTTTTGATTAATCACTAATTGCCAATATTCATGATTATGTAATTCTAAAGGACATGTCTGAATTGTATCTACTCTGATTTACAATCAATTTTCATCCTATCACTGTGAAAAATGGTTGAGAAATGTCAGGATAGCAAAAAAGTGAAAGCCCGACTTGGAAGGGAGACATAGTGGTGCATGTGAGGCTGAGCCCAATAATGATGGAGTGAGAGGTTGTTCTTAAAATTGGTTGATACTCTACCAGTTTTGGAGGCCGGTAAGAGTATTTTTGGGAGATTTAATATGCAGAAGCTGATGTGTAATGAGGGGAGAAACCCGATAGAGGGAGCTCGAGAATGGAAGAATGGAGAGCGGGTATGAAACCCGATAGTGGTAATTAGATAGTAGAAGGTAGTAGAAAACTTCGATAGCAGAGTGGGAGATTGCGAGAGCCCGCAAGCAAGGAGGAATCAAGACTTAGACTGAGGTAAAGAAAAACAAAGGAATATGTGTGATGACAAATTTCCTTACTGGAATTTTGACATTTAAACTAGCATTTCCCATTTTCCCTCCAAAGGAAGAACAAAAAAAAGTAAAATGAACTTAAATTAGTCAATCTACAAGATCAAACTTGGGAAAGGAAAAAAAATTAAAAATTGCCATAAGGTGAATGTCTGTTTGTTTGTTTTGCACCTTGCCGATGCAAGTCTGTGCCCGGCCCTTTCAATGCGTCGAGTTTGCCTCGCTCAATGCCCCTCTTTTCCTTTCTGCTGAAGTGATCTCTCGCCTTTCCTTTTTGGAAGAACCCTATGATCTCTCACACGATTTCTTTCAAATGAGGGTTTTCAGTTTTTTTTTTCTCTTATATCCCGCGGTCGTCGCAATTGCAATGCCTGACGTAGCAATTGCGACGGCATCAGGCTAAAATTGAAAAAAAAAAAGCCAAAAACACATTACCTTTTCCAACCGTCGCAAATTGACCTCTAATGTATTAGTGCTTGCATGTAATGCAATCTGAACTTCTGTTGATAATTCCATCATGTGATCAGCTATTGAGAAGTTGTTATCGTGGATGAATGTCTTTGCATGTGCAATATGTTTCTGCAATGCATTCATGTTTGGAATAATCATGCCTTGGATTTCTACAAGTGTGGCCCTGATCCTGGCTTCTTCCTTTAATAATTTTGCTCTCAAGTCTATCAGATATTTGATCTTTGAATAATGTGCAGAACTATGGCTTGGGTCAAGTGATAGCTGATGTACACTTGCCTTCATGTCTTCATCTATCTTGGACAATTTCTCCTTAATATCCTTGGTAAAGATAGATGTGTCACTTCACTTGACAAATAATAATATATCATTAACAGATGTTTCTAGTGTACCAAGAATAGCAGCTAGCTCTACTTGGTCTATTGCAATTCTTTGTGCAACTTGTTCTAACACTCTATTTTCAAACTTCCTTTCAGCTCTCTGAAGTAGCTTTTCCTATCCATTCAAGTCTTCATTGAATTTGTGGACAATATCTGCTAATTGATCCAAAATGGGTTGAGTACCATCAACCTCAATACTTAGAGCATCAACAAATATGCTTTTTATGTCTTCAAAAATTTGATTCTCTTTCTTCTTTCTTCTCTGAGATTTTTCTCCTTAGCTCTCTTCTTCAGTAATTCACCCATGGTGTTAATTTGATCAGGAGTGAGAGTAGAGTTATCCCAATTTAGAATAACTATATCCTCATCCATATCAATTGTTTCTACTTATTTTCACTTTTCCTTTAGAATGGTGGAAAGAATTTGTTTCCCCTTGTCTAGGACTTCAATACTTGGTTGAGATTGGTTCTCAACTGTCATTGTACTAGCTATAGATATACTTTGAATAGAAGTAACTATGGAAAATGATGGACTAGCAACAAAAGTTGAAACAACACTAACAACATGAATACCTTGTTATTTCTTGGTCAAGCTTGATGATGGAGGGCCTTGTTGCTCGATAGATGAAGTGATAGGCACTTCTGTCATTGCTACATTTAGTTGAACATATTCAAAGCTTGGTTGGGTGCTTGGTACAGTAGTTGTAACCACAACCAACTTGGAAAAAGCTATCTCTAAGCTAGATTTCATTAAGGTTTTTCTTGGAGAGTGGGGAAATGAGGCCATGACTGCTGTTATAATTTTCTTTGCATCAGACTCCTCAATACCTTGTATCTCTAGAAGATTTCCTCTAGTAGCTTCCTATTATTCCTCCTCATCATCCAAATTGACATCATTAATCTCATTATCTTTTATTTCTATATCCTCTTCCTCATCTTCATCATCATCTTTGTCATCAACATGTACAATAAAGTCACTAGGTTGATGTAGTTTGTAAATTTTTTTCCATGTTGTTGTTGTTGCCTTCACTACATATTAAATTTATTTTATCAATATCATACATGTGTTCATTCTAAGATCGAAATTCTTCTTATTTTTCTTCAAGGATTCTTTGACCTCCTTCTAATGAGATTAGGCATTAGTTGTATCAAGGTCTTCTCAAAGATGTCCTTGACTGTCTCCTTTGCATGCTCCCATTTAGGCTGAATTGCTTGCATAAGCTCATTAGGAATCTACTATGTAAGCTCATCTGGTGAGTACTTCTATTTTCCTAGCTTGGTCATAATAGCATCTTCAATTTATCTTTTCTCATCCTCATTCCTTGTCTCATATTTGAAAAATTTGAAGTTTGCCATACTAGCTCCTTCCATTTTCTTTAGTCTTTCCTGAAGTGTAGGTCGAGATCTCTTAAAGATTATTTTCTCAGCTTCATCTTCACCTAAATTCAATTTCTTCCTTGACTTGGTTACCCTTCTAGAGAACATGATAGGGGATGACTTAGCAGGTCTGGCTATGACAACTTTTCCTTTCTTCCTCAAACTTACTTCTTCTTCTTCATCCTCTGCATCATCTTCTTCAATACCATCACATTTTCCCTTGATAAGCATTACATGGGAACCTAATTGCTTAGTGCCTTTTAATATCTTTTCTACTCTTTTCCTTCCTTTGTTGATTGCTTGAGGTAACTTAATCTCAAGCTCTATTCTTGCCTTTGCTTCATCATAGGTGTCGAAGTATGTAGCTTTAGAATCCACAAGTTCATTTAGAAGATCCTTTATAACATTCTTGGGATCATCAATGTTAACCTCATACTCTAGAGGTCTAACCCATGCCACTCTTGGTTTGAGCGCTTGAATGTATAATGTGTCATAGTCCACCATGAAACAGATTTCATCCTTGTAATCTTTTACAAGCTTTTTAGGAATCCTAAATCTATTATTCATCTTCTCTTTAAATGTTTCAAAGTAGTTATCCATGATACTTTCAAAAAAATTACCCATCTTTGCTATATACTCATTAATCTGATACAAAATAGGAACATCTTTCCTCCAAACTAATGTACCTTTGGAAGGGAAGAATTTATGAACAAAGAAAAATAAACATGTAAAAAGGGATCCAAACTTACATGGATTATTCTTTGATCCTGTGATGCTCTCCATATTCTTGTTGAACTGGTTCAATATTAACTTGGCAAGGTCGAAGGATAGGTTATTCTTCACGACCTTGTATACGAGATTGATGGCTTCACATGATACGTTGTTTAGTGTTCTTGAACTATAAATATTATGTGCAATGATATGAATGCCAAACTTTAGTTCCATGCTAGTTACACTGCTAATCATTATTCTTCTTCCATCCCACTCAACAAGAGTTCTCTTTTCCTATTCAACTTGACCTAGGGTTTTGTTTGTCTTCGCTTTATTAAGCATTAGGAGCCCAGTGATTCTATGAATTATTTTCTTTGTTACTTAAATAGGTTTCTCCAACCATAACTTTCCATTATGTATATAGCTCAAAATATATCTCATCCATTTGACCTGGAATTCTCTTGGCATACGTGATATGTATGTTAAGCCCTTGGTTTCCAAATGTTGATTTTCAGGTCTTAATGCACCGTCCACACACAATTCCCTAAATGCTTCATCTAGGGTTTCGAGTTATTGGATTGAGAAGTGATAAAAAAGAATGGATGTCATGAATGAGTGATACATTAGGTAGAATTTGAGATTGTGCAGCAGTAGGGTCAAGTGCTTTTGCAATTGTTAGACTCAACTTGAAGTTTGGTGCCTTGTAATCGACTCCTCAAACCAACATTTCAGACCCTTTCTTGTTTTAGTTGTTGGAAGATGCCATTGCTCAATACGGTTTAATGAAAACTTTGAAAATCTTCAACAATAAATACTCAAATTTCTTGGGGGTTCTGAATTCGCTCTTCTCAACTAGCTTTGGAATTTTGTGGTGAAATAGTGCCTTTGATTTCTTCCTTTTAATGAATTTTCATCTTTCAATTGTCATTAATGCTTCATACTTCATACTCACTCGGTGATAGGTTGTCCTTCACTTGGTTTAGCTCGTAATGCTTGGGATATATTCATAGCTCAGTAGATTCACCAACAACTTGGTAGGAACTACCAACTTAAGTCTACAACAATATGTAATCTGACCTTGCTCAATAAGGTCTTGCAACCTGACCTTTCTCGATAATTTTTCCTGCATTTCCTTATGCTCGGTGATCCCTAGGCATCTTTGATTTTGATTGAATCATTCTAATTGCTGCCTAGAACTAGTATTATATTTATTCTTCCAAATCACACCTCCAATTATTCCTTAGGGAACTAAGTTGAGGTGTTTGAAGCACACAACTCATTGACTTGGGTGTCATTCAGTTCATGATCTTGGTTTGCATTCTCTAGAGAATTTGGTACCTGTTGCTACCTTATTTTCTTTCTAATATTGTTAGCTTTGGCTTTCTTTTCATCTTCAATTCTACCTGTGTTCATATAGTTCTTAGCAAGATGTCCAAGTTCTGTATAAATAAAACATCTTTTTGTAGTGTCTCTTTTCCTCATATGATGTTTTACACAGTTTTCTCCAATGTGCCCAAATTCACTATAGTAGTGACATATGCACCATGTATTGTAATCTCATCCAAATATTGCTTTCACAATTTGTTCTATTGGGTTCCACTACTTGATTTTGCACTCTAAAGATTTGTGTCCTTGTTTCTTGTAATTGTGACATTTACCTTCAAACTTAAGTTTCTCTATGCATTCATTTGCTCTATGACCATGCTTATTGCAATTGTAACACTTTCCATTGAACTTTTCTTTTCCATTACTCCAACATTTTTTTGATGTATGACCTATCTTACCACAATGACTGCAAATAGTTCTTCAATTCTTTTGAGCTCCTTACTAACATGATTCACCTTCTTCTATGTATCCTATTCCAGTTTTTCTTTTATGTTTGTACTAACTTTTTTCATTCAATTTATTCATGTTTTCTTGAGATTTCATCATTCTTGCATGGGTTTGCTTTTTAGTATTGAGATCATTCTATAGTCTTTCATTCTTTGATCTTAGATTCATAAGTTCTTCATTTGCATTGGTGAGCTAATCAATGAAGTCTATTTGTTGAAGGGATAGTTGTTGGATTTCATTGTTATTTTCTTCTATCTCTTCTTTGGATTTGTCTTTTTCTTCCATGACTTCACATAATCTAACTAATTGAATTTCTTGTTCTCTTTTTAGCTTTCTAATTTCTTCTTGAAGATTAGAATTCTTTTCTAATAGATCTTTGATTGCTTCATAGCTTCATCTAAATTTCTTTCAGGATATATATCTTCAATTCTTTCTTCAATGTAGAGATTGTCATTCATTTGTATTGCAAGATCTTTCCTTCTTTTCAATGATTGAGAGAGTTTCTCCTTTGCTTTCTTCAGTTGCCCAATAGCCAATTCAAGATCCAACTTTTCATTATCAATAGCCTTATCTAGCCTATATACCTCCATTGCCTCTGATCTTTTCTCAAGTTGTTAGATTTCTAATGTGAGAACCTGAAAAGCTTTGATACCAATTATTGGAATATGAGGCAAGCAAGGTTACTAAGAGGAGAGGGGTGAATCAGGAACCAACAAAACTTTATATGACTTCACCAATTAATCCTTCATCTAATATTCTAATCTAATTGCATGCATGACTCAGTCAACACTAGATCCACTTTGTTAACCTTGAGAGCTTGGTTAACACTATGATCTCCTTCACTTCCATTAACTAGCTCAGTAGCCTCTGTTATGCTTGGTTTGCACTAAACTTTGTCTCTAAAGCTCAGTAAATGTTAGTCATATTTTCCCTCCCACTAAAATTAGGTTTTGTCTATCAAATAAGCCTAATGGTCACATTTATTTAAATATTCAAATGGCCCAAATGTCATGAGAAAATATATTTTAGACCTTAGATTATGTTTATCTCCTAAGCATCCAAGTGACCAAGTATTATTAAGGTTCTAGCGAGCTTGCATCCTTTCATCCATCCGATCTTCCAAGACCTATGGTCATCGCTTTTTTTTTGTTAGAAATTGCATGACCAAAATCCATAATGACCAAGCAACAATGTGTCATGTATCCCAGGTGGGCCTTCCTTCTTTGCAACTGGTGGAGTTGTCAAACTATGTACAACTGGCAACATTTTGTTGGCACTTCACAAAAGTGGGCCAACTTCTTAATGTACTCTTTCCCATTGTCAGATTTAAGATGATCAATGGTTGTCACTATACTACTATGCAAAAATGTACATTCATTTTCCTTAGCGAGATAACAACAATGTGACATGTGGACATGTGGGCCCTATTTCTGTTGTGGGTCACAGGCAAAGGAAAGAGTTTCAAATAAGTTGGCACAAGGCAGGGTTTTCATTGGTTGAAGTATTGATAGGAATCAATGCATCTTCAGGATCGTGAGATGGAAAGTAGATCGAGTGTCATCATTATGTCGCCAACCAAAGATACAAGGTCATTATCCATGGCGATGCAAAAATAGGTGGACACGTGTCTTAGTGGGCCTGGGTGGAGGGCAAAGCAGTAACAATTATGGTTAAGTATGTTGTTACACAAGGGTTAACAATTAATAAGATAAAAGGGTGGCAAAGTCATGTCGTGTAGGCGGTTAACAGGTCAACATGGAGTTAGGAGCCAAACAGGGTGGCAGAATGTTTAAATAGCATTGGGCCACATGGCAGATTTAGCGGTCAAACCCATTTGACTTGCTGATTTTTCTGACTTGGCATGTTGATAACAAAGAAATATAGCCTTTTAATGGCAAATATGACCTTCTAGGTCATTCACAACCACTCTTCGTCGTTCTCCATGCTTGATAAATGCAAATGGCATTCTTTTCATCGCCCGATTATACATCTATTCGGTTGAGGTATTAATGGCCGCCATTTTTGTCTTCTCGAGGTTTTGTTTGATGAAAATATATGATTTTCTATGTCTGAATGTGTACCATGATTAGATTTTCTTCAAATTTGTATGATTGTTCTCTACAAATTTAATTTTGGTGGTTGATCTTGGCTTTTTTCTTAAGTTATCTTAGTTATGCTTAAACTATAAAAGCAAGTTGTGTTGCCATTCTAAGGGTTGATCTTTCTCCGATTCTATAGCATTGTATTGTATACTTTTTTATTTTAATTTCCTATGCCTCTAACCTATCATAATTCTCTGTTGTATTTCTTTTAGCCATTAATATATTGTGCAATACCTTCTTGCCTCTTGTTAATGTATTATATTTATCCTCCAACTGTATGATTGTATCTATTTGGGAATTTAAATGATATAAAGTGAAATCTTTTCCTTGTAGCATTCCTCTATTTTTTTATCTGCATGTGGTTGTTGGATTGAGCAAAGATTGAACCTATATGCTATGAGATTATGTTGGTGAACTGTGCATTGTTAGGAAGAGATAAGGTTGAACAACTATTTTTGTGTATCACCCCCTTTAGATTAGATTAGGTATTTTTCTTTCATGCATTCATTTTCCCTTTTCCTTCCAAATAGTAGTTAAGTGCACCCTGATAGTGAGGAAGTTGGCCTTCTTCGAAGACTCAATCTCATACTTCAAGTTCTACGACTTGGAGATTGTTTCCATGTTTCCCAAGGTTGCCTGAGAAGTAGTTCCTCGAGAAAGGGTGCAAAATTTTATGACAACAATAAACACTGTGTAGCTTAGTAGACATTGCAAACTGATTACTTAGCTCGAGAACAACTGAATCACTTGGTTAACATTGCAAACTGAATGATAAGCTCAATAGCAACTGTAGAGCTTGGTAGCAATGTAACCAATTGACTAAGTGTTGAGTCACCAATAGACAAATTGACCTTAATATCAATACTGCCTATGTGGAATGCATAACTAATTAGATCAGATGCTCCCAAGTATGCAAAATCTTAGCAATGTGGTGCATAATAGAATGGTGCCAAAATAAAAGATGCCAATAACATAGACCAAGATATGGTGGGCTGAAATGCCTAGAATCTTTTATTATATGCAAGCCAATATTACATAAACAAAGATAGGATGTTGTATTCAAAAATATAGACTAGCCCCAAGGTTTGATCTTACCAAGGAAATCTTGACAAAGATCTTAATATCATGAATAAAGCAATTGACTTGAATACACATAATGGCTTCAAAGACTCTCTTAGCAAGAGTATCCAGATTGCTCCTCTTCTCCAAGTCTCATCCTTGAGATCATTCACTACTTTAAAGCAAATAGAATATGATGTCCAAATGAATGAGCAAGGTCTCTTTAAATAGAGATGTCTTGGGTATGCATCCAGATCTAGTCATTGCCAAAATGTGATACAACCCAAATGTCTTGTCTCCTCAATCAATGCATCCCATACGTTACATTTATTAAGAAGCCATAGGGGCTACATCAGTTGACTCCAAAAGAAAAATCTCCAAGGTAACAAAGAGTTACAGGGCTCCATTAAGCACAATACCAAATCTGATGCTGGAAAGAATGGGAACTCCACCATTGGACCCAAATTACCTTGGCTCCAAATTAATGCAGGTCAGCCTCACATCTTGGCACCTAGTCAAATGTAAAGACCTATTCGACCTACATAAAGAAAGAAAGATGTCAACTCAGATGTGTCATCAAGGAAACTGAGTCAGCTTGGCCGACTCAAAGGGAAAACCCCTTACATCATGTATGTCAATTGACCACAGAAATGAGAGTGTAATGTTTTTTCCAAAATCCAATAAACTATCAAACCAATATAAAAAAAAAAAGTATTATTCATATAATGTAGAAACATTAAATTGGGCACTTTTATTTATCTATTTATTCATATTTTCAACTATTTACAATAATTTATATTAATTCAATAATATTAATTTATTTACCCATTAACGGGCTTGTGAGAGTTAATTATTTCATTTCCCCTATTTTCCTACCATGGATCCCTTTTTTGGATCCAGGATGGATCAAAATTAACTTTGATGGGGCTTCGAAAGGGAATCAAGGGCCCTCGAGTATTGGGGTAGTTTCCAGAGATGAGGAAGGAAACATTTTGGCACTCTGTAAAATGAATCATGAACGACATAAACAATCAAGCAGAATGTTTGGCTGCAATAGACGTTGCACTAATGGGGGTGAAGATTGGTGCAAGAGAA
The DNA here is from genome assembly GCA_028749045.1 of Cupressus sempervirens. Classification (NCBI taxonomy): domain Eukaryota; kingdom Viridiplantae; phylum Streptophyta; class Pinopsida; order Cupressales; family Cupressaceae; genus Cupressus; species Cupressus sempervirens. The sequence goes on along the minus strand of CM053793.1, from coordinate 164,794,441 downwards.
TTGCATTTGGAAGGCTACTTTGTGATTATGATTAATCGAGACTCATGGCACCTCGACAAGTTCATCAAGAAAATATGCATCATCTTAGAGGAGGTTGAAGAATTCAAAGTGTCACATGTCCTCATATAGACTTTCTAATGTGGGTGTTGTTGGTTCCCTTGAGAACTTTGAAATATGGGAGGATTTCGCTCAACTGCAAGGTTTAGACTTAGGAGTGTTTGTCTTATCCCAATTGAATCATAACTGTGATCCTACTTTTCCCTATGGGTATTGATGTAATATCTAATAATAATAATGGGGGAGTTTATTGTTTGACATGAGCTTGGAGGCCACTTGTCTATGTCATAATTGAAACTTGAAAGGACCCCTTTTCTAAAGGCATATTTTGATCTTTGTGTTTCTCTGGACAGATTTTTCAAATAACACTCTGTATTTGTGTGAGCAAAATTGAAGTCATTCACAGCAATGAATGCACATTACCGAGGAGTACTCGTCAGGCAAAAACTTACTCGATTCCTCTCTCTTTAACTAGAGAGGTCGAACTTGGCCTTTGCATTTGCATTTCCAGTAGTGATCTTTTCATAGTATTGCCTGTGTATCAAATGGAGGTGAATCTTGCATTATTCACCTATGGGAAAGCTCCATCCTTCACTGGGCTCATTTTGACTATCAGATTGAGCCCTGTTTTCCAGTTTGGTAGGGCTAATTTTTGGGATGCTCTGACTCTGTTCTTTGGTGAAGAGTATCGATCACAGAGTGGCGACCAAGGACCAATTTGGACCTTTCATCGCTCTTCCTTGCTCTTGCACAGCCAAAAGTCGAGGCTCTATATGTAGGGCATCGGCTACCCAGGCAGGAGAACTTCCTCGAGTATGCCCCCGCCATGCCCCCATCCTCATAGCGATATGCCTCCTCCACATGCCATCCTGCTACCCTGCGTCCCTGTTGTACTTGCTTTTGAAAGTGATGCAGCGAAGTACCTACCCCTGGAACAGACACGTTCAGGAAGGCGGGGAGTTTAAGCAGGAATTTATGCCAAGATGGGATCACCGGCTTCAAACAAGATTTACACGCCAACATGGCGATATCAATGTCATCAAGCCCACACCAACTTAATAAATTAATTTAGTATTGGGCTATGCAAGTGATATAACCTTGAGTATAGCATATAGCATTAAGTGGGGAACCCTGTGGATTGGATGGGACTGATATGTGTGTAAAGGAAAGTGGTTTTTTGAAGTTTTGCAAGGTTAAAGGTTAGGATAGCTAAGGTAGTTAGAAGTTAATATAGTGTTGTCATGGGTTAGTGCAAAGTGTAGATGGTGTAATTTGGATTTAAGTTACTTTAGCAAATTAGTTAGAGGGTCAATGGACAATGTTAGTGGTTAGTAAGTTATTAGTAGTAGACTTTATTTTTTAATTAGTAAAAGTTAATTCTATTGTTACTAGGTAAAAGTATTGTAGACTAAGGGTGATATTTTATTAGTTGTCATAATTAACTTGAATACTAAGGGTGATATTTTATTAGTTGTCATAATTAATTATTGAAGAATACTAATAGTATAGTATCCTTGTTAATGTGGTATAAATTAATAGTGTTGAAACTATTATATAAATAAAATTAATATGTATATGGAAATGTGTTAGTGTGTTACATACTTTTATGCCATATTGTATAGTTATTGTTGTATATAAGATCTTGGTGGGCAGCGGCTACCCAAGCAGGAGGATCGGCTGCCCCGGTACCCCCCTGCCATGTCTTCTCATGCCGATTGCCCATGTCATCGGCCTCCTACATCCATGCCATCTTCTTGTCCTGCAATCATACTCATCTATGATGGTGACAGACGGAACAGACGCGTTGAGGAAGGTGGAGAATTTAATTCATCCAAGATGACCGGCTGCAAACAAACATATTTCAATTTTTATTTTGAACTCTTTAAAACTCTGTACTAGTGCTCTAAGCATTTACTCAACAGTCTAATGAAGAATATAAAACGTTAAATAACTGTATGCAAAAATTCTTATCTTCCACACAACCAATTAATCTCAAATACTTCACTCATAAATATCATTATTTTACTTCACCTGTTTTCATATACCCTGAAACTTATTACTAAAACTGATATTATTTACCACGTTCTTCTTATTCATTTGTATAATATTTCCTTGAAAGTTTCAATTCATTATTATAAAGTTATACTCCAAAACTCGTCAAACATAATCATAAGGCCTAATCTATTCACATTATTTTTTTCTATTAGAAAACAAACTATAGAATTATAATAAAATCCACCTTCTTAGAGAAAGTTTGTATTATTTCTTAGATTGAATATTGAGATCTTAAATTCTAGTTTTGATTTACTTAAACTAAATTAATTTATTTTCATATAATTTAAATATAAAAGATTAATGTATTAAAGATTAATGTATTAAAGATATCTATTTTCATCATTCTTGTAATGAATTTATAAATATTTTTAGAAATGTATATTTTATTTAATTAATAAATAATTCATTATAAAATTATATATTTTTTATTTTCTAAAAGTTATTTACATATTTAGAATTAATGTTTAGTGTTTTATTCATTATATTTAAACACTTGTGATAGTTGTGTTTCTTTTTTCAATTATTTTTCATTTTTTTATTAGTTTGATAGTTTCATAATGAATAAATTCAAACCTACAAGTGGCATTTATGTTTTGTTACTTGGGTTCAATTAGAATCTCTAAGCCCAATTTTTGAATGGCTCTCAATTGTTTAATCATGTCCTACCAATTCTATGTCAAACTCTGATTGTTTAAATACATCCTTCGTATTTATTGTTTTAATATTTGTGATATAAAAAACTTCATCATATTGCTTTTAATGTTGAATTTCCCCAAAACTTTCAAATAGAGAGTAAAAATGTAACTCATAGATATACACTCTTATAACTTTGTATTGCTTGTAGACTCAAGAGCTACCTTCAATTTGTTATGATGTGATTATTACTTGATTTTAGATACATTCTCTATCTAACATCCAAATTCTATATATTTCTTCAGTATATAATTTGTGGTCCTCCTCCACAATTTTGGATAATGTATCTGGCCAACTATTTTACACTACTTATTGAATATTGAATGGATCCAATTTTACACTACTTATTGAATATTATAAAATATTATAATAAATAAATTGGTTCAAAGAAAGCCCCTAAGGGAAAGAAACATAAAGAAAACTCTCATTCATTACTCATAATATATAAGATGTGCAAAGTGTAATTGCTAAACTAAAATTGTCGACGAAACCAAAAGGCTTGCCTTATATCCTCTAGATACTCAAACTCTCACCACATATTGGAACACTAATGAGGTTTTACAAAACAACCATATAAAGTGTTGATACAAATATAATCATGAATTCATTTATATAAAGTTTGATAAACTATAATGATTATCTCAAGATTAATTAATTAATTTAGAGAGAGAGAGGGGGGGAGAGAGAGAGAGAGAGTAATATGACTTATTAAAAGTAATTGACTAGTTATCAAAAATAAGAGGTGGAATTTCCATGTACATACTAGTGGTCTAATTTCAATGAGTGTTATTATTTTTCTTAACAAGAGTAGAATATCACCATATATTATAATAAATAAACTGGTTCAAAAAGAGCTCCTAAGGGAAAGAACCAAAAAGAAAACCCTCATTCGTTACTCATAATATTCAAGATGTGTAAAGTGTAATCCCTAAACTAAAATTGTTAAGAAACCCAAAAGGCTTCCCTTATATGTTCTAGCTATTCAAACTCTAACCACCTATTGGAAAACTGATGAGGCTTTATAAAATAGCCATATAAAGTGCCTATACAAATATACTCATGAATGCGTTTATATAAAGTTTTATAGACTTTAATGATTGTCTCAAAATTTATTGGCCATAATCCTCCATATAGATATCATCAATACCTACAAAATGAATGAGTTAGTTATAAAATTCATTTAAAAATAAGGTCTTAGAAAATTGAATATCATTTCATAATTTCCTTACCATCTCCACTTGTTGTGTTTTGGTTAAGATCAATAGAAAAGGGCAACCCATATTGTTGATTAGTTTGTTGATCATCTAATACAACAATGCACATTTAACACATCCATTTAGATAAAATTAAATTATAAACTAAAAACTCAAATATAATTTCAAATTTTTATTTTTTCTATCATAACAAATTCTAAATTAGAATATTGTTCTCATAATCTATATCACATTATGTAGCAATAAGAAAAATCAAAATTCCATTACCTCCACAAGTTTGTTGAAATGTTTGAGGATGAATAACCTTTGGCATTGATGGTTGATCTCCACAAACTATATCTTGGTTATTTGATAAAGCATTAAATGCAATTAGAAATGTGAACTAAGTAATCAATTTTAATAAAAATAGTTAATAGTGAGTAAATTACATCTAGTACTTGTGTGTCATCTGTTATTGTTTGGTTCAAATCAATAGAGAAAGGCAATCGAGTTGTGGAGATTCTCCTTGACCAACCAAACCTATATTGACACATGTTCAACATATGAAATAAAAATAACAATTATTGAGCTATATGTTGAAAGTAATAATGTACTTTTAAGTAAATGTACTCACCTTGTCATGACAAAATAACTCTTTCTCCTTGTATTGCTATGCCTGAATGATTAATGGCTTTTTTTTTCCCTTTTTCTTTTTAGAGTGTATAGAGGGGAATTAAAAAATTTCATGCTCATCAACTCTTTCACTTAATTTTTGAGTCATAGGTTTTTTTTTTCTTTTAATGAATAAATTGACACTTACACATTTTGCTTGGACTAAACCATGGTTTCTTTCGCCTCATAGGCATGTTCTCTGAACCAGGAATTGATTCAAAATTGGAACTTGAAGCAAGAGATGCATGTATCTCATTTCTAAATCTCCCAACATGTTGAATGAATATTTGTTTTTCATATTCTTCTCTAGTTGACAAATTTTGGATAAACGAATTTACATAATCAATGCAATTTTGAAGTTCATCATGAGAAGTATCAAATGATCTCACACAATTCGTACTAAAAAGAATAAAATTTTAAAGTCAAAATACTATTTTAAAATACTATATATTTCATAAGAAAAAATTTGGTATTAAAACTTACTAGTTCTCTCATCTTCACCAATGTTGACTCCAAGCACATCTTGATCTTCTAAAGGTATAGAACCATCTACAATTGGAAAAAAATCACTTAACTTTTTTATCCATAAAATAATTTAATATTTACTTGTAAGCACACATTCTTATTACAAATTTTATAGTTTTTATGACCAAAATTCCCTCCAACTTTGTCATAATCCTCAACCAATGTAGTAACATCATCTATATTTAAGATCGGTTTAAGCAGGTCTTAACAATATAATAATCAATTATATAATATAAATAATTAAAATTAACTCTCAAATGATACTTACCAACCACTTGACCTTGCTGGTTTATATTGGTTCTCTTTAGTAGATCTAAAATCTTTAGCACATGTTTGCATGTGTTACCTCTTTTTGCCCACTCACAATCACACACTTGCATTTGGTTGAAATGGTTTGACTTCTAACTTTAAATGTATCAGGAAGGTCATATAGGTAGCAATCTGTATCTGCTATTCTTTTTTATCTCTCTAAAGAAGTTAGGTAGTATCTTTCCTTTTTGAAGTTGGTTAGAAACCGAGATAACTGCAAGTATCTCTTATTTTTATAGTATGGCTCCACCCTATGAAGAAGAACATGAATGAGCCAATCCATTCTCCTTGTGCATTTTCTAGAACAATCGGTCAAGTAATGACTCTTGATGTGCATGTGGTATGACTCTATGGAAGCATTAGTATCTTGATTTGCATGAGAGAAACCTCTAAAGTTTTTTGACCACATTTCTATGATAAAAATATGATAATGTATTAGCACATATATAATAAAAGAACCAAGCAATAAAAATAAAAATATAATGTAATGAATAATGTATATGATCTTACCAATGTGTCTCTCATCATGACACCAAGTCTTTCTAAAGTAATCAATAAACTCTTTTTGTTCTTTGAATTTGTCCATAAATTTTTTTATTAGATGAGTAGTGACATCTCCATCATCACTTATGGCATGCATTATCTCACCTAGTCTAGTGAACATATTTGTTGCAACATCCTTGTTGCCTACAAACCTATAATAAAAAAGATAATATCAATCTATGATGTTAACAAATATAACTTTACATGTATTTTAAGTAGAAATGACTCAGTTGTAGACATTCTTCAAACATGCCCTACGTATGTGCCAGATATATAAAAGTACTCGACAATTGAAGGATGATCTCCAAGTTACATTATAAGCATTAATAAGTAGCATTCAAACACAATCAGTTCTTAAACTAAAATTATATGTTTAAATAATGAAATGTATAGTTTGAAAACCTATACATCAAATATAATTGGAGGATAATCAAACCTAATTGCTTCAATCTCGGCACTAACGTCATTGGTCATGAATGCATTGACTTGCCAATCATCTTTACATTGCTTGCCTCTTTTGTTAACTTCTACTAGCCACCCATGTATATCATCAATTTTATTTCTTGAAGATATGGCCCATGCAATAGGTACGTCGGCCTCTTGTTCATCAAATACAAGTAATGAATATAACTCATAATGCACATGAAGAAATCAATAAATTAAGATTTTAGATAAATTTTAGATGAACTAAACTAAAATATATTAATATAGTTGACATTGGTAAACTCACAGCATATTTGTTTGTTGAAAAAGTGGAATCCATTGCTATAATAGAGTTATGTGAATATCTCACCATCATCTCTATCATCCATGGTGTTTGAATACCTATGATAACTGAAATGTTTTCTCCACTATTGGGTGTTTTATAGTAGAAGAAGTTGTCATTCTCCTCTGCATGCCATAAACTTGCACTTTTGGCATCATTTTCATTTTTTTGTGATCGTAGGGAACGCACCCTATTGCATGCATTCATTACATCTTTTCTTAGTAGAAATGTGTCCCTCTTATTCATTAACTTCATAAGACTAGGATTCAAATAATGTTGGTCACATGTTGTGGAAACCCCCACACCCATCAATAACAATGACTCACTATAAGATTTATATTCATTTGACAATCTTGGTGCAACCATACTCCTTGGATCACCAAAAGGGTCATCCTTTCCATGACAAAATTCACCATTAGCATCTTGATGACTAAACTCATTATAAGTAATGATGACAATATTTGGTCTTCCATACATAACTCTAACACAAAAGTGTGTTTGACAACCCCTTTTCTTTGCAAACCTTGGTAACCTTTGCATATTTGTTTCGGGTTTTCTTCTATTATCGTTAGGTCCAAATGCACATTGATATCTATATATACATGTACAAATATATTTATACCAATTTATAATCAATAAATTTTAAAAAATTAAAATATTGCATGCTTAATTATTATACTAAATCTAAACAAACCTTGAATACATCTTGGTAGCATGGTTATTAGGGTTTGTCAAGTTCATCTCATTATGTTCTTTTTGTATGAATGTTGTTTCTATACCATCCAGTAGACCTTCTCCCTTGACAAAGTGAGACAGTCTCTCAAGAGGGATAGCAACACATAAATCCATAAATGCATTATGATGTCCAATAGGTGTCCACTCTAGTTGTGTACTTGAAAAATCATTTCCTTCGTTGGAAACATCTTGCACAGGTAGTTTGATGAGTGATTGCCATTTAAACTTTGTATCCATTCTGAGAAATATTAATATGGTTAGTGATCCTTAACTTGTTGAAACATGTTTTTAAAAAAACTAATACGAATTATTACATATATCCTCAATAAAATAATTAGTATATTGAGATCACAATAAATACAATTATATCCTCGATATGAAATAATTTCACTATACCATCAATGTAATGACTTCTCAAAATTATATTAGAAGTTGATATTATATATTTTATTCTATATTTTTCCAATCTTGTGATCTAGTAATGAGATGCATGTTACTGCAAGCCTAGGACACATGATTCATATTGCCCTAATAAGCGAATTCCTCTTATATAGAAAATAAATTTCTATAATTTCAAAACCTTTACTAGGAAATCATGTTGTCACTTATAAATCTACAATTATTAAAATCCAATATGATTAGTCCTCTAGTCATATATTCTAATTCATCATTATTTATCACTAACTAATTCATTTATTGTGTCATTAAAGATGATCACCTAATTTACTTTTTAATACTAGGCTTCGTGTTATGTATGTGCATTAATTTAAGCTTATAATAATTTTGAATGAACTTGAGTACAACTAACATGGGATGTAATTCTCCTACCTTCCTAGCAATCAAGATCTGAGTCATTTTGTTATCAAGGTCCATAGTGTTCATTGTATCAAGGTCTAGGTCATTTTCACATAGAGAAGTTATGAAGTTTTACATGACTTAAGTCCATTTCATTGTATCAAGGTCTATAAATCATTTTCACATAGTGAAGTGTTCATCATTGCATCAAGGTCTAGGTTGTTTTCACATAGTGAAGTTATGGAGTCTTAGGTCATTTTCACATAGTGAAGTTATGGAGTTTTAGGTCAATTTTACATAGTAAAGTTATGGATTTTTTCGTGGATAAGTACATTTAGTTATCAAGCTTTAATTCATTTAGTTATCAAGGTCCATAGTGTTTAAGGTCCTCAGTGTTCAATGTATTAAGGTCTAGGTCATTTTCAAATAGTGAAGTTATAGAGTTTTCCATTATTTGAGGTAATTTCATTGTATCAAGGTCTAGATCATTTTCACATAGTGAAGTCATGAAATTTTCCATGATTAAGTCTATTTGGTTATCAATGTCTAGGCCATTTGAGGTCATTTGCACATAATGAAGTTATGTAGTTTTTCATGATTTTATCATTTTCACATAATGAAGTTATGGAGTTTTCCCATCATTAATTCCATGGAGATTTCCACAATTAATTTTGTTTAGTTATCAAGGTCTAATGAAGTTATGTAGTTTTCTATGATTTTGTCAGTCATTTAGTTAAGTTATGGAGTTTTCCCATCATTTTGTCAATCATTTTCACATAGTGAAGTTATGGAATTTTCCCACCATTAAGTCCATTTAGTTTGCCACTGTAGTGAAGTTATGGAGCTTTTCCTTATGGAGTTTATTTCATGATTCAATCCACTTAATTTTAGCCCATTTAGTGTTTAGCCCGCTTAGTGTTCATCTCATGAAGGTAAAGAAATTGTTTTCTAGTTGAACATGAACAATTAAATCAATAGATAAAACTATCTTATTATCCATCATTTATTAATCTAATTTAGGAGAAATCTTTATGGAACTCTAGTCTTATTGACACTAGATCATAACTCATAGCATAACATCTAGGCTATATGTTCACAAGGTGAAATTATAGAGTTTCTTCTATGATCAAAGTCTGCTTAGTTTAAGTTATGGAGTTTCTTTTACGATTCAGTCCACTTAATTTCAACCTATTTAGTGTTAACCCCACTTATTGTTCAGTCCACTTAGTGTTCATTGCGTCAAGGTCTAGGTCATTTCACTATGGTCATTTTCACATAGTGAGCTTATGGAGTTTCTTCATGATTAAGTCCATTTAATTATCAAGGTCTAGGTCTAGGTCATGTAGTTTTTCCATGACTAAGTCCATTTAGCTTTCTACAATAGTGAAGTTATGGATTTTTTCCTTATGGAGTTTCTTTTATGATTAAGCCCACTTAGCCTTCATTGGATCAAGGTCTAGGTCATTTTCACGTTGTGAGGTTATGGAGTTTTTCCACGATTAAGTCCATTTAGTATCTCGTAATCAAAAGTATCTTGTGAAAGATATTGACCCTATTAGGAATATATTACAACTATATAGTTTATCTATTATTGTTAGGGAACTAGGCCTTATTAGAAACCTCAACCCTATTAGGAGTTGTTATTATAATACAAAAGGTACAAGATGAGCCCACTTCTCAAGCATGCATATACAACTGTTTTTATTATAAATACAAAAGGTACAAGATAAGTCCACTTAACCAACTAAGATCATTTTCATATTTATAAATAATAATTAGGCACATAGAACAACAATCAGAGATTTCAAGAAAACATTTACAAGCAATGGGCAAGGGACAAAGCAACCTTGTGCATGAACAAAAATAGTGTCGTAGTATGAATCTAATCCCTAGAACCACTACTGTGTATGTTCTCAAAATATTTTTCAATCACGCACATAGTCCTAGAAAAGAAAATTTGGCAGCACTAAGGTTCTTAGTAATGGTCAACTCTGTAGCTTTTGCAATCTAGAGTGGATGAAATCCAATCCTGGCATACCAGGGTTTTGACATATTCCAAGAATTTAATCAATCGGAGATAACAACCCAACAAAAGACTACACCTGTGGGGATTTCCTCCGCAAGGACATTTATATAGCAGTTGCTACTACCATGTCAAAAATGGCTATTACTGCTTGAGGTACCATCCACGTGGTTGACCCAATAAAGGGAATGTCCACTATGGTTTAACTCTCTCTAATCAAAGAAGACTCACAAAGTTGTACCACATAGGGACTTGGTTTGGATTTAAGGGTTCCAAGTTTCTGATGTGCCCAAAAGGGAATAGAGCATACTCCTCTAGCCTCTTCACCTTACCCAAACATAGCAAACAAGATTCTTTGACACACTAATTTGAAATCACCTCACCAACTTTTTGGAAAATCCAACAACAAACACCACCAGTCTCAAAAGCGAAAGTACTAGTGGATGTTGAGGACAAACCCAAGCAGAATAGTGAGACAATAACAAATATCCTTCCCTACCTACAAGGGGATCCGTCGTCAAGACGAGTTTTGCATGTAAAGAAAGTGAATGAAGCTCAGTCTCTCAAGATCTCCCAAATAGTGTTCGTAGGGCCTAATTACTATGTGAAACATATATGCATGAAAGCAAATCTAGATCCAATTTTAGAGCACCAAATGAAGTGTGAATCTATGAAAGCATGTAAAAGCACTCAAGCCAAACACATTAGATGTTCGTTTTAGTTCCAAATCCAAGTGTTATAGAGATCCAACAAAATAACTAGTAATCCTTGCAACACATTTTTCTCTATTGTACCTTTCCTTTATGCTTGAACGCTCGCTCGCAATGAACACAACAAAAAGAAAACACAAGATATGCAATAATATAACAAAGCCAAGAGGTATTCCTAGATTAGAGGGAAAATGAAAATTAAATGAAAAGATGTGACCCACATAAGAGAATGTGCAATTAACATTTGAAGGTTAATTCCTTAATGGGGGCTTACCTTTAGAAATTTTTTTCCTTTGTTGTGTTTAGATGTAGATTTAGCAAATTCAAAATTATAGATCTAAAGGCACAATTGTAGCTATAGTCCCAAAATCCCTAAATGCGTCCCTTTAAGGTATAGTTACCTCAAGTCCAACCTATAATAGTATAGGTCACTCTATGTCCAACTTGTTCTTGTATCTTTTGTATTTTCTTGATAAAAAGTTTCAACTCTTGGATTACAAGATGTTAATCTATTTTCAGTTTTAGTAGAGGCTGAAAGGGTTTCTATAGATCTAAAGTAACTTCCTCTACTAACTCTCAAGGTGAGTGCATCTTCGTTTATTTTCTTTCATATCACTTACTTTGATACACTAGATATGTTATCTTATTATTTATCATTGCATTAGTGTGTACTTAACTATCCTTGCATATTTATCACATTTCTTTCTATGCACTTATATATTAATAGAAAGCCCCCCACACAAAACGAATCCTAGAATCAACATCTTAAAAGGACCTAGATCTTGTGTTGGCACCCCTTAATCTATTTGGGTTTTTTTAATTAGATTTAAATATTTTAGGGGGTAATAATTTAGGATCCCCCTTTCCAATGTATGGCCCGACAAAGTGAAAATCTATCATTATTAACAATTTACATTATACATTTTGGTGAGCCCAACCTTTTACATTTCCCCATTTCATGATGGTGTTTGATGTCCTTTACATACTACTAGGTTCTCCTCCATATACATTTTCATGAACCCGAAACTTTCATCCTTCATACTTTTTAATTTTCTAGTTAGTCATTGTACACATTGGTTCACCATATACATTTTGGTGAAGTTGATGCTTTCATGCTTCATACTTTCTAATTTTGTAGTTAGATATTCATTATATGCATGGGTTCACCATATCCATTTGGTGAACTTGATCCATCATATTTCCCCTTTTGATCTTGGTACATTAGATAACCTTTATATACTTGTAAGGTATTCAACGAGGGGGAGAATGTTGAGAAATATGAATCTCAACCTTGCAATTTTTCTAGATGGTTCCAAAAATATAGTTGGCAGTTTTCTACATGTTAGTTCCTTAAAAAAGTAAAGTTAGTTGTCAAAATATTCCTATATCCATAGTACAATATGGGAGGGACATTTTCAAAGATTAGACCACACATCCCAGGACAATTTTATTGAGAGATAAAAATACACCTTGAAATGTGTGCCAAATTCCTAAAAGATTTAAAATTTAATAATCAAACCCAAGTTTTGAAACTACAAAAATTTGGGACAATAGGTTTGTCATCTTTTTATAGAAATCATTTTTTATATTAGTAATGTATTATCAACATCTAATATAATAAAATTGTTTTATAATCTTTCATTTCCCAAAAATACAATAAAGGATGGGAAATAAAAACCTTTCTCACCTTATCATCCTCTTATACTTTATATTCACAACAATTATTAGTTCTTCACAGAGGATGGAGAATACTTGGGGACCCGAGTCTTATCACCTTTTGATCATTAAGCTCTTCTCACCTGTTGTCTCCCATTAATGTCCCTCTTTTGTCGTTTTCTTTTCTTATTTTAAGCCTTTGAAACTTTTATAATCAAGCACATCTTATGCTTTCTATGTACTATTTTTTAATTCAAGAGAAATTAAATATGTGGGAAATTTTATTAAGTAAAGGTGAAGAGAAACAATAGATAGTAGATTGTACCCATAACCCATTGATCCTATTAGATTATAATTTATTTCTTATGACTACTTACTTAGCTAATTATAAATATAAATTGTGATATAATGTGAAAGTTTCACAAGTTTACAAATCTATAAAGTTTAAATTTGATTTATGAGTACAATTTTAATACAAATACATAGATAAATGACATAATTATGTGTGAAGCTATAATCATTTCACTACACATTACATAGCCCCATAAGTGCTTGTTCAAATACATTTACTATAACCTTCATAGGTGTTGATAAAAGTCCCTTATAATACTTAATGCAAATAGTGTATAACTCACGAATAGTAGTATAAAAGAAATGCCCCAAGGAGCCCAAACTTACAATCATGTATTTTATACTAGATGATGTAGATGCATGCTTAATTTAAAAACTAGATTTTTTTTATATGATCTAATGTAAATTACTTGACCTAATTTAATTATACTATTTTAAATGTAGAATAATAGATATTATTCTAATTATATGTGTATACTATTTATTTTATTATTAAAACAGTCATATTCAACTCATGTTTAATTATGGTTAAAATTGTATCATTTATTTAATTTTCATAATCATTAGATTAGTTATTATCTTATAATTTTGTTTTCAACATCAAAATTTGTCTGTTATATTTCTTTGGATTTCCTTTTTTTGAAATTTAACCTTCTTTCCTAGTTTTCTCTAGATCTTATATATCATTGTCAATCATCTCATTTCCATTTCATTAAGTGAAAATTAATTGCACTTGTTCAACATTTGATTTTTTTTTAGTTGTTTGGGTCTTCTCCCTTTTGAATGTGCTAAAAGAAATAAGATCAACACTCTTTTTTCTTCACTTGTGGTGATCCCCATTGTCTCGTATGACAAGAAAAAATAATTTTGGGGCATTAATGTTTGAAAATAAGAGGATTCTTTAGTATGTAACAAATTTGCATGCTATATTTTAGGTTCAGTAAGATCCCCATGAATATGTGAACAAGAGTATATGATTTTAAAAAGTGTAGGTTGAATTAACACTCCAAAGATTAGTCCATTATCAAAATGGTACCCTAGACGTATGATTTCATCTTTGAGAGAGTATTGATCCAATATAAAATCTAAGGCAAATGTCATGTTATCATTATCTATTTTATTTCCAATATGTCTTAGTTTTTGTGCCAATCCAATTTTAAATACATTTTTCTAATATAGATTTAATTATTCTTATCTTCAATCTTATTTCGCAAAGTAGCAAGTTAAGTTTTCTAAATTATCTATTTCTAATTATTTCTCATTTATGTAAGCTAGTTTGTGTGTACTTGTATATTAATATGAATAACATAGGTTAGTCTTAGAGAGATTATATTTTCTATTTCAAATAGATATTAAGAAAACTAAAATAGGAATAACGTAGTTAAAAAATCTTAAGACATTACTTTTCATTAAAAATATTATAGCTTAAATATTGTTAGAATTTTTATTTATTTATACAATGAATCATTTTGTATATTTGAAAATTTAATATTATACTTACAAACCTTTTCATTTCATTTATATCATATAAATCCGTATATAATTGTATAGAATGTAATGAGTGATAACATATAGAAAGAGGCATTGATCGTATTCTTTACAACTATTCATATAATTGTACCAAATGAAAAACAAAAAATATATTAAAAATTCTATAACTAATTTTCATAATGAGATATTATTACAATTCTTAAATAGCAGCCACTCCGAAGAAACATAATAAATTAAAAAAATATAATTATACAACATTTTTCAACAAAATAATATTACGTCTTTTATATATCTATTAGCACTACTCCATATTGATAATAGATTAAAAATATAATTCTAAATATTAATAGAGAAACTAACACATAATTTAATCCAAAAGCTATTATCTTGATTCTTTTAAGAATCAAGATTTAAGTGGATTATTAGTCATTATCGACTAGAATTCCATGATTACAAAAATTGAGTATTAGATTTATATTCATAAATATGGTAGAGAGAGCATTGTCATGATCATCTATACAAATGAGGTAAAAATAAATATCTGGAGTTTGATCTACCTTTCACGGCTAAATGAATAAGTTTTCAAGAAAAGGTTTAAACATATATTGATTGGTAAAGAAATGTAACTTGAAAAACAATACAAATCGCATGATGAATTTCTGTACAATACAGAGCAAAGAAGTTCTGAATGATAACATTGAAAGAGAAAAAATATCCGCAGTTACTGTGACCAGAAGACAGTATACAGTATGCATGTTTGAATTCAACAATGGATGAAATGCATGTCTGAAGCAAAACTATATGGACATGGAAAAATCAAAGCAAAACATGTTGCGCACATACCTTTTACCAGCGTAGCAGCAGTAAGATTTTTGGACAGTTGAGAAGCTTCAGCAGAACACAATATGCTCCAAACAATATGCAGAACACAGAATGCTCCAAACCAGAACATGGATGTGTAGAAAGAACAAGAAAGGCAACGGCAAAATGAGCAGGCTTCCCTCTTCTTCTTTTTAAGGAAGTTGGTGTGGGCTTGATGACATTGATATTGCCATGTTGGTGTGCAAATCTTGTTTGTAGCCGGCGATCCCATCTTGGCATAAATTCCTGCCTAAACTCCCCACCTTCCTGAACACGTCTGTCCAAGGGCAGGTATTTCGCTGCATCATCGTCAGAGGTGAGTACGACAGGGACGCAGGACGACAGGATGGCATGCAGAGGAGGCATATGGCTATGAGGATGGGAGCATGATGAGGGCATACCTGAGGCAATCGATCCTCCTACCTGGGTAGTTGATGCCCTGTATGTAGCTATCGAGTACATTGTTAACACTAGAAACTTTTTAATCAATACCAATATTAGGTAAGAGGTTAAAGCTAGAAATTCTTTAATTAAATAATTTTAAAAAGTACAACTTCATTTAGTGTGTGCACTAGTAGGAAAGAACAAAGTCAAGAACACCTTTAGTCCTGTCCAAAACTCATAAAAGTTTGCTCATAAAATACAATCCCTATTTAGACTTGCAAATGAATGGAGGTTATACATTACATTCCTAGCCTTGTTCCTTATCCAATGTTATAGATTTTATGGTCCTTGAAAGATGAATATATATTACAAGCCACATTAGGGCCCGTTTGGATCATGGATTTGAGGAGGAATTAGAACTTGGAATTCTAAAAAAATTCAATCTACTGTTTGGGTGTGCAAAACACGAATTAGAATTTGGTAAAAATAGAATTTTGTATCCTTGTTTATACTCTATTTCATGGATTTTGACTTCCATCCAAATACTTGGAATTGGTGATAAACCCATTTTAATTCCAATTTGGAAGAAAATGGTCATTCGAAATTTATTGAAACTAATAATTTTTGATATCCACCACAACTCTATTTGGTTTCCCGCTCGAAAATATATGTTGTTGTCACTCTTCTGCTTTTTTTTGCTCAACACAGTTTTGGGTAGCTTCATAATCAATCTTCCAGAAATCCTTGACGCTACCATTCATGCTAGCTAAGCAGGATATAATGACATCGACAAAAATACCATGATCAACAATTGTTGTTTGAAGGGATTTCATGTGGGTCACATATGCAAGACATAATTGGGCATCCTTCAATTCTTCCTTGATCTCATCCTTTTCTAGTTTCCCTCCAATGCCACTTCTTTCCCTGGCAACGACAAACACATTGAATCCTCTTCTCACTAACTTCAACACAACAAATTTGCCAATGTAGCCAATGGATCCAACTACTAAAACATTCACGTCCTCGAGAGATTTGCTCCTAAATTCTTGCAAAGGTATTTGGTTGCTTGAAGCATTCACCTTGCTGCTATAAAGCCCTCTTTTATCATAAATTCGCTTGCCTACACCCTGTTGTAAAGCCCTCTTCTATCATAAACTCACTTGCCTAGAAGATTAAATGGTTGCACACCTACTCTTAATGAGAGCCTTTCGAACTAAGAAATATTCGGAAATCTCATGCATTTTGATGCAATTCCAAAAATGTGCAATCAAATGGAGGAAATGTGTATTCCATAATAAATTCTTGCTGAACCAAACGGTCCCAAATCAAATCCCCAAAATCGTAAACTAGATTTCAAGTTCCAAAATCCCAAATCAAGGATTCTGCATGCCAATCTTGAAATCAAATTCTAGCAACCAAACGGACCCTAAGTGTATTCCATGTTTATGATTCAAATACATTTAATTTTACATACAAACTTCTTTTACAATGTATCCTTCTCTATTAACATTGATCCTCTTACCAGCCCCTTGTTGTTGACAAACCTATAACAATAACACAAGGAACTTCCAAACAATATGTCTAGTTTGGACATTGTCACTTTGTCCATAGCTATACACGAAAAATTTTCTCCTTCCAGATCTTGAGAACAAAATTAGTAAGCTAAAACCATCATTATTTATTAGAAGTTCTACCACATTATAGCCAGAATTGGAGAGATCTAAAACTAATCTAAAATTGCCAACCAAGAATAAATCATCATTGTAGGAACCATCAATTCAAAAAGGAAAATAGAGCATGACATCATAATGCAAATTAAGCATCTAACCATATCTAGACCCTCATCTATACATAGAATGTTGGTAAGGATCCTTGCCTTAAACACTAGAACATAGTTATTCACATACTCATGTGTATGTGTATGTGTATGTGTATGTGTATGTGTATGTGTATGTGTATGTGTGTATGAATATGCGCACACACACGTGCACGCACACGCACACACACACATGCACACACGCGACCAAAATTGTCCTTACTAACAAATTGATTTTAGTCAATATTTCCTATAGTATTGTAGTTAATTTTTATTAATTAATTAACTATATTGTATTCATCTACTTATTTAACTAAAATTACTTAATTAAATCAAGTTCATTCTCTAAAGTATTTAAATTTAATTTAAATGTGCCCCCTCTAATGTGGTAAATGCATTTAATACATTCCCTTTCATAAAATTTCTCTTTAAATAAATCCATATTTATTTAAAATCCTACACATTCTAAATTCTTCCAAGCCTTGATTAATTTAAATCTAATTCTAGTCCCAACATAGAAGCATATTCTACAATCATCACCTCACTTATTGAACCTACCCTTTTAACTAATTGTTCCCTTAACCTCACTTAAAAGGTGATTCCATAACCCATTAGTGCTAATGAGTTCCTCACACTTGTGAAAAACCCTTCCTAAGGAATCCACCCAACTTCCTAATTTCTCCAACTCCCTCTTTGCACTTGTCTCCCACTCCTTTTACCAAAGTTGCTTGCACATGTGTGGGAAACCTCGAGTCTCTCAAAGATTAAATATTTCTTATTTTCACTTTTGCACGGTCATGCCATCTAGCCTATGTGTCTCCTATGTGGGTGTCACACAAGTTCCAACTCATCAAAGCCTCCATCTTTCATCCAAAAATCTATAAAGAGAGTTGTTGCCAAGAAAAAATCATCTTTCATTTTGTGTTATTTCAATACTAGAATTTCATAAACCTTTTATTATTTGCATAATAACTAGATAACAATATCATGTTGGTTAGAATGAATCCATTTAAGCTTCCAATATGCATGTGTTCATTTTTGCTCATAGCTTGAATCTTTGAATCATATTTATTATTGGAGAGTCTTGAGGCTAGTTCCTTATGCTAGTTCTTGAGCTTTTCAAACTATTGCATTAGCTTACCCTTTTAATTATCAATCATCATCACTCAAACAATCACTTGGGGATCAAGTCTTTGTTTCTTAAGAAAGAGCACACCCCATCTCCAAAAGAGAGAAAATCAAACAAGTCTTTATGGGTGGACTTGTTTAGGACCTATCGAATGTTGTGAGGAGTCTTAGTGGTATTATGTTTTCATGTGCATTCTTTGATGTTGGTTAATTCTAACCCCTTAACATTTAGATAATTTGAGCTTTACTATAGAGATTGAATATTTCCCCCATACAGATTTTAGCACATTTGGTGGACCGATTTTCCCAAAGCATCCTTCAAAATATCATAAATAACTTACAAGTTCAGGTTATGTATCGATGTCTCCACATATATAGAGTCATCTCATCTCTGTCATTACCATCTACATAGATTAATGTCTACAATTCATAATCACCATCTATGTTTGCTAAACAAAAACTTGATTTTTTAATGACTTATTCAACTTTTCTATGATTTTTGGGTCTTCTACTCCACTTTTTTTTTAGTTATTTGGTTTGCCAAAACTATTTAAATTTAATTGTTTTAGCATGATCAATTGGCTTCTTGTGTTGATAGATCATTGTCTCTATAGTCAAATCAATGTCTTTGATACTTGAAGTGCATGCAATTATTTGATACATCTCGATTTGGTTTTTGTCTATTTCTCTTGACTATTTTTTGTGCAGATCAACATCTACATAGATTGATTGTCATCTACATCTAGTAATGGTCATCTCTTCTTTGAGAAAGAAAAATTTAGTTTACTTCATGTTACTAATTTGTTGTTATCTTTTGGAGCATGCAAATTTGAATGTCTTCTAAAACTACTAGCAAATTTTATCCAAGCTCCATGAAGTGATTTTTTGTTAAAATTTGGGAACAAACTTGTACAAAATAACCATTTTTCTTGGAATGCATGTTGTTTTAAGACTAATCATCGTCAAATCAATCTTAGATGTCTAAAGGAATGAATTTCTTATCATCTTGAATGTATTAAGTATAAAATCAAGCACATATGTTTACAGAGCTTCCTTGCTTGAGTGAGAAATAAATTGAACATGTATTCTTAATCAAATTAGTGTGCCTTCTGCATAGCTAAATCACACTTTGTCGCTTTAATTAGGTTCAATTTAGAAAATGTATTGTTTTGGTGTGTTTGAAGGAGTATTTTTCAACACTTATTTTTGAGCTATTTTGTCATGTAATCCCTTTAATCTAAAAGATGCACATAATTAAACTATAGTTATATCCTCTCCCCTCACCTTTGCAAATCTTGGGTGAAGAGATAGCTCATTTTAATCATTGTTTCTTTGTTGGTTCCTTTGTTGCTTGTTTCTTATGTTTCTCACTTGCTCCTTCCCAGACACCGTTTGGTGTCTTGTTGTTCACCGCTTCTTTAGTTGTATGCTCTCAGTCCCTTAGACCCTTGGTGGTCTTTTGTTGGACATTAGTAGATTTATCTTATCTTATCTAGTGAGGCCTTTCCAAAAAAGAACATTTACCCTTTTATAGGACTATGTGGAACTAGAAATCCTTTCAACTAGTATAGAAATAAGATTATGAGCAAACTCTAGTCTTATCTCCTCAAGCTTCAGTGATTAGTATTGATTATAGTGTAAGTTGGGTGAATATCCTTAGTAGCCAACATGGTCAACTAGGCCCTTCAGTGAGTCATAAACATACAAATTAATTGGGGAGCTACCAGAAATCTTACTAAAAGCCATTAATTAAGATCTTACTTGGTTTACCTTTGGAAGTGTCATAATCTTTTCATGCAAGGAGGAAGAAGAATATCTCCTAAAGAAAATGCTCACCACATGCATCCCCAGAGTGCTTTAAAGTAGATAATACAACATTAGAGGTCTCATTACATAGTCCTTTGACTATATTTTACATACAAGTGCAATGCATAACTTTTGGATTAAATTGTGCTATAATTTTTACCACAAACTTTTCAAATCATACTTTGTGATCCATCACCAAGATGAAAGAGAGCAAGAAATGCAAAACAATGTGAGTTGCACACAAGAACTTTATTCAAGAGATAGAGGAGCCAAGGGAAAAGGGATTGCACACCCACCAATGATTCAAACAAAACCCAAAAAGTAATATAAACTAAATGAAAAAAAGAGTACATGATATGTACGTTATATAAAGGAGATAAAGGAGCCCTCTAGGGGGTTGACACAATTGTGTGAGCTCAAGGGATATCAAACTGTAATAGATTTTGATGACTCAAGGGAGCTCAAGGGATATCGTCTGCACTCTAGCTTCGTCATCTTTGCATATCAATATCTTCTTTTAAGAAGCATCATCTCTACAACAAAACAATGAGCTCCGAACTTTACCAAAACCTTGCATTTCTAGTTTTCTAATGGTCCTCAAAATATTTTGTCCTTACCAATTAGTTTGGTCCATCAGAAACACAAATTTCTCTAGGCTGTGTCCAATTCTATGAAACAGGAAAAGGGCAAGATCCAACAATCTTTAGCCTACAAAGAAACTAAAATAGCCAATCGAAATGCCAAGAAAAGTATACACCTTGTGAGATCAATCCAACAAGAAATTCAAATATGAGAGAAAAACAACAAAATCATCTTCAACAAGAAGATTTTTCACTAAACGAGAAAACATTGATTGAACCATGCCTTTGTCAAATTTGAAACGTACAATTAGATCTGTACTTTCTTTTAAAATCAACAGGACTCTGCAATAATTTGGTTTTAAGACAACTGGGCATGTTATAGCCCTTAAGACAATACAACGAATTATTTGTGTTGGTGTAAATAAAGCAGGATGGTTTATTTTTAGCCACGGATGTTTAAAGCAACAATTAGTAGTAATGCTTTTCCTGAGATAAGGTAAGACCCAATTTCTTATTTCCAATACACCGTTTCTGTGTTCTGGTTAAACGCACAGCTAAATTATTGATATTTCAATACAATACAATAAGCTAGCCACCTATGAGCCCTCGTTAACCCAATTCTATTAACGCCCTGTAAACATAAATAGGAAACATGTTATTTAACCTTATAAACAATGGATATTTCACTACTGCCCATTGGGATTCAATAGTTAACCGTTAACAAAGCTCAGAATGAGGAATAGCAAAGACGTGTTACTCTAAATTTCTAACATTACAAAGAAAATATCAAATTGATGGACATGCGTATCATTGCATTCTTTAATTGTCATTCATCAAATCGGATGGGATGAAAAAAGGCTCCTTTTAGCACTGGTGGGCAAGTTTTGGCACTGCACAATTTTTACATTATAAAGCAAATATCAGATTGACGGGCATGGGTATCAATTGCACTCGTTATTGTACAATATAGATCATTGTCCCTACATTCTATTACAAGTTAGGGTTGTTGCTCCACCAAAAGATCAAGCTATTAATGTCTGATACCTAGACTTATACGAGACAGTTAAACCATGACACAAATCCCGCGAGGTATGCTGACCCACTGCCAACACATTCATCATATCAGATGGGAAGAATAAGGCTCCTTTTAGCACTAGTAGACAAATTTAGGCACACTCATAATAAAAGCCATCATGAATCTTACCAGAAAGAACTACTGTCGGTCATTTAAAAAAATAACAGTTATATTGACGAATGGAAGACACCCTCTGTTTCAAAACAAGCAAGAACTGTTCTATTTTCTAGTCAAAAGCAAGCAGTCAGCACATATAAAGGTAGAACCAGACAAATATATTTTCAATTATATTCTCATTGTACAGGTCTGGAGATTCATTTTCAAATCTTCATTATTGTTAACTTTCAAGATAGTTTACGATAAAATATTGAAGTGAAATCCCTTTGACCCTTAACAAGTGTCATCTGTTTGTATATATAATGCATTTTGACCGTGTCATAGTCTCTAACATGCAACAGGAATATCCTGATGAGAATGTAGACAAATTCCAGAATTCCAGAATTTTAAATACAATAAACCAATAATAAAATATAAGCCGGGGCAAAAGCAAACAGAAAACAACTGAAGCTTACGTATTGGGAGTACATTTTGCTGTAAGATTACAATCAACCACAATTAAAACAAGATTGATTTCTGTTTTGAGCTTATTCTATATAAGCATTGCTAGTACATGTTTAGTAGCTGTAAATGTGATCTATCCAAAAATGACTACCGTCTCTCATCTCTCATTACACAACCAACAAACATGCTCGATTGCTGGTCCAAAAAGATTTGAACATCAATTATAATCATGTAAATAGCATCTGTAAGGAAGCTGTCTGAAGCCACAAATATACAAGTGGCATTTTGTCCTGTTAACTTGCGAAGTTATGGTAACCCATACTTGTCATCATGCATCCATCTATTTAGCAAACAAAGCAAGGTTAAATCATAACAATTTGCATATTCAAACACTGTACACAAGCAAGCCTATACATCCAACCTTGCAAAGAGGTTTTAATTGCCTTCTCTTAAACCCACAATAGTACTAATACTCCTGTCTATGGGTATAGTATGTTATTCAAATGAGATCTCCAATCTCTAATTACCTGCAGTCTTGTCACAGCTTTCAATGTTGCTTTAGAGTTCTGTCTCCTCTCAAATTT
Organism: Cupressus sempervirens; assembly: GCA_028749045.1. NCBI lineage: Eukaryota > Viridiplantae > Streptophyta > Pinopsida > Cupressales > Cupressaceae > Cupressus > Cupressus sempervirens. The sequence continues at coordinate 164,771,071 of CM053793.1, read as the reverse complement.
GTGCCTTCATTATTTGCATGGCAAAAAAGAAAGTTTGGTGCTGAAAACCCCTACCTATGATAAAGGTATTTTTGAAGATATATTCTCAACTGCAAAAAACATGCTTGAAATCCCCTGCTTATAAACAAAACTTAAGATGACATAATGATTGAAAGTAGCACTACAATGAACCATGACCTGCCCTCTCAAACCATCCTCTTGGTACTGTGTGTAGTGCAACTTGGAAGCTTTGCTTATGTATTCATTTGATCTATGTTACAGTATGAAAGTTAAAATAACCGACTAGCCTGGCAAATTAAAACATCAAATGCTTGTCATGGCCGGTAACCGATACAGTGGACATACATATATCTACATTAAGTGACAAGAGCTCCAGATCTTATTCGTTTTTGACTGGCCTAGCTTCAAAACCACCATCTGGTCGTTTTTGCAGTGTGTAAGCCATATGTGTCCCAAGGATTTTGTCCCATGTTACAAAGAAAGGCTGTGAGAAGTTGTATTTAGTTCCATATAGCTGATGATGAATGTCATGATATGCCGTGTTATTCTGGAAAAACATATGAAAAGGATTTCCAGGCAACCAGAGTCCACAATGATCATCTACTGTCTTAATTGTAGCAAATGAGAAAAAATATATGGATGTCCTAGGTGTCATCCCGGAGAAAAGAAAAGACATAGCACCACCAACAGTATCTAAAAGTAAACCCTCAATTGGATGATTGTACAATGCTCCAAAAGCATATGGTACTATAAGCTTGTGATGCAGTGAATGAACAGTGCGATACAAGAACTTGTTATGGTGCATATAGCGATGGACAAAATATTGCCATGTATCCATCACTAACATTGCTATTAGAAACTGTCTTGCCTGCACAATAAGTGAAGGCTGCAAAATTAAACCAGATCCTTCCGATTGACCAGTCACCTACACGCCAACAAGCAAACATTGCCATAAATTTCTCAATGAAAACAGACCATGTGTCATAAACCATCAATTAATGAAATTGAAAGTCCACAGATAGAATCCAAAGCAATTGAAATTGTATTTAACATTTCCTATATTTTCTAGATGGAAGAAAACCGTAAGGCAAAAATTCACAAACAAAAAGCCCAAGTATTGATCAGAGATGGTAAACACATGCAATAAATGGTTTCAGAATTCTGTCAACATCAAATCAGATCAGGACTTCATAACTGCAATGAAAATTGTAATCTCAAGAAAAGTATAAATAGAAACTACTGCAAGTAACAGCCCCAATCTAAAATTTTAAGAATTGCAGAAAATTTGTAGGATTCTTTCATTCATTAGCTCATTATAAAAGCATGCTCATTTTAACAGATAAATTACAATCTTGCGAGTTGACTGTATCATCTCAATTTATAGAGCAGCAAATTCGCAATGTACTAGAAAAGAGAACTAAGAGATGCTATTTGCTCAAATGATAGGACAAAAAAGACATGCAAATAGAAACTAAACCATCGGTTCTAAACCAAATTTCAAGAACTAAAAATAAATACAATGAATTCAAGATCTTGGAGAAGCCATTTTCGTAAACAATATCAAAATAAAGGCTGCAGTCAAATGCTAACCAAATTTCATGGGGCAACTTGAAAAGTTATACAACAATCTAAACTAAATGGTCCTATTTTTGTTGTAGGTAGCTACTTTATCCATTAAAACAAGGCACATAAAAGCATTGTTTCAAATCTATGTGTACCCATACCCATATGCTCCGGTAATCAAAGTACTGCCCTCCAAAATAAAATGATCAGATATTTTAAAGCACAGTGAATTTGGCTGATAGACAACCATGTTTAAATAATATTGCTCGTGGGAAACCCAAGCATTAAATTAATCCAATCCAAAATACCAATTCATGATACTTCTATTTCAAAAATGGAAGCAATAAAATGGCCTTCACAATGTAACTTGATATTACACTTATAAAGCCCAACTTGATATTATACTTTTAATGCCCATATCCTCCAGTAATCATAGTACTTACTACTGCCCTCCAAAATAACATGATCGTATATTTTAAAGCTTGCTGAATTTGGCTGATAGACAACCATGTTTAAATAACAAAACTCATGAGAAACCCAAGCACTGATTTAACCCAATTCAAGATACTTCTATTTCAAAAATAGAAACAATAAAATGACCTTCACAATGTAACTTGATATTATACTTTGATCTAGTGTGATAGCACAGACCTGTTACTAATTTTAGGACATTGTACTGCTGTTGGCAATGTCAGGAAGTATAAGAATATACAAAAGTAAAATTGTTATAGTTACTGCTGCATGTTGATGGTCAGAATGAGAAAAATCAGACCATTTAATTTTTGAATTGGATTAGTTTTGAATATAAAGACCACAAGAAAACCCAGGAGATCAAATTCCAACTGTTAACCTGCAAGGACCAAGCTTTCCTGTGATAATGTACAATAAAGGGTATATGGGGCCCATTCATGTGCATTCACAGCCTGCCTGAGCAGAGTTATGTTCCAGATTAACAAATTAATTGCAATTTGCAAATTGAAAAGAGATAGTCTGAAGATGCAGAAAAAACAAGATAGCTAAGCCAGAAGATTGCACAACGGTGTAAAACACAGAATCTATCTATAAAATTACTTAAAAGTAAAAATTTAGATGGCACAAATGAAAAATATGCGTTACTGTTATAGAGAAGAGTTAGAAGGAAAGAAAGCAAACCACTAATTTTAAGAGAATCTAATACTTTTCGGTATTTTTACAGATTGGCCATCAAATTTCCTTAAGATGAGTTCCATATTATGGATGCTGGCTGTGCAATGGAAAAATTAGTTATATTACGAACAGTGTAAGCCTTCACCCTGTATTTGTTTGAGGAATGAATAAGATTTAGAATAAAACTAAGGGAAAATTATCAAGACAACTTTGTTCTCACCTCCCTTTCACAAACAAGGAAAACTCTATGGGAACCTCTATATGTAAGTTACTAAGATGATTGGTTTTTTGGTCATATACGAGTTCCATATTATGGATGCTGGCTGTGCAATGGAAAAATTAGTTATATTACGAACAGTGTAAGCCTTCATCCTGTATTTGTTTGAGGAATGAATAAGATTTAGAATAAAACTAGGAAAATTATCAAGACGACTTTGCTCTCACCTTCCTTTCACAAACAAGGAAAACCCTATAGCAAGCTCTATAGGTAAGTTACTAAGATGATTGGTTTGTCGGTCATATTCCTAGAAACTAAATTTGCCAGTTAGATATATTTCTCAGAATCTTCTAGCTAAGAAATCTATCACCAAAATTGATGAATTAAGAATGAAACCACCTTCTTCTTTTATATGTTCCTGGCCTATCTTCTAATTGTGCGAGAACACGACCATAAAAATTAGCATAAAAGTGCAATCTTCACGAGGCAAAAGGCATACCGTAAATAATATCATAGCGACGAAAGCCTGAACTGCCTGTTGAAGCAAAACCCCTTTGACAACAGCACTCCTAGACACCAAATTCTTCATCTTTTCCTCCTTAGCAGTGTGCAATCTGTAGCCATCAAGAGGCTCCAACAAGCAATAGATGCCAGAATAAACCCAATACACAATAATAGGCATGAATGTCCCAAGAGCCTCATCTGTGAGTGCAAATTCCTTCCAGGAACCCATTCTACAATTAGAAGCACCCAATTCTCTACTGCGCTCTACGACACCAATCCAAACACAAACTGCCCAAGTGAAAACTGCTTCAGGTGCTCTATCCTCTCCAATCAACCAAAATCACACACAACAACAATCAAGAAAATTCTGTAAAAAAACACTTTACATAAAACCAAATCACTATTCCAATTTTGTACTCCAGCTGCCGGGATTCTCTACCACACCTAGACCTTGATATTCATCGGCAAATAACTAATCCTTTAAACCATTAACTAACACACAGAGAACGAACAAATTCCTTCAATCCGATTTCCTCAATCCTCCACCTCCCCATTCACTAACACACATGTAGAGCCAATTATATACTTAACGGATGAGCACGCCACATAATCAAATGCCCACAACCTGAATTTATTACTTAACTGAAACCTAATACTAGTATATTTATTGCTTGAAAAACCTGAAATCACGGGTAGAAATTCAATAAAAGCCCTTCAAAAACCTAAATTTCTTTTCTTCCAAATAAACTGGCGGTCCCAAATTATCAACATCCACTACCCAATACAACCAATTAGCAGAAACCCAATAGTAGCCTTCTCACTCCTAAGAAACCCACAATCAGAAACAACCGATTGGGCCAAAGCCACACCAAACCCTAATCTTCAAAAACTAGGTTTTCGAACCCCAACAGACGAAAGTTCAGAAATCTCCAGAGAACTGCATTGGTTACGCCAGATTATGAGCTTCAGCTATATATAAAGAGGTTTTGAAGGGGCATATATGAAAGCACACCTTGAGAAATTTGACCAAAGAGACGGCTTGCAAGAGAAAACTTATTCCAGTTGACCGTTTATTGTCCTAGGAAACAAATGTACCATTTTTTTTTACAGTCGGCACAAAATTCAAATGCTAATTTAGTTGTGACTCTTTAATTGAGCAAGTTAAACCGTGGTAACAGCATGATTTCTCTTGTTTTTGAGATTGGGAATTTCCGCGTGTTGTTTTAAGCTGTTAGATTTTGGTTTAGGTCGGTCAAGTGGGGTTTATGCTTAAAACAGGGAGTTTTGACATGCATACAAAACAGTATGTAGGTATGTGTTATCTCGTATTTCTTACGTCTTTTTCGACCGAGTCTTCAGCGCAGCCGGCGACTACAAGGAAAAGTCGGAGTGGTGCGCCGGCTTCGAGAGAGTCATGACGAAACAGCCCATGGACGGGATAAGAGAGAAACTATTATTCTAGAAAATCTGAAACTAGCTAGTGGGCCCATATAGTTCATTTATTACGGAATATAGAGATTTTTATGGCCAAATTTTTAATTATATATTAAAGATATAATCAGTCTATTAGATATATTTATTTATATTATAGAGATTAGTGCATTGATTTTTATTATTTTAAAAAACAGAATTAGAATTTTTGGATGATGTAAGATTCTTTGTATTAATGACAACATTTTGTGATATATTAGTTCAAAATAATGTTAGGAATAAGTGGTGCTTCTAGATGTAAAAATGGGATAGTCTTGTTATTTGTTTTGATCATACTTTTGATCTAACTACATCTAAATGGATCATGGAATGTGATTGAAATGTTGATGCAAAAGTATGTCACATTGTAGTGTCAAGATATGTCACTTGTTAATATCTGTAGTTGTAACTAGGTTACTGGCCTCTTTGAAGTATAAATGTTCTTGAAGAGCCCACAGAGATCTCATCTTGTAAAGTGTTGCTATATTGTAAAGAATGAGGTTGTCAAGATCATGCTCACATCTAAATAACTAGTATAAATTTGTAGATGAAAATTCCTCCATACAAAAAATAATTATGTATAATTGAGTTTTTATTTATAAACTTGCAAAGTGTATCATTGGGTTTTCATTCTGCTAGGGTTTCATGTGTTTTTTGAGTTTCCTTGCGTACGACTCTCTGTCTAAGCTTTCCTTCTATGTTCACCACCTGTCAAACCGCATTTAGTGTGGGAGTTTTTAGGGCTAGTTATAATGGCACCAGCCAATGGTGACCCAGTTGTTGATATTGGTGTTCATGTTGTTGCTTCGGAAAGCCATAGCGCCTCCATTGAACAAACATCCTCGCAAATTTGTCCTGAAGGTCTTTCACGAGGTAATCTTGATATTATACTTCCTTTGCAAAAATTTGATGGTGCTTGTGATTGGTTAGAACAACATACCTTGATAGGGTATTTTATTAATAGGGCTCCTCTTGAAGCCATGCTCCAAGAATGGGTTAACAAGAGCTGGACTCCTCACAAAGTCTGCCTTGACATTGTGCAAAAACTTACCAAAGGTTTTTTTTAAATTTCATTTTGTTAACCCAGCTCAAGCAGACATGATTTTTAACAATGGCTCTTAGTCAATGTGTTCCTCCCTGCTAGTGTTTCAAATATGGTCACGAGACTTCACTATCTCTAACGACAAAAAGCTTAGGTTTCTTGTGTGGGTTGAGTTCCTGGGTTTACCCTTGCCGTGTTGGCCTTTTATTGAATCCATCGCCGATATTCTTGGCAAAGTTGTTACTAAGGAGCATGACAAGTTTTTTAATGCTCGTCCTCAGAAACACGTTTGCATTGAGGTTGATCTCTCCAAGGATCTTAAAGATTATGTGGAGATACATATTTGTTTCCAAACCTTCTCTCAGAAGGTGCTCTATTTGAACCTGCCCCAACACCTATTATAGGTGAGAGTCAACGGAACACAAGATTAGGGATTTCCCTTTGGTAGTGCCCACAGTTAAATCCCTGCCTAAGGAGGCCCCTGCCAAACCAACAAAAGGAAAACAAAAGGGGGAATGGACTATTGTTGGGCGCAAAGTCAAGGCTTCCTCGACTCCTAAATAGTCATATGTTGATGTCATTTCAGTTCCTCCTATCCAAATAGGAGCGCAAACCTCAGCCATTGTGGGGTCGATGATAATTTTTCCAAAGTCAAATCATGTTGTTTCTTAGGTTTCAAACCCTGGTAGTTCACAGGGGATCAAGGTGGCCGCAAGGGCTACCACTCCTCTAGTGATTTGCACTCTGTTTGTTGCATCATCCATTGCAACTCAGACTATGAGGCATTCTCGTAGTCCTCCCAAATGTGCTAAGAAAACAAAGGAGAAATGGTGAACTATCAGTCCAAAAGAGTTTCCTTCTAGCTTTAACCAAGTTTCTACTTTCTCACAAAATAGTTACTGCTCTCTCAAGGACAAAGAAGATATGGAAGAGTTTTTATGAATTTTTTATCATGGAACATGTGAGGTCTTACAGACCTCTCCAGAAAGTACTATGTCAGGGACACCCGTCATAGACTTGGTAATTTAGATTTCCTTTGCATGTAGGAGGTTAAAATCTTCAGTTTCATGCTTTCTTCTGCATGTCACATCATTTGGTCAGATGGCATTATGTTTTCTTCTTAGCACGAAACTAGTAGAGGTGGTGTAGTTATTCTACTGACACCTCATCTTCATTCTACTATTATTTTGCATGTTTTTGACCCCATGCACAGAATAATTTAAATTTTTCTTTCTATCAACAATCATTCCTTTGGAGTAGTAAATGTTTATGCTTCCAATGATGCTATAGAAAGATCTTAATTGTGGTGTTGGATGGTTGACAACTTGCCTCCAACTACTTGGGTTATGTGTGGTGATTTTAATATGGTTGAGCTAGCCTTTGACAAAGATGACATTTTGTCTTTTCTTTGGACAGCTGGGGAAAGGGAAGCCTAGTACTACATGCGTAATAAATTGGGCCTTTATGATCCCAATACTAACCACCACTAGCATAGTGGGGTTTGGCACACTTGATCTAATTTTTGAGCTAGCTCTAACTACATATTAAAATGCCTTGATCGTGTCATGATTACTGCACAATCTTTTTTCTCCTTTTCTAAGGATCGAGAATTACCTGTTATTCCTCTGTCAAATGTGACATTATCAGACCACTATCCCATTTATTTTACCATTTCTTAGCATATAGCTATTCAGTGAGCTGCTAGGATGCAGTTTTTCTTCAATACATCAGTGTTGACGCATGCTTCCATTATTGCTCATATCCTACATATATGGAATTTGGAGTCGCATCTGCATTCACAGATAGGTTGGATTCAATGGTGGAATGATGTTGTTACCAAAACTACTAGATTATTACACATCTATGGGTAGCACTTGGCAATTTTCAAATGACGGTCTTATGACTCCACTACTAAGCCCCTCAAGAAGGTTTTTGAAGCTCTCACCCTTAACCCATTTGATGTTGATTTACAAATATGTCTTTCCAAGCTTCATCATGACAAACAGATTGCGGGTAATTATGCTATTCAAGCGGCCCAAATCAAAGCATGCCTCCATTGGTTAAAGGTTGGTGATGAGGCTTCTAAAGAGTTCTTCCAAGCTCTTAGAGCTTGTCATACCAATTTTAGGATTAAAAAGATTAAATAGGGCAATTCTGTTCTCTCTAATCTCCTTGACATCCTATAAGCTTTTGTTCATCACTATGAAAATATTTTTTCTTCATTGGGAAATTTGGTTGCTCAGGAGGAAGCCCTCAAAAAGTGTATTTTTGTTACTCCAAACTACCTAGTGGTTAAGCAACATTCCTTTTATGAGAAGCTTCTCGCCCTCTAAGACCTCAATGAGGCTATCTTTTCCATGGTTGATGAAAAATCCCCCAGGTGTGATGGGTGTTGGAAATCTGATTGAAAAGCTCATTGATGAAGATCAAAGAGGGAGATTGTTGCAAAGAAGAAAGTTTGTTGTTAACAGAATGTTTTCAATCATTGTTTTGTCATTGATGTCAAACCTGATCCAAGTACTATCACTTAGTTGATTAATGAACAGGATTTGATCAACAAGATTTAATAAGAGCACCTAAGGGAAAGGTTGAGTTATGATGTTGTAATGAAGTGCAAGGATCAGTTAAGACAATGGTTAAATGATGCATTGATAGCATACTCAAAGATACAGAGGATGGTCACACTTAGAAACATTGGAGGAAGAAGTTGAAACAAGGTTGACTGCAAAGCTTAAACTAAGATCATTAGTGGGTGCCAAGCAAGTTAGTTGAAGCCAAGAAAATTCTCAGTTGGATCCAAGTAACAAGAAATTCTAGTGTGTGCCAAGTGATCTTCAGGTGTCGAGCATCAGGAAAAACACAGTTGATGTCGAGTAACACACTATGTGTCGAGCACCAGTATTTCAATAGTGTTGAGTTGCTACATTATTTTAAATAATGAAGATTTGCCAAATCTGAGCCAACAAAGTGGTTACCTTGAATTTTGTGAACTAGTTGGAAGATAAGCATGATGAGCTGGCGGCACAGAATTCTATGTAAACCATTTTTAGGTGAATTCAAGAGGATTATTCAATAAGTTTCTAGAGGAAACAAAATATGGGTTAGATGCAATGAATCCTACCTAATCCATATGAATTGAAATTAAAAGGAAGGAAGAATTGAGCAGGAAAAGAATTCCAAGACTTCTATTTAAGGAGTCATGGACCAAGAAGCAAATGTTGTTGATACTGCTACTACCAAAGAGTTAAATTGCGAAGTAGTTAGAAGGGTGTCAAGGAGATGACATCTAGAAGAAGGAAGAGCATAGAGGCTCTGCTTCTACAAGTGGTCATGAAGAAATGATTTTACTGGTTCATTGAGCATGGAGACTCAAGGAGACTAAGCTTGAAAAGAGGGTAAGTTGTCAAAGTTGCAGAGATTGAAGGCCAAGCAATGGTATGAGCTGAGAAGTGATCTGAGATCTACAAGTTAAGTTATATGTTGTAGTCAGGTCAAATATTTTCTACTACTCTCTAACAATTGTATTAGATATGGAAATCCTATGGACTTAGGTTGGTTTAATAGCCATTTGTAAATCCTTTAACATGGTGGCATTCCAAGTGAATGTTCTAAAGTCCTCTAACCAGGCTCACTTCTAACAAGGTGGTTAAATCCTCTAACAAGGTCACATTTAACAGTGTGTTGTAAGCCTTTAACAAGGCAGGCCTTTCACAGGGCATCACTTCAGAAGAGTGAGAATTAAGTAGCATGTTACTGGTGGTTTTTCCCAAATAGGGTTTTCCACGTAAATCACTGTGTTATGTGTTGATCTTCTATGTGTTATGCTTGCATGTTGATTGTTGTCATAGAGGTTTTCACCCTTGTCCAAAGTTTTACCTAAGGAAAACCTTGTGAAGCATGGAAACAACCTCCAAGCTATGGGACTTGAACTATGAGGTTGAGTCTTCGGAGAAGGCTGACTTCTTTTACTATCATGGTGCACCTAACTACTCTTGGAGAGGAAAAGGGAGAAGGAATGCATGAAAAGAAAATCTACCTATTCTAGTCTAAGGGGGTGATGCACCAAAATAGTGTGTTCGAACCAATCTCTGCCCATACATGCACTATTGAACCATCATGACACCAAAGATATACACATTCAAACTTATTTTAATCTAGCAACCACATGCAGATTAGAAAACCCAGATGAGTGACACAAGGAAAGAGGAGATTCACTTCTATATCATTCACATGCCAAAAGAGATATAGTCATGTAGATTACAGATCTCTATAAAACATCAATGAGAGGCAAATGGTTCTTGCACTTTCACATTAATGGCTGAAGGAGATAAGGTAGAATGTCATAAAGTCCAAAGGAAAAGGGAATTTTACACATGAAATTGTAGAGCAATATCAGAGAAGTTAGAGAAGAGTCAACTCTTCTAAGATTTACAAAAATTGCTTATATAGTTCGGGCATAATTGAGATGTCCTCTAGCTGAAGTTATTCCGCAACTACCTGCCATTAAGTCCTATCGAAAACATTCATGCAAATTTGAGGAAAATTCGATCAGAGCATGAATCCAAATGCAATGATATCTGATCCTGCTAGAATGGGGGGCTGAGAAGACATAAACGGCAACATTAAACTATCTTGATTGAGGTAGATGGATCAGATCAGAGGGGTGGAGTGTTTTCCCACGTTCACTAGGTTCAACATTCATTTAGATGGTTGGCATTGATCACAAGGATCAGATTGTACAAAAAACCTTGGTATCCCCTATTTCTAGCTCATGAATCAACGAAGTCATCAGGTCAACCAAACTCTGGCACTAGGATGAGCCACGTGGGCCAATAGTCACTTTTCATTTTTCCACCCTATAAAGTCTTCCTGAGTTTGACCACGCTCTTTAACTAACTGCACCACCTCCCCAAACCCCAATCGCGATGTAATCGCTAACCTTAACTATTAATGCCTAGCCACAACATATCTTTATGGGCCTGCAAGGACACGTGTTGTCAAGGGGCTTTCCCATAATGCTTAACTTCCTCATACTTCCATATTGTGGGAATGCCCTGATCGTTGATCTCTGCAAGATTGACGATCGTGAAAGGTCCTCAGAATATCGTGCTTACCCCTCAAAAATTTTGGGGCCCACGAAACACTCAGCACAACCTAGCATCCACCTTGGCAAACAACTGGCACCACCTTAGCATCCTACACAAGAAAAGGGGCCCACAGAGACACGTGGAAATGAGGTGCTTTCCCACAATGTTTAAAGTCCTTACATCTCCATATTGTGGGGAAGTGCTAGCCTTTGATTCATTTGTATCGAACGGTGATCAAAACTCTGTAGAATTGCATACCTGGTCAACTAGATGGGCCAATGGGATCCACCCTCATACTCTGACTTGTCTGACAATTGCCACAGAAGATGAGCTGTCATTACCTTCTGAGAAAATGGGCCCCTGACATCATGCCATGCCACGTGTCGAAAGGGAGCATACCCGCATTGTTTAATTTTCTTGCAACTTCATCTTGCGAGCACGCACCAGCCATTGATTAGATCACATCAGATGGTGGAAGGTGGAATTGGGAACATGAGAGGTCGCGGGATAGGTGTCACAAAGGGGCATGCCCACATTCCTTAATCTTCTTGCAACTTTATCTTGTGGGCATGTGCCAACCGTTAATTTGAATTGAATCTACGGTGCTCAAAATCTGTGGCTTCCAAACCTTTGTGAATATCTGCTGTGACATCATCTGGACACGCGTCACCAAAGTGCTTCACCGCATTGTTAGGAAATTTGACGAAGCTCAGAATGCGAGAAAGCGGGCACCAATAAAATCACCAACTCAACCTTCCACCCTGTCTACGGTAGCTTCAAAGGAGATGGACCCACCTGATCCATGTGTCACAAAGGGGCTTCCCTGCATTACATAAGGATCATGCATTTCCAAAATGTAGGAAAGCGCCCACCGTAGATCTAAACAAGATCCGACGGCGTGAAAAGTCACGGGGAGCAAAAGCAATTTAGGAAAATAAGAAATATCACAAGGTTTTAAACATTTAATTTCTTGATATTTCCATGGCATTAAAATAATATAAAAGATGGGAAATAGCTGTTGGGTGGACTTGTGTTTAAACTCAAATTTTTGGTGGGGTGGGGCAAAAATGGGTAACATTGATTTATAGTAACTTTCTAGTTAGAAAAGTTAAAGCATGAATGAATGAATGGGCTCACTATACTTAGTGAAAAGTTTGAATAGGATATTTTGGACCTTGAATAACTGATTCACCCCCCCTCCCCCCCAACTTAGTTATTCTAAAGAATTTATAGCAATTGGTATTAGAGCCATCTGTTGATTTAGTTTCAGGGGACTAGAAGCAGGAAGATCAAGATGTCCAAGAGAGAAACTCCCAAGCTCAATAATGACAACTTTGTTGCATGGCAGAGTCTAATGAAATTGCACCTTGGATCAATAGGTGACTATGCACAAACCTCAATTGGAATAGAACATGTAAATCTAGTAGAACCTCTTACTACAAATGATTTGAACAAAAAGAAGAAGCATAATCAAACAATGCTAGAGATTTCCTTTGCACTTAGTTATGCTATATATGATGACATCAAAGATTGTGATACTACATTCAAGATGTGGAAAGCCCTATCAAATATCTATGGAGGAGATCAGAATGTCCAAAGAGCAAAGAGAGAAATCTTAAAAGGAAATTTTGATGAAATGAAAATGGAGGAAGGTGAAAATGCTACTCAATATACTACAAGAATGAAAGAAGTGGTAAGTGCAATAAGAAGTCTAGGTGGTCAATTAGAAGAAGAAATTGTCATCAGCAAATACTTAAGAACTCTGCACCCTATCTATGCTATTAGAGTTTTAGCCATCCAAGAGCTAAGGTGTGTACAAGGAAACACACTAACCTTTGAAGGAATAGTGGGAATACTTACTGTATTTGAATTGCCCAATTTTGATAACTACAGACCTGAGAATCTTGAATCTACTTTTAAGGCCAAGATGACAATAAAAGACACTAAGGAGGAGACATCAAGCAAGAAGAGAAGAAAGGGAAAACATGCATCTAGTGATAGCAGTGCAGATGAGGAAGATGTGGAACAATTGGAAGCACTACTGGCTAGGAGATTTCATAGAGGCAAAAGTAAATTCAAGGGTAAGCTCCCTATTATATGTTTCAATTGCAATGAAGTAGGTCATATTGCTGCAAGATATACATAGAAGAAGAACTACAAAGAAGGAAACAAGTACATGAACAAGAGAGAAGATGACAACAAAGACTACAAGGAGAAAGATAAAAGATGCTACATTGTTGAAGAAGATTCTGATGAGAATGATGATGTAGTCTATGTGGCCATGAAGGATGAATTAGATAAAGATGAAGATAAAGCAACAGTATTGGTTACCTATGTGAACAAGAATGACAAGTGGATCATAGATAGTGGATGCTCACATCACATGACAAGAGATAAAAGTAAGTTCATTACCTTTACTCAATATGATGGAAATAGTGTTAGATTCAGTAATGATGCTCCATTTCAAGTCAAAAGGAAAAGATTCTATTAAACTCATAGAGAAAATTTCATGTGACAATGCATAGTATGTTGAAGGATTGAATTACAACTTGTTGAGTGTATCATAGTTAAGCAATGTAGGTTGCAAAGTTGAATTTGGAAACAAAATTGCTAAGATCTATGACACTGATGGAAATTTGATAGGAAAAGGTGAACAAACTAGGAGTAATCTATTTTACTTAGATACGGAAGATGCAACATGTCTTGTTGTTACACTTGATGATGTGTGGTTATGGCATAAAAGACTATGTCATGTTAACTTTGATAATCTGGTTAGCATTAGCAATAGGAACAAGGTTGGAGGGTTGCCCAAATTAAAGAAACCTGAAAACATAATGTGCAAACAATGGCAACTAGGGAAGATGACTAAGTCTAGCTTCAAAAGCAAAACATATACTTCCAAAGAAGCACTAGAGTTAGTCCATATAGATTTATGTGGACCAATAGAAGTGCAAAGCTAACTAGGAGACAGATACATAATGCTACTTGTAGATGATTATTCCAAGATGATGATTGCTATGTTTTTAAAGAAAAAATCTAATGCATTTCAAATGTTCAACTGGTATTTGGCTAGAGTTGAGAAGGAAATAGGAAAGAACGTGAAATGCTTAAGGTCATTCAGAGGATGTGAGTTCACATCAAAAGAGTTTGAAATATTCTAAAATGAAAAAGGTATCAAAAGGAAAACATCAGAATCAAGAACTCCACCACAGAATGGTATTGTTGAAAGAAGGAATAGGTCAATGATTAACTGTGCTAGAACCTTGATGATGGAGAAAAATGTTGCACTAAAGTACTAAAGAAAAGCTGTAAGCACTACAATCTACACACTAAATAGAGTTCAAGTCAAGAAAGGTACAAATACAACACCCTTTGAATTGTGGTATGGTCTTTCACCTAATGTTAAACATTTCAAAGTATTTGGACGTAAATACTATATTCTTAAAGATACTAGAAATGGCAAGTTTGATGCAAAGAGTGATGAAGGCATATTCCTTGGATACTCAACTAGAAGTAAGGCATATAAGTGTTTGAATACTAAAACTAACAAGATTATGGAGAGGACAAATGTAAATTTTGATGAGCATGCAGAAGTTCAGGTTGATGAAACTAAGCAATCAGAGGATTATAGATCCTTTATATACTTATATGAAGGAATGACTATTGAAGACAATGCTGCAAATCAAGTTGAGAGTCAACAACAAATTTTAGTATTAGTTGAGTCATAGCCAGTGAATGTTGAGCTACATTTAGAAGTTAAGCTACAGAATGTAGAAAATGCACATTCTGATTTTGAAAACAATACACATGAGAGAAATGATGAAGTGCCAGATGAAGAAGAACAAAATGACTCTGAAGCTGAAGGATCAAACATGGAAAGAAGGATAGAACCAAGATTAGCCAAGTATGTGAGAAGACATCACCCTAAAAATCAAATAATTGGTGACAAAGATGCTAGACCAATGACAAGGAATAGATTGAGGAATGAATCATGTTTGCTAAGCAAGGTTGAACATAAAACAATGAAAGATGCACTACAAGATGTTGATTGGTATAAAGCCATGGAAGAAAAGATAGATCAAATTGAGAAGAACAAAACATGGACCCTAGTTCCTAGACCAGCTGATAAGAATGTGATTGGTACCAAATGGGTGTTTAGAAACAAACTTGATGAAAATGGTGAGATAACAAGAAACAAAGCCATACTAGTTTGCAAAGGCTATGCACAAGAAGAAGGATTGGATTATGGGAAAACATTTGCCCCTATGGCAAGAATGGAAGGAGTAAGAACATTACTTGCATATGCTACATACAAAGGTTTCAAAGTGTACCAAATGGATGTTAAGTCTACTTTCCTAAATGGTATATTAGAAGAGGTAGTCTACATAGAAAAACTAGAGGGATTTGGTAATGATAAGAACAAGGGCATGGTTTGCAAACTGCACAAGGCACTTTATGGATTAAAGCAAGCACCTAGAGCATGGTATGAGAGATTGCACAAATATCTTGTGAAGATAGGATTTGAGAGAACATATGACAACAAAAACTTGTACATCAAAGCTGAAAAAGATAAAGACATTTTGATATCGGAAATCTTTGTTGATGATATAATATTTGGGCGAAAAGATGTTCTATGCAAAGATTTTGCTAATCAAATGAAGCATGAATTTGAGATGTCAATGTTTGGAGAAATCAAATTCTTTGTTGGATTGCAAGTACATCAATTGAAGCATGGCATATTTGTGACCCAATCCAAATACATCAAGGAGATACTCAATACATTCAGGTTAAAAGAGTCAAAACCAGTTAGCACACCAATGGCAACATGACATAAGCTATCCAATAATGATGAGTCTGCTGAAGTAAATCAGATATTGTATAGATCAATGATTGGAAAGCTACAATATGTTGTACATAGTAGACTAGACATTACATTAGCTATTGGAATAGTGGCAAGAATTTTTGCAAATCCTAGAGAAAATCACTTAATGACAGTAAAGAGAATATTGAGATACCTAAAAGGAACTGATGACTTTGGTTTGTACTACAAGAGGAGTGAAAATTTTGAACTAAAAGCCTATACTGATGTAGATTGGGAAGGTAACATTGATGATGGAAAAAATACTAGTGGAGGAGTACTTTTTTTGGAAAAAAGGTTGATTACATGGACTAACAAAAAGCAAAGTTGTACCTCACAATCCACTACTAAAGCTGAATATGTTGCATCTACTATAAATTGCACCAATATTGTATGGATCAAACATTTGTTGCAAGGTATGAAGGAAGAGGTAACTGAACCTATGATATTTTATTGTGATAATACAAGTGTTATCAACATATCAAAGAACCCTATAATGCATGCTAAAACCAAGCATATTGCAATCAAGTATCACTATGTAAGAGAGTTGGTGGAAGAAAAAAAAGTAAGATGGAATATGTTAGCTCAAAGGAACAGATTGCTGACATCTTCACAAAAGCACTACCTAAAGATGCTTTTGAATATCTTAGAGGTAAGTTAGGGGTGATAACCCTAGCCAAGGCTACTTGAAGAAAAATCAAGAATGCCTTGCATCAAATGGGCTGATTATTAAAAGATTCTACACATTGATGTAGAGGATGTTTACTTTAGGATTTATGCCTAAAGTAGTAGAAGTGTTGAAGTTCCAAATCAATCACAAGAAATGTGACAGAGGGAGAAATTGAATGAATCCGTAAAAGCTACACTTGCATATTAAGATGCTAATATATCTTTGACATTATTATCAAAGAGGCAGAAGAAGTAAAAAAACTAATCAACAACATGTGATTAAATGAAGACAGAGGGAGAAGTAGACAAAAATAATCAGAAGTTGATCAGAATAGTAGAAGATGAGTAATACATAGGGAGAAAAACAAACAACAAGGATACAACAACAAAGAGGGATAAGTGGAAATGATAGTATCAAGATAATAGAAGGAGATGTGAAGTCAAAATTTATTTTTTAGCATTTAACTTACTGTTCTAACATAGTTAGCTTGTGGTTGAATAGTTTAATTTGATGGTTGATCAGTTTGGTTTGCCATTAATGCCAAAGAGAGAGATTGTTGGAAATTTGATTGAAAAGCTCATTGATGAAGATCAAAGAGAGAGATTGTTGCAAAGAAGAAATTTTGTTGTTAACAAAATGTTTTCAATCATTGTTTTGTCATTGATGTCAAACCTGCTATTTGTAGGAATGGCATTTTCTTATAAGATCCAAGTACTATCACTTACTTAATTGATGAAGAGGATTTGATCAACAAGATGTAACAAGAGCACCTAAGGGAAATGTTGAGTTATGATGTTGTAATGAAGTGCAAGGATCAATTAAGACAATGGTTAAATGATGTATTGATAGCATACTCAAAGATACAGAGGATGGTCACACTTAGAAACATTGGAGGAAGAAGTTGAAACAAGGTTGACTGCAAAGCTTAAAATAAGATCATTAGTAGGTGTTGAGCAAGTTAGTTGAAGCTGAGCAAGTTCTCAGTTTGATCCCAGTAACAACAAACTCTAGTGTGTGCCAAGTGATCTTCAAGTGTCAAGCATCAAGAAAAACATAGTTGATGCCAAGTAACACAGTATGTGCTGAGCACCAGTATTTCAATAGTGCTGAGTTGCTACATTATTTTAAATAATGAAGATTCACCAAATCTGAGCTGACAAAGTGGTTACCTTGAATTTTGTGAACAAGTTGGAAGATAAGGATGATGTGCCGGTGGCACATAATTCTATGTAAACCATTTTTAGGCGAATTCAAGAGGATTATTCAAGAAGTTTCTAGAGGAAACAAAATATGGGCTAGATGCAATGAATCCTACTTAAACCATATGAATTGAAATTAAAAAGAAGGAAGAATCGAGTAGAAAAGAATTCCAAGACTTCTATTTAAGGAGTCATAGACCAAGAAGCAAATGTTGTTGATATTGTTGCTGCCAAAGAGTCAAATTGTGAAGTAGTTAGAAGGGGATCAAGGAGATGACATCTAGAAGAAGGAAGAGCACAGAGGCTCTGCTTCTACAAGTGATCATGAAGAAATGATTGCACTAGTTCATTGAGTATGGAGACTCAAGGAGACTAAGCTTGAAAAGAGGGCAAGTTGTCAGAGTTGTAGAGATTGAAGGCTAGGCAATGGTATAAGCTGAGAAGTGATCTGAGATCTGCAAGTTAAGTTGTATGTTGTAGTAAGGTCAAAGATTTTCTAATACTCTCTAGCAATTGTATTAGATATGGAAATCCTATAGATTTAGGTTGGTTTAATAGCCATTTGCAAATCTTTTAATAGGGTGGCATTCCAAGTGAATGTTCTAAAGTCCTCTAACTAGGCCCACTTCTAACGAGGTGGTTAAATCCTCTAACAAGGTCACATTTAACAATGTGTTGTAAGCCTTTAACACAGCAGGCCTTTTATACGACATCACTTCAGAAGAGTGAGAATTGAGTAGCATTTTACTAGTGGTTTTTCCCAAATTGGGTTCCCATGTAAATCACTGTGTTATGTGTTGATCTTCTATGTGTTATGCTTGCATGTTGATTTATAGTAACTTGCTAGTTAGAAAAGTTAAAGCACGAATGAATGAATAGGCTCACTATACTTAGTGAAAAGTTTGAACAGGACATTTTGGACCTTGAATAATTGATTCACCTCCCCAGTTATTCTAAAGCATTTCTAACAATGGGTTTCCCTGTGAATTTTACAAGAACCTTTGGGAGTCTATTGGTCCAAACCTGCACAAAGTTTATCTTGAAGCCTATTATTTTAAGAGTCTAGGAGCCATTATCAACAAAGGAAACATCAAATTCACACCTAAAGTTGGTGACCCTGAGGATATTTGTAACTGACAACCCATCACTTTGCTTAATGTGTTATATAATATTATCGCTAAGGAAATATCTCTTAAGATTTGTCATCTCTTGCCTTTAATTGTGTGGCCAGAGCAAACTAGCTTTATTAAGTCCAGGTATATTCTTGACAACATCATTGTTGTTTGGGAAGGCATGGAATGGGATCACAAATCCAATCAGCAGTTCGCGTTTTTGAAAATCAATTTTGCTAAAGCTTATAATCAAATTGAATGACCCTTTATTTTGACTATGCTTGAAACTTTAGGTTTTGGTCCCAATTTTCTTCAGTCTGTGGAGATGCTAATGCTTGTATTACTATCAATAGCTCTCAATCTAAAGCCTTTGGGCTCTTTTTCTCTATCTGGTAGGGTTTTCCTCTGGCTCTAGCTTTATATGTTCCTATTGCTAAAGGGTTTGGTTACTTGCTAGCCCATTCTGTTTCCTCTGGTTTGGTTCATGGCATCTCCTTGCCAAATTCCTCATCTCATTTGGTCAATGGGCATTTTGTTGATGATTCCTATCTCACTCTTTTGGAGGATGAGGATAATATTACTAATGTCTTATAATGCTTGGAAACCTTTTGTCAAGCCTTTGGTTCTACTATTGAATGGTACAAAATGCTCTTTTCTAGGAAATCTTTTCTTCTAGCCTTGCCATGGCTTGCCCAGTTTGAATGGAAATGGATCACACATGGGGAGATTTTTCACTTTCTGGGCATTCCCTTTGCCTTTCAAGCTTCACCAATGGATTTGTGGAATATTGTGCTTGTAAAAATTGAAAAGAAGCTTGACTACTGGCTTACTAAACCCCTTTCTCGTGTGGGAAAATTCTAGATTTGTTTGAAGGTCCTAGTGGCCACGCATGTTTATTATTCTTCCTATTGGGCTCCTTCCATAGCTTCGTATCTAAAATTAGAATGACTACTCCATGACTTTCTTTGGGCTTATGGTTCTAACCATCATAGCTTTCATAGAGTGACCTCGGATTTTTGTTGTCTCCCCAAAGAGTCTGGAGGCCTTGGCCTTCTTTCCATGTAGAAGCAAGGCCTCACACTTTGTGCCAAGTGGATTATTCTTGCTATCACTAGAGATGAAGCTTGGAAATTTTTGGTTTGACACTGCATTGTTTCTTGATTTCCTATTAATAGGCCTGCATGGAAGGGGATTGGCTTTCAAATCCTTCTCATCGTGCGAGGACCTATGTACATTCAAGGCTCTTTTGTTATCAAGAGCACATGGAAAGCCTTGGAAGCTGTCAAACCTTGGCTTCATTGGTTTAGTGATGGATTTTGTGATGGGCTCTCTTTGAATCAACAAAACATTTGGTGGTCTCCATTGTTTTCCATCTAGGATATTCCTTTGGTCAAGACTCAAGGTACTAGTGCTCTATGTTTTTCCAAATGTGGCATCAAGACACCTAAGGACCTCTTTTCCAAGGTCTCTATGAGTCTTAGATCTTGGGAAGACATGCAAGTCCAGTTTCATCTTGCTCATTCAGATTGGTAGACTTTTGATCTATTGCTTTCTACAATTCTAGATCACTTAATTCACAAGGTGGGTATCTAGTCTGTTTGACCTTGGTGGACATATTGGAAGTGGTATCCTGCCACTCCCTTCACTAGCTCCAAACCAAGTATGGGGTATCGATGACTTTCTCCCCATCTACCACTGGTGGATACCTACAACCAACACTAGCATTTGTAGTCTTCCCTTTCTCAATAGAGAAAGTGTTTTGACACTATTTGGAGTGTCATTACTAAGACCAAGATTGCCCATTTGCTTGATGCTTGTTGTTTCAAAGTCTTCCCCTTGGGCCTTGACTCAAGCATATTGGGGTTCCAGATCCCCTGTGTCCATTCTATGGACAACCAGAGTCTTTTTTGCATATTTTTTGGTTGTGTAGACATGCCCAAAATTATTGGCACTAGATTCATGATTTTTTAAAGCCTTTTTGGCTAGAACCTTTTTCCTGGCATTTGGTTCTATTGGGTGATTCCCTTAGGTTCCCTAGGCAGTTTACCTAGATTTGGCATACCTCCAGGATAGAGATTTTGTTTGCTTTGTGGAAAGATAGGAATGTTGTTCTTTTCACTCACAATTTTCTTGACATAAATGTTGCTATGTACACTAAAGCATGCATTCACAACAATGTAATGATGCAGATTCAAGTCCAAGCCAATAAGGTGGCTTTGGAGGTGGCCCACCTTCAGAAGCTACTCAATCATTAGGTAATGCACCATGTACAGTTGCTAGAGTACCTCCTAACACCTCAGTTGATCATACTCCACCCAGGGGCTGTCATTGGGGGCACATCTCTTCTACTAATTGCTCTCACACGCCACACTCACAGGCTCCCCACCACCACTCTGCTAGTGGTGGCGATGGTGGTTGATGACACCACTCGGATTCTTCACCTCATTGTGGCTCAGGTTGGTCCCCAGGTTTGGTGGCTAATCCTCTTGGTGCTCCTCTGGTTGTTTCCTGCAAATGGCCTTTTTGCCTAGAGTTGGCTATTTCACCCCTATGAGCATATGCTAAAGATGAAGACCAGGCCCCTGAAGATGTTGCTGATGGTTGGATTGTTCCCAACTTGCATGCCAATCCCAAAGATGAATGGGGTTTCCATGATTTCCATGAACCACCCCCCTCAGCTAGCACTGCTTTGGTAGCTTGAGGGGTTGCTTAAAGTTTTTTTTTGATGAATAGTTGTTGATTCCAGCTTCAGCCATGTGAACTCTCGTGGGGTGATCTTGTATCCCCTGACCCTTTTTTGTGAACTATAACTAGTATATTATTTATTAATATAAAAAGAACATTCATAAAAAATAAAATTATTTCTTAAATTTAAATTTTTTTACCATGACTAATCTCAATATGAATGTATTTCACAAGGTGTTGAAATTGAAATATGCTGAATCAGGTTGTATTTAATAGTAGTTCTATCTCCATTTATTAGGCAAAATATGATAATAATAATAAAGCAATAAATGTAATTAGTCGATAGGATTTTAATGTGTGATTGCCTTGTACTTTTTTACTGTAAAATTTGTCTCACACAGTGAACCTGCTTTAAAAGCCAACCTTTAAAAAACCATAAAACTACTTTATGATGGTCTAAAAATATGTGCACATTAAAAAAATGATGTTCAATATTGTATATTTCTAATTTTATTTTTAAAAACTACTCTTATCTATTTTTTATTCAATAAAATAATCATTACTAATTTATTTCTTCTTTAATTTAATTGTTATTTTAGTAATAAAAGCAAAACTTTATGTTTTATGTATTTTTAAATTAATTTAAATAATCTTTTACAAATTTCCTTTTTTATTAATAAAAAAGCAATAATATCCTTGAGTAAATAAAACAGAAAAAATATAAATGCAATAATAATATCTTCACATTTTCAAAAAAATAAATTGTAATATATTTAAAAATTTATACTTTAAATTTAAGATTACATTTTATATAAAAAATTTAATAAAAAATTTCTAAATATTTATATTTTCATAAAAACAAATATAATCTATTTAATCAATTAAAAAAAATTATATATTAAAATTAAGATTAATTTATATTAAAAAAATTTTTCAATATTTTTATTTTCATAAAAATAAATTATATATTTATTTAATAAAAAAATTATATAAAATTGTCAATAGTGGCATGTTGTGATGGTTAAGTTGTTGAGTTGTTATCCTTGCCATCAAGGTTCAAATCTAATGGGGATGATGTCCCCCGTTTGTAGCCTCATTGGTTCATAGCTCTAGGTCAAAGTGTTTACCCTCTTAAAAAAAAAGTTACATAAAAATAAAGAAAATAAATATTCATAAATTTCTATAATAATAAATAAAATATATTTGTATTAATAAAAAAATATGTATATTTTAAAAAAATTATGAGAATACAATCTTAAAAAATTTATTATCTATTCTTTATTTATTAAAATAATTAGTAAAATAATTTTTTTTAAAAATTAAATGAAAATATCAACATTGAGATAGACCATAATAAGATTCCAGTAAGATAATAAATAAAATAGGTTTGTATTAAACAAAATAGATTTGTATTAATTGAAAAAAATATTTTTAATTTTAATTTTGATAGTAAAATTTTTTAGTTTATTTGTTTTTTATTAAGAAAAATAGGTTTTTACAAGGATCCTGAAGCCCAAAAGTTCTTACATAACAAAGGATTGCAAATTAACAAAACAAGCCCAACAACAAAATGAAAACCAATAGAAAGGCCAGAAAAAAGAAGAAGCAAAAAGCCAAAAAGAAAAAGACCAATAGGGACAATAGAAACCAAAGATGGAACTTGAAAATTCTTCACTTATTCCCTCTTCCTTTTTAGGTCTTGGATAGTCTTTGCTACTTCATAGGCTCTCTGATTATCCTTTGCCATGAGCTCTTGGTTTTTCTCATAGGTCCAATCCAAGTGGCTTTGGGTTATGTCCAAAATAATCAATATAAATTATTATTTTTATTATATAAAAAATTTAAAATTTAAAATAAATAATAATTAGATATCTAAATTTCTACAATAATAAATAAATTTGATTTTTTTAATATAAAATAGATTGTATCAATTGAATAAATATATTTCTAGTTTTAATTTTGGTAATATAACAAAATAAAAATCTATTTTTTAATAATTAAAATAATCAATATAAAGTGTTAAAAGTAGAATAAATAATAATAAGATTCATAAATCTCTAAAATAATAAATAAATTGCTTATTATTCGAATGTTTTAAATTAATCTAAAAAATCATCCATAGATCTTCTTATGTGTCAACTTTCAGCTTATAAATATAGGTTAGCAATATTTCAAAGAACCATAAATTTGAGAAGACTCGCACACTAAAAGATTTGATATATTCATATGGATGAGGTTTGAATTGGATTTTCAATTGTCAATATTTTAATAATTCTCTATTTTGTATAGTGTTAAGTGTCAATTGTTCATGTAATATACTAATTACTATCTCTCTTGGCTTGTCTATAGCAAGGTTTTGCATTTTTTGTTTCAAAGTAAAAGAGACACATACACAAAGAGGCATGTCTTTGCCACTCAATCTTTAGAGTAAGGGTTTAATTTGTCATTATATTATTTCAATGGTGTTCTCTATGTGTTAGGGAATATCATTTATGTGTTTTTTATCCAATGCTCTCCAATTTCTCTTTGTTCATCTCTTCTTTTCTGTATTTCTTTTGATATTGTATTATTTTCAATTAAGTCCTTCAATATTTTGGTTGGCGTGCAAAAAAATTTGATATTCATTGATTTGTACACTTAGATTACGCAATCCTTATTTTCAGGGTATAATGTACGTATGTTACTTTATCCACTATCTTTTGTTACAAAGTAAAGTCCACCAAGATAACTGAGAAAGGTGGGAGGGGGGATGAATTGGTTATCAAACTGAAATAACTCTCAATATCCATATTGAATCTAAAACATGTAAACAATAAATACAACGACCATGTAGAAAGACAACCATACACAATAACACCAGACTTGTTAACTAGGGAAAATCTTCATCAAATTATTAGAGGGAAAACCCTAGTGGGGACGGTGTCCACAAAATGATGTACTAATATATAAGTTCCTTGTAAGAAGATGGACCTTATTAGGAGTCAATGAAATACACTAAGTACATATTAGTCCTTGTTAGGAGTTGTGTTAACCTTGTTAGGAGTTGTACCAACCCTATTAGGAGTTGTGGAAGGTAGAAGGACCCACTGTCCAAACAGCTTTAGGGGCAAGACCACTGAACTCAGTATCCAACTGACCTTAGTACTATTCTGTTAGAGTAAATAAATATTATTTATCCTTTTAGTTAAGTTTAGTTAGTTAAATGCATTTAGTTATTAGTTGTAGTCTAGGAGTTGTTGACAACACAAGAGTTTGTTCCTATCTAAGTCATACTTATCTTCTCTCGTTGATCGAGGATATCCCACCTTTTGTGGATGTATGCTTAGTTGTCAACCTTATCTCCTAGCACTTTCTAGCTTGTTCTACAAGCTTCCTAGAGGCATTTATAAACAGGCTCTCCTATTGTAATTTCACATCATCTCATATTGTACATCAATTTCATTTCTCATTGTTGCAATATGATTTATCTTTGTTGCTTCAAGCTCTTGTTCCTTCCTTCTTTGGTTTCTCTTCAACAGGTTATTTGCATGTAGGTGATCTTGGCACACTGTGAAGTTGGGTTTCATCAACTTCTACATGGTATCAGAGCCTCCCTACTACTTCTTGGTTTGAAAGATTTTTGAAGCTGTGATTTGAAGACACAAACCGTAGTTTGTTTATGATTTTTTCTTCAATTAGGAGGAAGAACAATTTTTTGGGCCACTTTGGGCCTAAATGGATGTTTCCATTGAGTTTAGAAGGTTGGTTACAGTCAAGATTCATATAAAATTTTTCATTTTTGGCTTCCATAGCGTCTGTCAAATTTTTTTAGCCCCCCTGGGAGGTCGTATAGACTGTACAGACAATTTTTTTAAAAATAAATAAATAAAAAAAATAAAATAATATATATATGTATATATATATTTGCAGAGCCACTTGGCAACCAACCACCAAGCTAACACGACCTCGCCAGTGTGTAGCTTAGGCGCTACCACCACCGGCAGTGTGACCGCGATGTAATCGTAGCGTGGCCGCTGCTTCACGACCACTGCCACACCGCCAAACCTCCACCCTTTAGGTGGTGCTACCAGAACTCGTTGTCCTTGCAGTCACTACCACCACTATGACCCACTGTAGCTTCTGACACATGTACATTTCCTGCATCTACCATGTGGCCACACCCAGTCAACATACTGTACTGCCAAGTGGCACTGCCATGTGCCAACCTTTTTTTGCTGCAATGACCCCCTAGCCATCAAATTTAATTAGGTGAACTGCTGATGTCAGAACTGCATTAGCCTTCTTGCAAGCACTCCATGTCCCTTTTTTGACCTACAAGTGAATTTTTGGCCATAACTTGAGTATACGAAGGTATTTTTGCAATCTAAAAGAAGCACCAAAAAGTTGGTTTTGAGACAGAGACATTGGTGCATGTATTTTGCAATTTTGATGTAGTTTTGATTCTTATTTTTGTAGTCAAAGTTAGATGTTCTATTTTTCACTCTGGTGAGCTTATCTTGTGTCCCATCTCCATTTTTAAAAAATATTATATCTTTGGAAAGATGGTTCTGTCTACTTTTCAAAAATGCTGTAATTTTCTTCAGATTCTACCCCATGCTCTTTCTATCATGTTTTTGACATTTTTTCTCTATGGTGGATATCTTGGGTGTTCCGGATCTGAGGATCATTTTCATGGTATGGGATCTTTTGTTTTGGGCTATACTATCTTTTGTATTAACTTTTTTCCTTTTTGATCATTGTTGATATCATTTGTAAGCATCTTTGTGAAAATGCACTGAGATAAAGTGCCACTCTTGCATTTCAGGATCATGAACGTTGTTTTGAGATAGTTGTACTTGCACTATTTTATAAAGTACCATGGGGGGATATATGTTTGCCACTTTTTTGCCCTCTTCCTTTTTGCCCCATGATGTGTCAGTGACACGTGCCTTTATAGGTGTTTGTACCTCTTCCTCTCTCTCACTATTCTTGGTTGTTTTTGCAGAGGTCTTTTGGTCCACTTTCTTAATTGCCTATCACCTCACTGCATCTACATTAAGGGGGGGTTATTCTGTTGTTTCTAATGCTTCCTTGGTTTGATGGTTTGATAGTGTGAGCTATGTATTCAGTATTTGATCCTATATACTAAGTGATTGCATTAGCTAGCTACCTATGCATTTTAGTGAGATGGATCATCTACCATATAGACACTCTCGGTTCATGCCTTCTATTTTTGTGGAGGTTCTTCAGATCAATAGTTTCTTTCTGACAGAGTTTGTAGCTACTTCATGCTTCAATGATGCTCTTCATGATCTTCTCTTTGCTCCTATTTTCTGGGACATTCCTCTAGTTGGAGGCTTCTTCAGTCCTTCACTAGATTTTCTTACCTCTTTTTGGAGGAGGGTTTTTCCCATGAGGTTTTCCCTCTTTCCTCGTTTTTAGAGGTTGCATTTCTTTGCATTTGTTCATGGGTACCTAACATGGCCTAGTTGTCAGGACCCATTTTGTATTTCATCTTAGCTTTTGTAAGCTTAAGTGCATTCCCCTAAGTTGCACTTAAGGTGGGGTGTTATAGTAAATAATTATTATTTACCCTTTTACTTAGGTTTACTTAGTTAAATGCATTTATTTATTAGTTGTAGTCTAGGAGTTGTTGACAACACGAGAGTTTGTTCCTATCTAAGTCATATTTATCTTCTCACCTTGATCGAGGATATGCCACCTTTTGTGGACATATGCTTATTTGTCAACCTTATCTCCTAGCACTTTCTAGTCTTAGAGGCCTTTATAAATAGGCTTTCCTATTGTAATTTCACATCATCTCATATTGCACAACAATTTCATTTCTCATTTTTGCAATATAATTTCTCTTTGTTGCTTCAAGCTCTTGTTCCTTCCTTCTTCGGTTTCTCTTTAACAGGTTATTTGCATGTAGGTGATCTTGGCCCACTGTGAAGTTGGCTTTCATCAACTTCTACATATTCTTCTTAGAATAATACCAAAAAATAACTATTCACAACAACTTCTTTTCCAAATACACTCTATCTACCATCTCACCATGCCTTAATCATCCAAAACACTTCTTTGATCAAAAGGCATTTAATATCAGGTTCATTGGATCTCACATGTAAGTTCGTACACTTGCATTACATCAAATATCCATACTGAAAACACTATGTCACACTCTACCACAAGGAAATAATCTTTCCTTTATACAAAGTCCTAGAATAAGTTATTGAGTCAACCTTGGAGCTTTCTCAATTTATAATAATACTATAGGACCATCTTAAGATATTAACGTTACATTACAATATTACATCTTTTCATTATTACAATCAAACTAGTAGCTCTTAGTATTCATAAATTTTCACATGATGCTCAAATGGATGTGTGCATTTGACCACATCATCCACTAGTACATTTGACCCCATTTTTAGACCAAAATTTTTGACCATCTAAAAAAATGGGGTCAAATTGGTCGTTTTATGCAGGCAATATATATAATTTTTTAAACTAGAAGCCCGTGTTGGTCAAAATTTCGACCAACACGAACTTACACTTTCCCAAAATTAAAAACAAGGTCTTTGTCACACCCTAGTTTCAATCTTGCATGATCGAAAGGCTGTGCGGTTAATGTTTGTTGTATACTCCATTTTGTGGCGCCATTACATGCAGAGGAAGGGTTTGAAGATTACGTGCCATTAGCATTTTACTGTGTGAGTTCCAGCAGCATTTGGCGGCTTCAGTGCAACCTCTGCCGGAATAGTAAGGTTCTATCTTTGTTATATCTCCTTTTCGTTGTTCAGCACATCATCTTCAATGTGATTGGAATTCGTAACATATAATTTATTGGTTTGGGAGTTTTCTTTTCACTGCTAGACACCTCTATTTTAAGCTGTGATCTTCTAGCCATTGGCTAGCTTCATGGTGGATTCCCCAACTATGGGTTTGATGCTTTGGATTAGCATGAAAGGTTTTCCAAAGCTTTAAGAGATGCAAGCTTTGATTCAAGTTGCCTCGATTTCAGGATGTCAACTAAAGCCTCTATTACATGTGCATCAATTAATGACTCTCTACGGCTGTCATCAAGATCAAATTTTGCAAGAGCTTTTGCCATTTCCAATTTTGATTCAGCTGACCCCCTGCAAAGGCGATCAACCATTGGCTTGCACCAGTTTTCCATCACCATAGCTTTAATGTTTTCCGAAGAGTCTACCAGTTCATCTAACATTTGTTCAATTTCTATTCCCCTGTTTAAGCATCCATCACCTACATCATAATGCAAAAAGCTATTGAGATAGCTGATAATGGATTCTTTGCTTCTCACAATTACATAATAATTTCTATTCAACACTTATCCATAAAATGAGAATCTGACAGTTCGAACAAGCCTTCAAGCAATTGTGATACTGGTGGCCCCACTATATTGGCTTCTCTTTTGACTATAGCTCCTCAATTATTCAATGCCTCTTTTCCCTATGTTTCGCTTTTAATTGTTTTCATAAAAATTAAGCTTGTAGAGTCTTCAAGAAACCATTTAGCCAATGGGTGAAAGAATGGAAAAATTATAGAAAAGAGACAGTTCAAAATAATTCACACAATTAAAACTATGCTAGATTTTGTGTAAACTGATACAACAATTATGTACCCCATTTTCTTCAATACAAATTATATTCACAAATAAAACTTATCTACATCAATTGTACCCTTGTTTATCCAATGTGCTCACATGTTTGAACCTCTTCACATTGATGCTGGTGGCATTTACGCCAGATCACTTAATGCTGATAAAGTTACAGACCCTTGCCAGTGTAGTCATGGGTTTTGTCTCTTTTAATATGTGTAGAGAATCCTCTTTCATTAGATAACAACACTCTTATGATCATAAATCAACCCATAAATGTAGAGCAATTAGTCAGACCCTAGAGTGGGTCCAGCTATATGTAACAGATCACCGAGTTGGGATAAATCATCATCCTATTGAAGATATAATGTAGGGTGAAGGCTTGGATAATTTTGTTGATTCTCTTGTTTTAAAATGGGAAGTGGATGCAATTGCATCTTTTACTAATACCTCTTGATACTGGTAAATTCTTCTCATAAATTTGATGACCAGGCTACAATTTTCAATAGTTCCAGCAATGTCTTGAGGATCAAATCAATTGCTTGGCACTAACTCGTACAATTCCACATTTTAAAGTTTTTGTAGCATTTATTGTATCACTAAATATTTACACTTTAATCAGTTAGCTTTGATGTTATGTTAATAATGGCATCAACTATGGTCTTATCATTTCTATTTCTGTCCTTGGAGACTCGAAAATGAGGAAATGGAAATACTCTTTAAGATATAGGAAAATATAGTAAATAACTCTCCTGGAAACCCATTTCATGTCTTCAAGCACGCAAATAATTTGATAACATTCACTTCTATCATAAACCACCTATATCTATAGATAGAAGTGAGAAAAACAAAATCGAAGGCCCCAAACCAACACTTTCCTTATTTGCAGGCAGATCTATGTGACCAGATTCTCTATAAGCCCTTTAGAAGAGGAAACACTTAGTTTCAACCATGGAACTAGACTAGGGAATGTACAGTGAGACAGGACTAGACCAAAAAAGCCAACAATCCATAGAATCAGAACACTACAAAGCAACAACCTTCGAACATGGAGAAATTTGATGCAGTTGTTCAAGGTTATTGGCACTTGCAATAAATGCTTTTCTATACAATTTTAAACATGGAGAAGGTTAATATGGCATTCTTCTGCGGACCACAAGGGGCATCCTTCTTACTTAAATTTAAATGGTGGTGGAGTTTAGGGCAGTAAACATATGATAGTCCTCAATACAGGAAAAAAACCCTAATCTAGTAGCATCCAGCCAGGCATATCTTACATCAATATAACTTCAACTTTTAGGGGATGACTACCAAGTTATTACACAGAAAGTTCCAAGAATGTTGATATATATAAAATATATAGATTTCTTCACTGAAACATAACTAGGATGGAGAACTCCTCAACAACAAATATGCCAGACAATAATCTAGACTGTAAAATCATTGTATGTGGGGAGTGTTGATGTGTGTTTTATGACCATATTAACCGTAGAATAAAATATTGGAGTATCTTATCCTCTCTTGATCAAAATTCCATGCATGCTAAGGTTGCAAGTAAGATCACACAAGTAATTTCCAATGTTCCTTGTAGGTTGCATAGGCTCAATGGTAAATGTGATATGCTATAGGTTATGATCCAACAATAGGTTATGTTCCCTGTAGGTTTTCTAACAATGTTATAGAACTAATTAACATCATTAGTTACATCTTGGGGTTTGATCCAGTTTTCGTTCATTCTTAATCCTTGCAATTATCTTTTTCAAATCTAGTTTCCATTTCTTTTCTTTTTTTTCTCTTCAATGTTAGTTTGTGTGAGTTTTGATGTTTTTTCTTCTTCTTCCTCATTTTCATATTTTAACTTAAAAATTTCCTACCTTTATCTATCTTCTTCTTTTCTATGACCTTAGCTTTCTTGGGTCTTGGGCCTTATGTGATGCAGAGAATCTACTCAGTGATTCAAATTTGCATGTTTCATTATTCTTCTTTGCAAAAATCAAGTAGAGATTCACAAGAACTTTTAATTTGCTGATGACAATAATGTCTCCAATACAATACAATAGCTTAATTTTCTCACTCCTTTTCCAAATGTTGAATTGAGACTTAAAATATTTTGGACTTCGAGTAGTCAAAATTAAAATGGACTAAATGATAGTAAACAGATTGTAATGCAACTAACTACTTAGAACATCTTTCTATAATTGTTTCCCATCAAACAATAAACTCTTTCAGCAAAGTCCATTTCAAATTCATTATGTCCTGTAATTCTATCAGTATAATATAACCATTAAGATTTTCAATGGCATGGCTTCTTCAATGACATACCTCTGCAAAACGGATTGCTCTCGGGTCCCTCTGAATGGCGTCACTGTCATTACAAACACACATTCAATTTACATATTGTGACCAATCTAAAAATCCCTTCAATACAGTCTAACATCCATATGAATTACAAACGATATTTGTTCCCTTTTTAATTGTGACTATGGCAACAAGTCTCTCGGCAACATTCAACCATCTTCCATTATCTGGCTACACTCAATCCAATATGCACAGACCGGTTTGTCTGGAGCTGTTTTGGGTTTCAATGCATAAGAATGTTTAAGACTTAATCATTGCTTAATCAATTTTAAAGAGAAACCCAATGTATCACACTAGACTATTGATGTTCCCAAATTGGGACTATTTAAATCTGATGTAGAACTAAAACCAAATCTTGAAAAAGAAACCGGTATCATAAAGCATACCCCAATTTCATATTCAAACATTTAACTTCTTGAAACCAATAACCGATACCAAGAATTGACTTGGAGCAAAACAAAATTGAGATCTTTGAAATTGTACTGTAATTGGTGATGACTTCAATTACAACTCTCTTTTAAACTATTGTGAAACCATTTCATACTCATCGTGACCAACCACCAAGGTAAGAACAAAGAAATTATAGATAGATTTAGTATCTTCAAACCAAATAGCAATTAGCGCAGGTTTTGAATACAATATAGTTCCATAAAATTTGTTTACTCCATCTATGATGATTCAAAAATTTAAGAACATACAAATGTGCATAAGAACAATGAAGAAACAAAAGATTTGAAAAGAATTAAATTCTACCATTATTCCATTCCTGATTACATTGTTTCTCCACTTTCCTTGATTCTCAAATCTTCTCATACTACTACTACTCAAAAAAATTATATATATTCCTCTCGGGTTTCTTTAATTACATATATCTAAAGATATTCAAAAGAAGGTAACCCAGTAACTAATTCTTAAAACTGACTTTTAACTTCCCACACCCGACTCATTATAATTCTAAATATATTAAAGATACTAGTAAAGTATCTTGGAGTTTATTCAAAACTCTTAACTTATAACCCCCAATTACATCATTAAATTAACTATATAAAACTAAGACTCATCCCAACATTATTAAAATAATCATTTAAAGTGCATTAGAATCCCAGATCTTGAAAATAATTGGAATCTCTAGATGCCTCTGTATCATTATGCCTTTGCCTTCTTCCTTGTAGCTCTTGTAGGTCCCTATTTAGCTAGTTTTTCTAGCTTAGCAGTAGGAGGAGTCCGATCTCCTTGTAACCTTGTGAGGTTGAGGAGTAACCTCAACTTTTATTGCCAAAATATCAGGTGTGTCTACCACCTCTACACTCTTCATAATGTTGTCCTTGATTGGTTTTATGCTTGTGCTTCCCAATTGAACCTTTATTGAAACTTTGCTTCCCTTCTTCATCACTTCCCATTATTATTTGATAATGCCCTCCTTTTTTCTAATATTTTCCACAAATTTCTCTACCTTCATTTTTCTAGATCATTTGTATAATTATTCCCTTGTCTAAATTTCTCGTTATAAGTCCCCCATATTTATGCTTCCTTATCTCTAGGTGAGACCAACATAAACTCAGCATGTTTTTCAAGAAATTCTTGGCTAACCTCATAACCAAGAATGGTGAATAAATATCTCTCTAGGATCAATAACCTCCATGCATGCCAAATTAGTTTCAACCATAAAGCAATTTATATCTGTATACTTCTCCACAACTAACCTAGGTATTGTATGCATATATTTCATCTCTATTTGAAATCCCTTGAACAAACCAAGCAGATCACAAATAATGTCACCTTTGTATTACATGTGGTAGTGCTCAGTTACCAAAGCATTTGTTGGTACATAATTAGTCAAAGCATGTGGGTGCATGTTTCTTTTCTTCATTACAAACACAAACATTTTAGTTTAATCCAATGGCTTTGCTCAATCGTTTATTGCTTAATCGTTTAATGTTTAATGCTGCTCATATGAGCCCTGTAATATCTAAAGCCATAGAATTTTAGGGCTACTAGCCGGCATCCCCACATTCCATATGAAATCATTTGAACATAGGGAGATCTCCAGAAAATAAATGATTTTAGAGATAACTAAAATAAATGTGAGTACTTCAAACTTATCATAAGAAGGAAATCACTTATTATTTTCTTTTTTACGTTATGGATGATTTCAACTTTCAACTTCACCAAAAGACCAAGGATGCGTTGAAATACTTCACTATTTTGAATGCAATTGTAGTCAGTATATTCTAGGTTTAAATGTGTTAGATTATAGCAATTCTAATTTTTGTAGATACACTGCTGGATATTTTTTGTGTAGATATTTTGTATTCAACATTTTGATTTTGTTGATAAGTTATCCTTCTCTAATTAACATACTCTTTCAGATGGAAATAATTAACATACATTATCTATAAATCCACATTTTGCAAACATCTATGCCTTCTAGAAATTATAGGATCATTTTAGTTACATTTGAAAACAATAATCAAGAAAAACCATATGTGCAGATATAAACATTAATCACAAAATTTCTAATTTATTTGCAGATATATTTTCCTATGAAGAAAGACCACACTTGACAATATGAATGCTGAACAAAATGAGACAATGGATGCATTGTGGGCTTAGTTTCGAAGAAAATCTAATAAATGTTATTGTCCTTGCAAAAAGTGTAAAGGGTTAAAGACTCGAACAATTCTAATCACAACAACCCAGAGTCATTGTAGGTAACATGGTCATGTTGAAGGGGGCCATGATTTTTGTCCATTGTTGAATGTGGATTTTGTATTGGAGGAACATGGAGGTGTGAATATCCAAGCTGAGGATAACACTCTCATGGAAGAAGATGATAATGTGCCAGAGGACATGATTGAAGAAGATGGTATTGGGGCAGGTGATGAAGAGGCTCACAATGATGGTACTAGCGAATCTAATAATGATGATGAAGATGGTCTTGATATACCTTTACTTGAGAAGGTACACGAGCCCTTATACGAAGGCTCCCAAACAACTCTACTCTCGGCTATAGTGTTGTTGGTGAACTTAAAGGTTATGAATGGTATATCCAATGTAGCAATGTCACGTATGCTAAGGTATGTCATTTTTGTCATCTTTAATGTTAGCATACAATTACTATTCATTATATTAACAATGCATATTTGTTGTTGTAGGTTGACTAGTGAGTTTTTGTTACCACCATCAAACATTTTGCCTCGTTCGTACCGAGAATTATCTAATATTATGGATCAGATTGGAATGAAGTATCAAACAATACATGCATGTCCCAATGATCACATTCTATATCATAAACAACATGAATTTGCAACAGAATGCCCTAATTGTCATAGTAGTAGATATCGGTCAGATCAAATAACAAAAAAAGTGCCTCACAAGGTTCTTCGGTACATTCCCATTATTCCACGTCTTCAATGGTTGTTCAGGTGCGCTAGCTTGGCACAATTTATGGATTACCATGCACACAATAGAAGTCAGGATGACATTATGCGAATGTCTGCTGATGGTTCTGCATTTAAAGAGATAGAAGAAACATGGTCACATTTTAAAGAAGAACCTCGTAATATGAAGCTTTCATTGGTAGTGGATGGTGTCAATCCATATGGAGATATGAGATCTGTTTACTCAGTGTGGCCTATTTTTGTTATTAACAATAATATTCCTCCTTGGATGTCCATAAAGAGGGAGCACATAATGTTGTCAATGGTTGTTCCAGGTATTTTTTTCATTTTATAGTTATCTAAATTAATTTATAAATAGTGCATGAAAATGGTCATAATAATAATGTAATGTTTATGTTCATTCAATTGCTAGGTAAATACCAAGTTAAAGATATGAACATGTATATTGAGCCCCTAATTGACGAGTTGTTGAAGTTATGGAATGGCATCACTATGTATGACATCTCTAGACTGATAGGACATCGACAATTTCAATTCCATTCAATGCTTGTATGGACAATACATGATGCCCCTGGGCTAACTCATTTTTGTGGTATGTTATATTATTAATATCACATATTTTTAGTCTGTTATATTTCTTACACATTACTATAAAATGTTTAAGTTGTGCATGATAATTGTACATGATCCACTTCTACATGATCTTTTAGGTCTTCAGACAAAGGGAAAATTTGCATGTCCAGTTTGTGGTCCGAAGATGAAATCTCGTCATTCAAAAACTTTAAGAAAGCAGGTGTTTGATGAGTTTAGACACTTTCTCCACAATAATCATAGGTATCAAATTGCTGAAAAATATATTTTCAATGGAAAAGAAGAGACATCATCAAGGCCACGAAGAATGACACCTCATTTATGGAAGTTGGAATATGATCAACTAAATTGTCGAGGTAATATCCAATTTGTTGTCCGAAGTTTAAAATTTGTATTTTGATATTGTCTTATATTTACTAATGTTGTAATTGATGCTTGTGAAGGTCGTCAAGGCATCAATGACCAACTTCCTAGAGGAATGAAAAGTTATCCTACTCAATTTAGTAGGTTACCGTACTACAAGGATCTCCCAATTGTGCATTTGTTTGATGCTATGCATATTGGAAAGAATGTAATAGAGACACTATGGAAAATGTTGGATGGAAGGCGTGATAGAGAAAAAATTGCCAAAATTTGTACCGACATTTATGAATCCAATCATGCACTAAAAGCTTCCATTGAATCAAATAGCAATGGAGACTGCATAAATACAAGTGCCCTTCCTTGGTTATTAACGGAGCAACAAAGTGATGCATTAAAAGGAGTCATAAAAAAAAACAAAATTTCCAATAGGATTTGCTGCAAATATAAGCACTCTTCTATCAAAGAAAGGTGATTTTGGGCCAGGGTTGAAAACACATGATTGGCATACCTTTGTCAAGGCAAGTCATGTTCTCTATTTACAGTATATTTGTAAGATTGAATGTACTACCTATTGCATTATTTAATAATATATTGAAATGATCATTTTTAATGATCCCAGTTCGTCCTACCTCTATCCCTTCCACAAAAGTTTGACAACAGTATTAAACAAATTATATATGATCTTGGAAAATACACAAGGTTAGAAGTGTTTTTTCTTAGATTTGTAGTTTTTCTCTTAAATCTATTGTAAAATTTTGTTTAAAATCTCATTTATCTTGTTTTGCGTGTTGAATCTCTTTTAGGTGGTTATCATCTAAAGAAATTCACAAAAAAGATATAAAATATTGGAAGAGAAAAATTCCACTGCTTATGTGTGAAATGCAAAAGTGTTTACCTCCAACCTTTTTCAATGCTCAAGAACACTACCTCATACATCAAGTTGAGGAGATTGAATTGTGTGGACCTGTACAAGCTAGATCAATGTGGATGGTTGAGAGGCACTTGAAATTTATGAAGGGCTTGGTTCGATAAAGAGCACGTCCTGAGGGTTCTATGATAGAGGGATATATGATATACCCGACCATGGTGTACATTACTGAATATCTTCCAAAGTTTGCAGCAGATATCTATGTAGATCGCATTTGGGATCCCAACTCTAATGACAAATTCGAAGGGGAGTACCTGACGAGGAAAGGTAGAATGAGGAGGTTGAGAGGTAATTATAAGTTTTTTTTTTAAAGTTTAATAATTATTATTCATCATCAATATATATAAGTTTTTTTTAACTAGTATAATTATTTTCTTTATAGTTGGTCGTGAGTGGGATGCACCACACTTGTATATTGCAAACAATCTTGATTGGATGACAGTATGGATTGAAAAGTATCAAGAAAATGGTCACTCATTAACATGGGATGGTGTTGTATCATTGGTTAAAGAAGCTCATTGTAATGGAGATCCCAATGTTACACAAATGGTACTTGATATAATATATGGCTTAAGAGATACAAAGGTACGCATAAGATTACTAATCATCACACATAAGTTTAATATCAACTCACAGATCGATGCAAATAATCTTGACATGTTTGAATAATTGCAGGTCAAACACCACAAAGCTATGTACTACCATGGCTATAAATTTTGCACAAAAAAGTTAGATGAAACGAAGAAAACATGTGATTCCAGGATAAGTGTTGTCTTTGCGGTCACCAATATTTCATCTAGAACTGACATACATCCTCAAAAATCTGAAAATTGATACTATGGCATTTTGGATGATATACTTGCGTGTGACTTTAATTCATTAAAAATAGTTCTATTTGTCATCAAATGGTTCAGGTTACGACTGAATCGAAATGATCCTGATAGGACTGTTATTGAACATGATAGTGGATTTACTATGATTAATACAAGGTCATTTGAGCCAGTCGGAGATGAGCCCTATGTTCTTCCAAGCCAATGCGAGCAAGTGTTTTATTTTGGTGTTCCACACAAACCAGGTTGGTCATTTGTTGTTAGACATGACCCAAGAGGAAGGCCGGTAAAGTATAATGTGATCGAAGAAGAAGAAATTGAAGAAGTAGAAGAGGAAGTAAATGATTATCAGGAACAACAATTACCCAGTGATGAAGATGAAGAAGATGGTGATGATTTTGGTCATGTTGATGATAATGGTGATAATGATGATGATGATGTTGATGACGATCATGATCATGGTGATGATGGTCATGATGATGATGGTGATTAAGATGATGATGATGGCGATGAAGATGGTGGTGGTGACGATGATGATCAAAGTGATAAGTACGATGATTGTGATGATGATGATGATGATGACATGGATGAAGATCGTGATGATCAATGAAATGTCCAGCTAGGATCAATGTCAACTATGATGGGGTCTTGTACGACCAAACTTTTTTTTCTAAACCATATGTGCACATATAAACATTAAGTAGAACATGTCAAATATTTTTTTAAATATACACATTAGTTACACTAAATTTTTAACTTAAGACAAATGATTTACATATACAATCTACTTTAATATTAATATTTTTTTTTGGTAAGTCTATTACTTTAATTTCGCTACTGATTTCTAAGACTTACTAATTTTTTTCACAGGGCGATATGTAATGCCCCGCCCGGAGATCTTTGGAAACAAGGATTCAAATCAAGCCAAGATATTTTTTTTTTACAAGTATGAATGCACATGACAACATCATACAGAGATCACAATGATCGCAACAGAAGACTTCAACACAATCACGGCAACCAACGAATCTTCGAACCCCACTACCCAACTGACAAACCCAAAAAAAAGCCAACAACCACCACAACAAGATGAGGGCACAAGAAATGACCACTCATCAACAAAACACCAAGCTGGGGTAAAATGCAGAATCCCAAAATTTGGCTAAGCTTGAAATCCTGAAGCCCTGAAAATTGGTTAAGTCTGGATTTCTGAAGCCCTGAAATTTCCTAGAGTCCATAACTTATCTCTGAGAGGTCTGAAACCTATCTCAAACGATTTGTCGCATATATTAAAATATATCTTAAGTATAATTCCTTATACTTAAACGATATATTTTAAACCCCGAAGGACTACAACAGAAACCCAAAAACTAAATTTCAAAAGAAACCTCCTGAATTCAAAATACAACAACATAGGCTCGAAGAACGCCCAAAAGGGTATCCAAAACCACTCTCAAAAAAATTGGATCACGAAGAAAAGTGCCCGCTGATGGCACGCACAAGTTTTTCACAAAAATCGTGCGACACTTTTTACTAAGGGAGGGCGACACTTCTCCCTTACTGAGTGCGACACTTCTCAAGAAGGCGTGCAATACTGGAAAAGTATAGTGTGACATTTCTCATAAAGCCGTGCGACACTCTTCCAATGTCGTATGACACTTCTCCAGTAATGCATGCGACACTTTATAGTATCGTACGACATTCTTTCTATGGGCGTACGATACTTTATCAGTGTCACACAATGCTGAACAAATGTCGCCCATAGAAAGTAAAAACACTTCCAAAACTCAAAAAAGGGGAAAAATCGACAAAAGAACCTCCACACCAGGGAGTACCAGATCCATGAAGGCTTGAGGAATGAACACTTGAGTGCAAGAACAACACAACAAGGAGAACATCTATCCATCTAAACTACAGCAATAGAGAACAAACTGAAATAAACATCGCAGAGAACAAAAGTAACATCGCAATGTACAGAAATACATCTCAGGAATAAAACAATCAAACTAAGTACGCGGTTCCTCCCAATCGTCAATAGAATCATAAGACCATCGTGGGTCCTAGCCATCCCCCGCGCGTAACATCCCAAGCCACTGACCAGATCATCAGTACTGTCGTAATAGGGATGTCACTACTAAAAACATGCACAATATAAGCATAAGGAAATCTAACATGCTAGTAGAAAAGCATAAGATAATCCTACAGTAGATAACATCACCTATCACATGCTAAACAACAATAAGCAATAGATATACTACTAAAGCAAATAACATCATCTAATCATATGCTAACCATCATGATAAGGGAATGCATCAAATAAAATAACATCATCTAAACATGATATACAAGCATCCCAATGAAAGCATAAATCACAAGGAAGCATACTCCGGAACCCGAAGTACCAAGTGAAGACATCCAACAACGGTCACACTAGGACAAAAGATCGTCTCTGTACACTGATCCCTAGCAGTGGTGAAGGTAGCTACGCCTCCCAACCATGTGGCACCCATAGGAACACACCCACCGTACTGATGGAGATAATGATCCAACCACAAACACACATAAAGCACAACATCCAAGGCTAACACTCACACCAGACAGTATGATGGCTGCAACCAAGAACCTAAGACAATGCAAGGAGTGCAGGTCCTGGTTAGACACTCAAAAGGCTGCCAAGTAGGGGTTGACATCATGGAGAGTTGCTTGGGATCGACAAGCCCAAGCTAGCATAGGCAGTTACTCTTCTCAACAGAAGGCGCACAACTTAGGGCAGCTACTCTTCACGACAGAAGGCGCACAACCCACACATTTTAATTATCTTGTATTTATTACTACCCAAAGTTTTAATTTAATTATCAATTATATAAAACTTCCTCTACCAACTGAGAAGTAGTCACCAGGTTACAGGATAGAAGCCCCCTCCATATGCTACCCTACCCTACCCATGCTCATCCTACGACAAGTGCCCATGGGCATGCATACTCCCATCCCAACCCCAATGATCATAACTTCTGGCAAATCCACAGAAGATCGGGCCTCGCAAGTCACCCAACAAATGTACGCGTACGTACTCGTGTGTGGCGCACCACCATCACGAAGATCATAACACAAGGACAGGAATGAGAACACAATGTAAAGAAAATACCCAACTGAAAGCAACATGGGAAGGAAGGATTCTACAAGAATCCCAAAGCCAATAAAATCATAGATCATGAAATCACTCAACTGACCTCAATCTGAGAGTATGGATTCTACACGAGTCCCAATGATGAACAAGACCAAAAGACATGAACTTACTCAATCGGCCTCAATCTGAGAGTATGGATTCTACACAAATTCCAATGTCCATGAAACAAGGCAAAGGTCTGAAAGAAAACCATAACGAGTATAAAATCACTCAATCGAACACAACGTCGGGAGTACAGATGCAACACGCATGTCAATACAACATAAAAGTGCAAAAGTGATCTGACTGATATCCAAACAGATCATCAAGGTCCACGATCCACATTGTGCCAAGAAAACCTGAGAAAACAGGGCGACACACAAAACGAGGTAAAAATCCCAAATTTTGGAAAAACTTCAAAATTAAAACCCATTTGGCCTTTGGGTTCAAAAACCCCAAAAATCCAAAAATAAATGAAATCAAACACCGTATGCAAAAACGGCCAACATAACGGTGCAAAACTCCAAACCCTCATCCCAAAAAACAAGGAAATGTTCATACCTGCCCAACCGGGTAGAACTAACATACAGAAACAGAGGGGAACACTAGTTCTCAGCCCCCAAACAAACAGCTACCAAAAACAAAAGCAGAAACGGAGTAGAAACAATAAAACGGGAAAGCCCTACCTCACAGCCAAAAGGGCAAAACGGGAATCTGAACCATAAAATAAATATCTCGCAGAAGTAGCTGAAAATTGCAGGAATCCAAGGTTTACCTAAGCTGGATCCAACGAGCCCAACCTCGTGACGATCCCACGCCTGTAGCTCCCACAACGAACAAAACAGTAAATCCTCATGAAGAGGATTTTGGGTTTTACTCTCCAACTTTCCAATTTGAAAGTGAGAAGTGAGGAATTAAATTCCTTTTTGGATACTTATTCACTTTTCGGGTGAATAATCGATTAGGGCATTTAACCAGCCAATCTAGTTAAACCCTAAATCGACCCAAATGAAAATAGGCTATTCCTATAAATAGGAATTCATCTATGGAAAAGCTGCCATAAATTAAAATAAAACAATTAAAAAGCCTGAAAACCCAAAAACACATAAATCTCCTAAACAATTTTCACGACAAAGCGAAACTCTAAATGCACAGACACGCTTACTGGTCTAATCACATAATGCAAATGAGTTCGGATTTAATAATCACCGAAAGGTTTAAATTAAACATTTAATAAAGGATACGTCGGCCATATAAGGACGACATTGGTAAAATATGAATGGCTGAATCACTAACTCCATGTGCCACTGCCAGGGATATAAATCCTACACACTAAACAACACGATCAAGTGCAATTGCATATAATAACACAGCTGAAGCAATAAATGCATTAAATCACCTAATTTAACCATTTATTTAATTATATTAAAATAATCTATTTACATCACTCACGTTCGCATAAAGCATAACAACGCAGGAATGAAGTAAATAACCATAGCATTAAATCCATCGCATAACATAATCAGAGGTATGTCAAATACCAGATAACCAGATATCATCATAAAACACACTGTCATCTCAAAATGGCATCATCATGCAATCTGATTAACTAAACAGCATAGTAGTCTAATATCTATGATACTGGAATCAAAGAGTAACATTTGACCCTCAGGTCATCTCAAATGTAAACATAACATGAGTAACAAATATCTCTCTAATCAGAAATATAACAAGGTAAATGTTCGCAGCACATAACAAAAATAATCCCACATGAACAATCCATTTAATTACTTACGCATTAAATAAGGCACTTAAAACACATAAGCGAACACAGTCATAAACATGACTAACCACTGCTACAAGAGCCTAGTCCAGTGTAGCATGGTAAAAGTACACAGTGCAATCTCTGCACACATCTCAGGGTTATCATAGAACAACCTCACAATACCACATCGATCCTGGTAACCACTGGCACAAACCTCAGTGAACTAAAAATCACATCATAATCTCATAGATCAGTCAAAAGCATAAATAAAGCAACTGATACAAAAATATAAATCCAAACACCTCGATGGTGTAGACCACTCAGGGTCACAATCATGATCCATCACAAAAAAAGATCAGCAAGGTTGCATCCATCAGGATGACACTACATCATCCCCCCCAAAGACTAGGCTTACTCCTAGAAGCCTGCAATCCAAGAATAGAAACCAAACACACCAAGAACAAAATCAAAAGTGAGCAATAGGAATGACTCAACAAATCTGTACAAGTCAAACCCAAATCACTCCAACATTCTCCAACCATCATGTTAACCCCCAAATAGGTTAACCACGAGAGAATGGGTGTCACACAGACACAAGGTCTTCCAACAAGGAACCTTCTATGCGCTAGGAAGAACCCATCTGGCCATAGAGTCAACAATACAAGGTAAGAAACAAGCCACTCTGCCTTGTCAACAGGTGCCCAATCACAACATGCACCTACCACAAGACCACAAACAAGGTCAAAATGCTATGCACTTCCAACAAAAGTTTGAATCATGGGGAAAAACCATCCCAAAATTCCCAAGAATATTATCATGTCACACAGGATCATTTTGGAATCCACGTAAACTCACCCTTAGAACAAAGAGGATGAAAGTTTACCAACAAAAGGACACACTCGAAAAGACTACTCACCACCAAGCATAGGAGCATGATGCCTCACCACGACACAAAAGCTCAACTACCACTAGAAACTAGGGTAACATGACCCAACCAGACAAGATATCACCTTTCCACAAGGTTGCACAGACTTTCATCAGTGGACACAATCATCAAATGTTTGCATACCAACTCACGAGATGGTAACATGTGTCCAACGATACCATGTCCCTCTAGCACCATGCTAGGAAAACTACACCCAATCTATCGCTAAACTCAATCTCTAGCCTCAAGTCAATAGTTAAAGAGAAAACTTGGCTGAGACAATCCACATGAAGATATAAGCTTAGGGAGAAGGATACTACAGAGTATTAGGACTGAGAGGGAGTCTCTCTCTCAACCTCTACACTAACCAGTCCATGATGCTTTAGGAAACTCACAATTTCACCAACCATCAACATACTCACCTAAAAACACTAACTAAGCTAGTAGCATAACCACACTAGCCTACTCTCACAAGAGAGAAAGAATACGGAGATGTGCCAAGGTCAACATCTAGAAAGGAGAATGTAGACTCATCAAAGAACCGAGTCACTCCCAAACGATAAGGCAACATCATCCACAACAAGGAACGCTCACAAACCACACTACACCTCACAAGGGTGGTTCAGTGCAATAGGGAACACAAAAACCCAAGCACAAACTCCAACAAGTACCTAGTAGATTATGAAGAAAAGATAACTCTTCCATTATGAATAACATAAGGAGTTAAACTTCTCCAATGGCCATAAATATGATATGTTATGATTGAATTGGCCTCTACTCGAAAAGGTACTCAGAACATCGATCAACAACTCCAAAAGCCATAGCCTCACAGCTGGACTCGGATTGAATCCATTTGAAAAGCGTTGAAAAGATATCAACAAGGACTACAACATGAAGAAGCTAAGAGAGACCAAGGCCTATGATCTAAGCCACCACTCAAATCAAAACAACAAAGACAAAACCAATAGCCTTGGTCACCAAGACAAGCAACGGACAAAATGTCCAAATCCACACAAGAGCACACATGACCAAAAAAAAATAAGGCATGGAAAGAAAGGTAATTCACACATTGAAACCATCATCACTCCTCTTTCATAATTTCATTAATTAAGCATAACATAAGCACTAATGCATAATGAACTGAAAGATTTTCAAGCATGGGTCCAAGAGTCACTATAGAACAAGTACATACCTTTCAATTTCTTTCAAAAATAACATTAAGTTTAATCACCATTTAAACCATTCAGTTACAATAACAACTTTAGATCTAACAAAGACACACTAGCATGTTCTCCATGATATTATCCCTTGTACGTACTACCAGA
This sequence comes from Cupressus sempervirens, assembly GCA_028749045.1. Lineage (NCBI taxonomy): Eukaryota > Viridiplantae > Streptophyta > Pinopsida > Cupressales > Cupressaceae > Cupressus > Cupressus sempervirens. The sequence goes on along the minus strand of CM053793.1, from coordinate 164,726,263 downwards.
GGTTTGAGATGAACATGATAGAGTCACAACACACAACTGGGCAGCAGTAAAACACATCCAGAATAGTCATCATGAAACATAATAAAAAAGCCCAAGTGGGGGAATTATCAATTCCAACAGTAAGTACCAAAAATAGTTCATTTCAACAATAAGTCAAATGTGACAACTATCACAAAGAGAGCGATAGATGAAATTGATGACTACTCCAAGAGAGGAAAATACTAAAAACCAATGCTAGCCCAACAACATGAGGAAAGAACCTCCAGCCAAATAAATTAAGGCATCAAACAAATCAGATTACAAGTGATGACTGAGTACAGTCACACAAGAGGGATAAATCACCACACAATGCTAAGGAATACATCATCCTAGCAATGTTAGAGAACACACTCACACACATCAAACAATATACCATCAGTAATCTCATGCATATGCAGAAACACTAATTTCCATGCAATGCAACATTTAAATATTCATCAATTTAATACAATTTTACATAAGCTTAAGAAAAAATCAGATTGGGGACTTAAGTCATTAACCCAAGGATATAATGCAAACCTACTCTTTGCAATGATTCACAATAAACACTCATTTTCAATGAAAGGAACCATTTCATCATTATAACAAAAAAATAAAGAATCACAATAAGATTCATTCATCAACTCACAATGAGGAGAAAGCAAGGAACAATGCACCTAGCTCCACAAGGAGAAACAAAGAGGCTCTCAAAGCCAACACATGGACACCAATCAGTGGTTCCATCCAAAGAGGTTCACACAAGCAACCAACCAAACAAGGCACATCGATCCCACCTACAAGGCCAGGAAGACTCACTTCCTTCTCCACACACTGCTCTAGTTGCATCTACTGGACAAGCAAGTCCATCACAAGTAGATACCAAAGCAACAAAGATCACGAGTTCTCACTGAGACACTCGTACTCAACCAACGCAGCAACAACTACAAGGGCAACATAACACAAAGATCCCAATGTTTGAACCTGGCTCTGATACCAGATGTAATGCCCCACTCAGAGATCCTTGGAAACAAGGATTCAAATCAAGCCAAGATATTTTTTTTTACAAGTATGAATGCACATGACAACATCATACAGGGATCACAACGATCGCAACGGAAGACTTCAACACAATCACGACAACCAACGAATCTTTGAACGCCACTACCCAAATGACATACCCAAACAAAAGCCAACAACCACCACAACAAGATGAGGGCACAAGAAATGACCACTCATCAACAAAACACCAAGCTGGGGTAAAATGCAGAATCCCAAAATTTGGCTAAGCCTGAAATCCTGAAGCCCTGAAAATTGGTTAAGTCTGGATTTCTGAAGCCCTGAAATTTCCTAGAGTCCATAACTTATCTTTGAGAGGTCTGAAACCTATCTCAAACGATTTGTCACATATATTAAAATATATCTTAAGTATAATTCCTTATACTTAAACGATATATTTTAAACCCCGAAGGACTACAACAGAAACCCAAAAATTGAATTTCAAAAGAAACCTCCTGAATTCAAAATGCAACAACATAGGCTCAAAGAATGCCCAAAAGGGTATCCAAAACCACTCTCAAAAAAATTGGATCACGAAGAAAAGTGCCCGCTGATGGCACACGCAGGTTTTTCACAAAAACTGTGCGACACTTTTTACTAAGGGAGGGCGACACTTCTCCCTTACTAAGTGCGACACTTCTCAAGAAGGCAAGCGATACTGGAAAAGTATCGTGCGACATTTCTCATAAAGTCATGCGACACTCTTCCAATGTCGTACGAAACTTCTCCAGTAATGCGTGCGACACTTTATAGTATTGTACGACATTCTTTCTATGGGCGTGCGATACTTTATCAGTGTCGCACAATGCTGAACAAATGTCACCCATAGAAAGTAAAAACACTTCCAGAACTCAAAAATGGGGAAAAATTGACAAAAGAACCTCCACACCGGGGAGTACCAGATCCACGAAGGCTTGAGGAATGAACACTCGAGTGCAAGAACAACACAGCAAGGAGAACATCTATCCATCTAAACTACAGCAGCAAAGAACACATTGAAATAAACATCGCAGAGAATAAAAGAAACATCGCAATGCACATAAATACATCTCAGGAATAAAATAACCAAACTAAGTACGCGGTTCCTCCCAATCGTCAATAGCATGATAAGACCATCATGGATTCTAGCCATCCCCCGCGCATAACATTCCAAGCCACCGACCAGATCGTCAGTACTATCATAATAGGGATGTCACTACTAAAAACATGCACAATATAAGCATAAGGAAATCTAACATGCTAGTAGAAAAGCATAAGATAATCCTACAGTAGATAACATCACCTATCACATGCTAAATAGCAGTAAGCAACAGATATACTACTAAAGCAAATAAAATCATCTAATCATATGCTACCCATCATGATAAGGGAATGCATCGAATAAACTAACATCATCTAAACATGATATACAAGCATCCAAATGAAAGCATAAATCACAAGGAAGCATACTCCGAAACTCGAAGTACCAAGTGAAGACATCTAGCAACGGTTGCACTAGGACAAAAGATCATCTTTGTACATCGATCCCTAGTAGTGGTGAAGGTAGCTACGCCTCCCAACCACATGGCACCCATAGGTCCACACCCGCCATGCTGATGGAGATAATGATCCAACCACAAACACATAAAGCACAACATCCAAGGCTAACACTCACACCAGACAGTATGATGGTTGCAACCAAGAACCTAAGACAATGCAAGGAGTGCAGGTCCTGGTTAGACACTCAAAAGGCTGCTAAGTAGGGGCTGACATCATGGAGAGTCGCTTGGCATCGACAAGCCCAAGCTAGTATAGGCAGCTACTCTTCTCAACAGAAGGCGCACAACCTAGGGCAGCTACTCTTCACGACGGAAGGCGCACAACCCACACATTTTAATTATATCCAAATAGATCATCAAGGTCCACGATCCACATTGTGCCAAGAAAACTTGAGAAAACAGGGTGGAACGCAAAACAAGGTAAAAATCCCAAATTTTTAAAAAACTTCAAAATTAAAACCCATTTGGCCTTTGGGTTCAAAAACCCCAAAAATCAAAAAATAAATGAAATCAAACACCGTATGCAAAAACGGCTAGCATAACGGTGCAAAAATCCAAACCCTCATCCCAAAAAATAAGGAAATGTTCATACCCGTCCAACCGGGTAGAACTAACATACAAAAATGGAGGGGAACACTAGTTCTCAGCCCCCAAACAAACGGCTACCAAAAATAGAAGCAGAAACAATAAAACGGGAAAGCCCTACCTCATAACCAAAAGGGCAAAACGAGAATCTGAACTATAAAATAAATATCTCGCAGAAGTAGCTGAAAATCACGGCAATCCAAGTTTTCCCCGAGCTGGATCCAACGAGCCCAACCTCGCGACAATCCCACGCTTGTAGCTCCCACAACGAAGAAAACAGTAAATCCTCATGAAGAGGATATTGGGTTTTACCCTCCAACTTTCCAATTTGAAAGTGAGAAGTGAGGAATTAAATTCCTTTTTGGATACTTATTCACTTTTTGGGTGAATAATCCATTAGGGCATTTAACCAGCCAATCTAGTTAAACTCCGAATCGACCCAAACGAAAATAGGCTATTCCTATAAATAGGAATTCATCTATGGCAAAGCTGCCAGAAATTAAAATAAAACAATTAAAAAGCCCGAAAACCCAAAAACACATAAATCTCCTAAACAACTTTCGCGACAAAGCGAAACTCTAAATGCACAGACATGCTTACTGGTCTAATCACATAATGCAAATGAGTTCAGATTTAATAATCACCAAAAGGTTTAAATTAAACATTTAATAAAGGATACGTCGGCCATATAAGGATGACATTGGTAAAATATGAATGACTGAATCACTAACTCCATGTGCCACTGCCAGGGATATAAATCCTACACACTAAACAACACGATCAAGTGCAATTGCATATAATAACATAGCCAAAGCAATAAATGCATTAAATCACCTAATTTAACCATTTATTTAATTATATTAAAATAATCTATTTACATCACGCACGTTCGCATAAAGAATAACAACACAGGAATGAAGTAAATAACCATAGCATTAAATCCATCACATAACATAATTAGAGGTATGTCCAAATACCAGATAACCAGATATCATCATAAAACACACTGTCATCTCAAAATGGCATCATCATGCAATATGATTAACTAAATAGCATAGTAGTCTAATATCTATGATACTGGAATCAAAGAGTAACATTTGGCCCTCAGGTCTTCTCAAATGTAAACATAACATGAGTAACAAATATCTCTCTAATTAGAAATATAACAAGGTAAATGTCCGCAACACATAACCAAAATAATCCCACATGAACAATCATTTAATTACTTACGCATTAAATAAGGCACTTAAAACACATAAGCGAACACAGTCATAAACATGACTAACCACTGCTATAGGAGCCTAGTCTAGTGCAGTATGGTAAAAGTACACAGTGCAATCTTTGCACACATCTTAGGGTAATCATAGAACAACCTCACGATATCACATCGATCCTGGTAACCACTGGCACAAACCTCAGTGAACCAAAAATCACATCATAATCTCATAGATCAGTCAAAAGCATAAATAAAGCAACTGATACAAAAATATAAATCCAAACACCTCGATGGTGTAGACCACTCAGGGTCACAATCATGATCCATCACAACAAAAGATCAGCAAGGTTGCATCCATCAGGACGACTTACAAAAGTCAAATGGGAGAGGCACTACACGATATGGATGCACCATCTCAGACACCTTTAGTACAGGTAAACATTAAATATTGTAAATTTAAATGTTAATATGGAGACAAATGTCGTATTATTATGTTCTTTTCTTTATGGCTTTGGAGTTGTTTTGATGAAATTCTACTGATATCTGATGTTACAAATGATAGGAAAAAGCTAGAATGACCGCTGATCGAATGTGATCTGAAATACAGGCTTCATATCTACATAACATCGCCCTTAGTACTAACCTTGTGTTCATCACCCAACAAATCAAGCAAAGATACACTGATGAACTTGTTAACATTATCATCAAGGCTGATAGAAGTGAGGAGAAAGAGGCACTGAGAACATAATTGGGCCGTAGAATCCAATCTTTGCAGGTAAGCAATAATTCAACTAAAGCAATCATAGAAGTTCAATAGATATGAATATTTTATACTATCTTATGGATCATGATCTCTAATTTTATATGTACTTATATAGACATTTGTGCCATTTGTGACATCACATGGTGAACATGGTGATGGTCGTTGCGCACAACCTTCATGTAAGTAGCACTTTGTTTGTTTTCATCAACATTATAACACTTACTTTTTTTTTATGGACATTTGTAGCTAGTATTCCATTTGATCTTTATCCATTACAAATGTCTTTGCTAGAAATATTGTATTCTTCAGCTCATGATGAAGTGCGGACTCCTCCTTCAGTTGCCGATCCACTATTGCCTAGTGCATCATCAGCAACAAGGGTCATGCAGACATCCTCATCTATGCCCACTAGAATTGGTAAAACATTGTTTTGCTATATTTTGTAATGTATTTGTACAAGTTGATGAAAAATGAAGTAGCATATCAGTGCTTAAATGATGTCTATAGAAGCCTGCATACACACAAACACATGCATACACACACCATGCATACATACATACATACATATTTTGCATTCGTGTGAAGACCCTACTTAGATGCAATGATTGCTATATGTTCCATTCATGAGAGATGAATTCTTCTGAACTAACTACTCATAAAATCCTTATAAACTATTGCAAAATCCGATTCTTAAAAACATGACATGCAGTCTAGGACATGCAATCCTTAATGGAATGCGAGGAAAAAACATTTTTGCTAGTCAATTTCTTCAATTTGATTATATCCATAAGTGTGCTTTAATTCATTTGGTGTCTGCTTTAATTGTCACGATGTTTCAGTTGATAGACCAGCAGAGAGCAGTACTGCTGAAGCTGATCCATTTCTTGGAGCAGTTCGTGTGATTAGTACTGGTTCATATGAAGGGACATTACTGCTGAATAAGAAAACTATGTTTCTGTTAAAAGAACGAAAGCTTCCAGGTGCTTAAAATTTTTTAATATTTAAAGTGTAAATTTAATTTATTTTTATATTACTCGTTTTGGACTGATAAATCCTTTATGTTTTTGTAGGTAATAATGTTTTCTTTGACCATCTTTTTCATATGACATTGAGACTATTCGGACCCACCATACGTAAAAGGTACGTAGTTTCATATCATTGCTACATAATTTTTCTTTCCTTCCATTTATTGTAATATATTAAAGTTATTGATCTAACAATCTATTTGTTTTTAAAAAGGTGGAATTTACAAGCCGTGGAATTAAAAAATCAGCTCATTGAATCTTTTGACGAGAAATTTGGAATTTTTTTTTTTGACAATGGCCTACTTCTGAAAAGAGCAACAAAGCATATAAAGATTGTGAGGGATCAATATAGAAGGGCTCTTAAGGATAACTCAAAGTACAACCATCCTGCTATGATTCCACCAATGGAGTGGAATGAAATAGTAGAAGATGCAAAGGAGAAAAGACTATGTGAAGATAGAGATAATGAAGCAACACAGGGCAAAAAGAGGTATGTCATGATAGTGTTAAGTACATTGTAATCATGCACTAATTATTCATATTTGTAAATATATAATCTAAGATTTTTGAAATTGTTCATAGATTGCAGGACACATCCGTGGCTACAAAAGCGAGACTAGAAAAGTTTGGCCAACACAAACTTGGCTCTGGTGGCTATATGAATCTCCAGTCTCGAGTTGTAAGTAGGAGCAATGATATGAAATAATTTTTTTAAATTATATGTTGCAAACAATTTTGTCTAGTGAAACCATACATACAAAATTGATGATATTAAGCAAAAAATACAGGGCACAGAATTCAATGTGGAGGTCACAGATGAAGATAGAAAACTTTCCTTGAAGGAAGGCTATAAAGTCGTGGTTGCACGCCTATGCGAAGAATCTGTAAACCTTGCCCAAGAATCCAGTTCACCAAATGATATCTCATAGGTAAATTGGTTAGATGAAAAGTAAATGAAATTGAATAGTTGATCCTTTTCTTTTTTGGTATTAGTTTTGAATGTAAATTGACTACATAATAATGTGCATAACATTTTATTGCAGCCTTCACATCCTACCATAGAACCTGCTCGTGACGAAGGCCATAATGTGCATTATAGTGGTGGAGGTATTAATTTTCTATTGAAAATTAATTATGCAATTATAAATACAATTTAACATCTTCAATTGCAATTTGACGTGTATCCTTTTTTTGAATATTTCAGAGCATGTTCAACATCATGCCGAAGGAGTGGAACATGTTCCAAGTGTTCAACATGTTGATGTGGCAGCAGATCAAAATGTTAATGTACATGATGTGGCATTGTCAGGTAAGAAAAATGCATGTTATGTTGTACTAGCACTTAATTATAGACTAGTAACAATTAAAAAAAGAAAAAGAGTATGCCAATTTATCCCATTCACTTGTTCTTGCAACAGAGCCCCCTTTAGTGCAACAACCTCCTGCTCCTACAAAGAGAAGGAGCCATCGTAATTTGACATTACATGTGCTAGAAGAGGAGGAGAATGATGCAGATATGGATGCTCCTATAAGTGCTTTTCTTAAGAGAGCTCAGAAAAACAAAAAGAAGAAATGATGTTTTAAAAATCTTGTTTGATAAACCTTGTTGGATAATGAAAGAACTTTGTTTTAAGTAATTATGTATGAATGATGCGTATTAATACTGATTTTTATTTTATGTTAATGAATATTGTTATGTCTTAATGAAGTCTTGATTAGTATTGTGTATTAATGAATTTTATATCATATTAATGAATGTTATGTGATTGTATTGATTGAATGTTATAGTTCATAAATGGATGAATGAATAAATGAAGTATGTAATTAGATGATAATAGGTACTTTAGATTGATGTTAGGGGGAGGGGGGTGAGGCCAGATGAGCTTCCACCTTCACGTGGTTGGCCTTGTTAAGTAGAGAATGTTATAGTATTCTTGAAACCAAGTGAAGCTCAAACTAACATAAAATGGACACTTTGCATGTGGTAGGTCTAAAATGATCCACGACTACTGCTGCCCATAACATGAATTTGTGAAATAAATTCTGATATCACCAATTTCAACACTCTATTCGAAGCATAGGAGTGGTCTATAGTCTTAGCATGAATTTTGAGTAATGCCTCAGTCTAGATTGCCTCAGAAGTGGCTAGAAGAAGCCTACATGAGTCTGAGACTATGAACTCTCCCTGCCTTGGCCAAGAAGAACTTACCAACTCTCTACTATTATGGAAAACTACAGAGTGGTGTGGCTGGTCTGCAACCAACCAATAAGTTCACAATTAAAGGCATGAGCCTTCCTTCGCCAAGGATTGCCAAGAAATGATCTCAAGTGTACCAATTTGATCAATGCTCCAAACATGTGAAATTTAAGGTTTGAGGTTGGATAAGTGTGAAAGTTAAGATTTTTTATAAAATTCCCCATATAGAGGGAAAATGACTTGAAAATTTTTAATTTTTGGTGTCTTCAAAAAACAAGGCAACAACTGATTCTAACTGGGGTCAAGGACTACGAAGGAAGTAAAGAATGAACCCAGGATCTCCCAGAAACCAATGCATTATCCGATGGGCACTAGAGTCATAATGGGAGGCAACACAGAGTCTTACTGGGGAAACATGCAACAAGCTAAAAATGAGACCAGCACAAAACAATTTGGGGTGGATATCATCTTTGGGTCTTCTTAAAGATTTGGTGTCCCCCTAGACTATGGGGGCCCCTCATTTATATTGCTTGGTTACATCTTAAGAGTAAAAATGAATGATGTCTGGGAGGATTATTGGAGTTAATGTGGATTCCCATAGGAATCCTATGCTAAGGATGGAAATGTAGACAAGGGAGCAACACATCAGGAAAGATAATGCCACTAGAAATATCTACATGATACAGGCATTAATTACAATATATCTTCTATGTATGCAATCTATCATGGTCTGGAAGGATTGAAAAAAAATGTAGAATGTGTACATGGTTTGGCAGGAGCATTTATTAGTGGATTAAATAAATTGGGCACTGTTAATGTTGAGGATGCTCCATTCCTTGATATTGTAAAGGTTATATGCTTATCATTAAGCAAGGGGAGATGGGCATCAAAACTTCTATTATTCCTGTCTTAGCTCATGGAATGAATCCTGCAAGTGCTACAATGTGTGGAATGAAAATTGTTGTTGTTTGAACTGTTGCTAAAGAAAATATCAATATGGAGAAACTAAGGAATGAGGGTATTAAATAAGATATGTTAAATCATTCAAACTTTAGCTAATAATTCTGTCATAAAACTCTATAGTTGTGCAAACTATGGACATAGAGACGAGCATGCACAAGATAATAGTTGTTGGGTCTTTGGATCAGAAGATGGTGCTCAAGACTGTGAGAAAAATAGGAAGAAGAGCAGAGTTATGGCCATTGAATCCTTATCAGCTTGGTCACATCACCACTTCTATATATACCAAAGTTTATAATAAATATAGAAAGCACAGATACATTGGGAGTTTTGGGTATTTCAAGCTTGCAGATGAAGATGAGATTTCAAATAGACACACTTTCATGTAAGTCAGAGCAAAACCCAATAAAGTAACTCAAACCCTATTTAATGTTTCATCCTAACCAATATTGATAAAATGTGCTGATGGATAATCTTGTTGCAGGTTTATGTTAAGGTCACTTGCTAAATATTTTCACCTTCCAAAGAAGAAAATAATCAGAGGTTCCAATGTTTAATGCATTATTGCAAATTTATCATCTTTAATGAATTCCCAACCCAAGTAGTCTATTAAATAGCCCCACCTTTGACAATTTTTTGAATACTGTGATCGTTATGCTTAACATGGGCTAGTGATATTTTTAATAGTTGTAAATGCTCATTCTTGAGCATATTCTAATTGGAAAATCTCAAAGAACAAATACACGTGATTTGTAGATTTTGATTATAAAATTTATTTTTGTATAAGGAGTTTAAATTAAAATTTCCAAACCAGTCGGAGGAGCTAATTATTTTGTCATGTTATCACAGTTTTGGTTCATAGATAAATTTTATGAAATCATCTCCTAATACCAAGCGGCAAAGTTGATTTTATTAGAAGGAATAGACCAATACTTTGGGAATAGACCATTACTTTGGGACATTGTCAGCGGCCTTAAAGAGGTGACTTGGTGGGCTAGATTGGTGAGCCTACATAGAGAGGCCAAATTGGTGAGACGAGATGGTGAGTCGACTTGGTGAGATGACCTGGAGAGCTAACTTGGTGAGAGGACTTAAGGAGATAATCCTTAGTGACTAAAAATTAGTGGTTAATTGTCTGCAAATTTGGTTGGAGACAACTCCTTGTGTTTTTCTAGTGCTTGGACCAATTTAGTTGCCTCTTTGTCAGTAGTCTTTGATTGTTACCAAGCCGAGCACTACATTTGTCTAATTTCACTGCCATGTTTATGGTGACTCACTAAAAGTTATGTTCTCTATTGTTTATTTGTATCTTGAATCCTTCTCCCCAATCCTCAACCTCAATGTGGTTCCACTATCTTTTATCCCTGCCTTATGTTAGTATTGTTTGATGTTTTAATTTTGTAGCTTCTATTGTTAGTATTGTTTGATGTTTTAATTATTTTGTTCATGTATTTGCTCAATGTAGGGGGTACTTCATGATGGAACTATAGTGGTAGTAAATAAACTTTCTTCCAAATCATTCCAAGGACAAGAAGAATTTTCCACAAAGAAACTTTTCATTAGTCATGTGCAGCATCAGAACCTTGTAGCATTAAAAGGGTGGTGTGTGAAGGAGAAAGAGAGAGTACTAGTTGGCCGACACTCCAAGCTTCTCCAAGAGACACACTGCATAGATAGCTTCAGTTGCAAAGAGTTCACGGGTCAGTTGCATATGCATGTGTGTTTCCTTTTATTGGTGATAACATTTCCTTTTGCAAATTGTGTTTTGGATCAGATATAAATATCTGATCTACTTAGTTTTATCTGTGGGTTGAACTTTCACAAGATGTTGCAATTGATTGTCAATTTGCCTAAATGTCTTATATTATTGCTTTTAGTTATCAATTGACATCTATCTTCTAAAATATATCCAGGTTTCCATGTTGAAGGGAAGAGTAAATATTGTTGGTGGCACACCAAGCAGGTATTATGGTAATCATAACTCTGATGCAATTATATTGGAGTTTGGGTTATAAGCAAACTTTCTGAGTCTTGATAGTAAGATTCAGCTAGGAAAAATGAGTAGGAGACAGGAAAAAATTTTAAAAACTAAAGCCAAAAGGCTAAGACACTAAAAGGAACCTTTACAACTCTAATCTGCCATTTAAGGATACTTCTGCTTTTTGTTTTAATGCCATGGATTTTAACTTCTATGTGCCTAAGCTGATATTGCTAAATGATTATAAATATTCTAGTCCACCCTGTAGTCGAATGGTTGGGAATGGGCTCAGTAGAGGTCAAATATCACATATGAGGCCCTCAATGCAATAAGAGATGAGGCTAGGATCATGCCCTAGGCAACTTTGGCAGAATGGTACTTTTCAATCCTTTACTCTTAGGCCCTTAGTCTAAAAGGTAAACTTTTGTGAAATGGGTACATTTGAATCCTTAACTCTTAGGCTCTAAAGCTTAAAAGGACAATGTTGGCAAAATTGCTTTTGTTCAATCTCTCACTCTTAGCTAAAGAGATTATCTTAGACTTGTGCTTCTGAATGATGTTGCAAAAATGACTTGGGTAATCTCAGCCTTCTATTAAGAAAACCAAAAATGGTAATAGATGGAAAGTAACCATGCACTTGAAAATTTACTATCAACTTTTGCCTCACACTTTGTAATCTATCATTATGAAAAGAATGTGATAAAAAGGTTGCCAAAAAAATCCATATGTATACACAAGATGCTAAATGAGTGGTGGAACCATAGAAACCTAAGGAAACAACTGATAACCAATTGAGGAAGAGTGGGAATATAAAATATGTTAAAAGAATGGTAAATGTTGTAAAAAATGTTATGAAGAGGATATGAAGAGAAGAAATCATTTATTGTGCATGTATACTGAACCAAAAGGAGAAATCATCTATATCTCCATCATGTAATCTCAGTCTTTATATCCATTTTGTAATCTCAATCTTGTTAGTTTATGTTTCCATTATTTATTTTTACATTTTGTTCCAGTGTATTATTTGCAACATAGCAATATCCTTATTATTTCCCCACCATATCATGTTTTAGTATTTTACCACTTTTCCTGTTCTTTGATTTTTCTTTTTATAATCTCCTGTTCTTTTTTAATCGGTTATCATTTATTTGCTTTGGTTTTTCTGCCCCCTTTATCATTTTGCCTCTTCATTGATGCTAATGCCAAGTATCTTTGCCCTTATAAAAGTTGGAATGATCACTAAAACATATATAATCCTTTTCAAAAGGTAGTTGTATGGGTTGGAAGCAAGTTATTGCACAAGATTGAATGCCAAAGCTGAGTTTTTGACAGATTTCATGCTGTTTGTAATCTTCAATCATGTGAACAGTCATTAGTTCTAAAATTTCTTTGTAAATAGGGGTTAGTAATATGTATTAGCTTTTTTTTGCATAGGTTTTGATTGCATTTTATTGAGCCTCATATGTATTTTCTTCAAGGTCATTGAATGCTACCTGTTTTCCTTCATAACTTGGTAGTTTTTACAAAATACAGTCTATCTCTGTTTTTGATGGTTGAAAATTGATGAAACCTTGGGGAAAAGAAGTAGATTCATTGTACTTTACAATGCAAAAGGTTGGAGCTAAAAACATTCAGTTTGTGAATTTTACCAACAAGCCCTAGGCGGGTTGACAGTGAATCCGGCTAGAAATGAATGGCTTAGAAAAAAAAATTGAACAATTTTTTAGTGTTTTATTTTCTCAAAAATGGTTTGGAATATATTAATATCTTATTGGGACTGACCAAATGAAGATAAGTTACAAAAAAGGTTTTTTTTAAAAAGTTTGCAACACTACTTTCGTTGCTGGGTCATTGGGGATGGGAATTTGGATAACCAGGCTGTCCTGGTAAAGTTTTCTGCATAGTAGCCCCCTAACAAATTTGCTGCCCATTTCAGGTACCATCTAATTTGTTTCTCCAATTTGGGAATGGAAAAATGGTCATCCTGTGTCCCCATACCTTATTACACTTGTTTATTCAAGAACCTATTGGCAGTTATTGGCTAATCTCTATTTTATTTGTTTGAAAATTTTATCTGATATATGGAGGGATTTACTATGTAGTCTTTGATGTTCCAGTTATCACAATGAGTAGCACATCTTAGCAGGCTTATTAGGAGGAAAAGTTCATTTTTAGTATTAATTTTTTTATTCCCATTCTGGTCTTTTGGTTTAGGTCAGCATCAATTTTATTGAATTCTATTTTATTATTGTTTTCTTGATACAAATCAACATTCAAAATTTCAAATAGAATCCTCTTCTGTAGATTTCCCATTTTTGTTTTGATTTAGTTTGGTGATATTAAGGAAGCACTGCCTTACAGTTATTGATTGCTCATATTCTAAGCTTGGCTTTGGAAGAATTGTGCTTCATTGACTAGACAGTTCAGATCTCTATTGAACAACTCACCAATTTTTCTCGACTTGGGAGTACTCCTGAATCAAAATGAGAGTCTAATTACTCTTGCAAAAACTTTCCAAGAAGTTGTTGAAAAACATGTGACAATTTTTTTACTACAAAACTCCTGAGTAAATGCAAAAATTTGGGAGTTTTTCTTGCAATGAAAAGAAACAAGATTTTTATTGGTGGTACAGGTTTCTGAGACCTTCATTTGGGCTTGGCTGCCCTTTGTAATGTCCCTAATATGGAGCCAAGGAATTATAGGACTATAAAATGAACAATTAAGTATAAGGGAAAGAACTTAAATTACAAATTTGGACTCTTAATTCCTCAAGGTTAGAAAATTAATTGAATAGTAAGGGAATGAATGAATATTCAAATAATAGCCTGAAAAGCTTAAGTCCCGACAATTATTATTTTAATTGCTCATTATGTCGATTGGTGGGACCATGCCTTCCATTACAATGTTATGGCAACTAGGAAGTGTTGTTTTGATAGTTAAAACCTTTGAATAAAACTTTGGGAATTATCTTAGTTGCCAATAGAAATCACATCTTCTTGTCATCCAAGATGGAAACCACAGCTTTTTGCCTCAAATGTTTTTTTTTCCTTTTAAGTTAGCAATTGGAGTTGGGAAAATCATCTATCTATCTATAAATTTTGCTTTGCAAGTTTAGATACTGCTTTTCTAGGATGAAACCCTTGGAAAACTAAGGATTGATGCAAACCCAAGTTGATAATTAAAATCTATGAATAAAACATTGGGAATTATCTTAGTTGGCAATAGAAATCACTTCTTTTTGGCATTTTGCCTTTAATGTTTTTCTTTTCTTTAAGTTAGCAATTGGAGTTGGGAAAATCATCTATCTATCTATGAATATTTGGGAAAGGATTGCAATAACAATTTTTAGACAGAATAGGTCAAACAATTCCCAATTTTCAAGGCACTATTGAAGAATCAATTTGAAAAGAAATTGTTGCATGTTTGACCTATTCCTACTACAGGTAAACCAACTATTTTTACAGCCAACTGGGCATTGCCAGTGGATTCTTGGAGTTCACTGAATGATAAATAAGTAGGTGTAGGTTGGTATGTTGCAGCTTTCACATCTTATATCTCCATGTTTACCCCTTGTATTAGTCACTTAAAAAATTTAGTAATTCTGCCAGAATATTTCCAGCTAGTAGAAGTAATTGACTATTTTGCCAACAAGGGTATTATCATTAAGAAATGTCTGCATGATGCATAAATCCTTCATGATTGTAAAAAATAGGTTTTGTTTGAGATAGTTTTATGAATTTTTAATATTCCAAGTAAGAACTATAAGAAGGAATATTTCACCCATTGCCCTCAGACCCCTACAAGGTGCACTGTTCCTTGATCCCATATCAGGGTCCCCACTTCCAAATCCAAATAAATTTTTTGATTGCAAGGGGACAACAGGGAATATGGATAGAACTCTTGAGCGTGCCTGCTAAGATGTTATTATTGCACAACTTGCTAATAATCTCTTTAGATGAGACAACTTCTACATTTGATATGGCTAATGAAAGTGGCCTTATAATTCTTAACTCATTTATAGCTATTTTTTGGTCAATGATATATATTAAATTCTATTTCTGCTTTATATATGATGAAAAATTGTAGTACGCAAAAAGAATTTAGTAATGTGTGTTTTTGAGGAATAACATTTTTGTATATGAAAATTTTCAAGAAAATTGCTGAGTTTTTTGCAGAGTCCTATGTTTTTAAATATTTGACCTACCAAGTTATTCTCAAGTCCAAGTTTTTCAAGTTTCAACTATGTTAGTGAAATAGGATCGATTAAGCTATCTAAAAATGTCTTCTTAGATTGTTTGAGAGACATCTCCTCTTTTGAATCCGCTCCTCACTAAGGATGGTTCAAGTGGGAATGAAATATTTTTTATTATTTCTCCCCCACAAAGTAAAATTCACACTTTTATATCATCAAACAATTTTGTATCGCATTAAATATTCTTTTTCTTTTTTAATCATTTCTTTTTAACATTTTTGTGTTGTCATTATCTATGTCAGTGAGATTAGCTAGGTGAAAGTCATCTATAGCTTGATGGGTAAAGACCTTTTTTCTTGCAATCGTTTTAATGAAACTCAAGATGGAAAATACATGTAATATGTTATTCTGAAATGTCCTATTGATTTTTATAATAATTTGGCAGTGGACAATGTGCATTTGAAATAGAAAATCAGGTTGCACATGTGAACTGCGGGAATTGTTGCACAACACTTATGTATCCATTTGGAGCACCTTCTGTAAAATGTGCACTCTGTCATTTTGTGACAGTAGTTGGAGTAAGTTAATTTTGAAATTTTAATTATGTAATTTGTATTTGAGCAATTTTTTCACTTTTAAACAAGTTTCGTTGCAATGCTAGGTGTTTTGTTGTAGCAATCACATTTCTCAAGACCCTATTATGTTTGAGACTCATTGATTATTGCATGTCGATCTATTGTTTTTGCTGTTTGTGCATGTTTGTTATCCATGTGACTATTTTTCCTATTTCATTCCTCACTGCTAGGTCATTTTCTTATAATAGATGAACAATATGAGGATGCCTCTTCCTGCACAAAGGCCTCCTACAGCATCTATGAAACCCCCATCTTCTAGCTCACTGGTGAGTTTTACTTAGGATTATGTTTAGTATCTGTTCAGTGATGAGCTATGAACTGTGTTGTTGGACACTCATGCATTATGATATCCACTGGCTTCAGGTCCTGGATTTGGTTAAATATGAGCATTGCAGTTGAAAATTTTTGAATTCTATCAATTTTGGACATATCATTTTTTATTGCTTTGGAGGCATTTGCCAGCTTTCTCATTTTTAATTATGTTCAGTTTGCCATGTTTTAAAAGTTTGTTTAGTACATGCATCTGCGACTATACCAAATTTTCATATATATATATATATATATATATATATATATATATATATATATATATAGCTTTGCAAACTATGATTTAGTTGACAAGAGCATAGGTCTGGAATTGCTGTATTCACTTTTTTAAGTCGCTAAAGGTATGAATATTTCCATTGTGATTTGAATGCTGATTTATCTTCTCTGCAACAAGCATGGTGTAATTTAGCCCTATGGAGTTGCTAATGTTGGCAGTGCATTGTACACTACTAAAACTATGTACGTACACCCAGGGTAGGGGGGTTTTAGGGTGGGTGCGTGCACCTAGGTTACACTGAAAAGTTTAAGTTAAACAAAAATAATTCAGAAAATGAAACATCAAGGATTTAGAAAATGAAACAAGAAGAATTTTAGAAATGAAATAACTATAGGAAAATGAAACAACAAAAAATGGAAAACTAAGAACTTTAAAACACTAGACATTCATTTGAAAATTAGGAAAAAATATAAAATCATTTATAAACCCTACAGTTTGCTTAAAAAATCTTTTCAACAAGGTGACAAATCTTCCTCCTCTTCTGCTTGCTCCTTGTCACTCCTCTTTGACATGCAATTACTTTTTGATCTAGCAAATATGAAAAGAACCATAAAATTGTTTTTTTTGCAGATTTGTGGTGCTATTTACCATGAGATAAGTCGGCAAAATTTGTTAATTCCCACTGAGAAAACTGTGAATTTTTTCCACTGATTTGATCCATGAGTCTCTGGCAGGAAAAATCACACCTCCAGCAAGAACTTTATGTGTTTGTAAACTATGGACCTAAATTGATATAGCTCTGTTCAAACAATCTTAGCTTCTAATCTAAACTTTTGTTCTGTACTCAATAAACTGGCTGTGTGGTAGCACATTTTCTGATTAGCACTCATAGCTTTTACCAACGGATCATTAGATGTGGTGATAATTTATTTTGAGTATTTCGTTAAATTTTATATCAATTTTCTACTAGTGTCTTGTTGAAGAATATGGCTTATCCTATTTTGTCAGAGATAACTACAAGAAAGGACTGATTAAGAAATAATTGTGTACAATATATTGAATTACCATTTTGGTCTCTGATTGTGCTATGATTCCAATCATTGATCAAGAATATTTCTTACATTCATGCTAGTGATTAAGATTTTTCTGTCATATATTTGGAACCTAAATGGTAATAGTACTAAATGAATGTTTAATTTTACTGTTTAATAGGTATAAACATGGTATCTGTCCGAATGGAGCTGATTGTCGATATAGGCACCAAAAGATGCCTCCTCCACTCCTCCTGTAGAAGAAGTTTTCCAGAAACTTCAGCAGTGGGTGACAGCGACAAATGGTTCCTACCCAAACAGATATCCTCAGCACAGGCAAAACAATTATTACTATCAAGAAAAAAGGCTCAACCTTCACCTAGTGCTTCTCAAAGACTGCTAGGAAGTTCACCTTCAGGTGACAAGCCCAAGAATCAGGAGCAAAAAAGGTGACAACGTGTACCACAGTATCAGACAAATCAGAGTCAAGGCCAGCCAGTGAACCCTTCAGCAAATGGATTCTCAAATCAACTGAATGTTGTATTTGTTGCGTTGCCATTGCCACAAGGAATTTCTATGTTCATTGACACGACTTAGTGCATGGTTGTTCTTCTATGGGACTATTGTATTGCAATTTAATTCCTAAGTCTGTGATGTATGCGTACTTGATTATTTTTTGCCTTTCCTCAAGTGATGTTGGGGGTGTGCCATTGGAATTGGTTGGTAGAATTATATTGGTGCTCGATGTATACATTTCAGCTTTAGAAGTTCTTATATGTACCAATTTCATTTTTTGTGCTTCATTTAAATGTACATGGATACCAATCAGTACGAAGATATTGTAAATTTTGTTGTTGGAGCATTATAATCTTTTCCTTTTAAATAATAGTTATACAGCTACCGAATCTGATGTCTGTGAAACTTCTGAGTAATTTAGTCTATTCCAGGTAGTTTTATTATCAGAGCGACAGAGTTGATTGCAACTCATTCTACCATATTGAGAATAAGTGTGGGCATTAGGTTCTTTTTGTTGTAACCCGTAAGCCTGCCTTTAGTCTGGAGAGATTTCCATTCTATATACATTTGATCACATTATTACAATGAATTTCCTTTTGCTAATTGGGCAGTGTGGGTGGTGAAAAATCATTCTTCTTTTAGAAGCTCTCATATAATTCTCTTAAATATTGGTTATTTTGAGGCAACATTAATTATTGTTTTTGATTAAGACTATATTGATTATTGTTATAGCAAGCATTTCATACTATTTATTAATGGGTGTAACATTGTGATTATATCATGCAACCATGGCTGAGTATGTCTTTTGTTTATTATGAGTAGTAGCGAAGATATCTATTTTATGCTTCTTTTCTATTCCTCTGTGTCCTCAAATGTATTAAAAATAGCTGAGGGCACTCTTAAGTATACTTCATAGGTCTTCTCTGGTGCATTGGTTTTTATTTGAGTTAGTATCAGTAATAGATAGATTAATAATTGTTACTAATATTATGACTTATTGACATTAGTGGTCAAAATCATTTTAGGATACAACAAAGATCTTTGTAAAGCCACAAAACCCTTATTTTTGGGAAATGTGTTGTGCAGGCAGTATCAAAGGTCTAAACCAGCAAAACCCTTTACATAGTCCAAATGGGTATCCTAAATTGTTGTTTGTCTTGTAGGTTGTTAAGAAAGTTTGCAATATAATGATCAAAAACCCACATAGGATGGCTAATTACAAAAAGGGCTGCAAAGAAATATATAGCTAGTTTGGAAAGCGATTGGAAAAAGGAGTTTGGAATTGTTTTTTTTGGTCATTCTAGGGCCAAATAAGTTAGTCAAGAGTATGAACATCTCCTACAATGCTAGATAAGCACAAGTACAAGACTTGGAAAAATAAAACTTAACAACCATGTTTACACAAGATAAGATAAGTTTGTGACTTGGTGAGTTGACCTAGGGGGTAGACTTGGTGAGTGAACATAAAGAGTCGACTTGGTGAGCGTACTTGAATTGTCAGCTTGGCGAGCTGACTAGGGGAGTCGGCCTGGCGAGCTAACATGGCGAGATGACTTAAAGTTGCCAGTTGGTGGGGCAAGTGGGGGTGACTTGGTGAGCTAACTTGGAGAGTTGGCCTAGGGGGCAGACTTGGTGAGTGAACTTAGAGAGTTGACTTGGTAAGCATACTTCAATTGTCAGCTTGGCAAGTTGATTTGGGGAGCCGGCCTTACGATCTAACATGGTGAGTGGGCTTAAAGTGGAAACTTGGTGGGGCAAGTTGGCAAGCCAACTTAGCGAGGCCACTTAGAGACGCGACATGGCAAGCTAACTTGGTGAGAAAGCTCGATGAGTGGACCTAAAGATTGACCTTCATGAGGCACTTTGGTGGGGTGACTACTCAAAGAGTCAACTTGGTGGGGCAAGTTGGTGAGATGACTTAGCAAGTCCACTTGGTGAGGCAAGATGGTGAGTCAACTTGGTGCGGTGACTTGGTGAGCTGACTTGGTGAGTGGACTTAAAGATTGACCTTGATGAGGCACTTTGGTGGGGTGACTTGATGAGCGAACTTAAAGAGACAACTTTGTGAGCGTACTTGAATAGTCAACTTGGTGACATGACTTGGTGGGCTGGCTTGGTGAGCCGACCTGGCATGCGTACTTGAACAATAGACTTGGTGAGCTGACTGAAAGAGTCAACTCACTGAGGTGATTGGGTGGGAGTGACTTGGCGAGCTGACCTAGAGAGTGACAATTCATATTCTACAAATTTGAGACGCTAGAACTTTTGTGGGTGTGCAGGCCATTGGAACATACTGTAGGGAGGATGATGAACTTATTCTCAACTATCAGACTCAGGCAAGTGATACAAATTGTAGAATCTTAACATATGGTTGTTCAAATTCTGTATCTCCTAAATGATTTCCTTTTAGCGTATAACTTGTTGTGCATAGTTGCCAAGTTTTCTTATTGTATCAAGCATATTAATGAAGAAGCATATTAGTTACTGTCGATATTTTTTTAGGCATTCTATAAAATAGTTCACATGCCTTGCGTATGATATGAGATTTTGCATGCATCCTGCGCTCTCTCATCCGGCTGATGATGGATTACGGAGAGTGATCTGAAACAATGATGCTAAAACACACACACTCAAATCCAAAATGAACTTGCATTACAAATGGATTGTGGAAATCTGATATTGTTGATTTTGCATGCATGTCTGCCAGGACAATCACAACTTAAACATATATATATATATATATATATATATACATATATATATATATATATATGTATATATACATATGTATATATGTATATATACATATGTATATATCAGATTTCCACAATCCATTTGTAATGCAAGTTCATTTTGGATTTGATTGTGTGTGTTTTAGCGTCATCATTTTAGATCACTCTCCATAATCCATCATCAGCCGGATGAGAGAGTGCAGGATGCATGCAAAATCTCATATCATACGCAAGGCATATGAACTATTTTATAGAATGCCTAAAAAAAATTTACACACACGCGTTGGTAGAAATTTCTACCTTCATTGGTCAAAATTTCTACCTTCAATGGTCAAAATTTTTGACCTTCATTGGTCAAAATTTCTACCTTCAATGGTCAAAATTTTTGACCTTCATTGGTCGAAATTTCTACCTTCAATGGTCAAATTTTTTGACCTTCATTGGTCGAAATTTCTACCTTCAATGGTCAAATTTTTTGACCTTCATTGGTCGAAATTTCTACCTTCAATGGTCAAAATTTTTAACCTTCATTGGTCAAAATTTCCACCTTCAATGGTCAAAATTTGTGACCTTCATTGGTCAAAATTTCTACCTTTTTTGGTCAAGATTTTCTACTTTCTTTGGTCAAAATTTCTACCTTGTTTGGTCAAAATTTTGACCAATTCCTGACAAAACTTGCACAATGGCTATGGACGTTTTTCGACCAAAGTATTGGTCAAAATTTTGACCAACCAAAAGGTTGGTTGAAATTTCGATCAAAAAATTTTTGACCAATGGGTTGGTCGACTTTGGTCAAATTTTGGTCGAAAAGTGGGTCAAAATTTTGACCAATAATGGTCAAAAAATGGTCTCAGATGTACTAGTGATCTTCATCATGTATTCTACCTTTGTATGAATTTTATTAACTATATTCTATCTACATTAGGAGATACAATCAAAACATCAAAAACTACTACACATGAACTCTGCTTGAACATTTTCTTCAATAAATCTTGAGTAATTGTCTACTTATTTCCACAAGTGCTCTTAACTACATCATCAGGAAACTTTGTAGGACAAGTCCTCAACTGTGCTTAGCCTCATCTTTAATCCTCAAACCACATGACCATAATCTATGTTTGCTACTCTGTTAGTCTCACATAATAACATGTATGTTGACATCAATGACAAACATTGTCATAATGCAACTTATGACTAATGTATCATCTCTCCAACAATGCTAAGATACTTCCTTGTAGGAATACCATCATAATTCATGCTAACAATTCCCCCTTTTGGCATTGATGATAAAACAAATGAAAGACATCTAATTTCCATGAATATCAAATGTATTTGCTACAATTTCTCACTCATTCATGTTTCCCATGAATGTCTACTATACTGCAACCATCATATTTTCAAATCCTCTTTAGCAATCAAATCAATCTCTTACAAGAACATCAATCTCTCATACACATTCTTCTCACATTTGCATCAATCAATATACAATCATGTGTTACTATTTTCTATTAGATATATTCCTATCTCCCTCATACATGCATGTGTAAAGATGTTTTTCATGTGCTACTCTTCCCCATTAGTGTTAATCAATACATAGATGTTTTTCATATGTTACTTCTCCCCCATTGATATTAATGACAAAGACATAATTATGTCAATTCAAATACATAAGATATATAATAAGCTCTGAAAGTTCCCTAAGACACTGTTATATACTAGTTACCAAGAGTCCTTCATGACTCAGCTCAAACACAGATAATTCTCCCATAGAGGAAGCATCAAATATCCATTTCAGATAAAGAAAAAGACTATGCTACCACTAGAGTGATGTAATCTCTGCATCAACTACTCAAAAGTAGGTTAGGGCATGACCCTAAGCATACCTCTCAAGTACTCAAATGTATCCTTTGGAAAAGGATTTATAAATATATCTGCTATTTGATGCTTTGTACTTACATACTCCAATTTGATTTCCTTCTTTGCAAGTTTCTCTCTCAAAAAGTGACATTTGATAGATAGATGTGTTTTCTTTGAATGTAAAACATGATTCTTTGACATACTTAATGTACTTGTGTTATCACAATGTATGTTAATAGGCTTTGTGAACTCTATTCCAATTTCCTTCAACATTTGTTTCATCCAAATGATATGATTACAATTATTTTCTACTACTACATAATTTTCTTCTATTGTACTCTGTGAAATGCAATCATGTTTCTTACTTAGCCAAGAAACCAATCTTCCTCCCAAGAAAAATGTTCCACCACTTCTACTTTTTATGTCATTCATATTGTCTTCCCAATCCACATTCAGTGTATGCACATAAGGTAAATTTGTTTGATTAGTCATGCCATAATCCAAAATCAAATGTACCATTCAATTATTTGAAAATTTCTTTTCACTATTGCATAATGTGACTCTTTAGGATCAACTTGAAATCTCACCACAATACCAACTACATTAGCTATATCAAGTCTAGTGTGTGTTAGATATTGCAATCATCCAATCATAGACCTATATTATAAACTAGTAATCTCCTGCCATATTGTTCTAAAATAAATTGTCAAGTACACATCAAAGGAGGAAAGAAAATCAAAGACGTGTTAATATGTTGGAAAATATTTTTTCACATAAAACATTACAACACCTATCCCTCAAAGCATTCCAAAAGTTCACGTCAGATTTTATTGGAGAGAGTGATATATGAGCATAAGAAATGTGTCATGTACATCAAAAATTATCACTTGTGATATGCAATTGACAATTTGTATCACTAAATGTAGGTAAAAATGTATTTCTCACATGTAATGACCGAATCAACTAGAAAGGGTAACACTATTTGAATCACATAATATCTTACACATTTCCTTCTCACAAAGAATGTAAAAGGAACAAAAGAAAAGAACATGTGGTAGTACCAGTATTGATTTAATTTTATACCACTCTAGAAGAAGATTCAAAACATTTTGTTAGAGTGAGTTACTATTGATTAAATATTTATGAACAATTGATGAAGAAATCAAGAAAATAAATAAAAATTTATTGACAATTAGAAGCAAATGAAAGTTTTAAAATACACTGGATGTCATGTTCATAGAATAGATGAAACCAAAGTTGATATAGATAATAATACCTCATCTGATGAAGAAATGAATAATCAAGATGATGTACAAATGAATGAACGAGAGTTACTATTTGAAATGGGACTTTCCAGCTATAATGCCTACCCCTACTTTACATTTCTGTTACCATTGCCGAACTTTTTTAGGCTAGTTTTATGCTTGATGATTAGTAGCATGGTTTTGAGATTATCAAATATTGTTTTAGTTTGAGTTGATTTATGATGAGATTACTTGGTACTCTATACTTCATGTATGCATGATGATTATTACAATGATTTCAGTTATTAATGATGATTATTTAGATGGATTATCATGTGTTTTCTTATAGATACTTACCCCATACTACATGTGTATGGTGTGCGTGTATGTTTTCTTTATGTATGACATTTTTGATGTGGTTAAAGAAGAGAGTCATAGTCACCTACTAGTCGGGATCTACAAGATACACCACTTCTTGTCATTTCCTATTTAACTTAGTATATATGTGTTTGTACATGCGTGGATTTTATGTAGATTGTAGGTACTAGGTATCAACTTCCTTAAATTGCTAGGATGAGCGTACCCCATCGCATTATCTCAATGGTAATAGAGGGGAGATAAATTCTTGTCGAAATCCTAACCTTTAAACCCATTTGTCCTAGAAAACTAGGACCAGTATCTATGTTGTTTACCTTCCGAATGTATTGTATGACATTAATTCGTGATTATAACCCTTTAGTTTGATCTTGTATGTGTTTTTCTATGGTGGGTTTTTGTATTTTGTTTTATAAGTCTTTGGTGATTTTTCTATTAATTAAGTCAAATTGAATTATTAAATTAATGATTTAATTTAATGGAAAATTATTATGATATTTTAATATTTAATTATATTTAATTAATTGGAAAATTAATTAAATTTAAAGAATTAAACTTAAAGATAAAAGTTATAAGTATAATTTTAGAATGCGATAATATTTATTTAATTCAATAATAATATATTTAGAGTTCATTTTTAAATAAATGCTAAATGCTATTATTATTTAAGTTAATAAATATTTTATCAATTAACGTTTCAAAAATAAATTAAAAGTTGAAAAAGATATTAATTTATTAAAAATTTTAAGATAGCATAATGTTAGCATGAGATTAAAATTTAATAAATTAATTAAAAAGAGAAGTCAAGTGAATTTTTTTTTTGGCAAAAGTGGATGAAATAAATAAATAAATAAAAAAATAAAAAAATAAAAAAATAAAATAAATAAATAAATAAATATATATATATAATTTAAAACTAGTTCAAGAGTTATTTTATAATTCAATAAACATGCATGGAAAAGATTAAAAAAAAGATAATAAAGAGTGCAAGTTTGGTGAGCAAGGAGTCCTCTCAAGTGATCACATAATTAGTGCCATGATTTTAGGGGAGAACTCCTTATCAGCAATTGAGGGTTCATTTTCGGAGCACCATGAATTTTGGAAGGGGAAATAATTTCATAAGAGAGTAAGTTTTGAGAGGAGAAATTTCTCTTACAATTTTCTTGGGCTTAGCGATTAGCATCAGAGTCCAAGTAGATGCTTGTGATTATTCACATAGTTTATTACGCTTTTTCTTTCCCTGTCTTCATTGTGACTATCGAACGGTTATCTAAATAATTCTTGCGATGAATGTTTTAGTATTGTGAATTTCTAGTATATATGTTAAATCTCTTGTACACAAAAAGATTAAAAGATCAATATAATTTGTCTTTAGTAGATTTAAAAGTGGAATTTGAATGGGGAAGGGTTTTGTATTAAATTAAAAAATTTTATTTGAGAATTCGACCAGTTGGTCGTATTTCTTCTATTAGATTAAGGCTGAATATATATATATATATATATATATATATATATATATATATATATATATATATATATATATATATATATATATATATATATATATATATATATATATATATATATATATATATAACAAAATCTAGTTATGGGAAATTTATTTTAAAAACAAATCTTATTTGTAAAAATTATTTAAAAGAAATTTTAAATAATAAAATAATAATATAATATGGAAGGGGTAGGGGAAACCCCACACCCCCTCCTCTTAGTACACCAGTAGCCAACTGTTGCCGTAGGTACTGCGACAATAGTGATGCCACAGGTACTGCAATAGTAGTGCTATCATAGGCCCTGTGATAGTAGGATGCATCACGACATTAATGACTGCATGGCTATTTTAAAGTTTGGCGAGCCTTATAAAAAAACTATGTATTTAATTTTTTAAATTTTTTATAATTAAAAATTATTTTTATTAAAAGTTATAATATTAGTTTCTAAATTACTAATTATTATTAATTTTATTAATTAATTTTATTAATATTTAGTAATTTAATAAATAATTAAATAATATTAATATGGTTCTTTTTATATATAATTATTAATTAATTTAGTTCAATTTAAATTTAATTAAGATTAATTAATCATTGAAGTTGTTTAATTAAGTTATAAATTTATTAAATTATTATAATACTCATTTTAATAAAATCATAGATTAGTTTTATTTGAAAATCAACAAGTATTATTTTAATAGTAAAAAAAAATTACCCTCTGATTATTTTGGAAAAAATTGCTTAAAATAGAATAGGAGTAATTGCACAAATTATTTAAATGGGTTAATTGTAAGGGTGAACTGTAAAACTTATTTACTTGAAACATACATTAAACTGGAAAGTGAAACCTTACATTTAACTCAACAGTGTGTCTTCAAAATCAAACCAAACTATGAAACACACATTTTGTTTATCTGTATGTTGTCTATGTTTTGAGTTTGGGTTGACTAGAGTGTTGACCAGTTTTAAGATGTCTACCAGAGGCTTGGGAGTTTTGTGATTGTGGTATTATGTTGATTTGATCTTTGATTAGTTTAACTCAACCATGGTAATGTGTTGGTATGCTCTATGATGAGTGTGATTATATTGTTGGTTACTATTTTCATTGTCATTATGGGATAGCGAGATGAGTGCTATGATATATATTTGACTTAACCATTTTGACTCTTTGATCAATATTTTGGGGATACTTTCTAATTGCTTGTAGAGAACTAATGGGTATTGTGATTTATCTTTTGATACTTTCCAGTTACTTGTATAGGATTGAGGTGATTTAATATGATTCTTTCATTTGTGGTTTCATGAGCTTAGGGTAGGTTATCTATATGTAATGTCGGAAAGTGACTTGTAATGGAGGCCAGGGCCCTAACTGGCCACTAGGGTAACCCATTGTAAGTTGTTTAATAAGTGAAAACATTACACTAAATGAGAGTAAAATGAACCTAATAAGAGTCTTTGTATGTTCTTTCCCATGCCTTGAGTGCTACTACAAACTAGGATGGGAGTAGAGAGAATGCTTGGTTGTGATCATGCATCGTTAGTATGCCTTGTTAGTACAAGAGGATACTAGTGTCGCATAGGGTCACTAGGGGGCCGGGGTCTTGAGAGATTTCTAGGGTAACTCTAGTATTTATTCATGCGATGACATTTGTCCAATTACATAGTAGGTTTCCTACATGTCTTTGTATGCCTCTGGGTCTAGATGTCGATTTATCTTGGAACCTTTGAGTTAGATTACTTTTAGGATTTCTTGGACTTAGAGAGTACTTTTGATATTTGGATTGATATCTTGTTTGGGACTTGAGACTATCTCTTTAGCACAGTGGGAGTGGGCCTTTTTGGGTTATTGTGTGGTCAAGTGGTAGTGCATTTTACTCTTACCATTAAGATCCATCCATTGATACCGTGGTTGGAGTTTCCTTGTCTACATTTCCTTTCATTCTATTCCTTGTGTATTATGATGGATGCTTACATCTTTATGATGGATGGTTATTGTATTGTACTTTATTTCATGGATCTGAAAAGGATGATGTAACCTATTTTTATAAATTTATATTCTTTTAGCTAGGTTTCATACTCTGTGACATGTACAATGGATGATTGAGCATTCTGAATTTTATTGCCAAGTGACATTCAAAACAAATGTATATTATTTATATGGACTTTAGACTTTTAATTATTCTTTCATATGGAAGTGGTAATTGTTAGACTTAGTATTACTTAAATTTAAATGTGATTCAACATCTTAGGATCCTTAAGGAATGTAATCTATGATGTTTTCTTATTTATGATTGTATGTTATTGCTTACGCTACTTTGTGTTTGATGTGTATGTTATTCTTTCTTTTTAAAAAAAAATATTTGGAAAACTTTGTAAAACTTTAGGTTAATTCTTTTGGATCCCTTGGTGGGATGTTACACTAGCAGTGTCAACTTAAATGGTCTTACAATGCTAGGTTGACATGATTTTGACAACAATAAAAATTGGGAAAACCACAATGTCCAACTACCTCTGCATGAAACTTCACCTAAGTTTGTACGTGAAGACCTAGAAACAACCATAGATGTATACATTCAAAACAAAAATTTATTTTTAGAACAAGAACATGTACTTACTACCATTATAAATCATTTTTTGGCCATCTCTTTTAACCAACCATTATATATGGCCATACAAGGAACACCGAGAATTGGGAAATTAGATCTCATCAATTGTATAAGAAACAAACTACAAAGGAAATGACAATAAGAAGTAAACCCACTCTGTGATCTTTCTCCAATGGGAATAAAGCATTTAATATACAAGCCTCAACAATACATGTTGTTGGTCTTAGAATAGTCTTGACATTTGAGTGTCAACACACTTAACCAATTCCACCATATATGCCAATTACACTATGTATGCCGAGTGAGTTATAGTAGTTGCCAAGTTAGAATCTTAACAGTTGCTGAGTGACTTTAGGTGCCGAGCACGTAATAGATGCCAAGCAATATACAAGTTCCGAGTCATAGTTCATGTTGAGTAAGATAGAGCATAGTATGTGCCAAGTGATTCAGGAATATTCATGTGCAGAGCAACACAGAGTGTAATAGGTGCCAAGCAATCTAGAAATGTAACATGTGCTGAGCACTAGTAATATAATATGTGCTGAGTAACACAAAATCAACATGTGAGCTTGTGCCCTCACAAACTCAGATGTAAACCATTTTTGGAGCTGACATAGAGAGATTTCAAAGAAGAAAAAGGATAAGGATGAATCTTTTACATTCCCTATATGATCTACATGCAGCCAATCAGAAAAATGGAGAAGGCATGCAACCAATGAGAAAAATGCAAGGTATGAGTGAGAATTTGAGATTGAATATGGATCATAGATCCATACCTAATCCCAAGTCTTCACAATCTTTAAAAGGAGGTCAAAAAATCCATTGCATATGTTGTAGAGAACAGTGTATAAGGAGATTATAACAAAGTTTCAGTGTGAAGAAAGTAAGACTTAGAGGAACAGACACTACTACATTTGACCCCATTTTTCGACCAAAAATTTTGACCATCAATTAAAAAGGTTTAGGTTGGTTGGATTGTGGAAGGAAATTTTTCTCTTTTTTAAAAATCTAACCTATGTTGGTCAAAACTTTGACCAACACGAGCTTTAACTTTAAATCATTTCACCAAGCACGAGAAGGAGCTGAAGTTTAAGTTTTAATTTGCAAAATTTGTCGTGAAACTGAAATTGAGATTGAAGGAGCTGGTTTGGTGAAGAGGCAAAAATGGTTGCACAATTTGATGTTTCCAATTTCCTATCGCTAGTCTCCATTCTAGAGGCGTAGGAGTCGAGTAGAGGAGGTAGATCAGGGTTTTCTGAAGCAAGAGATGAAATTCAAAAGGAGGAATGGAGGGTGTAATAAGCACGGTCGTATTTCTAGGTTTGCCTATTCTTTCTTATTTTCTTGTCCTTGTTTTCATTCTTGCTCTTTTTTGATAACTGGCCTTGTATGCTTTTGTTTTGTTCCCACGTTTACTACAAATTTTTATTTGTTCTACAAAATTTCTCCATCAATCAGATACATGCAACTTCTAAAACTTGCCCCCCAATTTATTCTTTGTAGGGATTGTGAATTGTTATGTCCAATGTATTCAGATTATATTTCTACTCATGTTGAGTATGGTGTACAATCTTTTGCATATTTTATGTTTATTATTTATAATTATATTTACAATGTTGTGAAATTTCCATAATGCTAAGGAATGGTTGTTTCTCTTAAGAATAGAATCATCTTAGGGAACAAAATGTGTTTGTTAGTTTAGGATTCTAGTGTAGGCTTTTCACTTATGTTATTATTAGAATTTACATTTGTTAGTAGATACAATATAAGGTATACTTCAGACACTATAGCATTAACCATGGAGTAAAAGTTAAAGCATGGATATAACCTCTTTCGACTCATTCACATTTTTGTTGTTGATATCTTTCTATTTTTCTTTGGTTTATACGAAGAGATACTTGGAACTCTAATAATTAAGCTACAATAGATGGTGAGCAATGAGAATCAGTGACAACATACATAAAATTATTTTTCTTGTTTGTATAGACCTGTTCTAGTGTTCCTATTATAGAAAAATACTACCAGTTGCAACAAGTAGGTATTAACTAACATATTCATCAAATACATATCTACATATAATTCATGGTTGATTATAGGTATCAGTGACATTTCTTTATAGTTCTTCCGTTGTTCCATATTACTGTCACACCTTATAGACCTTGTTCCATGAAGTCTGTGTGCAAAGCTCTTTTGTACTTAAAAGTTTAGATTATTAATTTGTGATCTTTTTTGGGAGTATCAATTATTCATATCAAGCCATGGTAAAAGCTTCTCTAGATGTAGATCTAACAAGAGTGACTATTTTAAGTTTCTAGATATTTGCACATACATAATAGTCAACAACCTACATAACCAATTGGGATTCCTTTGATTAATAAATAACTATGATGTTGATGGAGTTGCATATGGAATAGAAACTAAAAGGAATAAAACACCTTGATATAAGACAGGATTGATAGTTTGAGAATAAGATCACTTACATAACAAATTGCTATAAATATGTAAACCTGTGAAAAGAAGCTATAGCCTTTAGTTTAGCATTAATCTGGAGATTGTATATAAGTTTTTTGTAACACGAGTTCTTGTTGTAGTGGGAAGCTAATCATATTTTACTTTTGTGGACTGTGTATGATTTTTAAGCTGTTCTATATCCTTCATTTGTGCTTTAAAATTCATAATGTCCTAGTGGAAGGTTGTGAATTTCATTTCATTTTGAAGGTTGCTACAAAAGAAATTTCAAACATTATATAGGCCTCAGTCAAATATGTTTGCAAAGTGGGACATGTTCTAGATTTCAAGAGATTAGTCATAGGTAGTATTGAAATGTTTCTTTTACCTCTTGTAGTGCAGGCATCCTGTATTTGCTTTGTCAGGTGGAGAGAAAGATTTGTGTTAGGAGACTTTGTGAGAAACTTTTACATTTTCTTGACTCTACATACTATTGATTCACTTATTAGACTATGTAATATGTTGTTGCCACCTTTAATGAATCTCTCACTATAATGTCTCAGTCACAGACTCACAAGTGGAGAGAGTTTAATAGCATAGTTTTTGATTGAAGTATGAGAGCCAGTTGACCGAAACAATAGATTAGTGAAGGAGGAGAGTAAAAAAGTAGTAACATTAAAGCTTTAATGATTTCATCTTGTGCACTCACTTCAAATACCTACACCGTACTGAGGAATTGTGGAATATTTGCATTAAAATCAATTTATAATAAGCCTTAGTTCTATTAGTGACCTGCCTAATATGTATGATGATAACAAGTAGATTATAATAGTAGAATAGAGAAGGAAAACTTTAAACATGAACAAGATCATAAATCATATGATGATGACATATTGGAAATGATAAACTTATGCTTGAACAATGATAAAGTTTATTGTTAATCAATATTCTATCAAAGTTTCAAATTGATTAGGTATTGAATTAAGCTTGATAAACAATGAGCTGATACACAAACAAAAAATTGGAAAAAAAAATCAGAAATCTCAATCAAGGTCCTTAGCTATCATGCTCTCTACTGATTACTCGGTACTTGGGATATGTGTACCGGATACTTGGGTACGTGGGTATGAGTTCCAGGGGTGTGGGTACAAGTACGCATGCAACGTTGATAGTTTATCAGAACACCAATTTTTTTTCCTTGAAAGTGAACTTTGGTGTAGAAAAAGAAATTAAAATAATTCTAATAATCCTAAGGTACAACACCCTTTTATTTTTCTTGGTCTTTCTTATATGCAAATTCCCTCATTAGAATCCATTATTGTTTGTCTTTAGAGAGAGAAAATATAAATTGGTAATGGCTGGAGTAGAATGTGGCCTTAATTTGGTCAAGGAAGATAGCCCTTAGGCATTTGGTAATAGAACATGGGCCTACTTGAGTGATAGGCCATGTAATTGTACAAGATTATAAATGATTGAATATCAACCTTCTATAGAAAAAAATGGTAAAACGTTGCTTCAATGAGAACTCCATCATGAGGTGAAGGCCTACCTCCAGTTTTTAAATGCCTAAAAAATAAAAAAATACGTGCTTCCTTTTTTACCATAGCCTTACAGTCTCTTTCTATATTTCCAGCTGTAGAAAGTGCCAGATAGTTCACTAGAGAAAAGGTCACAAGCAAGAATGTCAGCCACCAAATAACAACACTAAATCTATTTTTCCAAATCCATTCAAGAAAGATGAAGTTAAAATATTTGATGTGAATATACAAGAGACAAGAAACTTTAGTTTTGGATCTCAAATGTTGGGTTCTTCTATTAGTGCTGAAGTTTTTGAAACCTCTGCTTCAGGAGTGATTGATTTGCAGAAGACTAATTCTGAAGCAACAGAAGAAATCTCATAAATTTTGGTTTCTAATGCAACTAAACCTAGAGAACCAGTTGTTTCTGCTATTGAAACTGAATTAAACAACTCAGATATCCATCTATCAAGTAGCATCTCAACATATGTTTGTGCAAAGACTTCTCCCATGGATGTCAAGCATGGCTGTCAATGTACACTCTCGAATTGTTGTATTATAGGTACGGAGGCTTTACAAGATTATGTCAACTCAGATATTGGTAGCTCTTGTGAAGGAATCAATATTTCCTCTAAAAATAATGTGAATCAAGTCACTTCCTTGGCAGATGAAGTGAATCTAGTTTTTGAATAGAAAATTAATAGGTCTTTGAGCTGCACTCATGATCTTTTGAATTCTGGTGGGTTTATTACTGAAATAACTCCAGGTAGTACACATGAAGGATCTAAAACAAAGAATAACATTTGTGACTATCCTCTTGATGACTCTTCAAGTACTGATCATCATATTGTTGATACTGTTATTTTTGAAAATCATATTTCAGATACTGTTAGTGAGTTATGTCGTGTGGATTTTCTATTTTTTGGAAACTCTAATATTAGTATCTTTAGTTTTTCCATTTCGAGCATCAATGTCTCTTTTCTTCAAATTTCTACTAGCTTAGGTTTAGAAGGAGCTTTGCTAATCGGTGATCCTGGTTCTAGCTCATTATTGAATTTCATTAAGTTCCAAAGTTAAGAGCCAAATGAATCCAATACAAAAATTTTAGAAGATGAACTCCAAAGTTCAAGAACTTCTATATTGTTCTGTGATACTTATGAAATGCTAAACACACCTTAAATATAATCTACACACATATTTGTAATGCCACTCACAATTACAACAATCCTTTTTGCATTTACATCTTTCAACTTGGAGAGTATGGAGAAGAGGAAGGACACTTGTATAGTTTATGACACGTCACCCTAAAGTATTCACTTTACTCACACAAATGAAACTCATGGCTTTAAATATTGAAATTCAAAATACACCTTCCTTGATGCGAAATATGAAGATTTTATACAAAATCTACAAGTGGTCCCAAGGGCACCCCAGGGAAGTTGGATACTTTGGTTTTCCTGCAAGCTTCTTCCCCTTATAAAATCCTAAACTAAACCTTATATATGATCCATTCACCCATTTGCATGACAACTCAACTACAACAATCATTTTTGCAGTTACAACTGTTACCTGAATAGGAAGGAGAGAAGAGGATAGGAGCATGCATTGTCTACCACTAGTCACCTGTGAATGGTCACATTTATTGCACAAATCAAACTCATGGTGTGAAATAATAAAATGAAAAATACACTTTTTGATTCCAAATATGACACCCTTCTACACAATCTACACATGTTCCTGAAGGCACCTCAGGAAAGTTGGATACAATAGATAGGTATAAGTGTTTTGTTGGGACCATATGCTTGAGTGTTTTTCCTCTAATAGTGTTTCAAGCTTGGAAACAAGGTTTGTTGGGTGCTATTCTTCTGTTGTTTAGCTCTACAGCCTAAAAGATTCATTTCCATTACTTCTATTTCTTCTGCCAAATTGGGGGTGGCTGTAGTTATAAAGTACACATTCTTTTCTCTCCTAAACATATAGTAGCTAGATAGACATCTGCCGCTCCTTGGACCCATGTATCCTATCCATATGGATATGATATGGATACATATTAGATAACATACCCATGCAAGGCCAACAAACCTTAATTTTTAGACTGTGTAGGATACTATGTGAAAATTTGACATAAACCTTCCTAAACTTATTTAACAAAACCGGAACCAAATGAGGATGACAAATGAAATGTTTTTTCTATTTTGGGGACCCATTTTTTGGGTTATCTTCTGATGCAACTCTATAATTTTTTTTGCATAGTGAATTTTTTAATATAAACTTATAAATATGTATGGAGCAATTATTTGTCTATATTGCTTTAGAAGTAATGCAAATAGGGTGAGATTACATTTGGGTTTACTTTTGGTGATGTCATTAACTGAAGTTCAAGAGACTCATTTTGTATCATTGAGTTCATCATGTAGGAATGACAATGATACTGAATGAAAATTTTCTAACTCTTAAGTGTTTGTAGAGCCTATGGAAGCATTAATTATGTAGAGCATCTTGAGTTGGATGTTTCCTAGGGTGCATTTAGACAGTCATCATTAGCTGAGAAGCAAGAGACTCATCTTGGATAGTTGAGTCCATCACGTGGGATTGACAATCATACTGCTGAGCAAAATTGATCTAGCTCTGATGTTCTTGGAGAGCGTAATGCAGAACATAATATTAGAACTTTAGTTTGGGTGTTTGTTGGATGAGGAGTTCTAGTTGTGAAGGTTTATTTTCTACTCAATGATTATGCTATATGCCTTCAACTACTAAGCTCATGTTTTTGAAGTTTAAACTTTAAAAGTAATTTAGACATTTTATCTTGCGACTTCCAATTTTATCATGTTTTGATCTTCTTTGGGTAATAATTTTCACTTTTGGACAATTTTATATTATCTTTTAATAGATTTATAATTATTTTTAGACAAATGTATAGACACCACAATGTATATGGGAGGTCCTTTGCTTATGAAAATGCATGCATCCACTATATGTAGATGCTTTATTAATGTAAAATTGTAAGTGGATCTACATGATAGTGGTTATTGGTTAAACATTTTTAGGTAGAAGGAAATAGAGTGCATATAATGAAGGCATTGGCTAGTCACCTTGGAGCAGCACAAAGTTTGATTGAAGATGATTCACTTCAACTTTTATTTCAAATGGTTGCAAAAGGGGAAAATATTGGTACACTTCCTTTGCACATAGTTCAACTTCACCGACATGCTGTGCAGGTTAGATTTAGCCATAATTTATGCCAATTCTAGGAATAATATGAGGGTTTCCTTTGAAATTTTGAGCTCTCTTAATTATAAGATTTTAACTGCCATTTTAGTCTTAATGAAGATACTTGGTCTCCTTTTGGTCAATGATAATGGAAGCATAGCCAAGTGCATTCACACTCAACATTTGGTGTGTTTTTTGATGACTAATTAGGCTTATTAATTCAATGTATTGAGTAGTCAAATAATCATTTAGTGGATGAATGGCCTTGAACTTATTATGGTTTTATAACTTGTTAAATATTTGATTTCTATGGATTTTAATTTTCTAAGCTAAAGTGCATGTTGATCTTTGTTACTATTAGAGTTATTTCTTTATCTAGGGGCAAAGATAAAATGATTGTTTTTTATTTCAAGTTTCAAAATTATTTTTATCAGTCATTTGTTTCCTAGCTAGATTTTTCTTTGTTGGTTCTTGGTCATTGCTATCTCGGAACCATTCCATTAATTCCCAAAATACATCTAACCAAATGGCTAATGTAGATAGTGAGCAAAGAGGAAGGTCTCTATATTGTTGCAAATATTATGAATTTGAGGTATACTTTGATTGTTATTCAGGCATTTGATGCTGAAGTTGGCTCATTCATAATATTTCTCCATCAAAACTATTCCACTTTTTGCTATGTCATATTTTAGATTCATAAAGATGGATACAGTTTCTAGCTGAAGTGATTTATCTTTAATCCACATGCTATTGGTCCAATGGAAAGTCAATTGAAGGAAGAAAAATAAATTGGAATTCCTTGTGCCGTGGTGGGATCTATAGCTCAAACTCTCAGTTAATCAATTTTTATTGATTTTCCTATCAAAAAATTCAGATTTCAGGTAGAGAATTTGTAATCTCAAACATAAATTTGAGTGTTATAAAAAATAGTTGTGGAAAGAGTAACTTCAACAATTAGAACCATTTTTAGCTTTCTTCATTCATTATGGGTAATATAGTTGATGAGGATATAACCTCTTTTTGTGGTTAATGAGGGGATGCATGTGCATGTTATTTATTGTGATAGGTAGAGAGCATTTTCTTTGCTCTTTTTTGCAGTGGAAAACAAACCATTTACTGAACTTCTGGTGGCACATTTTCATTCCTAGCCTCAACATGTTCATGAGAAGAAGATTCAAATTGGTCTTTCTCTAGCTACTATAGTTAGGATACACAAACAAAAAAATGATACCTTAAAGCCTCAAAATGGTCTATCTATATATCCTCTTTGGCCCATAGGTAACTGGCCCACTAGAATATATCCAATTGGATTTCTAGTTACATTAACTACAACAAAGGATAGAGTAGCAATGGTTAAACTAGTAATTACAACACCATCCTAAGAAACACAATAAACATATTCAAAGGTTAATTCATTTAGTATTCTCACAAAGATTCAGGCTTTTATTATAATGATTGGTTGATGTATCAAAAATAATCTCTTAGTCAAAAACTCTTAGAACAAAGCAAGGAACCATTATTTTATTTCTAATCTCATTGTGGCATTCTTTTTTGACTGATCTAATACCTCCATCATTACTGCCACATTGAAACTGGTTTTGTTTTGACTAATCTAACGTCCCTGTGGCTTTGAATATGTTAGGAATTCTCATCTACTCTCAACAAGTATTTGAAGGATT
Source organism: Cupressus sempervirens (assembly GCA_028749045.1). NCBI lineage: Eukaryota > Viridiplantae > Streptophyta > Pinopsida > Cupressales > Cupressaceae > Cupressus > Cupressus sempervirens. The sequence goes on along the minus strand of CM053793.1, from coordinate 164,688,827 downwards.
TATGAATTTGATGTAATCATCTAAATCTCTGTCCTTTATATTGATTCTTATACCCTTGTGTGTATGCCAACTATATTGATCAACATGAAGGGATCTTGTAGATCAATTTGGTAATATGTCAGAGATTCAACACTCTTTATGCAATCTTTAATAATGTTCCTGATTTTCGTCGCTGCTATGAATAGTATTGTCCTAGCTATCATTGATAGAATACTTCCTTTAGTTGGTGGTTGTTTGATCTCCAATAGTGAATATTCTTTTGAATATAATTGCTAGATATATTCAAATGTCTATAATCTAATCCTATACAAGTTTTGTGCCTTATCTTCTTCTCTGTCTTTGTCAATAGTTGACTTTGATTCCTATTGATTTATTTTCTTTTAATTTTGTCATAATTTCTCCTCTTTTCTGAACATATCTTGGAATCTATGACCTTTTTCTGTACTTCTTCCTTGTTTAAATATTCAACAATTAAAGTCAGATGGCTAATTGTTCAAATACATAGATCTAATGAATAAAAGGATACAGAGGTCTAATCTCATATCCTCTCCAAAATGAGATTGAGAAGCTTTATATCTAGTCAATATGGAATGATGAATCATGTTCCCCATTGATAAGTAGGAGATATTTTCCACAACAAGTCAAATTGTGATATTGCTATCATGATTTAACTCATGAAGCATAGGTCAATGAGTTTGACTAAAAAAAAATTACACATTTAAATTCTGATCATGGTATCACAATGTCCCATATTACTAATATCATGGCTACTTAGATTCTTAACAAATATTTGCTAAGGGTAATCATATTAATTCATACTATTTGGTTATTGTATGTATCAATGTCTCGGTGTGCATTTGTAGTGGTAATCTTACTAGTTAGCAATTTGTATGATGCCTGTTGGTGGAATTATCATGTGGCAATGATTATTCAAAGGGATATCTATTATATTATTAATTATGTGTCTCACTAGGAAATTTATAAGGAGACATCCAATGTAGATGACTATTTCAACATTGGTATATTGCATCCAGCTAGAAGCCACGTCAGAAATACAATGCTGAACCCTTATTTCAATGTTCATGTCCCATTATCTCAAAATCATTTTTGTCAATCTTTTCTCTTTATGTGATGTTGCCTAGCCAATTCCTATTATGTTTGTTTTATGGCAATACTATCCTTCTTGGAATATTCATGTGTAGGTCTGTGAAGGCTTCCCCAAATTATATTTGAGAGCAAAAGAAAATTTTTCTAAGGCTAAAAAAAGTGGTCAACCAGAGCCACTTTTTATTCGTCCTTCTACACAGTGGTATGCATGTGAAGAGAGGCTTGAAGGCATAGGTTCTGATTTGATTCATGTACTATTTATTTCTAGAAGACAAACGAAATCAGTACTAAAAGGAGTAGAAAGAGACCAGTTTGGTGTTTGGCATGTTTATTTTTCTATGCACTCATGTAAAGAGGAACTTGAGGAAGCATTAATGGTTCTGAATCCCAAAGAAGTCATTTCAACCACTTCCAACTACAAAGCAACTGAACTGCAGTATGTTAGTAAGAAAATTGGAAATACTCAAAAATGATTTAGGTTTGTAGTCTAGAACTACAAATATATTCTGTCAAGCTGGTTCAATATTAGGAATCAAACAAGATAGGGTTAATGATGTAACTGCATTTCATGTTTCAAATCAACTGAAATTTATTTTGGAATAAGAGAGAAACTCAGATTTGAGAGTAGCTTTAGAAGAGAAGCATTCTCACACACGTGCACTTTTCTTCACCACTTAAACCAATTCCTTTTTTTAGGATAACAAGATACAGTCTTCCGACATCTCCACCTATGTCTTTTAGTGATGAGGAGGATATTTTTAGCTCTTCAGAGTGTGAGACTTCAATAAATGATGCAGGACCTCTGTCACCTTCTCATTTGCCGCAAGATATTAAGAATTTTATGTGTGGTGGAAAGAAAACATCTCAATTTACAGATTCAGTAAGGGCTAGAAAGCTTGATGATGAATCCAGAAGCTCCACAAATCATGCAGAGGATTGCACATAGTCATCTGGAAGGACAACTTTGCATATCAATGAGGAATTGAAGAAGCCACATGTATTAAGTGGCCATTTAGAAGAGAGTGAGCATCCACTTGACTATACTAACCATCCAAGTCCTAAAAAATATGGTGCAAGTGACAGTGAACAAGTAGGTTGCATGTAAATTTACATGATGGAAGAAAGCTTCTTGAGTTTTGATAGCCATTGCAAGCATCCCAGGTAACTTCATGAAAATGTTAGAAAAATGTACAGATCATTACATGTACCAATTCCTCAGCCCCTTTTTTCATTATTGGACCTTGCAAATATCACCAAGCAACCTAAAATCCAAAACTCTGAAAGTTAATTAGATGAAAAGAAATCACTGTGGCTTCTCATTCAAACTCCTTTCCTATTCATTTGCTAGATAAAAATTGGAGTCTATATTAAGATAGTAGCATTTCATTTTATTATTCATTATTATAATGATTTTGTAAATTACCTCATTCTATGTACTATGATAATTATATTTTCTTATCAAGAATGTCATGACACTCAATTGCTTCAGCTTAGTGGGGCTGGTTGTATACTAGTTGAAACATTTAGTTGTACTCCAATGTAGTCTAGTCTAAAATTTAGTCAAATATTCATTGTTCAAAAGATATTATTATTCTATGTAATATCATATTTTTTTGAATTCAAGTGCATTTAATATTGACTTAGTCTTCATGCTTATTAGCTAGAAATAATATTAGAAAGAAATTGTGTAAAATCTGGCAGCATGGAGTTCCAGACATTTGCTACAATGAATGTTTAAAAGAGAGCAATTCTTATGTAGTAGCTAAATGGTTATATCTTCTAGATCAACATGGTTATATCTTCCAAATCAACAAGACTTGAACATTAGTAATGCATTTAAGCACCATACTTGAAAAGGGTTGTTCATTTGTCTTATCAAAAGAAGTTTCCTTGAATCTAAGAAAAGGATTTGACAAATGTTTCTTTTGCATATGGTACCCATGTGGTGATGCATAACATAATTAATTGTACTTGGCACAAATATAAATGTCGGTTTCACTGCCATTTCTGTGAACAATATATTTGTTGTGCTCGCAATCAATGTCCCTTACTAATTTTTTTCATCCTAATTGTATAAACTAAGTCTTTTCTTGTGAACCATATTGAATTAGAGGATGCTTTTCCTTGAATAGGGTTGTTATGATTTTAGCAGATGTATAAACCATCAGTGTTGGAGCTCTATTTCTCATGACAGATTTTGAGTTTTTGATCACTTCATCTATAAATCTTTCAGGCTCTGAAGAAATTTCTGGATGGAGATGCCATATTAACGTTAGATTCAAAAATAAATAGAAACCCTGCTGCAAACTTGGTGATAGAGAAAGTGCTATTAAGGAGTGGTTAAAAGGCTTGGCAGTGATTTGATTTTGATCAATCAGGTACGTTTCATGTGTCTAAACTTTGTCTACTCAGAATTTAGCTCTTGTTTATGGACTATTATTATTATGAGTTTTATAAGTTTATATAGTTCATTTCTCTGTTAAAAATTGCTATTACATTTTGGTTTTCTTTGTGTTGTACATAATCAAAATTAAACCCATTTATTTCTTATTATAGGGCCACATCAGCCTTATGCTTGAAAAAAGAAGAGAAAGCCTCATGTTATAAGTGTAGAACCACAAGAGCCATAGGAGAATGTCAAAGATAGTCATGGTGTGCCTATTAGCATCATGACTATCTTTGACATTCTCCTATGGCTCGTATGGGTGATGCACAACTGCCTCCTAGATTCACGTTCCATCCCACTGATGAAGAGCTCATAACACATTATCTCATTAGAAAGGTTTTAGATGGCAATTTCACAAAAAGGGCCATTGTTGAAGTGGACCTCAATAACTGTGAGCCTCAAAAAAAAATTTGACCAAGCATTGGTCAAAATTTTGACCAATGCCTAACAGTTTTCTACTAAGCATTGGTCAAAATTTTGTCCAATGCCTTGCAATTTTCTACCAAGCATTGGTCAAAATTTTGACCAATGCCCTGTAGTTTTCTACCAAGAATTGGTCAAAATTTCAACCAATGCTTGGCAGAAAATGTGCAAGCAATTTCAACAGTTTTTGACCAACCAGTAGGTTGGTCGAATTTTTGATCAAAAATTTTTTGACCAATGTGTTGGTCAAATTTGGTCGAAGTTTGGTCGAAAACTAGGTCAAAATTTTGACCAATAAAGGTCAAAAAATGAGCCCAAATGTACTAGTGAGAGCAAAAATTTCATATCCAGTTGATCAGAATAGTACAAGGGACAAGGGACATGATCAAATATTAGGTCTCAGAGGATCAAGGTCAGAAGGAGCAGAACAAGTGCTTAAAATTGCCAATTGAAGATTGTATGCAATTAGGTCAAAGATTCCTAATACTTTCTTGTCATTGTATTAGATGGAAATCCTATGTTGATAGGTTAGCTTAACAACTAGGTAGGAGAGCCTTTGGAGAAGGTGATTGAAAATCATATGTATTAGGTGGGTTTAATAGCCTATTGTAAATCCTTTAATAGGGTGACACTTCTTGTAAAGTGTTTATAAATCCTCTAACCAGATCACTATTGACATAGTGTAAAGCCTTTAATAGGGTAGGCCTTTCACAAGGTAGACCATCAAAAGTGGTTGAACATATTGCTGCGATAATTTTTGTGGGTATCATCCCCACCCTAGTTTTACCTTCTTATTACCATAGGGTTTCTGGGTTATCAAATCTGGTGTTATGTGTTATTGTATGTGATTTACCTCATGTTCATTTATATGTTTACATGCATGTAGGTCTAAAGATGGAAGTCTTCAAACTTGGGAAGATTATTGACAATCAAGTGATTGATGTGCACCTTGCTCTACACAAGGTAGAGGAAGCTAGAGAGGAACTGAGAAAATCATTGAAAAGAAGAACAGACATAGCCATAGCTAAGAATGACACACACTACAAGGAGACTAACAAACTAGAGATTCCAAGGAGTTTGATGTAGCAATAGCAGAATTGATGGAGAAAAATAGAGCTCAAGCAGAAGAGAACGATCTCTTAAAATGGAACAAAATTTACAAGCCATGATGCTATGTGAAATAATTGAACAAAAGAAGAGAGCTATTGAGGATATATTTATGCTTGAGGATGACAAAAGAAACCTTGCAAACAGACTTGAGGAGAAGTCCATAGAACTCACAAAGTTATCCAACATGCAGTTTGATATACTTAGTTAGATGATGAATGCTCATCATGAGCTAAACATGAAGAACATTGAGATCTCTACCCTAAAAATGTAAAATGAACAATTGCAAAATGAGTTGAAAAGAGAAAAAGAGATAGCAGATAGATTCAACAAGTCAAGTGAATCCATCAAGCATTTTGAGTAGTTGCTAAAATCACCAAGATCAAGCAATGACACTTCAGGACTAGGATTCACTAGTACTAAAGAATGTGAAACATCAAAGAGTGTTGAGCAAAGGAGTGACAAAGGTAAGAACTATAAACCCACTTGTCATTTCTATAATAAAAAGGGGCACACTACTAATGTTTGCAGGAGTAGAAAGACCAATCAGTAGGATATATCCAAAAACAAAGGTTATTGTCACAAGTGTAACATGCAAGGATACTCAACACAAGACTATAGAACCAAGACCATGAGGACACCAAGATTTGATGGTCACTACTAAAACTACCAAAAGTATGGACATAAAGCTTTTGAGTGCAGATCAAAACCTATGTGGACACCTAATCAGCCTGCAAGGAGAAACAACTATGCACACCACTACAATTGGGATTACAATACCATGCAAAGTTGTCACTACTGTTAGGAATATGGTCATGTTTCTCAGAACTTCATAAGAACACACTTCAAGGGAAATTGTAGTAGGTGGTTAAGCCAAACTACATGTTTTAGTTGCTTTAAGACAAGACATGTCAGCAAGTATTTCCCAACAAAGGCCAAGGCACCCAAGTTAGAAGTCAACAAGGGTAAAGAAAAAGTTGATGAAGAACACATCAGGGCAGAAATGAAAAAGACATGGCAAAGAAGAGATGGATCAAGTACATCTAATGGAGAGATCACTTCACCCAAGAGGTCAAGCGATCACACTTCATCCAATTAAGCACAAGATAGGTACATGGGGTTGATATATATAAAGATGTATCATACATTAGCCCAAAAGAACAAAGAAGTGCTGCCAAGAAGAAATTTGGATGGGAAAAGATGTCAAGTTTAAAATTGAAAATTTTGTAGAAGATGCCAAGCTACCCTTGGATGCTGAGTGAAACTCCAGTATATGTCAAGCTATAAAGTCTAGTTGATGTCGAATGAGATATGTTAGTGGCTACCGAGTAAACAAAAAACAATGGATGCCAAGTGTATAGCTATAAGCACTATGCAATAAATGCTAGGTTTTGAGCCTAATAAAGTTGAAAATCACTCATTTTCAAGCCATTCAAACATAGAGCAAAAATGAGAAGAGCGAAGAAGCGATCAAATAGCGATTTGCACCGATCTTAACAGTAATTCAACCTGAACTCTTTGATTCAAAGGTATTTCATCAAGTACCGAGCTATGCAGTATTTGAAAGTTTATTTAAATATTAAACCCTAGTTCAATCAAGATGGCATTTGGATCTAAAACCACAAAGGGAAAGGATAGTCATGAAGTCCAACTTGTCAGTAATGAGGTTAAGCAAGTAGAATTTAAACCCATTCCCGAGGTTGCTTATAAAAATGACCTAGCTGGTGCTTTTTCAGTCATTCTAGACAAAGTAGTAATGGTCCAAGATGTTAGGAAATGTTATAATTGTAAGATTGGAGTCATAGGTGACCTAGAAATTTTCAATGCCTTTGAAAAGCTATGTGACAAAGGTAAATTGAACGACGAGTTCTTAGTAGTTGAGAAGAAGGGTTGAACTAATGCCCTAGTTTTCCCCATTGTATTTAAGACTAAATGGATTCGTATAGTGTTGAGCCAAATTCATGATGGATCATTTTGGTTAGAAATTGGGCCAATGAAGATCACAAAGAAAATTGTTCATAGGGTTACTGGATTCCCAATCCTAGATCGACCTAAGACCCTAAGAAGTGATAAAAGGGAAGCCATAGAGAAAAAAAATGGTGCCAAATGGGACAACAGGGGAATGGCCATTGACACCATCATTGAACCCCTACTTGATTTTTTCATCAAAGTCATATCTCACAAATTCTATCAATCAAGCAGTTTGAACAGTGTGCCATGTATAGCAATAGATGTTGCATACAAACTTGTGAAGAAGAATCACACTTATGATCTAGCTCATGTTACAACAAATCAATGCAAATTTGGATCAGTGTTGGTTTGCATATTTTTCTATGTCATGAAAGAATGTCCATCAGTTGGAAAGGTAAATTGGGATCCTAACAAGACAATTTCTGCACAAGTCAATGAGTTTATTGAGCAAATGGGAGATAATTTTGATGCTCAGATGATAAGCTACTTTGAGGACTTCAAGAAGTCCATGAAACAAAGGATGAGGATACCAATATCACTGGTTGAGCAACATGTAAATGACATGTGTTTCTTGGTTGACATAGATTACACCTACATCCAAGCTATGGTACCTAGAGTAAGATGGCTTAGGCCACTTGGATATGAACTTGATGTAGACCAAGCTTCAGCTGCAATCACTGCTTTACTTGTAGAGGAGATAGACAAGGTTACAAAACCCTTTGGGACTTATGATATTGTCAAATCCAAGGTGGTAATAGATTTGAAGACAACCTCTGCAGTGAAGAAGAAGGAAAAAATGATAAGAAAGCTCAAGAAAAGATTTGGAGCTGATATAGAAGTAGCAGACACTACAACAGAAAAAGAAGCAAATGAAGATGAAGATGAGAGTAAACAAGAAGAAGACAAACCAAGACAAGGGCCATTGGAATGGACACAGGACCTAGGAGAGGAAAAAGAAGAAGGTGTTGAGGAATAAGAAGCCAAGGAAGCACCCACTAAAGCCAAAGACACCAAAAGGAAAGCCAAAACTTAGCCTTCATTTGAGCCCAAGGCAAAGAAGGGGACAAATCCCATTACAGTCAAAACAAAGAAGCCTACTACAAGGGATACCACCAGGGCTAAAACTCAAAAGGAAAAAGATGAAGCCAAAGAGAAGAAGAAAGCCACAAAGCAGACTGGTGAAGAATCAAGGAAGAGAAGAAAATATGTTGCCTAGCCAGACTCAGTTGAAGAAAGAACAAAGTCAGATGAAAACAACCAGTTTAGAGTGGTAAGTCATCCCTCGAAGTCTGCCATTGACAAGTTATGTGTAAATATTAGAAAATTAAACTTGAATGGTTTAAAGACTATAGACTTTAATAAGCTCAATAAAGAAGAGCAAAATAAAATAGAGGAATCAGTGTATGTAATGATGGCTGAATACAAACACACACCTCTAGAATTAGATAGTACAATGCCCAAGGAGCTATACAAGATAGTTGAAGATAAGTGGCATTTTTGTTTACAAATGGAAAAGGAGATAAGAGAATCAACCCTAGCTATAGTGTAGCCATACCTAACTAAAGGTCAAATAGCTAAGGCAAATAAAAGGCATAATAGAAAATTTTCTCCTAAATATAGAGCATTTTGCATCCTCCAAAATAAGATAGAGGATGTTGTAAATAAATCCACAAAATTGTGGAAGTCAATATACAAGAAAATTGATGATGTATTTGATGAGGAATATAAGGTAGAGGCCAGCTCAAAGAGAAAAGAAGCAAAAGAGACAACAAAGAAAGTGGAAGAGAAGAAAGATGAAGAGGAGAAGAAAGATGAGGAAGGAAGAGTAGAAGAGAAAGTAAATAAGGAGGAAGAAGAAGAGAATACAACTAAAGGTGAGGAAAAGGCATTAGATGAACAGGAAGAACAAAGTGTGCAAGACACACAGATGCCACCTTCTAGCCCTCCTCATGCCACCATCACACCTGTAGAGACCATAAAAATAAAGGATGTTATTGACACTTCATGTCATAACATCAATCCTTTAACTACAAAGAATCTCTCAAAGATCCTTAATCAATCTACACAACAAGCTTGCCTATGTACAAACCAAGTGTTGATCACTATTGATGAGTTAAATAAGGTAGTAGTAGATCCAAAATAAGTCAAGGTGCAAACACAAGAACCACCTTCAACCTTTGATGCTACTAAACTCCTACTACTTCCACCACCATCTCCACCAAAAGCAGTAAGTGATGCACTTTAGATGCCAACTGCAGCAACAAGGGAAGATACAATAAAACAAGAATAGTCAACAGGTTCACCCCCAACAATTGTCAGTGATAAAGGGAAATTAGTAGAAAAGAAGGAAGAAACAAGAGATGAGGAGCAAGCTACAATATAGACACTGCTTGAATTACCAAAAATTGGTATTCCCACTCAGACTCTTCAGAAGCTTAGTACTGATATGACATCAATGCAAGTTCAAACACCAGGCTTGAGCTCTAGAAAGGTAGCTAGGATACTTCACTATGGAGATGCTGAACTTGATGAAGAGATCATCATTCCCTCTTATGAATCCAACACCCTCACCATAGAAAAGATAAATGAAATACAAGGTGCACTGGATAGGAGAAAGAGACAAGAAGTATTGAGAAGAGAATACAAGTATAGGCAAGCATTGAACGAGATAAACGACATCTTCATGGATGCCTTTAGCTTGTAGTCACTAGATGAAACAAGGCCTATATTAGAACAACTATCAGATATAGTTGACTAGGTGACTAATGTAGACCATGATATAAATGTAAAATTAATGGAATGGTCAGAAAGAAAATTCCAGGGCAAAGTAAATGAGAAAATATCAAATGATATAGCATTAGCACAAGTTGAATTGGCTAAGAAACTAGAAAAAGTGAAAATTGTAGCTGCGAACACTTTCTTATTGTACAACAAACTGTGTGATTTTTCCAACTTCACACGAGAGACTAGCTAAAGAATAATAAGCTTGGAAAGAAATCTCAAGATTTCTAGCATGCAAATTCTAACAAATCTAGCTCAGAGTGAGAAGCATTTTGCACAGATGCTTCACACACAAAGGGAATTAGTTGTATTAATAGTAAAGAAGGAAAACATAAAGGCAAAACTGATGCAAATCCAGTCCTCCATAACCCCACACTTAGAGGTCCTCCACAAGGAGTAAGCATATGCAGAAGCAGTCCTAAAGAAAGATCCAAATCTTTCTACCCTAGATGGACTTGTACACCTTGTTGTAGAGATTTTCATCTAGCACAAGTCACTGGACATTGCATTGGAGAATTGGGATGTAGCTTTGAAGATACTCCTAGAGGTAAATAGTACATTTTTGGCTAAGTATGGTATTACTCTTTAGAATCCTTTGACATCAGTGTCAAAAAGGGGGAGATATATACATTAGGGGGAGATATGTATATATGGGGAGATATATGGAGATATATAAAGATATATGGAGAATACCAAATTTTGATAATTTTGATTACATCGTTTCATTCATTTTGAGAATAAAGTGGAAAGTCTATAGATAGCCAAAAAGGGGGAGACAAGAAATAAGACAAAGTGAGGGGGAGATGCAAAATTTTGACAAGCATGTGGAAAACATATATGAAATAGGGAACTCATATAGATCAGATACAGTATACAGGTACAGGGAATAGGAATAGGACAAAGGATAGAGAGAATCAGGCACATCAACACAGAATTTTAGTTTCAAGAATGGACTAGGCATAATCAACTCAAGGGGAGTCATAAAGTATATTCTTGCTCATAAAATTTTGAACAATTTTTAAATCTTGCATGTATGCTGAGCAAGAATAAAGAATGTACTCAATCAGATTAGTTCATTAATGCATAGTTAAGTGTTTTTGACACTCATGTCAAAGGGGGAGATTGTTAATTTTAGAATGATCTTGACATTTGAGTGTCAACACACTTAACCAATTCCACCATAAATGTCAAGTACACTATGTATGTCGAATGAGTTATAGTAGTTTCCAAGTCAGAATCTTAATAGGTGCCGAGCAAGTAATAGATATGGAGCAATATACAGGTGCTGAGTCACAGTTCATGCTAAGCAAGACAGAGTATAGTATGTGCTGATGGATTCAAGAATATTCATGTGCTAAGCAACATAGAGTGTAATAGGTGCCGAGAAATCCATAAATGTAAAATGTGCCAAGCAATATAGGAACATTCATGTGCCAAGCACCAGTAATATAATATGTGTTGAGTAACACAAAATTAACATGTGAGTTTGTGCCTTCACAAACTTAGATGTAAACCATTTTTGGAGCTAACATAGAGAGATTTCAAAGAAGAAACAAGATAAGGATGAATCATTTACATTCCCTATATGATCTACATGCAACCAATTAGAAAAATGGAGAAGGCATGCAACCAATGAGAAAAATACAAGGTATGAGTGAGAATTTGAGATTCAATATGGATAGTAGATCCATACCTAACCCTAGGTCCTCAAAATCTTTAAAAGGAGGTCAAAAACTCCAATGCATATGTGGTAGAGAATAGTGTATGAGGAGATTATAGCAAAGTTTCAATGTGAAGAAAGTAAGACTTAAAGGAATAGAGCAACAATTTCATATCCAGTTGATCAAAACAATACAATGGACAAGGGACACGATTAGATATTAGATCTCAAAGGATCAAGGGAAGAAGGAGCATAACAAGTTCTTGAAATCAGCAATTGAAGATTGTATGCAATCAGGTCAAAGATTCCTAATACTTTCTTGTCATTGTATTAGAAGATGGAAATCCTATATTGATAGGTTAGCTTAATAGCTAGGTAGGAAAACCTTTGGAGAAGGTGATTGAAAATCCTATGTATTAGGTGGGTTTGACAGCGTATTTTAAATCCTTTAACATGGTGACACTTCTTGTAAAGTATTTGTAAATCCTCTAACTAGGTCACTATTGACATAGTGTAAAGCCTTTAATAGGGTAGAACATCAAAAGTGGTTGAACATATTGTTGCAGTAATTTTTGTGGGTATCATCCCCACCCCAGTTTTACCTTCTTATTCCTGGAGGATTTCTGGGTTATCAAATTTGGTGTTATGTGTTATTGTATGTGATTTACCTCACGTTCATTTATATGTTTACATGCATGCAATTTATTTTTCAGTCATATGTTTAAAGGATTGAAAAATGTTAAAAGTGTGATACTTCTAATTCACCCCCCCCCTCTTAGGAGTACTCTTCCTATTTTGAAAATTCCAACACATGCAACCCTAAAGATTCCAATCAAAGACATGCAACCTCTCCAAGCACAACCATTAACATCTATCCAAGAAGAGAGGAAAAACATAAGATAGGTTCTCACTAATAAGATGGGCTTCATTGGGCCAAAGATGCTTCTAAAAATTGATGGCAGGCTCCATGAAGTAATATCCCAAAATCAACATATTTTCTTCAGTGGCATTACTATCATGTACTTGTAGGTGACTTTGGACAACTACCACTTATGATGGAATAATCTATCTATGCATCTCATAAAAATGCAAAAAATCAATGGCACAAATTTGATACAATTGTAACATTGCAAAACAAATAGAATCAAGAGGGTGGCAATTGAATTCAAGTACAATTTTAAGAAACCTTACAAAATATGTGCAATGCAGAACCAAAAAAACTAGATTGGAAATTATTAATAACACACACCAACAAGAACTTAACAAAAACTAAACAAGAATATTTTGACCTATCCATACATATATTCCCAACAAATGAGCTTGTAACAACACACAATAGAAAAATGCTGCAACAACTAAATGTACATATTGCACTAAGCCTTATTGCAAACATGTAACACAAACAAGGTAATACTGATAATGACAAGTAACTACCCCAAGAAGTATTACTAAGAAGATTACAACATGTAATGCTAACAACAAACATATGGATCTAGGATGGCCTTGTAAATGGGTCAATTAGAGAAGTCAAATATATTGTCTACTACACATGATCAAAACCACTAGAATTGCCAACATATGTGACTATAAATTTTAACAACTATAATGGTCCACCACATGATGGAAAAAATAAATTTAATACTAGTTTAACAAATAACACAAGAGAACCATAGGAAAATCCCTCTATCAATGACATGTTGGAAATATAAGGTAGGCTAGGTTATTGAGAGGGGAGGGGTAAATCAGGAACTAATAGAATCATTAACTTACTTCACCAATTAATCCTTCACATATTATTCTCATCTAATTGCATGCATGAAAGAATGAAATTAATAAAGCATTCGTAACACTTTGACACAAGATATGGTGACCCAAAAACCTTCCACTTAGAAAGTAAACTGGGGTGGGGATGATACCCACATTTAGTATTGCAGTATAAATTTGACCCGTTAAGGCTTACAATTGACCACTTCTGGTGATTTTCCCTATTAGGAGCAATAAGGAATATTAGGTCTACCTTGTTACAGGATTTACAAACATACAATGAAGTATGCACTATGTTATGAGATTTAGCAAAAGACTGTTAAGTCCAATTGATTAAAGGATTTGACTGATTGATGGGGACAAAACCTAGCACAAAATGGACACCACAGGAAAGGGGAAATTTTATTTACTATGTAAATATGCTATTACATGTAGTACAAAGAAAATGGACTTCAAAACATGCCCTATGGGCTTACAATAGTATAAATTAGGAGATAATTTCTTCTCCCAGTTCCTTCTCTCAAACTCCACTCTGAACTGCCTTTTACAATGCCAGAAATGTTCTTAAATAGACCCCAAAGGGTTAAGGATTAGGAATACATTCTAGAAAGTGCTAGTTGGCATCCACCAACCAAATAGAAGGCTATAAAAGCTTCATTAGAAGTTGGCGCAAATCTAAAAGAATCCAGAAATTGTAACTGAACTTCCGGGCGGCATAACTTTTGAACCGTAGCTCCAATTAACAAATCGTTTACATTTTTGGAAAGCTCTCGAAGAACTCTATAGCCCTATGGACCAGCTTCTCTCATCACCCATTTTTTGGCCTTGTTTTAGGTCATTTAATGCCCCTAACCTAACTTTGAAGCATTCTTAGGAGGTCCCCAGAAATTGAAAAACTGCAATAACTTTCAAATCGTGGGGACTTTTGACCTGATTTTTTTTTTGGAATGCTCTATATTACAATTACAATCATCTAAACAATTTACACCTTCTATTTCACCAAAATTATGGCTCAATTACATACTCCTATTTTTTCAACATTTTCATGTATCCCAAGGGCTCAAATACTCTAACCTAGAACTCTGATAGTGGAACTGTGAGGGTTGAAACCTTTATTTGGCCCAAATGGGTATCTAGAAATGAAAACACATGAAACAAAAACTAAGTCTAAGTACTTTTTTTTCGGTGACACAGGATTGCCCTTATACCTCTAGATGCTCCTGCATCATTGATGTACCTTTTAGAATGAATTAGTGGCTAATCTATGATCTACAACTTTGATTTGCTGAATGGGATTCCTTGAATTGTAATGATCACCTTGCTATGATAGGTAAATCTCTATTGTTCCTTATACTACTTGTAGCCTTCTTCAATTCACACTCATACACTTCTTAATACTCCTCATTGACATACTTGGATATGATACAATTAGTTACACACACACACACACACACATATCAATCCAAATAACTAATCACTGGAGTTGGCTACAATACCAAATTCATCAAAATTCACAAAGTCGACCCAACTTTTATAACTTGGGTTCCAAAGACAAACATGGTGATGTTGTGACACTCAGAAAAGACTGTCAACACTTAAAAAACTCTAGCACTTGGTTGAACATGAAGCTTGGTCCATACTGATCACTTTGAGTAGCTTGAACTTGGTTAGCACTATGTGACTCGATGAAAACTGAGAAACTTGGTAGATACTAAATTACTTGGTTGACACTGCATGACTCGGTCAACACTAGATTAACTTTGTTAACATTGTGAGCTCGATAGACATTGTAGGACTTGGTTAACACTACAGAGCTCAGTTAACACTAAGATCTTCATCACTTCTACTGGATAGCTCAGTAGACACTACTACGCTTGGGCTATACTAAAAACTTTCTCAACTACTCATTAAACATTATGAAGCTCAGTAGTAACCAAAACACTTGGTTAACACTGTTGGATGAATGATGAGCTTGATAGCAACTATAGAGCTCAATAGCAATGTAACCAATTGACAGTGTGTTAAGTCACTAATAGAAAAATTGACCTTAATGTCAACAATATTCCTCTTTGGCATTAGTGACAAAAACACTTATGAAACCAAAAATCAGAATAAGTCAAAAACTTCCTTTATCAACATTTTGTCTTCAACTCAGTTTTGACTTCCTGCTACCATAGATCGATAAATTACTCTATTTTTCTAATTTTTTAAAATTTATTTTGTAAAAATATTTACTACTTATTTGTACATATTACTACTCCCCCATACATATATCTCTCCTATATATATCTAGAATATAATATTCTTCTCCCCTTTATCAAGAATATTTACATTTCCTTTTCCCATACTCTGTATAGATAATCTTCTTCTCTCCCTTTATTAATAATATACATATCTTCTCCCCTAAGAATTACATATCTTCTCCCCCTTTTTGACATAAATGCCAAAGGTGTATGATTTCTATAAGTTAATACCAAAATGTGACAAGAAATTAGAATGTATCTTTAAGATTAGTACCATAGTCTTGTCCCAATTCTCTTGCAATACCTTACTTAAATGCAAGACTATTTGTACTTTTGCTAACAATTTCATCATGTGGTCAGCTATGGAGAAGTTATTATCATGGATGAGCATCTTTGCATGTTTAATGTTCTTTTTAAATGCATCCATGTCTGGAAGAATCATGCCCTGAATTTCTACAAGTGTGGCCCTAATTCTGGCTTCTTCCCTCAATAATTATGCTTGGAAATTTGTCAGATATTTAATCTTTGTGAAGTGTCTAGAACTACAACTTGGATCAAGTGATAGCTGGTGTACATTTTCCTTCATATCCTCATCTATCTTGGATAATTTGTCCTTGATCTCCTTTTTGAAGATAGACGTGTCACTCATTTTGACAAATTATGAAACAACATTACTAACAGATGTTTCTAATGAAGTAACAATAATAGACAACTCTACTTGATCTATAGAAATCTTTTGATCCATTCTTCATTTTACTTGTGGACAATTTCAACTAACTGATCTAGAATAGATTGTTTCTCATTAACCTCAATACTCAAAGCATCAACAAATATGCTCTTTATATCCTCAAGGACTTGATTTTTCTTTTTCTTCTCTTCTCTAAGCTTCTATTTCTTAACCCTTTTCTTCCAAAGTTCACCCAGGGTATCCATTTGATGAGGGGTGAGGCTAGAGGTAGCCCAATTTGGAATAATAATGTCCTTGTCCATATCAATTTATTCCTCTTCTATACCCTTAATCTTTGGAATGATAGAATGAACAATTTCTTTACCTTTATCTACAACTTTAGTGCTCGGTTGAG
Organism: Cupressus sempervirens; assembly: GCA_028749045.1. Lineage (NCBI taxonomy): Eukaryota > Viridiplantae > Streptophyta > Pinopsida > Cupressales > Cupressaceae > Cupressus > Cupressus sempervirens. The sequence continues at coordinate 164,672,243 of CM053793.1, read as the reverse complement.
ACTAATTCTCAACTGTCATTGCACTGGCCATGGTGGAAAAAATAGTTGAAAAAGTAGGAATTGCACCAATAGTAAAAACATTAGAAATAACACTAACAATAGGAATACCTTGTTGTTGCTTGATCAAGCCTAATGGTGGAAGAACTTGGTGCTCAACAGATGAAGTACTAGGCACTTCAATCATTGAAATACTTGACAAAACAATTCCAAAGATTGGTTGTGTGCACGGTGTTGTAGATTTAGCCTCAACCAAATTGGTAGAAGCCTTCTCTAAGCATAATTGCACTAAGGCTTTGCTCAGAGAATAAGGAAAGGAAGTCATAATCTATGCTACAATATTTTCCACATTAGATTCTTCAATACTTTATACTTCTGGAAGACTTCCTCTAGTTGCTTCCTATTATTGCTCTTCATCATCAAGATTGACATCATCTATTTCATCATCCTTAATTTCTACTTCTTCAACATCATCATCTTCACCATCTTTATCATCAACTTGCACAACAAATTCACTAGGCTTGTGCAACCCATAGATATTCTTCCATGTAGTAGTAGTAGACTTCACCATAGATTCAATGTCCTTAAGTAGTGTTAGACATGTGTTGAATTTGAGTGTGAGCTTCTTCTCATTTTCTTTCAATGATTCCTTCACCTCTTTCTCACTGAGACTTTGCATAAGCTATCCCAAAGTTTGTTCACTAATGTCTTTGGCAATTTTCATTGCACTAACCCATCAAGGTTTAACTACTTTCAAAAGCATATTAGGAACTTGTTGTGAAAGTTCATCAAGAGAATACTTCCACTTACCCAATTTTGTCACAAGGGTATCCTCAATTTTCTTTTTCTCTTCTTCACTCCTAGTCTCATGCTTAAGATACTTAAACCATTCCATACCAGTTCCTTTTTCTATGTTATTCAATATTTATTTAAGGGTAGGTGCAGACCTCTAAAAGATAATTTGTTCAACTTCATCTTCACCCAACTTTAGCTTCTTCCTAGACTTGGAAGATCTTCTTGTAAACATGGTAGGGGAAGATTTGGCAGGTTTGGTTATAATAACCTTTCCTTTCTTCTTCAAAGGCTCCTCTTCCTTAGATTCTACTTCCTTCACTTCATCCTCTTCATCTTCACCCTTATATGATCTCCTTTACCCTCAGTAATCATGAGAGGAGAACTTGATGACTTAGAATTCTTGATTATTTTCTCTATCCTCTTCCTTACTCTATTTAATACTTGAGGTAGCTTGATATCAAGCTCAATTCTAGCCTTAGCCTCATCATAAGTGCCAAAATATGTAGCTTTAAGATCTAGATGCTCATTTAGTAGAGTCTTAATGATATCTTTAGTTTCATCAATGTTAACCTCAAATTCTAGAGGCTTAACCCATGCCACTCTAGGTCTAACTACTTGAATGTAAACCTTGTTACAATTAACCATAAAACAAATATATTCCTCATATTCTTCTACAAGTTTCGTAAGAATCCTAAATCTTCTCTACATTTTCTCCTTAAATGTCTCAAAATAGTTGTCCATAATGCTATCAAAGTTTTCTCCCATCTCTGCTATGAATTCATTTATTTGGTACAATACTGGAGTATCTTTCTTCCATACTACAATTCCTTTAGAAGGGAAAAAATTTTGAACATAGAAAAATAAACATGTCAAGAGTGAACTGAATTTACATGAATTGTTCTGTGATACTTGGATGACAACTTGGCAAGGTCAAGTTGTTCTTCACGGCCTTGTATGCCAAGTCAACTGCTTCACATGACACACTGTTCAACTGACTCAAGTTGTAGATTTTGTGAGCTATCACATGAATGCCAAACTTCAATTCCATGTTTTCTACACTGCTTAACTTCATGCCTTATCCATCCCATTTGGCAAGAGTCCTCTCTCCCAACTTAACTTGATCTAGGGTTTTAGTGGTCTTTTCTTTGTTTAACATGGCTAATCTAGTGATCTTGTGTATCATCTCCTTGGTTATTAGAATAGGATGATATAACCATAGTTGCATGTGATGAACACGACTCAAAATGAGTATGATCCATTTTACTTGAAGTTCCCTTGACATAGGCAAAATATAGATGAAACCCTTTGTCTCCAAATGTTTGTGCTCAAGTTTCGAAACACCATCCACAAAAAAGTTCATTGTATGTCTCATTCATTTCTAGGGTTCCAATCTCCTGAATAGAACAATGATAGAAAGAAAAAATGTCATGGACAAGAAGTACCTTCAGTGGAATTTGTGATTGTGCTCTAGTGGGGTCAAGTGTCTTTGCAATTGCTGGACTTAATTTGAATGTAGCCTTGCAATCCACTCCATGAACCAACATTTCAGAACCTTTCTTAACCTTGCTTCTTGAAGATGCCATCGCTTGATAGGTTTTGAACATGGGATAATCTTCAACAACAACTGGTAAAATCACTTGGAGGCTCTAAATTCACTCTTAACACCTTGCTTTGAAAATTTGTCATGAAGCAATACATTCATTTTCCTCCTTCTAACAAATTTTAGTCTTTACAATCACCATTAATGTTTCATACACATATCCACTTAGTGATAGGCTATCCTCCACTTGGTTTGGCTTTAAAATTCTTGGAAGACACCTTCAACTTGGTAAGGTCTCCTGACTTGGTAGGAAATATTAACTCAACATCTACATCCTAAAAAATATATGCAACCCGAACTTTCTCGGTAGGGTCTTGTGACTTGACCTTGCTTGATAAGATCTTAAATTTCAATCGTCACTTGGTGATCCTTGTGCATCTTTAATGTTGATATGGATATTTATAATTGCTAGCTAGAATGAATGTTAGATGATTTCTTCTAAATCACAGCTTGAGTGATCTCCATAGGGAACTAAGTTGAAATGGTTGGGCCACCCAACTCATTTACTTGGGTGTCAACAATTTCAGGACTTTGGCTTGCATTCTATGGAGATTTTTGTTCCCATTGTCACCTCATTTTTTTTCTAATATTTTCAGCTTTGGCTTTCTTTTTATCTTCTATTCTACATGTGTTCATATAGTTCTTGGCAAGGTGTCCAAGTTCTATACAAATAAAACATCCCTTTTTGGTGTCTCTTTTCCTCATGTGATGTTTCACACAGTTTGCTCCAATGTGCCCGAACTCACCATAGTAGTGACATCTACACCATGTGTTGTAATCCCATCCAAATATTGCTTTCATAATTTGTTCTGCTAGGTTCCATTTCTTGGTCTTGCACTCTGAAGATTTGTGTCCTTGTTTGATGCAATTGTGACACTTTCCTTCAAACTTAGATTTCTTTGTGCATTCACTTGATCTATGACCATGCTTTTTGCAATTGTAACACTTTCCATTGAATTTTTCTTTTTCATTGCTCCAACATTTATTAGATGCATGACCTATCTTCCCATAATGACTGTAAGTAGGTCTTTTGTTCTTTTGAGCTCCTTGCTGAGATGATTCACCTTCTTATGTATATCCTAATCTAGCTTTTCCTTTGTGTCTATATTGAGTTGCTCATTTAATTGATTCATTCTTTCTTGAGATTTAATCATTCTTTCATTGGTTTGCTTTTCAATTTTGAGATCATTCTGTAATATTTCAGTCTTTGTTCTTAGATTGATAACCTCTCAATTTCCATCATTGAGTTAATCAATACAGTCTACTTGCTGAAGGGATAGTTGTTGAATTTCATTATCCTTTTCTTCTATCACTTCTTTGGCTTTGTCTTTTTCTTCCATGACTTCACATAATTTGGCTGATTGGATTTCTTGTTTGCTTTTCAGCTATCTAACTTCATCTTGAAGATTGGAATTCTTTTCTAATAGGCCTTTGATTGTTGCATTAGCTTCATCTAAATTTCTTTCAGGACACAAGTCTTCAATTCTTTCTTCAATGTAGATATTTTCATCCATTTGTATTGCATGATCTTTCCTTCTTTGCAATTATTGAGAGAGTCACTCCTTTTCTATTTTGAGTTGTATAATAGCTAATTCAAGATCCATCTTTTCAATCTCAATAGCCTTTTCTAGCCTATATACCTCCATTTTATTTTGATCTTATCTCAAGTTGTTAAACTTATGATGTGAGAACCAATTGCTTTGATACCAATTGTTGGAAATATAATGTAGGCTAGGTTACTGAGAGGGGAGGGGTGAATCAAGAACCAATAAAATCTTTAACTTCACCACTCAATCCTACGCATATTATTCTAATCTAATTGCATGTATGAAAGAATGAAATCAATATAACATTCATAAAAATTTGACACAAGATATGGTAACCCAGGAACCTTCCAATTAGAAAGTAAAACTGGGGCGGGGATGATACTCACAAGCTTTAGTACTATAGTATAAAGTTGACTAGTTAAGGCTTATAATTGACCACTTTTGGTGATCTACCCTATTAGGATCAATAAGGACTATTAGGTCCACCTTGTTAAAGGATTTACAAACATATAGTGAAGTATGCACTCTGTTAGGAGATTTTGCAAAAGATTGTTAAGTCCACCTAGTTAAAGGATTTGACTGATGCATCCGTTAGAATGAATTAGTGGCTGATCTTTAATCTGCAACTTTGTTTTTCTGAATGAGATTCCTTGAATTGCAATGATCACCTTGCTGTGATAGATAAATCTAAATGTTGTTCCTTATACTATTTGTAGCCTTCTTCAATTTGCACTCATACACTTCTTAATACTTCTCATTGACATACTTGGATATGATACAATGAATTACATATATCAATCCAAATAACTAATCACTAGAGTTGGCTACAATACCAAATTCATCAAAATTCACAAAATTGGCTCAACTGTTGAAACTCAGGTTTTGAAGACAAACTCGGTGATGTTCTGACACTTGGAAAAAATTGTCAACACTAAAAAAACTCTAGTACTCATACTGATCACTTCGAGTAGCTTGAACTTGGTTAGCACTATGTGACTCAATGAACACTAAGAAACTTAGTATATACTAAATCACTTGGTTGACATTGCATGACTCGGTCAACACTAGATTCACTTTGTTGACACTACGAGCTCGGTAGGCACTGTAGGACTTGGTTAACACTACAAATCTTGGTAAACACTAGGATCTTCATCACTTATAATGGATAGCTCGGTAGACACTGCTATGCTTGGGCTACACTGCAAATTATCTCACCTGCTTTGTAAACACTGTGAAGCTCGATAACAACTGAAGCACTTGGTCAACACTATTGGATGAATGATAAGCTTGATAGCAACTGTAGAGTTTGGTAGAAATGTGACCAACCAATGAAGTGTTAAGTCACTAATAGAAAAATTGACCTTAATGTCAACATGACATGGGCTATCACTATACACACATCAAAAGGCTTGACATTCAAGAAGGCAATGATTGATATTGGTGAAGTCGAATGCCAACGCCTCATCTTTATTGTAGTATCTTGGGTAAAAAAACCTACAAGGGCTTTAGATACAACCATCATTCTCTTTTGATTGTCATTCCAAAATGAAAAAGAATAATATAATTACCAAAATGGATTATTTTGATAAGTTGAGAATTATCAAAATCAACACATCAAAAATTGCCTATCGACTATTCCCTTGCACCTCCTATGGCACAAGATCTAGTCTTATTTCTTCCCCATTATTTATGACTAATTAAATAAAATTATCTTAAGAAATGCAAATAATGCGAGGAGAAAATGATGGAATAAATCTAAGATCTTAGATCTTTTTCATACATAAAGATGGATTATATTGACATATGACAAGGTTTCAAGTTAAAATCATATCTTTATAAATAAATTATTTGGTAAGATTAGTTTTATCATAATTCCTTGATGTGTGCAAACAATAGATGATTCTATCATGTAATCCTTGCCAAAAAATATTAGTTCCTACAAAAGGCAAGATACTATTGTATTCATTCAACTCAAATTGTCAAATAAATTGACCAATCAAATCATATAACCTAAAAGATTAAAAGAAACTTCAAATGTTTACATATTTTTCTCATTTTCTATGATTTAATCACATTTTTCATGAATTCTATTGGACTATACTATTTTTTGTAAGGATAAGATTTATTTTTCCTCAACAAAAATACAAGTATTTTTCTAGTATGAAAATATATCTATCATTAATTAATGACAAATTTTCATGCATTAATGACAACTTTATCTTTTTAACAATTGTGTCATGGAACAAACCACACTATGTGTGAGTTGGAGATTGAATATTTTAGATTGTCATCACTCCATTGATTTTCACTTCAAAAATTACATGTTGTACAAAGGTAAGTGATAGCATTGTTGTTGATCATTAGACACCAAGGGTTAGTCCAATGATATCTATTTTTGATCTTTGGTAGAGTAATGCCAAAATAGGGTAGGATTTTTTCCTCCCTATATTTCACATTAATTCACTGAAAGTAGTTGTGGGGATTGATCTTATGATCTATTCTTGCACATTATTGTTGAGTTATTATATATATCCATCTTCTTTACATATTTTTTGAGCTATCATTTTGCACGATGCTTAATGACAGGAATCCTTTTGAACTCCTCTCTTGAAAAGCTAATCTAGGATCAACTCCAAGATTTTCGGTGATCTTGGGACCTACTAAAATCTGCCCAGTTGAAGATAAATGTGTTTGTTCACAAAGAGGTCTTTGCTATTTTGAACCAATTTTGGATAAGATGACCAATCTACTTGCTATTTCAAAATTAACCACAAAAGAGATATGTTTTTGGTATTTTTTGTTTTTCGAATGAATGCAATCTAACAATGCAACTATATGAATTCCTAAATTAACCAAGGGTTAGAAAAGAAAAAAAACAAAGATAGGGTAGCCATGAGTTTAAGAAAATAACATGAAATGTAAAATCATAACAAACATAAGCCATAGAAACAATGCGTCTGTGAGTTAAGCCTTCGAAAAGATTGGTGGGTAACCAATGAAAATAGGAGTAGCGCTTCCTTAATTCCACTGATGCAATCATCAATGAGAATTATGTAATCAAAAGATGTTTCAATTTTCATTAGATCACAAGGCCATGGAAAGTGTGCTCATGCAAGAAAAAAAGCTATGTAGGAACAAAATGGTGATCTCTTCTCAAACTAAGTACATTAGCAAAATTTGTAGACCCATAGAAAACACTAGAATTAAAATATCATACAACCATAATAACACAATAAAAATATTGGCTCAATTACATTCCATGAATATAAATCCACAACATATAATACATTTAGGGAATAATCACTACACTCCAAATGTGAGCACCAATAACATATATTATTGCATCAAAATACTAGCGGCCTAGAATACATAATATATTCCTAAATTTATAAGAAATTATCTGCTTAATTTGTGTTGAGAGTGAGATATTTCTTCATACAATTATATGCTTAAAACTAATAAAACAAATCTATTTATGTACAAACTAACTCTCTAACTGGTGCTAAGTAGAACTTCATCCATATTTATATTATTAAATGGATGCATGAGCCTTTAAATGTCTTAAAACAAATAAAGCATGAGAAAATAAAAAGAAGAAAGCCCTTAGATGATGTAGGAGTGTCTGGAAGTACCAAAAATATAAACTCCGTCTTTACTAGGCGTCTATGAGAGTTAACCTACCGTCAGGATGCATTTTTGGTGCATGGAAAGCTCCAAATTTGGAACTAGCAATTAGTTGTAGGTGCAAATTTAAAGAAGCAAACTTTGGGAGAAGTGCACTAGCGCATCAGTGAACCTACGCACCAACACACTTGGGAGAAATTTGTGCAAGGTGCTTAATTCACCAAAAAATCAAAGTTCTCAGTTTTGAAAATAGTTTCTAGGTTTTTCTCAAATGGAGTTTTAGATCACTTTTGTGTACTTACTTTGATCCTTTTGAAGATTTATACCCTCTTTATAGCCAAAAAATTTCATAGACCTGAACTCCTTCTACTTCTAAAATCCCAAGGCACTTGTGTTGAATCTTGTCATTGATAGTTGCATAAGATGAAGAATATGTTTTGGTTCATGTATCCAACCTCTTTATCTTTGATTTTCAATGTAAATTTCTTGATTCTTTCTTCTCTCTGACTGCCGGATCCTTCCTAGTTAGAGACCAAGTGATCCAGATTATTCAAAATGATCAAATGTTTGAAACTTTTTCATATCTTTTTTACAAGTTTTTCTAGGTCTTTTTAACTAGCTTTTTTGGAGGTCTTTTGCTCAAAATTTCAAGTTGAAACCTTCGTTGGTCCCTAAAAATGGGTAGCCAAAGGCTCCCTTTTTTAGAGATTGGAATTAGATTTTTAATTCTTCTCTCCAATGGTGCAAACAATTTTGAATTCTGAGTTGCAGGTCAAAAGTTATGACCCTGACAAGTTAAGGATGCCTTTTTATCTACACAAAGAAGCAAACATTAGTCTAGAGAGTTGAAAAATATAACCTACAAAAAACCCTATTTACAAAAAATAAACTGACCCAAAAACCATAAACCTACAAAGCTGAGGCAAAAAATCCTAAAAACCTAACTTTCACAACTTGAAAGACAAAATATTAGCACACCGAGGTGTGCTAGGTGTAGTTCACCTAAACAAGAACTCCATTAAGGGTGCACCCTTATGGCACCATTGTTAAACAAGTATAAGAGGAAAGAGTGTACACCTTCCCTTGTTAACATGTTTGTGTTTGTGTGTAGGTGATTGAAGGGGATTAGGCTCCAAGAGGTGCATAGCTGTGCACTTTCCAAGGGGAATGTGCTCTTTTCCCTAAATGACGAGCACACTAGCACATTTGGTGAGGTGTGCTAGGTGTGTTGGTGTGCCTGTTAGCATGCAAACTTGATTTTCTCCATCAGAAACAAGGTTTCTAGCATCTAGATTTTTAGGCAAAGACCCAAATGAGATAAAAACACCATAAAAATCCCTAAAAAAGACTGAAGCCCTGGACTAGGGACCCAAAAAACTAAAAAATTAAAGTAGGGGGTCCCCATTTCTCAATGAAATGGGGCATGTGTTGTGAGACTACAACAGTATTAAGGGACAATTACATTTCTCTTAGGTGATGGAAAGCATTTCCTTGATTTTATATATTTAGTAGTGGTAGTAGATTCCTTAGAAGATTGTCCTTTTAGTCAGGGTTTGTGTTAGGTGATTTTTTCTTACATAATTGTAATACTTAGATTGTTGAGCTAATATTAAAAAAAAAACTAAAATATTTCATTGTCTATAATACATAGTGAAAGTGGAAGGATTTTGGTGAAGTGTCTTTTTGAATTTGAGTGTAGATTTTGTGTGTGTCTAATGTTGAATTTATGATCCATCATCATAGAAATCCTTCTCTCTTATCATTGGGTTCTTTGATGAGGGTCATAGAATGAGATCCAAAATGTTATAACCAATATCAATTATAGGCTTGACAATAAATATAATTGAATCATGTATATTTTTCTATTAATTTTTTTATGAATATTTATGTGTGAATAATTCTATGTTATGATTATGAAAAAAGTTATACAAATTCTTCAATTAAATATTTAAAACTTGACTACTTAGTTATTTTTCTTAATAGCTTCTAAATTATTGTTTTAGGATGTGATAGTGTCAAGAGATGTAAATATGTAATTTTTTAGAATGTATGGAACATGTTAGTGAGCTTTTAATTATCATGTATTTGGTAAGTTTTAAAGAGAGTGATTGGAACAATTTGGAAGCTTATGAAAAGTAATGTGGAAAAGAAAATAATTATCAAACATACACTATACAAATCAATCATTTTAAAATAAATAACATTTTTCAATTAATATTTTTTTAAAAAAAATTATATATTTTAATTTATATTTTAAATGGTAGAAATGAATAGTTCATTGATTTAATTCAAACATTTTATTGATATTTAAATATTACTTAAAATAATATAAATAATAATAATTCTAAAATTCTCTTCCAACTATTTTTATTAAATTACTTCTAAAAATGACATAAATATTTATATATTTATATTCACTTCTATTTCATCTATATATCTACACTTTTCTTCCTCGCTACCCAAGTTTGACACTGTACGTCTCTTTTTTATTGATGTAACAACCTTGAATTTTACTTTAAATTTAAACATCATCCTCCTACTCATTAATGCCAATAGTCATTCTACAATGGCAGAATGGGGAGTGGGATGGTGTGACCATGTTAATGTTAACTTTTATTCTTTTAGCTTAAATTTGACAACCATATAAATGTCAAAAGTTTAAATCTTATTATAAATAGAATATACCTTTAAAAATAATTTAATAAATACCACATAAAATATCTGTTTAAATTATAATATTTGGAGATATAAATCATCCATTTTAAAGAAATTAAAATAAAAAACTTAAATTAGTAAAAATAAAAATAAATAGTGATAAAGGAAATATAAATAATTTTAGATGTAGTAAAGTAAATTAAAATTATTTTGTAGTGGATATCTATCGGTGTTTCTTTAGATAGATTTGTTTAAGATATCTATACTAGTATTTATTATCTTACTAAAAGATAAGGAAAAATACATTTGATAAAAGTGAATATATGTCAACATAATTTAGATTAAATGACAACAATGATCTTCTTACATCTAAAGATGGAATTAAGAAGAAAATGCTTAGTTTTCCCCCCTTTTTAAGAACAAAAATTTAGGAACATTTTGGATGTGATGTTGTCTACAAGGATGTGTTTTTTTGGTTTGATAATAAGTACCTTTGATTTTACATTTGGTCTGTATCATATATGATATAGGACAAATTTGAAGTCAATATTATATTGCTACCTCAAAGTAATTTTGCTTTGCAAACTCATCATAATATTTAGACAAAACTCTATCTTTGATTTGTTAGAGTAATTAAATATTCACACTTATTAATTAAATCACTTTGATTTAATTAATTAAGTTGCCTAGTACTCTAGTTCTTAAGCTTGCTTTTAGGTGCATATAATTAATATTTTATATTAATTATAATGCGCAAACCTGGTTAGGGTTTCGTGATTCCTTTTATAAGGATTCACCTCTTTGTATTTTTTGAGAAGCATTCATTCAATCAATCTGGGAATACAATTTTTCTCTCATTTTGTTGAGTTCTTCCAGGTTTTTCTTTTTCCTCCATTTTCTGGTTTCTCTTTAGCAGGTTATTTGCATGCAGGTGATTTTGGCAATCTATGAAGTTGGATTTCTCAACTTCTACATGGTATCAGAGCCTCCCTGCTACTTCTCTGTTGAATGATTTTTGAAGTAGCAATTCAAAGTTAGAAACCCTAGTTTTTTTGAGGTTTTTTCTTCAATTGGGAGAAAGAGTGATTTTTCAGAGCATTTTGGGTCCAAACGAACGCTGCCATTAGATCTGGAAGGCCGTTTACAATCAGGATCCATATAAAATTTGTCTTTTTTGGCTTCCATAGCGTCAAGCAAAATTTTTTTGCCCCTTGGGAGGCTGTATGGATGAGATTTTGCATTTATTGCAAATTTTTTTTTTAAAAAAATTGCCCTTTGGGCCACTCCACCCAGCAACCACCAGGCGACCACCAGCGCGCCACCGACAACCGGCCCGCTTGCCACCACCTTCGACGCACAACCAAATCACTGCCGGCGTCTACCGCTCCTGCGGCGACCGCTGCTCCACGGCCTTGCTGCCTCCTCCACTTGTTCGCTTATGTGGACACTTCAGTAGGTCCAGTTAGCACTGCCACGTGGATGCCACGTGGCATATTCTTTTGCTTCGATGACAAGCAAGCCGTCAAATTTTTTGTCGTAAAATGATGACGTCAGCATGACATCTGCACTGCATCAGCAACCCTGCAGGCACTCTCCAGGTCCTTTTTTGACCTACTCACAATTTTTTGGCCATATCTTTAGAATACGAAGGTCTTTTTCCGATCCAAAAGAAGCGCCAAAAAGCTGGTTCCGAGACGGAGATACTGGTGTAGGAATTTTTTGGTTTTGATGTAGTTTATCTTTCTATTTTTGTAGTCGAAGTTTGATGTTCTATTTTTGACTCTAACGAGCATTTCTTGTGCATCCCATCTCCATTTTTTGAAAATGTGATATTCTTGGAAAGCTGGTTCTATCTACTTTTCAGAAATGCTATAATTTCTTCCAAATTTTGCCCCATGCTCTTTCTATCATATTTTTGGTGTTTTTTCTCTATAATGGATATCTTGAGTATTTCAGGTCTGTGGATCATTTTCTCAGCATGGGATCTCTTCTTTTGGGCTGTACTATCTTTTGTATCAAGTTTTTTCTTGTTTTGATCATTGTTGATATTCATTGTAAGAATCTTTATGCAAACACACTGAGATAAAGTGCCACTCTTGCATTTCAGGATCCTTTTCATCATTGTGGTTTGTTGTACTCACACTATTTTATAAAGTGCTATGGGGGGGGGGGATAGTTGTTTGTCAGTTTTGTGCCCTCTTCCTCTTTTTTCCTCATGCAGTGTCGGTGACACGTGCCTTTATAGGTGTCTGTACCTCACTCTCGATGTGTTTGGTTCCTGTGTTGTAGGAGATTTTTGACCCATCTTTTCAGTTGCCTATCACCTCACCCTATCTGCATTAAGGGGGGGTTATATTGTTGGTTCTAATGCTTCCTTGGTTTGATGGTTTGTTGGAGTGAGCTATGTATTCAGTATTTTGATCCTATATACTAGGCGATTGCAGTGGCTAGCTACCTATGCATTTCAGTGAGATGGATCACCTACCATATAGACACTCTCGGTTTGTGCCTTCTATTTCTGTGGAGGGTCTTCAGATCAACAATTTTTTTCTGACAGAGTTTGCGACTTCTTCTGCTTCAGTGGTTTTCTTCATGATCTTCTCTTTGTTCCTATCTTTTGGAACAAAGTTTGCTCTCTTTTTGGAGAGGGGTTTTTCCCATTGGGTTTTCTCCTTTGTCTCCAGTTCATAGATATTTCCTTGTATTGGGTACCTGATCAGGCCTTGTTGCCGAGACCCATCTTTTCCTGCTTTCTTAGTTGTGCTAGGTTAAGCTTACCTCCTGAGCTTCGCTTAAGGGGGGTGTTAGAGTAATTAGTTGTTCACACTTATTAATTAAATCACTTTGATTTAATTAATTAAGTTGCCTATTACTCTAGTTCTTAAGCTTGCTTTTAGGTGCATATAATTAATATTTTATATTAATTATAATGCGCAAACCTAGTTAGGGTTTTGTGATTCCTTTTATAAGGATTCACCTCTTTGTATTTTTTTAGAAGCATTCATTCAATCAATCTGGAAATACAATTTTTCTCTCATTTTGTTGAGTTCTTCCAAGCTCCGCTTTTTCCTCCGTTTTTTGATTTTTCTTGAGCAGGTTATTTGCATGCAGGTGATCTTGGCAATCTATGAAGTTGGATTTCTCAACTTCTACATGATTATCACAATTAACATTACTATGTTATATTCCTTCCCTTAACTAAGGGGAAAGTATTATTTTAAAATACATTTGATATTTTGCTATTAATTGTCCTTTCAAGTCACTAGAGAAATGAATACAATAAATGTCTTAAAATACTGAACATAACATCAAAGCACCAAAACAAAATAAAAGGTAAAGGAGATTATTCATATTAATTTGATTTTAGGAGAGACAAGTTTGTGCTTTCAATGATACATTAATGATTGTACACCTAGCTCAAATTAAATAAGGGGTCAAATCAAAGTGCATGATAACTAGATAAATAGACTTATGTTTGTAGGGATGTGATAAACAAACAAGTAGGTCTTAGATATTTATGTAGCTATTATGAGAATGCAATAAAGCTATAAGTATTTGAAAATATACATATAAGTCAATAGGCACTTGGTCTATTGGTGAAGTAAATGGTTTTGAAAGAGCTCACTAGAAATCAAGTCTTCCCGAGTACAAAACTCTACCATAATAAAAAATGATATTAGAATCATGTCCTAAACAAGTCTTAGCAAAATAAATACCCAAAAAGATTTTAAATCTATCATCCTATACATTTATTAAAATCTTTTTATTTTAATTATACAAATGAATATATTATTATTATTACATTTTATTTCCAATTTAAATTATATGTCTATCCTTAACCATCATGCATCTTAAAAACAAGTGCCACATATTGGCTTAATACTTGCCTTTAGTTTTTATTTAAATTTAATACATTTATTATACTATGTTAAAAAAATTACTAATAAATATAATTATTGATATATTATAAATAAATTAGATATGAAAATAGTAATATTTTCATAATAATAATATAAAATAATATTTCTCAAATAGTTATATAATATAAATAATAATATTCTTTTAGTATTTTTGAGCGACAAAAAAATATATTATAAGAAAATATAATATTAAAATATTAAAATCTAAATCAACATACTTACATTCAAAAAATAATTAAACAAATATGAATCACATTAGCTTAATAAAAAAAGTCTTAAAAAGCATTAATTTTAAAATCTATCGAGCATCTAAGAGGTAAATGAGTTCACCCAGTCAAATTGTAGAAAAATATTTTTTACATCTATAATATGCAATGTAATAATTTGATTAAAAAATTAAATAATGATTAGTTCTAACACTTAAAAACCAAAAAATTTAATCACTTGTTGAATTATAAAATTCAAAAAGTATCACAATCAAGTACTAATAACTAACAATATGAAACATTTTATCTAGTCTAAATCCTAAATTATGATGCATCTAAAATATGCAACAATCCTAAACATGCATATTTAATGGATATTCTTAAAATATCTAAAAGCCTACGTAGTTGATATTTCTTAAAAAATATCTAAGAATCACATGTCATTGATATTTAGACACTCGTGACCTTAGAATCCTTATAAAATCAAGGAACATAAAAACAAATATATTTTTCATGCGCTCTAAGTGATGCCACATCATGCATAAGGACTAATGCGCTTCTAATGTGAGTTGGACATCTTTGCGCTCTACTTCGCTAAAATCTCACGCTTGTACATGCAAATATTCCAACTTCCATTTATACTCAAATTTCAAAAATTCATGGCATAGATCTATGAGAGGTTTTACATGACTTTTTTTTTTTTGTTACACTCTTGTTACACTCCAAACTCCATGGCACAACTTACAAGAATTACTTGAATGATAACTCTTGATTGCCTAGAAGCCGTTGGTGAAAAATGGTTTTGCCATATTTCCATGTGTTAGGGCTTGGTTTTCAAGTAGACTACAATTCCCCTTTAAAAAATAATATTTCACAAACTTAGGGCGTGGTCTTGGTTAAGGGCATTTCTACAATTTCACTTT
Organism: Cupressus sempervirens; assembly: GCA_028749045.1. Lineage (NCBI taxonomy): Eukaryota > Viridiplantae > Streptophyta > Pinopsida > Cupressales > Cupressaceae > Cupressus > Cupressus sempervirens. Next base: position 164,656,976 of record CM053793.1, on the reverse strand, counting down.
ATTATCAAGTATTTCAATTTCTATAATGTTTTTGATTAATTCTTTTGATTTGAAAATAATTGTTTTTTTTAAAACATAAATAGTATTTTGTTTTTAATCTAAAGACTTAAGTCAAAACTTTAAATTAGTTAATTACATGATTCCTTTAATTAATTGGGGATTTCTTATTCCATTTACATAGTTCATGATTAATTTAGGGCCATTCCTTTATTTGCGTGATTACGAGTTTCCGGATTGCATTCTTGATTAGATAATAACCTTTGTAACTTTGGTATATGCTTTTTATGATTATGACTTTCCTTTATTGCTACATTTTTCCTTGTCTATCTCCGTAAAATGGCATGCAAACATTACTTCTTGACCAAGACCATTGTTAGATTATCCAATTGAAAGATTTAATTGTATAAGGTCACCCTTAAATTATCAGAAAAAGTATTTTAACAAGAAATCAAGACCATATAATACTTATGATTAAAAAATACTATTACTATAATCTTTGTTGTACCCTTATTAAAACATTTTTGTTGTCCTTAATTATATCTTGGTATGTATGACCTATCCTTGATTAATATCTTTATTTGGTGACTAATTTAGGATGATTTACTGTTGAATGTATTCTTGTAGCTAAATAGTAGAAATTTTTGAACTCATTGATAAATGTATCTTTGATTATTATTTTAAGGTTATAAATTTAGAATAACAAAATTATTTTTAGGAGAGAATTCTCACCATCTACTCCTTTGTTGGCTAATATATTTGCTTCTTTATTTCCTTCTTGACACATATGTTTAATAAATTTCTTCAAATTGATTGACTATCTGTAACACATAGTCAAGCTTAGAGTTTAATATCTAGTTAGGAGTATTTATTTTCCTTAATGTGTTTAGAATAATTTGTGAATCCCCTTCAATGAATAAATTTCTAATGTTTGTTTCCAAGCTAAGTTTTAGACCTTTGATCAAGGCCTCTCATTATACTAGATTATTAGAAAATATTCCTAAGGGCTTGGTATGTTTAATAATCCAAGACCCTTTGTCAAAATGTATAATATATCATAATCCAGTAGGCCTTGGGTTGCATATTGAAGCCCTATCAAAACTAAGTTTTGCCCAACCTACTAGAGGGGTTCCCATTTACAATCTACCCTAGCTAGGTAATTTTCTTTTGAATAGATCAAAGGTGGGTTAATAAACTTAAACTAGTTTCTACGCATTTCTGCATCCCACTAAGAAGAAATAGCCTTCTTCCTTATGAGAATTTCTGAGGTTATTATTTTCTACCTCTATAATACATACTTCCACTTTACTGAGAAAGGAGGTTAAGTCTAAACTTTTGTTTGCAAAAAATATTCTATTCCTCTCCTTCCATATTTCCCATTGAAGTATGGATGGAGAGATTTTCCATAAATTACTGTAAACCCTAGAATTCCCATGTTTGAGCCAACTATTAAGAAAATTCCTAAAGTTGCAAGAAAAGTTGTTGACCAGTTAAGCTTTTCACATAACCATTCCCAACATTTTCTAGCAAAGGGGAAAAGGAAAAATATATGCTCAATCGTCTCAAATTTATTTCACATAAAGGCCATCTTGAGGGCCTCTCAAAGCCCATCTTAGTAAACCTATTAGCTGTAAGGATTCCCTTTTGCAAAGCAACCCAAGGAAAGATTTCTACCTTGGGAAGATAGGTTGCATCCTAACAAAGATTGGGGGGGATATCTATCTTTTTCATTAATGAGAGTTTAATTATCATTTCATATCCTCTTTTAAAATTATATTTCTTTCTCTTTGAGGCACCTCATATTAGTTTCTCCCTCCTAGGTTTGTGATTAACTTTTCTATTTTTAAGAATTTGTTCATAATTTGTCTTATCCTGAGTTGACATATTCATTTCTTCAATCGATTTACACTTCCAGCCTCCATGTTAGTCAAATTAATAATAATTTATTTTTAGTTGCTAATATGATATCCCTACAGATTTATTAGAGTATTTTAAATATTAGTAGACAAGAACTAAGACTATTGGACGGAGGAAGCCTATCCCATGAATCTCCCAAAATAGAGCATCCTCACCTTGGTCAATGTTCCAAAAAGGACAATTAGATATAAGGGAGTGACAATGCAACATGAAATTCTAGGTTCTTGATCCTTTAGGCAAGTTTCTAGTTTCAAACAGAGATAAAGGATTTGAGCTATCCAAATATTTGTGAAATAATTTTTTTGCCTATTTGCTATTTTGTTCTTGATATATTCTCCAAATTAGTTTTGCTACTAAAACTTCATTTTTCTAGCTCAAGTTCTTTATTTCTAAACCTATGTATTCTTTAGGTTTGCATATATTTTCCCATTTGATCAATGCATGTTTCTGCTTCTCTTCAATGTCTTTCTAGAAGAACTTCTTTAACTTGTTGTTTAAGTCTTTTTTACTCCCTTAGGAAGTGGAAGACATGACATTTGGTATGATGGAATGGAAGATAAAACTATTTTAATCGTGCTTGTTCTTCTAGCCTTGGTTAGTCATTTCCCTTTTTGACATTCTATTTTTTTGTCTAGTTTTTCAGATATAAGATTCCATGTTCTTTCTCTGTTACCTTTTTCCAATTGAATGCCAAGATATTTAGAGTGAAAAGTTCCTTTTCTATATCCCATTGTATTACAAACATTTATTTCTATTTCAAAAGGAGTATTGAGAAATAAAATCTTTGATTTTTTATAATTTACTTTTTGTCCTAATGCTTCCATATAATTTTTAATTACTTGTTTAAAGTTACAGGCCTCTTCCATCGTACTTTCTCCTAGAAGGATGGTATCATCTATGAATTGTTGATGAGTTAGTTTAGGGACTTCATTTGTTACTATGATTCCTCTAATTTTTCGATCTGATTGAGACTTTTTTATGGCTTTGCCAAATGCTTTATCCATTAGGATAAAAAAGGATAACCTAGGTCTCTTTACCTAATACCTCTAGAAATTCTAAAGAAACCTTTAGGTGAGCTGTTAATGAGGAGAGAAATTTTGGGAGCTGAGATACAATTATATATTAAATTTGATCCATTGGCATGAGAAGCCAAAGGCTTCCATAGTTTTACATAAAAATCTATAATCAACTTTATCGTAAGCCTTATGAATGTCTAACTTCATTACTATACATGATTCATTTTTTATTTAGGTCGAATATATTATTTCTTGGACAATAATTATACTGTCAAAGATTGACCTACTTAGAATGAAACTGATTTCATCTTTAGAAATTAGTTTAGGTAATACTATTTTCATCCTATTTGCTAATGCTTTAGAAATTATTTTATGAATGGTATTACATAATGCTATGGGCCTAAAGTCCCTTGGTTCATCATGTTCTAATTTCTTTAGGATTAATGTTAAAAAGGTATTATTTATCCCAGCTAAGAGAGATCCTGAATTTCTAGTTGCCTCATTAGTCTCCCATGGATTGTAACCTAAAATATGTCAACATTTTTGAAAGAAAAATGCTTGAAAGCAATCTAGACCCAAAGATTTATCTAGATTGAGGTACAAAATGGCTTCTTTAATATCTTCTAAGGTAGAATTTTTATTTAGATATTTGTTATCTTATGATGTTAATAATTTAGGAAATGTTTTTTTCATCTTGTTCTAAGCTATTAGATTAGATGATTCAAAATTATTTAAAATATCAATGTAATAATTAACGAAAACTTTTGCTATTTGACTTGTATTTTCTTTTTCATTTCCATTGGTATCCTTGATTTTTGCAATTCTATTTATGGTCCTTCTATTAAGAGTGTTGTTGTGAAAAAAAATGTGTTTCTATTGCCTTCTATTAGCCATGTTTCACACGATTTATGTTTCCAATATATTTCTTCTTTAGCTATAATGTTTTCCTATTTTGTGAGAATTTATTTTTCATTGATATATTTATTAAATTATCCATTCCTACTTTTATGATTTCTTCATTGATTTGTTTTCTTCCTCTTCATTATCTATTCTTTCTATAAATATGTTGTTAAAATGCTCTTTATTACACTTTAATATTTTTTCTTTTATTAATTTCAATTTTGCAACAAAACAAAACATTTTTTACCCTTCAACTTTACCCTCAAGCTACCATTGCTTTATACTTTAAAGAAATTTATCATCTAAGAACCAAATTTTATCACATTTAAAAGGATTCTTAGATGGTTTATTTAGTTCCCCTTTTTCTTACCTAACCTAAAAGTGATCAGATCTATTATTATGAACAATGATAACATTAAAAGAGAAATTGTTTAAAAATATTTTTTTCTAGTCTTTCTGCTATGTGGCATAACCCTTATCATCTATTATTGCAAGTGAAAATCCCATTAGTCATAGGAATATCTATAGATTTTTCTTTGAAAACCACTCTCTAAAATTTCTCATCACCTGCGATATTTGTTTTGAGCCACCATTTTTTTCTTCTAATTTTATGAGAGCATTAAAGTCTCCCCCTAAAAGAAGTTCTCTGATACATCTACTCTATTATATACAAGCAAAATTAACCTCCTCCAAAAGCAAGGCTTAAGATGAATATCATTAAGTAGGATTGGAATAACTTCACCATCAGGACTAGATCGCTAAAAAATGTTGGCCTCTTTGCATATAGAAATAATATGGGCCACTCTACATAGCATCAAATTTGGAGTGCCTACCTAGTTTAGCTCAATCTTCATCCCACTTAAGAATAAGGTCACCATCTTTGAAGGCTCCAATAGTAACCTTTTTGTCGAAACTTCTCTTAACCTTTTGTTGGTATTTAAAGAGAAAAGGGAGGCATTTTAATAGGACGATCTCCTTATTTCCAAGCTACTAGGCCATTCAAATATGTTTGTGAGGGAAAGAGGGAATTTTCCAAATATGATCGCACTTATGATCCAAATTAGATTAGCTAGGACCCAAAGGTAGAAGGGTGCTAATACTAAACCCAAATTATAAAGAGGAATGTGATACAAGGAAATGTACTCTTTGGACCTTGATAAGATAATATGAATACAAAATTGAACCAATTTCTTAAATAATGTAACTCTAGATGATATGTAAACACAATTATCCCAATTAAGATTATAGATCTAGGGTAAAGATATGAAAAGAAATAAAATATGAAAGACTCGCCTTGAAATGCATAGAGGAAGGTGTATTTTAGCTCCAAAACTCAAATATTTGAACCGTTTCTTAATATTCGTCTATGTATCTCAGAATAAAATGGCAAAAGGAACAAAACCCATAAATCTCCCTTGAAATAGAGATTGAAGGACTAGGTTGAATTGGGAAGAAATCTTATAGCTAGGCTACGATAGTCCAATAACTTGAAACTGACCTCTCCAGAAAGCTACCAAAATGTAGGTTCCAAATTTGTAAATATTTCATTGATATCTTGCAAATCAACACATAAAAGATTGGTTTTTGGGTTGGGTTTTGATGAGGGATTTCCTTGTTCAATCCCTAGCTTAAGGAATTAACCATAATTTATAAATGTAAATGTAAATGATTGAAACACAGGGATTTTGTATGTAGATGTATTGCACATCTTTAACTAGGAATGTAAGGTATCTCCACTCTTTGGAACATATCTACTAGAATCCCATCATGGTGTCATGGATATAAAAGTACATCATTAAAGACAATAATGAATGCTTCAATGTAGATTGCCTCCCTTGATGGCTAACAATAAGCTATATCTTGAAGAGGAAATGCTCACAAACAATCCTTTAATGCTAGATAGAAATATCCTTGCTTGAATGATTGAGAATCTTGAATACTTGAACTCCTTGAATGAAAAAGGAAAAAATCTTCACTTGAGAGAAAAAGCTTGGATTACTTGAGTGTATGAATGAATGAGATATCAAAATGAAGTCTTCAAGTCTCCTTATATATGAGTTTTGGGTGTAAAAATAGTACAAGCCAAACAGAGAGTGCAAGAAAAAAAAAAAAAAACTCCTAAGGCCTTTTAGGCTCTAAGCCCTAAAACCTCCAATGACTAGGTCAACCTGAGTCAACCTAGTCTAGAATAGGTTGATCTAAGTCAACTTGGTCTTGGAGATTAGGTTCAATAAGCCATAGAGAAAAAGGATAGATACTAGGAAGAATAAGGTGAAAAGAAGAAGAAGAAGAGAGAAAAGGAGATTGAGCACTGCAATATCCATGGTCCAAAGAAGACATTATGAAGAGGGAGCTAAAAGGTCTTAAAAGGAAAGTGCATCCATTTTAAGATGATACATTTAGCCCCCCACTTTAGCAAGAGTATGAGTTTCCTCAAATTCATAGTAAATTAGATCAAGAAAAAGAGAAAATCTTGTATTGATTTATGAGGATAAGAACTCATCAAGCCCACAAGAGATTTGAGTCTTTATCGCATCTAGAATCATAATAAGAGAGATAAACACTACAAAAGGGTGAGTCACTTTCCCACTAAGGTTTGTGTGCCTTATGTTAATCTCAGATTGGTTTTGACAAGGCAATGACAAAAAACTTAGTCATTTCCTATCAATATTATAGTACAAGCCGAGTGATCAGAGCGAGCCAAGCAATTCGAGTGAGCCGAGTGATCAAAGCATGTTGAGAAAAAGTTTCCATACAATACAAGCCAAGTAATATACCTAGTTAGCAGTGAGCACCAATATGTGTCGAGAAGATAGTATATGTCGAGTCACTCATGAGTTGAGGAGTCTATACATGCTGAGTGACTCAGGTGTTGAGTAAATAGAGAATGTGGAGTTGTCTAGAAGCTGAGTTACAACATAATGAGCACAATGAATGCCAAGCATCAGAATCTTTGGATGCAGAGTAAAGAGATTTTGGAATAGTTGTTTGTAATGAAAAAAACTTTTATGTAAACCATTTTTGGGCTGACATAACTATTGTTTTAGAATTCTAAAAGATAATTATGGAGGTATATTGTGAATTCCTATGTAATACATGCAACCAATCAAATTAAGGGATGAATTAAGAAGAAAAATGGATCAACCACATCCATTAATTCTTACCTAACCTATTCCACCTATTTTTATTTAACAAGGAAAACCTAAAGAGTTTGGGGAGTGCACAAGGAGACAAATACTAAGTGAAGAGAGAGAATTCATGGTGGCTATTACATTGGGAGTTTTAGTTTCTGGAGTTGTAGTTTTAGTTTCATGGTGGCTATTACATTGTTATGAATTGAAGAATTAGTTAGAGAGAACAGAGGAAAGTAGAGATAGGATAGAGGAGACATATCTGATCAGAAGGATCAAGAATTTATCAACAAAGAGAAGATCTGACATCTAGCAATAGTGTGCTAACCAAAGGATCATGGTGCTAAATCATTTTAACAAGTGATATAGAGAAAATATCCTATCCAAGTAGTCCTAATAGGCTTGAATTCTTAATAGCCTTTTGTAAATCTCTTAACTGAGTGCTTTCTTTATTGAAATTTTAAATTCTCTAATAAGGTGAGACCTAACAGTTTCTGTAAGCCTTTTAGACCCCTCATAGGGTAGATCATAGTTTATGGTCAAACTCATTGCAACCAAAATTGGGTACAATTTACAGCTGCAGTAGTGAAGATTTGTAGGTGTTGTCTCCACCCTAGTTTTACCTTATCATTGGAGGATTTTTGGGTAACCAAATTTATTGTGTCATGTGTTATTTGTTTCATGCTATGAATGCAAATGCATAGTTAGCTATTTCAGTTTCTATGCTAAATTATGAGATGGATGTGTGGTGAATATTTTAAGGATAAAGTTTAAGTGTTGATTCATCCCCTCTCTCAGAGTTTACTTTCCCATTATTATTTCCAGCAATTGGTATAAGAGATTTCTTCTCTAGAAAGGAAAGTTTTACTACTTTGGAGGTAAGATCTTGAAGATTGAAGTCTAAAATTTGGGAAAGACTATTGAGAACTAGAAGATTGAAGTACAACTTACCCTACACCAACTCAAGCATGCAAATGATCAATTGCATCATTCATTGTAGAGAAGAAAGGAATTAGCCATTCAGAAAAATGATACTCAATACTAAGAAGAAGACACTACTAGATTGTTTGGGAATGGAAACTCAAGTGAATTTGATGTAGCAGTTGCAAATTTGATGGAGAAGTATAATGCCCTAACTAAAGAGGTTAGAAATCTCAAAATAGAACAAGAAGTCTAATCAATATTACTATGTGAGGTGACTAAACAAAAAAAGAAATTTAAGGAAGAAAAAGTCATGATTGAAGATGAAAAAAGGATATTGACTATTAGACTAGAAGAGAAGACATCAGATGTGCAAAAGCTTGCTAACATGCAACTGGATACAATGAATCAATTGATGATTGGACACCATGAAATGAATGGGAAGGAAATTGAGATCAAAACCTTGAAGTTACAAAATGATCAATTCAGAAATGAAAATAGAGAAAATAAGGAATTCATTGAAAGATTCAACAAACCAATTGAATCCATCAAATACTTTGAGAAACTAATGAAATCTCCAAGACCTAAGAATGGTACTTTTGGATTGGGATAATCCAATACTAAGGAATGAGAATTATTTAAAAGTGGTGAACAAAAGAATAAAAAATGTAAGAACTACAAAGCCACTTGTTATAATTGTGGAAAGCTAGGTCATACAACAAATGTCTGTAGGAGCAACAATGGAAATTAAAACCCTAAGCATAAATTCAAGGGTTATTTTTATAAGTGCAACAAGAAATGACATTAAGCACATGAATGTAATACAAAGATAATGAGCACTTAGAGATTTGAAGGATATTGCTACAATTGTTAGAAGTATGGACACAAAGCATATGAATGCAGATCCAAGACCAAGTGGACATTAAACAAGAAGACTTAGGTAAAACAAAATGGAAAATCCTATGATTGGGAGTATAAAACAAGGTACTAGAAAAGATATCAAGTGCTATTGCACTTAGATAGGTTGACTTAGCAACCAAAATGGAAAGTGTCAAGATAGTGTTAGAGAATATCTTCTCTTTGTACACCAAACTCTGCAATATGGAGAATTTCATAAAGGAGGCACTTAGTCATTTCTATTAGTATTACAGTACAAGGTGAGTGATTAGAGCAAGCCAAAAAATTAGTGTGAGTTGAGTGATCAAAGCATGCTAAGCATAAGTTACCAGATAATACATGTTGAGAAATATACCTAGTTAGTGCTGAGCACTGGTATGTGCTAAGTAGATAGTATGTGTCGAGTCACTAATGAGCTAAGGAGTCTATACATGTCGAGTGATTTAGGTGCCGAGTAAACAAAGAGTGCCAAGTTGTTCAAAAGTTGAGTTACAACATAATGAACATAGTGAATGCCAAGCATCAGAGTCTTTGGATGTTGAATAAACAATTTTTGACATAGTTTTTTGTAATGACACAAACTTCTATGTAAACCATTTTTGGGTAGACATATTGATTGTTTTATGATTCTAAAAGATAAGTATGGAGGTATATTGTGAATCCCTATGTAGTACATGCAACCAATCAAATTAAGGGATGAATTAAGAGGTAATTTGGATCAACCACAACCATTGATTCTTACCTAACCCATTCCATCTATGTTTATTTAACAAGGAAAAACCTAAAGAGTTTGAGGAGTCTGTAATGAGACAAATGCTAAGTGTAGAGAAATCATTTATGGCTATGATAGTGTTCTGAATTACAAAATTAGTTACAGAGAACATAGGAAAGTTGTGATAGGAAAGAGGAGACATATTTGATCAGAAGGATCAAGGTTTTATTAGCAAAGAGAAGATTTGACATCTAGCAACAATATGCTAACTGAAGGATCATGGTGTTGAATCATTTTAATAGGTGATACAGAGAAAATATTCTAACCAATTAGTCCTAATAGGCTCAAAGTCTTAATAGGATTTTGTAAATCTCTTAACCGAGTGCTTGCTTTATTGTAAGTTTGAATCCTCTTACAAGGTGATACCTATCAATATTTGTAAGCCTTCAATAGGCAAGACCCCTCATAGGGTAGATCATAATTTATGGTCAAACTCATTATAACCATAATTGGCTACACTTTATAGCTGCAATAGTGAAGATTTGTGGGTGTCATGCCCACCCCACTTTTACCTTCTCACTGGAGCATCTATGGGTAACCAAATTTATTGTGTCATGTGTTATTTGTTTCATGCTATGGATGTAAATGTATAGTTAGCTATTTTAGTTTCTATGATAAACTATAAGATGGATGTGTGGTGAATATTTTATGGTTAAAGTTTTGAAGAGTTGATTCACCCCCTCCCCTCTCTCAGGGTTTACTTTCCCATTGTTATTTCCAACACCCTAGTTTGAACCACACAAGAAAAATAAAAAAGGGGGGGCGGGGGGGGGGGGGGGGGTTGGGGTGGGGAAGGTCTTTGCAAAAACAAAGAGGATGACATTGAATGTTCTAGCAAGTGTGTGTGACATACTAGTCAACCCATCAAAGATGAACCAAATGGTCTAGCAAGTGTATGTGGCATGTTAGTCAGTCCATAAAAGGGTTCAATTTCAAGGGAAATCTATGTCCCAAAAAGAAGAATAAAAAAGTGGCCCAAGTATAAGGATGTGCGTGTCCTTAAGGGATCAAAATAGGACTAGGCTTCCTAGACTACTAGTAGTCAAAAGAAGGGTTCAAAAATAAGGATTAGGCCTCCCAAACTATCAATAGTTTACAGAGAGATCCAAAATAAGGTCAAGGCCCCAAGAACTATCAATAGTTCCCATAAACTAGAATGAAAAAGTGAGAGATGAGTAAACATAGAATAACAATGCATACATTTGGGTATACCTTATAAATCATACCAAGCACTAAAGGGTGAATTACTCCAAGTTATACACAAAATCCATATTTGTATTCCATAGAAAAAGGATGAATGGAGTGTATGCCCCCACGTTAATGTCAGAAATATAAGAGGAGTAATTGAGAGGTGGGGGGGGGGGGGGGGGGGTGAAATCAGTTACTGCTGAAATAAATCTAGATCCCTTGCATGTCAACTATAAAATTTAGACTGATAAAACAAATCACTGTTATTACTCAGTAAACACATAGAAAATGTTGTAACTCAGTAAATGCAGAGTGTGAATTACTTTAGTAAATATTAAAATGTTATCAGTAATTACTTGCAAGTATGAAAGAAATAACAAGAACACATGAGACACCATGATTTAATGTGCAAACCCAATTTGGGAAAAACCACCAATGTAACTAGTTACTATTTTTCACTCTTATGAAGTGAGCCCTATTAGGAGCCAACCCTATTAAAGGTTACAAAACACATTGACCCTATTAAAGGATTTAATCACCCTGTTAGGAGTGGCCTTGCAAAACATCTTGAAACAATTCAATGGAATTACCACCTTGTTAGAGGATTTACAAATGGCTATTAAACCAACTCTATTAAGAGATTTTAGATCACTACTACAATGGTTAGAGAGTAACAATGAAATCACCTAATTGTGATGCAATTGAATTTTTGATTACAGATCTCTATTCAAGTTCATACTTGATCCTTCCTAATCAAATAATACTTTTTTGCACCTCAAGGATATCTCCTTATCCTTCAAGTTCACTTCCTCTTCTTATCTCTTTCAACTTATTCAACTTGCATCTCACACACATCTTGAAATCACAACTTGAACTTTTACTTATACCTTTCAGATTGTCAAGTCAGCTCAAATACAAATTAGAATAACCAATATTCATCACCTTAGTCACCTAGAATCAATAGGTAAATTAATTGAGCTTTACATGCCAAAACAAGAAAATCCTTTGGTAGCTGACCCAGCTTGGTAGAAACTGATTTTGAAGTGATTTCCCATGTTAACGAAAAGAAGCTCAATTAATACTACAAACTTACAAAATTCCTTTGGTAACTAAGTGAACTTGGTTAACACTGACTCTATTCAACTTTCCCTTCATTAACTGAGTGAGCTCAATTAACATCTTTTTTGCTTAACTTCCTTCAACAACTGAGTGAGCTTGGTACAAACTACCTTTTGCACAGAGTAAACTTAGGAACGCTTGGTAGACTAAGAAAACTGACTTCATTGACCAAGTGAGCTTGGCATGCATTGACTATCAACTAATATGACATTTGTGTAACATCAAAGACAACACACAATTAATCAGTTGTATCCAACAATCTCCCCCTTTGGCATTGATGGCAACACAACATGTCATAGCACAATAAAATTTTGAGAAATTTTTTTCCCTCTTTCATTTTATGCAAAAACCTTTTTAAAGTGTTCTCCCTTTCTGAAGGAACTGCTTAACTTATCCCTCTACAAAATTTTAGAAATATATGATAATAAACTTCTCCCTCTTTGACAACACATGCCAAATACAATTCTGATTAGTATCAATGTACCTTGAGAACAAATTCATCTGCAATATGTCCTTGTCAATACTACATCAACTGATTGATCTTCAACTTGGTTCATGTTGATGCATCACTAAACTTTATTTAGTGAGTTTCAATTAGGGGAATGACCCCTAGCTTACCTCTTAGATACAAAAATACATCCTTAGGTAATGGCTTGGTGAATATATCTACAATTTGTTCTTTCCTATGCACATATTCCAATCTAATTTCTTTGTCCTCAACTAATTCTCTTACAAAGTGATATTTGATAGCAATGTGCTTTGTTTTGGAATGCATCACTAGATTCTTTGATATGTTGATAGCACTGGTGTTATCACAATACATCACTATTGGCTCTTTGATTTCAATCTTCATTCCATCCAACGACTGTTTGAACTAAACAATGTTAGAGAAATTCACTACTGTTGCTACATATTCTGCTTCTATTGTAGATTGAGATGTGCAATTTTGCTTCTTTCTTGTTGAAGATATCGGCCTTTTACCAAGAAAGAATGCTCCACCATTGGTACTCTTTCTATCATTAAGATTTACTACCCAATTAACATTAATAAATACTTTTGGGTCAAGGTTGCCTCCAAGTTTTTACCATAAGCCATAATCTTCAATGCCTTTTATATATCTCAATATTCTTTTTATTGTCATCATGTGGTTTTCTCTGGGTTTAGCTGAGAATCTTGCCACTATCCCAATTGCTAAGGCAATGTCAAGCCTTGTATGTACCGCATACTATAGTTTCCCAATCATTGATCTCTACTTCTTTGGAGTCATCATCTTTGGTAAGCTTAAGTCTAGTACACATGGGGGTTCCAACTGGTTTTGAGTCTTCCATTCCAAATTTCTTGAGTATCTCTTTGATATACTTAGATTGAGTGATACAGATACTAATTCTATTCTATTGTATTTGCAATCCAACAAAGAATTTTATTTCACCAAACATGGACATCTCAAATTCTTTATTCATTTTTTTTGAAAATGCTTTGCATAAGTCATCATTTCCTGTGAATAGAGTATCATCTGCAAATATTTCTACCAACACAATCTTCTTATCTAGTCCTTCCTTGATGTATAGGCTATTGTTATCATTTTTTCTTTGAAAACCAATCTATATCAAATCATTATGTAGTCTTTCATACTAGCTATATAGAGCTTTGTGTGATTTGTAGACCATGTCCCTTTTGTTTGGATCAACAAAACCTTCTGGCTATTCAATGTAGACCTCCTCATCAAGAATTCCATTTAAGAATGCAGATTTAACATCCATCTAATATACTTTGAATCCTTTGTGAGCTACACAAGCAAGTAAAGTCCTAACACCTTCTAATCTCACAATAGGGGAAAATTTTTCATTGTAATCAAAGCCTTCTTGAGAATAGCCTTTACATACCAACCTTGCTTTGTTTCATGACACTTTTCCATCTTCATTCAGGTTATTTTTGAATACCCATTTTGTACCAATTACATTTTTATCTTTGGGCCTAGGTAAAATAGTCCAAGTTTTATTCTTTTCTATCTGTTCTATTTCTTCATTCATAGTCTCAATCCAACTTTCATTTTCTAATGCATCTTTGACACTTCTAGGTTCAAATTTAGCAACTATGCATGTACCTTTTAGTTTGGTTCTTGTCATTGTTCTATTTGATTTGTTTCCAATAATCTGGTAAGGTGCATGATGCCTTCTGGCATATTTAGCCAATATATGTTTTTTGACTTTTGAATGAACTATACTATCTTCATTTTGAATTTCAACTTCTAGCTCGGGTCCTTCTATTTGTGACTCAAGTTCTTCAAACTTGATATGCACTAACTCGGTAGTCTCTGAATGTGACTCGGGTTCTTGTGACTCAATTCAAATTTCTTGCAACTCGGTAGTTGATGGAGATTTGAAGAGCTTGGGAGATGCAGTCTCCTTTTTGTTAGATGTGTTTGGCAATGTATCAGGTTCATAGTAGACAAATCTTCTATAATCTTCTAGTTCCTTTTTTCTTTGTTCTTTAGTATTTTCTATAAACCCATCAATTCTTACATGTGCACTTTCTATGATTTTGTGAGTGGACAAATTTAGATATTTGTATGCTTTATTTCTATAGGAATATCCTAGAAATATACCTTCATCACCTTTTACATAAAATTTTGCTTTTCTTGATTGTTTCAAGATATAACATTTGTTGCCAAATACTTTCAAGTAATTTACATTGGGTTTGTAGCCATACCATAGTTCATAGGGAGTATATTTTGAGTCCTTCAAATGAACTTGGTTCAAAGTATGAATTGCAGTGCTGATAGCTTCCTTCTAGTATTTGATAGCAACATTCTTCTCAATCATTACTATCTTTGCACAATCCAAGATGGATCTGTTTCTTCTTTCAGCTATTCCATTCTGCTCAGGAGTACTAGGTGTTGATACTTTTATTTTGATTCCTCTTTCAATGTAGAAATTGTTGAATTCATTTGAGATGAATTCACCTCCTCTATCTGATCTTAAACATTTCAATCTTTTTACAGTTTCTTTTTCTACTCTAGCTAGATACCATTTGAATTTCTCAAAAGCTTCTAATTTTTCTCTCAAATACGTAAAAGTTAGCATTCTAGAATAATCATCAACAAAAATAATGAAAAACTTCTGTCCATTATAAGTTTTTATTTTGAGGGGTTGATACAAATTAGTATGCACAATTTCCAAGACATCTTTTGACTGATAGTTTTTGCTTTTAAAACTAGTATTTCCCATTTTACCAATTTGGTAGTTTTTGCATATCCAACATCAGGTTTCTTCAAATTAGGAAGACCTCTTACTCTTCTGAGTCTATTGATCTTGACCATATTATCAAAGTTTACATGACATAGTCTTCTGTGCCATAACCAACTTTCTTCTACTTGAGCAATAAAACATGAACAATCACTAAGATCAAGATAAAATAGAATACCTTTTGTTTTCCTACCTGATCCAATCAGATTTCCTTGGTTATCCAATAGTCTTGCCTTGCCATTCTTGAATTCTACCTTGAATCCAATGTTGTTTAGCTGCGCCACACTAAACAAATTATGTTTTAGTCCTTCAACCCACTAGGCATTGTCACATACAAATTCATTGGTTAATAATACTCAATCTTTCCCTTTTATGCAACAAGGTTCATTATTTCCAAACCTTACACTACCTCCATCATAGTGTTCAAAATGTTCAAACTTAGTTTTGTCTCCAGTCATATGGTGAGAACATCCACTATCTATGATTCATGTGTCACTCTTGCTAATATGAGAGACAAGTGCCATCTTATCTCCTTTATCATCAGGTTCATCTTTTACATCAATATACACTATTTCATCTTCACTGTTACCAAAATCTTTAGCCATAATAAAATTTTTCTTACCTTTGTCTTTGTAGGATTTGTGACCTTTGAATTCCTTCTTACCTTTGTACTTGTGGGTTTTCTTCTCTTTCTTGCCTTCTTTGTTTGGGCACTTAGTAGCAATATGACCAATTTATTCAAAAGAAAAACATATTAGAGGGATTTTACCTTTTTACTTTCCTTTTCTCCTAGAATATTTCTTTGCAAGTAAAGCTTCAACAATTTCAAGATCATTTTCTGAGCTTTCTTCAATTTCTTCTTCACTTTCTGATTGATTGTCTTTTATTTTCTTGCCTTTTTCTTTGATTGAGAGTTTAAGTTCAAATACAAATTCAATATTCTTGGAAGCAGGAACATATTTGTCAAAGTTGTCTAGTGCAAAAGGTGTCAATCTTCCTACTAGGTCATCCAAAACTTGTGATTTGGATCACATCTCTTTTCTTGAACAACAGATACTCTAATTGCATATAGGAAGCAAATTTTTGAGTACTTTACTTACAATAGTTTCTTCTTTGATTTCTCCTCTAGATGCTTTGATTGCACTAACACTGGCCTTGATTCTTTCCACATATTTTGCAACATTTTCATCTTCTCTCATCCTCATTTGACAAAGTTATCTTCTAAGGCTTTCTGCTTTAGCTCTTCTTACATTGTCATCAACTCCATAGATTTCTTTCAGCTTGTTCCACATATCAAAAGCAGTTTTACAGTCTTTGACTTCATCAAATTTAGCATAACTGAGAGAAGATGCAATGTCAATCATGATGATGTTATGGTTCTTCTTCTTAGCAATATCATCAACTACTAATGTTCTAGTGCGACTTTATATTATTCATCAAGATATTTGCATCCTGAATCATTGATGGTAGCTAGATGAAGCCTCATAAGTCCTTGCCATGCTACAAAGTTATCTCTGTTCAACTTTGGAATCTCTCATTTGTAAGACATCTTGATCTTTAGCTCAGGTCCTTAAAAATTTCTCTGGAATCACCAAAAGATCTGATACCAATTATTGAAAATATAAGAGGAGTAACTAAGAGGGTGGGTGAATTAGTTACCACTAAAAGAAATCTAGATCCCTTGGATGTCCACTATAAAATTTAGACTAATAAAATAGATCACTACTATTTCTCAGTAAATGCACAGAAAATGTTGTAACTCGATAAATATAGAGTGTGAATTACTTTATTAGATCTTAAAATGTAATTAGTAATTACTTGCAAGCATGAAAGAAATAACAAGACACATGAGACACTAGGATTTAACGTGGAAACCCAATTTGGGAAAAATCACCAATGTAACTAGTTACTATTTTTCACTCCTATAAAGTGAGCCTTGTTAAGAGCCAACTCTGTTAAAGTTTACAAAACACACTATTAGGTGTGACCCTATTAAAGCATTTAATCACCCTATCAAGAGTGACCATGCAAAAGGTCTTGAAACAATTCAATGGAATTTCCACCTTATTAGAGGATTTACAAATGGATGTTAAAACAACTTTGTTAAGAGATTTTAGATCACTGCTACAATGGTTAGAGAGTGACAATGAAATGACTTGATTGTGATGCAACTGAATTGCTGATTATAGATCTTTGTTTAGGTTCATACTTTATCCTTCCTAATTGAATAATACTTTTCTACACCTCAAGAATATCTCCTTATCCTTCAAGTTCACTTCCTCTTCTTATCTCTTTCAACTTATTCAACTTGCATCTCACACATGTTTTTGAAATCATAACTTGACCTTTTACTTATACCTTCCAGATTGTCAAGTTGGCTCAAATACAAATTAGAATAATCAATATTCATCACCTCAGTCACCTAGAATCAATAGGTAAATTAATTGAGCTTTACATGCCAAAATAAGAAAATCATTTGGTAGCCAACCCAATTTGGTAGAAATTGATTCTAAAGCAATTTCCTATGTTAACCAATAGAAGCTTGGTTAACACTACAAACTTACAAAATTCCTTTGATAACCCAGTGAACTTAGTTAATACTAACTCTGTTTAACTTTCCCTTTGTTAATTGAGTGAGCTCGGTTAACACTCTTTTCTACTTAACTTCCATCAAATCCTGAGTGAGCTCAATAGAAATTTCCTTCTCCATAGAGTAAACTCAAGAATGCTCGATAGACTAGGAAAATTGACTTCACTGACCAAGTGAGCTTGGCATGCACTGACTATCAAATGATATGACATTTGTGTAATATCAAAGATAATACACAATTAATCAATTGTATCCAATAGTTAAAGCGATTGCAAACACCTTAATAAGAGAAATAGATTTAACAAAAGTGTACATGCATCCATCGAGTAATGTTTCCACTATGAAATGTCCCCAAGAAAAGAAACATATAAAGGGAAATGAAGATAAAAGAAAGAGCACAAAGGGATCTACTAACGTTGGGGTTAGTAAGATCATATAATAACATGTAATACTATATCTAGTATTAAAATATCATCATTCCCCAAAGGAGGTAAATAATGATACAATGGAGGAAAAGAAAAAAAGAGCAATGAAGAGGAGTCTTTTTGGGCCAATAACATGGAGATTAAAAAGAATCTGTGCTACCATATCATAAGAAACCAAGAAAACTATAAAGATCACTGGTGCAAATAATAGAACAAGTACAACATAACATGTAAAAACATATAGGAAAAATAGATACAAATAGAAGAATGTGTATGACATGGCAATTACTTGTCATCTTGATCTCAATGAAGCAACAAGGATTGTCTAAAGAAATAAAAAAGACAAAAAAAATAACAAAAGAAAAACATGAGAGGAAACACAACAGAAGAAAACAAAGACTACTATGATGAATGAAGTACACATCAATCTTTCTATGTACCCTCTCCATCTTAGTCCAAAATACTAGGATAAGGATGGCAAATTTTGAGAGAAACAACATCTATTATAGTAGGAATCACATCAAGTTCTAAGAAAGGAATTTAGGAGTCACTATGCTCATTATTAGGAGTGATTTTAACCTATGTAGAAAGCATGTTAGGAAAATAACTATCCAAATCAATTAATTATTCATCTCTACTAACATGTTCATCATCTAAATTATCTTCCATATCTAGATTAATTAAATCTAAAATATGAACATAATCATCATGTTTATCAACCTGTAATATGTTACCTTGTCTAGCTTCACCCAATGACTTGTGCATGGTTAAATCAAAGGAAGGTAAGGTTTGAGAAGAAGATGTAGGCTAAGAAGCAAGAGAATGAGCTTTATCCTTAGCTTTAGCTTGATGGTTCTTGCAATGTTGAAAAGCATGTTGATTACGAATAGTCTTACAAGATATAGTAGGAGGATTAGGATCAGCTACCAAAGGTTGTGAAGAAGGAACATCAACATGTTTAGGTATAGTAGCTAAGGGAATAGGTTCATAAGTAGAAAGAAAAGATGGAGTAGGCAAGACAAGAATGTGAACAACCATTAGGAAGACTAAGTTCTATGATCTTGGATACTTTATGATGTTCATAGTTTTTATGGAGATAATCAAGACAAGTATGTGGTTTTTTAGGATGACATAGCCAATAAAAGTCAATCTCAACACAATCTCTAGGATGCAATGGTTTATAAAGAGAATGATTAATAGTAATAATGTTTCCATCAAAAGGAAATTTAAGGCATTTATGAATATGAGAAACTATGAATTGCATGGAAGAAAGCCATGGAATACCAAGATTAACTTTAAATTGATTAGAAGTGGGAATAACAACAAAGTTAGTAAAACCAACTTTCCTTGATAAAGTAACAGTTAAAGTGACAGAACCTTGAGGATGATAAAGAAAACCATTATGAGTTTGAATCTACACATGTTGATGAGCCTCCAAAAGGCCATTATTTTGAGAACCTTTTATCTTGTTTTTAGATAACTATCTTGCAGAAACATTTTATGACTCTATGGTTTGAGCAAAGGGACTTATGTTTTTATGCATATATTATCTATATGTTACAAAATGAAGATTGAAGTATAGATAGTTTAGATATGCTATGTTTGCTTTAATCTATTGACTTCCATGGTATAATGAAGAAATATTACATGTTGATAAATGTTTCCTCATCCATGCTATGCTTGGGTAGATTCCTTCCTATAGCCATAGGATTTGCAAAGTGTGATAGTTTGGACATTATACCTTTTATAACATTGATGATGAAGTAAATATATATGTATGTGGAAGTTGTATGAATTCAATGTTTTGTAGGTACTTTTTGTGCATATTCAAAGTCAACATTTCAATTCTAAGTCAAAGTTGACTAGATTGATGAATCACCACAACAAGCAAATTATTGTATGATTTCTATTATGGTAGTGCATGGATATAGCTCCCTCAACTTGCTATATTATTGGAGGAGTTAAATGACAGTTAATGATATTTCTATTGTAAACTTTATGAATTTGTAATGATCCTCATTGATGGAATGATCATAGAAGTAGGAAGTTGTTGTAGTTTTCCTTTAAAATAACACCCACTATAGCTTTGAAAGATGTTTTTGCCAAGAGAAAGATAAAATAGATCAATTTTCATAGAAAAAATGTGTGATCTTGTTTTTAATCAGATGTAATCTCTTACTATGAATGAATAGAATGCAAAGTTCAAGTTTCCATCTTTTGTCTTGATTGTCTTTTTTGTTCACTCATCCAAGGGGGCCCACTTGGTGAGTGAACTACTTTGTTAGAATAGATTTCATTTCATTGTTTGTTTTTGTACAAGGTAGACTTCTACTATTGCTGTAGCCATTGATAAAAAAATCATTGAATTATTCCTATAGCATAGGTGGATAGATAGATCTACTATTTGCAACATTACTATAAGCTCTATGATAAGATGTCATTTCAGTTCCTAGCTTAACTCTCCTTCAACATTCCCTTCCTATTTTAGTTATAATGACTTGAAGAGGAATTAGAGCATATATTTTGCAACCACCCTCTCAAGCTTACGGTGTTAGGTTGACAAAATAAAATGAAGTTAGTATGTTATTCCTAGGAAAACACATGATTCTATCTAATCATGGAGTCAATGTGAAAGGATGTCCAATCCTATGTTATTGAGGTATTAAGCTGACCAATCATTTTTGGCACCATTACCAGGGAAGGTGTCAATCTTATTCAACCCTAAAGTCATTAGTTAGTTTAGATTTTGCATTATTTTGCATGCATAGAAGAAGAGACCTCCTTGGGAGATTTCTTCCCTGTAATACTTAGGAAGACATTTTTAATCTTGAACTTGAAGAACCTCACAACAAGAATGAAGAAGAACCTTTTGAAAATCTATTTGCTACTTCTCAAGAACAAATATCCTCATCCTCTAATCAATCCATTATTTTGAATGATCTATTTTCTCAACCAACATTTCCTTTTCCTATCCCTCCTTAGCAGGGTAATCAAAATTTGAAGAACATACCTACTGCTACACTTCCCAAGTTTTATGGCTTGATCACTAAAGACTCTAAAACCTTTCTCTTTGAGTTTGACATACTATATAGAAGTTATGACTATACAACTGATGCCTACAAACTAAAGTTGTTTCCTCCTACCCTCAAAGAAGTTGCTCTGAGATGGTTCATGGGGTTGGGTGCCAATGTTGTAGTAGATTGGCATGCAATGAGAAATTTGTTTCTCGAAAAGTATAAAGATTACTACAAGTGTCAAGATTTAAAAGGGGATGGCATTTTCAAAATGTCCCAAAAGAATGATGAAACCTTGGAACATTATGTTTCCTGATTCATGTTTAACCTATAGTGTAATACACAACATCAATTAAATGAGGAATCAAAGAAACATCTTTTTCTAAGAGGTGTAAATGATGGAAGCAATGAAACCATAGATCTTATGGTAGGAGGAGATATCACTCAAAAGACTCGAACTAATATATATAGTATATGCTTGAATTATTCCAAAGCTACTATAAAGAAAGATAGGGGACTTAGAGATCTACCACATAAGTCCAATGGTATTTTAGGAGTATCCAAGATGGAGTTATCCAATTTGCTATCATATTTCAAGAAAGACATCATTAATGATGTAGCTACTTATCTAGAAACCATGCAAGCCAAAAGAAAGAAAGATGAAGTTGATGCCATAGAAACCATGCAAGCCAGAAGAAAGAAAGATGAAGCTTATGCAATGTTGATTGAATACTATCCACGTTGTAGAGAAAGAAAAGGCACTATAGATGTGAGTCTATTATAAGTATAGAGACATAAACAATGCCAATTGAGTTCAAAGCCATTGATGAAAATGGAGAGGTACTTTATGTCACTCAAAGAAGGCCATGAGTTCAAAGACAAGGTATACCCCAAGATCTTCTTCAAAGTTATAATAATAATAATCAATGGATTTTTTTTAGAATACTAGTTTGAGTGGAAATAATAGTTGGTAACAACCTCAGCAAGGTTGGTAGCAACCTTAGTAGGGTTGGCAACTAACTCAAAATTGGAATACCCAATCTAGTCACCAAAACCTATTTCCATGACCTCAACAACAAGCTCTAATGCCTCCTCCTATAGCCACTAATACTCATCCCAAGAAAACCAACTACCAGTTCAACCTAATCCTAATCCAAACAATACTAAACAATAGGCTCAACAACAAAGCTATGCCATATCATTGAATGATATTCACTTAAGGTCAGACACCACTCTTCTTGCACCCCAAAAGCCTATAATAACTGAAGTAGAAGATCCTCCAACTGAGCATATAGATGATTCAAATCAATAGACCTCTCTTGTAGCCAAAGAACCTCCATTTCTGCATAGGTTGATAGAACAAAGTCAACCCATAGAGAATCACACAGTCATTGATTTGGTTAATTAGTTGAAGTAGATGACAATAAAAATACCATTGTTGGATGCTATTAAGGAAGTCCCTGCCTATACTAAAGCTATTACAAAAGCATGCAATAAGAAGCCATGAAGGAAGAAGAAAGATCCAAAGACCATTCATGTCCTAGGATAGTTGTCTAACTTAATGATGGAGAAAGTAATTGTACCTAAATACTCTGACCCTGAGATTCCTGTAGTTACAGTCACTGTTCATGAGATTCAAGTTCAAAATTCCTTGGTTGACCTAGGAGCATCTATTAATGTCATGAAAAAGAAGGTATTGTCTCAGCTACATATCACTAGCCTCAGAGAGATAGCCAACATAATTCAACTTGCTGATAGCTCTACTATTAAACCATATGGGATGATAGAAGCTGTTATAGTCACCTCAAATTCTTGGGAGTATCTAGTTGATTTTTTTGTTCTCTCCCCAAAGACTAATATGGGAGGATATCCTTTAATTTTACGAAGACCATAGTTGGTCACTATAGATGCTTACATAGCTTGCTGATCTAAAATGATGACAATATCCAATGGTATTCATACCAACAACCTAACTCTATACTCCCCTACTCAACCATTATTACTAGATGACCAAGTAATCTAGCTAGACTTGGGTGATGATGATCTAAAAGTGAATTCCATCCATCAATTGATGATGATAGGTAGATAATCATTTATAATTGCTCAAGAAGAAGATGAAACAATTTCATCTATTATTCTGAATGAATATGGAATAGAATCTCAAGTGTGTCCTCAAGCTAAATATATCTTAGAGACCATTTAACATCCTTGAATTCACCACATCATTCAAAAGCTTCATAGTTTCTCCACTAATTATTACCTCATGAGATGGATTTTCTCTTATTGCCAAATTATTCATGGTAGATAAGGTTATTAAGATGGAAGTTGGTCCAAGCAAATAATTGAATGTAAATAATGCCCTATCACCCTCTCAATAGAAGGTTATGTTGTAGTTACTGGAAGATAACCAAAGTGCATTTTCTTGTGATTAGGTGGACATGAAAGGATTAGACCCTATGCTCTGCAATCACAAGATTTAAACTAGCCTTGACTTCAAACATATTTGACAACCTTAGAGGAGAGTTAACCTTGTCTTAAAAGATATAGTTAACTATTAAGTGCTAGTTTTATATACCCTACCTATGATAGCCAATGGGTCTCACCCCTTGTTATATTATCAAATAAGGGAGGAAAATGGTGAGTTTTTAGATTATAGGGAGCTCAATTCAACCAATAAGAAGGACAATTTTCCCTTTCCATTTATAGACCAAGTCCTTGACAACCTAGCTAGCAAAAAGTATTTTTCTTTTTTGGATGGTTTTAGTGGTTACAATTAGATACAAATAGCCCTAAAAGATCAAGATAAAACAACTGTCACCTCCCCATGGAGAAAATTTTCCTACTCAGTCTTGCCTTTTGGCTTGTGCAATGTCCCATCCACATTTCAATTAGTTGCCATATTATCTTTTCAAATATTTTTGTTGACTGTATGGAGATCTACATGGATGATTTTACTATTTATGGTACTACTTTTGAAGAAGCAAAAGAAGATATAGAAAAAGTACTCAAAAGATGTCAAGACTATAACCTTACCTTAAATAGTGAGAAATATTTTATGATGATGGAGGAAGGGGTAGTGTTAGGCCCTTTCATTTCATCTAAGGGCATCGAAGTAGATTCAACAAAGATTGAAGTCATTAGTACTTTGCATATGCTAGAGAAGCAGAAGGATGTACACAATTTTTTGGGGCATGCTAGATATTATAGAAGATTTATTAAAAAATTTAGTCAACTTCCAAAACCTCTCTACAACTTTCTCAAAAAGGATTCTAAATTTTCTCAGGACTCTAACAGTGCAACATCCTTCTTGCAACTTAAGGTAGTTCTTACCACAATGCCTTTTTTAGAGGACTCAATTTGGGCTTGCCTTTTCACATTCATATAGATTCCTTGGACTATGCTATTGGTGTTGTGCTAGGAAACAATGTAGACTCAATTGAACATGCCATTTATTTCATTAGTAAGAATTTACAAGGTGTAGAATTTAATTGCATAGTCACTGAAAAGGAATTACTTGCAATCATCTATGCCCTCAATAAGTTCAGGCACTACATTACTGGATATGAAATATTTGTTCACAGGGACCATTCTACTATAAATTTTTTGGTGAGCAAGCCTAAAATCTTAGGAAGATTGGCTCATTGGTTGTTACTCATGCAAGAATTTGACATCACCATAGTTGATAAACCTAGTAAGGCCAATGTGGTAGCTAACTTTCTCTCTCGATTACATGTCCCTGATGATCTTGCAACCATTGATGATAGTTTTCTAGATGAGCAGATTTTTTTGTTGTCTAGAAAAGACTCATGGCATTCAAATATTGCTAACTACCTCACCACAAGTAAAATTCTAGTTCACTTCTTTTCCCAAGCAAGAAAGTTACTAGAAGAGAAGAGCCTTAATTATTCATGAATTGCTGGACTTATGTTCTATACTAGATCTGATCAAGTCATGTTTCAGTGTCTAAGAGAGGATGAAACATATGATATCTTAAATGAATGTCATGATGAGCCCTATGGAGGTCACTTTGTAGCCAAAAGAACAACCTTCAAAATCTTGACAATTGGGTATTATTGGCCAAGCTTGCACAATGATGTAGCCAGATATACAAAGAAATGTGACAATTTTCAATGAATGGGAAGACCCACTAAAAAAGATAAAATGCCCTTGTAGCCTCAAGTAGTTGTCACACCCTTTGACAAATGGGGGATTGAATTTGCAGGACCTATTGAACCTACTTCACAAGGAAAATCCTACATTCTAGTGTGCACTGACTATTCAACCAAATGGGAAGAGGCTAAACCCATGAAAAACCCAAGGGATATCAATGTGGCAAAGTTTTCATATGAATCCCTCTTTACACAGTTGTGCATTCCTAGGGAATTGACATGTGATCATGGGACTTAGTTTACATCAAATTTGATAACTTCTCTTATGAAGGAGTATACTATCAGGCATGGTAAATCATTACCTTATCATTCTAAGGCTAATGGTCAAGTAGAAGTTACTAATGGGGAGCTAGAATCCATTCTCACCAAGACTATAGCACTCCATAGGAAGGATTGGGCCACATGCCTTCTAAAGCTCCCTGGGCTTATAGAACCACCTAGAAGTCCACAACTAGTTTTATTCCCTTCAACCTTGTCTATGGTAAGTTAGTAGTAATTCTTGTAGAATTTGAATATAAAACATTGAGGACCACCTTGGAGCTTGGGATAGAACTCACTATTGCCCAACATGAGTGAATCTTGAGTTTAAATGGTCTTGATGAATGGAGGAAATCTGCATTGAAAAATACCGAACTCATTCAACACCAGAGAAAATAGTAGCATGACATGTTTATCAAATAGAAAATGTTTTCTGTAGGAGATTGGGCACTCCTTTATGACTCAAAGTACCAACATAATCTAGGGAAGTTCCAAACATGCTAGTTAGGACTGTATGAGATTGTTGCTATATTTCCAAATGGTCCAATTCAACTATCCACCATTGATCCTATTTGCTTCAAGTTACTTGTCAATTGGCATCATCTCAAGCTTTACAATAAACTAGTCAACCATGAAGAGTTCCTGCAACAATTCAACCACAATGAGGATATTTTTGTTCCTATAGGTCTCCTACCTTGACTCTTGATATTTATTGACTCCATTCAAGGCATTCATAATAAAAAATTCTTGAAAGTACTTTCTTCACATCCACTCAACTTCACCTTCTCCCTCCCATCTTACCATTCCATCACATCACTTTATCAATTATGATGATCTTTTCTAGAACATCTTTCCTGCACTAGTTGCTAGATACCTACCACATAACTTTGCATGCATTTTATTTTATTTTATTCATGCATTGTTAGGATTTGGTATTATTTATAATTATTC
Organism: Cupressus sempervirens; assembly: GCA_028749045.1. Taxonomy (NCBI): domain Eukaryota; kingdom Viridiplantae; phylum Streptophyta; class Pinopsida; order Cupressales; family Cupressaceae; genus Cupressus; species Cupressus sempervirens. The sequence goes on along the minus strand of CM053793.1, from coordinate 164,630,466 downwards.
ACCATTGCATATCTTGTCTTGGTGGGACCTTTTCATTTTCTTAGTTAGGGGGAGGGAAATATTCAATATTTTCTTTTAAATCAATTTCAAATCACATGTAAGTTGAAAAGTTCAGTGAGATGACTAGAAATAATTGCATGCTTAATGCCACATGTTGGTGACTCATCCTTTTGTAATCGTGTCATTCTAAAATTAAGGACATTAAAAGTAGTCACTTAAATTTTACTGATGATTTGCAATGTGTTCAAGTGATCGACTTGTACATAAGAAGAAATTATGAAATTTCATGCAAGAAGGATATTATGAGATATTGTGCATTAAACTCTGCAAGTACACACCATTCTTTTGAATTAACCAGTGCTAATACCATAATATTGCAAAATTTAATTCGCCAAGCTTTGAAACATCACAATTTTTTGCCATAATTTAGCTAGAATTAACCATGGGTGGAGGTCTATAGAGGAACAAGCCTATTGATCACTAAGTTCTTTTGGGTCAGTTATGAAATGTTTAGAAGAAGGGGATGGTTGGATTATTTTCTTAGTTTAAAAGGATTTGATGAAGATGTATTTCTTCAATTCATGATCACCTTAAAGGATGGCATTGCAGTAGTTAAAGGTCTAAGAATTGAGTTCATAGAGGAGGTGGAAGCCAAGGTTATTGGGTTGCCCCAAGAAGGCAAAAATTGGCAAAAAGAGTTTGACCTAAGGATAGCTAGGGCACAATTCAGTGTTCACCAAGACCCTCCACTAGACATTGATAATAAATAAGGTACTTCTAGATTATCCTTGCAAATGGAGTTGATTAAGCCAACAATGTTTATCATCCAATAATTTATGTGTAATGGACGTTACACATACCTGCATTCCCTACATTTCAAGATTTTGGCTCACCTATGGCATGAATGTAGATATGTAAACCTTCCAAATTTCTTGTTTAACATTGCTAAGAAGCAAGCTCCTTTAGTGCATTCAGGAAAGGATTAGTCTATCTCTCACCATTGCTTAATAAAATTAATCATAGAAAGTGAATTAAATAAGCAAGAAATTGGGTCATGGGAGGAGTTCTTATAGTTAAAAGAGGTAGAGATTAGGTTGGTCAGCCCTAGAGGCTAGGGTATTGGATGTAGGGAAAGAACATCCACTAGTTTCTTAAAGTTGTTCCTAGAGCTGAAAATGCTCCTAAAGCCTCTCCCTCTAGTTCTAGACTGACTAAGAAGAGGATTTACAAAGCTAAACCCTCCAATTCTAGTGAAAAAGGAAGCAAAAATGTAGACGTTGCTAGTGCCCCTAAGGTCCCATCATTTTCTATAAATATGTCTCTCATTGAGAAAGACAAAGGTAAAATTTTGGAACTTGAAGTACAAAGGTTAGAACAACAATTAGATGAGAAGAGTAACCTTAATGAAGCCATGCACTCTCAAGAGGAGGAAGATCTAAAAAAACCTACTGAAGCACTTATGGTGGAAATACCTATAATAAAGAAATGAAAGAATCCTCCATGCTTGTCAACACCACCCATGAGATGAAGTGCAAGATGCTTTGAGAGTAGCATTCCTGAAGTCTCTATTCCCATAGTTACCCTTGAGTTTTCTAAATGTGAAAAGCAGTCCTCTCCAAAGGATAATTTGCAGCAAAATGAACTTAGTGAAAAAGAATGCAATTTCTAGAATCCACAACTTGAAGTTGACTGTATTGTCAACTATGTGGTTATTGATAGTGATAAGGAGTCTGGTCAGTTTGAAATATCTAAGGAGTTTGAGGAAAACCCTAATATGTAAGATATTGGTGAAAATTTTCCAGAGTTCCTTTCAAGGGATTATCTAGAATTTAGGCTTGAATTTGTTAAGTAATAGAAAAACTAGATCAAGAAGAGTTAGACACATTAGCTATAGAAACCACTAAATCTAGTAGGGAAGAAAATGTGGTGACAATAGTTGTCATAAGAAAAGGAGAATGCTCCACATCATAGAGTGTAAAAAAACTACCCATTTAGCACCTAAATGGATAAACCTCTTTAATCAAGAGCCATTGCCACCACCCAATCTATCTACACCTTTGTTTGTAGGAATTAATTTGTTTCAATAGTTGTTATGGGAGAGAGCTTAATATAAATTGGAGAAAGAAAAATTAAAACATGTTATTAATGACCAGAGTTACCAATTGAAATAGAGTTCAGATTAGAATGAAGTCTTGAAGAGAAGAATTGAGCAGATCATAGGATTGATTCCTAAATTAATGGAATGTAGGTCGCGCTCACTAGTATATGCCTTATTTCTTAAAGAAACAATTGAAAATTATAAATTGACTAGAATTGTATAAGGTCTTAATCCCTCTATCTCTACCCCACATGAGTTTTATAATGCATTTTGATCTATTCCCATAGCTTTAAAAAATTTAGTATGTGAATTGTATCTTCATAATTTGGTAGTACCTAATGACATAGAGTGGAACCCAATCTTGTATGTAGGGGATGTGTAGTTAAGAGTATGGATACAAAATCAAATAAGTAGAGAATATCAAGTTGCACCTTACAGGGAGAGTGAAATGACAACACCATTGTTCATGAGACTGAAAGTTCAACATTCTAGATGGACATATCTGGATTCTATTTCTATTTTGGGCAATCCTATAGGACTTGTTAAGGTGTGTTCAGTCAAAGAATGGGCCTTTATAGACTAGGAACAACACTCATCTCAAGATGTTGAGACAAAAATTATTTCCTCAAGGCAATGATGGATTAGAATGCCACATGATCTAAAAGTAAGAAAATCCCACTCTCTGCAAAACTTGACTCTTGCTACAATCAAGATTCCTTGGTATATTGACTTGGGGAGAAATCAGTGCAAACATTGCTTGCCATTAAGATATTAACCCCTAGCTTTCTTGCAACCACTACTAGTAGAAAATGATAATGCAAAAGATCAATGAAATGACTACTAAAGTTTGGCACTGGAAGAGGCCCAAGAGAAAATATGGTTACTTTGATTATGTGAAGAATGAGCCAAGAGAAAGGACACCTAGTGACTAGAGAGTGCGGGCCCAGATCAGGAATTTCATGATTGCTAGAGACCAACAATAGATTAGTTAGGGGGAATGATGAGCCTCTTAAAGACCATTATTTTGACAACCTTTTATCTTGTTTTTAGACAATTATCTTGTAGAAACATATTCTAACTCTATGGTTTAAGAAAAGGAATTTTTTTAAATAAATATATTATCTATATGTTAAGACATGAAGATTGAAGTATAGATAGTTCATATATGCTATATTTGCTTGAATCTATGGAATTATATGGTATAACAAAGAAATATTACATGCTCATAAATGTTTCCTCATCCATGCTATGTTTGGGTGGATTCCTTTCTATAGCCATAGGATTTACAAAGAGTGCTAGTTTGGACATTATAACTTTTATAACATTGATGATGAAATAAATATATATGCATGCATGTGGAAGTATTATGCATTCAATGTTTTGTTGGTACTTGCTGCACATATTCAAAGTCAACATTTCAATGCTAAGTCAAAGCTGACTAGATTGATTAATCACTACAACAAGTAGATTATTGTGTGATTTCTATTGTGGCAACGCACGAATATAGCTCCCTCAATCTACTATATTCTTGGAGGAGTTAAATCATAGTTAATGATATTTCTATTGTAAACTTTATGAATCTATAATTGATCCTCATTGATGGAATGATCATAATAGTAGGATGTTGTTGTAGTTTTCCTTTAAAATAATGCCTACTATAGCTTTGAAAGAAGTTTTTTCTAGGAGAAAGATAGAATAGATCAATTTTCATAACAATAGTGTGTGATCTTGTTTTAAATTAGATGTAATCTCTTACTATGAATGAATAGAATACAAAGTTCAAGTTTCCATCTTTTTTCTTGATTATCTTTCCTATTTACTCATCCAAGGGGGCCGACGTGGTGAGTGAACTACTTTGTTATAATAGATTTCATTTCCTTGTTTGTTTATTTTCAAGGTAGACTTTTGCTATTCTTGCAACCATTGATAATAGAATCATTGAACTATTCCTATAGCATTGGTGCATATATAGGTTTACTCTTTGTAGCATTAATCTAAGCTCTAATATAAGATTTCATTTTAGATAGTATCTTAAGTCTCCTTCAACATTCCCTTCCTATTTTGGTTGTAATGACTTAAAGAGGAATCAAAGCATATACTTTGCAGCCACCCTCTCAATCTTATGCTATCAGGTTGACAAAATAAAAATGAAGTTAGTATGTTATTCTTAGGAAAACACACAATTTTTTATAATCATGGAGTCAATGTGAAAGGATGTCCAATCCTATGTTACTGAGGTATTAAGCTGACCAGCCACAGGTGTAGTATCATAAGTATCTATATTTGACCCTTTGTTAAAAAGATTTTCTTTGGTGATAACACTCAAACTAGAGGAATGATCAATGAAAGTACCACAAGAAGGAATATGAGTAGTTCTTGTAGTGATGTAAAGAGGACCATTAGGTGCCTTAAACATATCAAATTGACTAAAGGTAATAATACATTCCTATTTAGGTTTGGGTGGAGAAGAAATTGAAGGTTGAGGTGCTAACTCAATATGATTAACCACATGATTCACTTCTTGTATCCTCTCATCATAATTAATATGGTGATAAAATGTAGAAGGTTGATTCATAACATTCATTGAGTGGGAAGGTAAAGGATTAGTGTAAATTTGCAAATTTTGATTATGTTTCACAATAGATTTATTTGAGTTATTAACTTGAGCATCAATAGATATAGCCTTATAATTAATAAGATCATGAATAGAATTCTTCAAACCATAATTTTTTTGAGTATCATGACCTAGTTGACAATGATATTGACATTAAGATTTTGAATCAAAAGACTTAGGCAATGGTTTAATAGGATCAATAGGATGAATAGGAGAAATATTGAGAATGTGAGCATGAATCAACTTAGTCATCACCTTAGACAAATGCCTAGATAATGGAGTATGCTGACAGTTAGAATGAAATACAAAGGAAAAAGTAGTCGTGCCTCTAGATGTTATAGCAACTTGATCATCAATTGTATTTGTAGACTTGATTTTGATAAAATTAATAGGTTTAGAAAGCTCGTTTGAATTTTCAATGGGATCATTTTTGTCTCTAGAAACATGAGCCATTGGAGTAGGGCTCTCAAGTTGACTCACTTGTAATTGGTAATGGTGAAGCACTGCACATAGATTTGAAAAGGAGGTATACTTAGTAAGGAGAATCTTATCCCTAGTGTCTTTTTGTAAATTAGAAATAAAGATACATTGAATGTCATGACCAAAAACATGATAAGAAATCTGAGCATATAAATATTTAAACCTACCAGTAAATTTAGTTACTTTCTCTTTAACATTCTACTTATAATGCATTAAATCCATTAACAAAATTTGTGGACCAATATTATTCAAAAATAATTGAATGAAAGAATTATCAAGAGTTTGAAAAGAATCTATAAAATAAGGAGATAGAGAGAAATACCATTGCAAGGCTCTATTCCTAAAATTAAATGGGAACAACTTAGCCATAAGCCTATAGTCATGAGAAAAATCACTACATATTGTCTAGAAATTTTTAACATGAATTACGAGATCTCCCTTACCATTATAAGTCTCAAGAGAAGGTGCCTCAACTATGTTGTGGGATATCAACAAAAAGGATGTCTAAGGAAAGGGGATTAGAAATATCACATGTAGGAATATTATACTTAGATTGAGTTAATTGAGCAAGTAATTGTTGTAAAGCAATTGTGGTTTGAACCAATGTACTAATGGTAGGATCAAAAGAAATGGTAGTAGGCATAAGTATGCTAGATAGATTAGGAAAGTTATAAGAAGTAGAAGGGATATGTAAGGATGTCGATTGAGGATGAGAAGGAATAGGTAAGGGATTTAAACAAGTAAAAGAAACCACATTATACAAAGTTAACAAGGAAGGAATGGAAGTAGGAGGAACACTCATGGGAAGTGAAAGGCTAAGAAGGCCAACACTTAAAGGAGTGGACATTTCTATAGAAGTAGTCATAAGAGGTAGAGCATATGTAGGTATCCTAGAAAGAGTGGTAGAAATTGGGATGGAAGGTTCAACTATTTTGGAAGGAAGAGGATATCCTAACTCTTGATCATATTCCATCAAAGACTTAGCATGAGTATTAATAAGGTGAGATATACCACGTAATATAGAAAGTTTACTATCATCATTGTTAACAAGCTTCTTAAGAGCTTCAATAACAACAACACTATCAAGATTCAGATTTTCTTGAGTGAAGTTGTGATTGTCATTATAAGTCCTAGGAATAAAAGAGGAATCATGACCAAAGGAGTCATTGAGTCTATGACTTTGCCTAATGAGAATGCTATAGGTTGGACTTCGTGTAATTAATGTCATAAAAAAAAGACCATAAAAGGAAACTCTAATGAGATCTAACCATGAAAATTCAATAAATAGAGATCAAACCATACACAAGATAGCCAAATCTATGAGAAAGATAAAGGGGCTTACCAAAAGAAAGGTAAACAAACAAAGATGAGAGATTTCCAAAAGAGGAATATCTATCTCCAAGAAAATGGTAAGAAGAACGAGATCACCAAAAGAAGATGAGTTTATTCAAAAGAAGAGAGAGATAAAGAGATCTAACTCCAAAATAAAAAAAAGAGGAGACTCATTGAGTTCACTAAAATAAGGTAAGAATCCAAAAAAAAGAAAAAAAAAAGGAGTGATCTAATGCCACAAGAAAAAGAGTTGTTAGAGTGATGTTCACCAAAATGTTTAGGTGAAGCCAATACCAAATAAGGGAGATAAAGGGATCTAACTCCAAAATAAAAAAGAGTGGAGTCATTGGGGTCACCAAAATGTTTAGGGGATAAAGTGATGCACTTTAATAGGACTGTAGATCTCCCTATTTTAGGGCCACTAAGCCATTCAAATATGTATGTGAGGGATATATGAAGATTTCCAAATATGATTCCACTTATCATCCAAATTAGATTAGCTAGCACCCAAAGGAAGAAGGGTGCTAATTATAAATGCAATACAATGAAATATACTTCTTCACCCTTGATAGGATAATATGAATGTGAAATTGAACCAATTGCTTAATTAATGTAACTCTAGGTGCTATGTAAACACAATTAGCCTAATTAAGATATAATTGTAGGGGAAAGATAGGAAAGAAAATAAAATATGAAAGAATCACCTTGAAATGCATAGAGGAAGATGTATTTTAGGTCCAAAACTCACATATCTAAATCATTTTTGAATATCCATCCACAGATCTCAAAATAAAATAAGGAAAGGATTAGAACCCAAAAATATGACCAAAAATAGAGACTAAAGGACTAGGTCAACTTGGGAAGATTTCCTACAACCTAGTTGACATAGTCTGGTGACATGAAATTGACTTCTCCATAAATGTCCCAAAAAGTAGGTTCTAGATCCATATACCTTTCATTGATATCCTACAGATCAACACACAAGAAAGGGTTTCAAGGTTATGTTTTGATTAGGGATTTCCTTGGTCAAGCCCTAGGTTAAGTAATTAACTATAATTGAGAAACATAAATGTAAATGACAAAAAGACAAGATAAATTTTAGGATTCACCTTGCTTGAAACCATGGTTTTTAAGGATTTGGTATTTAGATGTATTGTAGATCTTGAACTAGGAATGTAAGATATCTCCACTCTTTGCAATGGATCTACCATAATTCCATCATGGTGCCATGGATATAAAAGTGCATCAATGGAGAAGATGATAACTACTTCAATATAGATTATCTCCCTTAATGGCCAATAATAAGCTAGATCTTGAAGATGAAATGCTCACAAAGGATCCTTCAATGCTAGATAGAAGTCTCCTTGTTTGAATTCTTGAAAATCTTGAATACTTGAAATCCTTGAACACAAAAGTTTAGAGAAAGAGGTTGGATTAGTTGATTGCATGAATGAATGAGATATCAAAATTAAGCATCTAAGTCTCCTTATATATGAGCTTTTAGGAGAGAAAATAGTACAAGCCAATGGGAAAACAAATTAAACCCTTGAGGCCTTTCAGGCCTTGAGCCCTTAAATCTTTAGGGACTAGGTTGGCCTAGGTTGACCTAGTCTAGAATAAATACCTAAGTTGACATGGTCCTGTAGATTAGGTCTGGGAAGACACATGGAGAAGGGGGAGATATTAGGAGGAATAAGGTGGAAAGAGGAAAAAGAGGATAGAAAAGGAGATTGAGCATAGACATATCCATGGTTTGAAGAAGGCATTATGAAAAGGAAGAAAAAAGGTCTTAAAAGGAACTTAGTGCATCCATTTTAAGATGATATAGTTGGTGCACCTCAAGTGTATATATAAATTTATATATTTTTTCTTCTAATTACATTTCCTTAGCCATCTTGACTATCATGGTATCATTTTCAACCAGCTCCAATTGATGAGCTAGTTCAAGAGAGGGAAACTCAAGTGAAATAGGAAGCCTTTCTTCCCTTCCATATAGTAGCATGAAAGGTGATTTTCCAATTTATCTCTTGTGTGTAATCCTATTAGCCCAAAGGTTTGTCCTCAACTTGACAAGCCTAAACCTTTATTTATCTTCGATTATCCTTTTTGTTATTCTGATGATATTTTTGTTGGATGACTTGGCTAGGCCATTCACTTGGGGATAATAATTTTAAGAAGTAATCATATATATTCCATGATCAACTTTCTAGGAGCTAATAGGATTTCAAACAAAAGATTTAGCATTATCTAATATGATAGTTGAAGGAACACCAAACCTGGTTACAAACCCATCAAGGAATTCAACCACTCAATTCTATGTAGCATCTCTTAAAGCTATTTCCTATATCCATCTTGTGAAGTAATATATGGCTACCAAGATCCATTTTTGAAAAGAACTAGATGGTAGGTTAATTAGACCAATGAAATCCAAACCCTGTTGGGCAAGGGGTAATGTGATAGAATATGATGAAGATGAAGGGTAGCTAATCTTTGCTTTCTTAAGAACATGACCCATTTTTCATATTTCTTCACCCACTTATGAGAATCACTGAACAAGGTTGGCTAATAATAGCTTGTCCTTATTATGTTCATTTTTTTAATATTAGTTGAGAAATGGCCACCAATACAACCATCATGATATTATTCTAACTACCCTCTCACTTGATTTGTATTGATACATCTTAAGATGAATTTGTTGTCAATCTCATTCAAATTTTGACAAGGTAGTGACAAAACACTTAGTCATGATCTAGCAAAGAATAGTGCAAGCCAAGAACATGATATGTGCCAAGCATAAGCCTCCAAAAAATACATACTAGGCAATATGATAGTTAGTACTGATCATTAGTAGGTGTCAAGAAGTAAGTGTGTGCTGAGTCGCTAAAGTGCTGAGCAAACAAAAGGTGCTGAGTAAATAGTGTGTGCCGAGTGATTTAGGTGCTAAGCAAGAGTAAGTGACGAGCTATTTAGAAGCTGAGTATCAACATAAAGAGAATAGTGAAGGTTGAGTATCAAATTCTATTTATGCCAAGTTACTAGTCTTTGAATAGATTTTTTTATGGCACAAAATTCTATGTAAATCATTTTTGGCTGACATGAACAAGAAGTTTTGATATTAAGAGATAAGGATCAAGTCATATTACACATCTATATGTAGTACATGCAACCAATCAGATTAAGGGAAGCATTAGGCAATAATAAGGATCAACCTAAGCCATTGATTATGACCTAGCCCATCTCCACTATGCCTATTTAAGGAAGTAAACCTTAAGGGTGAGTATCCAAGTGTGAAGATAAGTATCATATGTGCAAGGAGAGGAATGCTAAGAGTATAGATAGAATTTCATGGTGGAAATGATGGCCAAGTTATGGAACTACAATGCATAATCAATTTAAGAATAATAGAGATAAGAATTGAAAGGATAGGAAAGATAGATCTAATTAGGAGGATTAATAGATAACTAACAAAGAGGATATTTGACATCAAGCAACAAAGTGCTAACCAAAGGATCATGTGCTAAACCATTTTGATAGGTGATTCAGAGTAAATATCTTAATAGTGTATTCCTAACAGGCTTTTGTAAATATCCTAACATAGTGCTTACTTAATTGTGAGTTTGAAATCCTTTAGTCAAGGTGAGACCTAATAGTCTCATAAGCCTTTAACAGGGTAGATCATAGTTTATGATAACAAAATTGTAGCCATAATTGGCCACACTTTACAACTACAGTAGTGAAGATTTGTGGGTGTCATCCCTACCCCAAATATTGGCTTCTCTTTAGAGGGTTTTTGGGTAACCAAAATCTTATGTGTTATGTGTTGATTTACATTATTCTTGGATGTGATGCATCATTACTTATTTCAATTTCTATGTTAAGTTATGAGATGGATGTATGGTGTATTAGTTTTATGCCAAAAGTTTTAAGTGCTAGTTAACCCCCCTTCTAGGAACTTACTTTATTATTTATATTTCCAACAATTGGTATTAGAGCTTTGTTTTCTAGAAAGGAAAGTTTGACAACTTTGGAGGTAAGGTCTTGAAGATAGAAGTCTAGAAATTGGTAAAGACTATTAAGAACCAAAATATTGAAATACAGTTTTCCCTATATCAACTCAAGGAGGCAAGAGATAAAATACAAAATTCATTTAAGAGAAGAAAGGAATTGGCCATTCAACAAAATGACACTCAGTATCAATAAGAATACACTATTAGATTATTCAAGGATAGGAACTTAGATGAATTTTATGTGGAAATTAGGGATCGGATGGAAAAGAATGGAGCCCTAAATGAAGAATGGTTAGGAATGTGATAATAGAATAAGAAACTCAATCAATATTGTTGCATGAGATAATTGAACTAAAAAATAAATCTAAATAAGATAGAGCCATGATTAAAGAAGACAAAATACTATTAGATAATAGACTTGAGGAGAAGACATTAGATGTGCAAAGGTTGTCAACCATTCAACTGGATTTAATGAATCAACTAATGTTTGCAAATAAAGAAATTGAGTTTACAACTTTGGAATCAAAAAATAAGATACTCCAAATGAAATGAAGATAGAGAAAGAAAAGCTTAACAAGCCTAGTGAAGCCATAAAATATTTTTAAAAACTGATGGAAGCACCAAGGTCAAACAATGATACTGCTAGTTTGGGATATTCCACTACTAAGAAAGGAGAATCATCTAAGAGGTGAATAAAGGAAAAACAAGGGAAAGAACATTAAACTCACTTGTCATCACTATAGAAAATTGGGTCACACAACAAATGTCCATAGGAGCAACACTAGAAATCAAAACCCTAAGTAGAAATTCAAGGGACATTGCATAATTGCAAGAAGCAATGACATCAAGCACTTGAATGCAGGAAAAAGACCACCAAAACTCAAAGATTTGAAGGATATTGTTACATTTTTCATAAGTATAGACACAAGGAATATGAATGCAAATCCAAACCCAAGTGGACATCAAACAAGCAAAAAAAGGTACATCACAATGCAAATTCTTATAATTGGGATTGCAACACAAGGCATAGTTGTCACTATTGCCAAGAATATGGTCATATACTACAAAATTACATTAGGACACACTTTAGAGGTCATTACAGTAGATGGTTGAATGAGATTGTATGCTTTAGTTGTCTTAAGACTGGCCATGTAAGTAGAAATTATCCAACTTGGTCACTTGCACTGAGTAGTGAATTCAACAATGGAAAATAAAAGGTAGATGCCAAGAAGGTAAGAAATTAGGTGAGAAAGACATGGAAAAAGAATGAAGATTACAAAAAATCAAGTCTAGATGAGGTCACTTTATCAACTAGCATATGAAAGGATATATTTTTCATCAGTTACAAGCATTCAAGTAATGAAAAGGATTTATCAACATATATCAAGATACAATGAAGAGATTAGGAAAAAGAGACAATCTATCATTATGTTGTTTTCTATTTTGTTTTTGAGTACTTGAAGTATTGTAGTAAGTGCTGAGTAATGTGGTATTGTAGTGACTGCTAAGCTAGCTATGATAGCCGAGCATATTGAAAAATTCTATAGCAACTGAGACTACATCTGTGTATGCACTAAACATAATTTCAAGATTTTGAAGGCAATATACTCAATTTTTTGAGTCATTTTCATTTACTAGAAGATTGAGAAGCATGAATGAAATTTGAGAGAGAGATTATAGTGATTGCATACTAGATTCAACTACTACATGACATTTTAAATTGATTTGAAAGGTATTTCACTTGTGCTGAGTTATACTATTTTGCATTTTGCAAACCCTAGCAAATGAAAATATCAAAGAGCTCATTAGTGGGAGTTAGAAAGGAAGGTAAAGAAGTTACCAATGTGCAATTGATTGGTAATGATGTTCGTCAACCACCATTTTGAGCAATTCTTGAGATTGTATACAAGGGTGTTCCGTCTGGTACATTGTTGACTATTTTGCCCAAGGTTTTAATGATCTAGGATATAAGATTTTTCTATACATGCAAAGTTGGTGAGGTTGAAGATTTATAAATTAGACAAAGCCTACTAGAGGTTGTGCAAAAATAGAGTCTTGAAGGAAGAAAACAAAGTTGTAGAGCAAAAAGGGTTAATCTATGCCCTAGATTTTCCCTAAGTTTTCAAAATAGTTTGAATAAAGATTGTTTTGAGTCGAATACATTGCAATTAGATATGGTTAGAAAATGGACCTATCCAAACATCTAGGAGGATCATTCATAGAGTGATAGGGTATCCTACCCTAAAGAGGCTAAAGACATTGAAGAGTGATACAAAATAAGTGATTAAGAAGAACATTGGAGCCATATGGAAAAAGAAGGGAATGTAAATTGATAGAATTGGAGACCCTATTATTGCATTTGTAGTGAAAGTGATTGCACACAAATTATACCAATGAAGCTAACTCAATAGTGTGTCATGCATTGCCATTGACCTAGGTTAAAAAATTGTCAAGAGAGATCTTACCGATGACCTAGCTGAGCTACAACTTCAACAATTGTTAGAAAACCTAGAAGTTATCAGAAAGGCAAAGAGTTCTTCATGTAATTTTGGCTTACTTATTCTTTTCATATACTTCTATGTACAAAACACATTTCCTACATTTTGCAAGGTTGCATGAAACACTAGTCAGTCTACTACCCAAAAAATAGGTGAATTCATTGAGAAATTAGGAAATTTTTTTGATTAAGTAATGACTAGTTATTTTGAAAATTTCAAGAAAAAAATGAAGCAAAGATCGAGAATTCCTATGTCTCTAGTGGAGAAACATTATAATGATATCTATTTCCTAGTAGATACTGATTACACATATGTACATGTAGCTATTCCGAGGGTCAGATACTTGAGAACATTATCATATGAGATAAATGTTGGTGAGGCTTCAACAACCATCACTGCACTATTGAAAGTAGAGATTGACAAGGATGCTACATCCTTTAGAATTATGAAGAAGCTAACTCAAGGATAACAATAAACTTACAAATTGCTATAGTTATCAGAAAGAGGAATAAAATGGTGAATAAATTAAAAGAAGAGTTTAGTGAAGGAGAGGAAGAATAAGAAGAAGAAGAAGCATAAGATGAAGATGGTCAAGGACCTTTACAACTAACACAAGGAAAAGGAGTAGATTAAGCTTTTAAGGATGAAGAGGAAGCCATGCAAGAACCAAAGAAAATCAAAAGAAGAGGAAGGCTCAATAGAAGAAAGTAAAAAAACTAAATAAAGTAGCAAAGAAGGAACAATAGAAGCCAATTGCACCTTTGACAAGGTCAAGCATAAGGGCTGCCACTGCACAAGCCAAGGAAGCTCAATTAGAAAAAGGTAAAAAGAAGGATGATACAATAGAGTTGAGCATGCCTACTAAGAGATTAAATAGGAAGTACATCCCTCAAGAGGAATTAGATGATGAAAGCATTTAATTTGATGACAATATTCAATTCAAAGTGGTAAGCCACAATGCTTGAGTTGAGAAAAAATGGAAGTTCAGTTTGGATACTAAAAAGAAAATTAGAGAGGCTACTTTAGCTTGAGTTATGCTTGAACTTGATAAGAGAATGATCACAAAGGTCGTAGAAAAATAGGAGAGATTTTCTCCCAAATACCAAGCATTTAATTTTTTGAGGAATAAAGTAGAAGAGGTGGTAACCCAGAGTAAGCTACTGTAGAAATCAATTTATGGGTTGACCAAAAAGATAGTGGAAACTATGGTAGAGAAGGATGAAATAGCCAAGGAAGATAAAATGGAAGAAAATGACGATACTGTTGAAGAAGATGCACAAGATTCACAAGATGTTAATGTGTCAAGCATCGATCCTCCACATGGAGAGAAAGAGAGTCAAAAAGAATAAGTGACTATTGAGGATATACCTAATAAATCTACAAAGAATGTAAATCCATTGAGTGAGGAAGATATAAAGAATTTGTAACAAGAATCCACCAATGCAATCATGCCATGCTCAAATTCTATACTGCTAAGGATTGATGAATCTCAAAAGGCTGAGATTGCTTCCACTAAGGAATGCCAACAAGATGCATCTACTGTTCCCTCATATGTTGTAGAAGTTAAGGAGAAGAAATCACATTAACAAACAATAGATCAAAGTGTAACCCTAGAACAAAAAGGTGAACTTAACGAAGCATCATCTTTAGTACAAAATTTTTTCATTGAGATGGAAGAGAAAAAGGAAAAAACACTAGCTACATCATTGCCAAGTCTACATAGTCTAGGCTTGCGAACACCTCTCATAGTTCACAAAGAGGGTCATGAAGAGAAAGAGGATAAGGAAAATAATCCTACACATACCTCCCCAAAACATACTATAGATCAGAAGGAGGTTGAAAAAAAGGAAGAGGATAAGATGATTACTGAGACATGGGAATAGGTAGCCATACATATACTGGTCACTTGACCAATCATTGCACCTCCTCCTAGCAGCCAGACTATTCAAAGGCTGAGTACTCAAGCTACAGCATTGCATATATGAAGGCTAAGTACAAGTACACCTAAGAGTGCTAATACTACATCATTTGAGGATGTAAGCTTAGGTGAAGTGATTTTCCTACCCCAATTTGATCCAACAACAATCACACTTGAAGAAATGACTATTCTTCAAAAGGCTATATAGAGGAAATCAAGGGAAGAAATCTTGAGAAGGGAGCATAAGCAAAAATAGCTTCTACATGACATTAGAGATATTTTTGTAGATGCTTTTGATATTTTAGATTCATTTTCCAATAGGCCTATTATAGAGAAACTTGCACATATAGTTGATAAGTTAAAGGATGAGGACATAGAGTCAAATATTAAATTATTGAAATGGTCTGAGAAGAGATTTCACACTAAGGTTATGGACAAGATATCTAGTGCCACTGCACTAAGACAAGTTGATTTATCAACTAAGATGGAGAGTGTGAAGAAAGCTTTGGATAACATTTTCTCTCTATATAGAACATTATGTGATGTTGATATCTTTACTAAAGAAACTCAAAAGTCAATTTACCAATTGCAAGGGGATTTAAAATTAATAGGTACTACATTGAGGCAATCTCCTGGTACTAGTGAAGTTCATTTTCAGAGATTATTGCTCAGATAGAGTAGACTTGCCAAGTTGCAAGCAAATGATGCAAATATAAGATCAACTTTGATCAGTATACAATCCATACTGACCCCTCACATGAAAGTTTTGTAGAAGGAACTAGCCTTTGTAGAAACATTGATTAAGAAAGATTCTCATCTTTCTACACAAGAAGGTCTAGTAGATATGGCAATAAATCTTGAAATACAGATTCAATCTTTAGATGCAACCAATAAAAATTGGGATTCTACAGTGGGAATCATAACGGAACTTCATAAATCATTTTTGAAAAAATACACTACAAGTGTACCATCCAAATGACATGAGTGTTAAAAAAAGGGAATTTTGAAGATTTTGGAAAATTTTGTCAAGGCATATATCTACTCAGAAGGAGTTACAAAAAATAAATAAAGTACTTACTTAGGGGGAGTGATAAGCTATGGGAGATAACATTTTTTGCAAATTTTGAAAATTTGTATAGAAGCTGAATAGAGATGATACATTATCTAACTTATGCATAAAATAAGATTGTATATACCATGACAAAGTAATTTTTTCACTCATGTAAAAGGGGAGATTGCTGATCTCATTTTGATTTTGACAAGGCAATGAAAAAACACTTAGTCATTATCTAGCAAAGTACAATGCAAGCTGAGTGCATAGCATATGCTGAGTGTAAGCCTCCAAAAAATACATGATGAGTAATATGAAAATTAGTACTGAGCATTAGTAGATGTTGAGTAGTTAGTGTGATCTAAGTCAAGTGTTGAGAAAATAGAAGGTGTTGAGTAAACAATGTGTGTTGAGTGATTTAGGTGCCAAGCCAGAGTAATTGCCAAGCTATTCAAAAGTTGAGTATCAACATAAAGAGAACAATAAAGGTCAATCATTAGAGTCTATTGATGCCAAGTTACTATTCTTTGACATAGATTTTTTTATGGCACAAAATTCTATCTAAATAATTTTTGGCTGACATGAACATGAACTTTTGATATAAAGAGATAAGGGATCTAATCATATTACACATCCCTTTGTAGTACATGTAACCAATTAGATTAAGGGAAGCATCAGGCAGTAATGAGGATCAACCTAAGTCATTGATTATGACCTATCCCATCTCCACTATGCCTATTTAAGGAGCTAAACCTTAAGTGGGAGTATCCAAGTGCGAAGAGAAGTATCATATGCATGAGGAGAGGAATGCTAAGAGCATAGAGAACATTTCATGGTGGAAATGATGGCTAAGTTATGGAACTACAATGAAAATTCAGTTTGAGAAGAACAAAGATAAGAAGTGAAAGGATAGAGAAGGTAGATTTGATACGGAGGATCAAGAGATAACCAATAAAGAGGAGATTTGACATCAATCAACAAAGTAGTAACTAAAGGATAAGGTGCTAAATCATTTTGACAGGTGATACCGAGTAAATTTCTTAATAGAGTAGTCCTAATAGAATTTTGTAAATCTCCTAATAGAGTGCTTACTTAATTGTGAGTTTGAAATCTTTTAGTCAAGTTGAGACCTAATAGTCTTGTAAGCCTTTAACAAGGAAGACCTTTCATAGGGTAGATCATAGTTTATGATAAAAACTTTGTAGCCATAATTGGCCACACTTTACAACTATAGTAGAGAAGATTTGTGGGTGTCATCCCCACCTCAAATTTATCTTCTCTTTGGAGGTTTCCTAACTAACCAAAATCTTATGTGTTATGTGCTTATTTACATTATGCTCTAGATGTGATGCATGGTTACTTATTTTAATTTACATGTTAAGTTATGAGATAGATGTATGGTGCATTTTTTTTTATGGTAAATTTTTTAAGTGCTGATTCATTGTCCCCCCTCTTAGAACTTACTTTTCTATTTAAATTTCCAACAATTGGAATCCTTCTTCAATAATATTTCATCCACCAAGACATAAGGAATAGACTATAATTTGAACCAGCTTCTTTTGGTTCTATTGACACCTTGTGGATATCTTCCCTCTACCAAAAAGGTAATCATGTTAGATAACAAATTATTCTAATTTTCATGTTCAGTTGGTTTCTTATCTTCTAATAGAAGTGTAGCCTCCTTAGGTGTCTCAGAAGATGAGATCATTTGATCACATAACCCTTTTCTTCTCACAAGCTTGGTGATTTTGATTTTAATGTCATACTCCATGACTTTGGTGACCCATCCAACTCATTTTTCACTAATGTCTTTATTTTAGATGGAATTCCTTCACACTTTCATGTGACACCAAGAGTTGAATCTTATTTCTAGACAAAAGATGGTTTAATTTCTTAAGAGCCCTTACAATAAGAAGGACTTTTCTTTCCACATAACTATATCTACCTTCATAGTCATTCAACCCCTTAGTAAAGAAAGCAATAGGTTGCTCCAAATTTTCTTTATTAAGTTGTGTTAAGACAAAATATATACTTGATTCTCCTCCAAGAGCATAGAGGATAAAATCTTTATCAAAGTTATAGTTGATAAGTGTAGTAGATGACACAATTGATTTATTTATTTTTCAAAAAATTCCTTCCTATCCTTGTTCTAAGTAAACATCACACTTTTCTTCAACATGGTTGTAAGAGTCTTAACCATACTAGCTAAGTTAGGAATGAATCTTATCACAAAGTTGATCCTAACAAGAAAACTTTGTCATCATTTCTTGTCACTGGTGAATGAAAGGGACAAAATTTCCTCTACTCTTTCTAGATCTATGGTCAAGCCATCCTTTGACATAATGTGTCCCAATATTTTTCCTTGATCAGTAGAAAACAAACATTTTCTTGGATTTAGAGAAACATCATATTCTCTACAATTGATGAGCACTTGCTTCAAATCATCAAAGTGATCAACTATGTTCTTTGAATAGATATTTATATCATCAAGATATATTAACACACAATTGTCCAATACACCCTTAAAATCCATCCCTATTGCCTCTTGGAATGTAGCATCTACATTAGTTAGTCTAAATGACATTTTACAATAGGCATAAGTACCTCATTTAGTAGTCAATAATGTCTTATATTGGTCCTATTCTTGGAATATTACTTGGTTATAACCTAAAAAATAATTTAAGAAAGAAAATTTTTCTGAGCCACTAACCTTGGACAATATTTGTTCCATATAAGTGATGGGGTGATGATCCTTAAGAGAATCCTTATGAAGGTTCCTAAAATCTACACATAATCTAATTTCTCCCTTCTTCTTTCTAATTGGAACAAGATTAGCTACTCAAGAGGAGTGCTTAATAGAAAAAATAATATTAGGCTCTATGAGTCTGGAAAAATATTTTCTCATTGAAGGTTCTAACACAAGGCTAATAGGGAAAGGGATAGGGTGCAATCACCTAACAACTTGCCAAGAGTACACATGAAAGAAAATAAATATCCAACAATAAGAACAACATAATTCATGAACATATTTATTGATCAACGATACAACTTGCATGATAAACATCCAATGTGTCCAATTGTAAGGCCTTTTGGGTTGCAACCCATATAAAGAAATTACAATTAGAGGACTATAAGATCATCTTATTCATCTTCCATCTATTATATACTATCTTAATCACTCTGTCATATCATGATCCTTCTCTATGATGATTCTATTGGAATTAATTAATTAATTGTGCATTGTCTTTGATGTTACACAAAATGTCATATCATTGCCAATTAGTGTATGCCAAACTCACTCAAGCATTGAAGACAATTTCCTATGTCGGTTGAGCATTCCAAAATTTTCCTTGTTTAGAAGACAAAATCTACCAAGTTCACTTGGGTGACAAAGTAAAGTTTGCAAAAGTTGAGTGTTAACCAAGCTCACTCAGTTAATGAAGGGAATGTTGGATGGAATTGGTGTTAACCAAGATCACTTAGTTACCAAAGGAACTTTATGAAAATGTAGTATTAACCAAGTTCACTTGATTAACATAAGAAAATCATTTCCAAGTTAGTTTCTATTGAGTAGGGTCGCCTAATGAAAGATTTTCTTGCTTTGGCATATTGAGTTCAATTTATTTGTTTGTTGGTTCTAGCTAACTGAGGAGATGAATATTAATTATTCTAAGTTATATTCAATTTGACTTGACAATGTGTAAGATATAAATATAAGGTCAAGTTGAGGATTGAATGTGTGGAACATAATTGAAGATTTGATGATGCTTAGAGGAAGCAAATTGGAAGGATACACAAAATATCCTTGTTGAGATGCAAAGATACATTCGATCAGGAAGGATCAAGTATATAATCTAGAATTAAGATCTATAATTAGAATGCAATTGCATTAGAAATTAGGTCATTTCATTGTTACTCTCTAATCATTGTAGTAGTGATCTAAATCTCTTAATAGAGTTGGCTTAACAACTATTTGTAAATACTCTAACAAGGTGGAATTTCTATTAAATTTTCTAAAGATCTCTAACAAGGCCACTCCTAACAAGGTGATTAAATCATCTAATAGGGTCACACCTAACATTTTGTTTTGTAACCTTTAATAGGGTTGACTCCAAATAGGGCTCACTTCAGAAGAGTGAAAATTAGTAACTAGTTACAATTATTGATTTTTTTCGAAATTGGGTTTTCACTTTAAAATCTTGGTGTCAATTGTGTTCATGCTATTTATTTTATATATGAAACTAAGTTAAAGTAAGATTACCCATAGATAATATCTTAATACTTTCATGTTAAGCATTTACCAAGCTATTTCAATTTTTATCGAGTTACAACAGAGTTTAGTTTTGATTTGTATTGACATCTAAGGGATCTGAGATTTATTTTTTTGGAAACTAATTCACCCCTCCCCTCTTAGTTACTCCTCTTATGTTTTCAATAATTGGTATTAGAGCCTTTGGTGCTTGTAGAGAAGGTTTCAAGGACCAAAGCTAAAGATTAGGATGTTTTTCAGAAGAGAGATTCCCAAGTTTAACCGAGATAACTTTGTAGCATGGTAAGGAATTATGAGATTACATTTGGAAACTATCAATGATTTAGGTTGCAAATATCTTGATAGTGAATACAAGACTCCTACTGGAACATTATCAACCAAGGAAATTTTTGAAAAGAAAAATCATAACATCATGATGATTGACATTGCTTCTGCTCTTAATTATGCTGAATTTGATGAAGTCAAAAGTTACATTACAATTTATGATATGTGGGTTAAATTGAAAGCCATCAATGGAGGAGATGTTAATGTAAGAAGAGCTAAAACTGAAAGTCTTAGAGGACAATTTCATTAGATGAAGATGAGAGAAGATGAAAACATTGCAACATATATTGAACAAATTAAAAAAAGTGTGAGCACAATCAAAGCATATGGAGGAAACATTGATGAAAAAGTAGTTGTAAGCAAGGTACATAGAACCCTTCCTCCCATCTATGCATTTAGATTGTTTTCTATTCAAGAAATGAGATGTGATCCAAATAGAAATATAACTTTGGATGCTCTAGTTGGAAGATTGATAGATTTTGATTTGGATAACTATGATAACTATGTCCCTAGATCCAAAGGTATTGAGTTGGCATTTGAAGCCAAAATTTTACTCAAGAAAAAGGGTAAGAAATCAAAAGCCAATCAACTAGGAAGTGAAGAAGAGGAAGAAATTTCAGATAGTGATCTTGAAGTTGTTGAAGCCCTACTTGCAAGGAAATATTCTAAAGGTAGAGGAAAGTACAAAGGTAAGATTCCTCTAATTTATTTTTCTTGTAAAGAAGTTGGTCACGTTGTTGTAAGGTGCCCAAATAGAGAAGACAAAAATGAAAAGAAAAGTAATAAGATCAAAGGAAAGAAGGAATTCAAAGACTACAAGGACTATAAGGAAAAATTTAAGAAATCTTATTTTATGGCTAAATATTTTGATATAAGTGAATATGAAATGGTATACATTTCTATTAAAGATGAATCTGGTGATGAAGGAGATAAAATGGCACATATCTCTCATGTTAACAAAAATGGTACATGGATTATTGATAGTAGATGCTCACATCATATGAATGGTGATAAAATAAAATTTTAACACATGGAACATTATGATGGTGGTAGTGTGAGATTTGAAAACAATGAACCTTGTTGCATAAAAGGAAAAGGGTGTACCTCATTAACCAATGAACTTAGATGTGACAATGCTTCTTGGGTTGAAGGACTAAAACATAATCTAGTGAGTGTGGCATAGTTGAATAGCACTAGATTCAAGGTAGAATTAATGAATTTGAAGGAAAAAATACTGGATGGAAAAGGTAATTTGGTTAGGTTTGGAAAATAAACAAAAGGTTATCTATTCTATCTAGATCTCTATGAAAGTTCATGTTTTATTGCTCAAGTAGAAGAAAATCAGTTATGGCACAAAAGATTATGTCATTTAAACTTTGATAATCTGGTAAAGATAAGTAAAAATAAAAGAGTAAGAAGTATTCCTAGTTTGAGGAAACCTGATATGAGTCTATGCATAAATTGTCAAATTGGTAAGATGGAAAAAACTAGTTTTAAAAGAAAGAACTATCATTCTGAAGAAGTCTTAGAGCTTGTATATATATACTTATGTGGACCTATTGGAATAGAGAGTTATAGTGGATATAAATTTTAAATTCTTTTTATTGATGATTATTCTAGAATGATGACTATAATGTATCTAAAAGAAAAATATGAAGCTTTTCAAAAATAAAGTGGTCTCTTGCAAGAGTAGAGAAAGAAATTGGACATAAGCTGAAATGTTTGAGATCAAATAGAGGTGGTGAATTCATTTCCAATGAGTTTAATAATTTTTGCATTGAAAAAGGAATTAAGAGATAGGTATCAACCCCTAGTACACCTCAACATAATGGTATAGCTGAAAGAAGGAACAAATCCATCATGGATTGTGCAAGAACATTGATGATAGAAAAAAATGTTGCAATCAATTACTATAAGGAAGGAATCAATACTGTAGTGCATACCTTGAATAGAGTACATCTAAAGAAAGACTCAAATAAAACTCCTTATGAACTATGGTATAGCTACAAACCTAATGTAAGTTACTTAAAAGTAATTGGTAGAAAATTTTATATCTTGAAAGAATCTAAGAAAGGTAAATTTGATGTGAAAGGTGATGAAGGCATATTCCTAGGATACTCGTACAGAAGTAAAGCATACAAATGTTCGAACTTGTCTACTCATAAAATCATAAAAGGTGCACATGTGAGAATTGATGAGTTTGTAGAAAAGAGTGAAGAAGAAAGAAACAAAGAACTTGAGGATTATAGAAGATTTGTTTACTTTGAACTTGATACCATGCCAAATCTATTTGGAAGTAAGGAGGCCTCACCTCTTGAGTTCCCAAAATCTCCAAAAGCTACCAAGTTTCATCTAGTGAACTTGAGTCACAATTTGAATGACCCGAGTCATAGTCAGAAGTTGCTGAGCTATTGCTAGAGCAAACTAAGTCTGATGGGCCCAAGTCATAGATAGTGGGACCAAACTTAATACAAAAGATCATGAAGAAGTTAGTGGAACAAAATCTAAATACAAAGTACCTATGTTAGCAAGATATGTCAAAAGGAATCATGCACTTGATCAAATTATTGGAGACAAGTTTGATGGAACAATGACAATAAAAAATTTGAAAGGTACATGTTTGCTTGCTAAATTTGAACCTAGAAATGTTTAAGATGCCTTGGATAATGAAAGTTAGATTGAAGAAATGAATGAGAAAATATAATAGATAGAGAAGAATAAAAATTGGACTCTTGTTCCTAGACCCAAGGGTAAAAATGTAATTGGCACAAAGTGGGTATTCAAAAATAAGATAAAGGAAGATGGAGAAGTTTCTAGAAACAAAGCAAGGTTAGCATATAAAGGTTATTCTCAAGAAGAAGATATTAATTATGGTGAAACTTTTGATCCTATTGCAAGATTATAAGGTGTTAGAACTTTACTAGCATATGCAGCTCACAAAGGATTTAAAGTTTATCAAATGGATGTAAAATCTACATTCTTGAATGGAATTCTTGGTGAGGAACTCTACATAGAACAACCTAATTTTTTTGTAGATCCCAAAAAAAGAGATATGGTCTACAAATTATACAAAGCATTGTATGGTCTCAAAAAAGCTCCTAGATCTTGGTATGAAAGACTTCATAACTACTTGATAAAGATTGGTTTTGAAAGAAAAAATGATAACAACAGTTTGTATATCAAAGAAGGACCAGATAAGAAGATTGTGTTGATAGAAATATTTGTGGATGACACTTTATTCACAGGAAATGATGACTTGTGAAAAGATTTTTTAGAAGAAATGAGTAAATAATTTTAGATGTCTATGTTTGGAGAGATAAAATTCTTTGTTGGATTGTAGATCTAACAGAAGAAAGATGGTATCTATATTACTCAATCTAAATATATCAAGGAGATACTAAAGAAGTTTGGAATGGAAGATTCAAGACTAGCTGGAACTCCTATGTCTACTAGACATAAGCTTTTCAAAAATGATGATTCCAAGTAAGTAGCTCTAACTACATACAAATCAATGATTAGAAAATTGCAATATGTAGTACATACAAGGCTTGATATTGCATTAGCAGTTGGTATGGTGAAAAGATTCCTAGAAAATCCCAAAGAAAATCACATGATGGAAATAAAAAGAATCATAAGATATCTAAAAGGTACTAAAGACTATGGTTTATGGTACAAAAATGGAGGCGATTTGGATTTGAAAGCATTCACATATGTTGGTTGGGCAAGAAGTGTTGATGACAAAAAGAACACCAGTGGTGGAGCATTCTTTCTTGGTAAAAGACTAGTGTCTTGGAAAAGCAAGAAGAAAAATTGTATTTCTTAGTCCACAATAGAGGTAGAATATGTGGTAGTAGTAGTTAATTGTTCTATTGTTGTTTGGTTCAAACAATTATTGGCAAGTATGTAGATAGAGATCAAGGATGAAGTGGTTATATATTGTGATAACATTAGTGCAATTAATATATCAAAGAATCTATTGATGCATACCAAAACAAAACACATTGCTATAACATATCATTTTGTGAGAGAATTGGTACAAGATAAAGAGGTAAGATTGGAACTTGTGAATACTAAAAAAAAAATTGCATACATATTCACTAAGCCATCAGCTAAGGATGAATTTCGATATCTAAGAGGTAAGTTAGGGGTCATTCCCCTATTTAAAGCTCACTAAAAGAAGTTTAGTGATGCATCAACTAGAGCATGCTAATGATCAATTAGTTAAAGCATTACTGACAAGGGCACATTGCAAATGAATTAGTGTGTGCTAGAAAATGAAACCTGCAAGAAGCATGGGTTGACAAACAAACACTAGTTTAAAACCTTCAACATGCATCAAACATTCACCAACATGCAAGGAATAAATATCAACCAATGCTTGCTTGAGTTTTGAAACCCTAAGCAACCAAAAAATCTAACCTTCTAGCCACCTCTATAGCTCAACAAAGGCACCCATGAGAGGCCCTGTTAGTGTGTTAAGATGGGGGGGTATGTTTGGTGTGCTCTCCTAAATGCAACAATGGAGTGAATCTCTTGAATGAGTGGGTGCAAGTGTACATGCAAGTAAGATATGAATCTAGACTAAATGAGATGAAGAATACCTCAAGAAATGGCTATGGAGAGAGCCATTCTTGAAGGCATTCAAGGATGAAGATGACATGCAATGAAAGAACTAACTAGATCTAAAAACTATGATAAAAATGCAAGCTAAAATGAAACTACAAATGCATGTAGAAACTAGATTAACAATGCATGATGCAAACTAAATCAGCTACCAAATTGTTAGTATGATCCTAAAAAACTCTATCAAAATCAAACTACAATGCAAAAAAAACACTTAGCATGAAGACTCAAAATGGCATGATAAAAATGCAATAATGGGAGATGCAAATGCTTGAGACAAGACCTCTATTTATAGGCTTGAAGGAGGGCTTGGTGTGGTGGCCTCTACATAGGTGCCACAAGGGAGACAAATGGGCTAAAGGACAAGCCATGCAAAAGACCAAAAAAAGCTTTTAATGTTTGTGGGGGACAAATGTGTAAGAGGTGTAAGAAGCATAAATAAAGTGGAAGGTTTATGTGTGAACAAACTCTTAGGAGCTAAAAGGTTTTAAAAAAGAAGAAGAACTTAATAAAGTGAGATTAAGTAATGGGTAGGCTTAGAAGGATGAAAATGATGGTTATAGGCTAGGCTCTAGGTTAGGCTTAAGATTAAATTAAATAAGATTTAATTTAATCATGGGTTTAGAAGAATTAATAGGATGTGAGGATTAAATAAACAAAGTTTATTTTAAAAAGGGGATGATGGAGAATCATGTGTTAAATTAATTTAACACATTAAGGCTAGGAGTATTTAAATTAAATTTAAATACTTAGGAGAATGAATTCATTTAATTAAAATAATTTAATTAAATGAGTAGAAGAATGTGAGCAATATAATTAATTAATTAATAATTAATTACAATGTCATGGGAAATATTAAAATTAATTAATATAGTGTTTAGGGATGATTTTAAGTGTCTACATTTTGCCCCTCTTTGATGCGATGTCGAGATGATGTCATATCAAAGAAAATAAAATTAGGTTTCCTGAGAGAAGGATAGGAGTCCTATGGAGACAATAGGGGAGGAGGGTGCCCCCTCGCAAAAATTACGCAAAAAAAAAAAATTGGACAATTTTTGCGAAAAGGTCTTGAAAAAAAATGAAGAAAAGACATTGTTTGCATGGCTTGCAGATAAACAGGGGACAGACATGGCTCTGAGAAGACATGGGATCAAACGGGGTCCACTAGGGGCCTATATAAACCTCCGAGGGGCCCAAGGGAGGTCATTGTCACACCATGAGTAGAGCATCCAGAGAAAATATGGACCCCATTGATTGAGTGTAGCTTGGTGAGCACGTTTGGGAGTACTAGCGAGCAGCGGAGATAGGCCCACTGGTAATTGATCTGATCCTCTTTGTGTTTTGGTAGACTAGGTTAGACTAGGTGCATTGATTATGTCATAAATGCACTTAAACACATGTTCCGAGTGGAGATGACAGTCTCTGCCCTGTTGTTTGTGCAGATGACAAAATAATGACTCTGGCATTTGTAGAGATGACAAGATACATCCTGTCGTCTGTGTAGATGCCAAAAGGGTGAAAATGGGGCACAGAGATGGCAGGGTTCATCTTGTCATCTTTGCAAACGAAAAATGGCAGTGGAGATGATGAAAACTATTTCATCATCTTTAAAGATGACAGAAGATTGTCATCTATGGGAAATGGCATCTATGCAAATCAACGTTTCTATAGATTATCATCTGCACATATCAACATCTCAGTTGATTAGTCTCTGCACTGAATAGGTGCTATGCCAATTGGGTTAGACTAGGAGGAGATAAGGAAAAATGCCCCACAGTAGGGACATCATAGGCTGACAAAACTGACACTCTGCATCTCTATGCTGTAGGAGGTGTAATGGTGTTTAGGTCGAGGGAGCACTATTTGCTGACCATTGCGATATAGGAGAGACTGACAGATGCAGATTGGAGACACATGCAACCATGTAGGCTAGAGCACGTACACGAGTGGCCAGATTTGAGAGCACATTCTGTGTAGCTATTGGCTCTCATAGAGTGATTACATATGCCTACAGGGAGCTTCCATCTGCCGACGAGGGAGGCTACAGTCACACTGCTGGATGTGTGGTAGATCCTACAAGTACCTATCAGAGGTGCATACCTAGAGTATGTACTAGAGGGTTCAAATCCATTCCTCAGGAAGTGCTTTGGAAGACGTCAACAGCGACTACCTATCTAGTGATCATGGCTATCATGGAGGGGTGCACTAAAGTAGGGGCTACTGAGGCTAGTAGTATACCTAGCCTCATTGATATGGTGGATGCTGCTAGATCATGTAGGACACAGGTGGCTGATCGGTTGGGCACGAGTGCTAAGCACGCTACTACAGGAGGAGGGAGTAGTCTACTGCTAGGGACAGATGATCCTGGTCGAGTTGTATCATGATTTGCACATGTGTGCATATCAAACCCAGCATACTATGGGACCAAGACTAACGCTACTGATGATCTGGTCATGGGAGCACATCAGAGTCACACAGCCCATCAATCCACAGGAGACCAAGCCACCTAGGGAGCCATTCACTTGTAGATATCGACCTCCCATCTAGTATACATCGATGGAGTCTCCGAGGTTCTGGCACTGGTGCATTGATGAGATCATCATGTTTGAGTGGGCTCCCTATGATGAGATAGAGCGGTGGGGGCAAACATTGGCAGCAGGGGGTGAGGATGACACAGAGGATCAGATGTACCTCCTGTACACATAGACTGACTGCTGGATCATTAGCTGCTCTACGTGTGTGATTATGCACTATATGCCTTCTCAAGTGTGATGATAGTTTGGCAGGGTACAAGATATAGTTCAAGATAGATTCTTATATCTTGTGGTGTCATGAGAGTATGGTTGGCTATGGGGACATGGGACTACTGCATGATTTTCTTGAGCTTCTTGGTTGGGGATGGCAGTAGTGCCATGGGTGCATGGTCAAGACAGGGGAGACACATGTGTGACACCAGTGTATACACAGTGGTGGGCAGCCCATCGGTGGGTCAGACTTACAATGCCAAGGGAACCTCCATCGACAGAGTAGGAACAGGGAGAGGGGGATGGAGCAGGGGATGGTGGGAAGGCAGCCATGATGCCACCACCAGCACATGGGGCATAGGAGGGACCGCATGGGCGTAGAGTCTAAGCCAAGAGAGGACCAAGGCCAGTACTAGTAGAGCGGCCACCATAGATAGTGCCCCAGGTATAGGCACAGGCACAGGCATAGGTACAGGGATAGGGAGAGGACCCAAACATGGTCAAGGCCGAGAGGGACAACTTGCAGATAGAGGTAGCTTGATTACAGGGGGTTGCACAGGTGTAGCATGCACAAGCAGACAGTTTAGAGCAGGCCATGGGGGCCATACAGGCAGAGCTATAGGTGTAGAGGGCTTAGAGAGATAGTGCACAGGAGGCCTTAACGACTCTATAGGCATGGGTGGATGCAAGGGAGTTTGCAAGGATGGGCACCCACACAAGGGGGGAGGGGCAGGCAGAGCTGGAGAGACTGTGGGGGGAAGTGGTGACTCTGCATGCTGAGCGAGGGACACACTAGGCACACATTGACGAGTATTGGCGGTAGTGGGATATCGCTAGACAGATGTTTGAGCCAAGGGCTAGTGTTACAGTGATGCAGGAGGCTATCTCAGTAAGGCATTCTGAGGCACGGGCAGTGCGAGACCTTCACACACATCAAACTGTAGACACCTAAAAATCCTTTAGAAAATAAAGTATTTTTATTTTCTAAAAAATTCCTGATGACATCATCATTTATTAATTAATTAATAAATAAATAAATTAATTAGTTAATTTTTATGCCATTAAATCCTTTTATCTTAATTAAAAATATTTAATTAAGGAATCCCTCCCAAAAATGTTTAAATCTTATTTAAACATTATTTCCTTATTTATTAATTATTTAATTAATAAATTGACCAAAAATCCTAAAATAAATAAAAAATTTATTTTTTTCCCAAAAGTTGGCCAATTTCCTTATGACCAATAACCTCTTCCAAAATCTTCTAATCCTTCTTTAATTTTGATTAAAGGCTAATCCCATCATTTCCTACCCCTAATCCCAACTCAAAATATTTAATTAAAGTTAAATATTAATCCTCATGTTTATTAAAAAAGTTTTAATAAATATCTCCTCAACCCAAACCCTTGAAATAAATAAAACTTTATTTATTTCCTAAAAATCTAATTTATCCTCATCCTAAGAAGTTCTAGACTCTTCTAGAAAGTCTTTATCCTCATCCTAGAAAATTCTAGACTATTCTAGAAAGTCTTTATCCTCATCCAAAGTCTAGACTCTTCTAGAAGATGTCTTTAAACCTAATCCTAATCCCCTCCTAACCTTGTCACATTCCCTAAACATGGGTTAAGACTTACTAACCCAAGCCAAAGTTAACAAATATCTCCTCCTTCACCCACCCTCATTAAATGCCATCCACTTGCCTATCCCTAAGCTAATCCTAAACCATCCTAATCCATCCTCTAATCATTTGCACAAGACTAAACAAGCTTAAAACCTTCCTAATCAAGTCCAAGTTGAAATTGCTCTCATCACCCTCAAAATATCTCAGCCATAAAACTTTATGAAGTCTACTAGGCCATAAATGACTCTTACAAGCCCTTTTATTGCTCTTACAAGTCATTATGAGGGTCTTTATGAAGATTTTATCCCTTGAGCCTCCTTTGTTGACTCATCCTTCCCCTTTCCTCCATCCTCTCACCATGTGACATGTGTCACTCCTTGATTGGTTGTAAGGAAGCACAATCCATGTGCTCTCCTCTCATGCAATCTGAGCCCTCCATAAGCTTTTTCCCATCCTTGCATCTTAGCCCTCAATCCCTCAAGCCTCTTGCCTATAAATTGGATCCTTCCCCTTTGCAAAATAACACAATCCATGAAGTAAAGTTATAATGCTATTTTGAGAGCCAAATCCATACTAAAGCCATCTATCCACACCAAAAATCCACAATCATCCATTGAAGCCTTTGGAAGCATATTGAGCATACATCCTATCCATTTAGATAAAGCTACTCAACAAGAGAACTTCTTATTGAGAGAGTCCATTAATGGCTCATATTCTCAATTGAGAGCTCATCTTAGTCTATCTTAAAGTTTATGAATTTTGTTTAGTTTGTAGAAGCTTTATTTAAATTTGGTTTCTATTAGCATACTAACATTGCTCATATACATTTTGGCACGCCCGGTGGGACCCCGCATGGGTCATCTTCATTAGCTTTTTTAGTCAAGTTTTGTATGTCATTTGCTGATTTTGGCTAATTTTTCTTATTTTTGTGATTGGTAGGATTGTATAAATTTGTTTTGTAGGTCCACATGAGCATGAAGAAGACAAAGGAACTCATAGTCTATCTCATAGTATTTGCAGATTTTTCAAGCTTATAGGTGGACAAAGCACTTGGAATTCTTCTTCCTCTTCTTGTCTATATTCTTCTTATTCCATCTACTTCTTTTTCTTCTTCTTGTGGGAGATCTTGGCCATTTTTTTTTTTAAGGAAGAAAAATCATACACACTTCTTTTTAGTTCTTAAAATGAACCCCCAAATCATACTTAAATCCATTAAAAAATTAAAAATTTGCAAAAAAGAAAAAATATTTTAACAAGTGAAACTAAACCAATCTAATCATTTGCATCCTTGCAACATCAAGGTTTTAGATGCATTCATGCAAAGTTAGGAACACTTCATTTTTGGGAATTTAAAAAGAACTTCAAGTTTCCATTTCAAAAGGTTCAAAATCAACACTAAGTGCACACTAAAATCTAAATCAAACTCAAAGCATCAATCAAGGATAAAATGAACCTCATTTGAAAATATTTTAAAGTTATTTTAAAAATCTCATGAAAACTAAGAGTCCTAAATGGTTGCCAAAAATTGTCCTAAAAGCTTTGTTATTTGTTCCAAAAAAATGTCTTGTTGCAAAATCTTGAATGTTTCTTAGGTTTTTCATGCATCAAAACAATCTAGGAATATCATTTTTGGGCTTAAAATATGCAAACTAGAACACAAAATCTTGAATGAAAACCAAAGTCCAAAGAGTCATTTTCACTTTTGAGTCCAAAAACAATCTTGAATGATCTAAGGTTAAAACAAAGCACTTCAAAGTTCTTAAAACAACACACAAAATCTCAATCTTGAATGCTCAAAGGAAAAAACTTGAATGTTTAATCACTTGTCTTTGAATGCATGTTGCTAAAATCACTCTTGAGTGCCATGGATTAAAAGAAAAGTTTTTTTTTTTATGAATGCATGATTAAAACAACAAATCCAATCTTGAATGCCATAGATCAAATAAGCATCTTTTGGGGCATAAAAAGAATCCACATTTTTGAAATCTTCTAAGTTATAAAAACTAATAAAGATGCTTTGAGTAAGTTTGTAGTTAGAATCACCCTCTTTAATCACCCAT
Source organism: Cupressus sempervirens (assembly GCA_028749045.1). Lineage (NCBI taxonomy): Eukaryota > Viridiplantae > Streptophyta > Pinopsida > Cupressales > Cupressaceae > Cupressus > Cupressus sempervirens. The sequence goes on along the minus strand of CM053793.1, from coordinate 164,598,828 downwards.
CAATTTAACCATTGGTTGCAATCTCAGCGCCATCTATGGGGATGGGTCTACCTAAGAGGGTGTTAAGTGCTCCACAAAGATCAAACTCCACTCACTTGGGTCTTTAGTGGTTTTTCTAAGTTAGAAAATTCCTTGAATGCGCATTAATCTCGCTCACACTTCGTTTGGGCACTAAAATTGAACAACAAATGACGTAGAGAGCCTCCGGGCACGCGCTTGGCAATCGAGTTTCACACATATTTGTTTTGGGCTTAAAATAAACTCACACTCAATCTTGAATGCCTAAAAATCAATGAACATCGCATGGTTTTGACACATTTTCAATGGCGCTTGCATTTCTTATGTTGACGATCTCTCGACTTTAATTATGCTAATGACGCTGTCAAATTGGAATGAACATTGTATGCCATAATCACAAGTGTCTTCAATCATAGGTTACAAAATTTAAATCATCAATTGGAATGAACGCGTGTCTTTTAAAGCCCAAGATCATGTATGTGGTCTTGTTTTACACTTTTTAGGAGGCCTGCTTGGGGATTTCATCACCCCTTTGGACGACCTCAACTCTAGCGTTCTAGCGGAGTATAAAGATCGGGAGGTGAATCCAAAGACACCTCTCTTGGGATCAAAATTTTGTCACTCGGGCTAAGCCTCAAGGAACTTTATACCCTTGAGAAGTGAAAGAGGAGAAGTGGGTTACCGGTCCTCTCGACTGTGTGACATCTTTTTTGTTTCATCTACGGATTTGGGCCTCATGTACCTTGCGTATATCGAGGACTCCCTAGCTAAACCAAATTTCATCCTTGTAGAAAGCTTCCTAGGATGTTGGTGTGTTTGACATGCTTGCTCAAAACTTTTGTCTGCTTGTTTGTTCATAGCTTTTGAATGAATGTTTGCCAATTTTGGTCGAAATCCCAGAAAAGTAGAAATCTCCCAACTCAATGCATACTTAGCATAGTCACTGCCTTATCAAAAAATTATCCAAGCTCCCCCGCTGCAACCGAATCTATCTAGTTCTTTGCCTTAAAACAATCGCAAATCCAAAGTCCATCCAAATCATCCCCCTAGCTAGCTAGCAACCTAATCCAAAATCACCCAAGCCTTTAAAGAGTTGTTTTCACTTTGCCAAAATTTTCTATCCAATCAATCAATCTGACTAATCCACCAGCCTCACGAAGGTTATCCCTTTGACAGAGCTTTGTCTAGGGTAATCTAGCTTTGTCACTTGTTATCCCTCATCACCTTGAGCTAAAGGTTGGGATCCACAAGTGGTCAATCTCATGTCATCCCATAGGATCATTAGTCTAACCTTAAGTTGACACAATCTCCACCAATCCAGTACATAGGAAAGAAAAACTCTCACTTTTTGATAGCATGCCCTTGAAGTCTTTCATCCACAAGAAAGCCAAAAATCTCCAGCCAATCCTCCTTAGGTCTGTCATACAGCTTTGACTATCCCTAGGAAATCTTTCATCAGCCAATCCAAAATCTATGCTTAATCCAAATCCAACCATGAGCTTTCGTGTTCATCCATATGCAAGACCCCATCCCCATCAAACTCATCATCAAAGCATGAAGTACCAATCCTATCATGATGTGTTTGGTCACATTGTCCTTGCTCCCGCCACCTCCTATTCCAATGATGATGAAAATCTTGTTGACTATGATGGGTATATTGAAAGCCTTAGAAACATTCCCCCAAGCATCCCCCAAAATCCAAGAGTTATTCCAAACTATCTAGTCATGCCATCCGATATTCCAGCTTCCCCTCCATCACCCCATCAACCAAGCTTCCAATCTTCCACCCCAATCGTACCATGTCTTCCATCCATAGTGCAGTCACCATCTCCTCCATCTCCAAAACCTCAAGCCATATCTCCTCCACTACAAGATATCTTGTCATCCCACCAGCTACATCAAGATCCTATCCTTCCATCTCCCCTGCTCCATGCTTTCATCTTACCACCTATCCAAGCTATTCCACCATCTATAATCTACCCTCTTGGTTCACTTACATTCATCCACAGTGGCCCTCTCTCAGCAGAAGAATTAAGAATAGTATCTCCCCATTGCAATACACCTAATAAATCACTTCTACCATTTTCTACAAGAAAAAGTTTCCTTAGCTTGTTCAAATGCTCAATCGATGGCATTATGAAGGTCAAGGTTTAGGACCACAAGAGCAAGGAATCAGAGAGCCTATTATTGCACAAAAAAATCTAGGATTTCATGGTCTTGGATATGTATCCAAAGGCTCACCATCTAAAGGTGTTGGTACACCACACCCCCAAACCAAGCCTATCTCCAAGCCCACCATGCCAGCCTCCCATCACTCCTTCAAGAAATCTTATGTCATCCCCCCACCACCATCTTTGCAACCCAAAACAACCTACCATATCCCCCCTTCATCCGCTAAATCCATTTTGGGTCCCTATGTCCCAAAATCTACCATCCTCCATCCTCCTATTAGCCATCATAAAAATCCTATTCCATCCATTCCTATGCAAGATCAACAAAGGCACATATCAAGGCAAATCATCCATCATCATCCCCCCACATGCTCTTTCATATCCTCTCCATCTCACAAAGCTTCTCCTAACCATCTTCCCAAAGCTTACCATAGCAATGTGAATGCCAACTTCAAAATGCATAAAGCTAAAAATCCACATCCTAGGCAATCATATGTCTATTCTAAAAGACATACTCCAAAAAGAAAAAATCCAATCAAAGAATGCAAAACAATGCAAAAGCCTATGAAAAGAAAATCCAAAACCATGTGGATCCCCAAGAAAAAAGTTGAAACCCAATTCATAATGGCATCCACCATTGCTAATCCCCCATCTAGTGACTCATGTCCCCCATCTCCTAACTCCATCTTGGGTGCCTATATCCCCAAGCACGCTTCCACAAATCCTCCATCACGCCCGCATCTACCATCTATCCCCCATATGCTCTTTTCACACCCGTCCCAACATGTGCCAATGTTGCTCTTGCAAGCATCCCCATCTCATGCTCCTTTCCAACATTTTCATCCCTCCATCTCCTAAAATCAATCCCATCTAATCCGATCTATTTCATAAATCACGCATCTGGTGTACCAACAGCTAGCAACAAAATTGAACATTCCAACAACCAGTGAAAAATCCCAGAAAAGCCAAAATTGCTGAAGAAAGCCAAAATCATTCCAGCTAAGTCCAAAGTCAAAAAGTCAAAAAAAGAAAAGAAAAATAAAGCGTCCGCTGGTGAAAACTTGGCAATTTAAGCACCTTGGACAAGTACCATGATGAAAACTTGGCAAACAAGCGTCATGCGTAATCCTGCCATCCCCAGCTTAGCCTATCACCCTCATGCTTTTGACCATCTCTTGACATCCACCTCCATCTTCCAATCTATCCACCTATCCTCCATCCTCCAGCTTCCATCTCACACCATCCACTAATCTTATGCAGCTTCAGCCAATCATCTCAGCTATCATCCATCTCCCTAGCCCCTTCAGCTTTTTCCATCCTAGCTTCAATCCTATCACATGCATCATAAGACCTGCTTCCGCATGTTATCTTCTGATTGGGGGCACTATATTCCATGGAGATCTTGTCTTTTCCATCCTCCCTTATCATTGGTATCTAGCTCTAGGCTATTCTCATGCAAACCCAATGTCATCTCTTTATATCCATCCTAATCCTAGCTATCTACCATCCTATCCAGCCATCTCATCCTGCTCCTCTAGCTATCCTTGGTCACAAAATCTCTCATCATCATTGGATGCATCCTGCCAAATCCATATCTTTCACTATCACCCCACCCTTAGCTTTCACAACTTGCACAACATCGAACTATCCCGTTATTCTATCATCCTAAGCTTTTGCCTACTTGTAACTATCTTGGTCCGTTAGCTTGTACCATATCTTGATTAGCCCGATTGTAAATATCTTGGCTTGTCAGCTTGTACATCCTCTTTAGCTTAGTACCTTTGTATCTATCCAACTTTCATGTTCGTTCCTCCTTGATTAGCATCTTGCACACATGGCACAACCCTTGGTTAGCTATTCCAATGCATCCTTTAGCTAGATCTCCTGTCACCAAAGTGCTATCCTTCTTAGTTCGGCTTGCCAGATGCATCACTCATCCAAATCCACCAGCTTCAGTGCTCTCCGATAGGTCCTTGCAGGATATAGCTTTCCTCATGTATGATCTTGGTCTGTTAGTACCTTGTCCTACCCATCTCATTGGAAAACGACTCTCTTTTGGATTTTCACTTTCTTTTGATTTGGGATCTTCCCTTTTGGGTCTTGAAGTATCTTTTCCAAGCAATCTCCTTGTTTCCTCCTCAAGGTTGCCATGATCTTCCATATCATGGTATGCTGCGAATGGGGCAATTAGAGCGTAAGGTCTTGATCAGGTCTTTCGTTTGTTTTTCTTTTCTGCTTGTGGGTTCTCCAGTGTCATTTCCACGCTGCTTCCTCTAGGATTCATGTGTGATGCTGGGGCAATCCTTGTGTGTTTGTTTTGAGTTAGTTTGTCAGTCCTTTGGACAGTTGGTGAAAAGGCCTTGATGTTCTTGGTAACCTTGGCAATTAACCAATAGTCCTATAGCAAATCTAGTGCTCAACTACATGGTGGTACTTCTCTTTGAAGTATCCCCCCCGCTCAAAAAGCTTCAATGGTTTTCCTTCATCTCCATTATCCCCCATCCATATCCAGCATTCGTCTCTCCTACCCCAGCTTATGCATCAGTATCTCTTTGAATCACTCATCACTCTTAGCTTTAGGGATCCACCAATCCAAATCAATCCACCAAGCCTCATCTTTCGAGATCCACAATCCTAGTCCTAGGGATCTTCAAAACCCATCTTCCACCAATCTGACTCTTTGAAATCCTATTGCATCAGCTTTATAATCCCCTCATCCATCTCCCTATCCTGGATTCTTTTTTATAGCGCTCCGCTCCTTCATCCTCTGCAATCCCTGAGATCTTAAGCTTGCTTCCTCTTGTGCCTCTGATTCTCCTTTATCATTCTCCCATAGTGAGAGTTTGAGCTAATTCAACCCCTTCTCTTTGCCAATCTGACTCTTCTTGCTCATCTCGGATTCTTGCACTTTTTAAGAAGTCATCAAGCCTCGCTTTCTCTCCCCGCTGCCTTCTTGAGGGGGCATCTCATAGTCCATCCTCTCCTCTTCTGCTCTAGCCTTGGCCATCTTATTTTCTTATCTTTGATGTCATGCCACTTGCGGCATCACATCAAAGAAGGGCAAAATGTAGACACCTAAAAATCCTTTAGAAAATAAAGTATTTTTATTTTCTGAAAAATTCCTGATGACATCATCATTTATTAATTAATTAATTAATTTTTATGCCATTAAATCCTTTTATCTTAATTAAAAATATTTAATTAAGGAATCCCTCCCAAAAATGTTTAAATCTTATTTAAACATTATTTCCTTATTTATTAATTATTTAATTAATAAATTGACCAAAAATCCTAAAATAAATAAAAAAATTATTTTTTTCCCAAAAGTTGGCCAATTTCCTTATGACCAATAACCTCTTCCAAAATCTTCTAATCCTTCTTTAATTTTGATTAAAGGCTAATCCCATCATTTCCTACCCCTAATCCCAACTCAAAATATTTAATTAAAGTTAAATATTAATCCTCATGTTTATTAAAAAAGTTTTAATAAATATCTCCTCAACCCAAACCCTTGAAATAAATAAAACTTTATTTATTTCCTAAAAATCTAATTTATCCTCATCCTAAGAAGTTCTAGACTCTTCTAGAAAGTCTTTATCCTCATCCTAGGAAATTCTAGACTATTCTAGAAAGTCTTTATCCTCATCCAAAGTCTAGACTCTTCTAGAAGATGTCTTTAAACCTAATCCTAATCCCCTCCTAACCTTGTCACATTCCCTAAACATGGGTTAAGACTTACTAACCCAAGCCAAAGTTAACAAATATCTCCTCATTCACCCACCCTCATTAAATGCCATCCACTTGCCTATCCCTAAGCTAATCCTAAACCATCCTAATCCATCCTCTAATCATTTGCACAAGCCTAAACAAGCTTAAAACCTTCCTAATCAAGTCCAAGTCGAAATTACTCTCATCACCCTCAAAATATCTCAACCATAAAACTTTATGAAGTCCACTAGGCCATAAATGACTCTTACAAGCCCTTTTATTGCTCTTACAAGTCATTATGAGGGTCTTTATGAAGATTTTATCCCTTGAGCCTCCTTTGTTGACTCATCCTTCCCCTTTCCTCCATCCTCTCACCATGTGACATGTGTCACTCCTTGATTGGTTGTAAGGAAGCACAATCCATGCGCTCTCCTCTCATGCAATCTGAGCCCTCCATAAGCTTTTTCCCATCCTTGCATCTTAGCCCTCAATCCCTCAAGCCTCTTGCCTATAAATTGGATCCTTCCCCTTTGCAAAATAACACAATCCATGAAGTAAAGTTATAATGCTATTTTGAGAGCCAAATCCATACTAAAGCCATCTATCCACACCAAAAATCCACAATCATCCATTGAAGCCTTTGGAAGCATATTGAGCATACATCCTATCCATTTAGATAAAGCTACTCAACAAGAGAACTTCTTATTGAGAGAGTCCATTAATGACTCATATTCTCAATTGAGAGCTCATCTTAGTCTATCTTGAAGTTTATGAATTTTGTTTAGTTTGTAGAAGCTTTATTTAAATTTGGTTTCTATTAGCATACTAACATTGCTCATATACACCCTATACTACATGTATCCTAACTACATGATATCAAGAGATTTCATTGTGTTTATATGGAGAGCACACCTTAAGTTGATTTTGCAAATGAGTTTATGCATTATATGCTATAGAAGCATAAATGACATGACTCTTTTGTGTGGACTAGACATACAAAACTATAAAGACTTTAGGACAATAGGTGTAGGTTGCATAGTTATGATGGATCAAATGTCATATATGCAATAGAGAGGTCTAGGCACACCCAAAGTGTTTTTAGGGATCTTTGGTGGGATGTGTGCTAACCTGTTGCCCCCATTACGCAACGTATTAACATAACCTGAAACTAACACATATGAAATAAAGCCTCCAAAAATAGATCATACCACAAAAACATGTGTAGTCAATGAGAGTCGTTCTAGTATGACCAAAATATGAGAGATCAAGGTGCACCATAAAAGGATTTCATTAATACACAAAAAGTAAAATTAACTAAAAAGAGACCTCATGACCAAGTAGTCATTCAGTCCATAGTTCTTGCCAAGAACCTTAGGTTTAGAAGTGAATGTAAAAAGATCACCTATAGGAAGGATTCATCCTATAAAAGTGTGTCGAGTTGAAATGTCAAATGATCATAAAATCGTGCATTCTTGGCAAGGGCTGTGAAGTGAACAAGTTTCTTGAATCATTAAGTCGCAAGTGGTGATTTTATGTAAGTCCAAATGTGGTCACTGTTATGAAAAAGCCCAGTGTAATGGAAATGACAATCACTCTACAGAAAAAAAATGCCTCACGAACTAGAGGTCTTTCAAAGATGGAAGTGAAATGAAGCCTTGCAGACAAGAGGTCTTTTATTAGATGCATGAAACACAAAAGGCTAGATAAGACTTTGCACAAGGGAAATGGAATGGTGGAATGGAGTGAAGAAAAATGAGCCTTATAGAAAATGAAAATACCTTACTTATTTTGCGAACATTTTCTGCTTTTTATGGCTTTTTTCAAGAACATTTTATGAATTTTTTTGGATTTTTTCAGGAACATTTTATGATTTTTTTTTGGATTTTGTGGGACTATAAACACTATATAGGAACTACAAAGGCTCAAGCATAGAATCGCTTTAGATGCTGGATATTTACAAGCTCAGGGAGCAGATCTCCCTCTGGAGTAGCAAACTGATATGCCCCAGAATCATATTTGGCTATAATGATAAACGGACCTAGCCAATTTGCCTCAAACTTTCCTTTCTTTTCACAGTTCTGGAGGTTCTTCATATTATGCTGCAAAACTAAGTCACCCACTTCAAACTCTCGTGGCTTGACTTTCTTGTGATACTGAAACTAAAGGTGATTTTGATACACATAGAGGTGGTTTAAGGTAGTGAGTCATCTCTCATCAAGGAGTGCCAGCTCTTTCAAGCAAGCAACTTGGTATTCTTCTTCAGATAGCGGGTTCTTTAGAGAGACTCTCAGGGAAGGGATCTCAATTTCAATGGGCAAGATGGCTTCAGAACCATAGACAAGGGAAAATGGGGTGGCTCCTATGGGGGTATGGATGGAGGTATGGTAGGCCCAAAGGGTAGGAGCAATTTGGATGTGCCAATCGCAGCCAACTGCATCAATGGTTTTCTTTAGGATTTTCAAAATGGTTTTATCGGTAGCTTCAGCTTGGCCATTGCCTTGAGGGTAGTATTGGGTGGAGAAATGCTGGGTGATTCTAAATTTCCTACATAGTGTGGCAACCTCTTTATTTTTGAAGGGGTTTCCATTATCAGTCATAATATCTCTAGGTATACCGAAACAACAAATAATGTAGTTCAAGATGAACTTGGAAATCTATTTTCTGGTGATGTAGGTTAATGGGATAGCCTTGACCCACTTTGTGAAATACTCAGTGGCGGCAATAATGTACTTGTGGCCATTTGAGGAATTTGGGTATACTTGACCAAAAAGATTGAATCCCCGACAAGAAAAGGGCCATGGGGTGATGGTGGGCTAAAGGTCTTGGGCGAGAGCATGTATCAAATCACCATGCTGCTAACATAGAACACATCTTTTCACAATTTTATATGCATCTATTTCCATAGTGGGCCAATAGTAACCTATCCTAAGAAGCTTTTTTGCTAACGTAAGGCCAGTATGGTGGGCACCAAAAATCCCTTGGTGAAACTCTTGTAACACCGTTCTGGCTTCATCTAAATTGAGACATCAGAGGAGGGTTCCATCAAAGTGTTTTCGAAAAAGTGTATCACTTAGAATGGTATATCGAGCAGTTCGACGAACAAAGGTTTTGCTTCGATTTGGAGTGAGGGTTATGGGAATGGTTTTGTGATGTAAATAGGCAAAGATGTTAGTGTACCATGGAGACTCAAGACCAACAATCTCACACACCAACTCTGAATCAATTTTCTCATAAGTAGGAGCAAAAAGGTTCTCAACGAGAAACTCACATTTAGGACTATATTCTGGCATGGCAATCATAGAGGTAATAGTAGCCATGGTATCTGTTGCTTTATTATTAGTCCTTGGAATCTGCTGAAAAAAAATCTCTGTAAAATGCTTCTTAAGGTCCTCAACTATTTTGGGGTAGGGAAACAATTTTTCATCCTTGTTGTGATATTCATCTGTAACTCATACAAGAATGTTTTTGATATTCCATTTGATTGCTTGACGCAGTCTTATGACTAAACCTTCATACTCAGCTATATTGTTTGTGTAAGGGAATGAGATTTTATAAGACTTAGGAATGAGGTCTCCTTGTGGTGTCACAAAAAAAATTTCTACCCCTGATCTCTTTTGTGTAAAGGATCCATCAAAAAATAATTTCCATGGTGTAGTAGGGGCTAAGGTCATAATTGTGTCATCTGAAAAATTGGCTACAATGGGATGATCTCCTTGAAGAGGGGCTTCAACAAGCTGATCTACAATTACTTGTCCTTTAATGGCCTTACGATCCTTATAAAAAATGTCAAACTCACTTAAAATTAAGACCCATTTTGTTGCTTGGCTAGTGAGGGCGGCTTTTGATAACAAATACTTGAGTGGATCTATCTTGGCAATGAGATATGTAGTATGATTAAGCATATAATGACATAGTTTTTGCATACAAAAGACTACAACCAAACATGCTCTCTCAATAGCAATGTAGTTTAACTCATAGCCAACTAGTGTTCGACTGAGGTAATATATGGCTTGCTCATTCCCCTTATCATCTAATTGTGCCAAAAGTGCTCCTAAGGCAACTGAAGTAGCTAAAATGTATAGAATCAATGGTCATCCTGCAATTGGAGGTACTAAAACTCGATGATTAGCCAAATATGTCTTAATTTGTTCAAATGATTTTTGGCATAGACAATCCCATTGAATGTTGTTTCCCTTGCGAAGCAAATGCTGAAGTGGATGGACTTTATCTGCTAGTTGTGACACAAATCTCCTAATAGATTCTAACTTTCCATAAAAACTGCAGAGTTGTTTCAATGTGGTAGGTGGAGGCATATCCATGACAGCCTTCACTTTTGCTGGATTGACCTCAATACCTCTTCTTGACATAATGTAGCCTAACAATTTGCTTGATTTGACCCCAAATACACACTTCTTAGGATTAAGGCATACTTTGTATTTCTCCAACCTATCAAAAATAGTAGTGAGGACATCAATGTGGGATTCTCTTGTCTTGGATTTTCCTAAGATATCGTCAACATAGTCCTCCATTATGACATGTAGAAGATCATGGAATATGGTAGTCATTGCAAGTTGATAAGTGGCGCTTGCATTTTTCAAGCCAAAAGGCATGACTTGATAAAAAAAGGTTCCCCATGGGGTGGTAAATGCCATTTTGTGTTGATCTTCTTCTGCAATTCTAATTTGGTTATAACCAGAAAACCCATCCATCAAAGACAACATTTCATGTCCAGCAGTCAAATCCACTATGCTGTCTATGTTAGGAAGTTGAAAATCATCCTTAGGACATGCAAGATTTAAATCTCAAAAATTTGAACAAACATGGATGCCCCCGGACACTTTCCCTACAAGAACAATGTTGGAGACCCACTCAGGATAGTAAATAGGATGGATGCGCTTTACTTCTAACATTTTTTGCAACTTTGCTTTGACTAGGAGTGCTACCTTAGGATGCATTTTGTGCAACTTTTGCTTCACTAGTTTAATTTTAGGGTCAACTGTCAAATGATGTACAACCAAATCTGTGTCTAAGCCAAGCATGTCTATGTATGTCCATGCACAATTGATTTTTCCCTTTTTCAAGAACTCAGTCATGACTTTTTGTTCCTCAAGACTTAAGGTAGCAGCAATGTACGTGATTCTTGGAGTATCCTCTATTCCCAAATTGACTAGAATTGTGTCTTCATTCAAAATAGGTGACTTTTCTAGTGGTAGGGATCTAAATGGAAAGTCAAGATCTCCCTCTTCTGGTGCCTCTCAGAGGTTTTCACCAAAAGATGCATCCTTTATTTTATCTTTTTCATCATCCAAAAGTGCCCTAGAGGAGTTTTCACTAGAGGATGTTTCTTCTATTTTTTTATTTGTATTTTCTTTTTCACTTTTGCAACTAAGAGAGTTGACTTGGCTACCAAAGTAGGCTTCCTCATTGTACTAGATCTCATGTTCATAATCTCAGAGACTCTTAAGGCCAAAGAGGGCCATCACTGCTTTATCAAACTTACAGATATCAAGAGCTGGTGGTGTATCTTGAAGGTTCCAGTCTATCATATCAGGATTGGTGAGAGGTATGTTAATGGATGAAAGGTCATCTATAGTAATGGAATGGACATAATTATCTAGGTCATCTTCAATGTATTGGAAAGGTACTTCAAAGAATTCCTCCTCTTCAGTCTCAGAATCAGGTTCAACTATACAATAGTTGTTAGCAAAGGACACCTTAGGTTTGATGGAGTCCAATCCATGACCTTTAGGATAGCTATTAGCTTCTAAGGGTTGTCTAATTCCATTTTCTTTTGGTCCAAGGCTAGTACCATGATATCCCATGTTTTTGATAATGGGAGGAGCTTTAACATACTTATCTTTGGGGAACTCCACAAGTTCATCTTTTCCATCATAATATAGCCAATCTAGGATATTATCTTCCATGTGCTCATCACTAAGTGAACCCCAATGCTCAAACGTGGTCTTGTTAATATGCACAGTCTCTTTGTTGGCAGGAGGTGGCAATTGTGAAGGTTTTCCAAAGGAATGTGGGGAGAGTGGTAGTTGTCCAACACACAAGGCATTTTCAAACTTATACTCTCCTGTTCCTAAATCAACAAAAGTAACCTTCTTCCCTGTAGTATTGATCTTAGTATCTCCCACCTTCCCTTTTCCTTTATGGGAATTGATATCATCATTGGCTAATTCTAGCATTGCTGTGGAAGGTGATTTTGTTATGGTGAGAGACTTAGGTATGACCTTGGCAAACTCACTGATTGGACAAAAAATTGTTGGTGCACCTTCCAATCTTTTACTAAATGCAAAAGGAGTGGGATCCCCTGGGATTGTGACCTCTCTTCCTAGGTGAGGAAATTTTAAGCATTGATGATATGTGGATGGTACCACTTTGAGTGTATATATCCATGGTCTACCAAGCAAGATGTTATATGGAAAATCCAAATCTAGGACATGACATTCAGTATTTATGACAGCTAGTCCAACCTTGAGAGGTAACATGATGACTCCTTTTGTTTCTCTTTCCCTCTCATCATATTCTTTTATTGTGATCCTTTTATTGATATCTAGGAGGTCTTCCAAAAGTCCCAAGAAATAGATCATTTTTAATGTACAAAGGTTTAAACCGGATCCATTGTCTATAAGGACTCTTTTTATTTTATGTCATTGTATGATGACTTAAATGTGGAGTGACAAATTATGGTGGGGATTAGGACCTTGGAAGTCTTTGTCTGTGAAGACAAGGTGTTGTTGGACGGAAAGGTTTCTAATCATAGCAGTGAATTGGGAAGTATTAATATTTTCAAGAACATGAGACTCTAGGAGAACCTTTTCCAAGATCTCTTTATGGATGGGTGATGTGGTAAGAAGCTCAAGAATGGATATTTGTGCAGGAGTCTTACCTAGTTGGGACAACACATCATAGTGAGAAGCAGGCCTTTGCGAGGTGGATGGCGTAGTAGGCGCATGTGGCATTAATGGATTAGTGTTATTGGGAGTGGCAACTTGCAAAGTGAGTCTTTCTCGTCGAGTGGTGGCATCGCAATCAGCTACTTGTAAGACAAGGGTATTCACATGAGCATCTACTTTTTCAATGTGACCACACAAGGAGTCAAATCCTGATATGTGGTTAGTAGAGTAATAATAAGGTAATTCATTTGATGTGGACGCTTGATTTGCATTGTTGGTATTGTTATTATCATTGTTGTGATCGGGAAATGGTTTTTGAAATATCTTCAATTTTGCATTTTTAGAGGTTGGACCTCCTTCTACTTCAATTTCCCCATCATCAACAAGATTTTGGATAAAAACTTTGAGCCTGATACATTTTTTGGTGTCATGTCCTTTGATATGGTGTTATTTACAATATTCATTTTCCCTATACCACTTTGACTTTGGTTGATTTTCATCAAAAGGACATGTGTTAGGAAATACCATCAAGTTGTGATCCACTAATTTTTGAAAGATGACCTCCAAAGGTTCACGAAAGTTAGTGAAGTTCCTATTTTGATCATAATCATGATTGTAATTATTGTTATGTGGAAAGAATTTTGTTTGATTACGAGATTGTTGTTTGCCTTGATTGTCATGGTTCGAATTATTTTTGTTTTGATTGCGGCAATTGTTGTTGTTCCCTCCTTGAAGGTTTTTGACATCAGTAACACCATCATGCATAACACCCTTATTCTTGGACCAGAATTTGGGTTTGCTATTGTTTTTTGACTCATTTTTGGAGGATGATGAACTATAATGTTTAATAGTACCTTTCTCCAAAAGTCCATTTTCAATATTCTTACCCTTTTTGACTAAAGTGGCAAAGTCTTCGGGGCTAGCCATCTTCATGTGGAAAGACATTTTGAGTATCAAGTTTTTGATAAATATATCCAAAAGATGGGAATCTTCAACTTTATATGGCATACAATTAGCAAGATGTCTCCACCTTTGTAGGAAGTTGGCAAAAGTTTCTCCATTTCATTTTTTCGTGTTGCACAAGTCGCTCAGTGAGGCATGGTGTTCAATGTTGTAAGAGTATTGTGCTATAAACTTGCTTGTCAAATCATTGAAAGAAGTAAAGGAGCCCTTAGGTAAATTCATTAACCACTCAAGTGCGGGGCCTCCAAGACTTCATGCAAAGAGCCTCTTAAGATAGCCATCACTGTAGGCTACTTGGCACAAAATAGAAAATTCCTTGAGATGGGTGATAGGACATGTTTCTCCCATATACGTGTCAAATTTAGGAATTTCAAAACCGGTTGGAAATGGTACCATATTAACGGATTTATCAAATGGAAAAGGAAAAATTTCCTCAAAAGAGACATCTTTCACCCCTTTTTTGTTCATGTTAAGGACCAAACTTCGCAATTCCTAGAGTTGTTGAGCCAAATCTTGATTGGGTTGCACTTGTGATTGTTGGGGGTTAATAAATCCACCTCCTAAATTATAGGGAGCTCCAAATGTAGTGTGGGGTGGTGGAGGTACTCCACTTTGGCCAATGTATTGATATGCAGTTGTTGGAATTGGCACAGATGTCTTTACCATAGTGGTAGGCACTTGTAAATAAGAGGAGTGCATTGGTTGTGTTGGAATTGCCATTGGTTGAGTAGGCAATGTCCAATGCCTAAGCATCCCACAGTTGAAGTTGTCAAGGTATTTTGTGGAATACTAGCATGTGTGGTAACATTGGGCATGGCACTAATGATTTGTTGAATATGTTCTGCACTCAATTGAAATGTGGGTTGTGTGGAAGTGCTAGATGTGGTCATAGCAGTAGTTGTTACCATGGTTTCTTTCCTTTTGCTAGAAGTCAGAGTTGCATTTGAAGTGGACAACATAGGTGCACCACCTTTTGTAATTTGTCTAAACAAAGTGTTCTCATCAAAGCTTGGGGGAACATCAACACCCTCCTTGACCAAATTTAGGAATATCTTAGTTTTGTTTGCCCTAATTGATTTCTCCATCATTTCCAAATTGTAGGGATCTGCAAGAATGTCTTAACATCACTAGGCACATTATTAGGATCAATAGGATCTTCATCTTGGTATACTTCTTCATCATTATCCCCCAAAATTGTGTTATGGAAGGGATCTTCTAGTTTTTGCATGGATGTTGAGTTAGGGCTACCAAGGTTTGAACTAGAGGGAAATGTGCCCCCTAATGAAGTTGTGAGTGGAGAAAAAGGATTCTCTATCTCTGACCGCCTCAATGATTCCTCCAATCATGACATTGGATTAAATGTGAAATTTCTTAATCGTGTGTGTACCATGCAAGAGTGATCAAGTTACTGGGAGGAAGATTATGGAAGAAAAAGGAAAATAAGGATGAGAGCTATCAACCTTATGTGATCAAAGGGTCAACTACAAAAGACCTTGGTTTAGCAAACAAAGTTTGATTAGAGGAATAATATCTTTCTCTTACCAAAGATAGTCTAGTGATCTTGTAGGTAAGATAGGATACCAAATTGTTTACTTACTATTCAGAGATGGACTTGTGATCCCCAAATAAGCAGGTGTGATTAGGATAAATGTTTTCTTATGGATGAAAGGTCTACTGTTGTAATGTCAAAATATGTTTCAAGGTTTAAGCTCTCTAGAAGAAAATTTGAAAATGGAAGACTAGGAGTTTGGAAAGATGGAGGTAGATATGAAAAGATGAAAGTGTTGTGGTTACCAACGTAGTTAACTCAATCCTCATTTACTGGAAATAAAAACCTTGGGTTCACTCCTAGGAAAGCAGACCAATTTCAAAGTTTTCCATTGAATTCAATTCTATCATAGTGGTATTGTCTAGCTTCTTCCTTTTGGATGTCTTTGATTGCATATTAGAATTGTTTGTCATCATGTGCTAGGTTTTTTCATTCCTTGTAGATGGGTGGTTTAGACAACTTCACTTTCTTATGTTTGACTTGGTTGACTTTATCGGTAATGGGAGGAATAAACAAGACCCAAGTTTCAAGTACCCAAAAACTTTGCAATAAGATGTGACTAGACTCAAGCAATTTAAAAATGTAACCTACCAAAGTAATCATGAGTCAAGAAGACCTCACTTAACCTACTTCCCTCAATGAAAGGTTACCTAACACTTTCACTCATTTTAGAATTTGTTTGATGTTTTGGCTTTGGTTTTGAATTTTTGAACAAGCATGATGAACATGCCAACAACCCTAATAAGGCTATCTCTAGGATGAACAAGGCTTATCTAAAGGGCATCCTCGATATACACAAGGTACGTGAGGCCTAGATCTGTAGATGAAAGGAAATACTGCCACACAGCCAAGGGGAGATGGTAACCCAAATCTCCTCCTTCACTTTCCAAAGGTATAAATTTTTTTGGGGCTTAGCCAAGAGTGATAATATTCCACTTCTAAGAGAGGTGTCTTTTGATTCACCTCCCAATTTTTATACTCCACTAGAACATTGGAGTTGAGGTCATCCCAAGGGGTGATGAAATCTCTAAGCAGGCCTCCTAAAAAAAAAGCAAAACCACTTATTTCTTGTGCACCAAAGATCGCCTAAAGGCACAAGGGGAGAGAATATGTAAGTGGTCTTGGGGTTTAAAAGACACTTGTTCTTTCCCAATGAAGCTTTAAGTTTTCTATCTACTTGAAGACACTCATGATTAAAACATACAAGGTTCTTTCCAACTTGAAATAGCGCCAAGGTAAATAAAAACATGGATTCATCAACAAGAAAATAAAGCGAGTGCGTGAAAACAAAATGCTAAAAATAAAAGATGCAAGAAATAAAGTCAATTTACCTTAGGGCATTCAAGAGTGTATGACTTTATTTTAAGCACCAAACCCAAATGTGATCTAGCCTAGGCATACATGTCCATTTTAAGCATTAATTCCAAATGTTTTCTAGCCTAGACATACATGTCAATTGTCCCTTAAGGAATTCAAGATAGTGTGAGTTCTTTTTAAGCACCAAACCAAGTGGTAGCTAACCTAAGAATTCATGTCAATTTCAAGCACCAAACCAAGTGTTAGCTAACCTAAGTATTCATGTCAATTTTAAGTACCAGACCAAGTTTTAGCTAACCTAAACATTCATGCATTCAAATGAAAGTGTTTAATCCATTCAAGTTCATTAGGCCTTAAGGTTTTTAGTGATAAAAATCACTACAAATCTCCCTTAGTGATAAAAATCACTATTGGTTTTGCTTTCTAGGTTTTTAAGGTTAAATCTCTGCATCAAAACCGTTAGTAAAAACTTGCAAGTGAACTAGTTAGCTCAAAAATTATTGTTAAAAATTGCTCAATTCTACTAAAATGCAGAGACACTAGAATACAGGCATAGACGCTAATCCACGCAGATGCCAAAACACACAGATGGCAAAGTCAGAGATGACAAGAGACACTATGTATGGTATTAAGGTTTTCGACGGAGACAACAATTTAAAGTGCAAAGATGCCAAAACTCGGAGATGACAAACTAAGGTCCACACACAACGCAAATGACAGAATAAATTCACAGACAACAAAGTATACCTCAGAGACGATAAAATGAACTTTGCAAATGACAAACAAAACTTCGAAGATGAAAAAACTAAGTTCACAGATGATAGATTAAACTGTGGAGATGACAGAATATGCCTTGGAGATGACAGAATGGTTTAAGCGGATTAGTATGGTTTGAAATACTGCGGAGATGCTAGTCTGCAAAGACGATAGACCCAGACGATGCTATGACCAATGGAGATAATAATGTGCTATTTTGCGATTGAACAAGGTTTGTTTGGAATTTTTAGAATGACATCAGGGATGTGGGTCCCATCGGGCGTGCCAAAATGTGTGCTCTAGGTTAGGCTTAAGATTAAATTAAATGAGATTTAATTTAATCATGTGTTTAGAAGAATTAATAAGATGTGAGGATTAAATAAACAAAGTTTATTTTAAAAAGGGGATAATGGAGAATCATGTGTTAAATTAATTTAACACATTAAGGCTAGGAGTATTTAAATTAAATTTAAATACTTAGGAGAATAAACTCATTTAATTAAAATAATTTAATTAAATGAGTAGAAGAATGTGAGCAATATAATTAATTAATTACAATGTCACAAAAAATATTAAAATTAATTAATATAGTGTTTAGGGATGATTTTAAGTGTCTACAATTAGTAGATGAGGTACATTGATATTCACTGGATATTCTCTTTAGCATGAGATATCAAAGAGGGAGAGTTTGGTTGTCATAGTAGAAGAAATTTTGTTTGGTGATGTCAATGAGGAAAAAATTGGTCTAATACCAAAGAGGGAGAGTTTTGCTGTCAGAGAGAGAAACTAAAGGTAGAGGGAGTTCACACTGATAGAGGGAGTTGAGTTCTCATGGATGAGGATTAGAATGAAACTAAGTATATGTTCCTTACTATTGTGGTCTCACAATGCACACCCCATTTCTATTAGAAATTGGGGTCCCCCTGGTTTTTTTTTTATCTTTTCAAAACCCTAGTCTAGGTTTGAGTCCTTTTGAGGTTTTATCTAGTGTCCTAGTTTGTGTCTAGGTCCCAACTAGAAAACCCAATGGTCAAAAATCAAAAGTATCAGTAGAGATAAGTTAGTTTGCAAAATGAAAAGGATGCACTAGTGCACCAATGAATTAAAGGAGAGAGGCATCCCCCTTTAAAGTTTCCCAGCTACACACCTGCATAGCTCCAAAAGAGCATGAGGTCCCTAGGTCTATAAAACCTAGGGCCTCCCCCTTCATTCCCTACTTTTTATTTTCCTATGTTCGCTATGCCAGATCACACCTCCACACCAGTTTACGTGTGCCTACTCCCATTTAGCACCTGCAAGACACAAGAAAATACATTAATACAAACCATGAAAGGGGTGCACATCAACACACCCAAAGAACAAAAAACTTTAAAAATACTAAGGAAAACACCATTTTAAAGTGCAGAGTAGCGCACATCATGAGGTGGGCTACTGCGCACCTTAAAAAGAATAATCCAAATGTTCCTAAGTCTAATCATGAGTTGTGCATCAAAACACCTTATGAGGTGTGTTGATTCATAATAAATACAAAAATCTACTTGTAAAAGAGGCGCACTAGGTGCATCTACTGGGTGCACCATTTTTTTTGCATTTTAGGGCTACAATTAGGTTTTTTTTCATGTTTTTGAGCTATCCAATTTTAGGGATTTTTTGTGCGAGTCAATTTTAGGGGGTCATTAATTCATTTTTCTTTAATTCCAAGATAATGGCCATGCTTTTTGTGCACATTTGATGGCATCTTCATCATCCTTGCTTACTGAGAAAATGGCACCAAAACAAGTAGTATTCAATTTTCAGGGCATTCCTACAAAATCATAGTTTTAGGATGAGAACTTAGAGATCTGAGACAAAGATTTATGTCACAAAGATTTGGGAAAGTTCCTAGAACTATGCAATAAACCAACTAAGAGGTCCTAGATGATATCCACATTAATCTGATTAGGGCTTATCAGTGCAACATCACACTCAGTGTTAGTGCAATCCTTAGAATTGATTATGACACTTGCAGAGCATTATGTTCCTAAAGAAAGGGCCATGAAAAGAATAACTATTCCATCTCCCAAGGGGTAGATCAGTTCATTAGACTAACCTATGAGCAAGAAGAGAGAAGGTGTAGGAAAAATATTGATGAGGCTTCTAAGATCATCCAATCTTCATACCTTATAGAGAAGACTTCTCTAGGAAAGAAAATGGGCAAAGTAGATATGAAACAAGGATACATGAAGGAAGACATTGGATATTCAACCATACTTTTGAGTAGAGTTATGGGTTTTCCGATAGTTGGACACTTGAACATTTTCATGGTACATTTAACTGAGACAATAAAGAAAGTAGAGATGCCACTTGATTGGGCTTCTACTCTCAGTGAGAACTTGGGTGAGTAGTTGGTGGCAATGAAGAACAATAAGAAATACTAAATGAAATCATACTTGGTTTACTTTCTAGCTGCAAGAGCAATGAATTATCTAGGGCTTTATAAGAGGGGTAGCATGCAGGATGCTAATGCATGGCCTTATATTGCATATCAATAGCTGGTCAAGAAGAGGCTCTTAGTGTAGAGCAAAGAAAATACAAGATTGTAAATAATGCTTTCATATTCATGATAATCCAGTTCATAAAAGGGGATTATACAAAGAGAATATCAGAGGAGGTAGCTGCACAGATGTCATTAGTCAGAGCTTATTATATCTAGTTCCAAGCATTCACATATTTGAGGATAGTAGGTACACAAATTTACCCTAAGAAGCTCCCTAGGTATCCTAGTGATAGACTTATTCTCTTGAAGATCTCTTGACAACTCTTGTCTATATATGATAGAGTTAGAAATCAACACAAAACATGTTGGATATGGCCTATGACTATGGGACCTTTCTAGGTGGATTAAAGGAAAGATATTCCTTCTTTTGAGTGTGAGTGGGATTAGTGTCCCTTGGATGAGTATAATTATCCTCGATCATATTTTTACAACATTGGGAGAGCATAACACTTGGCTAGTAAGACATTTCAACATGAAAATACCCTTGAGGATCACTGGATGAATACAAAAAATGACTACGATGTTAGTATAAGGGATTATTGTAGGATGACTTTGTATCTAGTAGAGAAGGCCTTGAAGATAAAGATTCTATTGAAAATTTTGCAACAAGAGACAGAGGAGTTTCTTGATCAATTGTTCAATAGGGAGAAGATTGGTGAATGACCTATCATGAATGATAAGATTAACAAAGAAGAGAACTCAGACATTAATCATAGGGCAAGACATGCCATCAAATTAATGAACAATTAGATCAAGAGACCTTTCAAACTTGATCTACTTCCGAAGATAGTGATCTTCCATGTTGAAGCTCATCTAACTAGAGGTAGAGGAGCAAAGGTCATTGTTCCTACATTTATAGCCCAATCACCAGTAAGACCAAAAATGGTGCACCGACTTGATAGAATAGTTGGACATTATCAGGCTCAAAAGGTTAAAGGTAAGGGAAAAAAGATGAGGAATTATCCTTAACAAGCTGAACCAGAAGAGGAAGTACAAGAGGAAGTACACAAACTAAAGAAGAAAATGTGAAAGGGTCAGAAAATGTAGAAGCTTCACAAGCTCAAGTTGATCCCCAAGCAGCTGAACAAGGTCAAGGGGAAGTAGAAATTGAAGTACAAGAGGTTTCCCCACCTCAACAAGTAGAGAAAGCCTCCTCCTCTACACCTAAAAAATGAAAGATCATGACTCTGGTAAAGAGAAGGCAAAAGGTGGTCAAGAAAGTGATTCCTTTCCCATCAGTTCTTGAACCAATCCCTAAAGAAGCAAAATAATTAAGAGGATGATGAGGATTAAAAGGATAACTTACCTTTGAACCAAAGGAGTCAAAAAGGAGAAGAAGCTCTAAAATCACATTACCATCTATTTTTGAACAACCCATTCAAGCTACCACATTAGAAGATGAGTGCAACAATGGATAGATGAGTAGGATTGCAGGGCACTGATGTTTTTAAGATGTTAGATTTTGATTTTATGCCTATGGGTACTAAATTGGTTGGAAATAAAATAAGAGACCCTCCAAAAAATCAACCTCAATAGGAGGATTGGAGTCAACAACCACCTGAACCACAAGAACTCGAGATGGTTCCATCATCCCAACTACAAGTCACATTCTGTGTAGAAAAGGGATTAGCTACTCCCCTTCCTCCAAAAAATGAAGAAGAAAAAGTCCAAATGGGATAGGAGGGAGAGCCAGAACAAGTATCCACCAAGGAAGTGTTAGAAGGATAGATAAGTGAACAACCACAACAAACTTCCCAAGACATCAAGATGAGAACTATTGGCTCCATACATATAGAGACTTCTAGTGCCGATATCTCATGGAAGGAAAAGACTCCAAAAAGGGAAGATAAGGGAAAGGGCATTACAGAACAAAATTATTTGTCCTTTAAAATAAAATCTCCATTAAAAAATATCCTAAGGTGGCTAGAAAAGAGTTAATAATAAATAAAAAAAACAATTCACCATAGAGGAGGAAGATAGAATGGAATTGATTGAACTCTTAAGGAATCCTAATTCACCTCCAAAAGATGCATAGGCATTAGCCTTCACTATGAGTGACTAGAACCAGGATTTGTTTGCTCATGTGGCTATCCATCCTCCACATTTGAATGTTGGAGAATTGACTCCACAAGATTATCAGACTAAGGAGGTCATGCTTGGAAAGCCAACCTTAGATTCTGCTAAGTTGATGGTTACCACAAGGATGAAGGAGGTATTCAAGAGCATAGAACAGGATGGGGTGGAACTAGTAACACTTTAGTGTCAAAATGAAATCCTAAAGGGACATCTAAGTGAAGTTGTTAGTCCCTTAGACCTTTAACATCCTAAGGAGACCTTGAATGTAGAAATTGAGAGAAGAGACAGGGGTACAACCCAATTGGATCCATTTTTGAGAGCTTGCCAACAATGGAAAGAAAGTTTTGAGGAGAAAGGTGTATTGATTATTCAGGGAAATTTGAAGTTATTTCATGTTATGCAATAGAATGTGGAAAAACTAGTAGCTATTCTAAATTAATATTTTAGTTTAATGGATGAAGTGCATACTTGAGGAAAAGACTTGCAGGTATTACAAATAATAAAAGGCCAAAGGTATTAGATGCTAATGGATGTATATATAGCTAAAGAATTAGATAAGATAGATGATTGGATAGAGAATATTGTGGATGGTAAAAAAGTAATGGAAACATTACATGCAAAGATTCATAGGCTTAAGGACCAAGCCCAAGAGCAAATTTTTGAAGCTGAGAAACATTATAGTGATGCATGTTTGGATATTTTTGAAGATGATACGCGTGAAAAGTTAATACTAGTAGAGGCAATAGTGGAGAAATTTTAGTGAACTTTTGAAGAATTTGCTAATGATGATGAAATTAGGAAAGCATTTAGAATACAAGAAGCATTGTTAGAACTAGATGGGAAACTTGGAGATTTTGCTAACACTCTTATTGAAGTGGACAACTATAGTTAGAAAGTGAAAGACAAATATGAAGCCTTAGATTTTCTAGATGCAGCTCAAGTTAGTGAGATAATTAAGAAATTCAAGGGCAAATTCCTAGACATAGCTCTAATATAATGGGGAACAAAACCTAGATGTCAGAATTTCCATTTTGGCACTTAGTGAAAATATACATTTTTTGGAGCCTGCTTTCAAGGTGTGCTACTGCGTAGGTGCACCAAGTGCACAGATGTGCCAAATGTACTTTTTTAGTAGTGTTCAAGAAGATTTTGAACAACTTAGAGGTGCGTTGATAGTTAATTTCATGTTCTAAATTTAGAGCTTTCCATGCATTAGAAATGCATTCTGACAATAGTTTAACTCCTACGGACACCTAGTGAAAATGGAGCCTCTATTTTTGTCACTTCTAGTTACTCCTATATCAACTGAAGGCTTTTTATTTCTTATTCTTTCATGATTTCTTTATTTTATAACATGTATAGGCTCATGCATCCAATTAATGATATAAAATGGATGGAGTCCTACTTAGTAAGAGTTAGATAGGTAGTTTGTAAATCAATAGATTTCTTTTATTAGTTTAGAAGCATATGATTGCAAAAAGATATGTCTCACTCTTAGCACAAATTAAGGAGATGATTTTTTATAAATTTAGGATTATAATATGTAATCAAGGCCACTATTGTTTTGTAATAATTTATCCTTTTGGTGCTTGCATTTGGAGTCTAGTGAATCTTGACTAAGTGTGTTATATTTTGTTAATGTATGTTCATGGAATGTAATTGAGCCAAAATTTTAGTGCATTATTACTGGTCATGTGATGTTTTAATTCTGGTGTTTGCTACATGTTTATAGATTCCACTAATGTACTTAGTTTGAGAAGAGATCATCATATTGTTACTACATAGCTTTTTGTCTCGCATGAGTGCATTCTCTGTGGCCTTGTTATTTGATGAAAAGTGAAACATCTAATAGTCACAAAATTTCCATCAACAATTGCATCAGTGGAATAAAGGAAGCAATGTTCCTATTTTCATTGGTTACCTATCAGTCTTTTCAAAAGCTTGACTCATAGACATGTTGTTTCTTTAGTTTACATCTATTAGGATTTACATTTATGTTATTTGCTTAAATTTCTTGTCACCTTATCTTTGTTATTTGCTTTACTAACCCCTTGGTTAAATTAGGAATTCATTATAGTTGCATTGTTAGATTGCATTAATCTTAAAAATAGAAAATACAAAAAATATACTCCAATTTGTGTGGTTATTCTTTTGAAGTAGCAAGCAGACCATACATCTTATCTGAATCATTTTAGAATCAGCAAAGGCCTCCTCATGAACATTCACATTTATCTTCAACTGAACAGATTCCAATAGATGGAAAGATTGCCTGGAACCTTGGAGTTGATCCTTGAATTATCTTTTCAAGAGAGGACTTTGAAAGGATTCCTACCATTAAGCATCGTGTAAGATGATAGCTCAACACTTACTTTATTCTTGCTCTAAAAATTTCATTGTATTATGACATGTTGTGTTGCCTTCAATTCCAAAGAGGGAGATTGTTGGAAATAATTAATTAATTGTGTATTGTTTACGATGTTAAACCAAATTTCATATCATTTCTAGTTAGTGTATGCCGAGATCACTTGGGAATTGAAGACATTTTCCTATGTTTGCTAAGCATTCTAGAGTTTTCCTAGTTTAGAAGACAGTGTCTATAAGTTCACTTGGCCAACAAAGTAAAGTTTGTAGAAGTTGAGCATTAACTGAGCTCACTCGATTAATAAAGGAAATGTTGGATGGAACTTGTTAATCAAGCTCACTTGATTACCAACAAAACTTTGTGAAAATGTTGTGTTAACCGAGTTCACTTTGTTAATATAGGAAAATCATTTCTGAGTTAGTGTCTACCAAATAGGGCCAGCTAACAAAGTATTTTCTTATTTCAACATATTGAGTTCAATTGAATTTTTTGGTGACTCTAGCCAAGGAGATGAATATTAATTATTTGAAGTTATATTCAAGTCGACTTGAAAATGTGTAAGTTATAAATATATGGTGAAGTTGAGGATTGAATGTGTGTAACACAATTGAATATTTGATGATGCTTAGAGGAAGCAAATTACAAGGATAAGAAGAAAATCCTTATTGAGGTGCAAAGATACATTTGATAAGGAAGGATCAGGTATAAAAGCCAAAATTGAGATCTATAATCAACAATTTAATTGCATCAAAAATTAGGAATCTCATTGTTACTCTCTAAGCATTGTAGTAGTGATCTAAATCTCTAAAAAAAGTTGGATTAATGCTATTTGTAAATCCTCTAACAAGGTGGCATTTCTATTAAATTTTTGAAATACCTCTAACAAGGCCACTCCTAATAGGGTGATTAAATCCTCTAACAAAGTCACCCCTAATAGTGTATTTTGTAACCTTTAATAGGGTTGGTTCCTAACAAGGCTCACTTTAGAAGAGTGAAAACCAATAACTAGTTACAATTGGTGGTTTTTACCAAATTGGGTTTCCACGTTAAAATCTTGGTATCAATTGTGTTCATGCTATTTCTTTTTATGTATGCAACTAAGTTAAAGTAAGATTTACCTTAGATAATATCTTAAAACTTCCATGTTAAGCATTGACCGAGCTATTTCAGTGTTTACCAAGTTACAATGTAAAGTTTAGTTTTGATTTCTATTGACATCTAAGGGATCTAAGATTTATTTTTGTGGTAATAAATTCACCCCTCTCCTCTCAATTACTCCTCTTATGTTTCCAATAGATTTTCTAAAGATAATCCAAGTTCTTACATAGCTAGAAAAATTGCAAGTCAGCCTATCAGACATTAACTACAATATAGGTTATGCCTTTGAGAAATAAAACGTATCCTAAGCAATGGGCATTAATTATTCACACATTGAGTTAGGTTATAACTATATAAGATGCCACATCATCACAAGAAACTATGCCAAAAGAAATAACATTTTATGCTAGATGAACTCAAAGGAAATAAAGGGTGAAGAAATTAGCATACAACTCGAAGCACAAGACATAATAACTTATGTGATCTTAGAGTGAGAATTCAAAATAGATCCTCAATAAGATGCCAACTATGCAAAACTTGAAACCACAAGAAGCAATGGCTACTTCATAATCAACAAAGATATAGAAAAAAGTAATGTTTTTGGTTGACACAATATTTCTTATTGACCCAAGATGCTCATGCATCAAACACTTGGGGTACGTAAAGAAATGATATCCATATTAGGAAACCTTGATTCTTTGATCTAAATCATAAAGATCCACCTTAGCTTATATTATCCATGAAGTGTCTTCAACTAATTAATCTTTCCACACAACAAGGTATTCCATGTATTCTTTTCCTCTGGTGCTCTTACTTAGTCTACTATCCAAAACCTTCTCAATCTTGTCAGTCTTCCTCTTGGGATAATCTTGGCTACGTTTTAATTCCTCATCTGATTCAAAATACTAAAAGGCATCTGCAATATTGAATATTGGTGAAATATCCATATACTCTCAAAATTCAGCTTCAAAAACATTTCCACTATCATACTTTCTTAAAATCTTACAAGGACCAACTTCTTGATTTTCATCTTATTATAGGTACCAATCAGAAATATATTCTTCTTCAAGTAAATAATAACCTCATCACAAATGTAATAAGATGTATGTATTATTCCTTTATCTTCTCTTTGTTTATAATCTTGATTACTAGTTTCCAAATTCTTATTTACCTCCTCATGTAGAGCTTCATGAATTCTATGAATTCCTCTTCTTCATTACTTCTCTTTATCTTGGTACTCAAGTCCCTCAACTAAGTAGTTCCCTTAGGATGCACTCCATGAACTATTTCAAAAGGTGTTTTCTTTGTACTTCTATTCACATAATTATTGTATGGAAATTCTTCGTGTGCTAAAATTAAATTGTAATTAAGATGCTTATGTCTGACCAAACATCCAAGAAAATTACCCAAACACTTATTCATTTGTCTATGAATGAAATGTTGAACTAAACTTAATTTTAGTATCCCATTTTTCGAAAGTTTCCTCTAGAAATATCCAATAAACTTAGTATCCCTATTTGAAATATTAATCTTAGGAAACCCATTCAATCTCACTACTTAAAGAATAATTCAACCACATGTATTGCATCAGATGCCTTCTTACAAGGTATGAAATGGTCCAATTTATAAAATTCATCAATGACCATTAGAATATAATCATAACCTCTTTTAGTTCTAGGGTATCCAAGAACAAAGTCCATATTGATATCCTCCCAAGATTTATTTGGTATGGGAAATGGTGATACAAACCCAAATTATGACTAGTTCCTTTTATTGTTTGAAAAACTCTATAATTCTTAACAATTTTAAGCACATCCTTAAATATCTAAGGTTAGAATATCTTTTAGAGATCATCTTTACTATTTTTTCAATTCCAAAATGTCCAGTAAGTCCATTACTATGTTTCTCCTTCATGATGTCATCTTTCATAGATCCTCTAGGTATGCACAACTAAATTCCATTAAATAACATATCTTCTTGAATGAAATAATAAATTCACCTATCATGTTTACTCATCGTCTAATTCTTACAAGCATACCAAGGTTCTACAAAATTAGGATCAGTTTCATACAAATGTGTGAAATAATCAAAACCAAGTACTTCAAAATCATATTTGTAAGTAAATTTCTTCTTCTTCTCAAAGCATTATCAATTTTTTTAGACTATACACTCTTATGTTTCAACACAAAGGAAAAAATCCACAAATTCTCTTTCCAATTCATGTGTCTATGATTCAACTTGTTCTAACTTCCCAAATATTTCAAGACTTTATGGTTTGTGTACAATACAAAATCCTTAGGCATCAAATAATGTGTCCATTTCTTCAAAGCTTGAATAATAACATAAAATTCCTAATCATAGACTAAATACTTTCTCTTAGCATAATTAAAATTATCACTATAAAAAGCTACAAGTCTTACTTCTTGACTCATATCAACTTCAATGACACTTCCACTAGCATCATAATCAACTCATAAAACCTTAGTAAAATTAGGCAAAATAAGTGTAGGTAATTCTACCACCTTTTGTTTCAATTTTTTAAAACTCTAATGTACTCCATTTGTCCACTTGAATCCCTTTATATCTCCTCTCATAGTTTCTATTATGGAATTACATATTTAAAATTTTTTTTGGATGAATTTCCTATAGAAACTTACTAATCCATGAAATGATCTAACTTCTACAACATTCTTATATGTGGTCCAATAAAGGATAAATTTTACCTTTTTAGAATGGACCTTCAAACCTTAAACATCAATTACAAAATTGAGGTACTCAATATCTTCCTTCATAAATAAACATTTGTGTAAATTAAGCATAAATTTTTCTTCCTTCAATTTTTGTAACACTTGATTGATATGTTCAAGGTGTTCTTCTTAGCCTTAGTGAATATCAAAACATCTATTGGAGTTTTTTCTTGTAGAGAATGTACTAGGTGAATTTAAACCTGATACCAAGAAACAAAGACAGGGACAAACCTAAAGATGAGCTAAATCCTATATTTAACAAGGCTAAATTTTGGTTCTAGGCCAATTAATAGAGTCATTAGGACTCACTTAACTTTATGATCTGCTAAGCCAAGGTGGGAAAACCTAAGGGATTTATCTTAATAACTGGACATTTTCTTTGCAAGACTATACCTTATAGCAAAAATGGTCAATATTCTTCTCTAATTTGCTAACAAACTTTTTGATTACAGTAGCTAATTACAATAAAAAAGTGATAGCAAATAAGTAGTGACCTACACTTCTAGTTCTTGAAAACATAAAAAGGGAAATTGATATTCAATTAAAGTTTGGATTTCAGCATAACTTGGTATGCAACAAAAGAGAACATGTGATCTCTAAGCTGACTAGTCCCTTATCCATTGGGCATCAACTAAAACTTAACACATAGATAGACATCTTGATATACTCATATATCTAGATATCTGATCTATCTATCTAGCTTGCAAATAGATACCAATCTTCATAACAACTCTCATACTTATGGTGAAATCCTTCTGTTGTAACATGTAACCCTATCAATGTAAACAAGCATTTACATAGATCTTTGTTACAACAAAAAATTCATCCTGACATACAACCTTAAGAGATTGTAACTAAGTTCAAGCTCTTTGTTCTCAAACACAAAACATTACAAATGACAAAAGAAGGAGATGAGAATCAGAATGAAGCTAAGAAGGTTAAGCTCTTGCATTAATTTCCTTGAAACCAATACATCATCTCTATGCAAAAAATTTAGTAGATACAAAATGAATGACTATATAATATGAATGCTTCCAAAAGAAATACACTACTACTTTTCATAATAGAAGAACGCTATCACAACTATGAGAAAAATCTCAAAGAATTGGAACCAAACTTTCTCACAATTTTTAGAAAATCTCCAAAGAATTAGAACCCTTACAATAAGTAGAGAGGAAGAATATATAGAAGACAAGATATTTCTGGGTCTATAATCTGAAATTGACATCTGTCCCCCTAGAATATCTTCAATCTAATGTTTGTTGAAATTGAACTTCCTCATCTACCTACAATTAAATCATCAATGATGCAACAAAAAGATCTGATATATCTCACCGATATAATCTGTAAAATATCTCATGGAGAAAATATCAAGAATTCATTACAAATTGTACTGAAACTTCAAAATTTGATCCAATATGTCACTTCTACTTTTGTTGAGCAATTCTTCATTTGCAACCTACTGCATTTAAAAACATCAAATCATTTAAAAAATTGCTAATGAAGTCAAATTTGATTTAATATGATCAAAATCTAATATCAATTCAAACTAGAAACACGAATCTACAAATTTCATTGAGAAGCCCCAAAAATTAGAAAACCTCCTATAGCTGCTATTGGTTGACACCTGCACAAAAACTGATAGTAAAAATGGAAAATTCACTTCTTCCTAGTTCTAACGGTATATTATACTACCTATTTCTAATAAAATTTGTCCCCCTGAGACAATTTTCAAAATTATAGCTCCCAGACCATGAATAGTTTTAAATGAAAAGTTTAAAAGTTCATATATTATAACACTATATAAAATCTCAAATTTATTAAAATCTATCAATCTTTTAAATTTTTGAACTTATGCATTGATATTTCTAATATTTTCATTTTTTATTTACTTTTTAAATCTTCCACGTCCAACCATTGCCAAGTGTCATTCCCTCATTTGATATTTTACCCTATGAACCCCACATTTATCTAGACAATATTGAAGCATTTGAAATTTTTTCATTTTCATAATATCTCACCTCCATTTTGTATCACCCTCAAACTCATGACAACATATCATTTCAAAGCATTGTCAAAGTTTGAAATGAACTCCATGATATTACAAAATTTTCATAATGTCGTATCCCTTATTACTCCATTTCCTGACCATATGATAAGGGGCTATTCCTATAATGTCGTAAACCTTTAAAATTTGTTGTGCAATCTCACAAAACCATCATATTATTAGAGCTCTTTGATCTTGCCTCCCCAATCTCACAATGGACTACCATGTGTTGCATCTTCTTTGGGTTGACCATCAAAACATTGCTATCGTTGATGGGTCCATTATGTAAGCTTTATGTTGGCTTTGAAAGAACTTGTCATTGAAGACACATTGCATATTGAGTCCATCAGTTTATAAAAAGCAAAGTTAATTGCCAAGTTCCCAATGTGGGACAAAAAAACTACAACCATCTCATGCAGCTATCTTCAACCATGGAGACCCTGCAAATCCTCCTTGTGCATTTATCCTTTTGCACATGCTCTCTCCTGCCCTTCAATACACCCTGCAAATAGTATGGAGCTACTACTGTGGAAACCCTTAGCTATGGCTTTAGCTTCTTACCTTTGGCGTGGGAAATCTCCTCTAGCATGGACTAGGATTTATGCAATGATCTCTATGTGAAAACATGGGGCTCCCATGGTTTGGTCTCCCTTTTAAAAATGTGGATCTCCCTGCAGATGCCATGGAGACATTTAAAATAACACCTACTCCCCCCTTCTTATCTCACTATTACATTCTCCCTTTAGTTTGATGATGCTATTCAAACCCCAAAGTGGGTCTAGCTAATTTTTTTTTCAAACTAAAATAACTAAATTCACAAAATGATCCATAGAACACTTGATACTAACTAGAATCAATTTTGAGCACTAACTGATCACTTAGAACTTATTTTAAATTTTTTTTGCACCACTATGAAATTTGTGTCAGGAGGACTATTGCTTGGCCTTAAAAATTGATTCAAACATCTAACCAAACTCCAAAACTCTAGACCTCTATTCTTTTTGACACATTCAACAAACCTTTCAAATATCATCACATGATGATACTAGGGTCAAAAGATATTGACCTCCAAATTTGCCTCATTCAAATCATCTTGCAAATCAAACATGTTAGAAACAATAAAATGGGTTCAGTTTTAGCTTTGAAAACTAGACAAACGGGCACTTGAGGATCTGGAAACAAGGGAAATAGTTCATTGTCATGAGGAGAATGTAATTCTATGATTTGGGCTCATGATGAATCATGGGGCACATTAGGTGATGGTCTAAAGTTGGCTACTTGGATTTGTAGGACAGTGAACATCAACTGAAAACTATTTTTTGCAAATGGAATGGCCCTAGGAAAGTGTACAAATGGGTTTGTCAAGTTTTATAAACTGGCACATTTGTAGTATTTTTGGAGTAGAATGTAGGAGTATAATCTATTTGGTCCCACCAATCATAGATTCAAAGATATGACATTTTGAATAGGGCTACAGATCAATCTGCATTTCTGATTAGTAGTGAAACTTTATAATTTGCAAATGAAATCACGTTTGAAAATTGAACAAAAAAATTCGTCATAAGCTCATAGCTGGAGAATAGAAAATCTCTGACCCCTAGATTATGATGCAAAAGAAAAATTCTTATTTGGATCAATTGGTCAAAATTTATAACTTGTGAAATAGGGCTACCCAAAATTATGCACAATATGCAAATGTATGAAAACAGTAAATTGCCAAGTTTGAGGGGTTTGAAACCTAGTCAAACCGATTCAAAATAACTTGAAACTTGGAATATAGGTTCTTTGGTATGCATAAAAAAAACCTTTAAAGTGAAAAGTCATAAAAAATAACCAGGTGAAAGATATTCAAAGGCAAACTGGGCCCTATGTTGCTATTTGACGCTTAGGAAGAAAATGTAGAACTAAAGACTGCTCAAAATGGAACTCCACCGAATGACTCAGAATGTTAGTTTATCATTAAAAAACACATGTACATGCTGAATGAAGTGTGTTAGAAATATAAAAAACATCTTAGGCATTAATGCAACAATAGGGTACTTAAGCATGAAAAGCATTCATAGGGGCTTAAAGTGACTCAAAAATTGGAATGGACTCAAAATGAGAATGCAATTTTGAGCACCAATAGTGGCTCTGGCTGGGGATGCATGCCTCTTGTGGGCATGGCAAGAATTCAGATCTCTAGCTAAAGAAGACCACTCAAAAATTTCTTCGAACAAAAATTGAAAACATGAAACCTATTCTAATTGTAGAAGATGGTGAGCCCGGGCCACTGAAAAGTTTTCAAAGCTTCCTACCTCTATCATATACCTAATTCTCATTTACATCTTCTTGAGGTAAACTAAAACTTTGATTATCCTTTGTTTCACCCAACACATTAGTACTTTCAATCACTTCATTAGTTAAAAGAAAACTGTCATCATCACTTTCATATTGCATATAAAAACTTGAATTACTTTCTTCATCTTGCTCACTATGAAAATGTATATCAGCATGCTCTTGAATATAAAAAATAAAGTGAGAACCATCATAAACATATGCTAATGCATGCTATCAAGAGGAAACACAAAATATTCATATTCCACTTTGTTCACAAAGTTGCACATGTCAAGAAAATGCAACTCACCTTGTGTATCTAGGTGTGAAGGGTACATAAAATCTGATCCTTGCCTCTTTGTAGTCATATCACTCATCACATTAGATTTATCACTCATTGAAATCTCTTCACACTAAAAAATTTGGTTAGTCACTAAATCTAAAAAACTATTTTGAAAATGTTGATCCAATATTTGTTGATCATAATCCTTGTCTTCATCTAACATACAGTTAGAGAGAGCATTAGACTTTGTAAACTTACCATCAGTTTGATTAGTACAAGACTTGTCAGTATAAAAAGGAAAGTTGGAATCAAAAAAAATATTTTCACTATTTTCCTCTTCATATGATGTATAAAAATATATTTCACTACAATCACTAGCATGAGAAAACATTGAGATAGTAGAAAACTCTCCTTCAAACTTATCCCTTGCATCTATCAAGTCGTCTATGCATATACACTTGAGGTGTTGTCATATTCACCTCCAAATTTGATAAAGACTTTTCAAATTATGTATCTTTTTCCACATCAAACATTGGGGAAGTGACTTGACTAAATGAAGAAACACTATGAGGGAAAAAACAAACATCCTTAGAATTACTTAAAATTTCTCAAACTGACGGGCTAGGAAATCTAAAATCTCATCAGGGCTTAAGAAGACTTCCTCACAAATCTTCTCCTGGTTGTGATTATTATCTGGATGATATGATGAACTCATAACAACAGTCTAAAGTATCAAAATCATTATAACACTCATTCTCATTATGGAAATCATTACTTCTATTACTATGAAAAACTTCTTCAAACTCATATTCACTATCACTAAATTGATTTTTAGTTTCATATCCATATTCTTTATGCTAGTTGCAACCCTCCGATTCACTAAAAGTTGAATCCATCTCTTCACATTTAGAAGACAAATTATCATTATTTATAGATTTATTACATTCATGATTACCTTGACTTTCACCACATGGATTATCATCATTAGGAGACACACTATGAACACTATCATGATTAGTTTCCATCTCCCTAATGAATCTCTCAGCTTGTAAAAGCTCTTGTAACCTTACAGGTGCTGGCCAATTTATTGAATCAGGTGCTATAACACCTAGAAAAACACTTGGTAGGGAAGATTCCTCTAGTCTAGGATACAAAGGCATCATGCTAATTATTGATTTAAACATTATATAAACTTGTTGAACATTTAGACCCTAGAGACTTCCCATTTCCCCTTTGACTATATTTACAATCATATTATGGATTTGCTTATTCAACATAACAATATTACTAGTCACAATTTTCAAACTATCAGAAAAATGAAAACTAACATCAGACCTGATGTCTAAGTCCATTTTAAAATAAAAATTTGACCTCTTTGTATAGTGCTAAAAATCACTGAATTAAGATATTACTTTTTAACATTAAACTTTCATGAAAAGTAAAATACTTTCAACGTTGATGTAAACTTTCTTTTGCTGCTTCTGGCACAAGTGTGAACTGAAATTCCTCACACCATATATGAACATTATAGAGCCACCACCTCCTTGAAGAGGACCAATAAATCACTACAGTGATTTACTCTCAAACATTCAGATTTTATAATAGTAGAAACAACAATACTGAACCATAGTCAAAAAGACTTCTTTTCCAAGAAACTAAAAAGAGCTTCAAATCTACCCATACAACTGAAAGCCCTTCAAATTTTAAACATGAAATCAAGTAGGATACATTGGTACAAAGATAGAGTCACCACTCATAAATGAGAATGTAAAACAATATTTGTCACATGACAAAATTTGAACCAAATTTTCAATGGTAGGAGAAATACAAATCATGAAACCACTCTTATAGATTTACAATCTTGAAAACAAAGAACAAA
This sequence comes from Cupressus sempervirens, assembly GCA_028749045.1. Classification (NCBI taxonomy): domain Eukaryota; kingdom Viridiplantae; phylum Streptophyta; class Pinopsida; order Cupressales; family Cupressaceae; genus Cupressus; species Cupressus sempervirens. The sequence goes on along the minus strand of CM053793.1, from coordinate 164,564,097 downwards.
TTGTGTTGTCATTCTTGACTTTGAACACTATAGAATTTTGAAAACACTTCCAGGTTGAACTGACTGATGATGGAATCATTAGTGACAACATTATCTCTCGTCAACCTTCAAAGCTACTATTATCCTAGATAAAACATCACTGGGAGGCATGAAACTTTAGCATGACCTTGCTACTAATAAAAAATGTTAGACATACCTATCCTATAAATGTATTGAATCACCTTCAGATTGCAATACTCCTTAGCAAAGTCACCATTTTTTTGGATCTCTTTCTTGTAAAGAACAAAGCAGGTGAATTTAAACCTAATACCAAGAAACAAAGACAGGGACAAGCCTAAGGATGAGCTAAATCCTATATTAAACAAGGCTAAATTTTAGTTCTGGGCCAATTAACAGAGTCCTCAAGACTCACTTCACTTTAGGCTCTGCTAAGCCAAGGTGGGCAAACCTAAGGGATTTATCTTATTAACTTGATATTTTCTTTGCAAGACTATCCATTATAGACAAAATGGTCAATATTCTTCTATAATTTGTTGACAAACTTTTTGATTATAGTAGCTAATTACAATAAAAAAGTGACAACAAATAAGTAGTAACCAACACTTCTAGTTCTTCAAAACATAAAAAGGGAAATTGATATTCAATTAAAGTTTAGATCTCAGCATAACCTAGGTATGCAACAACAAAGAACATGCAATATCTAAGCTGACCAGTCCCTTATCCATTAGGTATCAACTAAACCTTAACACATAGATGGACATCCTAATATACTAATATATCCAAATATCTAATCTATCTATCTGACTTGCAAATAGACATCAATTTCATAACAACTCTCATACTCGCGGTGAAATCCTTTTGGTGTAATGTGCAACCCTGTCAATGTAAACAAGCATTTACATGGATCATTATTCCAACAAAAAAGTCATCCTGACATATAACCTTAAGGGATTGCAACTAAGTTGGAGCTCTTCATTCTCAAACACAAAATATTATAGATAATAGAAGAAGGAGATGAGAATGAGAATGAAACTAAGAAGGATAAGCTCTTGCATTAATTTCCTTGAAACCAATACATCATCTGCATGCCAAAATTTAGTAGATACAAAATGAATGACTATATAATATGAATGCTTCCAAAAGAAATACACTACCACTATTCATAACAGAAGAAAATTGAGAAACATGGTATGACAACTATAAGAAAAATCTCAAATAATTGGAACCAAACTTTCTCAAAATTGTCAGAAAATCTCTAAAGAATTGGAACCCTAACAATAAGGAGAGAGGAAGAATATATAGAAGAGAAGATATTTTTGGGTCTGTAATCTAAAATTGACATCTGTCCCCCTAGAATATCATCAATCTAATGTTTGTTGAAACTGAACTTCCTCATCTACCTACAATTAAAATCATCAATGATGTAGCAAAAAGAATGTCACACTGATATAATCTGCAAAATATCTAATGGAGAAAATATCAAGAATTCATTACAAATTGTACCGAAACTTCAAAATTTGATCCAACATGTCACTTCTACTTTTGCTGGGCAATTTTTCATTTGCAACCTATTGCATTTAAAACAATCAGATCATCTTTAAAATTGCTAATGAAGTCAAATATGATATAATATGATCAAAATCTAATATCAATTCAGTCTGGAAACACAAATTTGCAAATTTCACTAAGAAGCGGCCAAAATTAGAAGACCTCATATAGCTACTTTTGGTTGACACCTACATAAAAACTGATAGTAAAAATGGGAAATTTGCTTCTTCTCAATTCTTACGGTATACTATATTGACTATTTTAGATAAATTCATCCCCCTAAGACCATTTTGAAAATTACAGCTCCCAAACCATGAACAATATTAAAATGAAAAATTTAAAAGTTCATATAGTATAAAACTATATAAAATCTTAAATTCATTAAAATATTTCAATCTTTTAAATTTTTGAAATTATGACTTGAAATCTCTAATATTTTCATTTTTTTTTACTTGTTAAATCTTCCCCATCTAATCATTGCCAATTGTTAAACCGTCATTTGATATTTTACCTAGTGGACCCCACATTTATCTAGACAATATTGAAGCATTTAAAATTTTTGCATTTTCGTAATATCTCACCTCCATTTTGTATCACCCTTGACCTAACGACAACATATCATTTTAGAGCACCATCAAAGTTTGAAATGAACTCCATGATATTACAAATTTTTTGTAATATCATATCCCTTATAACTCCATTTCCTAAAATTTTCATAATATTGTATCCCTTATAACTCCATTTGCTGAAATTTTCATAATATTGTATCCCTTATAACTACATTTCCTAAGCATATGACAAGTGGCCATTCTCATAACATCACAAGCCTTTGAAATTCATTGTCCAATCTCACAAAATTGTTGTATTATTGGAGCTCTTTGATCCTATCTCCTTGATCTCATGATGGACTGCCACATTTTGTGTCTTCTTTGGGTTGACTAGGGGCCATTCTCGTAACATCGCAAGCCTTTGAAATTCATTGTGCAATCTCACAAAACTGTTGTATTATTGGAGCTTTTTGATCCTACCTCCCTAATCTCATGATGGACTACCACATGTTGCATCTTCTTTGGGTTGACCATCAAAACATTACTATTGTTGTTGGGGTCCATTATGTAAGCTTTATGCTAGCTTTGAAAGAATGTGTCATTGAAGACACATTGCATATTGAGTCCATCGATTTATAAAAAGGAAAATTAATTTCCATGTTCCCAATGTGGGACAAAAAGACTGCAACTATCTCATGCGGCTTTCTTCAACCATGGAGACCCTGCAAATCCTCCTTGTGTATTGATCCTTCTGCACATGATTTCTCCTATCCTTCAATACACCCTATAAATAGTGTGGTGCTACTACTATGGAAACCCTTGGTTGTGGCTTCAACTTCTTACATTTGGCATGAGAAATCTCCTCTAGCATGGACTAGGATTCATGTAGCAGCCTCTATGTGAAAATGTGGGGCCCCCATGGTCTAGTTTCCCTTTTAAAAATATGGATATCCCTATAGATGGTGTGGAGACCTTTCCTTCTTGCATGTGATGCCTTTGCCCTTTATACTGTGACTTCTTTCAAAAATATGGGTTGTTCTTCTTTCATGGCAGGGACTACCCTTAAAAATTTCACCCCTTCTTTCTTCCTTTGCCATGGGATTTTTCCTCACCATGAACTACCTCCCCATTGATGCTACAACTTCCTTTGTAAATTGTTTCTCTTGAGAGAACTATAATCACTCTTCTTTGAAGTCATGGGTGGCCCCTATAAAAAAGCATAGTTTGTACAAGACAACTACAAGATATCAAGCAATCATCTATGCTTGAGACCCAACATAGCACATATATGTGAAAGGTAACTCCATTTTTTTGCTGTTGTTGGGCTCCCATGTTTGCCACACCCTACAGATGTGGATATCTTGCAACTCAAACATTAGAATTTGCTTTGCATTGTAGTGAATGACCCTACCTAAGGGACTCTCCTCTACTGCAGAATCCATCCAAAATGTTGCAAAACTCATAAAAATTGAAATCCTTGGGGAAAAAAACATTCAATCACTTTGGATAATCCATTATAGATGTCTGAATGGAGTTTGACAAGCTTTGGGGTCGGTAGTTCCAAGTATAGAACTTTACTCACCTTCTTGAAACCTTGAACTCCTAAACCATTTAGAAAAAATATTTTAATTCATCAACTCCATCCCAATGTTTAAATGAATTATCCCCATCCAAATTCATAGAGTAAAAACATGTAATGGCTTACTCCACCTAAAAATCCACCCGTCTTGATGATATTTGTTGGAGCTATGATTTACTTTGCACCAATTTGGAAAAATCCACAGTAATCTTTAAAAACAAAATTTGAAACATACTCATGATTATTTAATATTCACTTGATAATTTATGAATGTGGATGATCCCATTCAAAACTTTAAAATAACACCTGCTTCCCCTTCTTATCTCACTATTACATTCTTTCATTAGTTTAATGATGTTTGTCGGACCCCAAAGTGGGTCCAGCTATTTTTTTTTTCAAACTAAAATCATTGACTTAAAAAAATGATCCATAGAATACCTAATACTAAATGGAATCAATTTTTAGCACTAACTCATCACTTATAACTTATTTTAATACATTTCTGCACCACTATGAAATTTGTGTCAGGAGGCCTGTTGCCTGGCCTTAAAAATTTATTCAAACATCTGACCAAACTCCAAAACTTTAGACCTCTATTCTCTCTGACACATTAAAAAAACCTACCAAATCTTGTCACATGATGTCACTAGGGTCAAAAGATATTGACCTCCAAAGTTTCCTAGTTCAAATCATCTTGCAAATCAAACATGTTAGAAACAATAAAATGGGTTTAGTTTTAGCTTTGAAAACTAGACAAACAGGAACTTGAGGATCTAGAAATTGGGACAATAGTTCATTGTCATGAGGAAAATCTAATTGTATGATTTAGGCTCATGAAAAATCATAGGGCACATTTGGAAATGGTATAAAGTTGGCTAGTTGGATTTGCATGATAGTGAACATTAGTAGAAATTTGTTTTTTGCAAATGGAATGGCCCTAGGAAATTGTGTAGATTGGTTCATCAAGTCTTATAAACTATAACATTTATATTATTAATTGAGTAAAATGCAGGGGTATAATCAATTTTGTCCCACGAATCATAGATTGAATGATATGAAATCCCAAATAGGGCTACAAATCAATCTGCATTTCTGATTAGTAGTGAAACTTTATAAATTACAAATATAATCACGCTTGAAAACTAATCAAACTTACTTCTCAGAAGCTCAAAACTAGAGCATAGAAAGTCTTTGACCACTAGAATATGATGCAAAATGAAATTTATTATTTGGATAAACTCATCAAAAGTTATAACTTATCAAATAGGGCTACCTAAAATTATAAACAATATGTGGATGTATGAAACTAGTAAATCACAAACTTTGAGGGGTTCAAAACCTAGTCAAATGGATTCAAAATGAATTGAAACTTGGAAAATAGGTTCTTTGGTATGCATAATAAGCATCCTCAAAGTGGAAAATCATAAAACATAACTAGGTGAAAGATATTCAAAGGCAAACTGGGTCCTCTGTCACTATTTGACACTTAGGCATAAAATGCAGAACTGAAGACTGCTTAAAATGGGACTCCACTGAATGACTCAGAATGTTAATTTATGATTACAAAACACATGCAAATGCTTAATGAAGGGTGTTAGAAACATTTAACACCACTTAGGAAGTAATACAACAACCGGGTACTCAAGCATGGAAAGCATTCATAGGGGCTTAAAGTGACTCAAAAATTGGAATGGAGACTCAAAATGATAATGTAATCTTGAGCACCAACAACATCATCAAGATATAAAATTATAAAATTTCCCAAGAATTTATTGAAAACCTCATTCATCATCCTCATGAAAGTAGTAGGTGCATTAGTTAAACCAAAAGGCATAGCCAAACACTTATACAAACCTTCATTATTGTAAAAACTAGCTTTCAATTCATCCACTTCTTTGATTCTGATTTGATGATATCCACTTTTCAAATCAATCTTAGTGCAATATTTTTCTCCACTCAAGTACTCTATTATGTCATTCATCCTAGGAAATGGGAATCTATACTTCATTTCTATCTTTTTTATATCTCTAGAATTAATGAACATTCTCCTTTCTCAATTATTACTAGGTGCCAATACAATAGGTACAACAAAGGACTCAGATTTCTCTAATAAAAAATATATCAAGAAATTATTGTACTTTCCTATTCAATACTTTATTTTGAGTAGGTGGTAGCCTATGTGGCTCTTTATTGGGGAAACTTTCTCTAGGTATCAAACCCATACAATGACTAATACTTGTTAGAAAAGGAAAACCATCCAGTACATTATATCTTGAAATTCTACCAACAAAGACTCAATCTCAAGTGCATTCTCAAGTTCATCATGTTGTTAGTCTTTCTAGGAATCAAGGAAAAACAAACATTCTACCTCTTGACATCCTTAACAAATTGTTTTCCTTCAACAAAATATACTCTTAGTATGGTATAGTGATTTTCATTAGGTTTCTCTAATAAAGGAAACAATACTAGTTTCTTACCATGAACCCAAATAGTATATTGATTCAATCTACCACCATGAAAATATTTTCTATCATACTATGAAGGTCTACTAAACATAATATGCCAACAATGCATCAACATAATATCACAGAAGAATTCATCATAATATTTTTTGATCCTAAATTTAATAAGGCATTGTTCACTTACTAGTAACTTATGCTCCTTTTGGATTGACACAACATGATAAGGTTTAGGGTGTCTCAATCCTTGAAAAAAAAATTTGTTAACTAGATACCTTGATGCCAAATGGTTTGAACTACCACTATCAATGATTTCTTTGCAACATTCTCCATAGACCTTACATTCAGTCCTAGATAAACTCTTTCTCAAAATAAGTCCTTCATTAGTTTCCTCATTCCATAGGATTCTTATCAACATTAAATTATCACCATGCTCAAGTTCATTAAGTGATTTAACAACTTCTTCATAAGCCAAAGTATTTTTGTTACTACCTCCAACCTTCTTAATGGAATTGGTACATTCAAAGGCTCCATGTCCTTCTTCTCCATACTTAAAACAAGTGCCCTAAAACCAATATATTTAATCTCTCTTACCACTATTATTTCTAGAGTAACTAGTATAGGTACCTCTAGAGTAACTAGTATAGGTACCTCTAGAGTTTACCTCTTTTACCAGAAGGTCCATCTTTCTATTTTGTCTTTCACTTATATTGCATAGTACTATTAGATCTAATAATTTCTCCATAGGTTCCACATCTTTCTCTATAAATATTCCACCTCTTCCTCTTTGTCTTTGACCATATTTCTTTGTAAAATTATCCTTAAACTTCAAGGCATACTGATATACTTCTTCCACACTATCAAGCTTAACATAACTAATCTCATCTTGAATTGATGTCCTCAAACCATTTAGGTATCTAGCCACTTTCTCAAATTCACCATCCACATGTCTAGATTTGATATCCAATTTGTAGAATTATTTAGTATACTATTTTAGATTTATATCCTTTTGTCTCATATTTTTCATTCTTCTCAACAAATTAACCTGGTAATTTTTAGGAAGGAAATTCTTCTTTATTCTTCCAATCATCTTTTTGCATGCCTTGATCTTTTCTTTCCTCTTTTGTATCTTTTAGTTTGCAAATGATCCCACAATTTAGTGAAGCATGGCCCTTGAACTTGGTGACTACCTTCTTATTATTAGAGTTATTTTCATACTCAAAGAGCTTGTCCATTTTAGAGATCCAATCCAACACTTCATTAATCTCAAGTCTTCCATCATAGCAAGCAACTTCAATAGTAGGTCTGGAATTTTCCCTAGACAAGACTCTCAGAAGCCTCTCCTCATATTATTCTAACTCAAATTTAGGATTCAAATTAGGGGAAATTTCATCATCATCATAACATCCTCAAGATGTACACATCTTCTTTGGGTTGTCTCAAAAATTCAAGTCTTGTTGCAATATGCCTCAACATATTCATAATGACATTATCTACATTTCCTCTACCTCAAACCATCTTGATAATAGTTTTTGGAAGATCATAACCTTTGAAAAGTTATAGGTTATATTTCATATCTAGCACCATACAACCAATCCAATTAAGCTTCTCCATGATCCTAATCTTTACAAGGAAAAAAACCTCTTTTTGATACCACCTAATGCAAGACTTGTAGGAAAAGGGTCCAATCACCTAACAACTTGCAAAGAGTACACATAGAAGAAAACACACATCTAGAAAATATAATAACTTAATTCATGAATAGATTTACTGATTGATGATAAAACTCACATGATAAAATATATGGTTACCTTTCAATGTGCCCGATTGTGAGGCCATCCAGGTTGTGACCACTACAAAAAAATTATAATATGAGAACTAGAAGCTCATCTTCTTCATCTTCCATATATTCTCTACTATATTAATCCCTCTATCATGTTATGATCCTTCTCTATGATGATTCTCTAAAGCTAAACCAAATTCTTATATAACTAGGAAGACCACAAGTTGGCTTGCTAGGCATTAATTATAATATAGGTCTTTCCTTGGAGGAGTAAATGATAACCCAAGCAATGTGAATCAATAGTTCACACACTATTAAGGATAGGTCTTCACAAAAGAAAAGAGTTAGCTCCTAACTATGCAAGATGCCACATCATCATAGGAAAATACATTGAAAGAATTAACACACCATGCTAGATGAATTCACTAGAAATAGAGGCCAAAGAAATTGACATAGAACTCAAAGCGCATGGAAAAATAACTTATGTGCTCTTAGGGTAATGATCCATAATAGGTATGTTGGGACAAGCTTGTGTCAAAACCCTTACTTGATATTTCCAAGTAATAACATTACTGAATTGTTGAAAAAAATAATGAAAAATTCATGTTCAATCTTAGAGAATACCTTTCCAAAGGTAAGATTAATTTCATCAAAAATGATGATAGGTTTGTAGTCCTCCTTCCTTGTAGCCAAGTTCAATCATTTACTTCTTGCCTAATTATCAAAGTTGAGTATACCCTCTAAGGTGACTAAATCTTTAGTCAAGTTTTTGGAATTAAGATTTGTGATCTGATCTCCATACTAACTTTCTAGTTTATATTGATTCTTAGTAGATAAATCTACTTCTTTTTGTAAAAACTTGATAATTTCTAAATTAGAATCAAAGACTTTCTGGTTTGTGTAATTGTCTAGGACAACAAGCCTTACAAACATTCTAATATATTATTCTTTTATGTTTGTAACATGCTCTGGTATGTCATAATGAGCACTAATTGATGCAAGTCTATCATCATGTTTTTTCTTATTTGTAGGAACATTTTGAATATTGAATGCCTTGAAGGCCTCAAGTAAAATTCAAACTCTATGCTTATATGATTTGAGAAGTTTATTATTTTTAACATTCTAATTTTTGATTTGGTTAACAACCAACTTGCTATCCCCAAAGACCTATAAAATATTTATACCTCTTCTTCATCCAAGTTAGAGACCTTGAATCAAGGCTTCATTCTCAACCACATTACCAGTGCAGTTGAATTGAAGTCTATATGAAAAGTAGTATTTCTCTAGATTGGGAAAGAAATCCATTACACTAGCACCTAAACCATTTTTATTCCTTGAGCCATAATTTTTTTTTACATAATCCTTTAGTATCTTCTTGTCTTTTCATAAGAATAGGAATAGGAGAACATTCCACATCTATATAATACTTCCCAAGGCCTACCTCTTTAGCCTCCTATACTAGATCAAATAGGAAAGGGTTAGCCTGCTCATCTAGGAGATAATGAGGAACCTCTATCAAGAGAGTAACATTTTTATGGGTTATAAATTCTTCACCTTCTTCATGGAGTGTGCAATTCATATTTATAAGGTTAGGTGTATAAGTCTCTACATGGTTAAGAGCCAATGGATTTTCCTTTATGGAAGCCTTTGTTCCATATCTAGTCCTAAAGAATATATAAGACTAATTAGATGAAATATAGCCATCTATTTGTGTAGTAAAGTCTCTAGATATGCAAATAGAAAAATATACAAGAAGATCAATAACTAATATGTCTTGTATGAAAGTACAATCTAGACATGCATGCAATGCCAATTTGATATCCTTTAAAACTCCCACTATTTCGACATAACTATCATCCAACTGAACAACTCCTTTAGTTATTATCTTATACTTGATACCGAGAAGATTAGCTACACCATTTGTCATAACTAAACTACTAGCTCCAAAATCTATCATACAATTGTGAACTAATTTATCTCCCATAATCAAAGAGATATAAATTGGGGAAGGATTTCTTTTCTTAGTTGTATCATCTTCACTCATAGGTTGAACAAGCTTACCAATCCATTCATGATAGCTAGTCCATTCTACACTTTTAGAGTATTTAATTATTTTTGTAGTAATTCAACTAAGATGGAATTGTGAGAACATCCCAAATAGGAACACTAACATTAGTCCTCTTCATCTAATATACAATATTGAGAGGACTGTATATTTATTTTGATGGACTCTTAACAACCATGGGGTTAGATATGTGGATTGGGGCAACATGAGGCTCCTTAGGCTTCCTACTATTTTTTATTTTTCTATGGAGCATCAAAATTATGTTGCATACTTAAAATTGTTTTATATGGAATGACCTATAGAGTTGAAGCCAAATAATGAATAAGGTAAATAATTTTGTACATATCTCCCTTTTCTTCTAGTGTTATTAGCTATGCCATCATTTCCATCATGATTAACACGAAAATACTACTCTGGCTGATAATTCATAAAACTGTAGTCCCCTTGTTGTTGGGGTTGGAATACATTAGTGGATTGTTTAATAATATATTACTACCTTGTATCTTTCTCTTCTATGACCAAATGATGGGAACATTATTCTGTATTACATACACATTATTCATAAGAAAAGTTGCAAGTAGCACAAGAATCTTGTTCTTGAGCAAGATTATTTTAAGCAACAAGTATCCTTACTAGATCTGCATTTGCATTTGTAGGGACAACATAACCCATGAGATATTTTAGTTCCATGAAGATTTATTGTAAGTGTTTTACATATTAAAAGGAGGATTTTGAAAATGGAAGTGAAAATACCAATTACCTTGAGCTTGTTGCCTCTCTAGGAATACCACTGCTTTGCTAATTTTCTATACCAGTGCATCATGATCCTAAAATTTTCTATTCATATTTTGAAAAATAGTTTGCATCAAAAAATTTAATTCCTCTAACTCATTAGAAGATGTAGAGGTTGGTGGTGTAGTAATAAGAGATAGACTTGTATTTGTACTAGGAATAAGATCTATCATAGGTTGATGTATAACCAAGAGGGACATTGAAGGTCTTGGAGTCAGTTGTCCTCCTTGAATTAGAGTGTTTTCTCCCCTTATTGAAAAATCATATGTAGCAAGAAGAGTATCCGCACCCAATGTTTATAATGTAGTAGCAATGTCCCTATTAAAATTTCTAATATAATGCAAGAAAGCATTACTAGGAGAAGGCTTCACCGCAATAGGTATTCTATCCCATGTCTTTTGAAATCTATAGTTGAAATATATCATAAACTCATGGGGCACTCTTTTAGTTATAGTTAGTGTTAGTCATTTTTTCCTTCCTGCTAGAATCAGCGCATTTGAGTTTGATGTGGTAACGTTTACAAGTTTTAAATATTCAAATATTCAAAAGGGGCACAAAATATGTTAAGCTCAACCTTGTATATTTCTTCCTTACACATTTTAATGTTTATGTGGGCCCACAAGTCCCCATTGTCAAATTGAGATAAATCAACGGTTGGCACTATCTCACTATGGAAAGTTGCACGTTGTTTTTCCATAGTGACATAGCACCTTTTGGCCACATGGCCGATGGGTCCTCCCTTCTCCTTGTTGTTTCTCCAATGTTGAATTTTGATAGATCCTCAGAGGGTGCTATGGTGCTATCAAAAAATCTGTGTACCTCACCGTTAGCGACATAGTGCCCAAAATAAAAGTGATACTGTGGAAACATCAGAAGGAAAGTGGGTCCCAAGTATGCCCCATCAAATATCAATAATGAAATTTGGCACACATTGGCAGTTGGTCAATTTTTTCATTGGCTAAGGTATGACTATGTAGAATGTGGGTCCTGCTTCACTTAGTGGGCTGTAAACAAGGATTTGTCTGAAAGGTTGGCACGTGGCTAGTTTCTTATTGGTTGGTATACTAATAGGTCAGATCCATCTTGCTCGTCGATAGATCTAAGGAAAATCAATGGTGGGTGCTATCTCGCTATGGAAAGCTGCGAGGATATTACCCATAGCAACATAGTGCCTCGGTGACGCGTGGCACAAATGACATCATGGGCCTGCCCTTCTCTAAAATAATATTACAGCTCATCCTTGGTGGCAGTTTTTAGGTGGGTCATAGTACAGTGGCAATATTCCATTGGTCCACTCAGCCAACTCGGTGTGTAGTCATGTAGTTTTATTGATCACTATAGATCTAAGGAAAATCAACAGTGGGTGCTATCTCGTTATGGAAAGCTGTGAGCATATTACCCATAGCAACATAGTGCCATTGTACCACATGGATCAGTGGGACCAGGTCATGCCAAGATGAAGATGCTAGGTGGTTGCCAAGTGGTTCATGGGCCCAGGTTTTCAAGTTTATTTTAAGGAGATAGCACAGTAATATGGAAAGTCTTCACAATCGTTAGATCAATCTAAATCCATGGTGGGCGCTATCTCACTATGGAAAATTACTTGGAGGATATGCATAGTGACATAGCACCTCGGTAACATATGTTCCAGTGGGATCGGTGGAGGTGGTAATAGTTAGATGCACTGGCAGTTAATGTGACCATTGCAGTTGGAGTTTGAGGAATTGGTGCAGTTAGTAATGAAAGAGGTGGTCAACTCGAGAAAACCTTGTGAGGTGGCAGAAAGGAGAGAAATTATTGGCCCACGTGGCTTGTCCTGCTTGCAATTTCAATTTGACTCATTGACTTGTTGATTCATGAGCCAAAATGATGGAAAACCAAGGTTATCTTGTGAATCTGACCAACCCAGAATGAGTGCAAAATGAGAGGAACATTCTACCCCCCTGATGCAACCTATCTACCTGGTCAGAGAATAGTTATGGCACCATTTCTATCTTTTCGAGGCCCTATTTTAGTTAAAAAAATCATATTTCATGGTACCAAAAAGCTATATTCAGATCAAATTTTCTTCTGGATCCCCATGATTATTCTTTGTAGGACTTCAATGTAGTGGTTGGGGAGTAAATTTAGTTAGAGGACATCTCAGTTATGCTTGAGCTATAAAGGACCTTTCTTTGTTTTGTCTGTTATTTCTCTATAGATTCTCAGTGTAAATTCCCTTGTGCCTTTGAACTACATGATTTTTCATCTTATCTCTTTTAGCCATTGGTATGAAAGTGCAAGAACTCTTGCCTCTTACTAGTGTTTTGTAGAGATCTATGATTTGCATGATTGTATCTCCTTGGCCTATGAATGATAATATACGTGAATCTCTCTTTCCTTGTGTCATTCATCTTTGTCTTCTGATGTACATGTGATTACTAGATTAAAGCAAGTCCGAATGTGCATATCCTTAGTTTCATTCTGGTTCAATAGTGCATATATGGGTAGAGTTTGGTCTGAACACTCTATTTTGGTGCATCACCTCTTTAGATTAGATTAGGTAGATTTTCTTTCATGCTCTCCTTCTCCCTTTTTCTCTCCAAGAATAGTTAGGTGCACCTTGATAGTAAGAGGAAGCTGGCCTTCTTCGGAGACTCAACCTCATAGTTCAAGTCCCATAGCTTGGAGGTTGTTTCCATGTTTCACAAGGTTGTCCTTAGGTACAAACTTTGGACAAGGGTGTAGACTTCAGTGACAACAATTTTTGGCACGCCTAGTGGGACAACGTTTTCAAAAAATTTCAAGCCTACTGGTGTCAAAAGAGAAGATTTCAAGATCAATATTGAGGAGATAGTACTGGCTTTGATGTTTAAGCCTTCAAGAGGCTCATTCTTCAAAGTACTTGGCAACTCTAAGCTTCAAATACATATTTGGTTCCAGACCAAAGTTGCAGTGATTCATGCTTAGAGCTGAAACAAGGGCATCTTCTAGAGGTAAGTTTTAGTATCAAGAGCTTTCATTTTCAAACCCTAGAAGAAGGAAGACTAGAATATCTTTATCACCAGTTAGGAGTGCAATAGTAACAAATATACCTACAAGATCTATCTCTACTCCTCCTACTATTAGATCTTAGCCTAGACTTCCATCAATACATATCAATAGATCACTTATCTATATGGTGTTTCCTAGAGCTCATACTTTTGCCAACTTTAATGGTGGGAGACCTCTCTTATTAGCCCAAAGACATGACATACCAGTAGCTACCCTCAAAAGTATACTAGAGTTTACTGGGGAAACTTCTACCTCTCCCTCAAAACATATTTAAGAGGTTGAAAATGTCTACAATATTCATGGTATTACAGAGGATGATGCTGTAGTTAGGCTCCTAGCCTCATCCTTGAAAGGAAAAGCACTACAATGGTATAGAGGTTTAGTTCATGGTTCTATAACAGATTGGGACAGATTAGGAGCTGGATTGTGCAAACATTTTGAGGATAAAAGTGACTATTTGTCTCTTTTAGAGTAGTTGACTACTATAAAAAAGCCCCCCATGAATGTATGACTAATTTTAATTATAGATTTCAAAAGACATGGGATAGAATACCTACTTCAATGAAGCCTACCCCTGGTAATGCCTTCTTGCATTACCTTAAAACTTTTAATAGTGATATTGTCACTACAATCCAAACTATGGGGGGAGATACCTTGCCTAATGCTTATGACATAGCAATAAAATCAGAGAACATCCTAATACAAGGAGGTAAACTAGCTCCAAGGCCTCCTATGCCCTTCTTTCCTGATGTTCCAAATCATCAACCAGCAATGGCTCCCCTTCCCACAACTTCTACATCACAATCCCTTACTCCGGTCCCTCAAGCTTCCACATCCTCAAATGGGATAGATGAAATCAAAGAGATGATGCAATCTTTGATACAGAACATGGATAAAAGAGAAAAAAACCTAGAGAAAAGATTGCAAGATTATGGGAAGAAGCTGGAGGATAACTCCTCTATGATGCAGAAAGTAAGAAACAAGGTGGTAACTTTAGAAAGACATCAAGCTCAAGGGAGTAAGCCTCATCAATTGCAATATCAAACTCCAAGTAGTAGTAGGCCTCCATATCCTAATCATTGGAACAATTCTTTTGATTAGAGTAGGCAAGGTGGTCATGCTTCAACCTCAAATGTAAACCAAAGTAGGTCCATAGTCCCTCAAAAAAATATGGCTCAAGGTCAAGATTTTTGTCCCTCCTATAACTACTCCTATGCCTATTGTATGTGTCAGAAGGTTGAATCTTTTATGGCTTTGACAGTCCAAGAACCTACAACAAAACAATCATATAAGGGGTGCCAATATAAAGATGCCTCAGATATGCAAAGATAGGGCGATTGCTCTTTTATAAATCATCAGATGAAGGAGTATTGTAATGTAAACTAGGATTCCATTGCTCATAACACTAGAAGCCAAAGAAGAGCTATGGAAGATGTTGTCCCCCCTCCTCGCAATCAGGCCTTAACTTCAAATGCGATATCTCATGAGAAAGCAACAAATAATCAATCAAGTACCTTTCAGTAGCAAAGGCAAAATCATGGCAGAAAAGATGCAAGTGATCCTCAGGTTATTCCATCTCAACCTCATACAATCACAGCTCCCAAGGGTTGTACCAAAACTCTTGCTATGCCATTCAGTGTGGTAGAGAGAATGAAGAAGGCAATTGTGAATATCTCCATGTGGGATGCTGTTGCTACTATACCCATGCAAAAGAGGTTGCTGCAGCAAGAATTGGAAAGAATTGAACCAAAGGATTAGACACTCAGCATGGAAAGTGCCACAAGCCTAGTACAACCATCAAGGGAGGTAGAGACAAGTAGAAAGTTTAGACCTCCTCCATTCTATGTTTCTCTAAATATAGGGGGCCAACTAGTTCATATTTGCATGATTGATTTAGGGGCTAGCAGTTCAGTAATGCCTAGGTGTGTTGCTGATGCTTTGGGAATGAAATATGAGCCCATTGTTAGGGATGTATTACAATTGGATGGTAGTACTATCAAGACTGTAGGGATCCTTAGGAATGTGAAGATGGCCTTACATGTATGCCCTGGTTGTACTGTAACCCAAGATACCTCTGTTGCTGAGGTCAAGCCATATTTTGCCATCTATCTGTCAAGAGACTTTACAGACCAAATAGGTGGTTACATATCTTCTTATTGGTCATATATGTCTTTTAAAATGAGATATGGAGCCAATGCTTCAATCAGAGCAGAGCCTCAAGTCCTCCATCATACTAAATCTTACACCCCCAACCCCATCAACATGAATTGCCCTATACTAGAGATGGATGAGAGTGACATAGTGAATGAGCCCACCACTCCCCTAGTAGAGATACCTAATTTTTTCTTGGATGAATGGGCTAATGCATATGAATTTGACCCTATGTCAGAAACCCTTGAGACAGGCCTCAGTACATATTGTATATTGGAGAAAGATGCTCTAGTTCCCAATCTTGTGGGTACTAAAGAAGATATGAGTGGTATATGGAGTATGTACTTTGATGGATCAAGGAATAAGGTTTGGTCAGGGGCTAGTGTGATGTTCATTTCTCTTTCACAAGTAAGGTACTACTTCTCCTTTAGGCTCCAATTCAGTTGCACTAATAATGTAGTCGAGTATGAATCCTTCTTGCTCAAAAAAGAGGAATTCAAGCCTTGAGGGTGTATGGAGACAGTGAGTTGGTGGTTAATCAAGTGAGAAATCAAAATACCACCAAGAATGATTTTCTCAAGTCTTATAAAAATAGGGTATGGGATTTTCTTGAAGGTTTCAATGTATTTAATATTCAAAGCATCCCTAGAAAGGAAAATAGATATGCTGATAGACTTGTAGCAATAGTTGCATCTTATGATGTGCTAGGGAATCTTGAGGAGGAGAAGAAGCAAAAAATCAGAGTGGTAATAAGGCTTGCCATCCCTAATAACAACATCCATTGGCAAGTGTTTGAGTCTGATGAGAAAATTGTGAGCTTCTTGCAGAATGAGGCAAAATTTTCAGAGAGAAATCAGTCAAGATTGTAGGATCAGTATGGTGACCAAATCATTCATCTTAGTTCTAACAAATTGCCTAATGGTCTCATTACCTTCGAAAGTGTTTTCAATCCTGATGACCAAACAAGAGGCAGAGACATGAACCTAGCTACTGATGAAGATGATCATATTCTAGTCATGGTTGTTAATGGAAAATCCTTGAACGTGGGTAAGGTATGTTTTGAAATTGAGTAGGAGAGTTTTATTCATCTATGTCAAGAATTTAGTGATATATTTTCCTAAACACATGATGATTTAAAGGGTTTTGACCCAAGGTTATTTTAGAATACTATAGTTTTAGTTGATACTGGCAAACCAGTAAGACAAAAGTAGACGCTAATGAATCCTAAAATTGAACCCTTAATGAGAAAGTAGCTATACAAATTTATTGAGGCCCACATAATTTTCCCTATCAAGCACTCATCATGGGTAGAAAACCTTGTCCCTGTTAGGAAGAAGAATGGAGAAATTAGATTGTGTGTGGAATTTACGAACCTTAACCAAGCTTCCCTTAAAGATCACCATCCTCTCCCTTGTATGGAGTAGATTTTGTCCAAGGTTAGTGGTTCAAAGAGATTTTCATTTCTTGATGGATTTTTTGGCTACAATCAAGTGCTGGTTAAAGAGTTTGATAGGTACAAGATTGCATTTACCACCAAATGGGGTACCTATGCTTATTTTAAGATGCTATTTGAGCTAACTAATGTAGGTGCTACATTTCAGAAGGCAATGAAGATGGCCTTCAAAATATTGATTGACAAGTTTGTCTTAGTTTACCTTGATGATATCACTGTGTATTCAAAGGATGTAGAAGATCATTTTGATAATCTAAGATAGGTATTCTTAAGATGTAGAGAGTTTGGAGTTTCCCTTAACCCATGCAAGTGTGTCTTTGCTACTAACCAAGAAAAATTATTAGGACATATTGTATCTAAGGATGGCTTAACCATTGATCTAGAGAGAACAAAAGCAATACTTGCCCTTCCTCTTCCTAAACACAAGAAAGGGCTGCCGATTTTCTTAGGTAGGATAAATTTTGTGAGAAGATTTATCCCTAATCTTTCTACCATGGTGAAACCTCTTACAGCTATGCTCAAAAAAGGTATGGTCTTTGCATGGACCAACGAAGGGAAGGAAAGTTTTGAAGAGATCAAGACAGCCATAGCCTCTGCCCCTACTCTCATGAATCTAAATTTTGAGAAAGATTTCATCCTTTATACCCTAGGTGGTGAGTCAAGCATTTCTTTTGTCCTGACTCAAAGAAATGATAAAGGTGATGAGCAACCCATAGCTTTCTTTAGTGAAGGGCTTAAAGAATATGAAGATAAGTTGGAATCATTAGAGCTTTAAAGAAATTTAGACACCTCCTATCTCATAATAAGATTTATTTGTTAGTACCCCATGCCAATGTGAAGGATTTCCTTTTGAGCAAAGATATTAGTGAGAAAAGAGCTAGCTGGATTACTAAAGTGATGGAATATGATATTGACATTCAGATTACCAAGCTGGTAAGAGGGAGGGGGTTGTGTAAACAGATGTTATCATCTCAAGAACCTGATGAGGAAGCTGCTATGATAATGATAGAGAAAAAAGAGATAAGAAATAGTGACCCAAGGAGTTGGATGGATGATATGATGAATTTCTTATTAGGCAATGGATACCCTCAAGGATTAGATAGAACTAAAAGGAGACAATATAGATTATAGTCAATTCCTTATGTCATAGTTGATGGTGTCCTCTTTAGAAAATATTTTAATGGAGCCTTATTAAGATGCCTTGATATAGACCAAGCTGAAAGAGTAATCAAAGTGCTTCATGATGGTCTTGATGGTGGTCACTTCTCAGCTAGAACAACTGCAATGAAGATCATGAGGGTTGGTTACTTTTGGCCATCCTTGTTCCATGACTGTCATACGTGTGTAAGGAAGTGTGAAAAATGTGCCTTCTTCTCTGGTAAAAAAAGCCTTACAAATCTTCCCCTTCATCCTATCTAGGTGGATCAACCTTTTGCTCAATGGGGATTGGATTTCATAGGCCCTATCAATCCTTCTTCCAATTCTGGTCACAAGTGGATTCTAGCTGCTACATATTACTTCACTAGATGGATAGAGGTAGTTGCATTGAAGGATGCCACAAAATATTTAGTTGTGGAATTCCTTGATGGAATTGTGACCAGGTTTGGTGCCCCTTCAACCATTATTTTAGATAATGCAAAGTCTTTTGTTAGAGCTCATATTTGTGCATGGGCAGTTGACCACAAAATTTACTTGAGCACATCATCAAACTACTATCCTTAGGGTAATGGTTTGGTTGAGTCCTCCAAAAAGAACCTAATCAGGATCACGAAAAGGACAATAGAGGATAACCAGAGGTTCTAGCATAAAAAACTGAAGAATGCATTGTGGGCTGATAGAATAACACCTAAAAGGTCAATAGGGAATTCACCATTTGTGTTAGTCTATGGCAGAGAAGCAAGGCTTCCAATTCCACTGGAGTTCCCATCCCTAGAGCTAGCTCATCAGCTGGAGTTGATTGAAGATGATGCCATGACAGTAAGAATGGCAGAGCTGATGGAGCTGGAAGAGAAGAGAAATAAAGCTATGTAGACCCTAGAGACACACCAGCAGTAAGTAAAAAAGAGTTTTGACAGGAAGGCTAGGTTTAGAATCTTCTAAGAGGGAGATTTGGTTTTGAAATGGGATGCAAATAGGGAAAAACCAGGAAGACACTCAAAGTTTGATGCATTATGGAGTGGTCCCTATTTGATTGTCAGTTGCAAGCAGGCCAATGCTTTCCATTTAAGCAAGCCTAGTGGTGAAATTTTGCCCATCCCAATCAATGGGATTTATCTTTATCTCAAACCATGCTTCTGATGAAGGTTGAAGGTTTCATGTATATAAGTAGAGTAGTTCTTTTTTTTTTAGCTCTCCTATTTTCCAAAAAGTGCACGAGCACAACTATCTCTCTATGGGATAGCCAATTTTCTCAAAGTTTTGTGGTTGCTGAAAAGAGGTTTTGGTATCTAGTTTCAATTGTAGAGATAAGGGTTTCAGGGTTTTCCTCTCAAAGGTAGGGTTAGGGTTTCACAGTGTATGCATAATCCACATCTTTTTGACTCTATAGCCCAATGGATGCATGAGGTCACTGGTCTACACATAGCTGGCTTGTGTCCCCTTTGAGTCACCAGATTTGTTAATCATTTTTGCCTTCTCGCCAGAATCACCACATTTGAATTTGACATGGTAACATTTACAAGTTTTAAATATTCAAATATTCAAAAGGGGCACAAAATATGTTATGCTCAACCTTGTATATTTCTTCCCTACGTATTTTAATATTTTTGAAGGCCCGCAAGTCCCCATCATCAGATCGAGATAAATCAATGGTTGGTGCTATCTCACTATGGAAAGTTGTATGTTTTTTTGCCATAGCAACATAGAACCTTTTGGCCATGTGGCCGGTGGGTCCTCCCTTCTCCTTGTTGTTTCTCCAACGCCAAATTTTGATAGATCCCCAGAGGGCACTATAGCGCTATCAAAAAATTTGTGTTCCTCACCGTTAGCGACATAGCGCCTAGATAGAAAGTGACATTGTGGCAACATTAGAAGGAATGTGGGTCCCAAGTATGCCTCGTCAGATATCAGTAATGAAATTTGGCACACATTGGTAGCTGGTCAATTTTTTCATTGGCTAAGGTATGACTGTGTAGAATGTGGGTCTTGCTTCACTTGGTAGGCCGCAAACGAGGATTTTTCAGAAAGGTTGGCACATGGCTGGTTTCTTATTGGTTGGTATACTGATAGGTCAGATCCATCTTTCTCGTCGATAGATCTAAGGAAAATCAATAGTGGGCGCTATCTTGCTATGGAAAGCTACGAGGATATTACCCATAATGACATAGTGCCTCGACAACGCATGGCACAAATAACATCATGGGCTTGCCCTTCTCCAAAATAATATTACAACTTGTCCTCAGTGGCAATTATTAGGTGGGTCATAGTACAGTGGTGATATTCCATTGGTCCACTCAGGCAACTCAGTGTGCATTCGTGCAGTTTTATTGATCACCATAGATCTAAGGAAAATCAACAGTGGGTGCTATATCACTATGGAAAGTTGCAAGGATATTACCCATAGCAACATAGTGCCATTGTGCCATGTGTATTAGTGGGAGCAAGTCACACCAAGATGAAGATGCCGGGTGGTTGCCAAATGGTTCGTGGGCCCAAGTTTTCAAGTTTCTTTTAAGGAGATAGCGTAGTAATATGGCGAGTCTTCACGATCGTCAGATCAGTCTAAATCCATGGTGTGTGCTATCTCGCTATGGGAAATTTCTCAAAGGATATGCATAGGAACATGGTGTCTCAGTAACATGTGTCCCACTGGGCCCGGTGGAGGCAGTAATAGTTAGATGCATTGGTAGTTAATGTGACCATGGCAGTTGGAGTTTGAGGAATTGGCATAGTTAGTAATGAAAGAGGTGGTCAACTCAGGAAAACCTTGTGAGGTGGTAGAAAGGAGAGAAATCATTGGCCCACGTGGCTTGTCCTACTTGCAATTTCAATTTGACTCATTGACTTGCTGATTCATGAGCCAAAATGATGGAAAACTAGGGTTATCTTGCGAATTTGACCAACCCAAAATGAGTGCAAAATGAGAGGAACACTCTACCCCCCTGATCCAACCTATCTACCTAGATAGAGCATAGTTATGGCACCGTTTCTATCTTTTCAAGGCCCTATTTTAGTTAAAAAATTAGATTTCATGGTACCAAAAAGCTATATTTAGATCGGATTTTCTTCTAGATCACCATGATTGTTCTCTGTAGGACTTTAATGTAGTGGTTGGGGAGTAACTTCAGTTAGAGGACATCTCAGTTATGCCTAAGCTATAAAGGAAACTCCTAGAAATTTTGAAGGGACCTTTCTCTATTTTCTCTATTACTACTTCGCAAATTCTTAGTGTAAATTCCCTTGTGCCTCTGAACTACATGATTTTCTATTTTATCTCTTTCAGCCATTGGTATGAAAGTACAAGAACTCTTGCCTCTTATTGGTGTTTTCTAGAGATCTATGATCTGCATGACTGTATCTCCTTGGCCTATGAATGATAATATAAGTGAATCTCTCTTTCCTTGTGTCATTCATCTTGGTCTTCTTATCTGCATGTGATTATTAGATTAAAGCAAGTCTGAATGTGTATATCCTTAGTTTCATTTTGGTTCAATAGTACATATATGGTCAGAGTTTGTTCTGAACACTCTATTTTGGTGCATCACCTCTTTAGATTAGATTAGGTAGATTTTCTTTCATGCTCTCCTTCTCCCTTTTCCTCTCCAAGAATAGTTAGGTGCACCCTGATAGTAAGAGGAAGCCGGCCTTCTCCGAAGACTCAACCTCATAGTTCAATTCCCATAGCTTGGAGGTTGTTTCCATGTTTCACGAGGTCATCCTTAGGTAGCAAATTTGCAAAAGGGTGCAGACTTCAGTGACAACAGTTAACTTCTATAAAGAGATAAATGATGAATTTTATCTTCAAAGTTCTTGCAAAGCCTTTTACCTAGTTCATCCCAAATATGGATAGAATTATGGGGCAGATCCCTATACCACTTCAAGGCCTTTCCTTTTAATGATGAAGCTAGATGTCTAACAACAACATCATCCTCTATTTTACCTTGTATAATATAGATATTTGAAGCTTCTTGAATATGTTCTATTGGGGAGATGGAAGCTTCACCAATACAATCTAGCAAACTCTTAAGGGAAGATACTACTTTATCATGTCTTTGAGCCAAACTAAGAGGGATGCAACTATTAAAACTAGAAAATCCTAATTTCTAGTGGCAACCATGTCAAATAATGATCCATTCAAATGAAAAAATGGTGCCCAAGGCTCTAATCTATTAACTTGAGGAGTGAAAAGAGATCTAGATGGTGTATAAGTTTCTTCTAAACTATTGTCTAGTGATAGAGAAAGTATATATCTCTTCTTCTTTTATAACTTGAAAATTGAATTTGGGTAAACTGAAAATTGCCTCTAGAAGATGCCCTTTTTTGAGTTTTGGGCAGCAATTGTAGAAAATTTGGTCTGAAAACAAAAATGTAGAGGGGGATTCACCAAGTTCTTGAACATGAGCCTCTCCAAGGCTAAAATTCTAAGAGAAGCACCATCTTCTTAGCATAGAACTTGGAATTCTTTATTTGAAACCAATAAACAAGTAGACTTCTTAATAAGTTTGAATGTTATTCCACTAGGTATGCCAAGAAATACTAACACAAAATCTTGTACCCTATCTTGAAATATGATCTTCAAACAACCTTATGGAGAATAGAAACAATCTCCAAGTGTGGGACTCTTAATGAGAGAGTGAATCTCGAGAGAAGGCCAAATTCCTTACTATCTAAACTAAAAAACCTATGGAAAAGGGGAGAAGGATACTAAAATAAAATTTTGAAGGGGTCATGTATGTGATACACTAGATATAATATTGATCTATTCCTTCCAATAATCTACACTTAAATTCAAAAGGACTCACAAAATATACTACTACTTATAGTTTATCAGCTTTGGCACAAGATGAAAGTTAGAAAATAATATAATCATACAAGGAATAATTTTTTTTCACTAAATAGATTTATTGAATGATATTATTATAATCATATAGTGCTCCATGAGGGGCTATTACTTTTAATTTAAGAGTTCTTTAAAGCTAGAACTATGGGGAAGCAAATTAAGTTTAGGAAGGAGGGAAAGAAGGGTAGAGAGGACTCCAAAGAGTCAAAATAAAACTATATGCCTTTGGATGCTGAAGATAGCCTTGATATATGTTGGTGCTCAAAATTGTAGCTTCAATTTTGAGTACCATTGATGAAATTCAGCCCTATAAATGGTTTTTGATGCCTATGTACCTAGTTGCCCATTTGAAGTGTAATAGATCTTTAATGATTCTAGCACCCTCCATTTAGAATATCCACATATTCCATAAAGATAAATTGACATTTTGAGCTATTTTGTGAAGTCTTTTTTTGAGCAATTGTCAAATCTACATTTTCACCCAAGTGTCAAATAGTGACAGGAGGCCATGTTTGCATGAGAATTTCTTGCACCCAGTAATGTTTTATGACTCACCACTTTGGGAGTGTTTAGAATCCATATTAGAGAGCCTCTTTATTAGATTTCAAGTCATTTTGAATCTGTTTGATTAGGTTTCAAACCCCTCAAAGTTGGTAGTTTACTATTTCCATGCATTTGCAAATTGTGTAAAATTTTGAAATGCCTTGTTTGACAAGTTATGACTTTTGATCAATTGACCCAAATGAGAAAATTCCTATTGTGTTGCATTTTAGAGTTAGAGAATTGCCATGTTTCAAGTTTGAGCTTATGAAAAATCCATTTGATCAGTTTTCAAACATGATTCGAAATGCAATTTATGGTTTTTTACTGGTGTCAGCATTTGCAGATTGATTAGTACCGCTGTTCGAGATGTCATATCTCAAAATATATGATAGGTGAGATTGAATGGATTGTACCACTATGTTGTACTCTAAAAATACTTTAAGTGTTGCAATTTTCAAATCATGATGAATCTATTTACACACTTTTCTAGGTCAATTCCATTTGCAAAAAATGGTTTTTGTCAGTGTTTCCACTCTACAAATTCTAAGTAGCACACTTTAACTACTCGCCATTTGCATCATGTTATTTTTCATGAGCCCAAATCCCAGATTTATATTCTCCTCATGCCAGTGCCCTAGTTTTTGTTCTCCCAAGTGTTAGTTTGCCTAGATTTTGAAGCCAAGTCTGAACACAGGTTAGTGTTTTCTAACATGTTTTTCATGCAGGTAATTCTGAGAGGGAAGCTTTGATAGTCAATATATTTCGACTTGTAATTCTTCACAAGACAAGATTTTATGGGGTAAAATTGTGTGGAACAAAGAATCATTGTGCCAATTTTCAGAGCTTGTTCAAGTGTTTTGATTAGTTTTTAAGGCCAGTCAAAGGGCCTCTTGGCATGAAGTTGATAGTATGCAAACAATTGTAAAAGTGAGTTGTAAATTAATTTCTATGGTGAAAATTGACTTCATGTAATAAATTTGAGTGCAATAGATCAATTCAACATTTCAGTTGTTTAGAAATTTTTTTTTTTAGCCGAACCCACTTTGGGGTCTGACTGATTAGGGTTATGCGCAAGTCAAAGATTTTGAAGGGGATATGGGAGCACTAGTAGGAAATATTTCGTAGATGATCAAATCATGGGATCTTTTTAGTCAATTTATTTAGGAGGCAAGTACTCTTGTAAAGTTTCCTTGAATCAATGCAGATTTGTGATAGACTTACAGACATACATAATAAATAAGACACGACATGAATCCCATTAATTTGAGTTTTTCTTCTCCCTTATTATTGTGTGTGAATTGAAAAGGTTGACTGGGAGACTAAAATAAGATGCCAATGCCTTGTGAATGTGAGTATTACAATCCTACAAATCTTGGGATTTGTAAAGAGAGGGGAGCTTTTGAGGCAAGAATGAAAAAATTTATAAGGCATTGTTGCTCTAGGCTATGGTCTTGGAGAGCTTGAGTGGAGTAGGATCTTATTTTCAATCATTTCATGATTGATATATAACTATAGTTCTTGGAGCTAAGTATAAATCTGTAGGTAATGATAATGGCCATAAGGAACTTCTTCAAAAAATAAGTGAAAAGAGCATCATTACATTTTTCTTTTCTTCTTTGTCATTATCATCATTTGTTCACTCTCTTCATTCTCACAATTTCTTTCTCACCTCCCCAGTAACATTCATACTTAGAGTAGAGACAAAGGAACATGGTGGCAAGTAGTTGGACATGAAATGGGACCATCACCATGAAAAGGGTAAAAAATGAACATGCATCTAAGGCAAAAATTGCTCACAAAGATGCGAAGAAAGCATATTTTGATGAAGGTTCAATAGGGACCATAAGGAAAGACACCATTTCAAGATAAAGGAAGCCTGCAACAGACCATTGAGAAGAAAGGAACTGCAATTTTAAAGCACAAAATCCTCCATGATGGTGAAGGCGCAGAACTCCACGGCAAGCTGGAGACATGGGGGAGCTTGGAAATCATTTGAAGAAGATTCATAGCCCATGGAAGATGCCCATGTAAAAAGAAAAACCCCATGCTAAAGTCACTTATGTGAAGAGGTGAAGCAGTAGGGGAACCATAAAAAGCCTCACACAAAGCCCATGTGGAGACATGGCATCAGTCAAAAAAATAGCAGACCCATGTTAAAAGTTAGGGGTAGCACCAAACAAGAAAAATCCATGACGTGAAAAACAAAGGAAGCCATAGTTTTAAACAAAACCCATGCATTGGAGAAAGAAGGAAATCTGCAACCATAGAAAGAATTCGTAGTCCAAGAATACAACATGCCAAAGCAAGAAGCCATAAAATAGAGGAATGCACTAACATGGTACTCTACACCTGGAGAAAAAGGGGAAAATGTTGAAAATATATATCCCACATTTTGTGTGGTTGGGTTTTTTTTCAGTTGTTTAAATACAACTAAACATAATAGGTAAGTTGTCTTTAAGATAATGCCTTCAAAAGGCAAGAGTTGTGTTGAGGGACCCATGGGTCAAAGTAAACATATTTTGATGCTCAATGCATATGAGCATAAGATGATTTCAAAGCTTCTATGGGGTTACACTAGAGCATATGAGAAAAAGTTGAAATATTAAGTTCTCTAGTGCTACAAGAAAGCTTCCTATAAGGTCATAAATCAAAATTTAAAGGGGCCTGGTGCTACGTTCAAGGTCATAAAGGCTTAAAGAAAACTCCAAATGTATGAGTGTAAAGGGAGATGTGAAGGGGTCCAGTGGCTATGGGATATGGGAAATATTAATAAAATATTAATATATCATTTCTGTGAGAACATAAAGTGTAATGTGAAGGAATTCCGTGACAGTGTAAGGAAAATATTCATAGGGTCTTGATGCTATGGGAAGTTGAATATGATGGATTAAAATGGTTTAAAGGATTAAATTAATAAATTAATATTAAAATATTAATTAATTAATATTTCAAAAATTATAACCAATAGAAAGCAGACAAGTGGCAAGGTGGACAGAGAGAACAAAGTTAATATTAAATGAAATTCAGAGGTGATTTGAGTGCATGATTTTTTCAAATGAAGGATATCAATAAATTTAAATAATTTATATAGTTTATACTATATGAATTTTTAAATTTTTGAATTTTAATGCAAGGCCACAGGGTGGGTCTAAATTTTTCAAATTGCTACCAGGGGGGCAATTTTTTCTAGAATAGGTACTGCAGTATATTGTTGGAACTAGGAAGAAGTGAATTTTCTAAATATGAGGTTAGATTTTGAATAGGAATCCATTTGTTCAAGTTATAAGTAGTTTTGTGTTTTTTGGGGCATTCTTAGTGGAATGAGAAGAATTCATCATAGAACATCAGAATCGGTTGGGGAACAAACATCGATGTTTGTTGAAGCTTAAAATGAATTCTAGAAATGTTTTCATCCTTCTTGAGTTCATTTTTAACAAAAAATTGCCTTTACCTTGTTCTAGATCAAATATAAAATCAGTTACTTGTTGAATTAGATATTTTAGATATTTTGTACTTTTGGAGGCAAAACTGATTGAAGATTTGATATGCAAGTTGAGGGGAGAGATTAAAACAATGTTTTTAACCCATTGAGAAGGTTTTCCAAGTGGATATATGTCATGTTTCGATCAAATGCGAGATTTCTTTTCCTATATCTTTCTTTCTCTCATCTTTTCAAAGAGTTGGATGTAGTTGGTTCCAGTCTTTGGAGAAAAACCATTCACTACTGTGATACTAGGTTTTGGTTCAAGTTTTGATGTGTTTATATACCGTGACACTACCTTCCTTCAACAATTTCTCTTGTATGAATAATGGCAATGAAGAGAACATAGATAGTTTAGATCTTTTATGTGTTTCTATGTTTTGATTGCATGCATATGAATGTATTATTTCAAGGAAATTAATACAAAGAACAATAGGTTGAGTTTCATCTTGAATCTTGTCTCCTTTAAAAGTAATCTTCAATGTTTTATGATCTTTGAACAAAGAGCCTAGGTCATAGTTACATTCCCTTAAGGCTATATGTTGTTTAATTGTTGCTTATAACTCAAGGGGTTATATAAATGCTTTAGGGAAATCAACAGGGTTGCAAGTTTATTAATGAGGATATTAGGTAAGAATGAGATTTAGATTGAACATAGACGTCTATTTACAAGGTGAATGGATAGATCAAATAGCTGAAGATACAAATATGTCTCAGGTACCCATATGTATGTATTTGATTCATAAAATTGCCCAATAGATTAGGCATTGGTCAGCTACATGATCATTAGTTCTTACTGCTGCATATTAGGGGTTTTGTTGAATTCAACATCATTTATCAAATGTTCTTCCCTTTCATGTTGAAGAGCTGAAATGTCTAACCCTCACTCCGCTTATGAATTTTATAGATTCACATTTAGCTATTGTAGATCTATGTTATTACATGAGTTATTAGGAGATATAAGGGGTTTTCATCTGCATTAAATAGGTTTAGATTTATGTTTAAATTGCATTGGTACCATACATCAGAACCTCAAGGTTAAGCCACCTAGGTCTTGCAGAGCTTGAAGTGAAGAAGTGTCAAGCCTTATAGTTGGCCCGATGTCTGAAATAGTATGTTGAAGATGGGAGTTAGTTTCCCCTAGATGTAACATGCTCTCATCAGGGCAATTTAAAACCTATAACATTTTTAAACACCAACAATATATATAATGATTTAGTGAAAGATGATTCTCCACAGACTAGCTCTAGGAAAATACCATCCAACTAGAAAGTAAAAGGAAAAATATTCCTCATCCCAAGTAGGACCTTGAATCTTCTTCTGATAGAAACTATGATGAAAGGGTTGAAGGCATGGACATAGGGGAGGATAGTACTAAAGGTGAGGAGGAGATAAGGGAAGGGGAGAGTTTAGATAAGAAAAAGGGCAAGAAAACCATCACCATCAAAATTTCAAAATGAAAAGAGGACTCTATCAATATATCCAAGGGACAAAAAGAAAATATTATGAGGCCAGGAAGGAGAAATAGGGGATTGAGGTGGAAGGTCTGGAAGAATATCTCAATCAAGGTGAGAGGGATGACCATGAGAAGGGCTTTGAGGAATATGGAACAAGAAGATATAGATGCTCGATCATGTGCTACGACAGAAATGTGGTGTGGCAAAACTTTGGCACACGTTCTGCTAAAATGGGGATTAACAAAGAATTAATAAGAACTCTGGTCAAAGAGGATGATGAAGTTAAAATAAAAATGTAGAAATTAATTGACCTAGCCCTAGTCATTTTTAATGATACAACAAAGGAGCCACCGGATATGGATGTCATCAACAATGCTAAGAACAACATTGTTGAGAAATTCTACACTAACAATGGTTTTTTCATGAAATCCAAGACCTCGAGTATAGGGTGAGCAGCCTTGAAAGGGAGAAATACAACCTAAAGAATAGGATATCTAAGGAAGAAAAGAGCAAGGATGACAAAGTGGAGGAGATCAAGAATAGGGTTCAAACAATGGAGAGCTCTATGCAGATTATTATAGAACAAAGCTACAATATTCTTCAAGAAGCTAATGAGAATATCAAGATTCTCATAAATAAAATAGAGGAACAAATAACTAGGAAGGAAGAGGACCCAAAACCCCACAACATTAAGGAAAAGACCCTTAAAGACAGCTTGAGGAAGTGCACTAGATCTAGCACAAGGAAGAAGGATACTCTAGATCCTGACCAGGAGCACTTAGACATGAAGGAGGTAGTGGGTAGACTATCAGAGCTCGAAATCAATCCAGTAGAAATGCTAAGAGAGATCTCTTGAATGCCTTGAATTTTCTAGGACTGCCTAGTTCTTTGTCTTGTTTCCTTGGCTTTTTTCTAGTTCCTATCCTTTTATATGGGGTGAAGTTTCAAATATTTGCTTTTAGTTTTTGTTGTTACTTTAAGCATTCTATTTTTATCTAAATTTTTTTTTGCATGGGTTTTAGGGCCCTGTTAAAACCTATTTTCCTTAATAAAAGACATAATAATATAGTGCTACAGATGATGAAAATATATCCACAAATTAAAGGCTAAAAGATTACACAAGCTTATTTGGCTTGAAAGTAGATAGAAAATAGTGATTTCTATTGAATAAGGAAATAATATCTACAAAAGAGAGTTCTACAAAAAGCACCATAAAAAGAGATCCTTTGGATAATATACAAGGCTACCATTTAAAAAGATCAAGCATAAGTTAGTTACAATCATTGAGTTCAAAATCTAATCAACCAGAGTTAAAATTATAGAGTGTTACAGAGTGCAAAATTAAGCAAGAATTAGATAAAATCTGATTTTGTGGGTACATTTGATTATGAAGTGATAGAAAATGGGCTAATAAATGATCCCCCAATCAAGAAAAGCATGCTCATACCCCTTGAAAGTGGAAAAAATAGGAATAAAATACATTTGTGTCATTTATAGAAGCCCAAAAATGTAGTTCGATAGTAAATACTTAGCTCTTGGGTCTTATCAAAGTCATCAGAAAAAAAAATAACACATGCACAAAAATACACAATAGTTTTGGCTTGCATAACATTGCAAAATGATTTCCCTTCCTACACGAATGAACTAATATTTCACAAAAATGTGAAAAATAAATTGTAGTTTCATCTTGCATAACATTGAATGAGAAAAAAAAGGCTTCCTACGATGATTGAACTCATTTAACATCATCTACTACGATGCCTAAAAATGCACAACATTTCAGCCTATATAACATCACACTAATATTTTATATCTCTTTGATTTGACCTATGAAGTTACAAAAATCACAAGAATACACTAAAATTTTGGTCTATGTGCATTGAATGAGAAAAAAAGGATAACAATGATGAGCCAAAATCATATGACATCAAGCTCCTATGATGCCCAAAAATGCACAATATGTTTGTGTGCTTGAGATGTATCAAAAATACACAATATTTTCTAGTTCAAAATAAATAGAATTTATCAAGTGAAAAATGTCTTAGATTAGTTATCTTTAATAGGCTAAAGGGTAATCATAAGTGTCAATAGGTACTATGTGGTTAGAAGCATAACTACTTATGCCACTTTTAGGGACTAGTGTGCAGAGATGATTTACTTCTAGTTTGAGGCCAGAGATGGATGTTACTTGGATCCTTTGGTGCATATGAAGTATATTTAGACTTGTAGTTGATGATTTAGTTTTGATGCATATGATAGAATGCATGTGTTGATGTATCTTATTTCCTTCTTGATACACGTGTACTTGACATTTTATTATCACTTCTATGGAATACAATCATCGATGGTAGAATAGAAGGACATATGTGCTTCTTGTTCTACATTGATATTGTGGATATCATATTATGAGTGAATGCATAGTATATTTACCTGATGTGTTT
Organism: Cupressus sempervirens; assembly: GCA_028749045.1. Taxonomy (NCBI): domain Eukaryota; kingdom Viridiplantae; phylum Streptophyta; class Pinopsida; order Cupressales; family Cupressaceae; genus Cupressus; species Cupressus sempervirens. Next base: position 164,532,766 of record CM053793.1, on the reverse strand, counting down.
TCTTATATTGTTAGTACTTTTGGCCCTTAATATAAATGTGATTCATGAGTTAGTGTAGTGCCTACCCCTAGTTTGCATTTTATTAGTATTGTCGAACTCTTTTAGGCCTATTTGTGCTTGTTGATTTGTAGCACTCTCTTTTAGATTATCAGATATTGTTTAATATTTAGTTGATTTTATGATGATTATTACAATGATTTTAATTATTGATGATGATTGGTTAGATGGATTATCATATGTGTTTTCTTATGGATACTTATCCCATACTGCATGTTTATGGTGTGTGTGTATATTTTCTTTATGTATGACTTTTTGATGTGGTTAAGGAAGGGAGTCATAGTCACCTGCTAGTCAAGATCTACACAATGCACCACTTCCTACCACTACCTATTTAGTTTAGCATATATGTGTTTGTACATGTGTGAATTTTATGCAGATTGCAAGTTTCGGGCATCGACTTCCCTAAATTGCTAGGATGAGCATACCCTATCACATGATCTCAATGGTAAGAGAGGGGAGATAAATTGTTAATTCCAAATTTTAAACTTTTAAGCCATTTTTCCTAGAAAATAAGACAAGTATATGAATTGTTTACCTTTTGGATATGTCAGATGATGTTAATTGATGATTTTTAACCCTTTAGTTTGATCTTGTATGTGTTTTTCTACTATGGGTTTTCATATTTTGTTTTATAAGTCTTTGGTAGTTTTTCTATTAATCAAGTCAAATTAAATGATTAAATTAATTATTTAAATTAATGAAAAAAGTATGGAAATTACAATATTTAATTAACTGGGAAATTAATTCAATAAAAGAATTAAATTTTAAGATAAAAGTTATCAGTTTAATTTTAGAATGTGATAATATTTATGTAATTTAATAATAATATATGTAGAGTTAATTTTTAAATAAATGCTATATACTTTTCAAAAACAAATTAAAAAGTAAAAAAGATATTAATTTATTAAAAGTTTTAAGATTGCATAAAGTGTGCATGAGATTAAAATTTAATAAATTAATTAAAAAGAGGAGTCATGTGAAATTAAATAAAGTTATTTTATATTTTATAAATGTGCATGAAAAAGATAAAAAAAAGATAATAAAGAGTATAGTTTGGTGAGCAAAGAGTTCTCTATGGTGATCACACAATTAGTGGCCCAATTTTAGGAGAGAACTCCATATCACAATTTGAGGGTTCATTTTTGAAGGACTATGAATTTTGGAAGAAGGAATTTTTGGAAGAGAGAAGTTTTTGAGAGGAGAAATTTATCTCATATATCTTTTTGGGCATAGCAATTTAGCATTAGAGTCCAAGTAGATTCTTGTAATTAATTTGCACAATTAATTATGCTATTTCTTTTCCTATCTTCTTCGCAACTGTGGAATGGTTAGTTGAAAAAATTCTTTGTGATCTGTATTTCAATATTGTGAATTTTTGGTATGCATGTTGATTCTTTTGTATATGTAGAGATTGAAATATCTTAGAATCCTCAGCCAATAATTTTACACATTAGAATTTTAATCGAGAAGGATTTGTATTGAAATAAAAAATTTAGATAGTAAATTCGACCGGTTGGTCAAATTTTTTCTATCAGAGATTTGTTAGGTTATATATATATGGTTATGAAAAAGGGAGTTTAGTTTAAAAAAGAATAAATTTTATTAAAAAAATTTATAAAAAAAATATAATAAAATGGGGTGGGCAGGGACACCAACCCCCAACCTCCCCTTCCTTTTCCTTGTGTCACAACAAGTACTACTGGGATAGTAGGTACTATTGATGCAACAATACCTTGCTATGGTAGACCGTAGTCTACAGGTCGTGTAGGCCTTAAATGTGATGTGGTTTTTTTAAATTAATTTTTAAATAATTATAAATTTTAATTAATTTAAATTTGAATTAAAATTAAATTTATTAAATTTTTTTATTAATGTTTATTTATTTAAATTATTATTTATTAATCAATTTATTAATAATTTTTATCAATACTTATTAATTTAAATTATTATCTATTAATAATTTTATCAATAAATTTTATTAATATTTAAATAATTTATATTAATATTTAATAATTTAATAAAAAGTAATGAATGAAAATGTAGTTTCTTTTTAATAATTAATTAAATTAAATTAATTTAAATTTTAATTAATAATGTAAATTATAAGTGAAGTTTTAAAATTTATTTAAATATTATTATTAATAATATTGGTTTTAATAAAATTGTAAATTATTTTATTTAGAAATCAATTATTTATTATTTTAATAATTTAAATAAATAATTACCCCTTAAATTATTTGGACCAATTAACTTGTAATTCAAATAGGGGTATTTGTGCATTTTATTCGAAATATAAGAATTGGGTTATATACTTAAGGGTTAAAATGCAGGTCTTGTTTACTCGAAAACTTATACTGAAATAAAAATTGAAACCTTATTGTAAATTGAAACAATGTGTTTTCAAGATTAAACCAAACTACGACCTACACTATTGTTTGTATGTTGTTTGTGCCTTGGGTTTGGGTTGACTTGGCTTTGACCAACCTTAGGATGTTACCAGAGACTCAGGGGGTTCTGTGTTTGTGATGTCATGCTAATGTTTTGATCTTGACCTTATAAACTCAACCATGGTAATGTGTTGGTATGTTCTATGACGAGTCTATATTTATTGTTCGTTATTGCTTTCTAGTGTTCTTGTGTGAAACTGAGGTGAAAGGTGTCACCTATCCAACTTACCCATTTTGAGTGTTCGATTAGTTATTTTTGAGATGCTTTCCAATTGCTCGTAGAGAATTGATGTGTTATTGTAAATTATCTTTTGATGCTTTCTAGTCACTTGTATAGGATTGTGGTGAATTTTATATGATTCTTTGATTTATACTTTTATGAGCGTAGGGTAGGTAATCTGTATGTTAAGTTGGGAAGTGGCTTGCAATGGGGGCTAGGGCCTATAGTGGTTGCCAGGGTAATTCATTATAAGTAGTTTAATAAGTTCTAATATTTCATTAAATGGGTTTAAAATGAATTAATAAGATATTGATACCACATAAAGTCACTAAGGGGTTGAAGGATTAGAAGACTAGTCGGGTATCCTTAGAGTTGACTTGTTAGTATGCCTTATCAGTACTAAAGGATACTAGTACCGCATGGGGTTACTAGGGGGCTAAAGGATTAAAAGACTAGCTGGGTAACCCTAGCATTGATTCATGTGATGAAACTTTCCCACTAGTAGTATAGATTTCCTACATGTCTGTGTCTGCCTCTAGTTCTAGATGTCGATTTATCTTGGAACCTTTGAGTTAGATTTCTTTTAGGGTTTTTTGGACTTAGAGATTACTTTTGATATTTGGTTTGACATCCTGTTTGGGACTTGAGACTATCTCCTTAGCAGGATGGGAGTGGGCCATTTATGTTCCATGTGGTCAGGTGGTAGTGCTTTTTACTCTTACCATTGAGATCCATCTATTGATACTATGGCTAGAGTTTCCTTGTCTGCATTTCCTTTCATTCTATCTCTATGCATTACAATGGATGGTTGTATATTTATGATGGATAGTTATATCTTTATGTTGATTGATTTCATTTATTGTATTGTACTTTGTATCATGGATTCGAAAAGGATGATGTAATCTATAATTATAAATGTATATTCTTTTAACCTTTCATACTCTGTGACATGTATAGTGGATGATTGAGCTTTGTTATTGCCAAGTGACATTCAAAACAAATGTATATTATTTAAATGGACTTTGGACTTTTAATTATTCGTTCATGTGGATGTGGTAATTTTTACACTTAGTAGTAATTAAATTTTAGTGTGATTCAACGTCTTGGGATCCTTAAGGAATGTAATCTGTTATGTTTTCTTCTACATGATTGTATGTTATTGCTTCTACTACTTCATGATTGATGTGTATGTTATTCTTTCTTTAAAAAAAAATTGTTTGGCAAACTTAGTTAAAACTTTAGGATAATTCTTTTGGATCCCTTGGTGGGGCATTACATCTAGTATTAGAACTTGAGTTTCTACATTGGGTATATTAGAATGCCACTAGTTGTAACTAGTTGAACAAAAACTAAAATTTAAATTGTTATGTATATCTATTTCAAACTGAGACTTGAACTAGTTGAACTAAAACAAAACTTAAACTTTTAGTTGTATATTTTCAAACTTGAATATTTAAACTATAAAACTGAATTATACGTAAACCTAAAAATAAGCAAAACTAAAAATTGAACTTATGTGTGTCTTTTGTATATGCTTTACAGTAGTATGTTTTATGGTTACTATAACACCTTTTTATCTCAGATATTATTGTTGTAGTGTTCTTAGTGGAGTCGAATCCTCCTATAGGGGAAAAGGGTCCAATGGGACTTGCACAGTGAGTTCTTTAGTTTTCCCATTCTTGTAGGCTTCCAGGAGTAAGCCTAAGTCTGGAGGGTGGATGTAGTGCCTGCCCCTAGTTTGCATTTTCTTATTATTGTTGAACTCTTTTAGGCTAGTTTATGCTTGTTGATTAGTAGCACTATCTTTTAGATTATCAAATATTGTTTCATATTTAGTTGATTTTATGATGATTACTACAATGATTTCAGTTATTGATGATGATTAGTTAGATGGATTATCATGTGTTTTCTTATGGATACTTACCCCATACTGCATGCCTATGGTGTGCGTGTATATTTTATTTATGTATGATGTTTCTGATGTGGTTAAGGAAGGGAGTCGTAGTCACTTGCTAGTCATGATCTATATGATGCATCACTACCTACCATTACCTATTTAGTTTAGCATACATGTGTTTGTACATGTGTGAATTTTATGTAGACTGCAAGTACCAGGTATCGACTTCCCTAAATTTCTAGGATGAACATACCTTATCGCATTATCTCAATGGTAAGAGAGGGGAGATAAATTCTTGAGTCCAAATCCTAAACCTTTAAGCCCTTTATCCTAGAAAATAGGACAAGTATATGAGTTTCTTACCTTCCGAATGTGTCAGATGATATTAATTCATGACTATAACCCTTTAGTTTGATCTTGTATATATTTTTCTATGATAGGTTTTCACATTTAAAAAAAAAAAAGTAAAAGTGGCAAGCCACTATAATATTTTATTAAACTGATTCAACGAGGTCAACTGGTAAAGAATCAACAAAGAAAACCTAGTATCATCCCTATAATATACATAATCTATATAATTGGAATAATAATTAAAAAGGGTGAGGTTACTACCTCCCATCAATACATCAAGATCAGAGTATAAATCCATACAAAAGTTCTATCAGTTCTATACATTTAGTAGGATCACAACTATCCGAATGATATAACCAGCAAAAAGAGACCAAAAAATTGAGAATACATATGCAAAATATCATTTAATCATATCATCAAAACTACATAGGAACTTACTATCAGCATCTGGTAACCCCTCCCAAACTTCCTACTTGCCACATTCTAAATAGCCATGTCCACCCTGCCAATCCCTCCTAAAATCAAAATGAGAACCCCAGCTAGAGCATGTATCTAAAGTATTTTGGGACCAACCCGGATCAACATTAGACTCAAATACTAATCTCCAAGTGTACTGGTCATGCAACTGTAAGTTTATATTTCCTCCACTCGAACCCATGGGGTTTGACACATTGGAAACCTACTAGAGATCTTTAAGGGCATGACCCACCTTCCCAACTCTCTATGTGAAGTAGCTTGCAATGCATTCTTCATACTAATGAAGTTGCAATTTTCAATTGATTTTTTGATGGCTTTAAACACACAAAAAAAACTCATGTTTGTGCAAAAGCTAAGAATGTGAAAACAAACCACCAACCAGTGCGATACTATTCCATAAATCATATTGCTGCATAGCCAATGAATTTTTGTTACTAGCAAGGAAATGAGCACGTATTCCATTTTGGGCCAGAGAACAAAGCATCATAGGGGACTACATAAGATCCATGGAATTTGAGAGGAATATAGAAATAAGTTGCAATGAATAGAAGAAAAGGGGCATCGAGGGACATAGGAGGTCTTCACCAATTATATGATGTATGGCTCTTCTTAATGTAGGTGAATGCACAATGAACATTTGATCAAGAACCATGTCATTAATATCATTGGCAAGAACATCTTCCTCAGAAACTAGTAGTAAATAGATGCAAAAGTTCTTTGGCAAGATGGTTCAGTGTTGTTTATGGCACAAATCACAAACCGAAGCAATATCCCACCCATGTACATCTTAAATCACAATTGTAGACCAAACAAGTGATAATTTGCATAAGTGTGTAATTAGAAGGTGAGATAAATATTGATTTCTTTCCATAGCCTATAAATTATAGAGTGTGAAGTGTCATAAGCCATATGGTTTCACACATATTATGTCCTTGAATAAGCTAGAATTAATACCATCAACATTGCACCATAATGACTTGGATATTGCCACATGAAGAAAGATCAATTCACAATATGCAGATTGAATGCTGCCAATACAAAATGTGCCTTGAAATGATTAATGTGAGCACGATCTAGCAGCCATATCTTCCTGAATAAGATTTTTTAAAACAACATGTTTCTCAATTATGGGTAAAGGATGAAGTGATGAAACAAAAAGCCCATCACAATCCAAATTCAATAAAAAATCTAAAATTTAATTCCCTTCCCAATAAGTGTGTGAGATAAAAACATCTCTACATTCATCAAGAAGCCTCCAAATTTGGTTAAGCATAATTTCCAAGATAGGATACACCTATGGATACAAGCATCAATAATGATAGAGGAATCCCCTTCTATATGTAGCCAATGGAAGTTACCTTGCTTTGCTAATATGAGACCAGCTAACAAGGCATGTGCCTCTGCCATGTTGTTTGTGTTAATAGGCAAAGGGGAAACTATGATTGCCACAACCTCACCAATTGAATTTCTGATACACGCACCAAAACCTAAAGGACCTAGATTTCCTCTAGATGCACTATCGAAGTTCAACTTCAAAAACCCATTAAGTGGGGGTCTCCAACCTCTATTATTATCAATTAAGAAAGAAATGGATGAGTTACTAATTTTCCACCCATTTGGTATGACTAAATGTTTCTAATTTTGGACAATTTGAGAATCCCACTGAGTAACAATTAGATTAAATTTAGTCTTTTTCAATTTGGAATTTGTCACCTCTAGGATAGATCTTTCAATTCCATCCAAAAAAATTTCTAATGGATGAAAATTCTTTCTAAAAATACGTTTATGTCATTCCCACCAAATAGCCCAAACAACCAAGGCTGGGATACATTTCCAAAGGTTTGCAAACAATGAGCTTTAATAAAGAACTGTCCAAGCTTGAAAAAATCCCAGAGATTGTTTTATAGAGGACTAGAATAGTTTAGTTTGTTCTAAAGAAAACACCAACAGTGATAAGAAAATGTGCATGTGACAAAAAGATGATCCACTATTTCTTCATGTTCATCACAAAAAACACATTTGAAAGAGGGAGCAATATGTAATCTATTTAATCTATCACTAGTTAAAATTCTATGCTTTAGAGCTAGCCATGAGGAATAGCCTACCTTATGGAGCACAACATGATTCCAATAGAATTAAAATGCCCTGCAAGTGATTTTATTCAAATCATTTTGCTGCAAAATTTTTTACCCCTCTTTTACTAAATAATTGCCATCCTTAACTGGGGCCCAGAAAATCCTGTCTTGGTTTCCAAAAAAGAAGACTTGTCTAGAATTCAGAATTTCATGGAATTGATAGATTTCCTAAGGTGAGAGTGGTAGTACAACTAGATTCTTCCAAAATACTTTCCCTAAAAATTCACATACATATGCCACATATTGATTAAGTTGAGTTCCCCAGTGAAGTTCAGATACTTCAATAATATTCAATGAAATCCCACTATTAGAAAGGTGAATTTGACTATTGCAAGAATCTTTTCAAAAGTTAATTCTAGAACCATTGTTGACATCCCAAGAAGCATAGTTTACTACAATATTACGGGAAGCTATCATGAGATCCCAAATAACCAAACCTTTTCAAGGATCTAAAATAGTGAGAATTCTAGAAGGATAGCAATAAAATAGTTTGGGATTGTTGCTAATACTGATTTAATTAGTAAAACTCTCCCATCCAATGACAACCATCTAACTTTCCAGGGTGCAACTCTACTTTGAATACACTAAATGATAGAAGACAAATACAAAGACTTATTTGCACCCATAAAGAAAGGAATGCCCAAGTATACAAAGGGTAAGAATCCTTCTAAAAAACCAAAAATCTATATGATTTTATCTAAAACCATTTTCTTTGTATTAAAAAAGTAGATCTTGGATTTCTATGCATTTATGGCTTGACTAGACACTGCTGAATATAGATTGAGAATATAAAGAATATGTCGAGCCTCTTGAACATTTGACAAACCAAACAATAGTGTATCATCCACAAAAAGGGAATGTGTGATAGACATATTTGTACCTAAAATAAGAGCACCTTGACATTTGTTAAGCATATGCTGGTGTGAGATGGTCTTGCTAAAGGCTTCAACCATAATAATAAAAAGAGCTAGGGATTGAGGATCCCCCTGTCTAACCCCTTGAGTAAAAGAAAAGAAACCTGTAGGTTTACCATTTATTATCACTGAAAACCAAGCACCATAAATACATGCCTTAATCCATTTACACCAATTTTTTGAAAAACCCATTTTGGAGAGTACTTGAAGCAAAAATTTCTAGTAGACTCTATCATAGGATTTCATCATGTCAAGTTTAATAACAAAGTTTGAAGACTAATTTGAATTTATGGAATGGAGAACTTCATGTGCCACTAGAGCCTCTTCCATAGTTTCCCTTCCCGAAACAAATACTCCTTGCTCTGGTCAGATAATATGAGAGATAAGATGTTGCATCTGAGGATATATAGCTTTAGTTATGATCTTGTAGGACAAATTATAGAATGAGATTGGCTTAAAATCTGTAAAAGTTTGGGGATCCTTAATTTTTGGGATGATTGAAATATTGGTGGTGTTGAAGTACTTAAGCATGCTTTTAGACCTTCTAGATTTTTTAACAGTAACCAATAAGTCCCATCCAATGATATTCCAGTAGCTTTGATAAGACAAGGCAGTGAAGCCATCTGGGCCTAGGCCTTTATCTAGTGGAAAATAAAAGACAACCTTGCAGATTTCTTGAATAGTAAAAGGTGCCATCAACATATCATTGTCTTGGGGTGTAATCATCTTTGGAATAGAATATAGAAGTTCATCAACTTGTGAGATAGTATGAGAGGGCATAATATTAGGTGCAAGAAGATTCTTGAAAAATTTCACCCCTTCATTCCTCATAAGATTTTCAATAGTAAAAAGATCACGTGAAATAGCATCTTTGATATGAAATATTGAATTATTGACTCTCTTTTGTTTAGTTGATAAATTTAGTATTTCTATGATCATCTTGAAGCAATAGCTCTCGAGACTTTTGTCTCTAGTAAGTTTCCTCTCTAGCACAAATTTCTCCCATTCAAGCTGTAGATTCTTCTAAGAAGTATATGTTTCTCCATTCATAACATTTTGAATTATCTGGTTATATACTTCATTTAATTGTTGTTTGACTATAGCCTTTTGAGAAAACATATTTTTTAAGACCTGTTGATTCCAAATTTTGATTTGAGATTTGACATATTTCAATTTCAAATAAAATTGATGCATTTTAAATCCATCCACTGGAGCTTCATTCCACCACTGTTGAACATTGTATAAAACTTTTGGGTGCCTAAGCCACATACTTTCATTTTTAAAGGATGAATGAAAATGTTTCTCACTGCATTTGTCTTTGAAGATGAGATTTAGAGATATAGGGAAATGATCAGATCCTTGCAATGTGACACTCTTTGAAGAAATATCCGAACAACTCAATTTCTAGTCAAGAGATAAGAGAAACCTACCAAGACAAGAAACAATATGTGCAAACCTAGATCTCTTATTTGTCCATGTAAATGATCCATTTGCTGGATGAATATCTATAATATTATTATTATCCACAAAATAGTTAAAGTCTTGTAGGGTTTTAGGAGGGGGAATGACACCTCTTATTTTCTTTGTTTGGGATAATAAAGCATCAAAATCACATCCTATAACAACTTGTTGTTGATCTTGATCCTGAAGAGAATGAGTGATAGATTACCACAAACATGCTTTATCCAGAGATGAAGAAGGTCCATAGACATTAATCAAAATAAAAGATATGTCAAATGTAGATATTTGTATCATCTGCGAATTGTTATCTTGTTGGAGGAGCTATGCATTAATTGTAAGAGGATTCCAAAGAATTTCTAGACCCCCAGAAGCTCCCATTCCCTGAACATAAAAGGAATTCCATTTTTTCCACTTTGTAATTATTTTATAAAAATTACCTTGTGACAACTTGGTTTCCTGCAATAAAATAATATCTGCTTGCATAGAATCAATGACTTGTTTGATTCTCTGCCTTTTGTTAGAGGGTGATACCCCTGACATTCCATGAATTGATTTTCATTTTGGACAAGGAAAAAATTGTGTTCTCCTTGTCAATCTTTTGGTGACAACAAAACTACTATCTAATGTCGTTTGAATACCTGTTGAAATTTTTATTTTAGTTTTAGAGCCCTTTTGTCTGCCTCTCGTCTTAGGTGTTTTAGCATTGAGAACTATTGTGGATAGAGTTTGCAAGATTGATAAGCGTTGAATCTTAAGAGTTTCTTGACCTTCAATAGTAGATACATCATCCTGCAAAGATTGAACTTGCTCATACTGATAATGAGAATCTAGAGGAATGAAATCAATAGATTTTTGCACTTGCTGATAAATATTGGTCTCTAACCCCATAGAGTCTTCTACAATTAAATCTTCACCAACTGCACCATTGGACTGAGGTAAATGGATAAGATTTCTCTTGATATCAGAGATCTGATTTGGTATCAATTTATTCCAAAACTAAAATTCCCGAAGCAATTTATCAATCATAGGCAAAATATAGTGCTCGTCATGGATACCTTCTTCTTTTGCAATACCAAAAATGGTAGAAGTAGCAATTTGAAATAGAATTTGATCACAGATAATTCTCAATACAATAGGAGAAGGCTAGATAGTTAAGGGGTTTTTGCATTTTATTTATAAGTCTTTGGTGGTTTTTCTATTAATTACGTCAAATCAAATAATTAAATTAATAATTTAATTTAATGGAAAATTATTATGAAAATTATAATATTTAATTAATTGGAAAATTAATTCAATAAAAAGAATTAAATTTTAAGATAAAAGTTATAAGTTTAATTTTAGAACATGATAATATTTATGTAATTTTATAATAATATATTTAGAGTTCATTTAAAAAAAATGCTAAATACTATTGTTATTTAAGCTAATAAATATTCTATCAATTAAATGTTTCAAAAATAAATTAAAATGTAAAAAAGATATTAATTTATTAAAAGTTTTAAGATTGCATAAAGAGTGCATGAGATTAAAATTTAATAAATTAATTAAAAAGAGGAGTCATGTGAAATTAAATAAAGTAATTATATGTTTTATAAACATGCATGAAAAAGATAAAGAAAAGATAATAAAGAGTTTAGTTTGGTGAGAAAAGAGTTCTCTTGGGTGATCGCACAACTAGTACCTTGATTTTAGGAGAGAACTTCATATCACAATTTGAGGGTTCATTTTAGAAGGATTGCAAATTTTGGAAGAAGGAATTTTAGGAAGGGAGAAGGTTTTGAGAGGAGAAATTTCTCTCATAGATCTTTTTGGGCATAACAATTTAGCATCAGAGTCCAAAAAATTTTTTGTGATTAATTTACACAGTTAATTATGCTATTTCTTTTCTTGTCTTCTTTGCAATTGTGGAATGGTTAGTTGAAAAAATTCTTTGTGATGAGTATTTCAATATTGTGAATTTTTGGTACACATGTTGATTCTTTTGTATATGTAGATATTGAAATATCTTAGAATCCTCATCCAATAATTTTACACATTAGTATTTTAATCGAGAAGGGTTTGTATTGAAATAAAAAATTTAGATAGTCAATTCGACTGGTTGGTCATATTTTCCTAATCATAGATTTGCTAGGTTTTCTTATAAAAAATAAAATAAAATCTATATATATGGTTATGCAAATGGGGGATTAGTTTTAAAAAAAATTGTAAAAAAAAAAATTTTAAAAAATATATATAATAAAATGGTGCCACCCTTCCTTTTCCCTGTGTCACATCAAGTATTGTTGCTGCAATAGTACTATTATGACAGTAGGTACTGTTGATGCAGTAGTACCTTGTTGCGGTAGACCATAGTTTGTAGGTGGTGTGGGCCTTAAATGCAATGGGTTTATTTTTTAAAATTAATTTATAAATTTTAATTAATTTAAATTTGAATTAATATTAAGTGTATTAATAATTTTTATTAATGTTTATTTGTTTAAATTATTATTTATTAATGAATTTATTAATAATTTTTATTAATATTTATTAATTTAAATTATTATCTATTAATAATTTTATCAATCATTTTTATTAATAATTAAATAATTTTGATTAATATCTAATAATTTAATAAAAAAATGAATGAAAATGTAGTTCCTTTTTAACAATTAATTAAATTAAATTAAATTAAATTTTAATTAATGATGTAAATTAGTAGTGAAGTTTTAAAATTTATTTAAATATTAATAATAATAATATTGGTTTTAATAAAATTGTAAATTATTTTATTTAGAAATCAAGTATTTATTATTTTAATAATTTAAATAAATAATTACCCCTTAAATTATTTGCATTAATTAACTTGTAATTCAAATAGGGGTATCTGTGCATTTTATTTATATAGTTAAGTGTTAAAATGCAAATTTTGTTTACTCGAAAACTTATACTAGAATGAAAAAACCTTACTGTAAATTGAAACTATCTATTTTCAAGACTAAACTAAACTATGACCTACACCGTTGTTTGTGCTTTGGGTTTGGGTTGACCTAACTTTGACAAGTCTTACGATGATACTAGAGCCTCAGGGGTTCTGTGTTTGTGATGTCATACTAATGTTTTGATCTTGATCTTTTGAACTCAACCATGGTAATGTGTTGGTATGCTCATTGATAAGTCTGTATTTATTGTTCGCTTTCCAATGTTCTTGTGTGAAATTGAGGTGAAAGGTGTGACCTTTCTAACTTAACCATTTTGAGTCTTCGATTAGTTATTTTTGAGGTTCTTTCCAATTAATTTTTATATGATTCTTTGATTTATAATTTTATGAGCCTAGGGTAGGTAATCTATATGATAACTTGGGAAGTGGCTTGCAATGGGGGCTGGTGCCCAAAGTGGCTACTAGAGTAACTCATTGCGAGTAGTTTAATAAGTGATAACATTTCATTGAATTGGTTTAAAATGAATTAATAAGATATTGGTACCACAGAAAGTCACTAAGGGCTAGAGGATTAAAAGATTAGCTGGGTAACCTTAGAGTTGACTCATTAGTATGCCTTGTCAGTATGAAAGGATGTTAGTGTTGCATGGGGTCACTAGGGAGCCGTAGGATTAAAAGACTAGCCAAGTAACCCTAGCATTGATTCATGTGATGACACTTGCCTACTAGCAGTATAGATTTGTGTTTTCCTTTGGGTCTAGATGTCAATTTATCTTGGAACCTTTGATTTAGATTGCTTTTAGGGTTTCTTGGACTTAGAGATTGCTTTTGATATTTGGTTTGATATCTTGTTTGGGTCTTGAGACTATCTCCTCAATGTGGTGGGAGTGGGCCATTTAGGTTCCACGCGGTTGGGTGGTAGTGCTTTTTACTCTTATCATTGAGATCTGTCCATTGATACCATGGTTGGAGTTTTCTTGTCTACATTTCATTTCATTCTATCTATGTGCATTATGATGGATGGTTGTATCTATATGATGGAGACTTATATCTTTATGTTGATTGATTTTATTTATTGTATTGTACTTTGTATCATGGATCCAAAAAGGATGATGTAATCTATTTTATAAATGTATATTCTTTTAGCCTTCATACCCTGTGACATGTACAGTGGATGATTGACCATTCCAAATTTTATTGCAAAGTGGCACTCATAACAAATGTATATTATTTAAATGGACTTTGGACTTTTATTTATTCTTTCATGTGGATGTGGTAATTGCTAGACTTAGCATTAATTAAATTTAAATGGGACTCAACATCTTGGGATCCTTAAGGAATGTAATCTATTATGTTTGCTTCAGCATGATTGTATGTTATTGCTTTTGCTACTTCATGATTGATGTGTATGTTATTCTTTCTTTAAAAAAAAAGATGTTTGGAAAACTTAGTTAAAAATTTAGGTTCATTCTTTTGGATCCCTTGGTGGGGCATTACATTTAGTATGTGAGGCCTTTTTGGATTCCTATTTATGCTCTCAACTACCCATTCCTTGCATTATGTGGATTTGATACTCCTCATTGCAGAGTACTAGAAACTTAGTTGTTTCTATATTTGAAATTTTTATGTTCTCCTCCTAATGTTGTATGGAAATGCATTCTATCATATGAAACATAATTTTATTCTATGACATTGGTATTTTGCTGTATGGTCGTACATATGCTCCTATGAGGAGGAATGATTATACAAACTAGGAAGGAATTTTAATGGTGCATGGAGCTTTCTCATCTCCGAGTTAATGCTTTCTTGTATAAGGGTTCATCATGGTTTGTCATACTACAAATAATGGATGTGTTAGAAATTTGTTCAACACTCCCCTTAGGATTTATGATAAGGGCTTTACTGCCTCTTATGTACTATAAGTTGAGTGGTTATATCAAGCATTGATAGATTGGTCTTTTGGTGCAACAAGAACCCCACTCTAACAAGTGGTATTAGATCTTGGTCATAGGTTTGACTCCTCATACCCTTGGGTAATGATAAGGGGGAGATTGTTAGAAATTTATTTAGCACTCCCCTCAAGATTCATGATAAGGGATTAACTACCTCATGTGTACTATAAGTTAAGTGGTTTTATCAGGCATTGACATATTGGTCTTTGTGTGCAACAACAACCCCACTCTAACATGATGTATATTCTCTTTTATTAAAGATGCAAATTACAATTTTGGATACCCTTTTGGGTCTTGCATCTTCCTAGATCATAATAGTTTTCATATCAAGTGTTCCTAGGAATTATCTATAGGCTCACTATCACGTTAATCAAATTTAACAAGGAGTGAACTTTTATGGAATAATCATATAGGAATTTGTATTTGGACTTAAAAGGATCACTGTAACATTGTTACTATGTTAATGGAATGTACCTTGTATGTTTAAATCATGTAGATGGAAATGAATGCATCCTAAGTGATGAATTCTTGGGGATCTTTGGTTGGTTAGCTAAGTCTTATATTGTGATCTTTCAAATGGTTGTATGTATGTAGTTACACTTTTATTTAACAAAAAAATATGTTAGTCTATGCTTATCCTTGTTTCCAAGGATCTTCGAGTAGGATATTACATGTTGTAACATCTCATCACCACAAAAAAATAGTTATGCCAACACTAAATACACCTCAAGTTGGTTTCTCCAACACTATGTGCTAAAATGAAATACAAAATCCTATGTATCTATATGGAAACTAAAATAAATGCATTATCCTAAGTTAACTTAAGTAAAGTGTAACTAGTCATTATTTAATTACACCAGCACTCCTTAAGTGTTGCTTAGGGGAATGTACTTAAGCTTACAAAGTTGAATGACAATGCATTGTGGGTCTTGGCTACAAGGCTATATTAGGTACCCATGTACAACATTAAAAATAAATGCAGTCTCTCACAAAGAGGAGAAAGAGGGAAAATACCTCCCCCAAAAAGAGAGATACAAATAAACAAGATTCATAAATGGATGGAGTAATCAATACTCCTCCATTATGGATACATTAATCTTATGTAATAAAATATACTCCATAGGAAGGAAACAAGAAGACATGGTATCTCCCCATAATGAATAATATCCTCCAAGTATTGCAAGTTCTTGAAGACAAAAGATAATCCAATACCTACAAATGATATTTCTCCCCTTAGGAATAAGATACACCAAGTATAGATGGAATAATTTTTCCCATTGTGGATAGGAAGAACAAAGAAGAATCTAAACAAGGGTAGTGTCTCTGAAGTGCATTCATGTGTCTCCATGTCCTTAGTTGATCAAGATGCCATGAAATTAAAAAAAAAAAAAACCAAGTGGGGAAGGTGATAAAAATGGAAATCCTTCCCAAGCTCTAGAAACAAATCTCAAAATTAAATTTCTCAAGATAATGAATAGAAACCTCCAACACATGAGTATTGTTAGGAATAAGGTGTCTCAACCTTGTATAATTCCTATTCTTATTATTATTTGTTTTGTAAATGTATTTTTCCAAATAATATGTAAATGTGAGTGTACATGTCTAGTTGGCATGTTGACCACTTACATGTGTCGACATCTTGAAGTGTGTGAAGGAGATCATGGCTAAAAAGGTTATGACAGATTCCTATGATGCATAAGAGCTATTTAAGGAATGAGCTATGATAGGTGTAAGAGCATCTTATGACATGGGGCCTTTTTGGGCACCCAAGAATGAGTGATTGGTGTGTGTAAGAGAATATGCCAAACATAGGTTGGTATGATGGATTCCCTTACACTTCTCTTGTGACTGCTATTTTTGGTGGATTCTATGACAAGCTATCATTGCCTATTCAAGGGATGGATTCCCTTTTCTTGGTATTGCATGTACATGTGGAATTGTGCATGGTTCTTGGTGGTTGATCCATGAAAAACACCCAACTCCTTTGTGGGCATTTTGTTGGGTCTTAAGATGTTCATAAAAGTAGTATTGCATGTTGAAAATGTAAGAGAGAGGAAGAGGAGAGTGTGCATGTACTAAGGTACTGCTAAAGTCTTCTATTGTTGCTGTTAAACTTGCATTGCAAGTGTATTGTAACCTTGTGTTGAAGATAATACATTGTGCAGGTTTTGAAGGGGTGGGGTTGTTTTACCGAAAGGTTTTTCCCCACCAGAAAATCTTTGTGTTATGTGTTTCTTTCTCTATCTATTTTCTATATGCATGGTTGGCTGCAATATTGTTGTTTATATGATATCAAATTTACAAGTGTAAATTTTTTAAAAGGATTTACACCATACTTTCCTTAAGAGATTAGTGTAGGAAGCTATTTCCGCACCTAAGTTTCCTTACAAGTGGTATTAGAGCTTGATCAACTTTTGATCCTAGTTGTTGGGTAGGGTTTTTTGAGCTAATCTCAAGTTGAGTGGGAGTCTTGTGCAGAGCATCCTAAATCTTATTTGCAGATTGAGATGGCGAGTTCATCATATGGAAGAATGGAGGTGGAGAAATTTAATGGCACTAATTTCAAGTTGTGGAAACTCAAGAAGGAAGACATGTTGGAAGATCATGACCTATGGGAAGTGACTTCAAGTGCTACAAGACCAGCAACTGTAGCTCAAGCAGATTGGGATATCAAAGATCATAAAGCTAAGGGTCTCATAAGACTCTGTTTAACTGATGCAATTCTTATGAATGTTCTAGATGACAAAACCGCATATAGTTTGTGGACACGACTTGGGTCTATGTATTAGGCCAAATCTCTAGTGAACAAGTTGTTCCTCAGGAAGAAGTTGTACACTCTATGAATGGAGGAAGCTAGATCCTTAATGGATCATTTAAATGCATTTAATCTGCTGGCTGCATAGTTGACATCAGCTGGTGTCAAGTTAGAGGAGGAGGATCATTGCTACACACTTTTGTGTTCTTTACCAGATTCATGGGACCATCTTGTGATAGCTCTTGGAAGCACGTTAGTCACTTTCAAAATGAATGATGTGGTGTCTTTGCTGCTATCAGAGGAGATGCAGAGAAAGTCTTTCATTTTAGAAAAAGATGCCCTTGCTATTTGTGGGAGATCTATGAAAAGAGGGAAGAAAAATGACAATAAGTCTGAAAATAAGGGTAGATCCAAATCCCATGGGAAGTCAAAGACTTCTAATAAGTCCAAGGAAAAATTTTGGAACTGTGATAAACCTAGGCACTTTCGTAAATATTGCAAATAGCCAAAGAAGAAGAAGAAGAAAGGTTTAGATTTAGCATCAGAAAGATCTCAAGAAGATGGTGATGCATTCATCATAGCTTTGGCAGCCCATGCATCTAATGATGTGTGGTTGGTTGACTTGGGTTCATCTTTTCACACGACCTCTCATCGAAACTAGTTCTCAAAATATGAAGAGTTTGATGGTGGAAAGGTGTACTTGGGTGATGATTCTCACCTAAAGATAGTTGGACGCGAAAGGGTCACTATCAAATTTCTTGATGGGTGAGTAAAGGGAATCAAATGAGTTATGCACATTCCAGGTTTGGTATGAAACCTATTATCTATAAGTATGTTGAATGATGTAGGTGTGCAAGTTGTTTTTTTGAAAGAAGGATGCAAGATGATGAGAGGATTGATAGTGCTTGCTAGGGGTACTAGGAGAGGTACCTTATTTCAGCTAGATGCATGTATTCCTCTATGTAATAGTTCTTCATCCTCACCATCTAAATGAGCAGTGAAGAATTCTGTGGTTGTTGGTTCTAATGGTAATGCAAACACTTTGGAAGGTAAGCTTCTTGCAGAAAAGACAATGCTGTGGCATATGAGATTTGGTCACATTGGTGAAAAGGGTCTTAGAACCCTGAAAAATAAAAATCTCATTGAGGGGTTAAATGATTGCAATCTTGAGTTCAACTTCTATGAACACTGTATCTATGGTAAACAAAATCGTGTTCAGTTTTACTCTAGTTCTCACAAATCTTCTGATGTTTTGGATCTTATTCATTCTGATGTATTTGGTCCTGTAAAAGTTCCTTCAATCTCCAAGTCTATATTTTTTGTATCTTTCATAGATTATTATAGTAGAAGGACATGGATTTATTTCCTTAAAAGTAAGACACAAGTCTTTAGTCGATTCAAGGAATTTAAAGCCCTTGTAGAGAATCAGACTAGTAAGAAGATTAAGTGTGTGAGAACTGACAATGGTGGTGAGTTTTGCTTAGTAGAGCTTGAACAATTCTGTAAAGAACAAGGTATTGAGAGGCATAAGAAAAATCCTTATACCCCATATAAAAATGGAGTTTCAGAGAGAATGAATAGGACACTGATGGAGAAGGCTAGGAGTATGCTTAGTGGAGCTAGTTTAGAACAAAGGTTTTGGGCCGAAGTTGTGGCCACTGCTTGCTATCTGGTTAACAGATCTCCTACATTAGCCCTTGTTGGTAAGACACCCATTAAGGTGTGGTCTGGTAAGAAGCCTTCAATTAGACATCTTTGTGTTTTTGGTTGTGAAGCTTATGCACATGTCCCAAAGGAGAAAAGATCTAAGTTGCAAAACAAAGCTGTTAAATGTATTTTCATCGGGTACACCACTAGTGTGAAAGGATACAAGCTTTGGGATCCTATGAATAGTAAGGTGATGTATAGTAGAAATGTTATTTTTAGAGAGCTAACATCTTCTCCTATTGTGCTACAACCAGATGAAACAGAAAAGGAAAAAGATGTTGTTCAGTTGCCTCCTACCCCTGAGAAGACTGAACAGAGAGACCATGTTGGGTCTAATGATGAGGAGAGCTCTAGCAGCTCTGATAGTTCAGAAGAAGAGGAAGAACAATGTCAACCATAGCCCTTGAGGAGATCCATGAGAGAAAGAAAGCAACCAAAAAGGTTTGGTTATTCTATGTTAGATTCTAGTTGTGCTTTTTCTTTGATTACTAACATTGATGAGCCTAGATTTGTGAAAGAGGCTTTGGGCATGGAAGATGCAGGTTCCTGGATTGAGGCTATGGATGATGAGATGGCTTCATTAGAGAAAAAAAAAACTTGGGACCTTGTACCTTTTCCTAAAGGGAGAAAATCTATTGGCTGTAAATAGGTGTTCAAGAAGAAATTCTATGCAGATGATAGTGTTGAAAGGTACAAAGCTAGATTGGTTGCAAAGGGGTATTCACAGGTAGAGGAAATAGATTATGGTGAAATATTCTCTCCTATTGCAAAGTTGACATCCATTAGATTTTTTTTACCTCTTGCAGCATCATATGATATAGAGATAGAATAGATGGATGTGAAGATAGCTTTCGTTCATGGTGATTTGGAGGAAGAAATTTATATGTCACAGCCTGAGCACTACATTGTTAAAGGTAAAGAATCTTGGGTTTGTAGGTTAAAAAAGTCTTTATATGGTTTGAAGAAATCTCCTAGGATGTGGTACCTTAAGTTTGATTCCATTTTTTGTCAATTGGATTTGTAAGATCAAAATCAGATCATTGTATTTATTTCAGAGTTCAAGATGATTGCCTTCTTATTGTTGCATTATATGTTGATGATATGTTGCTATTTGGGAAGGGTAAGGGTATGATTTCTATTTTTAAATCTTAGTAGTCAACATAGTTTGAGATGAAAGATCTTGGGGCATCAAGGTACATCTTGGGTATGGAAATCAGTAGAGACAGGTCTAATAGAAAAATTTGGTTGAGTCAGAGTAAGTATGTGAAGTCTGTGTTGGACAAGTTCAACATTGCAGATTATAGACCTTTGTGGGTTCCTATTTCTATGGGAACAAAGTTATCTATAGAAGATTGTCCAAAGTCTCCTAGTGAGATGGAGGAAATGATTAGAGTACCTTATGCTAGTGTAGTTGGCAGTCTTATGTATGCTATGGTTTGTACTAGACCAGAAATTGCCCAAGTAGTGGGAGTTCTGAGCTGGTTTATGGCTAATCCTAGATGGGTACATTTGGATGCAGTTAAGCGAGTATTTAGATATTTGAGAGGTACATTAGATTACTCCATATGTTATCATGGTAACTCTTCTAGAGCTCTGCATTCAGTTTGTATTCGTGGATTTGTTGATTCAGATTGGGTAGGTGATATTGATAGCAGGAGATCCACTAGTGGTTATGTGTTCCCTATGTTTGGTGGTGCCATCAATTGGATGAGTAAGTGACAACCT
Organism: Cupressus sempervirens; assembly: GCA_028749045.1. Taxonomy (NCBI): domain Eukaryota; kingdom Viridiplantae; phylum Streptophyta; class Pinopsida; order Cupressales; family Cupressaceae; genus Cupressus; species Cupressus sempervirens. The sequence continues at coordinate 164,511,748 of CM053793.1, read as the reverse complement.
ATGGTTGCTTTGTACACTATAGAAGCTGAGTACATGGCTGCTACTCATGCTTGTAAGGAAGCCATTTGGCTTAGGAGACTGTGTTCTGATATTGGTGTTGATGCAGAAAATATTACTATTTCATGTGATAGTTAGAGTGCTATTTTCCTTGCAAAGAATCCAACTTTTCATGCCAGAACAAAGCACATTGATGTGTAGTTTCACTTTGTGAGAGATATGGTGGAAGATGGAAGGGTAAATTTGGAGAAGGTGGATACCACAAAGATTGTTGTAGATGCATTGAGAAAACCAGTGGGCACAGAGAAGTTCAGATGGTGTTCGGAGTCTACGGGCCTTCTGGCCTGTAGCGGTTAATCCCTATTATGTTCCTATTGCTCTTACAAGGTGTTCGACAAGTGGGAGAACATTAGGAATAAGGTGTCTCAACCTTGTATAATTCCTATTCTTATTATTATTTGTTTTATAAATGTATTTTTGCAAATAATATGTAAATGTGAGTGTACATGTCTAGTTAGCATGTTGATCACTTACATGTGTCGGCATATTGAAGTGTGTGAAGGAGATCATGGCTGAAAAGGTTATGACAGATTCCTATGATGTGTAAGAGCTATTTAAGGAATGAGCTATGATAGGTGTAAGAGCATCTTATGATATGGGGCCTTTTTGGGCACCCAAGAATGAGTGGTTGGTGTGTGTAAGAGAACATGCCAAAAATAGGTTGGTATGACGGATTCCCTTACACTTCTCTTGTGACCGCTATTTTTGGTAGATTCGATGATAAGATTTCATTGCCTATTCAAGGGATGGATGCCATTTTATTGGTATTGCATGTACATGTGGCATTGTGCATGGTTCTTGGTGGTTGAGACATGGAAAATGCCCAACTCCTTTGTGGGCATTTTGTTGGGTCTTAAGATGTTCATAAAAGTAGTATTACATGTTGAAAATGTAAGAGAGAGCAAGAGGAGAGTGTGCAGGTATTGAGGTACTGCTGAAGTCTTCTATTGTTACTCTTAAACTTGCATTGCAATTGTATTGTAACCTTGTGTTGAAGATAATACATTGTGCTGGTTTTGAAGGGGTGGGGTTGTTTTACCAAAAGGCTTTATTTTCTGTATGCATGGTTGGCTGCAATATTGTTGTTTATATGATATTGAATTTGCAAGTGTAAAAATTTTAAAAGGATTTGTACCATACTTTCCTTAAGAGATTAGTGTAGGAAGTTGTTTCCACACCTAAGTTTCCTTACAAGTATGATCAACCTAAACCATGCAATGTGACATCTCAACTGAAGTTTGGGACCCACGAATGTATTCTCTTAAGTGAAAGAGGCTTCTTGGTCTAAATTATTATTTTTAATTTAGGGAAAATAATGAAATAAGAAATAATTGTATTATAAAAACATAAAAAAAAATTTAAAATTTATATTTATTCATAATATGAAAACTCTGTACAATTTGGAAAATCTATTAGCTGAGATGCATGCATATAGATCAATTCAATTTGGACAAACTCACATGATATCTGTATTCCCATGAATCAAAAAAATTTAGGAAAACCCATGGAGGAGTTGTATTCTTGAGTTCATAGTAGTTGGGAAATATTGTGGATGAGATGTATGCCCATGAACTCCACATGTAAGAGATGATAGGAATTAGAAGTATCAACAAATGAGACGTATGGCCATATCAATCTACCTATTAAATTTGGATTAAAATAATATATAAAATTTCAATAAAATTGAAAAATTCACCTCATTCTTTCCTTTTTAGAAGTTGTAAGGACAATCCAAAACTGAAAGATCATTACACTTAATTAAAAATTGATTAAAACCTTATTTAATTGGATGTCCTAATTTATTTAGAATCACCCCCTAGGAGGCAATGGACCCTATTTCCATATCATTTTATAAATGAAATAATAGTTCTCCCAAGTCATATAGTTCTTTCACACAAGTCTTAGAGTACACACCTAAAGATTGAATGAGAATCTTCTTTTTTCTATTAATTTTTTAGTTACTTAAACCAAGAAGTTGAAGCACCAATGTCAATCATGTCATATACAACAACAATAAGAATAAAAGACAAAAATGAATTTACACATAATTTCTCCCTATAATAGACATTGTAGAGAATTTGAAATGTTACCAACCATTGAGTTTGTTTTATGCTATATCTTATTGTTCAATAACATGACAATGTTGTAGAAAAAATTGAAAATAATCAAGCTCTCAATCAATGAGATGAAGCTTTCCTTCCATTTGTGATCAATCATGAAATTGTGTGGCTTAACATTAGAGTGCATAATTCATTGCAAATGGAAATAATCTAAAGCCTTGAAAATTTTATAAATGTTGTACTAAATGTCATAATCTATAAGAGTTGGACATATGAATTTAAATTTTAATGTACATTTGTTCACTTATTCAAAAATAAAACTCAATATTTTTTGACTACTTATCACAAACTATGTGAAGAATTTTCCCAATGTTAAGGTCCTCAAAAATCTCTTTGTATTTTCCTCTTATAACCTTTCTCAAGATTCATGACATATTGAATAAAATTATGCAAAGAAGATGCAAATTTTCAAATCACAGGGACACAAAGGAAAAAATCAAAGATAAACAAGAAATTAATTAAAGTTGAAGCATTACAAGTCAATAAGTTTCACTAATTCATATGTAATTAAAATTAAAATATAATCCACAAGGTTCATCTCATTATTATAACTATATTTCTGCAATGATACTCAAGATAATATAGATGTAATTATTTTTAAAGAAAATAATTTTGATATCTTAATTGGATAACCATATGACCTTTGATCATATGGTTTGATCTTAATGAACATAAACATGAGAATCATATACAATATCCAAGACCTTAATCCAAATAAAGCCCAAGCCCTTTGAAAAGTTTGGAATTGATAGATCATCAAAGTCATAGAATGCAAACAATACACCTTGTAGATGAACCTAAAATGATTAGACTTGGATCTAGTACCACTAATCTAAATTAATTTTAAATTCATAGGATAATGCTATAATAATAACTATATATATATATATATATATATAATATGAAGACTTTATACAACTTAGGAAATTTCATAATTGAGATGTATGCCTCCAAACCAATTCACTTTGGAAAAACTGACAAATACTTTTATGCCCATAAACCAGTCAAGTTTGGGAAAAAGTATAGAGAAGTTGTATGACCAAGTTCATAGAAGTTGAAAAATCTTGTGGGTGAGATATATGACCATGAACTCCATAGGAAAATGCTGATGTAAATTAACAATGTTGACAAATGAGATGTATTCCCACAACACTTTGCCTATTGATTTTAATTGAACTTATTACTAAAATTTCAATTAAACTCAAAATTTTTAACATTCTCTCCTCATTAGAATTTGTAAGGATAATCAAAAACTAAAAGGTCATTACACTTAATTAAAAATTGATTGAAATATTAGTTAATGGGATGTATTAACTTATTTATGATCACATCCTCCAAATATTGTATTAAAGGATCCAGAATCATGCTAAACTTGAAATAATGATCAAGTGAATGATGGAGATGAGGGTCAAAGTGTTCCTTTGCAATAAACATCAAAGAAGGATCATCCTTAGAAAAAAAATATTAATGTCATCAATGATATCTCCTAAATATTAAATGTAGGACACCATAAATACACATGTACTATTTGTCAAGAAGACATTTTAAGGAACTATAATTAAAAGACAAAGAATATCTTATTACATTGAATCACAAGAAATATTCTGATGCATTGAATGACAAGCAACAATGGATATAGTAGTAAAATAATTATCAAAAGTAAAAATAGGAGCAAATTTAATTGGAGAATTAGGATTGTCTTCTTTTCATCAAGTGAAAGGAGACAATCTCCATCAATATTCTAATAGATAACATTGAGATCTTTTCCCCAAGAGTTCCAAAGGAGAGGACCATCAAAATAAGCAAATAGTTTGCATACAAAAAAGGCTATAGACTATGTTTACTAAGATGAGAAAGAACTATATCACTCCATTTCTAATATTTTCCTCTCATTAATTTAATTAAACCATCTATGATGAATTTCTTACATGAAACAATGAGATCAAAAAATCAATGTGCCCTCCAAAATGTAATGATTTAGATACACCCTTGTTAGCCCCAATTGATAATGTTTTTAATGTATGTGAAAGACTCCTACCAAGTGTTATGTTTTCATTGATTTTAAGATTTAATTGGTAAGACATTATGCTTATTTAGTAGAGTGTCATATCATTTGATTGATGAAGATGATTTTAAGAAAGTATTGATAAATATGTAGAATTTCAATAGGCACTTGATGAGTTAGAATTTTACATTATAATTTTGATTTAATTTTTTTACATGATTGGATTAAGTGTTGAGATACTCTATAAGAAAGTTATGAAGTTATGAAGTGAGAATACAAAGAAATAGTAAGTGTCATCGAGTTGGACAATGAGGTCAGTGGAAGAATGAATAGTGATCATCAAGATATTATAGTTGTCATCAAACATATATGAAGTGTATGAAGGATAAAAATAATTGACCAAGAAAGGAAAATGTTAATTGAGCTTAGTATTAATTGAGCAAGTGTAGTGTTAACCAAGCAAGGGAAAGAAGAAAAGTTTGGAGAAGAATTGATTTGAGGATGATTAGATAAAAATATAGATTAACCAAGAAGGTTTGAAGATAGGGATGAATTTTTTTACAAGATCTAAGGATAGAAAAATTCAAAGAAGATTTGATGAAGGAGATTTGTTGATTTCAAATGAAGCACAAAGTTCAAAGTGAAGGCTTGATACCCAAGTGTCTAGATTCAATAAATCTAAGATAGATGAAGATTAAACGGTTGTGATTAAGAGACAAAATAAAAGAAGAATCTAGAAAAGCATTCATTATTTATCTATTTAAGGAGTGAATAATATATTCGTTGTGGTTTATCAAGTTATTTATGAAGAAGAATATAGAAGGTGAAATCGAGTAGAGCAACATTGTGAAATCTAGAAAATCAAGTGTGAAGTTGATGTGTATGTGAGTGAATTAGTTAGAAGGAAGGAAGAGGATGAACAAAGGACAAAGAATGAGTGAAATGGAGACCTAATCAAGAAAAGGTAATTGCTATTTTAAATAGATCATCTTAATGTTACTCTATAATCATTGTAGAAGAAAATATCTTAATCGAGTGGAATTAACACTCTTATTTGTAAATCCATTTGTATGATGACACAGAATGACACTATTTTTGGTTTTTGATTGTCTAATGATAATGTGTTGATTGTGTAAACTATTTAATTTAAAGAAGAATGAAGAAGAAGAAGGTGAACTAAGAAAAATAGAAGTGAAAGGATCAAGTAGAGGAAGTTGAAAATGATAGTGAAAGTGTGTGAATCATCTAGTAAGAGATTAGAAGGAAGAAACTGAGAGAAGAGATTTGAACAAGAAAGGTAGTGGTAAACCTAGTAGATCATTTGACTATTACTTTCTTACCATTGTAGAAGGAAAATCTCTTAACTGAGTGGACCTAACAAGTCTTTGAAATCTAATATGGTGACATCGATTAATGATGTTTGTAAGTCCTTTAGAGTAGGTCACTCTTTAGTAATGACAAGGAGTGATAAGATCTAGATGATCTTCGGTTAAAATCCTTTGACTAGGTCACACTAAAATTATGCATGTAAATCTTTAACAAGGTTGGCTCTTAGCAAAGCTCACTTCAAAAGAGTACTTTTTTTTGGGTTTCCAGCTTCAAAGTAGTTTTTCCCTTTACAAGGTTTCCATGTTACATATAGGTGTCAAAATGTGTGAATGCTTCTATTGTAAAGTTTATTTTCATTTTCTTTGTTTAATGTTGCAACTTGGTATAATATAAGATATTATCTTGATACTCAATAAAGTAAAGAATAGTGAGATAAATGTTTGAAGTAAAGTTGATATAAGTTTGATTGAGAAGTTGAATGTGATTACTGAGTTATTTTTGTGAAGGTTTATGAAGTTACATGTAAAACGAGATAAGGTTACATGTACCTATAATTAGAGAGACTACTTTATATTGGATAGAAAATGCATATGTTTCTCCTACCCCTCGTATGACTATGGAAGAAATGGTACAAAAGAAAGAGAATAATAGTCTATTGATTGAGATTGCATCTACCCTAGATAATGTTGAGTTTGATGATATCAAGGATTATGCTAATGTTAGAGAAATGCAGGACAAGTTAGAACTTATACATGGTGGAGATGAGAATATACTGAGAGCTAGAGTAGAACATCTAAGGGAGAAATATGATGATGTAAGAATGGAGGAAGGTGAGAAGATTGTGTAGTATGTGAACCAAATCAAGGAAGTTGTGAGTCCAATCAAAGCTATTGGAGAAGTCATCAATGATACTAGAGTTGTAAGTAAGGATCTAAGAAACATCTTACCTATCTATCCTATTAAAGTTTCTATAATTCAAGAAGTCAAAGCTATGCTTGGTAATATTCTTACTCTTAATGGTTTAGTTGGTCATTTTACTACATTTGAATTGATTAATTTTGATAATAGTGTTCCTAAACCTAGGAATTCTTTAAGGACTTCAGTAACCATTGCTAGTTCAAAGAAAGAAAAAAACAATAAATATGAAAGTGAATTAGAATCAAAAGATAACATGGATGACATTGAAACATTGCTTTCAAGGAGGATAATGAGAGGTAAAGGTAAGTTCAAAGGTAATTACCTTTGATATGTTTCAAGTGCAATGAAGTTGGTCATATTGCTACTAATTTTACTAACAAGAGAAAGAGTGAAAAAAATAATAAGGATCGCAAGTATAGAAAGCAAAAAGACTACAAGGACAAAGGGAAGAAATCTTGTTACATTGTTGAGGAAGAACACACTAAGTTAGATACTGAAGATGAGATGGAGTAGAAGTGGTGTATGTTGCTATAAAAGAAGATGTTATTGAGGAAAGTATGAAGATGATAAAGTTCTTATTTTAGATGTTAGTAAGAATGATACATGGATCACTGATAGTAGATTCTCACATCATATGGTTGAAGACATTAGTAAGTTTGAAAAATTTGAAGAATGTGATGGTGAAATTATTAAATTAGGTAATGATATTCCATGTCCAGTGAAAGGTAGAGGTTCATTGATGTTGAATGGAAAAATTAGTTGTGATGATGCATATTGGCTAAACAGACTAAATTATAATTTCTTGAGTGTTTCTTAGTTGTATAATAAAGGTCACAAGTTGGAATTTCAAAATAGGGAAGTCAAGATCTATGATGATTATGGTAATCTAATTGGCACCAGTGAGAAAACTAAAGGTAATTTATTTTATATTGATCATACAATTTATACATGCTTGTTTGCAAAATTTGAAGATGTATGGTTGTGGCACAAAAGGCTATGTCATGTCAATTTTGAGAATATGGTCAAGGTAAGTAGAAAGAGAGGATTTAGAGGCTTACCAAATTTGTATAAACTTGAGAATGCTATGTGCAAACAATGTTAGCTTAGTAAGATGAAAAAGTCAACTTTTTCAAGTAAGACATATACTTGTAATGACATCATGGAAGTAGTGCATGTTGATTTATGTGGACCAATGAGAGCAGAAAGTTATTATAGTGACAGATATTTCATAATATTTGTTGATGATTATTTAAGGATGGTGAAAATTATGTTCATTAAGTTTAAGTTACATGCTTTTGATATGTTCAAATGTTATAAATATAGAGTTGAAAAAGAGATTAGTAAACAATTGACATGTTTTAGATCCGATAGAGGTGTTGAGTTTATGTTTGTTGAATTTACTAAATCTTGTGTTGAACATGGTATTAAGATACAATTGTTAGCACTGAGGAAACCACAACAAAATGAGATTGTTGAAATGAGGAATATATCAATTGTTGATTGCACAAGAGCACTTCTTATTGAGAAAGGAATTTCTCAAATGTTCTAGAGAGAAGCCATTAGCACTATTGTTTACATTCTCAATTGAGTTCAACTAAAGAAAGGAAAAAAAAAAGTACCTTATGAACTTTGGTATAGTCATACACCTAATGTGAGTTATTTCAAGATATTTTAAAGGAGATGCTACATTCATAAATATAAAAAGAATGGTAAATTTGATTCAAAAGGTGATGAAGGTATTTTCCTTGGTTATTCTTCTAAAAGAAAGGCCTATAAATATTTGAAAAAGTCTACTAACACAATGATTGAAAGTGGAAATGTAAGAACTAATGAGCTTGCAGACAAGAATGATGAGGAAATAAAAAAGGAACCAAATGATTACAATAATTTTTTCTATGTCTATGAATATGTTCTTGGCATAATTATTGAAAAATAATAGAGAGCCATTGGATTTCAACTTGCAGTACTTGATTCATAGATAGAATAAACCAAGCAAAATGTTGAGCCCCAACTAAATGCAAACAACTTATATTGTACTAGAAAACTATGTGAGAAAGAACCATTCACCTGAACAAATAATTAGAGATAAGGTATTGGAGTCATGAAAAGAAGTAAGTTAAAGGATAGTACATGCCTAATTTTGAAGTTTGAACCAAGAACTATGAAAGATGCACTTCACGATGAAGAATTGATTAATACTATGAATGAAGAGATTGTTTAGATTGAGAAAAATAACACATGGACACTAGTACTAGATGTACCATCTTAAAATGGATACACTTTCTTTTTAAGACCTCTTAGAACCCTTTCCATAATTCCTTTCTTGGACCATGGATGCACCCATGCTCAATGTACTCTTTTCCTTATCTACTTCCATTTTCTCCCTTATTTCTTTGGGTAATTGCCTATTCTTTTTGTGGGGCCTCTGACTGGATCTCTAGAAATGGGTTAACTTAGATCAACTTGTTCTAGATTAGGTCGACCTAGTCCCTAGTGATTTTGGGGCTGGGGGCCTGAAAGATCTTGGGGGTTTAATTGGTTTTATCATGCTCTCTAGTCATTCTGTATTATTTTCCTACCTAAAAAATCATATATAAGGAGGCTTGGAGACTTCATTTTCAAAATAAAGATATTAAATCTCAATTCCATGTTCTCAAGTCTAGATTTTTTATTTTTTTCATTCAAGGAGTTCAAGCATTTTGAAAAATTCAAGCAAGGAGATTCCTATCTACCATTGAAAGATTCTTTGTGGGAATTTCATCTTCAAAATTTAGCTTATTATTGTCCATCAAGGGAGGTCTACATTGAAGCATTCATTATCTTCTATATTGATGCACATTTACATCTATGAAACTATGATGGGATTATGGTAGATCTATTGCATATTATGGAGATACCCTACATTCCTAATTTGAGGTCTATGACACAATATAAACAAAATTCTTATTGACATGGGTTTTAAGCAAGGTGAATCATAAAATTTATCTCGTCTTTCATTAATTTAAATTTAAACTTATTTTTTATGGTTAATTCCTTAACCTAGGGCTTGAATAAGGCAAGTCCTCATCCCACTAAACCACAAAAACTCTTCCTTTTTGGTGTGTAGGAGTAGGATAACATGGTTTTGTATGCAAGTCTAGAAATAATTCTACCAAAGATTAAAAGAGAATTTGATTACATTATCATGAGACTACATGAACTATGTTGAACTATGTCAACCTTTTGGAAAGACATCCTTCGTCCAAGTTAACATAGTCATTTCTACCTTTTTGCCAGACAATTTTTGGGTTTTGTTCCTTTCATCATTTCATTCGAGAATCTATAGTCAAATATTCAGACATAGGCTTAGATCCATGACTTTCAGAGCTAAAATATATCTTCCTCTACATATTTCAAGGTGAGGCTTTTATGTTTTATTTCCTTTCACATCTTTATCTAAGATCTATATCCTAATTGGGATGATTGTATACACATGGCATCTAAATGTACATTATTTAAGAAATTGGTTCAAGTTTACATATATATTATCCTATAAGGGAGAAACAGTGAATTTCCTTGTATTGAATTCCCCTTTATAATTCAAATTTGGTATTGGCACCCTTCTTCCTTTGAGTTCTAGCTAATCTAATATAGATTGTAAGTGGAACCATAGTTGGAGTTTTCCCTCTTTCCCTCACATACATATTTGAATGGCTTAGTGTCCTAGATAAGCGAAGACCTACAACCCTATTAAAGTGTTTCCCTTTTCCACTAAACATTTTTGTGAACCTGAATTTTGTCCTTTTTCTTTTTGGAGTGAATTTATTCATTTTAGGTGTTTACCTTTCTTTTTGGTAAACTTAAAATTCTCACTCTTTTTCTTTTAGTTAGACCTTTCTTTAATATTTTTGGTGTTTTCCTTCTTTTGGTAAACCTTTTTTCTTCCCTTTAATCATAGAGTTAGATTTGGCTATTTTTTTTGGGGTTAGATCTCTCTCTCTTATGATCTTTATTAAATTTACATTGTTATATCTCATTAGATTTTTCTTTTTTGATCTCAAATTTTATGAGCTTAATTACAAGAAGTCCAACCTATAGCATTCCTATTAGGTGAAGTCATAGACTCATGGGATCCTTTGACCATGATTCCTCTTTTCTTCCTAGGACTTATGATGATAATAACATTTTTTCTCATGACCTTAATACTACAATGGAGCATAATTATCTCACTCATCCCATGATAAAGATGATGCTTTAAGAGTTCCTCCTTTGCAAGTTGATAATCTTTCTCATGAATTTGACAAATTGGAAACTTGGCTTGCACAAGAAAATCACAATCTATATAGTGTTGCTACTATTCAAGCTCTTAAGAAGATTGTTAATAATGATGATAATAAAATTTCTATCTTACATGGTATATCTCATCGTATTAATACTAATGCTAAATCTTTGAGGGAATGTGCTCAAGAGTTAGGATATCCTCCTCCTTCCACAACCATTGAACCTTCTATTTTTATTTCAAACACTCTTTCTAGAATACCTACATATGCTCTATCTCTTATGACTACTTCTACACAAGTATCCACTCCTTTAAGTATTGGTCTTCCTATCCTTTCACTTCCCATGAGTATTCCTCTTATTTCTATTCCTTCTTCACTACCTTCATATAATTGAACTCCTTTAACTTATTTTAACCCTTCAACCTTTTCTTCTAATCCTTTTCCAACATCCTTACACATTTCTTATGATTCTTATAAATTTTCTAATCCATCTAGCATACTTAAGCCTATATACACTATTATTTTAGCAAGAAATACTAATCTATTTAAAAACCAAAGCATTAACTAACAAAATCAATATAAACTTCAAGAGAGACAAAGTGAGGTCTTCAAATGAGAATATGAGCCATGGATGGGCTCTCTTAATGAGGATGATCACTTGATTTAGGGATGTGTCTATTTGTGGATTTGGGATGTATGCTCAAAGGGCTTCAATTTTGCTTCAATGGATGTTGGGATTTGGATGTGGATGTATGTAAAAGCTATGGAGTTTGTTCTCAAAATGGCATGGTAACTTTACTTGATGGATTATGGTTAAAATGGGTTGGGAGGAGATCCAATTTATAGGCTAAGGGCTTGAGGGATGGAGGGGTAAGATGCAAGGATGAGGAAAAGCTCATGGAGGGCTTAGATTGCATGAGAGGAGAGCACATGGATTGTGCTTCCTTACGGCCAATCAGGGAGTGACACATGTCACAGGGTGAGTGGATGGAGGAAAGGGCAAGGATGAGTCAACAAGGGAGGCTCAAGGGATAAAATCCTCATAAAGACTCCTCATAAGTGCTTTGTAAGAGCATTGAAGGCTTTGTGGGCTTCATAAAGATTTATGGTTAGGGATATTTTGAGGGAGTTGAGATATTTGATTGGGTTGGGTTAAGAAAGTCTTAAGCTTGGCTTAGGAATGTGCAAATGATTAAGGCTTGGATTAGGGATGGATTAGGATTAGATTAGGGATGTTAGAGATGTGCAAGTGGATGAAATTTATGAGGGTGGGTAAGTTAGTAGCTAAGCTTGGTTAGTATGGGTGGATGGGGTGGATTAAGCTAATGGGGGGATTTTAGGATGGTTTTAGGATTATTAGGATTTGAAGGCTTTATTTATTAAAGTGATTTTAATAAATTTGGGATTTTGGAATTAGATAGGAGAATAGGATTAATTGATAAATAATGGGTTATTTGATTTATCAATTAGGACTATAGATGATTAATTAAATTAATCAGCTAGGGGATGAAAACAGATTAATTAAATAAGAATTTAATTAATGATGCCTTTAGAGATAGCTAGATAGGATTACCAAAGCGGTGTAATCTAATTTAGGTGTCTACAAAGCCTACTAAAAATCCTTTGATCCTACCATTAGTGCCTTGGTTCAAACCATCACCACATTACAAAAAAAATATCTCATTTAACTCAATAATCTAAGTCTAACATTCCTACATGTGACATTGTTAATCCCTTTTCTTTAGATATTCTTCATGTTGTTATACCACAACATGTTGAGGTACCTCATATTGAGACTTATAATCATAAGAGAGATCCTATAATTCATTTTAAAACTTTCTAGATCATATGTAGTGATTGTGCTCATGACTACATGCTTATGATTAATTTGTTTTTGCATAGGGATATAGCCTTGCAATGGTGTTGCTATCTGAAGGACTTGAGGAATACAAATCCACAAAATCCAAACAACACCTACATGCTAGAACCTGTCATAGAGAAGAAAAGACAAACAAGAGGCAAGGGTTTGGCTTTGAGAATATGAAAAATTATATTATTAGATTGAAAGAATGAATATAATTTACAATTGATCAATCCTTATAGAAGGAGATCATAAAACCTAAAAGGGAAACACTAAGAGGTAAATGACATTTAATAATTAATATTTAATTATTAAATGGAAATGCATATCCATAAAGTGAAATATTAAGAAGGGAGTAAAGATAAATTGATAAATAAAATTAAATTAGCCCTTTAATTTAACACCCCCTTAAGATGAGCAACTCCTTGCAAGGTGTAGGAAATTTTTCCATAACCATTTCATCTAACACCTTGCCATCATAACTAAAAATGAAATGCTGATTAGCTCTTACCTCATATGAATCATCATAAAACTTACTATGAAGTGCTAGCTTATTTTCAAAGGCAAATTCATCAAGCACCTCATCTTCGAGCTCATGAAATGCAACATCATTAGAATATTCATTGTCACACTCAGAAAGGGAACAATCTAATTTGTTACAATAGTATGATAGTGTGTCACCATTAAACTCATACTCTACTAAATTTGAAACCTCCATTTCCTCTTCAAACAATGGATTGATAACTCCATGCAGGGATCCTCTTTGAACATTTTGACAAAAGACAAGATGATCATCATCAAAGTCTCCATCATATAAAGCATTACTATAAACCTTGAATTCACTACCCATTTCATCTTCATGGAGACTCTCAGCCTATGAAGAAAAAACAAAGCTATATGAAGACTCCCTTTCTATTTCTTCTACCATGCATATAGTATCCATAATTACATTTTTATTATTATTTTGTTTAGGATAAACATTACGAATGGACCATGATTCATTCCTAAACCCTTCACTACATGCTGCAACTTTATTGTCTGATGTAAAAATACTTGACAAACCTTCCTTGAGATCTTCATACTCAAATTCATTATCATCAATTGGATTCATCATTTCTTTATCTTCGTAGCTAGAGGACAAGTCACTCTCAAATTCTTCATCGACTAACTAATTTGTATAATGCAAAAATTGATTCACTTTTAGATTTTAAAAAAAAATCATATCTTCACTTTCATGTGACCATTCACTTCCATCATTGCTTTCCTTTTATACTATTGCATTTGAGTCATATAATGACATCACATCATCACATCCTTCCTCATTCTTGATTATATGATGACTTAAATCAGCATTCTATTTTTTTGATTGTGACGGGGCTAAATGTGCATTACATTCTTCATCTTGTGTTACCTCTACATGGAATGTCGGATCAACAACATCAAAATAATCATTAGAGACATAACTCTAAACCTCCTTACTTTCATAAGTCTGAGATATAGATGTAGCAACTTCATATTTAGAAACATTAGCAACATCATCATGTACATAATCAGCACTATAAGAATTTTCTACTTTAGCTAATCCTTGATCTATAATATCATCACATTGCTCATTTCTATCAAAGTCTGAAATACACCTTACTGTTGTAACATCACAAACATACGTGTCTTCATTTTCAATAGGCTCATTCTTGTCTACACACACATTTTGATTTGAAATTTCAATTTGATTATACATTACAGTAGGGGTGTTGGTATTTTGATATGCATTTGAATACCCAACATGATACTGCTCCTTATTTTTGACTTCATTATGCAAGAAAGAAACCTTAGATAAATGACTCCTAGTAAGTCCATATTTCAAATTATTCTCAATATCCATAGCAGTCATAAAAGCCTAATATAAAGTTTTGGGTTCTTTATCCCTTAACTGATAACTCATTTTCTTATCAAATGCACCAAGATAAATAATTCGGCTCACCTGATCATCCAGTCTACATTTCTTAGGGATCTCATTCAAGGTTCTTAAAAATTTGATATTGAATTGAGGAAAAAGTTCACCATCCTTGATATGAATCCTTAAAAATTTTCTATATGAATCTGATATGCTAACTGTCTCTCCATATTGCTCCATGATGGCTGAATACAACTCACTCCAAGATGAAATAGAACATGCTAGTAAAAATGAAAACTAGTCTCTAGCATCACCTTCTAAAGTTAGAATAAATAATTTCATGTGTACATCCTCATGAGAAATCTCATAATCACCCATCAAATCACTAAATATCTAAATATGCTGACTAGCTAAAATAATATGGTTTCCACTAAATTTAGACAAATGTTTTCTAATATCATTAGGAATGACATTTGGGAAACCATAGATACCATTGAAACATAATTGCATGTATCTCTTGGTATAAAAGGATCGATGATTTTGGTTAATGGACTACATACTAGGTGAAAAGAAATCTATCATCTCTTGCAAAATTACAACTCACCAATATAACTTTTAGAATTTTATAGCTTGTAGCAGATCTGAAAATTCATCTACCAACTTAAATATCTTAACATATTCCCAAATGTAAATAAATTTTTTGAAACTACCTTCCATAGAATATGCTGAGATTCATTAAACACTTCCTACTTAGTGTTGAAATATCACTTGATGGAGAAAACTTTAGTATTACTTACTTTCCTAAAAAGATATTCAAGAAAGAGGAAAATACCTTAACTGCGGTGCTTGCAAACCTCTTCAATGCTGTGAACAACAATAGATTCAAACCTTGTCTTGATTTAGTAATGATTTCAAAGCATCAACCACTTTCTTTACAACTATTACCAAGGCCCTAAAATTACTTCTTCAAATTTGCATTCCAACTGTTGCAACCTTCACAATACCCTGAACTTCACAATTGCACTGGTGCAAAGATATAACTTTGAGTCGCCACTCACTAAGTGAGAAAGAATTTTCCCAAATTGCACAAAATAACAAATTGATCCATAATTTATAATAGTTATTTGAAAACCATACACAACCTTGGAATTTCACACCCTTAACAAAGTGAAAGAAAACATATTCTTGACCCTTAAATGCACAATAGTACTTTGTGTTCACTTATTAGTTACTAATCTTCAAAGTTACTGCTGTCAAGAATAAGGCACAACTGAGAGACATAAATCTAGCATAGAGATGAAAAACAACTTACAATTCCTTACTGTTGTAGTATTTCATTGTGTCAATCCCCAGTAGTGTCACCATTTTGTTGGAGTTCTTTCTTGTGAAGAACATATCAGGTAGATTTAAACCTGATACCAAGAAACGAAGACTAGAGACTAACCTAAGGATGAGCTAAATCTTATATTTAGCTAGGCTAGTTCTTGGCCAAACATTATGAGAGTCAACAAGACTCACTTCACTTTAGGCTCTGCTAAGCCAAGGTGGGAAAACCTAAGGGGTTTATCTCATTAACTTGATATTTCTCTATGCTAGACTATCGCCTATAGCAAAAATGGTCAATATCTTCTATGATTTACTAATAAAATTCCTAATTGGAGTAGCTAATTACAACTAAAGAAAGTAACAACAAGTAAGCAATGACCAACAATTCTAGTTCTTCGATACATAAAAAGGGAAATTGATGTTCATTTTTAAGTTTTGATCTCTCAACATAACCTAGGTATGCAACAATAGAGGACATGCACTCTCCAAGTTGACCAGACCCTCATCCATTGGGCATCAACTAAACCTTAATACATAGATGGACATCCTAATATACTCATATATCCAAACATTAGATCTATCTATTTGACTTGCAAATAGACATCAATCTTCATAACAACTCTCATACTTATGATGAAATCCTTCTGATGTAACTTGCAACCCTATCAGTATAAACAAGCATTTACCTGGCTTCTTTGTTCCAACAGCAAGTTTATTCTAACATACAACCTTATAGAACTACAAATGAATTTAAGCTGTTTGTTCTTAAACACAAAACATTGACAGAAGCATGAGATGAGAATTAGAATGAAACTAAGAAGGTTAAACTCTTGCATTAAATTCCTTAGAAATGATACATCATCTATATGCCAAAATTCAATAACTACAAAATGAATGACTATATAATATGAAATGCCTCAAAAGGATTACAATATGGTATTCATAATATAAGACTAAGAAAAATGGTATCACAGTAAAGGGAATGGATTTCAACTAGATTGGAACCATAAAGTAGTTACATTGTAATGAAAAAAAATCCAAGAACTAGAATCCTTACAAAGAGCAAAGAGGGAAGATATATAGGAGAGAATATATTTATGGAATTGGAAGCTGAAACTAACATCTATCTCCCAAGAATAGTCTTCAAACTAAAGTTGTTGAAACTGAACTTCTCTCAATTGCCTGCAATTAAAATCATCAATGATGCACAAATGTTTGATATATCTACCTAAAGTAATTAACAAAATATCTCATAGAGAAAATATCAAGAATTCATCACAAATAGTATTGAAGCTTCAAAATCTAATCTTAACATGTCACTTTTGCTTTTGCTGACAAAATCAACTTATGCTGTTACCAAAAACACAATTGCCTCCAACTTTATTTAAAAACAATCAAATCACTCTTTAATTTTCTAGAGAAGTCAAGTTAGATGAAATCATGGCCAAAACTAATTGCAATTTCATCTGCAACTTTAAATCTACACTTTTCACTGAGAAGCCCCCCGCACCCCCCCCCCCCCCCCAAAAAAAAAAAAAAACCTCTTGTAGCTGCTACCACCTAATACTTGCTTCAAATTTAACTACAAAAATGGAAAATTTTCTCTTTTCTGGTTCCATCGGTATATTACACTACCTATTCTGGATAAAAAATGCCCCCATGAGACCATTCTGAAAAATTAGCTCCTAGACTAAATAGTGCATTAAAAATTGAAAAATTGAAAAAGTTATATAGTTAAACAATATAAAATTTCAAAAACAATTCAAATCTTTCATTTTGAAAATTTGAGCATTGATAATCTTGGACTTTATTTTCTAAATCATTTTCCTCCCTCCAATTAAACAGTGCCAAGTGTCAACTTATGATTCAACAATCATCACTTGGAAAACACTAATTAATATTTATAGCCTACAATATTAATCATAATATCATAGCTTTCCATCTTCTAATCTTTTATCATATGGTGAGCATTTTAATTAAATCCTCAATTTATAACATCCCTTTCTCCTTCATGATCCAACAATAGTTTGAAATCAATTAATCTTTTAATCTACTCCTCATGTTACCATATTAGGATTCCATTCATAATATCTCAATGCTCCAACATTCATCCTATGATGCTATGAAGGCATCGTAGCATCACACCACTCCACAAATGAGCTTTTTGACCACACGATTGTATAAATTTTGTGGCATTGGAGCCCTTCAAAATTTATGCCTTGATCCTATGATTCTCATAGCATCGAAGCCCTTTATTTTTGCATTTACAACCATACGACACTATTATACCATTACACAACACTAAGGCTAGTCCCCCTGATCATGTGATTGGTCAAAATACTATTGACGATGCAGTAGGGAGGGCCTCTCCATATGAGAAACAACATTACAAGCAACGTGTCTTGTAGACATCTTACCCTATGGGTTTTGGAGTATTAAAACAATACAAGAGTTCATAGCTAGCTTCATGTGGGACTAAATGGATATTAGCAAATATCATAATAAGCTCCATGTCGCCCTTCCCTCTCATGTGTGGGAGGCTTCTAATATTTTCCATGTGAATCTAATTTTAAAATATCGCAGGTTGTTGTTCATATGGTGTCTTCTTTGCTTCAAAGCCATGACACCTTGTGTGAAGGCTTTTTCTTTGTTGTGTTGTGAATGTGGAATATAGATGGTGCCCTCCCTATCTCGTTGAATACCCCAAAACATGGGCCACTTCCTCATTGTATCTAATGGCATCAACTACTAAAGTTGTCCCCATTACATTGATTTCCCACACTGGTTGGAGCTCCATTGATGTAGCTTCCTTTTACTATGAGCCTCCTCCTACCCTGGGCTGGATCCTATTACCTTGGACATGAAATTGAGTGGGTTGTTTCCTATAGCCTACTATGAACCATGGCATCACTTTTTTATTACATGGACTACCCACACATGCTATAGTTCCATTGGGTAGTGGCTTATGTCTGTTTATAGACTTGTATTGCTCTAATTCTTATAAACATGGGCCTTCCCCCTCATGTAGCAACTTCAATTTCCATGAAGACCTTGTGTCTCTAGTCATGGGATTCATGTTGGTTAATACACCTGCTATGATCATGGGCCTCTGCCTTTGCTATGGCATGAATGCCTTCAACAAGCTTCCTTGCTGTTACATTTTTTATTTAATCCCCATGGGAATGTTTGCTTTCATAACCTCTTGAAACTACTAAATCTTCTACAAAACTCCTAAGAACATGTTATTGAAAATAATTAGTCAGATATTATCCCATGAGAGATCATACAGAAGTGTTGGTCTTGATATGTAATGTCGATGTACTTGTGACCTTATGAACTCAAATTTTTTTCTTCTAAATTAATATCCTTTTCACAAGGATTGAGTATGGTATGAAGTTGTGTGTTGCCTCGATCTGATACAAGATCTTTAATTGTTGCCATTTTATTTATTTATTTTTTTATTTCAAGTCTTTCCAAACAAGAGTCTAATAAATCTTTTAATAAACATATCTATTAATTTTTTTTCTGAAAAGACTCATCCTTGAAAATCCATACAGGATGGATTTCGTGTATCAGTTCTCATACCAACCAGTTGAAGCATAAATCCTTTTTCCTCTAATGCTGTAATACTCCTAGAATCTCTATCATCTATTTGCCTCCATTTACTTTTCTTTTTCAAAGTCTTCAATTTGTACACAACCATTATCAATCTAATTGAATCAATCAGACCCCAAAGTGGGTCAGGCTAATTTTTTCATTTTTTTCATTTTTGAACAACTAATTTGACAAATTGATTCATCAATCACATTGAACTATTTGGAATCAAACTTGATCACAAATTGATGATTTAAAACTCATTTTACCATGTCCTTTGTAAACTATGATTTTCCAATAATAAGGTCTGTCGCCAGCTTTAAAAATTGAATCAAACACCTAACTGGGCTCCAAAACTCTAAACTTCTATTCTTTTTGACATACTAAATAGGCCTATGAAATCTTTTCACATGAAGAAATTAGTGTCAAAAGATATTGAACTCCAAAGTTACAAACTTAAAATTACCTATGAACAGACATGTTAGAAAACCAAAAAATGGATTTGGATTTGACTTTGAAAACTAGGGTAATGAACACTTGAGGTTTTGGAAAATTGGGGCAATAGTTCATTGTCATAAGGAGAAAGTATTTCTATGATTTGGAGTCATGACAAATAACAGAGAAAGTTTTGTGAGTGTCTTAAGTTGGCTACCTAGATTTGTAGGACATAGAACATCAACATAATAGTGTTTTTTGCAAATGGAATGGCCATGGAAAAGTGTGCAGATGGATTTGTAAAATTTTACAAATTGGAAAACTTGTAGTATTTTCATAGTAGAATGTAGGGGAACAAAACATTCAATCACACTAATCACAAATTCAAAGATATGACATCCCGAACAGGGCTCCCAATCAATCTACGTTTTAGATTACCAGTGATACTTTATAAATTTCAAATGGAATCATTTTTGAAAACTGATCAAATGGATTGGTCATAAGCTCAAAATTAGAGTGCAAAAAGTATTTGACCCCTAGAATATGATGCAATAGGAATTTTATTATTTGGATGAATTGGTCAAAAGTTATAGCTTGTCAAATAGGGCTACTTGGAAATATGAACAAAATGCAGATGTATGAGAATAGTAAATCACCAACTTTGAGGGGTTTGAAACCTAGTCAAATAGATTCAAAATGCATTGAAACTTGGAACATAGGTTCTTTGGTATGCATACTACACATCCTCAAAGTGGCAAGTTATGAATCTTATCTGAGTAAAAGATATTCAAAGGTAAACTGGGTCTTCTATTGCTATTTGACACTTATGTAGAAAATGCAAAACTAAAGACTGCTCAAAATGAAACTTCGTAGAATAGTTCAGAATGTCAATTTATCATTACAGAACATATGGATAGGATGAAACAAGGTCTTAGAAACATAAAACACCACTTAGGCATTAATAAAACAATCACACACATAAGCACAAAAATGCATTCATAGGGGGCTCAGAACTTGGAATGGACACTCAAAATAAGAATGTAATTTTGAGCACCAAGACATGGGTAAAAAAACTACCCCAAAAAGAGAGAGAAGAAGATAAAAAGAAAGAAAATAAGGAAGGAATTATTCATCACTAAGACCCCCAAGGAAAAATTCCTTCACCCCAAGCATAGAATGCGACTAAAGATACCATGAGGATGCAAAAGGGTTAGTGAAGATGTCTGCAACTTGCTCATTAGTGGGAATGTACTCCAAGCTAAGAGAGCCATATTGAATCAAATTCTTGATGAAGTAAATGTGAAGCTCAATATGCTTGGTCCTGTAATGCTCGATGTGTCATGAGAAATGTGTATAGCACTCTGATTGTCACACCAAAGAACGGTGGAACTATAAGGAGGAAATCACAAAATCTTTCATGAATTATCAAAGCCATAAAACCTCTCAAATATCTAATACAAATGTCTTGTACTCTGCCTCTATAGATGATAATGAGTGAGCATGCTACCTCTTGTAAGATTGTGTGATAAGACAATCAATCAATATCACCAGCCCAATCTAAGTCTATGTAGCCAACAATTTGAAGATCTCCTAATGTGTACTGAATGCCATAACATGTAGTACCCCAAATGTACCTCAAGATGCATTTGGAATCCTTCCAATGAATCTCATGTAGATCATGTTAGAATCTAGAGACAAGTCCAACCACAAAGGAGATATCAAAACGTGCACATGTGTGTGTGTGTGAGGTACACTAAACTATCCACAAGTTGTCTCTATAAAGTGGAATCCACTATAGGAGTAAAGCAAGTGGTAGATAAAATAGCCCCTGACTGAAAAGGGAGTAGGCTTTCATTCAAGCATGTTGAATCTTTGAAGCATATCAAGAGCATACTTTTGGTGGAGTATGGCTATCCAATCCAAAGATTGAATAACTTGTAGGCCTAAAAAATAGACCAAAAGTCCAAGGTTTTTCATCTCAAACTACTCTCTCAATTCTCCTTGAAAACTCTGAATCATGGTAGATGAGCTACCTATAATGACAAGATCATCAACAATAAAGCACAAGTATCAATAGGTTAGCCTCATGACATTGGATATATACTTTAGGATTAGAATGACACCAAGTGAACTATGAAGAAAGCAAGAAGGAATCCATCTTCTCATACCAAGCCCAAGGGGCTTGTTTGAGACTATATAGAGACCTTCAAAGCCTGCATACCAATGAAGAGTCCTACAAAAAACCATGAGGCTTCTCCATATAGATCTCTTCATGTAGGTCTACATGTAAAATGAAACTCTTCATGTCTATTGAAAAAATTGTCCATCCCTATGAAGCTACAAGATAGAGTACAAGGTGAATAGAATTTATCTTGTCAACATGAGAAAAGGTCTCAATGTAGTCAATACCCTCAACCTGTAAAAAACCCTTTGTGAAAAGATGTGCCTTGTACCTATCAATAGAACCATATTCAACATATTTGGTATAGTACACCCACCGACACTAAACCAACTTTCTTCCTTTTGGAAGAGGATATAGATCCCATGTTGGTTCTTCATAAAAGAAGGGTGCTTCTCCTTCATAGCCCTAACCAAATCTATGTGTCCCATTGCCTGGGAAAAAAAATTATGGATCATCTAAAATGACATGACTCAATATTCAAATGTTATAATTTTGAGCATGAGTGTGATAAGAATCAAAAGGATCACTTTCCATAGGTCTTGTTTCATCAACAGTATCATGAGGCCACTTGGGCACTCACTAAACAATTGGTGGATGTGGTTAAGGGGGATATATATCAAGATCTTCCTCCAAGGATGCATAATCCAATGGAGAATTAGAGGAAGTGCTAGGTAGTGAGGGAGAAGCTGGTGATGGAGGCTCTATCTAAGGATAATTCTTGTCAAACTTGACATCTTGCTAAATAAATCCATCTCTAGAATTAGGATTAAACAACTTGTACACCTTCCCATCCTCATAGAAGCCAACAAAGATGAGTGGTCGACTCTTCCTCTCCATGGATTTTTTTTGAGCATCTAGAAAAAATGCCCAAGCCTCACTACCAAAAATAAGGAATGTAGAAACATCAGGCTTGACATGAGTCCAAGCCTCCTTAGGAGTCAAATGTCACAATGCCTTATGAGGAATTTGATTTTGAATATAGTTGGCACAATTGATAGCCTTAGCCAAAAATGAAGAGCTCATAGCTTGAGACTATATCATACAATTGGAAATCTCTCATAATGTCCTATTCTTTCTCTCTACAACCCCATTCTATTGAGGGGTAAGGGGAACTATGAACTGATGCTGTAAACCATGCTCAGTGCAAAAAATATCTAAAAGACTGATTCACATATTTCCTTCCATTTTTAGTGTATATATGCCTAATAGAAAGACTAGTCTACTTCTCCAAAAAAGTCTTAAATATTTGAAATGAATGAAAGACATCAAACTTGTACTTCAAAAAGTACACCCATGTGCATCTAGAGAAGCCCATCTATGAAGATAAGCACATATAATGCACCCAAAAAAGATTGAGTGGGGAATGACATAAGATCACTATGTATCAACTCCAATGGTGTTGTAGCATGAGTGGATCTACCTACCAAAAATGGATCTCTCTAATGTTTTCCAAGTGCACAACCTTAACAAATACCATCAGTATAAGAGATTTGAGGTATCCTAGTCACTAGCTCCTGTGTACTCATCTATTGTAGATATCTATAGTTGACATGGACAAAATGCTCATGCCAAAGCTTGCTCATTGTGTCTACATGAGAAATAAGAGAAAAACTTGTAGAATCAAAGCTCTCAAAGCCATCAAACTAATATAAGTGAGATTGAAGATAAACACTCCCAATAGAAACAACCAAGTTAGGATCATGAAGGTGTTGAATAACCACATCATGTGGTGAGAACTAAGCTATCTTACCAAAGCTAGAATGAAAAATCTGAAAGATAGACATGAGGTTCATAGAAATGGCCATAACCAAGAGAACATCCTATAGTGAACTAGCCTCTAATGCGATAGTTCTTGAACCTAAAACTAAAAATTGTGTAGTGTCACCAACTGCAATATGTGTAGTAACACTTTGAGTAAGTGAGGAAGCCAAATCAGGTGAGTGTGTCATATGGTGGGAAGCACTTGGATCAAGAATCCAAGTAATTGTAGAAGACATTTATTGTGCAAAAATAAGATGTTCTTTCCCTAAAGAAGGAGGGGGTGGTTTCAAAGAAGAAATACTATGTTGTAGCATGGCCTCCTCTAAAGCCTTAATATTTTTCCAACACTAGGAAAATGGATGTCCTTCCTTGCCACAAAAACTACAAGGATCACCTATAAATTCCTAATTCTTGGAGGAAGACTCACTAGACTTAGAAGATTTACCCATCGGAGTGGATTTTTCAGCATCTGATTTAAGAGTAGGCCTGGAGGAGCTCTCTCTACCTATTGATTTTTTCTTAGGCTTCAACATCAACTTCATCTTCCCTATAGATGTTTGAGAAACCAATGCCTGTGACCTTCAACATGTGTTACTATTCTACTATGTAAGCTTAGACTAATATCTAGTCAACCCATCACAAAAAACCTCAAAGGTGGGCATGGTAAATATAGGACCCAAAGCATCCATAGTGGAATGGAAGGTAGAAGAGAAAATCTAAAAGTTTCCTTGAAGCTTTGATAGAATTAGATAGATATACTCCTTAGCTATCTTCTCTTTTCCAAACCCTTATAACAAAGTTTTCTACTATTTGAACCTCATTAGAAAGTCCTCAATAGAGGGAAAAACATCTAGTATAAGTGAAGTAAGCTCTATCTCAATGTCAGGTGCTCTAAACTAATTGATGGTACCAAATAAGTCCTTGAACTTGTCCCACATTTCTTAAGGTGTGGAACACTCATGAAGAAAAAACTATAAGTTGTCTCAAAAACTCAAAGAAATTAGACCCATGGCTTCATCCATCTTATTTGTGTGGTGCAAAGTTTGCTATTGACTCTAAAAAATTGGCTGCATTGTATCTAAACAAGACCAAAAACCCTTTGAATAGATAAGTTGTTGCATAGTAGTTTTCCATGTATGATAGTTATGCGGGTTTAGAATAACTAGACAAGAGGAGGTCTCGACCATTTTTTAAGGAAGTGTTTTGAATTTTTCTAATATACTAAGATTGTAACATAAATAATAGAAACAAACACCCCCAATAATGCAAAAAATTGAATCCCAACTACTAGAAGGAATGTGTATACAAGAAAAGAGAAATAATTATTCAATTGAGTATGAAAAATACCTAGTAATAAACATAGTTGAAATGATAGAGAATCTAGAAAGTGCTCAAGAAGAGCTTTCCAACACTTTTTTCAGATAAAAAACTAGAGCTAAAAAGAGCATGTTATGTCCCTGAAAGAAAGAAAGAATCATATGACTTTGAGCAAAAAATACATACCAAATTGAGAAAAAATCTAAAAAGTACCTTTACCATAATGTTTGTCTCAAAATCAAGTTTTTGATGATATTTTGTTTTCCAAAAAATGCCTCGGTATGCTCAAGCTAGAGCTAAAATACTGCTAGGGCCTCTAGAAAGCAAAGAAAATTTGCAAACTTCAACAAAAAGAACATGTACATGCTAGAACCTATCACATAGAAGAAGATACAAAGAAGAGGCAAGGGTTTGGGTCTAAGAATATGGAATATTATATTATTAGATTGAAGGAATGAATGAAATTTACAATTGATCAATCCTTATAGAAGGAGATTGTAAAACCTAAAAGGGAAACACTAAGAGGTAAATTATATTTGATAATTAATATTTAATTATTAAATGGAAATGCATGTGCATAAAGTGAAATGTTAAGAAGGAAGTAAAGGTAATTTAATAAACAAAAGTAAATTAAACCTTTACTCTAATGCTCTGTACCTCCTCATTCTATTGATTCCTTTCAAACCCTTGCTAATGCTTTCATTCAACAATCTCATTATAATATTGGTCAAAATATTTCTTTAAGTAATTTAATGTATTCTAAGAAAAATGTTAAAGATAAATTTACTAATTTTATTGGTAGATTTAAACATTTGTATACTCAGATTTCTTATCCTATGCTTGATCATGATATTCAACACATCTTTATCTCTAATTTACATAAAGACATTAGAGACAAGATTTTCCTTACTGAGTATACCTTCTTTTCACATTTATGTGTTGTGCTTCACCATTACTAGTTACAATTGAGTCAACTTGAGAGCTCCACTCTAATGGCTCATGATTCTAGTGCTAAGCATGATGCCATCGAAATTTAAATAAGTTCTCTAAAGCTAACAATTTCATCAAAATCAAGTCATCAAATAAAATTGTTGATCAAGTGAATACTATATCTAAAGGTACAACTAATTTTTCCTCTATATATTATCTTAATCCTAAATACACTCAATTCTTTGAACCTCTATCTAAGGTGATGACTAAATTGATTCATGCTAGAATTTTTAACCTTCCTCCTATTCATCCTATTGATACTAGAAAATTGTTGCCTAATTCTTTTGATTTAAATGCTCTCTATGAATACTACTCTTAACTTGGTCATGATACTCAAAGGTGTTATTCTTTGAAGAATTCTATTAAGGACCTTATTGACTTTAAGGCTATATCTATTGATGCTAAAGTTAATAACTCAAATAAACCTATTGCACCACCTAGTCAAAATATTTAGATTTAAACTAATGCTTTACCTTCACACTCAGTGAATGTCATTAACCAACTTTCTTCTTCCAACCATTATATTGATAACGATGATAAGATAAAAGAAGAAAATAATGCACTTAATCATGGTGAGTTGGAACCTCAATCTCTAATTACTTCTCCTCCTTAACCTAAAAAAACACATCTTATTAGCTTTAATTAGACTAATATTTTTAAAACACCAAATGGTCCTCTTTACCTCACTGCTAGAGTAGCTCATATTCCTTCACATAGTACTTTGGTTGATCCTTCTTCTATAATGAATGTTATCACCAAAAAACACATTTCTAATAAAGAGTTGCATAGAGATACCTATGATAACCCTCCTAGATGTATTCAAACATCTGATGCTTTTCTTTATTGTCCTCAAGGTTCTATTTTAGGGAAAAATATTTTTACTACCTTTGTTGTTATTCCCATTTTTGTTAAATTTCAAACTCAGCTTGGTGTTAGAGTAATAAAAGTATTCCCTATTAATTAAATCATATTGATTTAATTATTAAGTCAATTATTATCTCTAGTTTACTTAAGATAAAATTTGGGCATATAATCATTAATTCTTTTATTAATTGTTATCATGCAACCTAGGTTAGTTACCTGTTAGGGTTTTGATCTCCTTTATAGGGATGATCCCTCTTTGTAATTATAACATTTAATTTACTTTTGATTATAGAAATTTCTATTTTTTCTCATTAAGAATGTCTCATCTATGGATCTAGGGATTCTACCCTCCATAGCTCTTGCTTCTCTCTTTCTAGGATAGTTGTTTGCATGCTGGAGATTCTTGGGAACTATGGGGTTGATCTTTCATCAACTTCAACATGGTATTAGAGCTCAAAATCTTCATGCCCATGTTCTATTTATGAGAGGTATGTCTTGGATTTTAGATATGTGCTTTTTATTTTAAATAGTTACATTTTTTAGAGGATTTTTGTATTGGATCTGGGGGGGTCCCATTTTTCAGTGCACATTGAGCCCAAATAGACCTCATCGTTGAGCTCTGAGCACCAAAAAAACCCCTATTTTCATATAAATTTGTCCAATTTAGATACAATTGAAATTTGAGGAAAAAAATATTGCTCCTAGATTGGGCATGTTTCTTGACACAATGATTTTGTGATTTTTGCAATAGAAATCAAGATTTTTAGGCACAAAAATCAAGATTTTTAGGTGCAAAAATCAACATTTTTGGCATGTAAATCAAGATTTTTGGCATATAGATTGAGGAACTTTGACATGAAAGCCAATGTGGTTTAGAATATATCCTAAAGTAATTTTTGGTAGTGGTGGGGATTCTTCTTGAGGCATTTTGGCATGGGTCCTGAGGTAATAATTTCCTCTTTTTCCCTTCTGGCTCTTTTTTGACCTACCCATGGTTTTTTTTGCTATAACTTACTCATTAGGACTTTATTTTTCACAAATGAGATACTGTCAAAAAGATGATTCCAAGCCCGCCATGATGGTGAAGTTTATTTGGAAAATTGACACATTTTTTCCCTAGTTTATGTGGTCAAAGTCAAAGGTTCTATTTTGCACTCTGAGAGTCATATTGAGACATTTTATTTTTTAGATTCTGCTCCATGCACATCCGATTGAATTTTTTTCCTTTTTGCATTCTGGTGGATATCTTGGTTGTTTTAGGTTTAGAGAGTGATTTTATCACTTTAGATGATTTTTCATGGGTTGTACTATCTCTTGTATTGGCCTTATGTCTCTTTTGATTTTTTTGACATAATTTTGTAGTATTCTTGCAAACACACTTAAATAAAGTTTCACTCTATTGCATTTCAAGATCTCGCACATCTTTTTGTTTTGTTGTACTAAAACTACATTATAAAGTGCCTTGGGGGGTTTTAGGTTGGCCATATTGACCATATTCCTTTGTCAAGTGAGTGTTCCTTCCATGACATTAGCCTCATGATGTATTGATGACACATGCCATTATAGGTGTTTATACTTCTTTTGCACTCTCAATGTTCTAAGTTCTTCTTTTTGCAACATATATTATGTCCAATTTTAGTGTTCATGTCTTACCTCTCATTACTATAGGGAGGTTATGTTGGTTCTATTACTTTCTTGGTTTGGTGAAGTGAGCTACAAATTTAGTATTTTGATCCTATGTCCTAAGTGATTGCAATGGCTAGATACCTATGCATTTCGGTGAGATGGATAATTTACTATATAGACATTATTTTATTCCTATTTTTGGAGGCCATGAATATACCTTCCATATTTGATTGATCAACTCTTTAGAAATAGCCTTCTATACCTAGTCATGTTCTATACAATGGAGGTTCTTCATACTAGTAGTTTGGCAGTGTTTGTAGCTTCATGCTTTAGTGGTGTTCTTTGTGATCATTTTTTGTTCCTATCTTCTAGGAAATTCCCTAGTTTGGAGGCTTCTTCAGTCATTCACTAGTTATTTTTAGCATTCTTTCCATCTCTTTTTGGAGTAAGGTTTTTCCCATGTAGTTTTCTTTATTTCTTCTCTTTATAGATATTTGGTTGTGCTTGGGTACCTCATTAGTCCTTATTTGCTACCTGAATCAAATTTACTTTCATTATTAGTTTCTAGGTTTTTAGCTACTCCCTAAGTTAATTACTAGTGATGAATAATTAATTAATATTGATAATGGTTTGCTTAACATGCTTTTTATGCAACTTACAATCACTTCTAGTAATGAGCATAGTGACTTTCTAAGTCCTTTCTTAGAACTGGCCATGATTTCTACTGTTATGGATGTTGTTTCTCTCGTGAGTCATCATCCTTCCCCTAGCATTTTAGACTTAGATTGGGGGGAGGGGGGCACATAAAATGGTTGAAGTGGACTTCATTTACTATGGTAATCATTTTATTTTATGTTGTGTTGTGTTTTTGTTATTCTTTTTTATTTAATTGCTTTAGATGATCCTTGTGGCTTTATTGAGCACAAGAGGATAAAGTGATCACCCTGTCATATAAATTATACTATTTGTATTTCTTTTCTTCTAAACATTGTTACATGTTATGCTATACTTGTGCTATTGTTCCTACTAGTGATCTTTTATAGTTTTCTTAGTTGCTTATGATATGGTAGCACTGATTCTTTTTGGTCTCCATGTTATTGGCCCAAAAATATTCTTCTTTGTAAATATTACATGTCTTTTCCTCCTTTTTATTGTAGTAATTCACTTCCTTTTGGGAATGATGATATTTCATACTTGATATAATATTAAATATTACCACAACCTTGCTAACCCCAAATCTTGTAGATCCCTTCATGCTCTCTCTTTTTGTTATGTATTCATTTTCCTTAATATGTTTCTCTTTTTGGGGACATCTCATAGTGGAAATATCTTTAGTGGATGCATGCAAACTTTTGTTAAAGCTATTAAGGTGTTTGCAATTTCTTTAAAATGGGGGCATACACTCCACTTAACATTAGACCGTGAAGTACAAATACATGTTGGAAATATTCAAGACTAAGCTAAGTTACTAAGAGGGGAGGGGTGAAGCAATAACTTCTAAAACTTTAACAATTTCAACTCTTAAAAAAATTAGCATTTAATCCATCATATTAGCTCTAATCTAATTGCATGCATAAGAAAATGAAAATATGAAAGCATTCATAACACTGTGACACAAAGATTTGGTGACCCAGAAAGCTTCCAAATAGAAAGTAAAACTAGGGTGGAGATGATACCCACAACTTTAGTACTACAATATAAAGTTTGCCTATTAAAGCTTACATTGATCACTTATGATGATGTACCCTTTTAGGAGCAATAAGGACTACTAGGTCTACCTTGTGAAAGGATTTATAAACATACAATTAAATATGCACTCAATAAAGAGATTTACAAAAGACTGTTAGGTCTAGTTTGTGAAAGGATTTGATTGATCCACCTGTTAACATGAAATAATGGATGATGTATGATATGTAACTTGGTTTGTTGAATGAGATTCCTATAAGTACTGATGACCTTGCTATGATAGATATGACTTTTCTGATCCTTATACTATTGTAGCCTTTGTAATTCACTCCTTCTTCTTTTCTCTAATTTTGTTCACATTTACATCTCCACATTCTCGTATACATATACACACACATATTGGATATGATACAATGTAATACTTATATATCAATCCAATTATGCAAATTACAAAGTCAGCCACAATAAAAGTTACCACAAATATTACAAAGTTGGCCCACATGAAGACACACAGGTTTTGAAGGCTGACTCAGTGAGGTTCTGATTCTCGATATCACTGTCAATGCTCGACATTGTCATGCATTTGGTAGATGTAGAAGCTTGATCCATACTGATCACTTCAAAGTAGTCTTGAACTCAATTTTCATTGGTGACTCAATAGATACTATGAAACTCATCATATAAATTGAGTCTCTTGATTTACATTGTATGACTCAATAAACACTATTACTTTGAGCTTAGTATAAAATGAGTCTCTTGGTTAATGCTGAGTAGCTTGTTTAACACTAGACTTGCATGACATACACTAAAAACTCAATGACATACACTACACAACTCAGCTTTCATTGGTAAACTTAGCATATATTGAGATGCATGGTTTATACTATTGATCTTCATTGTAATTGTGATTGCTTGGTAACCATTGAGATTTGTCCAAAGGACTCGGTAGAAACTATAGAACTCAGTGATAACTAAAATACTTGGTAAACATTGATATCTATACAATAAGCTTGGTAGCCATATATAATCTAAATAAGTGTGTGTCACTAATAAAAAACTTGACCGATATGTCAACAATCTCCCCCTTTGGCATTAGTGACAAAAACACTTATCAACCAAAATTGAACTCAAAAGTTTCATGAATACTATCACCTTGTAATACTAGCTTAGTAGAGTATCATATCTCTCTGAACATATCTTATTCCACACACTGTACATTTTCTCTCCCATACCATATGTCTTTCTCTACATGTTCTCCCTCATACCATATTTCCTTCTACCCCTTCTTGACATTAATGCCAAAGATTTATTCTATGTATTTACATAGTTAACCCAAAATGAGATAGAAAATCTAAATGTACCTTGAGAATGTTCACCAAGGTGTTATCCCAATTGTCTTGTAGAATCTTACATGTGTGAAGTGCTATTTGGACTTTTGCTAATAGTTCTATCATGTGATTCACAATGGAGAAATTATTGTCATGGATGAGAGCTTTTGAATGTACATTATGTTTCTGCAATGCATCCATGATGTGAAGTATCATATTTTGAATATCAATCAATGTGGATCTTATTTTTTTTGCTTTTCTAAGTAGTTCTGGTTGCATATCTGACAAAAATATTATTCTTTGAAAATGTGTAGAGCTTGAACTAGGGTCAAGTTGTAGCTTTTGAGCACTAGATTTCAAATCTTCATCTATTTTGGAAAATTTGTCCTTTATTTCTTTAGTGAATTTAGGAACATCACAAATTTTTTCGAAAAAGTGATGACACATTTGTACATGATGCTTCTAAACTACCTGAAATTGTAGAAAATTCTACTTGGTAAATGTTTATCTATTGAGTAATGTGCTCCAACACTTTATTATCAAATTTCTTCTCTTATTTTTTTATTGACTTTTCTTGTCCCTTGGTATTTTCATCAAATTTCTATACTACGTCTACTAACTAAATGCAAAATTGGTTGAGAAGAGGTAACATCAATACCTATAGCCTTTGCCAAAATATTCTTTCCATCTTCAATTATTTTAAATTCCTTATCTCTTTCCTCTCTTCGTTTCTACTATTTGGCCTTTTTCTAGAGGAGTTCACCAAATAATTGCATTTGGTTTGAGGTAAGCTTGGAAATTTCCCAATTAGGTTTAACAATTTCCTCATCTAGATCAATCTCTTCCTCTAGCTCTTTTCCTTTACTCAAAAATTTTGTGCTTAGTTGAACCTTGGGCTTAGCTATCCTTACAATTATTGCTTTTGTACTTGAAATATAAACAATTGTAAATATGCTAGGACTAGCTATGAAAACTGATACTATACTTATTGAAGGAATATTTACAAAACTACCCAAAGAGTCCAACATTGGTGTGCTCAATACTAAAGTTCTCAAAATTTAAGTACTCAACTTAGTAGACGAAGGAGGAATCTGTAACTTGGTAGATGAAGTTGAGGTCACTTCTATCAAAAATGTGCTAAGCTAAGTTGGAGTAAAGAGTGATTCGATGATTGGATTGGCACTAATGGTCACAATCAAACTTGTTGGGGTTGTCTCCATGCTTGATGTGGCTATTGGTTTTCTTAGAGAGAGAGGAACTAAGGCAATGACTGTTGCAACTATCTTGAATAGATTAGTCTCCTCATCATCTAGTTTTGCTTCCTTGGTAGCCTCTTATCCTTGATCCTCTTAATCTTCTTCATTGTCAAAATGAGTTACTTCTTCATCTTTCTCCTTATCCTCTTCATCATCATCATCTTTGACATTGAATATAAAATCACTTGGCTTATGTAACAAATAAATATTCTTCCAAGTGTTTGTTGAATTCCTAACAACATGCTTAATGTCCTTGATCAAAACTAGACAAGTTTTAAACTTTGGAGTCAACTTTTATTCATATTTCTTCAATGAATCTTTTACCTCAACATTTGATATGCTTGGTAATAGCTACCTTAAGGTTTTCTCATATATTTCCTTGATAATTTGCATGGAAAAATCCCATCTTGGCTTTATCTTTTCCAATAACTCATTTGGAATTTAAGAGGCAAGCTGATCTGGTAAGTATTTCCACTTACCCATTTTATTCATCACCAGGTCTTCAATCTACTTCTGTTTCTTTGCTATCATGATCTCATATTTTAATGATTTGAAATTTGTTATTCCTACCCCTGTTTCCAGATCTTTTAGTCTATCTTGGAAGGTGGGTGGAGGTTTTCTAAATACAATGTCTTCTCCTTTCTTATTAGAATTCTTCCCTAAAGATCTCCTTGTGAAAACCATAGTGGATGGCTTGGTTGGCTTGTTAATAATCACTTTGACTTTCTTCTTTAATGGCTCTTCTTCTTTAGATTCTACCTCCTTTGCTTCCTCATCTTTTCCTTTACCCTTTGTTAATAAAAGGGTTGAATTAAATTTTAGTTTTGTAATTCTTTTCTTCCCTTTATGTACTACCTAACAAAGTTTTATCTCAAGTTTAATCCTAGCTTTTGCTTCATTATATGTTTCAAAATATGCAGCCTTAGGATCAACTAGCTCATTGACAAGGGCTTCAATGATATCTTTGGTTTCATCAATATTGACCTCATAAACAAGAGCTTTTACCCACATAATTCTAGGCTTAACTACCGAAATGTAAGCTTTGTCACAATCCACCATAAAACATACATCATCCTTATAGTCTTCAACTAATTTTTTTGGGATTTAGAACCTATTGTTCATTTTCTCTTTGAATACATCAAAATAATTATCCATGATACTATTATAATTTTCTCCCATGTATGCAATATACTCATTTATTTGATAAAGCATAGGCACATCTTTTCTCCATACTACAGTGCCTTTAAAACAAAAAAAAATTTGAGCATAAAAAAATAGACAAGTCAACAAGGAATTGGACTTACAGGGGTTACTCTTTGAAGTTCTTATGCTTTCCATGTTCTTGTTAACTATCTCAAAAATAGCTCGGTGAGGTCAATGTTGGAATTTACAAGTGGGAAGATTCACTTCTTAGAGGGGGGGCAGGGTGAATAAGAAGTAACAAACTTTAACCTCTAAAACTATTTAACTAAAATCAATACATGCATCTAACATCTCTAATTAATATGAAAGTAAAGGAATGCATGAAAATAGATAGCACAAGATTTGATCACCCAAAAACTCTCCAAAATGAGAAGGTAAAACTAGGGTGGGGGTGACACCCACAACTTATCACTACAACAATATGTAACTAGTTAAGGTTACAAATTTTGACCATCATCAATGGTCTACCCTATGAAAAGCCTACCCTATTAAAGACTATATACCCTGTTAAAAGTGACATGTTTAAAGGATTTATAAACATTCACTTGGAATATCACCCTGTTAAATGATTTAACACCTTGTTAAAGGTTCTATAAAATGCCTATTAAATCGACCTATCATCATAGGATTTTCATTCTCCTAATACAATGGCTAGAAAGTATAGTAGAATGTGTTGACCTAATAACTTACAATCTTCAATTATTGATTCCAAATCCTTGATTTGTCCAATATGATCTGATCCTTCTTGATTTGATATAAATCTATTTGAAGTGTTGATACTCTATTCTGATAACTTGATTATGCAATATTCTTCTTCTTCTAAGTCCTCTCACCCCTTTCAAAACTTCACTAGCAGTCACTCATGCATTCTCACATGACATTGAATTATGGGGTTTCATCCTCCTTAAAAAAGTTTCAAGACTTAGGATTAGGTTTGAATCTATGATTGAGATTCATCCATCTTTCCCACTCAATTCTTTCTATTTTTTCTGATTGGTTGCATGCTCTTTCCATTTTTCAGATTGGTTGCATACTGATTACATAGGGAATGTAATAGATTTGATCTTATCTTTTAGATCCTTCGAGATTCATTTTGAGTTGAATAAAAAATGGTTTGCATTAGAGTTTATGACGGCACAAACACTTATGTTGATTCTGTGTTACTCAACACTTACTGATTACTAGTGCCCAACATATATAAGAATTCTATCTTGTTTGGCTCCTATAGTAAGTTTTTTTTGTTAACACATATACTGGCTTGACATTAATTTTCACTCAACACTTGAAACTTGCTTGACACTTGAATAACTTGACACGTATTGAATTTCTAGCTCAACACATACTATACCTTGACATCTATATTACACTCAGAATCAACTTAGAAATTTCTTAAGTGTGTTGACACTCAATTATCAAAACCAATCTGAGACCAAGAATCAACAAATAGATTGTTCTTTACCACCTTGTATACCAAGTCTATAGCTTCACATGACACACTATTTAACTTGCTAGAGCTATACATCTTATGTGCAATGATATGAATACCAAACTTCAGTTCCATGTCAAAAACATTGCTGATTTTCATTCCTCTATCATCCCATTTTGCTAGGGTTTTCTTTTCCAACTCTACTTAACCTAGGGTTTTTGTCATTTTGACCTTGACAAGCATTGTGAGGCTAGTGATTTGGTGAATCATTTTGTTTGTTATCAACATTGGTTGCTCCAACCACAACTGACCATTATGCACTGGCTTAGGATAAATCTAATCCATTTGAATTGAAATTTATGGGGCATGTGAGGGATATGAGTTAACCCTTTGGTTTCTAGGTGTTGGTGCTCAAGGTTTCAAAAATCCATTAACACATAATTGACCTAGGGAATCATTCATTTCCAGTGTATGAATTTCTTGAATAATACATTTGAAATGAGTGCAAATATTGTTAACCAAAAGTACCTTTGGAGGGATTTGAGATTGAGCTCCACTTAGATCTAGGGTTTCAACAACCATAGGAGTCAGCTTCAAATCAAGAGCTTTCCATTCCACTCCATGAACCAACATGTTAGATCCTTGCTTGACCTTGCTATTGCTAGATGCCATCTTCAATTGGTAGGGTTTGAAGGAATTGAAAAACTTTCACTGGAAATTTGCTCAAATCACTTAGATGTTCTAAAGATTGCACTTTCGCAATAGAACTCAAAATTTCATGGTAAGAAATGACTTTTACTTCATGGCTTTTGTTAAAAAAATTCTACAAATGTCCAGTATGAAGGTAGATTGATTGGCATCATATTGACATACTATCATCTACTACATTTGCATTGAACACTTGGTGAAGTCTTTGTGACTCGATAACCATGAACATCTTTATCACTCCTGACCTTGCTTAATAGAGTCTATGACCCAACCTCAATTGGTAGATGTTTGTACTTGGTGATCACTTTATATTTGGATAATGATTTGGATCATTTTTCTCTTTCAATCTAGAACTATTTTGGATGATTTCTTTGATAGCATAGTTCTTGTTTCTCCTACGAGAACTTAAGGAAAAATGATAGAGTCACCCAATTCTTGAGTGACTTGATAATTTCTTGGACTTGTATCCTTAGTAGACTTACAAACCTATTGCTTTCTCATCTATTTTCAGATTTTATCAACTTTTTTCTTTTTCTCATCTTTAATTCTAATAGTATTCATGTAGTTCTTGTCAAGATGACCAAGTTCTATACAAATGAAATATCTTTTAGTAGTGTCTCTTTTCCTCAAATGATGTTTTACACAATTTATTCCAATGTGTTCAAATTCTCCACAATAATGACATTTGCACTAGGTATTGTAGTCCCAACCAAATATTGCTTTCACAATTTTCTCTACTGGATTCAATACATTGGTTTTGCATTCTGATGACTTGTGTCCATGTTTCTTGCATTTGTGGCATTTTCCTTCAAATCTTGGTTTCTCTTTACATTCATTAGCCTTATGACCATGCTGATTGCAATTGTAGCACTTTCCATTAAATTTTGCTTTTCTATTGCTCTAGCATTTTTTTGATGTATGGCCTATCTTACCATAGTGATTGCAAGTAGGTCTTTGGTTCTTTTGAGCTCTTTTCTTGGATGATTCTCCTTCTTCTGTATATTCAATTCTTGATTTTCCTTTTTTCCTATAGAGGTTTTTCTCATTCAATTGATTCATGTCTACTTGAGATTTGATCATTCTTTAATTGACTTGCTTCTCAGAGTTCAGATCATTCTTTTATTTTTTTTCCTTTCAGAGTTTAGATCATTCCTCATTCTTTCATTGATTTTTCTTTTAGAATTTAGACCATTCCCCATTCTTTCATTTTCAAATCTTAGGCTCATGATTTCCTCATTTGCATTGGAAAGTTGATTAATAATGTCTACTTGTTGAAGGGATTGGTTCTAGATTTCATTGTTCCTTCCACCTATCTCTTTTTTTATCTTGTTTCTTTGTTCCATGACTTCACATAACCTTACTAACTAAATTTCTTGTTCTCCTCTTAGA
This sequence comes from Cupressus sempervirens, assembly GCA_028749045.1. Classification (NCBI taxonomy): domain Eukaryota; kingdom Viridiplantae; phylum Streptophyta; class Pinopsida; order Cupressales; family Cupressaceae; genus Cupressus; species Cupressus sempervirens. The sequence continues at coordinate 164,474,214 of CM053793.1, read as the reverse complement.
TTTCTTACTTCTTCTTGCAGGTAACCATTCTTTTCTAGGAGTTCTTTGACTGCTTCATTGGCTTCATCTAAATTGCTTGGATGAAGTTCTTCAATTATTTCTTTAACATAGAGAGGATCATTCATTTGAATTGAAAGTTCTTTTCTTCTTTTCAAGGATTGAGAGAGTTGATCCTTTTCTTTCTTGAGTTGAGAAATGACCATTTCCAAGTCTAGCTTCTCATTATCAATAGCTATGTCAAGTTTGAATATCTCCATGGCCTTGATCTTTGCTCAAGTTGTTAAGCTTTCACTTAAGAACCACAAAGCTCTGATACCAATTGTTGGAAATATTCAACACTAAGCTAAGTTACTAAGAGGGGAGGGGTGAATCAGTAACTTCTAAAACTTCAACAATTTCAACTCTTAAATGAATTAATATTTAATCCATCATATAAACTCTGATCTAATTGCATGCATAAGAAACTAAAAATATGAAAGTATTCATAACACTATGACACAAAGATTTGGTGACCTAAAAACCTTCCAAATAGAAAATAAAACTAGGGTGGGGATGATACCCACAACTTTAGTAATAAAATATAAAGTTAGCCCATTAAAGCTTACATTGATCACTTTTGATGATCTACCTTGTTAGGAGCAATAAGGACTACTAGGTCCATCTTGTGAAATGATTTATAAACATACAATTAAGTATGCACTCAGTAAAGAGATTTACAAAAGATTGTTAGGTCTACCTTGTGATGATCTTTGATTTGTAACTTAGTTTGCTAAATGAGATTCCTTTAAGTATTGATCACCTTGTTGTGATAGATATGACTTTGTTGCTCCTTATACTATCATAGCCTTTGTAATTCACTCTTTCTATTTTTTTCTGATTTTGTTTGCATTTACATCTTCACATTCTCATATACATATACACACATATTGGATATGATATAATGCAATACTTATATATCAATCCAATTATAAAAATTACAAATTTGGTCATAATAAAAGCTACCACACAAATATTGCAAAGTTGGCCCACATGAAGACACTCAGGTTCTAAATAATGACTCAGTGAGGTTTTGATACTCAATATCCATTGTCAATGCTCGACATCATCATGCACTTGGTAGATGTAGAAGATTAGTCCATACTGATCACTTCAAAGTAGTCTTGAACTCAATTTGTATTGGTGACTCTAGATATTGTAAAACTCAAGATATAAATTGAGTTTCTTGATTTACATTGTATTACTTGGTAAACACAATCACTTTGAGCTTGGTATAAACTAAGTCTCTTGGTTAACACTGAGTAGCTTGGCTAACACTGGACTTGCATGACATACACTAATAACTATTAGAATAAATAAATAATTATTTATTATTTATTCTATTTACTTAAGCTTACTTAGGTAAATGCATTTATTTAATATTTAATATTTAAAGGATGTAGTGGTTAGTTGTTGACAACACGGGAGTTTGTTCCCTTCTAGCATATTCCACCTTTTTGTGGAAGAGTGCTTGGTTGTCAACCTTATCTTCTACCACCTTCCAGCTTGTTCTACAAGCTTCCTTAAGCTCTTTATAAGTGACCTCACTCTCATTGTAAAAAATATATTTCATTGTAAATACATTTTTTCTTGTGTTTGCATATTCTCTCTCTCATGTCCATTTAGGGTTTTTCCCTTGCTCCTCGCTCTTCCTTCCTTGGCTTCCCTTTGATAGGTTTTCACATGCAGCTGATCTTGGGCATCTTCAGAGTTGGATTTCATCAACTCTAACATGGTATCAGAGCCTCCTTACTACTGCTTCATTGAAGAATTTTTAAAGCCGTGATTTGAAGTCACAAACCCTAGTTTATTTGTGCATTTTTTTTCAAATTAGGGGAACAACAAATTTTTGAAACACTTTCAGCCCAAACGGACACTGTGATTGGATTCAGAAGGCACTTTTCAGCTAGGATCCATATAAAACTTGTTGATTTTGCACACAAGGTATTCAAAAAAATTTTTTGGCTTCCTTGTTGCTGCTCTACAGACTGTATGGAATTTTGAAGCAAAACAATTTTTAAAAAAAAGGTTTTTAGGGCATGCCACCTAGCGGCCACTGCCACACTACCACTGCGCAGCCTACACACCATCAAGCGGCCACCTAAGCATGGCCCATAGAAATGGCCATAGGTAGTGCCACTCACCCACCGTGGTGCTTCTCTTTATGCCACCTTCACTAGTGGTTTCAATCAGCACACCACCTCTGCTCATATGTCACCCACCTGTGAACAGCCGCTCTGATTGCTCCATCAATCGCCTACTCAAATCTGCTTCTGACATGTGGATAGTCTACTTGCTTGATCAATGCACAATCAGCATACATTTTGAACAGTTGGCACCCAGTCAGCATTTTTGATAGCACATAGCCCACGTTGATTTTTGAGGCCTAGTCAGTGTTTGCAGTGCATTCAGCAGGTGACACATGGTAGGGTTGCCTTGTGGCTCCTGCTACATCAGCACCTTTGCCACATGGCTACCAAATGGCATGCCACGTGGCATCTTTTTTCCTATAATGACCACCAAGCTATAAAATTTATGCCTGTGAAATGATAACATTAGCATGACATCATCAACATCTTAGCCCTTGTAGCTCTCTAGGGTCAGTTTTAGACTTGCTTGCAATTTTTTGGCCATAACTTGAGCATACGGAGGTATTTTTCCTATCCAAAAGAAGTGTTGGAAAGCTGGTTTTGAGATGGAGATATTGGTGTAGGTATTTTTAGGTTTTGATGCCTTTTTGTTGTCTATTTTTTTAGTTGGTGTTCGAAGTTCTTTTTTTGACTCTGGCATGCATATCTTTTGCATCCCTTGTCAATTTTTTGAAAACTTTATATTTTTGGAAAGCTAATTCTTTCACCTTTTCAAAAATATGGTTCTTTTCTTTAGATTTTGGCTCATTCTCTTTCTATCATGTTTTTAGCATTTTTGCTATGTGGTGGATATCTTGAGTATTTTACGCTCGAGGATCATTTTCCTAACATGGTTTCTCCTTTTTTAGGATGTACTTTGTTTTGAGTCAACTTTTTTCTTATTCTAATCATTGTAGCTACCATTTTGAAGCACTTTTATGTATCACACTAAGACAAAGTGTCACTCTTGCATTCTGGGGGTCATGAACGTTGTTTTGAGTTAGTTGTACAGGCACTATTTTTATAAAGCACCATGGGGGGACAGTTGTCTATTGTTTTAGGCCTTCTCCCTTTGTCAAGTGAGTGTCCCTTCCATGACATTAGCCCCATGCAACATCAGTGTGACCATGTCTTTATAGGTATTTGTACCTCTTCCTCTTTCATCGTTCTTGGTTCGTTTGCAAGAGACTTTGGCCCACCATCTCAGTTGCCTACCATCTCACCCTGTCTACATTAAGGGGGGGTTATGCTGTTGTTATAATGCATCTATGGTTTGATGGCTCAATAGTGTGAACTATGTATTTAGTGGTTGATCCTATATACAAGGTGATTGCAGTGGCTAGCTACCTATGCATTTTGGTGAAATGGATCATCTACCATATAGACATGCTCGGTTTGTGCCTTCTTCTTCCATGGAGGTTCTTTAAATCAACAATTTTGTTCTTGATGGTAGATTTTGTTGCTCTTCATGCTTTAGTGATGCTCTTCATGATCACTCCTTATTCCTATTTTAGGGGACATTCCCTAGTTGAAGGCTTCTTTAGATCTTCACTAGGCTCTTACCTCTTTTTGGGGGAGAGTTTTTCTCATGTGGTTTTCTCTCTTTCCCATCTTTTGCATTGTACATGGGTACCTAACATGGCCTTGTTGTTGGGACCCATTTCTACATTTCTTAGTTTTGTGAGCTTAAGGCATTTCCCTAAGTTGCACTTAAGGGGGGGTGTTAGAGTAAATAATTAATTATTAATTATTTATTCTATTTACTTAAGCTTACTTAGGTAAATGCATTTATTTAACATTTAATATTTAAAGCATGTAGTGGTTAGTTGTTGACAGTTCATGGGAGTTTGTTCCTTTCTAGCATATTCCACCTTTTTGTGGAAGAGTGCTTGGTTGTCAACCTTATCTTCTACCACCTTCCAGCTTGTTCTACAAGCTTCTTTGAGGTCTTTATAAGTGACCTCTCTATCATTTTAAAAAATACATTCCATTGTAAATACATGTTTTCTTGTGTTTGCATATTCTCTCTCTCATGTCCATTTAGGGTTTTTCCCTTGCTCCTTGCTCTTCCTTCCTTGGCTTCCCTTTGAAAGGTTTTCACATGCAGCTGATCTTAGGCATCTTTGGAGTTGGATTTCATCAACTCCAAAAATAACTTGGTGAACATTGCACAGCTCAGCTTGCATTGGTAAACTCAACATACACTACGATGCACGATTTATACTACTGATCTTCATTGTAATTATGGCTGCTTAGTAACCACTGAGATTTGTCCAAAGGACTTAGTAGAAACTATAGAACTTAGTGACAACTCAAATACTTGGCAAACATTGATAGTTGTATAGTAAGCTTGGTAGCTGTATACAATCTAAATAAGTGTTTGTCACTAATAACAAACTTGAGTATAGCTTGGAGTACTTCAGCCTCAAGTGATTGGTATGATTTAAGTTATTCTCAAATGTATGCATTTTTATTTCATGTTTTATCTCTCTCCTACTTTCCTTTTAGTTTCTTGGAACTATTGACAGTTCCTAGGTTCCAGGGTATACTTTAAGAAACCCCCCCTTTAGAAAAGGTGTAAAAAATTGGTGAAAGGTATAAAACACTTGACAAATTTTTTTATTTTTTGTGGCAAAAAAAAATAGTTTACAAAGAAAAAATAATAATCTCCATTGGCGAATCATTCATAGTCTCTCAAACAATGTGTAAAATCTGGGCAAATTGTGTTATTTTAAAACCACAAAAAATTTATACATTGGCGAACAAAAAATAATAATCACAGTAAAATTTTAATTTTTTGGGCGAATCATTTCATTGTTTTCAAGGTTAAAAAAAACATATGCGAAGTTGATGGCATCAAAGGTTCGCAAAGGGTTTCATTAGTTTGAACTTTTATGTTACGAAGTCGTGAAAAGGAGATCGAATCATCGGAGGTTTTATTCAGGCAGTTAGTCTATTGGTTGCGAGACCACAAAATTTTAATTCAAGTAGTTTTCACATGTTCGCAATGGTTAAAGGGAAAGGACTTCTGACAGTTGCAAAAAGGGAGATCGCATCATCAGAGGTTTTATGTAGGCAGTTAGTCTGTTGGTTGCGAGATCATGAAATGTTAATTCAGGTAGTTTTCGCATGTTTGCAATGGTGAAAGGGGAAAGATATGTCATCCTACAAAGTCACGAAAGGTTAAGATGAAGCAGTGTTTGCCACTTCGCATTGGTTAGAAGGAAATGGTTTTTCACAACTACGACAATGCAATGTGAAATGTTTAAGTTTTGAAGCTATGACAGAAGGGGAATCTCATTAGAAGAGGATATAAGGCTTATCGTAGGGTCACAAGGATAAAGAAAATATTTGATTTAACGGTTGTGATATCCCAAGAAAAGAAAAAGAAGGGTTTCACAGTTTCACGAAAAGATTTCAAGGTTAAGTTGAACCGATTACGATAGAGCATAGAATGAAGGGTTTTGCAACTCATAAGATTGTACAATGATAATGTATTTTTAAAGCTTGAAACTTGAAAGTACAAAAGAAAAGGTTTTCAAATCTATTATCTGATTCCAGATAGCTGATGAGTTGACATTCTAAGGCAAATGAAATAAAGGCAGTAGTTACTAATGGTAGTGATCAATAATAGATATCCATGCATGTGCAAGCTTTTAAACTTTAAAGCCATTAAAATTTAACAATTTAACACCGTGGCCCATCACGAAGTTGTAACAGCACTAGAATTCGCAGGTATCTATAGCTAATAGAGCAAAAAGATTCAAGAATTTGCAGTAAGATCAGAATGGCAGAAGCATAATCATCAGTAAAGAAGGGCACTAGAGAGGGCAACAATGTTTCATTTTCTACCAAATTTGAAAAGAATGGTTGAAGATTCTCCCTAAATCTTCCAATGCTCAAAGTGCTAATGTCCACGTGTTTAGAGACACTTATAGCTTCTGTAGAGATACTCAAGTACCGTACACCAATGGAACTGAATTGTTCTAGTACTTTTACAAGAATAGGGTGCAGAAGGTTCCTGTCTCAAATCCATGGAGGAGGAACCTAGAAAAGTTGATAATGCCAAAGATATACGTGGATGTTGACCTTATCAAGGCACTGGTAAATTCATATAATCCAACCACTCGATCCTTTCATAGAAAGGATATGAGCGTTCTTTGTACGTTAAGTAAGGATGCTTTTGTTGAAGCATTTGATTTGCAGGGTCCCATGTCAGTTCCTATTAACTTGGAAAAATTGGCAACAACATTTGAGAAACAGAGAGATTTCTATACAACACATGCAATGTTGTGACATATCTCTAAGGAAAATCAAAACAAGATGAAAGGAGAATTCCCGAAAATGGTTACTGATTTTATACCCTTGTCATATTTGTGTGCATACTTTCATAAAATTGTTTTTGGATTGAACAAACTATTGGGAGTAGATGGATCCATGGATGCCTCCCTAGCATTGTATGTGATAGCTCTAGACATTCAGGACCCACATACTAATGTGGGGTATGATTTTGGAACATTCATTACTGATAGTATTCGTTAGCAGATGGTGACAGCTCAGCAAGGTGATCTTGACAATTTCAAATTTCTACATTACTCAGTGCTTATGCATCTCATCCTCTTCTACAACGTGGGCCATGTGGATTCTAGTTTCATTGAAGGTTTGGAAAATTTCGGAGAGGCATTGCTTGTTCAAAGATGGACAAGATTATGGCAGAGGTTCTACTATTTTTCTAATTCCCTCTCTTTTTATAATGATTTTGTTGCAACTATTCATAGGATGTTAGGTTCAAAATTGGAAAGATTACCTAGGTTAATTAGGAAGATTGTTAGACCAACTTTGTGTTTTGATGATGAGGGACCAATTGATCATGATTGGGGTAGTGCATTTTTGTTAGCAAACTATACAGTGATTAGAATTTTTGGTTGTTCCCAACCCCCTCATTTCTTGCCAAGATATCTACCAGAGAGGGTGGGTGTAGTGGAAATTTTCTGGCAGTTGTTATCCATGAATAGAGAATATCTAGGGCCAACCATTAAAAAGAGGTCTTTTGTGTGTAGAAATTTCAAAGTAGGGGATTTTGAAATTGGTAAAGAGGCCATTGAGGAAGTTGATGCCTTCCTAAGAGAGTTAAATTTCCCCACTACCCCCACTAGGGTTTATGACCCATATAACATTGTTACAAGTGCTCTTAAACAAATGAGGGGTTATAATGTCATCATTGGAAGGAAAATTTGGGAAGAGGATGTCATTAGGGATGTATTGTATGAAGATTTTTGTGCTGATAGGATGCAGAAGTGGAGAGAAATCCTCTCAGTAGAGGAAGAAATGAAGAAAGTAGATCCTAATTTCCAGGGCTTCTATTCTGATTTACCCTATTTTAAACAAATTGATAAGTGTATTGAGAAGTTTGATAACATTATGGCTCAAGTTCCTCAAAATGCTAGAGATAGGGTAAACCCTTCTTCTCCAAAGGCAGATGTTGTATTGGAAATTAGTGACAAAGAAGATTGGCCTGGCCCTTCAGATTGGAATAAAGGGGGCAAGAAGAAACAAAAATTGATTGAGGTTCCTGAAAAGGCTAGAGACAAAGCCTTAAAAGTGCTTCCAAAAGGAACTAGGTATTTTGATGATGCCAAAAAAAAGTTCTTAATTGATCAAGCTACTGAAGAGGAGAGGAGACCCAATAGTTTAGAACTACAGTCCATGATGCTACATGATAGAATTATACAGGCTCAAGAATTCATGAAGGATGATGATTTTATCAAGAGTGAAGAATTCAAAAGTTTTCTATATAAACTCAAACAGAATGAACTTTCTTTGCATGTAAAACCTGGAGACACAGATGAAAAAGTGATTGAAATGGTGTAGAAGCTCCAAGCCTATGATCCTAATAGTGAAAGCCTCACTATAGAGGAGGCTAGGGAATTGGTAAAAAGGAGTGGTATGATAGTTTTCCCAAGATGGGATACTAGTTCATCATTCCTGCTTGATCAAATGAGGAGACAAGAAAAATCAATCTCTTATGAGGAGATTAATCCATTTGGTGAATTACAGGGGGCGAGATTTAGTATAGATACTAAGACAATGGCTATTTGGAGTGTAGCTCTAGAATCATAGAAGCCTACCCTGATGGAAATTAAAGAGACACTGGCAGGTAATGCAATTTTTTGGAATGCACATTCAACTTCTTCAGATCAAATTTACAACCTCCAAACCATTGCTGCTATGCTAGGCAAGAACAAGATTGATATTCTTCAAGAACAACTGGTGCAGACATATGAAAAGTACCTTGACACCAGGGAGAAGTATGAAGAGGAAATGAGAAAAACATATGTTCTACAACACACTTTGGAGGAATCAAAAAGGAGAATGAAGATTTGAAAAGAGAAGAAAGGTCACTAAGAGTAAGGGAGGTACAAGACTAGAATATTCAAACTGACCAGATAGCAGAAGAACCACATCCAGTAACACATATGGATGTGGATGAGTTTGAGATTAGCAATGATGCAAAGATCAGGACAATGAAACAGTTTTTGATTCATAGAATCACTGCTTTAAAGAGAGCCTCTGTAAATGTACATACTATGTGCATTATTCTACAGAGTAATGAATACCAATGCTCTGAGGCTTTATCACTATTATCTCCATTGTCTACCCAGTGGGGGCCATACATTCAATTCTTTGATAGGTTAGTTCCTTTACTCACATAGAAAAAGGAACTACCTAAGGAGATCATTGTTCCTATAAGGAAAATGATACATCAAGTTAAGGAATTGAATTCATTCTTCATTGGTAAGATCAAAGTAGTAAGGGGAAAATTGAAAAGCATAGCATTGGGTACCCCAAATTTCATTCCAACAATTTTGAACAATGAAGGGTATGTCAAATCTTGGCAAGAGTGGTTTGAATCTTTTGATCTAATATTATACATCCAAGATTTATAGCATTTTCAAGAGGTGAATCAAGTGATCAAGTTGTATATGATATGATTGATATGACATACAAAATTGAAGCAGATATGAAAAAATTACTGGAGAGGGTAAAGCCATCACAGATGCAAAATGGACTAAAAACATCAGTGAATTAGGGGCAGTTAGAAATATAGCATGGCTTGTTGTGGATATAAAGATTGCCATCTGGGAGGTTATAGCAGATATCAAAGCAATCCCTTTAGTAGAAGATGATTAGCACAAAAGATGGTGGCCCCGGGGAATCAATTGGAGGACAAGTGTTGCAGAAGAATATCAAAGAGAAGTTGTTCATCATAATAGATTACCTTACCTTTGTGGTACATCTGCTATGGGTAATGCTACAATTAGAACTGGAAGATAGGCTTAATGATCACTTGCCACTTGTCACATTTTATAATTGTTTCCCCTTTTTCTGTTAAAATATGTCACAAAAGGTTTCAACATTATAGCAGATATCAAAGCAATCCCTTCAGTGGAAGATGATTAGCACAACAGATGGTGGCCCCGGGGAATCAATTGGAGGACAAGTGTTGCAGTAGAATATGAAAGAGAAGTTGTTCATCATAATAGATTACATAACCTTTGTGGTACATCTGCTGTGGGTAGTGCTGTAGTTAGAATTGGAAGACAGGCTTAATGATCACTTGCCACTTGTCACATTTTATAATTGTTTCCCTTTTTTTGTTAAAATATGTCACAAAAGGTTTCAACAAATTGTAATGATTATCTTAATTTTTGTTATCTTTTGTCTTTTGTGATGAATCATTATGTAACCTTTGTAAGCCTGAAGCTTGTTGCAACTCAAGTGATATAAATATGAGTTCCCAAGGCTTAGAAATGGTCTGATCTATTGTTATTTTTCAGATTAAGACTTAAGTATAATTAGCTTTAAGAGTAGATATTGTTCCAATTCTATGTATTTCAATTTTTCATTATGTTTTGTAGTTAGTAGTTCTCTGTGATATTATGGGCTTTGCACACGTCTCTATTATCTCTTTTTTTATTATCAAACAACTAAATCAAGAGAAAGATACAAAAATAACATTGTGTCAACAATATGAATAGAGTAAAAAGTAACAAAAATCTTGAACTCAAATCAAGAGAAAGGTACAAAAATAACATTATGTCAACAATAGAGTAACAAAAATCCTGAACTCAATTTTTGTAAATTGTAATTACAATATGACTGAATAATGAATATGGAAGAACTGAAGTAGACCTATAAATTCCTTAGAGCTAAATGCTACATTACTAAATCACAATTCACTTCATTGACTCAGTCTCAAATGTGAAACTGAAGTCTGACTAGTACTAATAGGTTCCTCTTCATTCTGAATCAGGTATTCAAAATCTGTAAAATCTTTATCTTCATTTTGACTTTGAGACCTAAATTCATCATTTATGTTGGAGTTAGCAGTAGAAGTAGAACCACCATCTTTTAAAGTGTTGCAAAGGCCTCGTCTTTCATGTACGAAGTTCCAAATGGCCAATGACCTATCATAAAGAAAATCTCTAACATTGTATTGAGTAACATACAACCTCAAACAAGTTTCCAAATTTTTGTCTAGTTTGTTTTTGACATTTGATTTCAAAAACCCCAATGCACTGAAAACTCTCTCATCTTCCACCAACCCTAATATCATTGTTTGACATAAATCAGCAAGTTTGAAATATTTTGATGTTGAAGTACATAATACTTCACTCTGACTTATCCTTTTCCAGAGCCTTGTTATTGCACCAAGATCAAATGGATTCTCAAAGTTTTCCATCTAGTTTTTCATACACAATGCAAAAAGTTTACATTGATTTTTAAGATTATTTGAATCTAAGATTCCTTGTATTAGTTTTCCATTGCAATTTGTATGCTTTGAAAACTGTGTTATCAATTCGTCAAGTTTATTATGAAACAACTTTGCATCAGTTGGATTATGTCCAAAGTGTTTCCAAAATTGAGGAAACACACAACTCATGGCTTCAAGAATTTCTTCTCGAGGGAATCTTTCACGAATCTCACTTGAAAGTTGGTAGGAAATAGACTTCACATTTTCACTAAAAAAGTTAACAATCTTGTCAAAATCATCCTTTCTAACTGGTAGTACTCTGCCTCTCTTGGTTGTTTTTGATTGGTGCATTGGTATTTGAAATCCTTTCACAAACACATGTAGCTCATTTTTCCCATTGAATTGTCAAAAATTCTCAGCATGATTCAAATCTGTAATTATCTCCCACCTTGAAAAAATTGGGCTATGACCTAAGAGATTTGAATACAAAGAATCCAGAGCCATGCATGTCATTTTACATAAATCAGAATACTCATGAATATACATAGTTCTGTCTTGGGCTTTCTTAACAAGTTTGTTCATTAAATCCAGCATGGGGAGAAGACTAGCTAAAGTTAATAGGTTCTCTATATCACTTAACTTATTTAACAAATTAGGAGCTCTGTCCAATGTAAGGCATTGCTCATATAGAACTCCAATCAAGGATTGATATTCTGCTAGAACTCGTTCTACTAGTCCATGCAAAGATATCCATCTAGTCTCAACATCCTTGAGAATCTTATTTCTTGCTGTTACTCCCATAGAAAAAATCTTAAATTCTGCAAAGCATTTAGGACTTTTGCAAAAGTCCGAGTGGAGCTCATGGAATAGATCTTCAACTTTTGACACTATAGGAAAAGTACTTACAATCTTATATGCTAAATTCATTCGGTGGGCCATGCAGTGTATGCCAAGCATATAAGGTGCAATACTAGTTTGTAATCTTCCACAAAGACCAGTCCTTTGCCCTTGCATTACTGCAGCTCCATCAGCTCCGACACACACTAACTTATTTGCAATTATCAAGTCATCCATACCAGCAATTTCATTCAAAGCTTTCTTAACTTCTAAATATAGATTTTCTGCAGTTGAATTGGCCCTCATTTTACGAACACAAAGTAGATTAGCTTGATGGACATGATCTTTCACAGTATATATGTGCATACAGACCCAAGCAGTGTTATCTACCACAGTGACTTCATCTAGGGATAATGAAATGAACTTGGATTATTTTACTCTCTCCTATACATTTTTCTTTTCCACCTCAGCAAGACAGCTTGCCATTTCCCATGCAGTGTATATTGACCAATGTGACATAGGATAGTGAGGAACTCTCAAAAAATATAATAAATTACCATATTCTGAAAAGTCTCTCATAGGACACCCTCTAGATAGATAATGAAAAATAACACTCATCTGAATGGTCTTTGCCAAGTTTGCATCATTGGCTGCATGTTGAAGCCCATCCTTGATTGGATTGCCACTACTGCCACTACCAATTACCGCTATTTTCTTGAAATGCTCTTCATATTCTATGGCATACTTAACATGAAGGCATTCTTCCTTTGATTTCCATCTCACTACCGCTACTTCCTTTCCATCTATGATTTGTTTTTTATAAACCTTACTAATATGTTTTTCTATAGTGTCAAGCTTTAACTGAAACTTTTTCTCTCTTTTAGTTTTCTAGGTACAAATCATACACTTGCATTCTGTTGGTGGTTCATCATTGTTTGTGACTGGTTCAATAAACCAGTACTTTGCTACCCAATCAATCTAGAAAGTCCTTTTCATTTCCCACTCCCACCCCATTTTTATATTCCTTTTTCTTTTCTTCCTACCAACATCAATATTATCTTCTGTTACAACATCTTCTATTGTTCAAACATTGTTATCCTCATTTGATGCATTTTGATTTAATTGAATAACAACCTGCTCTTCTATTGGTGGTGAGGTATTGTGATTTCCTTCTGCACTTGTACTTGCCAAAGTTGGTGGACCAGAAACATTGTCAATTCCAAAGAAATCCTTTATGGTAGTATCTCTAAGTTTTTGGTATTTTGATGTAAGATTGATCCCTTCACTACCCTTGGGGGTCTTACCCTTGTCACTTCCCTAAGACTAAGAAATATTAGTTACAGACTCACCCTCCCCTAACATTTCAATCCACTGATAATCAGTTTAAACTTTACTTCCCTGAGAATAAGCAGTATTACTTTCAGTATCCGTTTAAAACCACAAAATATTTATACATTAGCAAACAAAAAATAATAATCATAGTAAAATTTTAATTTTTTGGGTGAATCATTTCATTGTATTCAAGGTTTAAAAAAACATACCATGGAAGGGCTAGGGAATTGGTACAAAGTAGTGGTATGATAGTTTTATTAGTTTGAAGTTGGCAACTTGGAAGTTGTAAAACTGTGAGAAAGGCTTTAAAAGGTCTATCGCAATGTCGCTATCAAAGTGAAAGTTAATAGTTTGTGTGTTGTGAAACCACGAGGAGGGCAGAGATTGCATCATTTCCTATTGAAAAGATAAAGGAGATTGTGTTGCAAAACTGCGAGGAGGTTAGAGATTGCATCATCACCAGTTTAAATGATGGTGAAATTTTATGTCGCAAAGTCACAAAAAAGGGAGATCACACCATCGGATGTTCACACTTCACAGCGGTTAAAGGGAAAAGACTTCTAGAAGCTGCAAGACCACGATGGCAATGATTTTGCATGTTCGTAGTGGTTAAAGGGAAAAGACTTCCAGTAGCCATGAGACAACGATGGCAAAGATTTTGCATGTTCGCAGTGGTTAAAGGTAAAGACTTCCAACAACCATGAGACCATGATGGCAAGGATTTTGCATGTTCACAGTGGTTTAAAGGAAAGACTTCCAATAGCTATGAGATCTTGATGGAAAGGATTTTGCATGTTCGCAGTGGTTAAAGGGAAAAGATTTCTAATAGCTGTGAGACCGTGATGCCAAGGATTTTGCATGTTTGTAGTAGTTAAAGGGAAAAGACTTCGAGGGAATATTTCATGAATCTCACTTGAAAGTTGGTAGGAAATAGACTTCACATTTTCATGAGTCCATGCATTCAAGCTTTAAAAACCATTAACGTTGCCAGCAACTTTCAGCATTGCATCCACTTTTTGAAAAATTTCTAATGAAAATGAGATAATTAGAAAGGAAATTGTAGATAAGCTTCTGATTAAATTAAACTACATAAGCTCAAGGAGAGTATTTTAGAGCATAGTTGCACATACCAGTGTACCACCACTTGTGGAAGCTATCTCTGGAGTCTGAGTCGTGCCCGCGATGTGTCTTGCGCTGCTAGAAATTTGATGGAGTGCCAATGGTATTTAGTGAATGCCTCATTGCTTGGGTGAATTTGGATTTATACATATTACAAATCAATACAATTACCAATTTACCACACCAAATGAGCTGACTCCTCCATGACAAAATGAAAGAGTGTTGGCGAAATGAGCCGACTCCTCGACTACCCACAACATGAAACGAGCCGACTCCTCCATGGTAAGATGAAACTGGGATGGTGAATTCTCCCATACTACATGAAACATAAACTTGAAACCTGGCGAACATTCCAAGATAAGCATTACCTTGTTGGCTACGTGAAAGGCGATACTGCCAAGGAAAAACTCAAATGTAACATTTGCCTTGGTGATTACAATGCTAGGCAACAAGGTAAACCCAACAAAGCTTGGCGACCAGGAAACCATGGAAGGGCTTAGAAATCCCCAAAAATGACATTGGAAAAATGTCAAATTTGCCAAAATATGAAAATTTGCCACTATATTATACCCTGCTAGGTTCTTGGTCTTTTTAGGATCTCTTTCTAAAATATTGATAGTTTGGGAGGCCCAATCCTTCTTTTGAATGCTTCTTTTGACTACTGATAGTCTAGGAATCTTGGTTTTATTTTTCTCCTTAAGGACACACACATACATACTTATGTTTGGTTTTCTTTGGATTCTTCTTTTTGGGACACAAAGTTCCCTTAAAGTTGAATCCTTTGATGGAATGATTAGCATGAAATACACACTTTCTAGATTGTTCAATGGCATCCCCTTTAATTTCTAGAGACCTTTCCCCCCATTATTTCTTTCTCCACATTTTTGTGTAGTTCATATTAAGGAACATAAACCTTATTGAGAAAGTAACTACTCCCTTCTATAGCTCTTATCTCTCTTATTATGATTTTGGATGTGAAAAAGATTCAAGTCTCTTGGGGGCTTGATGATTTCTTTACCTCCTAGATTCTGATAAGATTATTTCTTTTCTCTTGATCTACTTTATTGTGAGTTTGGGGAAACTCATACTCTTGCTAAAGTGGGGGATAAATGCACAATCTTAAAATGGATAAAATTTTCTTTTAATACATTTTAGCACCCTTTTGATAATGCCTTTCTTGGACCATGGATGTACATGTGCTTGATTTCCTCTTTTCCTTGCTCTTCTTCCATTTTCTTCGTTATTTCTTCTAGTAACACGTTCTTCCTATGGTACCTTTGGCATGATCTTTGGGACTAGGTTGACCTAGTCCCTAGTAATTTTTTGGCTCAGAACCTAAAAGATCTCAAAGGTTTAATTGATTTTGTTACTCTCTCCAATCATCTTGTATTGTTTTTCCACATGAAAACTCATATATAAGGAGGCTAATCAAGATATGAAATCTCAATTTCATAATCCAAAGTCAAGATTTATGCCTTTCTCATTTAAGGAGTTCAAGCATAAACATTTAATAATGAATATTTCTATCTAGAATTGAGGGATCTTTTGTGGGCATTTCCTCTCAAAGATCTATCTTATTGTTGTCCATCAAGGGATGAGATCTACATTGAAGCATTCATTATCTTCTATATTGATGCATATTTACATCCATGACACCATGATAAGATTATGGTAGATCCATTGCAATTGTGGAGATACCCTATGTTCCTAATTCAATGTCTACAAGAAAATAGAAACAAAATCCTTATTAACAAGGGTTTTAAGAAAGGTGAATCCTAAGATTTATATTGTCTTTTAGTCATTTATGCTCACATTTATCATTTACATTTAATTCCTTGACCTAGGGCTTGACCAAGGAAAGCCCTCATCCAATCGAACAAAAACAAACCCTTAATTTTTTTGTGTAGGAGTAGGATAAAAGGATTTTTCATGTGAATCTAGCAATAACTTTGTGAAATATTTCTAGAGATGTTGGTTATAGTGTCATTGGATTGTGTCAACTCCATCCAAAGACATCCTTCCTCTAGGTTGACCTAGTTCTTTTTGCCTTCTTGCTGAATGATTTATGAGTTTTGTTCCTTTCATCATTTCATTTAAGAATCCATAGTTGGATATTAAAAAATAATATCAAATCTGCCAAGGAAAATTTATACACATATGGTGGCTAGATAGAAATTATCTAAGGAGTATATTACTACTGAGGTAAATGAGACACATTATATATAAATGATTGGAAAGTTACAATATGTTATCCATAGTAGATGTGACATTTCTCACGTAGTTGGAATAGTTGCAAGGTTTTCTTCTAATCATAAAGAAACAGATATGATTGATGTTAAAAGGATATTTAGATATCTAAAAGAAACTAGAGATTTTGGTTTATGGTACAAACAAGATGGTGAATTTACACTTACCATCTACACTAATGTTGATTGGGATGGTGGTGAAGGAGCACCTAGGATAACTTCCATTCCTTTGTCATTTTTGACTCTTATCTAACATTGGTCAGGTTAGAGAAGTATGTGTTTGATTTGGACCTTAGAAGGTCTTGCAAGATGTGGAATAGGTGAGTTAGTCTAAGAACTAAGGTCACTAATTAGTCATTGTTAGTTTCTTTTGATATGTTAGGCTTAGAAGCTTAAAGTTTGGATTTGAGTTGTTAATGTGTCCCAAACACATTAGAGATGTTTGGAGAATTATTTAAGGTCATTTATGAAGTTAGTTATTTGAAATAGATGTCTTAAAGGCCCAAGATTCCATCTAGGCAAATGAATGCAAAAGATGCCAAAATGTTGTCATGACAATATTGAAAATGTATTGCAAATGCTGCAAGCAACTTGGCAACATTTTGATACCCTAAAAGATAGGAGTCAAGAATCAAATAAAAAGGCCTAAAAACATGGGAAATTACCTCTAAGACTCTCTTAGGCCCAAATCTTGACGTAGAGAGTATGGTAACTAAGTTTTTGAATAGCAAAGTAGCTCTACAATTCTGGTTTTGTATATTTACCAAGCTTTTTAGTGTGACAATGTTATCTAATGGATTGATTGTCATGATTTAGTGATAAAAATGTGTTCATAGGATAGTTCCAAGACTTTTTCATTTAGTAAGAAACTTTTTTAGAGTTGTTTTAGGGCCTTGAATAAATTGTTTTAACTTTAGAGAGTTTCCTGGTTTTATCCTGACTAGTTTGTCTTTCTATGGTTTCCCACGAAATCTAGCCATGGCATCTTCCTAAGTGTAGATGAATGTTTTAGGGGAATCATTTATCTATATATATTCATAGTTAGGAGTCATGAAGAGTTGGTTTTATATTTTTAAGATCAAGCCCTAGGCAAGCTTCTAGTGCTTGGTTATTGGTTTGATAGTGAACTGTTGAAGATTACATGTAGGGGATTAAAGCATAGTACAAAACATGTATAGATCTAGGTGTGGTATGAGAATATCTTGATATTATAGGAGGATTGAGAGATTGTCAATCCATTTGAGTGGGATTTGAACAACAAACCAATGAGTTCTTATAAATTTGGCCTTTTAGCCCTATTTGACCTAGATAGTAGGAATCCTGTGTATGGATGACCTAGGGGCCTACAACCTATAGAATCCTTCATAAAATCCAAAAGGGTTCTCGAATGTAAGATTATAGTTTCAAGGGATAATTGGAATTAGGCCCAATTAGGCTTCCTAAAGACTAAGTCTTGAAATTGTTAGGAAAATGGTTTAGAGATCCTTCAAGATGGATCCAAATGGAATGAAATGGAAAATTTCTAACATGGTTGATACACCTACAATGAGTTTGGAGAATTTTGTGGAGATGACACTTGGAACCTTCTAAGTATAGGAGAAAGCATTGAAGAAAATGTTTTTCCTTCAAGGTGTAGTTCAAGGAGTGAAACTCTTAGAGAAGAGTTGGATATGGTCTTAGTGAATCAACTGGGCCCTTAAGTTCCTAAAAATTATTAGATCCTTGAAGAATAAAAGCTACATCTTCTTAGCATTTGTGAAAGCACACCTAGGAGCACATACACCATATTGGTATCAAGGTATGTTTAGATTAGGCTTGTGGTTAATATTTCAACCTACTGAATGAGTGGGAGAGAATACATCACTTGCATTAGGCATTACAATGGTTACTAATGCTGAGTTAGCCAAGAAGTGGAAGACAAAGAGGAGGAGAATAGACTACTACAAGAAAGATTGAATCAATTAGAGAAAAAATTGTATGAAGTAGATGTAAATTTTGAAGAAGATAATGATAAGATAGAGGGCAAGAAGAAAGAGATCCCTATGGAGGATGAGGTCCTTAAACTAGACCTACTGTTAGATGAAGAACCATTCTTGAAAGCATTGAAAGCCTTGAGTGGAAAAGAATTGGAAGGTATTCTTGTCTTCAATGGGAAGATGGAACCTAAGATAATCCTAGATTAGATAGAGGGACTAGAGAACCATTTTGAGTGTGATGGAACACATAGGCTCAAAAAGTGAAGGTAGCAACGACTAGACTAAGGGGTCCTACAATTACCTAGTGGGCATTCCTACAAGATAAGAGAGAGGAAGAAGGTAAGAACCCAATCTCTACATGGAAGGAAATGATGAATAAAATTAGAGAGGCATATGTGCTAGAGGCTTATGAAATCCAACTTCATAAGAAGAGGCAAAGTCTTAGGCAAAACGATTTAGATGTGAACTCATATACTGAGGAGTTACAAAAGCTTTACATGAGATCTCAAGTTGTAGAGGATTAGAAGCTAAAGTTGGAAAGATACTGTAATAGGCTAAAGAGGAATATTCAAGATGAGATGAGTCTTATGACTCCTCACACCATACAAAAGTGCCATCAACTTGCTATCAAGGTAGAGGAGAAGTTGAGAAAGAAACAAGATTCAAGTACCTTAAGAGGTAGAGGTAAAGGAAAAGAGAGTAGAGGGAAAAGAAGTGGTTATGGTGGAATAAATTTAGAGCCAAGGACACAAGGTGAAGTTAAATACACCAAGAAATAAGAGGTAAGCTCTAGTAGAGGTAGTAGAGGAAGAAGCTCTAACTTTAGAGGAAAAAGTTTGGACAAGGAACATGAAATTATTTTGCCAATATGAAATGCTATAATTGTAACCAAATGGGGCACATTGCCTATAGGTGTCAAGATAAGGGTAGTACTTATCAAGAAGGTGATAAGAAGATGTAGGAGCATCCTAAGTTACATTGATATCCTACATGTTTTTAAGTTTTCCTTTCTACCAAGTTGCAATGTCTTGCATTGTTGAGCTTTCAATGGTGTCTGAGCATTTAGTTGTTGCCGAGTTCTTAGTTACCACCGAGTGATTCCATTGGTTATTGAGTGATCCTTTGGTTTCTAAGTTATCCATGGTAACCAAGTTCTCTTTGGATGTTGAGCTCATGTGGTTTCCAAGTGATCATTCAAATGCTGACTACTAGTGTTTTGGCGAAGTCTTCATTTGCTGAGTAGTCTGTCTTTAGTTCCAATTTGGGTCGACCATTCTCACATTTAATTTTTATATAGGTAGTTAATATTTGATGTGAGTAAACTTGTGCATGTGCATGAATTTAATGTAAGATTCAATTCTATGATAGGCTAGCCTGTGGTAGCTCAAGTATTTAAGGAGCTCTAGGATTGATTTTTAAGTAGAACAGAGAGGAGAGGAAGAAGGCAATGTGTGTTTTTGGAAGTGTGAACTTGAAGTTGGATTGTGAATCTAAAAGTTGTAGTTTTGTAATTGGCTATAACCTAGAAGGCCCTACAACTAGGCATGTATGCTAATTATTTGGTGAATCAATTAAAGTGTTTTTCATTACTCTGTCCTTTGGTTTCTATTCTTTGTGTTGTGTTTCCACTATGTTGACTCTTGTAGGTTGGTTTGGATAGTTGAGT
The DNA here is from genome assembly GCA_028749045.1 of Cupressus sempervirens. NCBI lineage: Eukaryota > Viridiplantae > Streptophyta > Pinopsida > Cupressales > Cupressaceae > Cupressus > Cupressus sempervirens. The sequence continues at coordinate 164,454,118 of CM053793.1, read as the reverse complement.
GTGACTTTGGCCCTAGTTATTTCATTCCTCTCTATGTTAGGTGGTATTAGAGCTTGAGGTTTGCCCTTGTGGTGATTGGATCATGTAGAACCTTGAGTGAATTGGGTTGTAGGGTTGTAGATCTATGGATTTGACCTATAAATTGTAGAGGGTTATGATCTTGCACAAACTTGATTTGTAAAGATGGTTTGAGGTAGAAGAAATGTTGATAATACAATATTGGATACATTGAGACAAATTGTAGCCAAATTAGATGTTGTGCAAACAACCGAGAGGAGAGAAGCACATCTTGATGATGTAAGTGATGATGAAGTAGTAGCACCAGACCCTAATCTAGAACATGAAGAAGACCAAGATGAAGCAATGTTGTTCAGAGTATTATCTAGGGAAAATTCAAAGCCTATTGTAGAATTTGTTCTTTATAATGGAAAATTGGACACCAATGCTGTGTTAGATTGGATCTTAGATATGGAGAAGTTATTTGAGTATGAAAACACTCCTAATAATAGGAAGGTGAAGATTGTAGTTAATAGGTTGAAAGATCATGCTTCATTATGGTGGGAGCATTTGCAAACTGATAGAAAAAGGAGAGGAAAGGAGAAGATAAGAACTTGGCTGAAGATGGTAAACAATGTAAAGAACAAATTGGTTCCTACTGATTACCAAGTTAGCTTGTTGAGAAAGATGCAAAATCTAAGACAAAGAGACATTAGCATAAAAGAGTATACTGAAGAATTTTATAGATTGGACATCAGATTTGGACATGTGGATGATGATGCTGAGAAAATTGCAAGGTACATAAATGGACTGAGATCTAGAATTCAAGATGAAATAAGTTTTCTGAAATTGGAAAGTTTGGAAGAAGCATGAACAAAGATAGAGGTAAAGGTGGTAGATTCCAGAGAGATAGACATAGATCTTATGGAGAAGGTAGTAGATCTGACAATTTTGTGTAAGATAAGGTAAAATATGAATGGAAGAATGATGACAAAGGAAAGATTGAGTAGAAAGTTGGTGATTCTTACTAAGGCCATATTAATTCTTACAAGGAAGAGGTAATTCTTATTCCAGAGGTAACATAAATGTTGTGATTTGTTGGAAATATAGATGAAGTAACTGAGAGGGGAGGGGTGAATCAGTTACCACAAAATAATTCCAAAAATCCCTTAGATGTCTATAATGCTTACTTACTGCTGATACTCAGTAAATAGTGCAGGAATATTGTAACTCAGTAGGTTAACTAGTTACTGATCATCTACGATTCAAAGTTATTAATATGCATGAAAAGGTTAACTAAATGAACACAAGAGACACCAAATTTAACGTGGAAACCCAATATGGGAAAAACCACCAAGTAACTAGTCACCAATTTTCACTCTTTTGAAGTGAGCCTTGTTAGGAGCCAACCATGTTAAAGGTTACAACACACACTGTTAGGTGTGACCTTGTTAGAGGATTTAATCACCCTATTAGGAGTGGCCTAGTTAGAGGTCTTTAGAACAATTCAACTAAATTGTCACATTGTTAGAGGATTTACAAAATGGCTGTTAAACCAACTCTATAAAGAGATTCTAGATTCACTATTACAATGATTAGAAAGCAACAATGAAATGAGTAGAATGATATGTAACTTATCTTTTGCTAATTGTAGATCTATGTTCTTCTTTACTGGATCCTTACTAATCAAATACAACTTTGTTGCTGCTCTAGGATATCTAATCCTTCATTAGAATTCACTCATTATTTGCTTATTCCTTCCTCATCCATATACTCACACTTTCACTCTCACTTGCACATTCATACTTTATTCTGCAACTTGAACATCTATATATATACCTTTCAGATTATCAAGTTGGCTCAAATAAAAGTTACAACAACTAAAAAACATTAGTCGGCTACATTTATTCCATGAAACAATTGGGCTTAAAAATAATAAAATCCTTCATTGGCCAACCCAGCTTGGTAACCACTACTCCAGAATGGTTTTCTAGTGTTAACCAAGTGAAGCTTGGTAAACACTGCAAACCCTGTAAAAGTCCTTTGGAGACTGAGTGAACTTAGTTAGCACTGACCTTCCTTTGCTGACCTTGTGAGCTCGGTAGAAGCTAACTTTCTACCTCATTTCTTTTGATGACCGAGTGAGCTCAGTAGAGACTAACTTTCTGCCACATTTCCTTTGATGACCGAGTGAGATTGGTAGACACTAAATTTCTGCCACATTTCCTTTGATGACCGAGTGAGCTCGGTAGACACTAACTTTCTACCACATTTTCTTTGATGATTGAGTGATCTCGGTAGACACTAACTTTTTGCCACATTTCCTTTGATGATCGAGTGAGTTCGGTAGACAATAAATTTCTGCCACACTTCCTTTGATGACCTTGTGAGCTCAGTAGACTCTATTTGATGACTGATATGACATTTGTGTAACATCAAAGACAACACTCAATTAACAATTTTATCCAAAAATCTCCCTCTTTGGCATTGATGGCAACACAACATGTCATAGCAGAATGAAATTTGAAAACAAGTCTAACAAGTCTTTTTCTATTAGAACAACTTTCTTTTAGAAAACTCTCCCTCTTTTAGTAATCTCCCTCTGTAAAGGAATTACATAGAAAACTCTTCCTCTCAAACAAATTTCAGAAAGATATGACAGTAAAAATCTCCCTCTTTGACAACACAACTCAAATGAATTTTAATGTACCTTTAGTACTAATTCATACGCAATGGTTCCTAATTATGCTGCATCAACTAATAGATTTTTAACTTGGTATGCGTTGATGCATCACTAAAACTTCATTTTAGTGAACTTCAGATAGGGGAGTGACCCCTAACTTACCTCTTAGATACAAGAATGCATCCTTAGGTAATGGCTTTGTGAATATGTCAGCAATTTGTTCCTTTGTATGGACATATTCCAATCTGATCTCCTTATCTTGATCCAATTTTCTAACAAAATAATATTTTATTGCAATGTGTTTGGTTTTGGAATGCATCACTGGATTCTTAGTTATGTCGATTGCACTTGTATTATCACAGAACATAACAACTGGTTCTTTGATTTCCACCTTCATGCCTTGCAACAATTGTTTAAACCAAACAATATTAGAATAGTTTACTGCTGTAACAACATACTCTGCCTCTGTTGTAGATTGGGATGTACAATTTTGCTTTTTGCTTGTCCAAGAAACCAACCTCTTTCCAAGAAAGAATGCTCCTCCACTTGTACTTTTTCTGTCATCAAGGTTTCATGCCCAATCAGCATTAGTAAACACTTTCAAATCTAGATTACCTCAAAATTTGTACCATAAACCATAATCTTCAGTTCGTTTCAAATATCTCATTATTCTTTTGATTGCCATCATGTGATTTTCTCTTGGTTTTGCTGAAAATCTTGCTATAATACCACTGCAAGGGCAATATCTGGCCTAGTATGAATTACATACTGCAACTTTCCAATCATAGATCTATACAATGTTTGATCTACTTCTTTTGATTCATCTTCCTTGGTAAGTTTTAATCTAGTACACATAGGAGTCCCAATTGGTTTACAATCTTCCATACCAAACTTTTTCAATATCTCCTTGATGTATTTTGATTGAGTGATGTAGATACCATTTTTATTATGTTGAATTTGAAGACCAACAAAGAATTTGATCTAACCAAACATAGACATTTCAAATTCCTTGTTCATTTTCTCTGAAAACTCTTTGCAAAGATCATCATTCCCTGTGAAAATAGTATTGTCTACAAATATTTCTGCCAAGACAATCTTATCATTTGGTCCTTCCTTTATATACAAGCTATTGTTATCATTAGTTCCTTGAAAACCAATCTAAATAAGATAATTATGCAATCTTTCATACCATGCTCTAGGGGCTTGTTTCTGAGCATATAGTGCCTTGTGTAATTTGCAGACGATGTTTCTTTTATCTGGATCAAAAAAACATCTAGGTTGTTCAATGTAAACCTCTTCATCTAGTATACCATTGAGGAATGTTGACTTGACATCCATCTGATAAACTTTGAATCCTTTGTGAGCAGCATATGCAAGTAAGGTTCTGACTCCTTCCAATCTTGCAACAGGAGCAAAATTTTTTCCATAGCCTATTCCTTCTTCTTGAGCATATCCTTTGCATACTAGTCTAGCTTTGTTTCTTGATACCTTACCATCTTTAGTCAACTTATTACTAAATATTCACTTAGTTCTAATCACATTTTTATATTTAGGCCTTGGTACAAGAGTCCATGTCTTATTTTTCTCTATCTGCTCTATCTCTTCATTCATAGCCTCAATCTAACTATCATTTCCTAATGCATCTTTGATATTTATAGGTTCAAAATCAGCAAGTAAAAAAGTACCTTTCAACTTATTTCTTGTCATTGTTCCTTCAAATTTGTCTCCAATGATCTGATCTACTGAATGATGTCACCTAACATATTTTACTAATATAGGTTCTTTGCCTTTTGAATGAATTTCATTATTATCTTTTTTCATTTCAACTTTAGGTTTTGGCTATTCTGGCTTGGTAGATATTGGGTCAGGTCCTTTAGACTTGGTAGACACTTGCTTGGTAGCATCTGAATGTAACTCATGTTGATGTAGCTCGGTTTGAACTTCTTGTAACTTAGTTACTAAAGACTCAGGAGTAGAAGATTCCTAATTGATTGGTACTGTATAAGTTCAATGAAAACAAACCTTCTATAATCTTCTAGTTCCCTTTTGCTTTCTTCTTCAGTCCTTTCTGCAAACTCATCAACTTTCACATGTGCACTTTCTATAACTTTGTGAGTAGATAAGTTCAAACATTTATATGCTTTTCTTTTGCAAGAGTATCCCAGAAATATTCCTTCATCACTTTTCACATCAAATTTTCCTTTTCTAGATTCTTTCAAAATGTAACATTTACTTCCAAATACTTTTAGATAACTTAAATTAGGTTTATAGCCATACCATAGCTCATAGGGAGTTTTGAATGAGTCCTTTTTTAGCTATACTCAGTTCAAGGTATGAACTGCAATGCTGATAGATTCCCTCTAGTATTTGATAGCAATGCTCTTTTCAATCATTAAGGTTCTTGCGCAATCCATGATAGATCTATTCCTCCTTTCAGCTATTCCATTTTGGTCAAGAGTTCCAGGGGCTGATACCTATCTTTTGATTCCTCTTTCAATGAAAAAGTTATTAAACTCATGTGAAATGAATTCTCTACCTCTGTCTAACCTCAAGCATTTCAATCTTTTCCCTATTTCCATTTCTACTCTGGCCAAATATCATTTGAATTTCTCAAATGCTTCTGATTTGTTCCTTAAATACATGATAGTCATCATTCTTGAGTAATCATCAACAAAAAGAATGAATAACTTTTCTCCAGTATAGCTTTCAATTCCAATGGGTCTACATAAATCAATATGCACAATTTCTAATATATCTTCAAACTGATAGTTTTTACTTTTAAAACTAGTCTTCATCATTTTACCAATTTGACACTTCTTGCATAGACTGACCTCAAGTTTCTTTAAGTTAGGAATGCCTCTTACTTTCTTGAATTTTCTTATCTTCACCAAGTTATCAAAATTGACATGACACAACCTTTTATGCCATAACCAACTTTCTTCAATTTGAGCAACAAAACATGAACATTCACCAAGTTCAAGATAAAATAAGTTACCTTTTGTTTGAGTGCCTAATCCAATCAGTTTTCATTTGCCATCTAGCAGTCTTGCCTTTCCATGCATGAATTCTACTTTGAATCCATTATTGAGTAGCTGTGCCACACTCAACAAATTATGCTTTAGTCCTTTTACTCAATAGGCATTATCACATATAACTTCTTTGGTTAGAGAGATTCTTCCTCTTCGTTTTATACAACAAGGTTCATTGTTACCAAATCTTACACTACCTTAGTTTTATCACCAGTCATGTGATGAGAACAACCACTATTTATGATCCATGTATCATTTTTTCTCATATGAAAAATGAGTGTGATTTCCTCATCATTATCAGACTCATCTTTCATAGAAATGTAGACAATTTCATCTTCTTCTTCATCATTAGAATCATTAGAATCTTTAGCCACAAAACATGCTGTCTTACCTTTATCTTTGAATGATTTGAAGTCTTTGTTGCCATTGCACTTGTAATCTTTCTTCTGATCTTTGGTCTGCTTGTTTGGGCACCTTGTAGTAATATGACCAACTTCTTCACATGAAAAAAATTAGAGGAACTTTACCTTTATATTTTCCTCTGCCTCTAGAATATTTCCTTGCTAATAGAGCTTCAATCACCTCAAGATCACTATCTGAATTTTGGTCTGATTCATCTTCACTTCCTAATTGAAATTCCTTTTTCTTTTTGCTTTTCTCCTTGAGTGAAAGCTTGGCTTCAAATGCTGATTCAATATTTTTGGAAGCTAGAACATAGTTGTCAAAGTTGTCTAGTTCAATTGTAGTTAATCTTCCAACTATGGCCTCTAGATTTATCTTGTGATTTGCTTCACATCTTCTTTCTTGAATTGCAGAGAATCTAATTGCATAGATTGGTAGTAATGTTCTGAGAACTTTACTTATAACTGTCTCTTTACTGATATCTCCTCTAGATGCTTTGATTGCACTAACACATGCTTTAACTCTTTCAACATATTTGGCAATGTTTTCATCCTCTCTCATTTTCATTTGGTCAAACTATCCTCTCAGACTTTCTGCTTTGGCTCTTCTCACATTATCATCTCCTCCATAGATTTATTTTAGCTTGTTCCACATTTCAAAGGCAATTTTACAATCCTTGATGTCATCAAATTCTTTGTAACTCAGAGCAGATGCTATATCTATCATCATAATGTTGTGGGTCTTCTTTTCAACAATATCATTGATATATAGTGTACCAAAAGGTTCTGCATATTTTTCAACAAGGTACTTTAGTCTTGTATCTCCAATGGATGCTAGGTGAAGTATCATCAGTCATTTCCATGCTGAGAAGTTGTTCCTATTAAATCTTGAAATTTTCTTTTTGTAAGACATCCTGATCTGTAGCTTAGATCCTTGAAATCTTTTCCTAAAAGCACCAAAAGCTTTGATACCAATTGTTGGAAATATAGATGAAATAACTAAGAGGGGAGGGGTGAATTAGTTACCACAAAACAATTCCAAAAATTCCTTAGATGTCTATAATGCTTACTTACTGTTGATACTCGATAAATAGTGTAGGAATACTATAACTCGGTAAGTTAACTAGTTACTGATCATCTAGCATTCAAAGTTATTAATATGCATGCAAAGGTTAACTAAATGAACACAAGAGACACTAGATTTAACATGGAAACCCAATATGGGAAAAACCACCAAGTAACTAGTCACCAATTTTCACTCTTCTAAAGTGAGCCTTGTTAGAAGCCAACCCTATTAAAGGTTACAATACACACTATTAGGTGTAACCTTGTTAGAGGATTTAATCACCCTGTTAGGAGTGGCCTAGTTAGAGGTCTTTAGAATAATTCAACTGAATTGTGACCTTGTTAGAGGATTTACAAAATGGCTGTTAAACCAACTCTATAAAGAGATTCTAGATTCACTGTTACAATGATTAGAAAGCAACAATGAAATGAGCAGAATGATATGTAACTTATCTTTTGCTGATTATAGATCTATGTTCTACTTTACTAGATCCTTACTAATCGAATACAACTTTGTAGCTCCTTTAGGATATCTAATCCTTCATCAAAATTCACTCATTATTTGCTTATTCCTTCCTCATCCATATACTCACATTTCCACTCTCACTTGCACATTCATACTTTATTCCGCAACTTGAACATCTATATATATACCTTTCAGATTATCAAGTTGGCTCAAATAAAAGTTACAACAACTAAAAAACATTAGTCGGCTACATTTATTTCATGAAACAATTGGGCTTAAAAATAATAAATTCCTTCGTTGGCCAACCCAACTCGGTAACCACTACTCTAGAATGGTTTTCTAGTGTTAACCAAGTGAAGCTCGATAAACACTGCAAACCTTGCAAAAGTCCTTTGGAGACCGAGTGAACTCGATTAGCACTGACCTTCCTTTGGTAACCTTGTTAGCTCGGTAGAAGCTAACTTTCTACCACATTTCCTTTGATGACCAAGTAAGCTTGGTAGACACTAACTTTCTGCCACATTTCCTTTAATGACTGAGTGAGATCGATAGACACTAACTTTCTACCACATTTCCTTTGATGACTGAGTGAGCTCGGTAGAGACTAACTTTCTGCCACATTTTCTTTGATGACCAAGTGAGCTTGGTAGACACTAACTTTTTACCACATTTCCTTTGATGATCGAGTGAGCTCGGTAGACAATAACTTTCTACCACACTTCCTTTGATGACCTTGTGAGCTTGGTAGATTCTGTCTGATGACTAATATGACATTTGTGTAACATCAAAGACAACACTCAATTAACAATTGTATCTAATAGTGATTAAAGGAGATAATGATGGTTCACTAAGTAGATGTAAGGCTGGAGAAAATATTATGTGAGAAGAACCTTATGTAATAAGAGAAGTGATGAGGAACCTATTTTAAGGAGAAGTCTTTTCAAAACTAGATGTAAGATGGCTGAAAAATTTTGCAAGGTAAACATTCATAGTGGAAGTTCTACAAATTTGGTATTAGAAGAGCTGGTTACAAAGTTGCATTTGTAAAGGCTAAAGCATCCCAAACCCTATCATGTTTCATGGATCAATGATGAGTATAAGATATTGGTAAGTGAACAATGTGTTGTGAAGTTCAAGATTGGACATTACTTTGATGACGTTTTGTGTGATAGTATGCCTATGGATTATTGTCATATTTTGTTGGTTAAACCTTGGCAATATGAAAAATATGCTATACATGATGGAAGATTTAATCAATATACTCTTTGGGTGAATGGGAAGAAGAAAATATTGTTGGCTTTGATTGAAACACCATATGAGGTTAATTGTACTACTATAACAATTTGCATGGGTAATGAAAAAAATTTGAAAAAGAAGTAAATAAGAATCAAGTCTATTTCCTTGTAGTCCCTCAAGGACCAAGTATAGGTAGTAATGACTGAGCAAAAAAAGCTTGTAATGGCCGAGTGATAGAAGATAGTGGTAGCTAAGTACTAGAAGAAATTATAGAATTGTTTAATGAGTATAAAGACATTATTTCTAAGGATATTCCCAATGGTTTACTACTAGTGAGAAGTATAACTTATTGTATGGATTTGATTCTTGGAGCTAGTTTTCCAAACAAGCACCATATAGATTGACACCTATAAAGAACTTAATAGACAAGTGCATGAGTTGTTGTAGAAAGGTTTGATTAGAGAATGTTTGAGTCCATGTGTTATACCTACTATATTTGCACCTAAAAAGAATGGAGAATAGAGAATGTGTACTGATTCTAGAGCTATTGATAAGATCACAGTGAAATATAAGTTTCCTATGCCAAGGATGGATGACATAATGGATTATTTGAGTGGAGCAAATTATTTTACCAAAATTGATTTAAAGAGTGGTTATCATCATATTAGACTTAGAGAAGGTGATGAATGGAAGACTTCTTGCAAGAAAAAAGATGATTTGTATAAATGGTTGGTTATGCCTTTTGGTTTGACTAATTCACCTAGTACTTTTATGAGGTTGATGAATGAAGTTCTAAAAGGATTCTTGGGTAAGCTTGTGATTGTTTATTTAGATGATATTCTGATATTCAGTAAGACCAAGGAAGAACACCTTGAACATGTTAGACAAGTAATGCGGAGGTTGAAAGAAGAGAAGTATCTAATTAATCTTTAAAAGTGTTCTTTTATGCAAGAGGATATTGTGTATTTAGGATTTGTGATTTCAGATGATGGTCTGAAGATGGATCCTGAGAAGGTTAAAGTAATTTTGGAGAGGCCTACACTTGAGAATGTGGGTGAGGTAAGATCATTTCATGGTTTGGCTAGTTTTTATAGGAAGTTTATAAAGAATTTTAGCGTTGTTTGTATAGCCATGACTAAGACAATGAGAGGAGATAAAAAATAATTCAAATAGACACATGGAGCTGATACGAGTTTTGAGACTTTGAAAAAAAAGGTTGTTGAATTACTCATATTGGCTTTACTTGATTTCAGTAAGGTATTTCAAGTTGAATGTGATGCAAGTGGTAGTGCAATAGGAGTTGTATTAAGTCAAAAAGGTAAACCTATTACTTTCTTTAGTGAGAAGTTGAATGATGCTAAAAGGAAGTATTATGTGTATGATCAAGAGTTTTATGCTATTGTTCAAGCTTTGAAGAAGTGGAGATATTATTTAATTTTTAATGAGTTTGTGTTGTATACTAATCATAAAGCTTTACAGTACTTGGGAAGTCAACATAAATTAAACCAAACACATATGAAGTCGGTTGAGTATTTGCAAAGTTTTACATTTTTTATTAAGCATAAGAGTGGAGTTACTAACTAAGTTGCCAATACATTGAGTAGAAGATGTTCTTTGTTGACTGAAATGAAGGTTGAAGTTCTTGGTTATGATGAAATGAAAGAGTTGTATGATGTTGATCCTAATTTTTCTAAGCCATGGAGAGAGTGCAAAGCACCAAATCTAATAGATCACATAAGTTTGTATGATGAATATTTCATTCAAGAAGGTATGTTTTTTAAAGGTATTCAGTTGTGTATTCCTAGAAGCTCTATGCGAGTTTATTTGATCAAGAAAACACATAGTGGTGGATTGGCTAGACATTTTGGAATTGATAAGACATTGAATTTACTGAAAAGGAAGCATTATTGGCCACAAATGTATAAGGATGTTTAGAAATTTTTAAAGAGTTGTGGAGTTTGTCAAGTTACAAAAAGAGTAAATCAGAATACTAGTTTGTATGCACCTATTGTTGCTTGTAAGAAACCATGAAGTGACATCAGTATGGATTTTGCTATAGGATTTCCTAAAATAGTAAAGGGGTATGATTCTATATTTGTTGTGATGGATAGATGAGCCATTTTATACCATGTAAGAAGACATCAGATGCTAGGCATGTTGCTAAATTTTTATTTAAGAGATTGTGAGATTGCATGGACTACCAAGAAGTATTATTTCTAATAGAGATAGTAAGTTTGTTGGTTATTTTTGGAAGACTTTGTGGAAGAAGATGGGAATTGAGTTGAAGTTTAGTTCTACATTGCATCCTAAAACAGATGGGTAGACAGAGGTTGTGAATAGAAGCTTGGGTAATTTGCTAAGATGTTTAGTTGGGAATAAGCCAAGTAATTGGGAGATGGTATTGGCACAAGTTGAGCTTGCATATAATAATTCTATGAATAGGAGTCCAGGGAAGACACCTTTTGAGATTGTTACTAGAATACAACCTAGAGGAGTATCAAATTTGAGGGATGTTGTAGGTGAAGAAAAGAGAAGTGCTACAGGAGAAGCATTTGCTGATTTTATAAAGTCTTTGCATAAGGAAGCAAAGTTGAGGATAGGTCAAGGTAATCAAAAGTATAAGGAGAATGCTAATAAGTCTAGAAGACATCATTATTTTTAAGTTGGTGATGAGGTGATGGTTCATTCGAAGAAAGGAAGATTTCTTGTTGGAACTTATAGTAAGTTGAAGATGAAGAAGTTTGGACCTTGTAAAATCTTGAAGAAGTTTGACAGTGGTAATGCTTATGAAGTTGAGTTACTCGATGAAATGGATATATCTCCTATGTTCAATGTTGCTGATTTGTATAAGTATCATGAGTTAGATGATGAAGTTGGTGTGTTAGAAGATTATCCTAAGAAAAAAATTGAAGAAGTTGAATAGATATTGGATTAGAGAGTTGGTAAGAGCACAAGAGGAAAATATTACTATGAATATTTGGTGAAGTGAAAGAACAAACCTATTGAAGATGCTTCATGGATTTCTCAATCTGAGTTGGATTTAGCTCAAGTTGTGACATCTCAATGATTTAGGAGAATCATTTCTTCCAAACCTAGTTGTCTAATGTAGGAGCACCTTGGGTTGTACTGATATCCTATGTATTTTTTAGTTTTCCTTTTTGGCATGTTGTGATGTCTTGCATTGCTAAGATTTTAGTGGTTGCCAAGCATTTAGTTGTTGTCAAGTTCTTAGTTGTAGCCAGGTGATCCTTTGGTAGCTACATTCTCTATGGTTTCTAAGTTCTCTGTGGTTGCCAAGTTCTCTTTGGATGTTGAGCTTGTGTGGTTGCCAAGTGATAGTTCAGATACTAAGCACCAATATTTTTTTGAAGTCTTCATTTACTAAGTAGCTTGTGCCTAGTTCTAGTTTGAGCTAACCTTTCTTGCATTTAATTTTGGTACAAGTAGAAAATATTTGATGTGAGCTGACTTGTGGCTGTACATGAATTTAATATAAGATTTAATTTTGTGATAGGCTAACTATGGCCACACAAGTATTTAAGGAGGTCTAGGATTGAGTTTTAAGTAGAATAGAGAAGAGAGTCCAAGAAGGTGATATGTGTTTTTGGAAGTGTAAACTTGAAGTTGGATTGTGAATCTAAAAGTTGTATTTTTGTAATTGGCTATAACCCACTAGGTCTTATAGCTGGGCATGTATGTTGATTATTTGGTGAATCAATAAAAGTTTTTTTTTCTCTTCTTCATCCTTTGGTTTCTACTCTTTATGTTATGTTTCTACTGTGTTGACTCTTGTAGGTTTTTTTAGATAGCTAGGTGTGCCTTTTTCCCTAGTTATTTTATTCCTCCCTACATCATAAGAGAACTAATTTGATTCATGAGGAGACAAATGTAATAGAGGGTCACCCTATGGTATCGCTAACCTCAGAGGAAGGTGAGAGCCTCATGATGAGGAGAACATTGATCAAAGAGCCAGGCCAAAGAAGGTTTCTATTTAGGATAAAACATAAGATGATAGAAAAGTGTGTAGAGTTATCATTGACTCAGGGTCTACTAACAATATTGTGTCAGAAGAAGTAGTCAACAAGTTAAACATGCCAACGATACCCCAAACTACTCCACATAAGCTCACATGGCTCAATAAAGGCCAATAAGTTTTGGTAAATGAGTAGGCTTGGGTGGAGTTATCAATTGAAAGGTATAAGGTCAAGATATTATATGATGTGCTACCTATGAATGTATGCCACTTGGTCCTACATAGACCATGTTAACTTGATTGCCAAGATATGCATAATGGAGTGAAGAATTACTATACTATGAAGAAGGATAACGTGACTTTCAAAATTCAGTCATTGTTAAAGGATGTAGAGGTGAAGACAAAAGCTCCTAATGTGCTCAAGGTTGGTGAAAAGGAATTCTCACAAGCCTTGGAAGAAGGGGAGTTGGATTTGGATTTGTGTTAAGGCCAAGAGAAGTAGATGAAGGCAAGGCAATCAAGAATTCATAGATACCTAAAGAGATACAAAGCATGCAACAAAATTATGAAGGCATAGTAATTGATGGACAACCATCAACCTTACCCCCTAGAAGAGCTATAAGTCATATGATAGACCTCATCCTAGGAGCTACCCTTCCCAATAAAGTAGCATAAAAGATGACCCCTCAACAAAATGAGGAAATTACTAGACAAATATAAGAACTCCTAAACCAAGGTCTTATTAGGAAAAGGATTAGCCCATGTTCTATACCCACCGTCCTAGCACCTAAGAAAGGAGGAACTTGCAAGCTTTGTACTAATTCAAGGGCCATAAATAGGATAACCATTAGGTATAGATTCCCTATCCCTATCCCTAGGATTGAAGACCTAATGGATTGTCTAAGTGAACATAAGCACTATAGCAAGATAGACTTAAAGAGTGGCTATCAGCAAATAAGAATACATAAGGGAGATGAGTGAAAAACAACATTCAAAATCAATGAAGGTTTGTATGAATGGCATGTCATGCCATTTGGATTGTGTAATGCTCCCTCCACATTAATGAGGCTCATGAATGATGTCCTCAAAGACTATATTGGAATTTTTTTAGTGGTATATCTTGATTATATACTAATTTATAGCAAGGAAAAAGGTGAGCATCTCCAACACCTTGAGACTATTTTCAAGAAGTTGCATGATGAGAAGTTGATGATCAACTTAGATAAGTGTGAGTTTATCAAGATAGAGTTGTTGTACCTTGGATTTATTATAACTCATGGAAAACTGAAAATAGACACAAGTAAAGTGGAAGCCATCCTCAATTGGCCTACTCCAAGGAAAACAAGAGAGGTAAGAAGCTTTCATGGCCTTGCTCAATATTATAGGAAGTTTATAAGGCAATTCATTGCTATTTGTGCCCCTATTTTTGACACCATTAAAGGAGGCATGACGACTAAATTTGTATGGAATGAGAAAGCTAACAAAAGCTTTGAGTTGTTTAAGGAGAAGATTGCTACACGACCTATTTAGTTTTGCCAAGCTTTGAGAATCTATTCACCATAGAGTGTGATGTAAGCAATGTGGTTGTTGGAGCTATTTTGAACCAAGAGGGTAGACTAGTGGCTTTTTATTTAGAGAAGTTGAGTGAAGAAAATAAGAAGTATTCTTCTTATGATGTTGCGATGTATGCATTAGTTCAGGCCTTAAGGAAATGGAGGCACTATTTACTTCCCAAGGAGTTCATAGTCTATTCAGACCATCAAGCTTTAAGTTTATTGAACTCTCAAGAGAAGTTAAGTCATAAGCACATGAAGTGGGTTGAATACCTACAATCTTACACCTTTAATATCAAGAACAAGAAAGGAATACTAAAAAAGATGGTAGATCCCTTGAGTAGGAGAACTCTCACTATCTAAGAGATCTAATTGAAGAGCATGTGAATAGATCACTTCAAATATCTATATGATGATGATGAAGACTTTGCAGATATTTATAAGGTATGTGCTAAATACAAGGATCATTTCCAAAGAAAATATGTTGAATATACTTAACAAAGTGAACTCTTGTATAAGGGAAATTAGTTATTTGTCCCTAGAGGATCTATAAGAGAGAATTTGATTCAAGAAAAACATAATGGTGCATTAAGTGGTCACTTTTGGACCACTAAGACACAAGAACTCATTTGAAGGTTCTATTATTGGCCAAGGATTAACCTTGATGTTAGGAAGTATGTGGAAAGTTGCACTGTGTGTCAAAAGGCCAAATGTACTTCTTCAAATGCAGGCCTATATCAACCACTACCTATTCTCACTAGGCCAAGTGAATGCTTAAGCATGGGCTTTGTAGTTGGGTTATGGACAAATTCAAAAAGATGGCTCACTTTTTTCCATGCAAGATAACTAATGATGCCAATCAAATAGTCTCTCTCTTCTTCAAAGAGATAGTAAGAGTCCATGGGTTACCTCTAAGTATTGTGTTTGATAGAGACACTAAGTTTATGAGTCACTTTTGAAAGAGTCTTTGGGAAATGTTCAACACTAATTTATCATTTGGATCTGCATATCATCCTCAAACTAATGGTTAGACATAAGTGGTAAATAAAAGCCTTGGAAATCTATTGACATGCTTGACCAGGGAATATGGTCAACAATGGGATCAATTGATTAGATAGGTTATGTATGCATATAATGGCACTACAAACATGTCCACAAGAAAAAGCCCCTTTCAATTTTATATGGCCTACATCCTAGGGGAGTCTATGAGATAAGAGACTTAAAGGATGGAGTTAGAGGGAGCAGCTATGTTGAAGATTTTTCTTATGCAATGCAAGAGATTCATGACACAATTAGGAAAGCATTGACTAAGAACACTATGAAGCATAAGAGTAAAGTTGATAAAAGTAGAAGAGAAATCTAATTCAATGTGGGAGACCTAGCGATGGTGCATCTAAATAAGTCTAGACTACAAAATAGAGTTCCTCACAAGTTGTAAATGAGAAGGATAGATCCTTGTCCTATATTAACAAATTATGGTGACAATGCTTACAAAGTTGAGCTGCCAGAGGATAGTGGACTATCCCCTATTTTCAATGTTGTAGACCTAGTTCTTTATAAAGGACTCACACTTGATTTAGAAACAAAGCTTGATTGAAGTTATCCAAGATGTGGATGAAATCCAATTACCTCCTACTACCATGAAGAGAGTTGATAGTGTACTAGATACCAGAGCCTAAAAAAAGATTAGCAAGAAGGACTACAAAGAACATTTGATTTGTTGGTGTTTTTCAACTATCAAATCAACAAAGGTTCAATACCAAGATAATAATACTCAAAAATTTAAGGATTAGCTACATCCCATTATCAATCATGTTTGCATATCATTTGGAACCAACTTCAACAAAACCAAGATAGGCTTTCTACTCTTTAGGTTCTGTAGAACCAAGCTGGGTATACCTAAGAGATGATTAATAATGAATGCTATTGTACAAGAATTTTATTAGTTTCATTTTGATTCTCATCTTCTATCCCCTAAATATATATAGATTATTCATTTCTTGACACTTTTAGATGATATACACCCCTTATAAATAGATTTGGTCAAAAGTCTTCTCTAGTTTGCAAGTATTTCTAGCAATAATAGCTAGCTACAACTTAAAAGTTACATGCAAACAAGTGTTGATCACCCTTGAAACTCTTCAAACAATAAAATAAAGTTGATTTTGATTTTAAGCTTCATGCTTACTCATGATCTACCTATTTGTAGAGTAGATTAACTAGATCAATGCCTATTCCATTGAGATTTAAAGTGTACTACAATTTATAAATCTAATTTGTTGCATTACAACAAATATTATCAGTAGTTCTTATTGGAATTCATTCTTAAAGAAATAATTTCTACTACCATATTAATCCCATCAAATTCACAAACACATTTACTTAATTCATTAAATTAATAGAAATAATGAATTGACATACAACCTAAGAAAATTGCATTCAACTGGACAAGCTTTTCTCATAAAACATCAGAATAACTTGGTAATAACAAAGGAGAAATAATTCAATGAGAATAGATATGGGGATAGTTAAATTTTGTATTAATATCATTTTGAATATTTGCATACAGTTGTGATAAAACTCTGAATGATTCTAGATAAGACACTAGACTCTTGTAATATCAACATATTCCAAATATTTATAGAGAGAATACATCATAAGTTTGGATACATCAAATCAGACTAAACCATACTCAATATAGACTCAAAATGTATTCGAAATTGGACCCTTCTCTAGCCTTGGAATCTCACTTATATAATGCGACATGAAACAAGCTTTACACATAGAGAACTGATAGGTGTCCTTTTACAAAAGGTATTTACACTTTGCAAATAGTCACAAAAGGACAAAAACTTTATGTAACATAAAGTCAATACATAAAGTAATTCTTTGGTAGGTCCCCTTTCTGTTACATCTTCACAAGCTATTGGTTCTTTGGTTGGTTACCACTATTCTAAATCTTTGGCATATGTAGCTACTATATTGGCCAATGATGAATCTTGTTGTGGTACTTGCAAATCAATTTCTACTTGAAGGTTTTCACTATTTTCATCTTGAATAGACAAAACTACTTTTACTCTTGTTTGTTCCTCTATCATGTCCACATCTTGGGCCTCTGAACCTATAACTAAAATTGATTACTGACCTTTATCATTGCCCTCTCTTTAATCTGGTGTTGTTATATCAATAATCTATACTTCGTCCTCCTACACCTAATCATCATCTATTTCAGCTTCTTCAAACTATTCAATAGAAGCAATATTCACCACCCACTTGTCAAAAAGTGTATCATCTAGCCAATTGAATTGCAAAATATCATGTTGCTTTCTAAGCACATACTCAACTTCCCTACCAGTACTAAAAAAATCTTCTTTTAAAGAATCAAAGAATAATTGGACCTTCACCAATTCCTCTATCATGGTGGCCCACCAAGCATGTCCTTTCTCATTGATGACCTTATTCGTTCTTAAATTTAATAAGTCATCCAATTCCTTAGCCCATTCATCTTTTTTCTTTAATTTATTCTTTCTATATAAAGCATCAGGGAATAAATCAAATTTCTCACTCTTATACTTTCTTAGATAAGAAACAACCTTCAATTGTAATGCAATTCCTTTGTCATCAAAATTTGATAGATCATTAGCAACATCAAATGTTTTTTCAATATGGTCATGGGTAGACCTTATAATAGAGTAACATAAAAAAGTAATTTCTTTTCTTCTCTTTCCCCACTTATTCACAATGGGTTTCAATGTCTCTTCATGGGCTTTAACCTCTTCCCATATGCTTATTACTTTTGCTAATTGATCATAAAACAATGGCCATTCAATTTTATCTACCAGATGCATGAGAGCCTTTCTCAGTTAACTTCATATTTTACATTCATCTCTACATGTAATGCCCACAACTTGCTTTTTTCTTCTTCAAAATCTTCAGCCATGTAATATTGTGGCCTTTGTGGGGTATCTGACATTTCTACGAGAGGAGTGAATTTAAAGGTTCTACTATAGGGCAAGGATATGTGATTCTTGGCCTGGAAGACCTCCCCATTACCTTATTTTCATGTTTAATTCTTTTTTGAAATTCTTTATTATAGGCCTCCAAAACTCTCTCATACTTATTTTACAATTCAAACATTGTCTTTTCTTCCTTTTCTATAGTAGCCAAAACAAACTGAGATGATCCAACACCCATGTGAGCTTCTTGCACATGGGAGGTAACTACTACTCTTCATACAATTATATTTTCGATTAACCCAAATTCATCTGGCTATGATGAAATAGCCCTTGATCCCCTCCTTAATGACCATATAACCAAAATGACCTAGTCCTCACTTAAAGTAGTACCTATAAATTCTTTCTTATTTCGGTCTTGTAAGTCCAATTTATTTGAAACAAAATTGAAAATTAGGGCATTTACTATGTCCCAATTGGGTGGCAGTAAAATATTTGATGCTTTCACCATCTATCTCACCTCTTCAGGAGTTATACTTTGGAATTCATACATCATCTTTTCTTTCAGTTGATTTTACAAGGCTACCTCTTCCAACTTTTGATGCTTTGTTCTTAAGTTATTACATTGTTCTTCATATTTTCCTATGTTAGTTCTCCATGCAAACTAGTGGAAAGCTCTAGACTTGACAAAACTGTCATCTGACAAAAAATGTTGACTATTTTGTTCTATCATATGGTCTAATTCCCTTCCTTTAAAATCTTCTACTATTAACTCTAAGCTTTTCATAGAAAGATCCTAGGGGTTTCGTTCATCTATTTATTCTTGGGTGATGAAAGTTCCTCCTTGTGACATAGTTGTTCAATTTACTCTCCAGTAAGCTATTCCTCTTCAATCCTCAAAGGGAATTATGAAGGTGAATATTTTGCAATGTGAGGACCTTGTTATTTCATTATTCTTTGCCTCTTAGGAGAGGTTCATTAGGTTTCTCTTCCTAGATAGCACTAGTGGATCAAATTATGTGTTTTCCTTTGTCCATAGTGGTCTTCTTATTTTGAATGATAGTGTACCGTAGCCTTTTTTGGATAGTTAATTGTCATCCCCCTAGATTGGGACTAAATCCCAATCTCCTCATCATCCCCCATAGCTTTATCTAGGAAAGAATTAATAATTTTTTTCTTTTTCTCATTCATAGTTTCCATTTTTTCAGGGAAAGTAATCATGATCTTATTTATTCTATCTACCTCTTTGATGGTATTACCCAGAGGACTATATTTTTCATCAAAACAATGACTAAAATCCAAAACTCTTGAGAATACTCTCCAGTTTTTTTTCTTGGTTTCCTATTCTTGCAAGGAGAACTCATTTCTTATTATATCTTTAGGAAAATATGATTCATGATCAATTTTAGCAAGCTTGACTCTATTTATAAAGGCCAAGTTATAGAATCCTTTAGTATCTCAAAAATGGGGATGAGAAACAACCATCTTGTACTAATCTAATATTTTATGTAGAGAAAGAAAACCCCTTTGGTGATTACAAATTGGTGGGCTATAGTGCAAGTTAGGAATATTGACCCTCTTTGCCTTCTCAAAAAATAAGTTTCCTCAAATCTTCCTAGCTGCCACAAAAATTTAGCCACTCCTACCTTTAAAGGCACTTGGTAAGGTAACACATGAGGAGTACCTCTGAAACCATAAATCCTAAAGATAGTTGAAACTGAATATAGGATGATATCTCCCCAGTTATTTGAAACTTTCAAACAAATAGGATTGTCTAGACTTGCCAATGACTTGGGTACTTTGGGATTGTCACTTAATAATAGGTAGCTCAATTTTGAAGCAAAGTACCTATCAAACATGACCAAACTAGACTTTTCTACTTCCCAAGTCATATCTGCACTCCATAACTAGACTGGTAGTGCTTCCCCATCCTATTCTCTATTCAATTTCATTCCTTTACCAAAATATGTTACTCCCTTGTACAAAAACATATGCATTAACAAAGAATAGTGACCAAAAAATTTCTCCACCTTGCCCTTCGCAATTGCCCTAGGACATTGTGAATTTCTTTTACTAAATAGAAGGCAAAATAAAATATAATGTCCACACCAAAAGAGGAAATATGAGTTATCATATACATAAAACCTATGGGCATAAAATCATCTTCATCATCACCAAAAACTCTACATAGAGCCCTATATGCTTACACAGCCCTGGCATTGACATACTCCCTTTTGAAGGGTTCCCTAGAGGATGTTGTTATTGTGGGAAAATTTCCAATTTTTCCTATATGTGCCCTCAATGCACCCTACCTAATTGCATCCTTGTTTGACTCATATTCTTTCTCTAATTCTTGCAGGTCAATGGCCACATGATAGTCTATCAAAGGCCCTAAACCAAATACCTATCAAATTTCCTCTATGCTGATTATGATCATAATTTCACCATCAATCCTTCTCATCTCTCTAATTGTTTGATCATTATTTTTTGCAATAGCTTCTAGGGGGTCGTAATCCAGAAAAACACTTAGAACTACTAATTTTCCTAAATCAAAGTTCCAAATATTGGCATGTGGGGCAAATAAATTTCTTTTGAAAAATCATTTCTTGAATAAAGAGAGACCAATTTGACAAGTTTTGGCATCCTAGATCCAGTTCCCTTTATCATATAACCCATCTATGATTTTGAGCCTAGGGTTTTAAAAAGTAAACCTTTTAACTTGCATAGTTTTTGTGGTAGATTTAGGGAGCATTTCAAGAAGGTCATCATGGATATTTCTAGCCAAATAATCCTCCTACCTAGATAATACCTTCTTTGGAGGCATATTTACTACAATTTGTAGAAAACTAAAATGCTACATAGAAAATAGAACACATGAACTTACTTGACCTTTTGCTAGTTCTTCTCTATAACTTTGCAATGTTTTGAGTCCATAAAGAAATTGTATCATGTTTCAATTAACCATAGAACCAATTTCGCACTAATTTTTTCTACCTTGAAAGCTTGAAATCTTGTTTGTGTGAGATGGAAATGACAAAATCTTTTGCAATATACTCTATTTTTTGCTCACACATGAAGCTTTCATTTCTCATTAATGAACTGCAAGCGAAATAGAGTGGTGTTACCTTCCCTTTTCAAATTTGCACCATTGATCTTAGAAAATCCTATGATCCAGGAGTGAAAATAGGGATGACTCATCTTCTACTTGATATGCTAGTAGTCAAACCAATGAAAATTCTCCATATGTACTCTTCCTTCAGTACTAGCATTTCCAACTGGACCCACTCCTAAATCGCCCCCCTACTATTTGCCCTTTTTTATATGAGCCTTGAGGACATATGTCCCTGAGTCGCTATCTCGCTATACATAAAGAGTGTGCATATTTCCTATGTGATATGGAGACAACCATTGATTTCATCTTGATCGAGCAGAGGATGTTTGATTCATTACGTAATAAAAATGTGTTGGGTCCCATATTTGTTTGCCTTATTCACTATGTCACTATCCTTAAAGCTTGAGCAACTCCCCATAGCGACAAAGTGGTAGCCATTGATCTAAGCCTGATCCAAAGGTGAGGAAAAATGAATTAGAGCTATATAAACTATTGTGGGTCCCTTAGTCACCTTGTCACATTGGGTAAACAATGCATAACTTCTCATAGTGACTTGGTGATGATCATTGATCTGATCTTGATCCAATGATTGTAATCATTCATTTGACTTCTTGCTTGGGCATGGGTCCATTATTTTTTATGACATGGGAACATAATTTCAATCTAGCTTATAACTTAATATTCTAATTCTTGTTGTAACACCATGTGATTTGGGTCCCACTTTATGCACATTTTTAGGCTAGGTGCTATGTCACAATCGGTGAGGCACAAAGATTCTCCAATTGTGACATAGCAACCTCTAGTATTCTTAAAACTTCTAGTGCATACATGTTTCTAGTAGGATGCCACAATGTCCATAAGATTCTGTAATTCATGTCAGATGAAGCAGATGTTTGGGACCTGCCTCTTCGAATTGTTGTCGCATTTTTATTTTCCATAAAGGTGTTATGTTGCTAACAGTGAGATTCTTTCATTTTCCAACTACAACATAGCAACCTTTTTAAGGCTTGAGAGATTGTAGTGTCAAAATTTTTTTTTCCATTTCTACCATCATTACCACAATCAATGCTTTTGAAAAATAAATAAAGTCACATGATCAAATTTAATGATAGGAATCTTGATGCTTGTTTGTTTCATAATATCCCATCTTTCTCAATTTTTGATAAGGCACTATGTCACTACTAGCGAGATTCATTATTTTTCTTATTTTAACATAGTGACATCATGAATATAGTTGAAATTTGGTACTGGAAAATTCTCTACTTTTCAAACATGGTTATCGTAATCAATATCACTAACAAAGTAATAAAAGCACACATCCATAATATCACTTGGGACTTTCATGGTCACCGAAATTTTCAAAAGTCACTGTCTTTTATATTTTCTGTTAAGGCATTATGTTGTTACTAGTAGGATGTAAACTTTTTTGATAGTGACATAGTGACTCATCGAAAAAATTGGATTCCGATGATGCCACTTGTACTTCATTACATTTGGTTTCTTTTCTAGCTCTCACACTTCTGATATGAAGCACAAGACTGAAACTTTTTGAAACAATATAGTTTTTTGGTCACTAAACTTCCACTTTATGAAACTGCCAATCAATTTTGAGGCAGTCACTATGTTGCTATCATTAAAACACTTACACCTTCACATAGCAACGACGCGATAGCCATAGATCTTATAAAGATCAAACGGTGGAATAAAAAATGGTAACAAGCACTTTGGGGCACGAAAGATTTAAATGGATCAAGGAATATTCAAAATTTGAAAAGCCTAGTGCTTTAATAAGTTCAAAAGGAACACAAGACTTAGGGTTTAATAGGTTTTTATTTAGGTTATTTAAGTTGCAAGGCCAAAGGACCAAACCCTAGAAACTAAGCAATAGATTCAATTTTGACTTTTTTTTATACCAAGACTAGAAGGAAATTACTTTGTAAAAAATTAGACCAAAAATGGCTCTGTCTAGGGATGATAGACTAACTAAGTCTATGCAAGAATCTAAATCTATGGTTGAGTAGACCACATAACTAACTTTCCATAGAGCTTGACAAAACTGAGAGAGCGACAACAATAGGGAAACAACTATGTACAAGAAACTACACAAAGACCAAAGGATTTACAAATGTACAGAAAAGCCCTAGACTACTGTTCATGGAAGAAACAAGTATTTTTTAGGAAAAATATCTCTTCAAGAAGTATCCATGAACTAGTAGCTCAATAATGTTGTTTGAAAAATCCTTGATAATAGAAGTCTCTTCTCCCCATGTATTTTCTATTAGATAGGGACCTAACCATATAGGATCAAACTTACCATGTTTTCCTCTATCCTCAATCCTGGCATTCCAAATGAGGACTAAATCTCCATCTTCAAATTTTTTGCTTACTATTCTTTTGTCATATAATGTCTTAACTTGTAGTTGCAACTTTTGGTTTTTGATTGATGCTTATCTCCTTGTTTCTACTTGTCCTACAAGTTCATCCAACCTTTCTTGCATGTTAGTTTTAATATCTTCATCATACAACTACACGTAATTGTAAAGCCCTACCAAGTTTTTCTAAGGCATCCTTGCCTAGATTCTGTACACAATATCAAAGGGTGCTACACCAATAGATTTCTTTACAGTCACCCTGTCAGCCCATATTGCTAACTGTAACTTGGAATCCCAGGCCTTCATATTATCATCTAGGGTCCTCTTAATAACCTTTAACAAACCTTTTTTTCTGGGTTTGTCTTGTCCATTTCCTTGTGGATGACAAGGAGAACATATTGATCTTGTTATTCGATATTTATCACAAAATTTTATAAATTCCTTAGATCTAAAGCACATTGCATTATCTATCACAATTTTATGTGGGCAACCAAATCTTGAAATGATGTTACTTAGAAGAAAGTTATCTATAACTTTGCTAGTTGCATTTCTTGTTAGAATTGCTTCTACCCATTTTGTGAAGTAATCAGTAGCAACTAAAATCTAGGAATAGATAGTGCTAGATTTAGGAGAGGTCTCACCTATGAAATCGATACCCCATTGCTGAAATGGCACTTGAACCTCAACTAAATTTAATGGAGTATTACCTAAGAATTTCAATTTTCCTACAAACCTTTGACAAGCATCACATTTCCTAACCATGATCTAAGCATCCTTAAAAAGCGATGGCCCCAAGAATCTAGCTCTCATCACCTTGTGTGCAATGTTCTTGGCCATATAATGTCCTCCACAAACGCTAGCATGCATTTCATTCCAGAATTTTTTTGCCTTTTCTTGATCAACACATTTCAGTAACACTCCCTCAAAATTTCTCCACCATAAATTGTTCCTAAAAATTATGTACCTAATGGCTTGTAAATTAGTATTCCTCTTCTCATTTTTAGTAAAATGGGAAGGGGCTTCCATGTGTTGTAAATAATGAATAACATTATTATACAATTCACAGTCTTCCATATCACAAAAATTAGATCTTAAGTCATCTAACACTATATTTATCTGATTAACATCCAAATTAGACTGAGCCATAAGCTTAGCTAATCCTTGATCTCTTACCAATTGTTTTTCTATATTTCAATGTTAAATTCTTGGATCTTATTAATCCACCTGTATCTTCTACTTGATACTTCTTGTTGAGAAAAAATGTCCTTTACAGTAGCACTTGGTACAAATGCAATAACAATGGCGCATACCAAATAATATCTAAAAGCCTTTAAACCCTTTACCAAAGCATATTCTTGCTTCTCATTTATGTCATATTTTACTTCAGCAAGTTGTAATTATTTGCTGAAGAATGCAATTGGTTGTTCATACCCTTCCTAATTCTTCTGCAACAAGACTACAACTACAGTATGTAAAGATGCAAAAGAGAATATGTGCATTGGTTTTGTGTGATCTGGAGTCCTAAGGACTGAAGCACTCTTTATGATAGTTTTAATATCTTGAAATTCCTATGAAGGTTCACCATCCCAATTAATTGAAACTCCTTTCTTGAGAATTTTGGAAATAGGTCTACTAATCTCAACAAAGTTTGTAACAAACCTCAGAAAGTTAACTTGCCCAAAGAAAGATTGTATTCCTTTCACATTTTTTTTTTCTTAGGCACCTCAATAATAGCTGCCACTCTTTCAAGATCTATTTTTACTCCATCATTTGATACTATATGTCCCAATAGTTTTCCTTCAATTGCCCCAAATGTATATTTCTTAGGGTTTAATGACACTCCATATCCCAATGCTTAAATAAAAATCTTCTCCAAATGCCTACAGTGGTCTTTGGCATTTTTGGAATAAGTTATAAGGTCATCCTGGTATACAACCATAAACTTATTGATGTACTCATGGAAAGCTACATCTATAGCTCTTTGAAAAGTGACACCGGTATTAATCAATCCAAATGGCATTCTCACATATACATAAGTTCCCTAGGGAGTTCTAAAGATTTTCTTAACCTGCTCTTCTTCTTTCACCAGAACTTGATTGTACCCTAAGAACCTATCCATCATGGACATAAGTTTAGAACTAGCTTCTGCAACATAGCTTCCATGTTTGGCAACCCATAATTATCTTTTAGGGAAGCAATGTTCAAATTTTTGAAATCCAGACACTATCTAATATCTCCATTTTTTTCCCTAACAGGTACTATGTTTGAGACCCAAGTGGAATGTCTAATAGGATTAATTATCCATCCCTTAACTTCATCAATTCCTCTAGCATTGTAAGGGATAGAGTGGGATTGATTGGTCTCTATTTCTGCCTAAAAGGTTTTATATTATCCTTCAATGGTATGACATGTTGAAAAAGATCTTCTCTATAAGCCTTTAAGTCATAATATGACCATGCAAACACATGTCTATATTTTCTTAGTAAGTCAATCAAAGGCTTTCTAACTTTAGTTGAAAAATTCTAACCATTATAAACTTTCTTAGGGGCCTCATTAGTACCCAAATTTATCTCTTCTAGCTCTTGAGGTTTACAATCTTTAGCCCCAGGCTTTACCCGAGCTTGGTTATTAAACATGTTCTCCAAAAAAACCAAAAATTTAGGTACTTTATTAGTCTTTAATTGTATCACATCTTGACCAAATATTGTTTCCTTCCCATCTATAGTTCCAACCAAATCACTAGAGTCCAACTCTTGACCATTGTATTTATCTTCATTCAACTAGAAATTCACAATGTCTTTGTCATCTTCAAATACTTTCCAATGTTCAATATTATCAAGTATTGAGTGTCTATTTTGAACCTCAATCTATGAAACTCCTACAAAGGATACCTCCTATGGTTTACTTTCTACATTTTCTACTATGTCAACCATCTTATTCTGAGTTCTATCTCTCCATGAAATGCCAAATGCATCAAAGAATTCTATCTGATCCTAGACAAAATTCCTATAATGTTTCAATATTTTATTTTTAGATGCATATGTCCCATTTATCTACAAGATAACCGATTCTAAATCACCTATAAAATTCAAGCTTTTAATTCCATGGTGGGTAGCAACTTTCAATCCTAATAGCAAGGCTTCATATTCAGCTATATTGTTGGTGCATAAGAAATTTAGGGTGAAGGAATATCTAAAAGTATTCTTTTTGAGAGAAAAAAAAATTACCCATACCCTTGCACCTTCTTTATAAATAGCCCCATCAATTAACATAGTCCATAATATTGGTGAATCCATACAAATCTCAACTTCATCCTCAATCATAGTAGGCAATGTTTCAACTTCTTAGATGATTGACTCAGCTCTAAATGCATTCACACCTGTGTCTAAAAAACAAGTAGCATCATTGTCATTTTCTTCCCCCAAAATATAATAGACCCTTGGATCTCTATCTACTTTAATAGCATTATCTCCTATGTGAAAAGTTGCATAGATTAGGTCACATTTAAGGCTACCTCCCATAGCAGCACTCCATTTTCTAGAGAGCATCATTCCATAATATGAAGGAATATCAGCTACAAGGACTGACATGGTCAACTCTACCTTAGGGTATGCGACTAGCTTAAATGATAAAGCATTTATAGTATCTATAACTGGGAATTCTCTAGCATATATACCTCTACACTTACCTTCCTTAGTGTCTACTTTCAACACTAGGGCTTCCATTACTTTGAAAGGCATGATGGTGTTAGAAGCTCCTAAATCTATCATACAAATTTTTAGGGTTTTTCCCTTTATAATTAGACTAAGAAAGAATGGTTCAAAATCTTTTATATATCCTACTGATGAATCATCCAGGAACATTTGGGGAATTTGAAACATAATACCACTGTCTTCTACTGCCAATGGGGTTTGTTGAATGGTATTTTGTTCTATGTTGTTATTATTATTTCCTATCCCTCCCAACCATGACAAGGCTTTGATCTTATGCTCTTCAATTCTAAATAGTTCAGATAAAGGTACTTTAACAATAATTTGAGACAACATGGATATCATGTTAATAGGATCAGATATAGTGGGTTTCATAATCATACCTAGAGTAGGAACCTTTTGAACAATAGGGACTATTATTTGCTTGATAGTATCTAATCCTAATCCCTTTTCTTGCACAATTGCTCTTTCTTTCTCATTTACTTAGAATTGAACTTTCTTCTTGGTTTTGATATCTTTAATCTAAATTGTCTCTACATTAGCCTTCCCATCTTCATCTTTTATATTATGTGTAACATCTTTTATAAATATACCAGAAGGCTTCCCAATATTAGTATTAACTATTTAGTTTCTCAAATTGTAATTCTTATGTAGTTGGGAGATCATTTGTGAAGTGATCCTATCAATTTCCTCTTTATAAGGCATTCTTAAGTTCACATGACCAACATTAGAAGTTGTAGCACACACCTGATCTTCATCATACCCTTCATTGTTTGAGAACACTTTTTGATGGTGTAATTGATAGGCAAGCCTCTTATTTTCAAGATCACTTTTAGTCTCTTCCAAGTCAAAATCCACACAATCACTACACATGCTCACAATGTTACAACTTACATCATCATGACTTTTCTCTTCTTCTTCCTCCTCATTTTGTGCACTATAATTTGAAACAAATGACTGAGCAATTGCATAATACTCTAAAGAGTGAGGTGAATGAAAAATAATACACCATGGCACATCATCATTCATATTAATAGAGATTTTTTGCAAAGGATCGGGTGTACACTTGTCTTTTACATTTTGGCTAGGAATTGGCTTACCATCCTTCCACTGAGTGGTATAAGGGTGGTTTTTCATATTGGATTGTCTATTGAAATTATTGTTCTTTGCTGGAGATTTCTCACCAAAATTTGGCTTATATGTATTGAAAGTAGATGGATTCATTATTTTTAACAAGTCCAACACCTGACCTATTGTGGATTTTTTAGTCTTCTTTCTTGCAGGGGTTTTATCAACTTTCCTTTTGTTATTAATCTTTGGATTGAACAACTTTGGATCATGCCTCCTACAAAGCTTGCCAAATGATTTCCTATTATTTTCAATATTCATTGCAATCTTATAAGCATCCCTCAAATTTTTAGGATTTTTATCCCTCAATTGGTAAGCCATCTTGTTGTCAAAAGCATTAAAATAGGTTGTAAGACAAACATCCTCATAACCTAGAATATTTTATACATACCCTTTTGGAATCTTACATTGAAGTTAAATGTAGATTCATTAGGGTTCTTCTTGATGTTATTGAAATCATTCAACATAAACCCAACATTTGTATTATCTCCATATTGTTCTTTGAACAATTTTTCCAAATCATTCCATGAACTAATGTTGTCATTAGGTAATCTTTTGAACCAATCCCTTGCATCTTAAGTTAGTAAATGAAAAAATAACTTCATTACCACATCCTCATGTTAAAATTTCAAAGTCATTTAGCATATCTATGAAAATATTAAGTGATCTTTAGCAGTAACAAAATTATTTCCAAAAAACTTGACAACTTTATCTCTTAAATCAAAAGATATAGGATGTGGAGCGCCAAGGACACCTACAAATGACATTTGTCTATATTTTTCCATGTAAGTGGGTTTCATCTGAAAACCAACAACATTTGAGGTGCTTTCTACATTGGCTTGGTTAAGAACAACAGTTTGAGATTGTTGAGGTTGGACAATAGGGGCTTGAGTGCTAATGGTGGATGATGAGGTAGGGGCAGATTGAGATATTCCCTAAGTTGGAATTACTAGACCATGAGCTAGTACAAAAGTTGTAGCTAGAGTAGCAAAAATTTAGCCATGAAGCCAATGCAAAATTAGACTTTATAAATTGGATTTTTCTCCTAGTTTCTACAACTTGGGCTTCATTCTCAACCTTCTCGAGTTCTTTTGCAAGATCTTCTTTCATTTTCTTGGCCTTTTCCAGATGTAGATCTACCTTTGATATTGGGGGATTTTAGATTTACTAGTTGCTACTTGAGGATCATTTATTTGAATTCCTATATCTTTGCCTTTTCCTTTATCTGTCTACTTGACAGTGGGTTCTACCTAGTTACTCTGGACAGGCTTGTAGGGTTGAACCTAGGAAATAACAAGTTCTTGTTTTTGGCTTAGGAGTTTTTCTTGCTCCTAAAATTTGGTTCTCAAGCTATCTACATCTCCAAAGACATCAGCATGAAGGATTGAAGTTCTTTCTTCTAAATTCTTGTTTTGTTCTTTTAAGGTAGCCATCCTTCTAAGCAAATTATCTCTTTCAACAAGGGCATCTAGGGTGGCTTGCTCTTTTTCCTTTTCCAATTGAGCATGTTTAGCCTCTTCCTCAACAAACAATTTCTTCAAAACTCCTATCTCTGATCGTACTTCTTTAGGATCTACAGAAGTGGCTCTTGAATTAGTAGGATCATCCAAGTCTATACAATTAGTTTCCATGTAGAGGACTACTATGGGATTAAAAGGATCCGCAAATGGACTTCTAAGTCCTAGCCTATGATTCATCTTAGATATTAGATCTAGCCTAGGGGATGGATTCCCTATTGGTGACATATCTTTGTCTTATTCTTTCATTTGATAATGGGGTACTGAATATTCCTCCTAAAAGCCTTGTGATTTTTGATTCAGAGTTGAGTGAAGAGGACTCTCTCCCTACCACTACTTGGTATTGAGAATTGATTGACACACTATCTCATGGTTTCCAGGTGAGGTTTGGTTCTACCTTTTTCTTATTCAAGTTCTTCCTACCACCTTGAGGTAAATTAGTATACATTGCTACATCAAAATTGGCTCTTGTATAAGCTCCTGTGTTTTGTCTCTTGTCATCCATATTTGTTATTGATCAAATAAGCACTAGCTTCAATACCTTGACTAAGTCGCCACCTTATTCTAGGGAAAATATAACAATGAAAAGTACTCCTAATCATAAGGAAAGGACATAAGATTGCAACTCTTTCTTTAATAGATAAGACACTTGGAAGGGTTGTATACATTAGTGTACATTTATGGCATTTGATTTTCTTTTTCCTTTTTAAATTGTTAAGGTTTTTCACTAAAATATGTCCACTAAAACCATAAGGAATACTAGAAAATTTGACATACATGTACACAACAAGACCAAAGAAACTATAGTACTTCTTACACATGTGTTGGACAACTCCTTAGTAGAGTCACCATTTTTTTTGGTATTTTTAAACTATTGAATCAAAAAAGGTTCAATACCAAGATAATAATACTCACAAATCTAAGGATTAGCTACATCCCATTAACAATTATGTTTGCATATCATTTGGAACCAACTTCAACAAAACCAAGACTAGTTTTCTACTCATTAAGCTTTGCAGAACCAAGGTGGGTATACCTAAGGGATGATTCAGAATGAATTCTATTGTATGAGAATTTTATTAGCTTCATTCTATTTCTCATCTTCTATCCCTAACATATATATAGCTTATCCATTTCTTAACACTTTCAGACGAAATACACCACTTATAAATAGATTTGGTCATAATTCTTCTCTAATTTGCAAGTATTTCCAACAATAGTAGCTAGCTATAGCTTAAGAGTTACATGAAGACAAGTGTTGACCACCCTTGAAACTCTTCAAATAGTAAAATAAAGTTGATTTTGATTTTAAACTTGATGCTTACTCATGATCTACCTATCTATAGACTAGATTAGCTATATCAATGCCTATTCCATTGGGATTCAGAGTATATCGCAATTTATAGATATGATTTTTTTCATTACAACAAATATTATTAGCAGTTCTTACTGGAATTCAATTCATTCTTACAAACATCCTTTCTAAAACCATAGTAATCCCATCAAATTCACTAAAGAATTTACTTATTTCATTAAATCAATAGCAATAATGAATTGATATACAACCTAAGTGAATTGCATTCAAGTGGACAAGATTTACTCATACAGTAATAGAATAACCAGGTAATAAAAAAGGAGACAAAATTCAGTGAGAACATATACGGAGATAGTTCAATTTTGTATTAATCTCATTTTTAAGATTTGTGTACAATTGTAATAAAATTCTAAATGATTCTAGAAAAGACATTAGACCACTATAATGTCAATATATTCTAGATATTTACAGAGAGAATACATCATAAGTTTTCTTACATCAAACTAGACTAAACCATACTCAATATAGACTCAAATTGTATTCAAAACTAGACCTTCTCTAGCCTTGGAATCTCACTTATATAATGTGAGATGCAACAAGCTTCAGGCATAGAGAATTAATAGGTGCCCTTTTCCAAAAGGTATTTAAACTTTGCAAATAGTTATAAAATGACAAAAACTTTGTGTAATAGAAAGTTAATACATCAAGTAATTCTCTGGTAGGTCCCCTTTTTGTTGCATCTTCACAAGCTTTTGGTTCTTTGGTTGGCCACCACTATTATAAATCTTTGGCATATATAGCTACTATATTGGCCAATGATGAATCTTATTTTGGTACTTGCAAATCAATTTCTACCTGAGGGTTTTCAATATTTTCATCTTGAACTGACAAAACTACTTTTACTCTTATTTTTTCCTCTATCATGTCCACATCCTAGGCCTCTGAACCTATAACTAAAATTAATTGCTGACCTTTATCCTCATCTTCTCTTTGATATGGTGCTGTTATACCAATAATTTTTACTTCATCCTCCTTAACCTCATCATCATCTATTTTAGCTACTTCAAACTATTTGCTAGAAGCAATATCTACCATCTACTTGTCAAAAAGTGTATCATCTAGCCAATTGAATTGAAAAATGTCATCTTGCTTTCTAAGCACATACCTAGCTTCCCCATCAATACAAACAAAATATTTCTTTAAAGAATCAAATAATAATTGGACCTTCACCAATTCCTCTATCATGGTGGCCCACCAAGCATTCCCTTTCTCATTGATGACCTTATTCATTCTTAAATAGAATAAATCATCCAATTCCTTAGCCCATTCGTCTTTATTCTTTAATTTATTCTTTTTATCTAAAGCATGAGGGAATAAATCAAATTTCTCACTCTTATACTTGCTTAGATAAGAAATAACCTTCAATTGTAACACAATTCTTCTATCATCAAAATCTAATATATCATTAGCAACATCAACTATTTTTTCAATATGGTCATGGGTAGACCTTATAATAGAGTAACATAAAAATGTAATTTCTATTCTTCTCTTTCCCCACTTATTCACAATGGGTTTCAATGTCTCTTCATGGGCTTTCATCTCTTGCCATATGCTTATTACTTTTGATAATTGATCATAAAACAATGGCCATTCAATTTTATCTACTAGATACATGAGAGCCTTTCTCAGTTTATCTTCATATTGTACATTTAGCTCTACATGTAATGCGCGTAGTTTTCTCTTTTCTTCTTCAAAATCTTTAGTTGTGTAATATTGTGGCCTTTGAGTGGTATCTAGCATTTCTATGAGAGGATTGGATTTAAAAGGTTCTATTGGAGGGTGAGGATGTGTGATTCTTGGCCTGGAAGACCTCCCCATTACCCTATTTTCATGGTCAATTCTTTTTTGAACTTCTTTATTATAGGCCTCCAAAACTCTCTCATACTTATTCTGCTATTCAAACATTGTCTTTTCTTCCTTTTCTACAATAGCCAAAATAAACTAAGATGTTCCAACATCCATGTTAGTTTCTTGCACATGGGAGGTATCTTCTACTCTTCCTACAATGATATTTCCCATTAACCCAGAGTCATCTAGCTGTGATGAAACAGACCTTGATCCCATCCTCAATGACCATATAACCAAAGTAGCCTAGTCCTCATTGAAAGTAGTATCTTTAAATTCTTTCTTTTTTGGTTTTGTAAGCCCAATTTATTTGAAACATAATTAAAAATTAGGGCATCTGCTATGCCCCAATTGGGCAGTAGTAAAATATTTGATGCTTTCACCATTTGCCTCCCCTCTTCAGGAGATGTACTTTGAAATTCTTGCATCATCTTTTCTTTCATTGGATATTTCAAACCTACCTCCTCTAGCTCTAGATGCTTTCTTCTTAACTTATTATATCATTCTTCATATTTTCCTATGTTAGTTCTAAATGCAAACTAGTGGAAAGATCTGGACTTGACAAAACCATCATCTGACAAAAATTGTTGACTAGCTTGTTCTATTACAGGGTCTAATTCCCTTCCTTTAAAATCCACTATTGTTAATTCTAAGCTTGGCATAGGAGGATCTTGGGGATTTCCTTCATCTATTTCTACCTATGTGATGGAAATTCCTCCTTGTGATCCTAATTGTTCAATTTTCTCTCCAATAAGTTGTTCCTCTTGAATCATCAAAGAGGATTGTGAAGGTGAATTTTCCTCAATAGGAGGACCTTGTTCTTTCATTATTCCTTGCCTCTTAGGAGAGGGTTCATCAGGTCTCTCTTTCTAGATAGCACTACTAGATCCAATTATTTGTTTTCCTTTGTCCACAATGGTCTTCTTATTTTGAATGATAATATACCCTTGCCTTTTCTAGATAGTTAATTGTCTTGCCCCTAGATTGGGAGTGAATCTCAGTTGCCTCATCACCTCCCTAGCTTTATCTAGGAAAGAACTAATAAATTTTTTCTTTTTCTCATTCAGAGTTTCCATTGTTTTAGGGAAAGTAATCATGAGCTTATTTATCCTATCTACCTTTGTGATGGAATTACCCAAAGGACTATAATTTTCAACAAAACAATGAATAAAATACAAAACTCTTGAGAATACTTTCCATTTTTCTTTCTTGGTTTCATGTTGTTGCAAGGAAAACTCATTTCTTATTATATCTTCAGGAAAATATGATTCATGATATATTTTTCCAAGCTTAACTCTGTGTCTAAAGGCCAAGTTGTAGAATCCCTCAGCATCACAAACATGGGGATGAGAAACAATCATCTTGTACTGATCTAATATTTTATGCAAAGAAAGCCAACCCCCTTTGGTGATTACAAATTGGTGGGCTATAGTGCAAGTTGGGAATATTGACTCTCTTTTCCTTTTCAACAAATAAGTTTCCTCTAATCCTCCTAGCTTCCACAAAAATTTAGCCACTCCTACCTTTAAAGGCACTTGGTAAGGTAACACATGAGGAGTACCTCTGAAACCATAAATCCTAAAGATAGTTGAAACTAAATATCAGATAATATCTCCCCAATTATGTGAAACTTTAAAACAAATGGGATTTTCCAGGGGCCTAATAAGACTTGCCAATGTCTTGGGTACTCTAAGATAGTCACTTAATAATAGGCACCTCAATTTTGAAGCAAAGTACTTATCAAACCTGACAAAACTAGCATTTTCTGCTTCCCAAGTCATATCTACACTCCATAACTAGACTAGTAGTGCTTCCCTATCCTTTTCTCTATCCAATTTCATTTCTTTACCAAAATATGTTAGTCCTTTGAACAAAACCATATATGCATTAACAAAGAATAGTGACCAAAAATTTTCTCCACCTTGCCCTTCGCAATCCCAACTAGGCCATTGTGAATTTCTTCTGCTAAATAGGAGGCAAAATCAAAAATAATGTCCACACCAAAAGAGGAAATTTGAGTTATCATATGCATAAAACCTATGGGTAGAAAATCATCTTCATCTTTATTAAAAACTCTACATAGAGTCCTATATGTCTCTATAGCCTTGGTATCGAAATATGCCCTTTTGAAGGGTTCCCTAGAGGATGTTGTTATTCTAGGAAATTTTTCAAATTTTCCTATATGTGCCCTTAGCTCACCCTGCCTAATTTCATCCTTCTTTGACACATATTCTTTCTCTAATTCTTGTAGGTCGATGGGCACATGATAGTTTATCAAAGGCCCCAAACCAAATACCTGTCAAATTTCCTCTAGGCTCATTGTGATTAGAATTTCACTATTAATCCTTCTCATCACTGTAATTTCTTGATCATAAACAAAATGGTGTTACCTTCCCTTTTCAAATTTGCACCGTTAATCTTAGAAATTTGTATGATCTAGGAGTGAAAACAAGGATGACTCATCTTCTACTTGACATGTTGGTAGTCAAACCAACGAAAATTCTCCATATGTACTCTTCCTTCACTGTTGGCATTTCCAACTAACCCGATAAGCCTTGAGTACACATGTTCTTGAGTTGCTATCTCACTATACATAAAGAGTGAGCATATTGCCTATGCTATATAGTGACAACCATTGATTTCATCTTGATTGAGTGGAGGATGTTTGATTCATTACTTAATAAAAATGTGGTGGGTCCCATATCTATTTTCCTTATTTTCTATGTCACTATCCTTAAAGCTCAAGCAACTTTCCATAGCAACAAGCACTAGTGCATTTTACCCTAAATTTTGACTAATTATTTTAAATGGGTTGATTGGTCAATTTATAAAGAAAATTTTTTGTTTTTTGTTTTTTAAATAACATCCCCGTGTTGGTCGCAATTGTGACCAATTATTTTTGTCACAATTGTGACGCACACTATAGTATTAAAATAAGGGGGTGGGGGGGGGGGGGGTCAAAAATATATCACATTTCATTTGTTGTCAAAGGTTCTAGGGTATTCAGGGGAAGTGTGAGTTAATGGTTTCTTCAAAGATTTCATATGATTTTGTCTACATCAATCCAAGGGCACTTCAACTCCTTCACTTTGAACATTTCGCTTGCATGAGAGCATAGATTTTCAAGGGGGGTTCTAGAAGAGAGGACTTGGCATTGTGTATGATCATTGTAATAGGTAAAAGTATGTCCTATTTAAGGATTTTCTTTTGGACTAAAGATTGGGATATGTGTGCCTTAGAAGTTGCATATTTTTTTCTACCTCCAATTGGTCTTTTACAGTACTATGGCCTATTTAATCACATACTTAGCAACATCGTGACTCTTGGGAATTAATTTCAGATTTTTGAAGAATTGAATTGAATTGAATTATATATCATAATATCTATAATATGACATCAAATAAATGGTTAAAAATATCTCCTATAAATTCTTTTTATATGAAATCTCTCATAGAAGATTATTGACCTTAATGTTTTTCTATGAGAAGATAATTAATTTTCTCCTTTACTAGAATACTATATCGATATTACCAGTCTAATAAAGTGCTATAGATAGGACCAAGAAGATATACAAAAAAATAGCTAACCTACCATGACCACTAACTAGCTAGCATTTTATATTATAGCTCCATGGAGCTGAGCTAAACAACTATAGTTGCAGTGGAGATTGCAAGTTAGGTTAGTTTAGTCTATGTAGCCCCTATATTGGTAGAGTGGGGGCCATCCTTACGACATTTTTTGCCATGTTAACATAAAGAAAAGAGTGAACTATAGTTTATATAATTTAAAAAATAGCTGACAACCTTTAATCCAAATATTGGTCATACCCTATATGGGCTACACTACACAAAAGACAAGGAATGCTGAAACCAATTTCTAGAAATTGAAAAATGCCCAACAAGATGGTTTTGTATAATTCAATTTGGTAAAATACAAATTTAATCAATAGCCAAATGGATTCATTTATTGTAGAAGACATCACAAAAACTATATGAAAAATCAGTGAGGGAAATGGCTGCTCTTCCAATAGCAATAACCAATAGAAGAATGAAACCAACAGAAGAACGAAGAAGAAAAAAAAATCAACAGATGTAAACCAAATTCATTGTTTATATTTTTCTCATCTCTATCCAACTACAACCTCTTAGCAATACAATCAGTCACATCATTTTATTGGTAGTGCACGCTTAGATTATCTATTGTGGTATGTTAAAATATTGATCTGAATTGCAATGGTTAGTTTTTTATTCTTCCTCTATTTTGAATGGGAACCTCAAATTATTTGAGATGCCATGATGATAAAAAATTAGAAATAACTAATCACAAAAAGTTTAGAAAAAACTCACAGCCAAAGTAAAAAATTAAAAGGTAAAAAACTATTATTTCCTAAAAGAACATTTAACAATATAATTAGGTCATTCAAGGTTAGTAACAATTTAAGTAAATAAATATGAGCATCTAAGAATAAAATTGCACCGAATTGGGAATGAGATGGGTACACAGAATGCACCTATTTTTCTTACTATTTATCTACGTGACTTCAAATTGAAGCTCAAACACTCTTTTCCCCTTTAGGGTCCTTTAAAAATTTGAAGAGAGATTAAGATTTGTCTAGATACCTAGCATGACTAATTAAATTTATTGTAGTTATGTGTCCATAAATTTGACGTAGACAATGTATACTCTATTGGCAAGCATCCATCTATCGAGCTTAACTACATAGGCAACATTTTCAAAGAAATGTTTGCAATTGCCAATTCTAAAAAAGGTGAGAAATATTAACGCCCAATATTGGGAGGATCTAAAGAATTCCCATTTATTTTCCTCATTTCCCTCCTTCATCACAAATTACATTTCTTCATATCACTCCTCATCCATCTTAATAAGAAGAGGGAGTTTCAAAAAATAGTGAAAGTTTCATAAGTGACCAAGAAAAAAGAGAACAAAATGGAAAATCAAAGCAAAGAGGTGGGCTATTTAAGCCCCACAGAATATAAATGCCTAACGGTGTTATTTTTCCACAACTTTTTTGATTTGCGAGCCTTTGATGCTACATAGAATGTATCAAATTCACAGAAGGATGAAGCTTGGAAGGTGAATGTACGTCTTCAGGCCTATGATCTTGAACATGGATATCTATGTGGTAACATGGAAGATTTGAATGTGCCCTCAATAGAGACACATGTAAGACAATGGATTTCCATTCAGTATTGTTTTGAAGATTGGATTTTCAAATATTGAATCTATTCCCTTAGAACTTATCTTCATATAATATAATAATTCCAAAGATAAAGCACATGTAGAAATTAGGTAGAAAGTTTTAGCCTTTATTGTACTATTATGCTATTAATGTCAACATGTTAAGATAGATATAGTCTTTCTTGTAAGTTTCCAACCTTTCTTGAGTAATGGGAACATTTTTGGAGCTGAAATGTGTAACTTCTAGAATTGATTCCGTGCATTTCAGCATTATGAATTATAGAAACCATATGTCTATAATTTTTGGAGCTTGAAGATGGGGACAAAACATTCCCACTCCACCCATCAAAAAGGCAAAAAATGGGACATGCCCATAATTTGGGAATGCTTCTATGGAGACCTCTCCATTATACAATGCCAAAGGGTGCTTTGGAATTCTAACCCTCCCTCAACCACACTGGGGTTTCCCTAGTATCCTAATGGTATTTCTACTACTCAGGAAATGGGACAGCTAGATGTCTAGAAAAAGAAAAAATTGCTATCACCTAGATTGATGACCTTTAGCAGGGTTCCCCTTCTTATGAACATGGATAATTTTTTCTTGTTTTTGGCTCAAAAAAGTTGTAGTGAATGGAGTGGCAATCTTACAAAATTAATAAACATGTGCATTGGTGAGTGTCTTGAGCTTGAAGAGCTACCAATTCTCACTGGACTGGGCTACTTGAAAATTATTAATATTAAGCTACTTGGATTTGCAAGACCATAATCATCTTAATTGAATCTTAACTTCTACACATAACCTGTCCTTGATTCTTGTTGCCACAGAGATATCTAAGATCTCTAGACATGAACAACCTCTAAATATCATCTCCTCTACTTCCAAGAAATTGATCACAAGACAGTATGAAATTTCACACATTAGAATCCTTTAATACTCATCCAATATAGTCTCATTTAAATCTACAACCTTTTATAAGATAAATCTATCCTAAAATTCACACCAATCTCTTCCCCCCTCCCAAGCTCCTTGATTCAAATTATCTCTTTGATGATTGTATGCCAAATAAACTAGGCTTGTTGCTCACTCATCCTTTGAGATCTTCAAATTGATGTTACATTTGTATTTGCCAAATCTACCATCATGACTTGAGCAAGCTGGGTTGATACAAATCTTTATGCTCATTCCACCCAAGCAAGTAGGCAAAGTACTTTCTTTGCATGTTCAAGAGATAGATATTTAGAAATCTCCTTAGATAATCATTGCCTTGATATTATCAATGAATAAACTGAACCTAGAATATGATTAAGAACTATAATAATCCTTGATCTAAAAAATTAATCCAACATCAAGTCCACTCTAATTAGATAAAATATTGTACTTCTCAGTATATCACAAAGTCTAGATACAAATTTTGCCAATACTTCACCCTTCACAATATAAGAATAATGATTAGAACTTACTTAAGAGTAATAATAAGATTATATTGAAGAGTAGTGATCATTTAATAAAAAAATATCTTCAAAATGTATCTGTACAAGGATAGCTATTTGTGTGGCAAAGTACTATATTTTCAGGATGTGTTTCAACTTTATTCACCAAGCTAAGAGAGTTGATCAACAAGGGCAGGGAGCTTATGATGATATGAGGATAGAAAAAAATCATAAATTTGAGGAGTTCTAGGTCCATCATTTGCATTCTATATTTGCTTCTTCTAGTTTATGTGCATTTTGTTTGTGCTGGTAATTCAATTAGTTGCATTCAATTAGAGGCTTCATGGGCACATGTTGAGAGATATTTTTAGAAGATCAAACTGAGCTCAAGTTGGAGACCAATTTTTGTTGTGCAATCCATTTTTTTCTATTTTTTGATAGATTTTTGAGTTGTAACGCCTAGATGCACTTTGTAAATGGATAAAAATATGTGCAGAGTAGTTATAAACTAGTATAGGAGTAGTTATGCATATAATTTCATACATCTGCACTGTAATTTTATTTTTATGCATGGTTAGAACACTGGCTATAGTTTCTTAGTTTAGGAATTGAAGCATTATATAAACATGTACAATGTAAATAATATTGACAATTTTTTTGCAATAAAGCTTTATGCAATTGGTGCTTCACTCATGCTGTGAGAATGCTTATATCTATGTTATTTTATTTTTTTCCACATCTTGTTCAAACCATATAATGAAATCTCATCTATGAAGCATATTAAAAGCTAAGGATTTGGAGTGATTCATATAGAATTCATTTTTTGTCATTCATTATATGGTTTGAACAAGTGTGGAAAAAAATTCATATTTTTATTATGAATTTTCTATTCACCAGTCTATGTTAAACTAATCAGCAAAGATTTGGTCCTCTGAGTTGCAGCAATTTTGAGAAAAAAGCCAACTTTTAATCACCATATCTTAAATGAATTTTCACATTGAGGTGATCCAAGTTTGATCAACTATTCTCGATCCAAGTTGGTTTTGAGTTGATGGTGTAAGTGAAGGACAATTTTACCAAGTTCTACGTTATGAACTATAGTACTTGCTATTCAATTGAGATAGACACAGCTCATTAGTTTGTTTATATTCTCTTTGGATTTTGTTAAAGAAGACAACTGAATGCTATATGAACTAAAAGTGCTATGGTGTCAATAGGCTTGTGCATCTCTTGAGACAAATTACCAACCCCAGTGACATTTGTTGTTGTTCAAAAGTGGCACCATACTAGACTATTTGCAAACAACCATGCAGATAGGCATTCTATAGATAGATGTGGGAACATCTTGCCAAATCTTCAGTACATAATAAAGAAACTTAATTTCATTAAAAAAAATTTGATAGTTTCTTTTTTTAAATATTGCTCATCAAAAATTACTTAGTACATCTAATCTTTTTTCTGCATAGGAGCTTGCAGTTTTGAAGAATCTGATAGTGAAGAATCTGAAGAAGATATTGTAGCAAAGGTATATTTGGTGTTCTTTTTTAAGTGAAAATGTGACTAGAAATTTTGTATATTTTCATATTTCACATGCAGAAAGGTCAAATTGTAAATAGAGGTGAATCTGTATGGATTTAAGTTTCTCTTCATTATTTATAATGCTCTCGATTCCTCCTTTGTAGTTGTAAAAATACTTGTTTATTTTCACCTTTCCAGATACCCTTTACCAGGTTCTTCAAGATTCCAGAATATCTTGGGATGACCCCACTCTAGCATGTCCTAACTCCTACTTGGTTTACAAACCTAACTCCTTTCTATATATGTCTTCCTCTTACTACTCCATCTACAGGTTGCAAACAAATCATCCTTCTTCCACCAACGAGTCATTCCATTCAAGAAAGACCATGCCTGACGATATCAACGCACAAAAAAAGAGGGAGACAATTGCTAGACTATGGACTAACTTAAAAAGAAAAGGTGATGGAAAATTTTATCGTCCTTGCAAAATGTGTAAGGGCTTAAAGACTCAAAGATATAAAATCACAATAGCTGAGCAACATTGTAGGCAACATGGTCACATTGAAGGGGGGAATGAATATCACCCATTGGTATGTATTTTAATAGTTTATAAATTACATAAGACCTAATTTTATGATGACATCATGGTCATGGTTAATATAAGGTCATCATTTTCATATAGTTCAATGTCCCTAAGTTTCATGTTATGGACCATGATAATTCAGAGAATGCGGATTTCCAAACGAGGGAACATGGAGGTGTGAATATTGAAGTAGAAGGTAATGATACCATGGAAGAAGACCAAGATGATGAAGATCACGATGATCAAAATAATCACAATGATCAAGATGATGATGATGATGATGTTAACAAAGAGATTGATGTACCTTTACTTGAGAAGGCACACCAGTCCCTATATGAAGGCTCCAAAACAACTCTTCTTGCTGCTGTATTGCTATTGGTGAACTTGAAGGTTATGAATGGTTTATCCAATGTAGCAATGACATGTATGTTAAGGTATGGCATCTTCTTTCATTATTTTACTCATAGTTCCCTTACAATTAACATTGGGTTCATGTAGCAATTAATATTCTTTAAATTAAAAAATTATATTTTTTGTAGTAGGTTGATAGGTGAGTGTTTGTTACCACCATCAAACATTCTACCTTGTTCGTACCGAGAATTATCTGCCATCATGAAAGATATTGGAATGGAGTATCAAACAATACATGCATGTCCAAATGATCATATTATATATCATAAACAACATGAATTAGCAACACAATGCCCTACTTCTCATATCAGTAGATATTAATTAGATCAATTAACAAAAAAGGTGCCTTGCAAGGTTCTTTAGCATATTCTCATTATTCTATTTTTGCAATGATTATTTAGGTGCAATAGCTTGGCACAATTTATGGATTACCATGCAAGCAATAGAAGTCAAGATGACATTATGCAAATGCCTACAGATGGTTTAGTATTTAAGGAAATAGAGGAAAAATAGCCACACTTTAAAGAAGAACCTCATAATCTCAAGCTTTCATTAGCAGCAGATGATGTCAATCCTTTTGGAGAGATGAGATCTACTTACTTGGTGTGGCCTATTTTTGTTATCAACAATAACATACCTCCTTGGTTGTCCATAAAGAGAGATCACATAATGTTGACACTAATTGTTCTAGATATTTTTTGATTTAGTGGTCATCTAAATTAATTTATTATTACTAATCCATCAAATGGTCATTATAATTATGTAATGTTTTTGTTCATTCAAATAGGTAAGTACCAAGTTAAAGATATCTACATATGTATTGGACCCCTTATCAATAAGTTGGTGGTGTTATGGAATGGGGTTACTATGTAGACTAATAGGACAAAGACAATTTCAATTTCATGCAATGCTTGTATGGACAATACATGATTGCCCTGGGCTAACACATTTTTGTGGTATGTTCTCTTCTTGACACCTTCTTTTTGGTATGTCAAAGTTAACACATTTAATCCAATTATACATGATCTTGTAGGTCTTTCGACAAAGGGAAAATTTGCATGTCTAGTTTGTGGTCCATAGACAAAATCACATTATTCAAAAAGTTTAAGAAAGCAAGTGTTCGATGAGAATAGACACTTTCTACACAGAAATCATAAGTACCAAATTATCGAAAAACATCTTTTCAATGGTCTAGAAGAGACTACATCAAAGCCATAGAGAATGAAACCTCACCTATGGAATTTGGCATACAATAAAATATATCATCAAGGTAATGTCATTCCATTTGATGGTTTTTGTTTCAAATTTATATTTTGATATTGTGTTTTGTTTACGAATGATGTGATTGATGCTTGTCAAGGTCATCAAGGCATCAATGACCAACTTCCAAAAGGACTAAAAATTTATCCTATGCAATTTACTAGGTTAACGTACTATGAGCAACTCTCAATTGTGCATTTTTTTGATCCTATGCATATTGGAAAGAATGTAATAGAGACATTATGGAAAATCTTGAATGGAAGGCATGACAAAGATCAAATTGTCAAAACTTCTAGTGACATTGAAGAATCAAACCATGCAATGAAAAATGGCATTTGATCAAATAACAATGGAGACCAAATTGATACAAGTTCCCTTAGTTGGTTATTGTCAAAGAAGCAAAGCAATGCTATAAAAGAAGTCATAAAAAAAATGATTTCCCACAGGATTTTCTGCAAACATAAACAATCTCATATCAAATAAAAGTGAATTTGGGCCAGGGTTGAAAACACACAATTGGCATACATTTATTAAGGTAATTTGTGTTATTTTGTATTCACTATATATTTATATACTGCATGTAGTTTCAATTACATTCTTTTATAAAA
The DNA here is from genome assembly GCA_028749045.1 of Cupressus sempervirens. Lineage (NCBI taxonomy): Eukaryota > Viridiplantae > Streptophyta > Pinopsida > Cupressales > Cupressaceae > Cupressus > Cupressus sempervirens. The sequence goes on along the minus strand of CM053793.1, from coordinate 164,409,693 downwards.
TATTTTGATGAGATAATTTTACAAATATTGCAGTACGTTCTACCTCTATCTCTCCCACACCACTTCACCAACAATGTCAAATAGGTTATATATGATCTTGGAAAGTACATGAGGTGGTTTTCATCTAAAGAAATCAATAAAGAAGATATAAAATATTGGAAGAGAAAAATTCCTCTTCTGATGTGTGAAATGCAAAAGTGTCTACCTCCAAGTTTTTTCAATGCGCAAGAACACTACCTCATACATCAAGTTAAGGAGATTGAATTGTGTGGACCTATACCAACCAGTTCAATGTGGATGGTTAACAGGCACTTAAATTTTTTGAAAGGCTTGGTTCGAAAGAGAGCACATCTCAAGGGTTCTATGGTGGAGGGATATATGGTATACTAGACCATGGCGTACATTAGTGAATATCTTCCTAAGTTTGCAACAAAGATCCATGTAGATCATATTTGGGATTCCAACTCAATTAACAAATTCAAAGGGGTGTACTTGATGGGAAAAGGTAGATCAAGGAAAGTGAGAGGTAAATCTAAGATGTTATTGTAGTTAATTAATTCTTATAAATCTTCAATATAAGTTATTTTTAATTGGTGTATTTTTTTGAAACAGGTGGTCGAGAGTGGGATGCAATACATTTGTATATTGCAAACAATCTTGATTGGATGATGGAATGGATTGAAAGATGTCAACAAAATGGTTGCTCATTAATATGGGAAGGTGTCGCTTCATTGGTTACAAAAGCTCATTGTAATGGAGATTCCAATGTTATGCCGATGGTAGTTGATCTAGTAAAGGGTTTAAGAGGTGGAGAGGTATGTAGAAATTTATTAATGATCATAACTCGACGTATGTTTCATATCAACTCACGATGCAAATAATTTACACACACTTCAAAAATTGAAAGTAAAGCACCACAAATATATGTACTATCATGGCCACAAGTTTCACATAAAAAGGTTGGATGCAACAAAGAAAACTTGTGATTCTGAGATAAGTGCAGCTTTTGAGGTCACTAATATATCATCTAGAAATGAAATTCATCCTCAACAATCTCAAAATCAATACTATGGCATCTTGGATGATATAATTGAGTCTGAATTTAACACCTTCAAAGTAGTTATATTCATCATCAAATGGTACAGGTTATGACTAAATCAAAATGATCCAGATAGAATGGTTATTCAACATGATAATGGATTTACAATGATCAATACAAGGTCATTTGAGCCAGTTGGAGATGAATCCTATGTTCTTCCAAGCCAATGAGAGCAAGTGTTTTACTCAGAGGTTCAATGTAAATAGGGTTGGTCATTTTTTGTTAGACATGATCCAAGAGGAAGGCCGATAAAGTATAATGTTATGGAAGAAGAAGATATTGAAGATGATGAAGAAGCAGATGATGAAGATCAAGATGATGGTGATGATGATGATGATAGCGATGGTGATGATGGTGATGATGATGGTGATGATGGCAATGATGATGGCGATGATGATAGCGATGATGATGATGATGAAGAAGAAGAAGAAGAAGATAATCAATGACTACAAATGTCATCATCCCTTCTATTGACAATCTTGCATTCCATATATAAGGTAAATTTGTTCATGTTGTCTTCTAAGTTATTTGTAGCATACACATATCATGTAATTTTTAGCTAACTTAAGATAAATGATTAACATATGCAAGAAATTTGATTACATATTTATTGTGTTCATTTCTAATGATTACAACATATGTATTTATAGTTACCAATGTTTATATTGTGTCTAATTATGACTCTTTTAGCAAACAGTCAATTGACTATAGGTACATCGTCACCCCTTCTGTTGATGATCTTGCATTCCATATATAAGGGAAATTTGTTCATGTTTGTGATGTTGCCTATTGTTCATGTTGTCTTCTAAGTTATTTGTAGCAAACGTGTATCATGTAAATTTTTTCATGTTTACACGTATCATGTAATTTTTAGCTAACTTGAGATAAATGACTAACATATGTAGGAGATTTGACCTGTTTGGCATGGATTGTGCATAGTGACATAGATCAACAGGTATAAGTCAAAAAATAGACATAATTTTCTTATATTCTTCTTGTTTATCATTGAGCACGTATGTTATAAATAGACATGTTATATAATCATATAATGTATATAAAGACAAAGAAGGTCCGTATAGAAATATAATTGTATAATCACTTCAACTTACTACATTTTATATTTATCACTTTCTCTTTCCATTCGATGGATTATAGGAGCCACCAAATAGGTACTTGTCAAATCTATCTACATCAAATGAGGGAAATGAGGAAATGGTAGATGAAAGCTCTACATGTAGTACGACTAAAATAGGGAGATCAACTAGAGGTCAAAAGAATAGAATTTTTTTTTATAAAATCATGCAATTTTTCATTTTGAATTGGGGGTCATGTTCTTATGATGATGAAACCAAAGGCGACATCAAGGTGCCCTTTCGGTACACACACATTGAGAAAGAATGGGTACCCAATGAGCTACCTCTAATTAACATAGATTTTTGTGTTAATGAGAGGATGTATCACATTGCTCCATCCTCATTACATGGTTTGGGCTTATTTTCCATGGATGGGATAAAGGTATGTTACAAAAAAGGTGTCAAATGTATGTTACAACAAAGTTGTCAAATTGTTCAAGTATGTCGGTCCATGTTACAATTACAATGATTGGATGCATATTGTTTGATATAAAAAAAGTATGCATAGGTATGGGGTATCAGCTAATTATATACAATAGAAAGAAAATGATCAAAGTAAAAGATTTTCTATGTACATTAATGGGAGACCAAAAGCAATAGGTAATATTGCAGGTTTTATAAATAGTATGCAACCTTCTTCAACTAGTAAGCAACCCAATTGCATATTTGAGGTGCGTGAGGCAAATGAAGTTTTTGTTTGTGCAATAAAATCAATAAGTGTAGGGGAAGAATTACTAATCAATTACCATTTAAATCACATAGATACAAACAAAGATACTATCTTGAGGGCTGTAAGTACTATTTACCATTTTGTTAATAAGTTTTTTTTTGCTATCTATTGCTTTCAGTTAGCTGAATTTTTTATGTTTAATCTTTGTGATAGGATGACATGGATCCGACAGATGATAGAGGTCACCAGAATGCTACTCCCAGCCCTTCTTCAGCAAGGGTAAACCTTTTTGAAATTGTACAAATTAGATAGTTAAAAATGTTAGAATTCATTAGAATAACTAAGAGGGGGGTTGAATCAGTTATTCAAGGTCCAATGATGTCCAATACAACTTTTTCTACAAATCTTTAATAGTATATAATTGATATTATCATGTATGCAATTAAAGATTAAACAACTATGAAAAGTAAACATGCATCACACCATAACACTAAGGATTTGATAACCCAGAAACCCTCCAAGAATAAGAAGGTAAAACTGGAGTGGTAATGATACCAACAAAATAACTGCACAATTGATTTCAACCACTTCTGATGGTCTTCCCTGTTAAAGGCTACATCACATTGTTAAATGTGACCTTGTTAAAGGATTTAAGAACATTTAACTTGGAATGTCACCCTTTTAAAGGATTTACATAGAGTTGTTAGGCTCACCCAAGTCCATGGGATTTTCAATCACCTTCTCAAAAGAATCTTTCATCCCTTTCTAAGGATCTCTTATCCTTCTCTTGGGGATCTTCTATTCTTTTCCTGAGGCTTATCCACCTAGCTATTAAGCTAACCTAGAAATGTAGGATTTTAGTATCTAATACAATGGTAAGAAAGTATTAGAAAGGTTTTGACCTGATACAGATTTGCAACCCTCACTGTGTAGATTTTAGATCACTCTTCAGTTCCTTTCTTTGCTTGGCTTTTCTTCCTTGTAGTGTTAACAACTTGTTCACCCTTCAAAATTTGTTTCCTTGAGTTCTTCTACTCATTATACCAATGCAATCTTTGGTCACTTGATCAACTCAGAGTCTTGATTCTCTATTCTTACTCCTCTAGGCTTCTTTGCATGATCACACTTATGAGCAATTCCCTCTCTTGCATGCACTCTTGATCTCTAACCTATAACTCCTTATAAAGAAATTTTGTCCTTGATTTCCTGCTCAAATCTTAATTTTATCTTGAGAAAATGGCATTTTTTTCTCTCCAAATTGTTTCTTCTAGAAACTTCATGATGAATCGATTAGCATTTGCCTTGGATTGGTTTGCATGGATTACATAGAATTCTGTGACATCTACTCATCATTCATAACTTCCAACTACTTCACACAATTTGATGTAACAACCTTATCATTGCTGATCTGGTGAATCTTGTTTTAACAAATAATGGAGCAACTTGGCATTGTTGGTTTATTGATGCTCGACACCTTTTGTGTTACTTGAATGTTATTTACTGATGCTCGGTACCTAAAGCATTTTGGTTTTTCTCGGCACTTGAAAACTTACTCGACATCCATTATCTTTTTTTGCTACTTAGCACTTGAAATATTTTGTGTTACTCAGCATCTGAGTAATCACTCGACTTATACTAACGTTGAACTTGCTCAACTTCAACTAAGAATCTATTCGGCTCTAACTAGCTTTCTTAGTTCTTTCTAATGAACTTAGTTAATCCTTACATCTTTGATATATCTCAGTGTATCCATCCTCTTAGAGTATGTTATCAATACATTATTTCATCAATGGCTTAGCTGATCCTTATACTTCATTGCATCATCATAACTTCAACCTTTCTCTAGGTACTCTAGTTACATCTTATTGATTGCCACCTCCTTGTCAATCAATCAATTAATAGTATTTGTATCACTAAAACACTTGTCATTCCTGCAAGTAGCAAGTTTGACATCAATGAAAAAACAATGATTGAAAACATTCTTTACTAGTTCCATTATCCTTCATTCATGATCTTTTCAATCATTTTCAACAATCTCCCTCTTTGACATTGATGGCAAACCAAACTGATCAAATGATTAAGCTGATCAACTTAGTTACCACCAAAATTACATAGGTTTGCTGCTTAGTATATAATTGATACAAACTGAATCCTTTTTTTTCCTTCTCCCTTTGTACTACTACATCTTTACTCTATATTCCTGATCCTTCATATATATCATATATCTCCCTCTTTGTATTGATCTTGATCAGTTTCACCTATATCTCCCTCTTTGACATAAATGCCAAAGATGTAGCATCTTTAGTATGCTAAATAGAGACTTTTCATCTTCATGTTTTTCTCCCTCTATCACCATGCTTGTGACTAATCTAGAGTTTCTGTTTCTATTGTCATCCTATGCATCACACTTCTGATATTTCAATGATCTACTCTTGTTGATGCAGGATAGCTTCCATGTTGCTTTAAATTGCTTGAGTTAGGGGCATTACCCCCAACTTGCCTCTAAGATATTCATAAGCATCCTTGGGCAATGGTTTGGTGAAGATGTCTACAATTTGTTCCTTTGTATGAATGTACTCCATCTTCACTTGTTTATCCTCCACCAATTCTCTAACATAGTGATACTCGATTGCAATATGCTTGGTTTTTGCATGCATAACTGGATTCTTGGATATGTTTATAGCACTTGTATTATCACAATACAATCTCACAGGTTTAGTTACCTCTTCTTTCATTCCTTTCAATAGATTTGTAAGCCACACAATGTTTGTGCAATTAACTGCTGCTACCACATATTCTGCTTCTGTAGTGGATTGAGATGTGCATGTTTGTTTCTTGCTAGTCCAAGTAACTAGCCTTTTTCCTAAGAATAATGCTCCTCTACTTGTGCCTTTTTTGTCATCAATTTTTCCTCCCCAATCTGTGTCTATATATGCATTGAGCTCAAATTTTTCATTCTTTTTGTAATATAGACCAAAATCATCAGTTCCTTTGAGATACCTCATTATCCTTTTTACTGCCATGAGATGATTTTCTCTAGGATTGGCAGAGAATCTAGCCACTATTTCAATTTCTAGTGCTATGTCTAGTCTACTATGTACAACATATTGTAGTTTTCCAATCATGGATCTGTACATTGTTTGATTGACTTTAGCTGATTCATCATTTTTAGATAGCTTATGTCCTATTGCCATTGGTGTGCTGACTGATTTGGAGTCTTCCAATCCAAACTTTTTAAGTATCTCTTTGATATATTTTGATTGAGTTACAAATATGCCATGTTTTTGTTGATGTACTTGCAATCCTACAAAGAACTTGATTTCTCCAAACATAGACATTTCAAACTCATGTTTTATTTTGTTAGCAAAACTTTTGCAAAGTGCTTCCTTTCCTCCAAAAACTATATCATCCACAAATATTTTAGATACAAGAATATCCTTATCTTCTTCTGATTTGATGTGCATGTTGTTGTTATCATTAGTTCTTTCAAATCCTATTTGTACCAAATACCTGTGAAGTCTCTCATACCAAGCTCTAGGGGCTTGCTTCAATCCATATAGAGCCTTATGTAGTTTACATACCTTGTTTTTGTTCTTTTCATCAAAAAAACCTTCTGGTTACTCTATGTAGACTTCCTCTTCAAGTATAACATTCAGAAATGCAGACTTTACATCCATCTGATAGACTTTAAATCCTTTGAAGACTGCATATGCTAGTAAGGTCCTTACTCCTTCCATTTTGGCAACTGGAGAAAAAGTTTCTCCATAATCTAGTCCTTCTTCTTGTGCATACCCTTTACAAACTAGTCTTGCCTTGTTCCTTGTGATTTCACCATTTTCATCTAGCTTGTTTCTGAACACCCACTTGGTTCCAATCACATTCTTATCAGCTAGTCTTGAGACTAGGGTCCATATCTTGTTCTTCTCAATTTGTTCTATTTCTTCTTTCATAGCATTATACCAGTCATCATTTGTTATGGCTTCACTTATTGTTTTTGGTTCCATTTTGCTAAGTAGACATGTTTTAGTTCTGAGTCTATTCCTTGTCATTGGTCCTGCCTCTTTATTTCAAATAATTTGATCTATAGGATGATGTCTTTTACATACTTTGCCAACATAGGTTCTTTCCTTGTTTGCATATTATCTCTTTCAAAATCTATATCTTCATGCATATTTTTATTAGGTATTTGTTCATTTTCTTCTTGTTGGCTATTCTCAGAATCTGAATGAGCATTTTCTATATTTTGCAACTCAGCTTCTGAATGTGTCTATTGTTTGGCATTCACTATCTGTGACTCAGCAGATGCTGGATTCTGTTGCTGACTGTCATTCTGAGTTTTAACTTCACCATTATTAGGTACACCTTCATAAAAGTATACAAAGGTCTTATATTCCTCTGCTTTCCTAGTGTTTTCAATACTTTGAACTTCTGCAAGCTCATCAAATTTTACATTTGTGCTTTCTACTACTTTGTTAGTGTTAACATTCAAGCACTTATAAGCTTTGCTTCTAGTAGAATAACCAAGAAATGTGCCTTCCTCACTCTTTGCATCAAACTTTCCATTCCTAGACTCTCTATATATATAACATTTGCATCCAAATATTTTGAAATGTTTCACATTAGGAGAATGCCCACACCATAATTCAAAAGGTGTTGCATTTGTACCTTTCTTGACTTGAACTCTATTGAGTGTGTAGACTGCATTACTTACAGCTTCTCTCCAGTACTTGAGTGCAATGTTTTTCTTCATCATTAAAGTCCTAGCACAGTCAATAACTAATATATTCCTTCTCTCTGCTATACCATTTTGAGGTGGAGTTCTGGGTGTTGATATTTTCCTTTTAATTCCTCTTTCATTGTAGAACTCTTCAAATTCTCTTGATGTGAATTCACCTCCTCTATCAGATCTGAGACATTTTAGGCTCTTTCCAATTTCTTTCTCAACTCTAGCCAACTACCATTTGAACATTTGGAATGCATTTGATTTTTGTTTCAGTAACATGGCTGTCATCATTCTTGAATAGTCATCTACAAATAGCATTATGTATCTATCACCTTTGTAGATTTGTACTTCAATAGGACCACACAAGTCTGTATGAACTAGCTCTAATACTTCTTTTGAAATATAAGTTTTTCTTTTGAAAGTTGACTTGGTCATCTTTCCTAGTTGTCAGTGTTTACACATGATGTTATCAGGCTTCATCAACTTTGGTAGTCCTCTAACTTTCTTCATCTTGCTAATGTTTATCAGATTGTCAAAATTTATATGGCATAGTCTCTTGTGCCATAACCATACATCATCAATTTGAACAATAAGACGAGAAGCATCTTCCATGTCAAGATAAAACAAGTTACTCCTAGTCTGATCACCTTTTCCTATTTGACTTCCTTGAGAATTATAAATCTTAGCAATTCCTTTTTCAAATTCAACCTTACATCCTATGTTGCCTAACTGTGAGACAATAAGTTATAATTTAGTCCTTCAACATAGTATGCATTATCACATGATATCTTTTCAATAAGCTTGATACTACCTTTTCCTTTGATCTAACATGGTGCATTGTTACCAAATCTAACACTATTTCCTTCATATTGAGTAAAGGTAATGAACTTACTTTTATCTCTAGTCATGTGATGAGAGCATCCGCTATCTATGATCCATCTATCATTCTTGTTCATGCAAGTTACCAAAGCACTTCCTTCATCTTCATTGGATTCATCTTTCATAGCCACATAGACTACTTCATCATCATTTTCATCAGAGTCTTCTTCAACAATGTAGCATCTTTTGCCTTTACCTTTGTAGTCCTTGTTTTGCTCTTTCTTGTTCTTGAAGTTGCCTCCATCCTTGTAAAATTTTTTTTGTGTGCATCTTGCTGCAATGTGACCAACTCCATTACAATTGAAACAAATGATTGGTAGCTTACTTTTGAATTTTCCTCTTCCTGTGTGAAATCTTCTTGCTAGTAATGCCTCCAATTGGTCCACATCATCTTCATCAGTGTTGTTATCACTGGATACATACTTTCCTTTTCCATTATTTTTCTTTGTTTGAACCTCCTCATTGTCTTTCATTGTCATCTTAGCTTTGAATGCAGATTCAATATTTTTTTGCTTGTAGTTGTCAAAGTTGGATAGCTCAAAGGCAGCGAGTCTTCCAATTATTCCCTCAAATGTCATTGTGTTTCCTAGTACACACCTTAGCTCTTGGATGGCTGATACTCTTGTAGCATAGATGGGAAGCAAAGTTCTCAAGTATTTGTTGCATACTATTTCTTCTACTAACTATCCTCCTAGACTTCTAATGGCACTAACTACTTCCTTCATCCTTGCACCATATTGAGCAGCATTATCTCCTTCTTCCATTTTCATATCATCAAACTTTCCTCTTAGGCTTTCTCTTTTGGCTCTCTTGACATTTTCATCTCCTCCATAGATCCTTGATAATGTATTCCACATTTGATGCGAAGTATCACATCCTTTGATGTCATCATACAAAGCATAGCTTAGTGCTGAAGCAATATCTCACATTGCTTGATTGTGCTCCTTCTTCTTGCTCATGTCATCTATAGTGAGGGGTCCTGCAAGATCAACATGGTCAATTGTGATTGAGGTCTATGCATAGTTGCCTATTGATCTGAGGTGTAGCTTCATCAGACTTTACCATGCAACAAAATTTTCTTTGTTTAGCTTGAGAACTTCTCTCTTGGACATCTTGATCTTCCTGCTGCTAGTACCTTGAAACAAATCAGCAGTCTTCTCTGATACCAATTGTTAGAATTCTTTAGAATAACTGAGAGGGGGGGTGAATCAGTTATCCAAAGTCTAATGATGTCCAATACAACTTTTTCTACAAATCCTTAATAGTATATAACTGATATTATCATGTATGCAATTAAACATTAAACAACTATGAAAACTGAACATGCATCACACCACAACACTAAGGATTTGATAACCCAGAAACCCTCCAAGAATAAGAAGGTAAAACTAGAGTGGGGATCATACCCACAAAATAACTACATAATTGATTTCAACCACTTCTGATGGTTTTCCCTGTTAAAGGCTATAGCACATTGTTAAATGTGACCTTGTTAAAGGATTTAAGAACACTCAACTTGGAAAGTCACCCTATTAAAGGATTTACATAGAGCTGTTAGGCTCACCCAAGTCCATGGGATTTTCAGTCACCTTCTCAAAAGAATCTTTCATCCCTCTCTAAGGATCTCCTATCCTCCTCCTAAGGATCTCTTATCTTTCTCTTGGGGATCTTCTATTCTTTTCCTGAGGCTTATCCACCTAGCTATTAAGCTAACCTAGTAATGTAGGATTTCAGTATCTAATACAATGGTAAGAAATTATTAGAAAGGTTTTGACCTGATGCAAATTTGCAACCCTCATTGTGTAGATCTCAGATCACTCTTCAGTTCCTTTCTTTGCTTGGCTTTTTTTCCTTGTAGTGCTAATAGCTTGTTCACCCTTCAAGATCTATTTCCTTGAGTTCTTCCACTCATTATGCCAATGCAATCTCTAGTCACTTGATCAAATTAGAGTCTTGATGCTTTGTTCTTACTCCTCTAGGCTTCTTCGCATGATCACACTTATGACCAATTCCCTCTCTTGCATGCGCTCTTGATCTCTGACCTGTAACTCCTTATAAAGAAGTTATGTTCTTTTTTTCTCACTCAAATCTTAATTTTCTCTTGAGAAAATGGCATTGTTTTCTCTCCAAATTGTTTCTTTTGGAAACTTCATGATGAATCCATTAGCATTTGCCTTGGATTGGTTTGCATGGATTACATAGAATTCTGTGACATCTACTCATCATTCATAACTTCCAACTACTTCACAAAATTTGATGTAACAACCTTATTGCTACTGATTTGGTAAATTATGTTTTAACAAATAATATAGCAACTCGGCATTATTGGTTTACTGATGCTCGACACCTTCTATGTTACTTGACTGTTATTTAATGATGCTCGGTACTTGAAACATTTGGTTTTGCTCGGCACTTGAAAACTTACTCGGAATCCATTATCTTTTTTTACTACTTGGCATTTGAAAGATTCTATGTTACTCAACATCTGAGTAATCACTTGGCTTATACTGAAGTTGAACTTGCTTGGCTTCAACTGAGAATCTATTCGTCTCTAACTAGCTTGCTTGGTTCTTTCTAATGAACTTAGTTAATCCTTACATATTTGATATATCTTAGTGTGTCCATCCTCTTAGAGTATGTTATTAATACATTATTTCATCAATGGCTTAGCTGATCCTTATACTTCATTACATCATCATAACTTCAACCTTTCTCTAGGTACTCTAGTCACATCTTATTGATTGCCACCTCCTTGTCAATCAATCAATTAATAGTATTTTGATCACTAAAACAATTTTCATTCCTACAAGTAGCAAGTTTGACATCAATGACAAAACAATGATTGAAAACATTCTTTACCAGTTCCATTATCCTTCATTCATGATCTTTTCAATCATTTTCAATAGAAAAATGTTATATTATTATGTTATTTTATTTACAATTTTTTGAGTTTTTATGATAATTTTACTGATATTCCTCTCACAATTTGATGTTCAGGATAAGGGTAAAGCACCAATAGTAATTATCGAGCCACTAGCTATGCCTTCTAATGAGGATATTGCTAAAAATCCCAATGTAACAACAATATTCAAGAAAAAAATTTAAAAAATTAATTTAGAAATAATGGAAATTTTGGATGAGGCAAATATGGAATCCGAGGAGATGATGAAGAGGCTATCAGATTTGAGAGTGCAAGCTCATCGTTATGAAGTAAGCAATAATGAATCTTTAGTTATAACAAAAGTTCAATAAAGATTTATATTTTATAATCTTCTATGTTGTGAAGTAAAATATGTAATATGTGCAAAATACTTTATTGATGCAATTTTTTTGAAGAGTTGTAAGAAACATTAACTACTAAATTCTTGTTATACAAGATTTTTTGGCAACTAATCCACAACTTGGTCAAGGACAACCCGGTGAGGCTGGTAGTAGCAGAGCTCTGACTGCCACTAGTAAAATAATCTTTTAGTTGACAAGTTAGAAGGAATTTTTTATTTTGAACATTCAAAACTTCTTAACTCTTACTTTTATTATTTTACAATGTCTTTGCTAACAATGTATTGTTCAATTCATCCAATGTAGGAGACTTCTATGAGGTTGATAGATGCCCGTACGAGATTGTTGACTACAATGTCAACAACAAGGGGATGTCTAGCTAGTAAATCCTTGTTTTGCTATATTTGGTTTTGTGTTAATTATGAGTTGATAATATGTACTTTAATCTTGGGTGCATCACATAGTCTATTATTTTTTTGTGGCAAGAGATGCACCATCTGGTACGTCAGCAAATGTGGATCATAGCACATGTATTTGTGATAATTCATCATCATTTCTTGGAGCTACCCATGTTTCTAGCATTGGAACTATGTAGACATCGTTGTTGATTGATGATGATGAATTAATGCCTTTGAAATGTCATAAGATTCCAGGTACTTTAAATAATTATTTTTTATATTCTAATAAGGATTTTCTTGCAAGATGTAAACATGATAGGAATTGGTGAATGCAAGGGCTTTTGATGTGGAGTGATGCCTCATGACCTTCTTTAGTATGTCGCATTGTGCAAGTTGTTTAATTATTCTAGAATTCCTTTTTATTAGGGGTTTGGTAGGATCATCTGAATTATCAATGACCTTTTGTCTATACCAGTAATTCTCTAGTTTAGTAATTTGTTACATTGCAATTTCATGCTTTTAGTAGAAGATACTAACCAATTTTTCTATAGAGAACCAAAAGTGGGAGTCTTCTTTCATATTTAATGTTCAATTTTCAATGATTTCCAACATCATTGATTTTGGAATATTCAAATATGGAAAGAATACTGATGAGAGGGGGGGGGGGGTGAATCAGAAGTATTACACTTTATACAATAAAACTTTTATCTGAAAGTAAATTGCATGCATGTAAATATATCATGAAAATACGAAACTAATACATGCATCAACAACACATAACACTGGAATTTGGTAACCCAGAAACCCTCTAGAAATAAGAAGGTAAAACTGGGGTGGGGATGATACCCACAAAAATTAACTGCAGTAATATTGTTCAACCACTTCTGATGGTCTACCCTGTTAAAGGTCTGCCATGTTAAAGGCTTTACACTATGTCAATAGTGACCTGGTTAAAGGATTTACAAACACTTAACATGAAGTGTCACCCTATTAAAGGATTTAATCACCTTTTGATAAGGATCTACAAATAGCTGTTAAGCCAACCTATCTACATAGGATTTCTTTTCTAATACAATGGTAAGAGAGTATTAGGTATTATAAACCTGATAGTTTGCAATCCTTGATTGCTAAATGCAAGCACTTGTTCTAGCTCTCTCTCTGATTTCAATCCTCTGAGATCTGATTTTTGTTTGTCTTCTTTGCTTTGTTCTAATCAACTGAATATTGAATTGCTGCTCTTACTCTCTATGTCTTCTTTCACTGAATTCCATTATGTTTTTCCCTTAACACTATTATTTTTCTCTCATCATCATTACAGTAAATCTTTTGTCTTCGTTAAAAAGACTTCGAAGACTTAGGGTTAGATATGGATCTACGATCCACATTGAATCTCAATTTCTTGCTCAATACTTCCCTTTTTGTTGATTGGTTGCATGCCTTTCCAATTTTCCAATTGCTTGCATGCAGATTGCATAGGAAATGTAAAAGATTCATTCTTATCTCTAGATCTTTCGAGATTTACCTTATGTCAGCTACAAAAATGATTTACATCATAGTTTGTGAAATTACAAACTCTTATGCTGATATCCTGAGTTACTTGGCTCCTGAAGCATTACTGATGCTTGGCACATGCTATTTCCTAGATAGATCGGTACCTAAACAAAACTATATCACTCGACACCTTATGTTACTCAACACTTGAATAACTTGGCACTTTATATCACTCGACACTTGATATCACTCGGCACCTACTCTTTGCTCGGCATGTATAGTGAAAAATGGTAAAGTGTATTGACACTCAGCTGTCAAAATTATTCTTTAAACCAACAATCTCCCCCTTTGACATTAGTGACTAAAACACTTAACTAAGATCCTGTGATCTTGGCATTATTTCATGCATCCTTTTATTTTCTTCAAACATTTTAGAAACAAATAACAATATACCTTATGACTCCCTATGAGTTGATTATGCCTTGTACACTCAGTGACTTTTGCCCTATTTCTGCATTCTAACTAATATGTTATATCAAAATTTGTCAAAAATTCTCTATCTCCCCCTTTCATCATACTTATTCTCCCCCTTTTTGACACTTATGTCAAGGGTCTTATAAGGAAATGCCATACTTGGCCAAAAATGTACTATTTACTTCAAGGAGTACCTTCAGAGCTGCATCCCAATTTGCTAGTGCAACATCCAATGACTTATGTTGGATGGAAATCTCTACTACTAGGTGTACAAGTCCATTAGTTGTAGAAAGATTGGGGTCTTTCTTGAGGACTGTCTCTGCATTCATCTGCTCCTTGTGAAGTATTTCCAAATGAGGAGTGATAGAGGATTGAATTTGCATCAATTTAGCTTTTGTGGTTGCCTCCTCTGCTGCTAAGATAGCTAATTCTCTTTGTGTCTGAAGTGATTGGACAAAATGCTTCTCACTTTGAGCTGGATTTGTAGGGAGTTTCATGCTAGAAATCTTCAAATTTTTCTCCAAGCTCAGTATCTTCTAGCTAGTGTCTTGTGTGAATGTGGAAAAGTCACACAACTTTTTGTACAGGAAAATATGTTTCCAAGTACAGTTTTGGCTGTTTCAATTTTCTTAGCCAGCTCTACTTGTGATAGTGCTATATCACCAAATATTTTCTTGTTTACCTTGCCTTGGAATTTTCTTTTTGACCATTCCAATAGTTTGGTGTTTGTTTCCTAGCCTTCACTATTCACCTGGTCAACTATATCAGATAGTTTCTCTATAATTGGCCTTGACTCATCTAGAGACTGTAAGTAGAAAGCTTCTATGAATATGTATTTGATTTCATTCAAGGTAAGCATGTGCTTGTGTTCTCTTCTTAGTGCTTCTTGTCTCCTTCTTCTGTCCAATGCACTCTGAATTTCACTGATCTTCTCTTCAGTGAGAGTGTTGGATTCATAATATGGAATCTTTATTTCTTCATCAAGCTTAGGAATTCCATAGTGAAGTTTCCCGACTACCTTTGATGAGCTTGAGCCTGGTGTCCTAATTTGTAATTGTAATATCGGTGCTCAGCTGCTGAAGAGTCTGTGTTGGAGTACCAGATTTGGATAATGCAGCCAATGTTTGTATTGCAAACTCCTCCTTCTTTCTTTTCTCATATTTTTCTTCAGCTTGTATATCCTTTTGATGATCACTAGGTGGGGTTGAACTTGCTGGCTGTTCAGATGTTTCTTTAATTTCCCCTGTTGTTGTACTCGGCATCTGAAGTGTGTTAATGAAGGTGGTGGAGGAAGGAATAGAATACTAGTAGGTTGTATGATCGAAGGTGGTTCTTGTGTTTTCACCTTGACTGCCTTTGTTTTGATTACTGGGTTTTGCAATTCATCAACACTGACCAATACAGGATTTGAACATAATTTTTCTACTAGTGTTGATTGGTCAAGGATTTCTAAATCCTCTGTAGTTAATGGATTGATGTTTGGACTTGAGGTGTCTGTAACATCCTTGATTTTGATAATCTCTACAGGTGTGATGGTGGCATGAGGAGGACTAGGAGGGGATACCTGTGTGTCTTGCACACTTTGATCTTTTTGCACAGCTATATCTTTCTCTTCCTCTTTCTCCTCTGTATGTGCCTTTTCATCTTCCTTTTCTTCTTCAACCTTCTTCTCCACTTGTTCCTTTTCTTTTTCTTTGATTCCTGATGCGTTCTTCTCCTTTATCTTGACACTTGCCTCTGCTTTATATTCTTCATTTTACACATCTTCTATTTTCTTGTAAACTATCTTCCACAATCTTATGGATTTTTTAACTACCTCCTCAATTTTGTTTTGTAAAATGCCGAAAGCTCTATGTTTGGGAGTGAATCTATTGTTATGCCTCTTGACTACATTTATTACTTGATCCTTAGTCAAATCAGGCAAAAATCTAGCTAATGTTGACTCCCTTATCTCCCTTTCCATTTGTAAACAAAAATGCCATTTATCCTCTACAATTTTGCACAATTCTTTAGGCATTGATTCATCTAATTCTAGAGGTGTGTGCTTATACTTAGCCATCATAGCATACACTGATTCCTCTAATTTATTTTGTTCTTCTTTGTTGAGCTTAGAAAAAGTTAGATTCTTTAAACCTTTCAAATCATCATTCTTGATCTTTGGACATAATTTATCAATAGTAGTTTGAGGTTTGTGCCTTACCACTTGAAATTGGTTGTTGTCCTCTGACTCAGTCTTCTCCTCATCTGTTTGAGGCTAGGCAACAAATTTTCTTTTCTTCTTTGGCTTGACAGAAGTCTTCTTTGAAGTTTTCTTCTTCTCTCTTGCCTCCTCTTAAGCTTTTTGTGTTGCAGCCCTTATAGTAGGTCTCTTTGGTGCTAGACCAGCTACTTTCTTTCCCTTGGGTTGAGGAGCAGGAGGAGTTGTGGCCTTTCTTTTTGTGACCTTGATTTCAACTTGTGCTTCCTTGGCTTCTTCTTCCTTAGCACTTTCCTCTTTATCTTCTCCTAACCCTTCAGTCAGACCTTGTGGTTCATCTCCCTCATCTTCAATGTCTTCTTCTTTCTCTTTTGTTGTTCCTTCTTCTTCAACACAAAATTTTCGTTCGATTTTCCTTACCAATTTTTCTTTCTTCTTTACTACTGAGGTAGTTTTCAAATCTGTTATCACCCTTGATTTTACAACATCATAGGTTCCAAAGGATTTTGCATTCTTATCAACTTCTTCTGCAAGGAGGGTTGTTATTACTACAGAGGCTTGATCAATATTGAGTTCATAGCCTAGTGGCCTAAGCCATCTTACTCTAGGTATGACTACTTGTATATAGGTATAATCAATATCTACAAGAAAACAAATGTCTTTTTCATATTTGTCAGTCAATGAAACTAGAATCCTCATTCTTTGTTTCATGGACTGTTTGATGTACTCAAAGTAACTAGTCATTTGGGCATCAAAATTATCAACCATCTATTCAATATATCCATTGATTTGTTCAACAATTGTTTTGTCTGGACTCCATCTCACCTTACCCACAGAAGGGAATTCTTTCATCAGATAGAAAAACATGCACACCAAAACTGATCCAAATTTGCACTAAGCTCCCTTCCTCTTCCTTATAGCTCCCAGATTCTCATTAATCTATTGAAATATGAGCTCTGCTAGATCATAGGTATGATCTTTTTTAATCAATTTGTATGCAACATCAACTGCTATACAAGGCACACTGTTTAACCTACTTGACTGATAGAATTTGTGTGAAATGATTCTCATAGCAAAATCTAGTAGGGGTTTTGTGATTGTATCAATAGTCATTCCCCTATTATTCCATTTAGCACCTATTTTTCTCTCTATTACTTCCCTTTTGTCACTACGCAGGGTCTTTGGCCGATCTAGGGTTGGAATACCAGTAACCCTATGAACAGTTCTCTTGGTAAATTTCACTGGCCCTATTTCTAACCAAAAGGCTCCATCATGTATTCTGCTCAAAACTATGTGTACCCATTCAACTTTGAAAACAATAAAAAATTCTAGAGTTTTGGTCAATCCTTTTCTCTCGACTATTGAGAACTCATCTTTCAATATCTTGTTCTCACATAGCTTTTCATATGCATTGTGAATTTCTAAATCTCCTATGGCTCCAATTTTGTAGTTATAACATCTACGAACATCTTGGACCATAATAACTTTATCAGGAATAACTGATAATGCACCTGGAGGATCATTCTTATATGCAACTTCTGGAATGGGCTTGAATTTTGGTTGCTTAACTTCATTACTAACCAACTATATCTCATGACTCTCTTTTCTCTTAGTGGTTTGAGACCCAGATGCCATTATTTTCCAAACTAGGGTTTATAGTTTAAACATGTTTATAAACACTACGTAGCTCGGCACTTAAGTAAAATACCTCAAATCGATGAGACTCATGCTGAATCGCTGTGAAAATCTTCACAAATGGCCTCTAAGCTAGCCTTGCTCTTCTCATCTTTGCTTCATGTTTGAATGGTAAGAAATGATCGAAAATCAAACTATGTACTCTTCAAAATAGAGTAATTAATGCTTAGTGTGCTGACAACTATCTACTTGACACCTGAAGGATTTTGACATGACTTAGCACTCATTGCGTTTCACTTCGTTTGGCTCCCATTGATATTTTACTACTTGGCATCATCTATCAACTCGGTCACTGTTAGCAACTCAGCACCTGAAGATAATTTTGGCAGATTTTGCAAGACTCTCAATTTGGACTTAGCATCTTTGCTTATGTTGATTTCTTCTTTGCAGTTCTTCTATGTTTTGGGACTGATGTATGATGTAACTTAGTTTATCAATCCCACACACCCATTCTTGCTTAATTTGATGAAGTGTGATCACTTGACCTGTTAGGTGAAGTGATCTCTACACTTGATGTGCTACACTCATCTTTCTTCTTCCATGTCTTATTCATCTCACTTTTTATGTGTTCAACATCTATCTTTGCCTTTCCATTGTTGAACTTAGAACTTGGTTCCTTTGACCTTGTTGGGCAATTCCCACTGATATGACCAATTTTTAAGCAACTGAAACATGTGTTTTGACTCAACCATCTTTTATAGTTTCCCCTAAAATGTGTTCTTATGCAATTTTGGGGTATATGTCCATATTCTTGACAATAGTGACAATTGTACCTAGTGTTGTAATCCCAAAATTCATGGTTTGATGTCTTTGCTGGTTGATTTGATGTCCACATAGGCTTTGATCTGTAGTCAAAAGCTCTATGTCCATATTTCTTGCAATTATGATAGTGACCCTCAAATCTTGATGTCTTAATAGTCTTGGTTCTACATTCATATGATTGATGACCTTGCTTCTTGCACTTATGGCAATAGTTTACATTCTTAGTCTTATCATGCTGATGGGCTTTCTTTCTTCTACATAAATTAGATGTATGTCCTTTCTTTCCATAGAAATGACATGTAAGTTTGACATTTTTACCTTTGTCGCTTCTTTATTCAGCACTCTTTGATGATTCTCCAACTTCAGTGTTGTTGTATCCAAGTCCTGATGTATCATGGGTTGATCTTGGGGATTTTAGTAATTGCTCAAAATACTTGATGGCTTCATTGGGTTTGTTGAAGCTTTTTGAAATTTCCTTTTCTCTTCTTAAGTCATTTTGCAATTGTTCATTCTGCATCTTTAGTGTAGAGATCTCAATGTCTTTCACATTAAGTTCATGATGAAGGTTCATCATTTGGGCAAGTGTATCCATCTGCATGTTTGAGATCCTTGTTAATTCAGTACATTTTTCTTCAAGTCTGTTTGCAAGATTCCTTTTGTCATTTTCCATCATGACTTTATCTTCAACTACTCTTTTCTTTTGTTTAGTGATTTCACATAAAATTATGGCCTGTGATTCATGTTCCATCTTGAGAGATCTTATCTCATCTGTTTGAACTTTGTTTTTCTCCATTAGTTCTGCAATTGTTGCATCAAAATATTTAGTATCTCCATTGGAAAATATATTTGTGGTATCAATCTCCTTGTAGTTTATCTCATTTTCGGCTATGGCTAAATCCTTCCTTCTTTTCAATGAGTTTCTCAACTTATCTCTAGATTCCTCCAAGCTATGCAGAGCAAGTTGCACATCTATCACCTGATTTTCAATGATCTTTCCAAGTTTGAAAATTTTCATCTTTAGATCTTTTCCTCCAAGCTATTAGGCTTTTTCTTGTGAGAACCTAATCTACTCTGATACCAATTTTTGGAATATTCAAATATGGAAAGAATGCTGATGAGAGGGGGGGAGGGGGGTGAATCAGAAGTATTACACTTTATACAATAAAACTTTTATCTGAAAGTAAATTGCATGCATGTAAATACATAATGAAAATATGAAACTAAGACATGCATCAACAACACATAACACTGGAATTTGGTAACCCAGAAACCCTCCATAAATAAGAAGGTAAAAATGGGGTGGCAATGATACCCACAAAAATTCATTGCAGTAATATTGTTCAACCACTTCTGATGGTCTGCCCTGTTAAAGGCCTGCCCTATTAAAGGCTTTACACTGTGTCAATAGTGACCTAGTTAAAGGATTTACAAACACTTAACATGAAGTGTCACCCTATTAAAGGATTTAATCACCTTTTGATAAGGATCTACAAATAGATGTTAAGCCAACCTATCTACATAGGATTTCTTTTCTAATACAATGGTAAGAGAGTATTAGGTATTATAAACTTGATAGTTTGCAATCCTTGATTACTAAATTTAGGCACTTGTTCTAGCTCTCTCTCTAATTTTGATCCTCTGAGATCTAATTTCTGTTCATCTCCTTTGCTTTGTTCTGATCAACTGAATATTGAATTGTTGCTCTTACTCTCTATGTCTTCTTTCACTGAATTCTATTATGTTTTTCCCTTAACACTATTCTCTTTCTCTCATCATCATTATAGTTAATCCTTTGTCTTCCTTAAAAATACTTCAAAGACTTAGGGTTAGATATGGATCTATGATCCACATTGAATCTCAATTTTCCACTCAATACTTCTCTTTTTGCTGATTGGTTGCATGCCTTTCCAATTTTCCAATTGGCTGCATGCAGATTGCATAGGAAATGTAAAAGATTCGTTCTTATCTCTAGATCTTTCGAGATTTACCTTATGTCAGCTACAAAAATGGTTTACATCATAGTTTGTGCAATTACAAACTCTTATGTTGATATCCTGAGTTACTCGGCTCCTGAAGCATTACTGATGCTTGACACATGCTATTTCTTGGATAGCTCGGCACCTAAACAAAATTGTATCACTCAGCACCTTATGTTACTCAGCACTTGAATAACTTGGCACTTGATATCACTCGGTACTTGATATCACTCGGCACTTGATATCACTTGACACTTGATATCACTCGACACTTGATATCACTTGGCACCTACTCTTTGCTTGGCATGTATAGTGAAAAATGGTTAAGTGTATTGACACTCAGCTGTCAAAATTATTCTTTAAACCAACAATTGCTATTTCCTGTTAGAGTTTTAGAGTGCTCATTTTTAGCTTCACTGTTTATTTAGCAATATTTGTTTTCACTAATATCCCAGGCATGATCAGTGACAACATCAATTAAGAATGACAAAAAATGAAGGTCATGGAAAGTTATATGTATTATGAACTATATTTTTTTTCAAGGTATACTGATTAATATAGTCAAGTACATTTTTTAGTTTTAGAACATCAACAACAAAACCCTGGTAGAGTTTGATTGGTTTTAGACATTTTAAATTTTTTTCCAAACTTCTTTTTTGGTCAATTTTGGTCAAGTTGATCCTCCAACCCTGAAATAGATCACTAAAAAGATGAAATTTATTTGATTTTATGTATTTGTTATTCACTATGAAAAGTATTCTATGCATGATTCATTTTAATGGTTCTTACTATTAATTATCCCATGACATTTTTTGCAGGAAACAATACATTTTATAGGAAGCTTTATGACCTCACGCTACGAAGATTTAGGCCCACCATATGTAAAAGGTGGCACATCATAACTGAACTAATTTTATCCCACTTTTTTTTTCATATCATTAATTGGTGCAACATTTTTCATTTCATTTGGGTCTTTTGTTATACTAGCTATATCTAACAATTTTGTGTTTTTTCTTAAAAGGTGGAACTACCAAGATAAAAAATTAGAAGCATGAGTTTGGTAGTAATATTTTTTATCATAAGAAATTGTTACAAAAAGCTTCCAGGCATCTTAAGGTTGTGAGGGACACATATAGAAAGAGTCTCATCCTAAACCTGTCGTACAAGCATCCTCCCTTTGTTTCAGTAAGGGACTGGAATGAGTTCATTTTGGATGAAAAGGAGAAAGGGGAACATCCAAAAGAAAGTACACCAGCAAATCCAAAAAGGTATGCAATAGTATTAACTACTAGTATATTAATGAGAAAATTTAGGGTTCAACTTCAGTATCAACAATTTCAACTAGCTCAATTTAATCTATCTATTGATGAAAGGTATGTAATTCATATGTTGACACAATTGCTTTCACCCTATTATGAATGCTCTCTAAAATTTGGGCATCTAATAAACTGTGGTGGTTGATTGCACAAAGAATGCCCATATACAA
This sequence comes from Cupressus sempervirens, assembly GCA_028749045.1. Classification (NCBI taxonomy): domain Eukaryota; kingdom Viridiplantae; phylum Streptophyta; class Pinopsida; order Cupressales; family Cupressaceae; genus Cupressus; species Cupressus sempervirens. Next base: position 164,387,431 of record CM053793.1, on the reverse strand, counting down.
CTATATATATCTCAATCTAGGCATAAATCCTACATAAGATATAAATTGTGTTCTTATAACTTCACATATAGCTATATTATGTATTGAAAATATAGTGATGCTCAACTACATGTACCATAGTTGTATGTGTTAGCAGTTTAGGTGATAAATGATATTCAGTCAGTGTAATGACAAGTACAATTTTTTTGAAAAACTTTGCAAGAATTTTACTAATGGCCACTCTCCTAAAAGTAATAAGCATCACGTTCAATGTTAGAAACAAAAGGTAATGACAACTGAGCACTCTCCTGACAGTATGGTGTAGTTAAGTTATAGGATGCTAAATTGGTATTGTACCTGTAGGTGTCTAAGATGTATTTTGTCTAGCTACACTAGTACCTGATATCTACTAAGATGCATACTGTCTAATTGATGGTCTACCAATCATATAGTTATCTACAACAAAGATAAATAATGGTTGAGAGTTAATATTGAATTTGTGAAGTTTCCACAGTCCTTATGATTTCAAGATTTTTTTCCCTTTTGTATTAGACCATCTAGATTTTTTGTTGCCTATGTTTTGGATCAAATTCTATGATTCATCATTAGGGCAGATGGCAGGAGAAGAACTAACATTGTTTGTAATCCATATGGTGGCAAAAAATCTATCAAAAAATAACTGAATATGATTTTGGCATGAATGTTTTGGTTCACTTTTTGTGATCTATCAGATTCATTATCAAGATGAGAAATGATATGTAGATGGTAATTGTTAATTTTCTATTTATATGTTTTTTTTGTTTAGTTTATGTTCTCATAAACCATACTATAAAAACCCTTTGATGAATATTCTTTAATTCAATACAAATATGTTTTACTCCCCAACCTCTTAGCCTAATTATTTCCTAGACAAATGTACCACCTATAAACATCTGCATGTGGCACTAGAATCTCACAAAAAATCCACAACTGGGTTGAATGCTAAAACATTCCACTTTCAAGTGTTTTGGTAGTGTAACACCTTTGTCAACCCTCACAGGCATCACAGATGAATCCATACTTGCTATATTGATGGTAAAACCTCTATTTTTTTGCAATTCAATCATTTATTGAGACTCTCTCAAGCTCCTTCACAACTACTCTAGCATTTATCTACATTATTTCTCCTTTCCCACATGCAGTAGCATATCAGAATTCTTATTGCCACATTGAGATTATTATTGAAGTTTTGAGATCACCCTTTCTTTCTTGTAGCATTTCTGTGAGGGAAACTCTTTCCTTGGACACCTGGTCTTCCTCTTCTAAAGGATTAGTAATTTGCACATTTGAAGCTTTCTTAGGTGATAATACCTTGACTTTTATTTGGTATCTCCATCTATCTTTGTTGTCCATGGAGGTGGGAACACCAAAGTGGTGATTTGACTATGACAAGATCCTATTCAATCATCACAATACAAATAGAAACCTCCAAGACTTCCTAAATTAAACCACAATCTTATAATTAATTGAAATCCAACGATTTTGTTTCTGAGTGTATTGTAGGATTTGAGCTCTCAAAAGATACTTATCCTTTGTAGTGGTTCACTTCCCACAATCTACAAGTCATGCAATTGCAAGAGATTGGATTAGTTTTTTTAATTTGTTTATTATAGATTGTTCCAAAAATTATCCCCTATATGTTAGGAACTCGATCTTTCATGAGCATACCACTTTGTTTGTCCAATATCTATATTGTAGATAAATAGTGTTACATACATGGGAGATTCTATCCACTCATTGAATATCTCACTCAAAACTAAGCAAGCTCCAACAAAAAGCAACTTCAATTTCCTAAACATAGATAACATTACTCTCATGCATTGCAAAATGTTATTTAGTTATAGAATGACTTGTTGTCTCTAACTAAATAAACTAAACTAAATGTGTAAAATAATACACTCGATCCAATTGAATATATTTTAAAATCTAGAGTAAAACTATGAACATTCCAATATTTTCACAACTTAATAATAAATGTACTATAATAAAAAAAATGTAGCTCTAATATTTTAAGACTTAAAGCTTAATATAGTAATGTTTTGTCTAATTTATATAAAATTATTATTAAGATATTTTTAACTTTTTAAATTGACAACTATGAATAAATATTTTGTTAATTTAAAAAAAAAAAAAAACTAAAAATGAATAGATCCAAAATCACACCCTAAAGTCAAACCTCATCAATCCAACCCCCAAAATTACACCCTAAACTGAAATCCCATCAATCCAACCCCAATTCAAACAAGAATTGAGAATAAAGGACCATTCGTGATCTAAATTTCAGTGAAAATTTGTGAGGATAAGAGTCCAAGCCTAGCCTCTTAGAAAGCCATTCTACTAGTGATTGAAGAGGAGAAGAAAAGCCATCTTGAACAAACCCACAATGAGAGTAGTGAATATTTCTCATCACTTTCCATCCCTTCAAAGTAGGATAGTACCAATCAAAAAAGAAAAATTATCCTTGAGACTTGCACAGATGAAAAAGAGCTCTTCCTTATTCATCATAATCAACACACCCAACAATGGAGCTGCTCATGTTTCCATCTCTAGAACAACATGATCTACTCATCTCATGGATTCCTACTCAATACACAATACAAAAATAATTCAATCAGTATCCTCATGTATTTATGTAATCCTATAATTATGGCTCTTAAATAGATACACTATTTAGATGGAAAACCTGAAAAAGATAATCTTGAAATTCTTAACTACACTATAATCAATGTCTTTACCATATGCAAATGGGTTGAAGATAATATGAGAGAAGGCTGCAAAAAAATCAAGGATGAGGAAGTTGGCATCTTCAAGCTCCCTCAACTCTGAAATGGCTTCTGATAGATATTTTTTGTGGGTGGAAACTAAGTCCATTGTTGTGTTCAAACATATTGCTCCAGACTGTAAGTAACCTGGTTGGCAGTAAAATGACATGTTATTTGATACCAGAAAATTCCTTAGCCCAAGATTATATAGCTCTATGAGTTGCAGTTTCATCTCTACTATAACACTCTTCAAAAACTTCTATATTCCCTGTAAACATAACCCTCAGTCACATATTTTTTAAAATCACATTTGAATCATTCTAGTACAACATGACAATTAATAATATTAGATTTTCACAATCTATTTCAAAAAACTCTTTTTTGTTTCTGGATTTGATTGTGTAAGTTTTTTTAGTATCAATGGATTGCACTGTGTGATCCATCATCAGAATGAGAGAAGGATGTAAGATATGATCCATCATTAGAATGAGAGAAGGATGTAAGATAATTCTTTCATCCCAATGATAGATCACAGAGTGGATCTGAAAAGTTGATACAAAAAAAGTTTCCACAATTAAATCTAGAAACAAAAATAATTATTAGAACATAGCAAGTTTGGTGATATATATTCTTACCACTGTGGTAACATTTGTAGTAGCATAATCATTTCCATTCAGTGCTATTGAGTGCTTTAGATGATGAGAACAATATTTTTGAGATATAATGGAATCCTTGAAATTACCAACTTGGACACTCAGCTTTGGAACTCTAAAAGTATTAGATAACCCACTGTATGCTACTACAAAGTTTATGCATTTCCTTTCTTGTATATGATGGCTTGAACTTTTTAGAACCTTGTAGGTCACTGGAGATGGAAGACCTAAGATTTGGGCTACATAAATTTAAGAAAAAACAAGAAATCTAGTAAATGCATTCACCTGTATATTTAAAACCATGTCAATATAATCATAAATAAAAGAAGTATTTTAATCAATGAGAATAGATTTTTACAATCTATGACAATTATTTTCAAGAGCTTCTAGATTTGATTTTGTATAGTTTTTTTTGGCATCGACATTTTGAGCCATCATCAGGATGAAATCAAGCATAAGAGAGATGAAACCAAGCATAAGAGGCCACAAGAAAAAAGATACACAACCACAGAGCACGGAATTTGATTTGAAATATCCATGCTTAAAAAATTATACACAATTAAATCCAGAAGCTCTTGTAGATAAGAATTTTAATGTTAATAGATTAAGGAAATAGGATTGTTTCGGTCCATGGCTCAGAGTATACAAGAGAAGCACTACTAGAGAGAACTTATTGTAGTTATCAAGACTTTAAAATTGAAAATTGCTTGTTCAATTTCAATATAATTGTATCCTGAAGAGGGCATCAATTATGAAGAGTTATATGGATGCATTGAAAAAGGATTTTCAAAGGATCCTATAGTGCAATTCTAAAGGGTCAGGGTTTTTTTGTTTCATATGATTACTTTGAAAAGTTTTGGCTTGCCTTCCAAATGCAATTTCAATAAGATTTTTTTGATAGGATTTTTATATCTTATAAAATTTGGGGGAATTTCTAGGTTCACAGTGCAAAATATAAATATACAAAATTGCAGACGAGACCCTTAACCATTATTATACTTAGAAAATCAGAAGTCAATACCATGATCTATAATCATTATATAATTAGAGAGAACTCAAACATATACCTATATTAGTTGATGGTGTAAAGCACTTGGAAACCCCAGTACATAGCAATGGAAAAGTTTGAGGCAAATTGACTTCTATTTATATTTCCTATCCAAATATTTTGGGCTAAAATATGCAATAGCAGTTCCTGATATGAACAAGAGTTTTCGATATGGACCTTTGAGATCATTAGAAATTGATTTTGAGAAAGATTTCCTAAATAATCAGTAAGAATTCTACCAGATGATACCTTTCCTGATGGGTGCCCAGGCCAAGTGATACCATATGGATATTTCCATGCTGAAACTATGCTATTTTTCATACCAAGATAGTAATTTCCAGTGTTTGCATATGAATCTCCAAAAGCAAAAAGAGCTTTTGTTTCATCTCCATTACATATACTTAAAAAAACAACACTTCAATCAATGACCACACTAAAATTATATACCAATTTTGCAATAAGAAAAGCAATTATCAATCATTACCCATTAAAACTGGCAGAAACACCAATAGGATTGATGACATTTTGGCAATCATTTTTCATGACCTTCTACATCTACAGTTAGTAAAATTGATTGTTTGGTTTATATGGAAAAATCATCTAACTTTTTTGGTCAAGACCAATGTCTATGAAGTTTTCAAAGACCTTCTGAAGGAGTTCAAAATTAGAAGCTTGAAGACTGAGTTTACATTAAAAGTTCAAGAAAAGTAGAGATATGTTGTGCTGAGTAAAACAAAACTTCTTCCAATCAGTAACCACACTAAAATTACATCCAAAAATCTTAATATGATAAGCAATTCTTAGTTATTACCAATTACCAATTACCAATTACAAAGAGTACCAAGAATATTGATGACATGTGGGCAACCATATTGATGACCTTCTAGATCTATCATGGATCAATAGCATGATTACACATGTCAATTAAAGGTATGATGCTATAATTTCTTCCCTTTTTTCATATTTTTGGTGGAACATGCTACTTTATGCTAAAACCTTCATACCAATATATAATAATCGACTAATTAGTATTGATCTTTATATCTATATCATCTAACATATTTCAAACTTTTCATAGGTTGTAGGACACATCAAAGGCAACAAAGGTGAGGCTGGAAAAGGTTGGGCAACACAAAATTGGCTCTAGGGGATATTCAAAAATCAAAGCACGTGTTGTAAGTAGCAATAAATGAATTGCAAAGAAAATTTATTTATAAAATGAAAATAAATTTTTTAATTAATGAAAAAATGCAGGGTGCTGATTTTAATCTTGAGGCCACAGAAGAACACAAAAAAATTGTCTTCAAGCAAGGCTATGCAGCAGTGGTTGAATGCCTACGGAAAGCTTCCATTGCCCTAATGGAATAGTCTCCTGCATCATGTGCATAGGTAAATATGCCAAAAAAAATTAGAAATTGAATACTTGAGCAACAATTTATTTGATAATAATGTGCATGACATTACAATGCAACCTGTTAATCGTGACACAGATCATATGCAGCATCACAAAGGCCCTGGTGTACATCATACTATCAATGGAGGTGCTCATTTTTTATTTAAAACTAATTATGTAATTATTAATACAATTTAACATCTTTAATTGAACTTGGTGTAACCTATTTGTGTTGAGGATATAGAATCATGTTGCGTTGAATGAGTGCTAGAGGATGTTTAGATTGATTAGCAGGTAGATCATGTCACACATTCAGGTAAAGAAAATCTATGGTTTGTTCTTTTAAATTAATATTTTGATTTAGAGTTCTTTTACTTAAATAAAAGCTCATAATTCACTAATATAAAATGGTGCAAATTTAACTTATGAAGTACTTGTTATTGCAGTAGACCCCCTTTCGTGCAGCAGCCTCATGATGTTCCTGAACGGATGAGGAGGAGACATGTGTTAGAACTAGTAGAGGAGGGGGATGATGAGGACATTGATATTCCTCTTAGAAATTTTTTGAAAAAAATAAATGGCAAGAAAGTAGAAAAGAATGATTATTCATTAATGAATTACTCTTGAATATTGTTAACGAATATTATTCATTAATATTGGGTGCTAATGAATATTGTGTTAATGAATTATTCATGAATTACTTACTCTTGAATGTTTTTGAAAAAAATAAATGGCAAGAAAGTAGAAAAGAATGATTATTCATTAATGAATTACTCTTGAATATTGTTAACGAATATTATTCATTAATATTGGGTGCTAATGAATATTGTGTTAATGAATTATTCATGAATGACTTACTCTTGAATGTTGCATGTTAATGAATTTTGTGTTAATGAATTATTCATGAATGTTGTGTGTTTATGAATTTTATGTTTTAATGAATGTTATCATGTGATTATAATGATTGAATGTTATATTTCAAAAATAGATGAATTGAATGTTATTAAATGTTAATGGGGAATTTAGAGTGATGTTGGGGGGGAGAGGGGGGGGGGGGGGGGAGGGGCCAAATGAGCTTCCACCTTCATGTGGTTGGCCATGTTAAGTAGAGAATATTTAACTATTCTCGAAACCAAGTGAAGCTCAAACTTTAAAGATAAGCTTATAGTTAATAGTGACAACCAATTAGCAAGTCGAAATGAAGTTCTTCATTATAGGTACCTTTTTAATTTTTAAAGCACAATGTCATGTTCTAATATTGTATATATATTTTTTCTTAAGTTAAATTATTCTTTTACTATAACAACATAATTTATGACCATTTTAGTAACTATTCTAACATCACTTTATGACAAATCATGTTTTGGCAAAGATGGCGATAAGTGGTGCTATCTATTCCTTGGGAGATTGGATTGCATAGGTTTGTATCCCAACATCATTTGCATGTGGTAGAAATGCATACTTACAACCATTTCATTCTACATTTAAAAACATTGATGATAATATTGCTTGTTTTAATTTATATTTTTGTCTATAGTCATTATAAATTTTGCAACCTTAGTCAACTTTTATAGGCTATGAAGAACATAGTCAAATACTACAATAATTTTGTGGTTAGGAAATGATAGCAATTCTTCTAAGCCAAAAGATGAGACAACTATACTTCATCTTAAGATGGTAGCAGAGTTATTCATGTATGATTCCTTTCTTTAATGGTGATTTGGATGTTTGAATAGTTCTAAATATGTTGCTATAGTGCCTATTCAACCTTGTCTATGTATACTAATTTTTTGTAGTGTAAAGTATATAATCAACATCTTTTTGTAGCTCAAATGTTCAGACAGGTTGGGAAATACTCTATCCACATGCATATTCTATAGCAGACTACCTTTGCTTATCTTCGGTAACCTTGGTTTCTTGGGCTTTTTGCTCTGGTCATGATCCTTCAAACTGTTTGGTTATAAAAATATCTTGTGCCAAGATAAGTATTGCAAATTCGAAGGTAGTTTGACAATAACTCGTAGCCATTTTTTTTTAATAGGATCAGTTGATTTTGATTTTAACTAAATAAATAACCATCTCTAGCAGTTTTGGTCCAGAGCATGCTAATGGTTGTTTCTTTTCTATCCTATATTTTCAATTTAGAAATGCTTGTTGGTCTTGATGGTGAGCTTCTTGATAAGCTACATAACTTGGAACCATATCTGATAGAGCATGTTAGCAATGAGATAATGGACCAGGATCCCAATGTTCAGTGGGATGATATTGGTAAATTTAATATGGCTGAATGAATTGATGATAATATTATTCATGTTTATTTCTATGTACCCATTAACATTAATATTTATTTTTCCAAAATTATACTAAAGCTGGGCTAGAGCATGCCAAAAAGTGTGTGAAGAAAATGGTCATATGGCCTCTATTGCAACCTAACATCTTTCAAGGCTGTCACTCTCTAGGAAAAGGGCTCCTCTTATTTTGCCTTCCTGTAAGTCAGTCTGATTTATTCTCTGTTCTTTATATGTTGGAAATTCATTTTGTTTACAATAAAATACATTTAGTTTTCTCTTAGGGTACTAGGAAAATGATGATTGGATAAGCTATAGCAGAAGAAGCCAAAGCTACTTTCTTTTATATTTTTTCCAATTCATTGACGAGTAAGTGGCTAAGTTCCTAATAAAATCATGCTTTCAAGTTCTTTTATTGTTTTGATTCTTGAATACAGAAAGCCTTGTATAATTGTTTTTCTAGGGAAGCACTTGTGCTTAACGAAAGTCTTACATAATAAAGATAACATCAAAAAATATAGCAAATGGTTTCTATTTGTGAGAAATTAGACACATATAAGGATTGTATGTGCAGGTGCAATTTCTAAAGCATATACCATGGCAAGAGTTAATGAACAACAAATTTCAATAACAAAAAAAAACATTTTCCTATGATTGATTGCTAGAACTAAATATTGATTTAAGGGAAGAGCACAAATTGAAAGAGGGTATTGGGCATTTGTTATCTTCATATTAGAACATGGAAAATGGTGTGAAATTGCACTTTCCTTAGTTGTGGTTGCATACCTACTACACTCTTTTGTTTGAAAAATGAATAGAAATACCATATCTAGTAGCTTCTCTATGTTGTATTCATTTATTGGTAATGATTCAATGTCATGGCATTTGATGGTAGCTTCTAGAGTTTCATTTAGTTGTAAGGTGTGTCTTATCTTTTCAAATTTTTTTACTCCATTTGGTAGTTTGGTATTAATTGATGATGTCTGGGATCTTCTACCTTCACTCTAGTCTACATCATCATCCAACTTGTTGTTTGGTATTTTCCATGTTATCCTCTATTTCCATGGTCTTCAGCATGGTTGTGTATTTTATCTATCTAGTTCAAAGACTCTATGCACCTAAGGTGGAATCCATTTAGAGCTAACAGTTGGAGAGATCATGTTTCCCCCCATAAAACTAGAAAATGTCATGAGTTTAAGGTCAAGAAGGAAGAAGTTGTAACATTTTGAGTAGCAAAATATGCTTAAAGATACATATTTAGTTGATTCTTTGGTGACGTTTCTTATTTCAATTAAATTTATTTTGGTTGTCAACCAAATTCCTAACTCCAATGTATATTGTATTTTAGTGCTACATTTTCATAGGGATCTAAGTAAAATGATAGTTGACTACTTTAGTCTTATTGATGCAGCTGAACTACAAGTGCCTTTTGTGTTCTTGACAAATCATAAGCTTTCAACTTTTGTGAAGCCATTATAGATGCAAATGAACAACTGGTGAGGTGTCAATTTTAAGGCAATCTTTTGTTTCTATAATGTGTAGTTCAATTGCTAGAAATATTTCATCTAGATTGTTAATTGATAGATTGTTAACTTTTCATGTCATTTACTACTTTGGTTGGGTAGTTATCCTTGCATTTGTAAATTGTAAATCTTGCTGCAGTCTTTAGCCTAATGACAGTTTGGTATTACATCTAGGGCGATAACATAGTTGAATTAAAACTTTGCATTAAAAAAAACATCAATGGATAATATTTGAATTGTGGATATTTGTAAATTATGTTGTTTTTAGACATAGTTACAGTTATAGTTATATATGCACTCTTATGATGATGTGATTGGGACTATAAGTTTTTTTGTCACGTTTATCTATTTAAAAAATAGATGAAATTATTGGCTTTCATTCCTGATAAATAATTCTTTCCTAATTTTATTCTTCCCTACAGGAATCAAAATTTAGATGTGTTGTGCCAATTATTGCAAAAGCTTTTCTCTCATAGGAGCCTTTTAAACTACACAAAATTTGAGTTGTAAAGCATAATTTCTCGGTGGAGACTCAGGATATCGTACACATTTCTTCATCCTTCCCATTGTTTTGTATGAAATAAATCATGCAATGAATGAAACAATGGTGTGGAGGTAGAAATGTGCATGATACGCTAACTCTCATGCACTGAGAAATTATGCTTTAGAATCAAGTTTTGTACAGTTTAGAAGGCTCCTATGAGAGAAAAGCTTTTACAATAACTAGGATAGCTCATTGAAATTTCTACATATCTTGGTCTCAATTTTGACACAAATGCGTAGAAAAGGAAGGTTTTTTGTTGTGATTTTGACACCAAACTAGTCACCTTTGACATCAATTTTATGGCACTGACATAGAAAAGTAAGGGGTTTTCGTTGCAATTTAGACACCAAATTGGTATAGGTTTATGTTGAAATTTTGACCAATGGCGCCCACAAATGAGGAAATAACAGTTCATGTTGGACTAGGGAAATCAATGAAATTCACATCGATAAGTCCACCTTTATGAAGTCAAAATTTAAACATATAATGTATGTGGTGAAAAACTAACCAAAAAATACCAACAACAAGCTTGGTCACCTTATTGACCTACTCTTGTCAAAATTTTGACCTTTTCGCGTTGAAATTTAGGCCTAAATTTACTAGTGAAGGTGACAGCCATAGATCTAAGCTTAATCTAAAGGCAAGGAAAAATGCATTAGAGTTATATAAACTATGGTGGGTCCCTTAGTTGCCATGTCACATTGGGTAAATAGTGCACAACTTCTCATAGTGACTTGGTGATGATCATTGATCTAATCTTGATCCAATGATTACAATCTTTCAACTGACTTCTAACTTGGGTGTGGATCCATTATTTTTGATGACATGGAAATGTCCTATCAAACTGGCATATAACTTAATGTTCTAATCCTTGTTGTAACACCACATGGTTTGGGGCCCACCATATGCACATTTTCAAGCTAGGTGCTATGTCGCTATCGATGAGGTGCAAAATTTTTTTGGTGCAACATAGCAACCTCCAGTATTCTCAAAACTTCCAGTGCATACTTGTCTCTAATAGGATGCCACCATGTCCAAAAGATTGTGTGATTCATGTCTGATGAAGCAGATTTTTGGGACCCACCTCTTGGAATTGTTGTCATTTTTTTTTTTGTCAAGATGCTATGTCGGTAATAGTGGGATTCTTTCATTTTTCGATCATGACATAGTGACCTCTTTAAGGCTTGAGAGGTTTCAGTGCTGATAATTTTTTTCCATTTCCACCATCATTACCAAAATCAATGCTTCTTACAAAGAAATAAAGTCACATGACCAAATTTAACGACAGGAATTTTGGCGCCCATCCATTTCATAATCTCTCATCTTTCTCAAGTTTTGGCAAGGTGCTATGTTGCTACTGGTGAGATCCATTATTTTTCCAGTCACAACATAGTGACCTCATGAATATAGTTGAAATTTGGTGCTAGGAAAATCTCTACTTTTCAAACATGATTATCATAATCAATACCACTGACAGAGTAATAAAAGCACACGTCCATAATATCATTTGGGTCTTTCATGGTCACCAAAATTTTCAAAAGCTATTGTCTTCTATATTTTCCATTTAGATGCTTTGTTGCTACCGGAAATATGTAAACTTTTTTTGATAGAGACATAGCAACTCATTAGAAATTCTAGATTTTGATGATGCCACTTGTAATTATTACATTTGGTTTCTTTTCCAATTTTGACACTTTTGACATGAAGCACATGACTAAAAATTTTTGAAACAATATAGTTTTCCGATCACCAAGCTTCTACTTTATGACACATCAGTCAATTTTGTGTTATTCTCTATGCCGCTATCATTAAGACACTTGTACCTTTACATAGTGATGATGCAATAGCCGTAGATCTTATAAAGATCAAACAATGGAAACAAAAAGGGAAATAGCACTTGGGGGAACAAAAGATTTAAACGGGTCAAGGAATATTCAGAATTTGAAAAGCTTTGCACCTGAATAAATTCAAGAGGAACACAAGACTTAGGGTTTAATATGTTTTTTTTAGGTTATTAAAATTGCAAGGCCAAAGGACCAAACCCTAGCAAGCAAGCAATAGATTTAATTTTGGTTTTTTTATACCAAGACTAGAAGAAAATTACTTTGTAAAAATTCATACCAACATGATCAACTGTCATGGTCAAATGGATGATGATGTAGTTTGGATCAAGCAATTAGAGTTCAAAAGGTTGGGCATTAAACTCAACTTACTTAATCCAAGGGTGGATTTAAAGTTTTTTCTTGGGGAGGACGGTGCAAGACAACCTAGGCCAACCTCCATTCCTTTGTCATTTTTGGTTTGTTTTTGAAATTAGCCAAGTCAAAGAAGTGTGTTTTTGACTTGGACCTTATAAGGTTTTGCAAGATGTGGACGAGGGGAGTTAGTGTTAGAACTAAGTTCACCAATTAGTCATTTTTAATTTCTTTTGAAAGGTTAGGCTTAGAAGCTTAAGTTTAGATATGAGTTGTTAATGTGTTCAAAACACATGAGAGACATTCAAAGAATTATTTAAGGTCATTTTTGAAGTTAGTTATTCAAACTACATGGATTAGAGGCCCTAGCTTCTATCTAGGAAAATGAATGCAAAAGATGCAAAAAAGTTGTCATGACAACATTGGCAATTTATTGCAAATGCTGCATGCAAAATGGAAACATTGGATACCCTAAAATATAGTAGTGGAGAATCAACTAACAAGACCTAAAAACATGGAAAATGACCTCTAATACTCTCTTCAGATTGAATCTATAGGTAGAGAGTATTGTAACTATGTTTTTGAATAGCAAAGTAGATCTGCAATTCTGGTTTTGTGTATTTATCGAGCTTTTTAGTGTGACAGTGCTATATAATGTATTGAATGTCATAATTTAGTGATATATCTATTTTCATAGGATAGATTCAAGACTTTTTAATTCAGTAAAAAAGTTATTAATAGATTTTTTACGGCCTTGAATAATTTTTTTTAACTTTATAGAGTTTCCTAGTCCTATCTTGACCAGTTTGTCTTTCTATGGTTACCCCATAAAATCTAGCCATGGGATATTCCTAAGGGTAGATGAATGTTTTATGGGAGTCTATATATATAGGTTTTGGATTCATGAAGAGTTGGTTTTCTATTTTTAAGGTTAAACCCTGGGCAAGCTTCTAGTGCTCGGTTAGTGGTTTGACAATGAATAGTTGAATATTACATTTAGGGGATTGAAGCACAGTATAGAACAAGTAAGATTCTAGGTGTGGTATGAGCATATCTTTATATGCTAGGAGGATTGAGAGATTATCAATCCATTTGAATAGATTTTGAACAAGAAACCATGAAGGTCCTATAAATTAGGCCTTTTAGCCCTATTTGACCTAAAAAGTAGGAATCTTGTGTAGGGATGACCTAGGGCCTAGAACCTATAGAATCCTTCATAAAATCCAAAAGGGTAGTTGAATGTGGGATTAGATTTTCAATTTGTTTAGAAATTTTTGGTAGAAAAGTGGAAAAAGACCCTGTGAAGGACTAATTGGTATTAGGCCTAATTAGGCTTCCCAAAGACTAAGTCTTGAAATTTGTTGGTGTAAATAAGTACTCACTATTAATACTTTACTTAAGTTTACTTAAGTTGATTCATTATTTTATTATTTATTTGGTGAGACACTTAGGATTTTATGTACTTTTATGAGTTGTCATGTTGACAACACAGAAGTAAGAAATTCATATTTAGTGCATGGTGTCTACAATATTGAAGTTTGCATAATTAATTGAGTTGTCATGTATAAAACACAGTTATTCACACTCCTAATTTAGCACATGGTGTCTACAACATTATTTTGCATGCTACACCTTTGTAGGCTTATCTTCTCATCATTGCACTTACTCCTATGCTTAATGGAGGACAACCCATATCTGGTGGACATGTGCCTAGTTGTATGACTCATCATGTTGTTGATTCTTATGCATTCCAGAAGCATTCTAGAGGCCTTTATATACAAGTAATCCTAGTGTACTTTCACAATTGAATTAAATACATATCGATATTCAGATCATACTCTTTCTAGTCCACTATTGTGTTTGTGCTTTAGTTCTTTGATCTTGGGTGAATTTTTCCCTAAGAATTTTTTTTACATGGTATCAGAGCTTGGAGAGTTTCTCTTCACATAGCTATTCAAGACCATCTTGTTGATTTAGCACCTTGGCCTAGATCCAGAGTATCGTAGTCATTAGGAGTGTCTATAGTTAGAACAACCCTCACTATTATATTTGGAACGTCAATTCGATTAAAATTGGCTATAAATTTGCCTACCCTAGGCCAAATTTGATTTTGAGGAAATTTTTTTTTGCAAATCAACACCTCAAGTCCCAATTTACAGGTTTAGGTGTGATCTTTTAGATTTGAAATTTCATTTGATTCAAATTGATATTTTTTCTTTCTCTACACCTTTTTGGATAGATTTTTCAAAATTATTTTCGACCTATTCAACCCTTGTAGAGATTTATTTTTTTGCAAAACTAGGTAGTGAAACCCCAGCCCCTATAGGTATTTTAGTAGGCATTTATTACAGTATATGGGAATATTTATTGGCAATTTATAGTGGGCTAAACCCATGGTCAAACCATTTTTTACATTTTTTTGTGATTTTGCTTGAGTCTGGCTAGCATCTAACCTTTCTAGTGGACCTTTCTATTTGGTGACACTCTCCATGGATCATGGTAGGTTCAATTTGTTCTAAGCCTATGAGAATTTATTTTTAAACAACCTAATGCCTTCAACATAGGCAATGTGGGATTAATTCCCAACACTGTCAACAATAATCCACAATTACTTGACCACCACAAAAAGGGGTCTCCAATGACCGTAGACAGCCAGTCCTCCCTAGTACTATGAACTCCATTTCCTAGCGATGCTATGAAGTTTCTAGCTTCTTGTCTTCAAACTTTGGCATCCATGGAGATTTTTGGTGACCAAGTTTGACTATCTCCTACACCATACAACACTTGCAATGCCTAGATACGTTTTCCAACCCATGAACCTTGCCACGTCACACACACTAGCTCAACATTCTAGCCACATGAGTGCATAGTCACCCATCCAATGGGTAGAAAGATGAGCCACATGTACTATTGATTCAGTGTTGAGTACAACAACAATGACATGTGGACTTCCAATGTAGCAACTAACACATAGGCCCCAGTACACATCAATAGTATTATTTTTTTCCATGTCACCATGCCATGCTAGACTTCCATACATTTCCATGCATATTTTCTATATGTCCATACTGTATAGACATGCCAAGTCATCCAATCATATGCTAACATCATCTACTACATCATTTAGACAACTTTTTTCATTGATGTCATCATTTCATGAAGTTAAAATTGAATGTTTTCTAACCATCATTCCTAGGCATTTTTAAACTACTACAATGGTTATTTGACCATCAAATTTAAGCTCATAGTTTCCTGCCTAGACCCCTCTCCAAATTTATTTTTAATTTGATATTTTGAATTTGGGAGGCCATAACCTAGTCATCCAGACTCCAAATCAAGTGTGATATTTTTTGATTTTTGGTAGAATTTACTAAACTTTATAGTGGTGTAGTTCTTTTCTAGTTTTGGTGCATGAAATTGTTAGAAATTGTACCTTTTGGTGACTATACCAATCTAATCCTACATTTTGCATCTTGAAACATTTTATATAATATCATCTAGACATATTTTTAGGTTCCATTTTGTTGAAAGTGCATTATTTTTTGTCTACTTTCTAGTTTTGCAAGCAGATTATAAGGTTGTGTTGACAAAAATATCACTTTCAGCATTAGTACCTTTTCTACATTGTATTGCTTTCCAAAATTGTTGTACATCTGAGCTACAATACTTAGTGTCAGCTCTCAGCCTCAAAAGGTAGTTGTATACAACAAAATTAGATGACCACATAGTACATTTTCACAAGTGGCCTCTTGTACATGCATTACCTCTAAAGCACTGAATCATTCATTAGGGGTAGTTGATTCCTTTTTATTTTATTTTGGGGGGTTCATTGATTAGTTCATCAAAGAAGAGGAAGATTTAATTATCTTGACACCAAACAACTCTCAGGAATGAAGTCAATTGGTTCTCACATATATTAGTCAGCACAATGCACTATCATATGTGAGAGGACTTACCTATAATATGGACATTGTTTCCATCATTTGTTGTACTCTCTATCTATTTATGGATATGGAGGTTATGGATTCACTTTGTGACATGAAGTCCACTGATCCATATGATGTTTGGATCTATCTTTGGGAAACGTATGGAGATCCACAAATTCCTCCATTCCAAAAAGATCTTTTACCTCTAGTTGTAGTTGTATTCTCTCCAGATGCTCCTATTACTACTCCTGATCTAGTTCTAGCCACATATGCTTATGATTTAGTGTAGTAGGAAACTCCATGTCTTCCTACTTTAGCTTCATGGGACAACTTCCTTCCAGCCATTGTAGAGTTTTCATGGAGTCTCACATTGAAGATGTGGGAGACATCATCGATGATATTCATCTTCTCTTTGTTGAGGCAAATACTTCATCCATTGCTATAATGATTGATCCAACATAGTAGAGTATACTTTGTCTTCTAATTCCCACATTAGTGGATGAATTCTTGGTAGACATTTAAAGTTCGTTCATGGAGTCATACATAGTAAATTTGGGAGAATTCTTTGATGATCTATAGCTTCTCTTTGATGAGGAAGATCCTTCTTTAGTTATTGCAAGGGTTCACTTTCACCCTCTTGTCCATTCTCTACATGATCAATCTAACTAGGTTGATGTGATTGTGGATTATTATGTACAACAATTATAGGGGGTCTCTTTATCATTTGAGGAGACATTTTATTCTTTGGGACATGTTCTACATGCATCCTTACTAGATCTGCACTTCTTCTTAGTAGTATTGGAAGGAGCAACCATAAGTATTAACATAGGGATAGTTGAGCAGGTTTTAGAGACATCGTTCATCATAGAGATTCTTTCTACACACAGGGGAAGCATCTCACCTATACCTCTACCTTTATTTCTTCCAAAGGGGAGGAACATCATTCAGTGCTCCTGGATCAGCTTCTACATTGGAACATTTCTCATTGACCAACACACTACTTTTGGGGGGGGCGGGGGGGGGGGGAGACTACCTCATCTCCTTCTTCTTCTCCTTTATGGGGCAAGGACATTTTCCTCTTATGGGGTTTTTTCCTTCTACTTCTCTTTTGTATATACTTGTTGTATGTCATAATGGGGGGGTCTTGATTACTCCATCCATCCATGCATCTTGTCTTTTCATCTCTCTTTTTGGGGGAGAGTTTTTCCCATGAGATTTTCCCTCTTTCCCCTCTTTATGAGAGAATGCATTTTATTATGTACATGGGTACCTAACATGGCCTAGTCACCGAGACTCATCTTGCATTTCATCCTAGTTTTCGTGAGCTTAAGTGCATTCCCCTAAGTTACACTTAAGGGGGGTGTTGGTGTATATAAGTATTTATTATTTACACTTTACTTAAGTTTACTTAGGTTAATGCATTATTTTATTAGATTGCATTATTTTATTATTTATTTGGTGAGACACTTAGGATTTTGTGTACTTTTATGTCTTGCCATGTTGACAACACAAAAGTAAGCAACTCTAATTCAACACATGGTGTCTACAACACTAGAGTTTGCATAATTAACTAAGTCAACATGTAGACAACATAGTTATTCGCAAGTTCCTAATTTAGCACATGGTGTCTACAATATTATTTTGCATGCTAAACCTTTGTAGGCTAATCCTCTAGTCATCGTACATACTCCTATGCTTAATGGAGGACAACCCATATCTAGTGGACATATGCCTAGTTGTATGACTTATCATGTTGCTGATTCCTATGCATTCTAGAAGTATTCCAGAGCCCTTTATATACATGCACTCCTAGTATACTTTCACAATTAAATCGAATACATATCAATATTCTGATCATACTCTTTCTGGTCTATTGTTGTGCTTGTGCTTGAGTTCTTTGATCTTGGGTGAATTTTTCCATAAGGAAAATTCTTAGAAAATTGATAGGAAAAGTGTTTGGAGATCCTTCGAGATGGATCAAAATGGAAGAAAATAGAATGTTTGTAACATGGTTGAAACCCCTGCAATGCATCTAGAGAATTATGTGGAGATGAAACTTGGAGCCTTCCAAGTGTAGGAGAAAGCATTGAAGAAACAACAAGGTGTTTGTTCTTAAAGGTGTAACACAAGGAGTAAAACTCTTCGAGAAGAGTTGGATATGGTCTTAGTGACTTAATTGATCGCTTAAGATCCTAGAGGAGATTAGGATCCTTGAAGAAGACAAGATAGGTCTTCTTCACATTTGTGTAAGCACACGTAGGAGCACATACACCAAATGAAAATGTGGATGACAAAATGAATACAAGTGGTGGAGGTTTCTTCTTAGGAGAAAGACTGATTACATGGCTAAGTAAGAAACAAAGCTACATATCAAAATTGATTGATGAATCTAAGTATATTTGTGTTGTAATTAATTGGTCTTATATTTTTTAGATTAACCAACTATTAGAAGGAATGCAAGAAGAAGTAACTGAGCCTATTTCTATTTATTATGATAATATTACTACAATAAATATATCAAAGAATCTAGTGATGCATACAAAAACCAAGCATATATCTATCAAGTATCACTACTTGGGAGAGCAAGTATAAGAGAAGCAAGTGAGGCTTGAATATGTTAAATACAAAGAAAAAATTGTAGATATATTTACTAATCTATTTCCTAAGGATGATTTTGAGTATCTAAGATGTAAGTTAGGGGTCCTTCCCCTATCCAAGATTCATTCTAAAAAGATGCATGTTGCATCAATTCATGAAAGATCATATATATCTTTATGGAGTTGATGCAAGAGTTCACTCTTTAGGAATTATTTTTCTTAAGATATGTAATTGATTGTAATAAAAAAAATGTAAATAGTACACACAAGGTATATGGTACTACTACAAGATTTTATAAGTTTCACATTGGAACTTATATTTACCTTTGGCATTGTTGTCAAAGGGGGAGAAGAACTAAAAAGGAGAGATGTACAAAAGGTGAAGTGACTAAGAAATTGGAGAGAATAAAGATTGTTATCAAAGGGAAAACATGATGTTGTTGAGCATAGAATTATACCCAAATAGAGAGAAATTGTGAAGATGAATTCACTAAAGATATAGGCCGAGTGAACCTGATATTGAAATTTTTTACAGAGAACTAAAATAAATTGAGACAGCTAAAAAATCATATTTTTTCTCAATGCATACATTCAATTATCTTATGTGTAATGTTTTTAATGTAAAATAGTACGTTTATTTGTTGTCATTAATGCCAAAGGGGGAGATTGTTAGCCCCAACTAATAATGTTGTTATTGTATGTAAATGAGTCATATTAAATATTATATTTTCATTGATACCAAGACTTAGTTGGTTAGACATTGTGCTAATTTAGTAGAGTACCATATCATTTAATTGATGACAAGGATTTGAAGAAAGTATGGTGATGAAAGAGTTGATAACTATTGGTATTCAATTTTTATTTGAATGAGTTGGACTATGATAATATAATGTTGGTTTGATTATTTTGCAGTCATGAAATGTTGTGTTGAAGTTCATGTACTCATTGAGCTACACAAGCTACACTAAACAACTAGGTGAAATAAGAGACACAATATCAAAAAAGTGATTACAGTTATCATCAAGTACCTACAAAAGAAAAGCTAAAGTTTAGTGTCGACCAATTAATTTTAGTGTTAATCAAGTGATGTATTGTCTAAGTAAACTTGCAATGCTCACTGAGTCAAGAGAAAAAGGAAAGATTAATCTAAGGCTGACTTTTGATAATAAAAAATAAGAATGTTCAGGAATTTCAAATGATAAAGACAATTTTAGTTATGAGATCTATGATTAAAGAAATGTAATGAAGATATGATGAAGGAGATTTAAGAAAGATGAATATGAACACAAATTTCAAGAAAGTTCTATTTTTTGAGTGACTAAGTTCATTGAATCTGAGATCTATAATTGTGATTAAGTAGATAAATCTAGAAGGATATGGAATGCAGAAGTTAGCTATTTAAGGAGATGAACGAGACTATTTTTTATTGTTGATTGTTCGTTGATCATGTGTTGATTGTGTGAACTATTGAAGTTCAAGAAGAAAGAAGGAGAACAAGGTGAAATGAGTAGAACATGAGTGAAAAGATCAAGTAGAGGAAGTGTACAGTGATAATGAAAGTGTGTGAATTGACTAGTAAGAGATCAAAAGGAAGAAACTAAGAAAAGAAAAAATATAAAAGAAAGGTAGCACTAAACCTAGTAGATCATTTGATTGTTAATTTCTTACCAATGTAGCAAAAAATTATCTTAACTAAGTGGACCTAAAATGTCTTTGAAATTACATATGGTAACATCGATTAGTGATGTTTGTAAGTCCTTTAGAGAAGACCACTCTTTAGTAATGACAAGGAGAGATAATGTCTAGATGATCTTTGATTAAAATCCTCTAACCAAGTCACAATAAAAATATTCATGTAAACATTTAACAAGGTCCTAACAAAGCTCACTTCAATAGAGTAAAATTTTTGAGGTTCCATATTAAATATCTAGGCCAAAATGTGTGAATGTTTATGTTTTGCAAAGTTTACTTCCATGTTATTTTTTTAGTACTACAACTTGGTATAAGCTAAGATATTACTCTAATACTTGGTAAAGTAAAGAACAATGAGATAACAATTTGAAGTAAAGTTGATAAAGTTTTATTTGATAATTTTAATGTGGTTACCAAGTTATTGTTGTGAAATTTTATGAAGTTTGAATTGGTACTAAATTAATTTAAAGGCCTATAGGATGATTGGGTATAACTGATTCACCCCCTTGTCTTAGTTATCTAACAACTTCTTATACATCATTAGTAATAATAATTACATACATATATACATATATATACATATATATATATACATATATATACATATCTATACATATATATATATATATGCATATACATATACATATATATACATATACATATATGTATATATATACATATATGTATATATATACATATATATATATATATATATGTAAATATATATATGTATATGTATATGTATATATATACATATATATATATATATACATATATATATATATACATATATATATATATATATATGTATGTATATATATATATAAATATGTATATATATACAACTAATAGATACTTATTGACAAGTAACTCAAACACATCTATAATCTAATTTGATTGCTTTTAGACCTCTCTAATTTTTAGAGAATTAAATTACAACACCCCCTCTTAATGCTACATCATTAAACTGATATACAATAGAAAATACATTATGGATTTTCTTTTATTTGAAATATAGTTCATAAACTAGTAAGGCTTCTTCAAGTTGCTCCCAACTATTCATATAGTTATGTAGTTATCATCTAAGATTTGAAACACCATCGAAAACTATTTCCACATGAAGTGCCTCATAATCCTTGTAAATGTATGATGGCAAGATTTCATATTTTCAGATCTCCCTAAACTATTAGACACCAATATACACATGTGTCTCATAACCCCGATGAGGTATAGTTTCTCCAATTTGTTAGCACATTATACTATTAAGGATCCATCCAACCTCTACTATATCATTTCCTATTTTCAAATAATTTTCTTCTTTAGAATAAAATAAGTTCTTCATCTTCAATAAAATCATCACCACCATCAAGATCTAGTGGTTCTTCACTAGGCCTCATCTTCTTGATAGGTTCTTCTCTAACACACACAACTTAATAAGAAGATGGCTCTAAAACCATATTAGAAAAATAGAATAGTAGATTCAAAAATAGAGAGACTAAAATTGTATCTTCTTATAGATCATTGGTACTAGTACTTACAAATGTAGAGTCACACAACTTCATCAAGATCCTATAATTATGCTTAAACAAATGACAAGACACTAGTACAATTGAGAAAAAAGTAGATGTGTCTGACAACTAAATTGGACTTATCAAAAACTAACTCAAAAACATATACAATCTAATTTGGTTCCTTTTCTAACTCTTTAATTTTTGGAGCATTATATTCCAATAATAGGATGATTAGATTATTATTACTTTGTTTAATCCTACTTCATTTTCTTCAAGTGGGAGATTGTTGAATGTGTGAAGTAAATGAAGTTGTAAACATGAAATATTTGTGGGTCACACATGATTTCACAAGGTTTACCTTGTTATACCTTGCAAAATAGTGATGCATTGTGTTAACTGTGTGTGTAAGAGTTGCCTATGAGTAGTTGAAATATTTATTACAAAGTTTGACTTTGTTAAGCTTCCATAGATTGGCACCTAGTTTGGTCTTTCAAATTGATTATTGGTGCCCTATTTATATTTGTCTTGAATTTGATACATTCAAGATACCATTTGTAATTAAATGTAAATAGTTGTTGCTGATTGATTAATAAGAGATAACTAGTTTCTTATGTGAGTTTTTCCCATTTTGTAGATTATTATTTTTAATTCTTTATATGCTTTGTTCTTATTTCTTCTATTTATCTAGTCTACCATAATTTCATAACACTTCTTGCTTCTATCAACTAAAAATCACTTGTAATTGTGATCATTAGACAAGTTTATGTTTCCAAATGATTGAAATGGTAAATGTAATAATGAAATGTACGATTTGATAATTTAAATGTAAATGCAATATCTAAGATGAGGTGTGAATTCCACCTTGAATAGTGTAGTCCACTATCTATCAGACTTCTCCTATATAAGTCCCCAATCTATAGTCATTGCATATTCAATTTTATCTGGGTAAGAACAATGTAAAGACACAGAAGCAAAAGCAAACAAGATGAGAAACAACAAGGAAGTGACTTCCTACAAACCCCCAGCCTTCATAATCTGCAAATCTATGCCGGGGAAAATGTTGGAATAATTCATGTCCCACATAGGTTTGACTAGAGCCCACTGAGCATTAAACAACCATTCAAAAATTATGAAGAAAAAGGCCAGGGAAAAGGGCAGCTCTGAACCTGATACTGCAACAGAAGGTTTGTCGTCTATTCAGGGTTTGGTGTCTGGGGAAGCCCTAGAAATGATGGTTTCTAAGAGTGCTCATAATGTAATAGTGCCCTGTGGAAATGTGGCTGCTTCCCATGGTCTTGAGGTTGTTACATCACTATCAAACAAAGATGTTGCATCTATGCCAAGCAATGATGATCAGCAAGACACTCAGTAGCAAGGTAACACCATATCATTTCAACTTCCAAATGATATTGTTGAAGTTATTTTAAAATGTAGAGAAAAAATGATTATTTTGTTCTTTCTGAAAGGAATACCTATAGAACAAGAGTTTTTTAAATGGGCACACAACAACTGGGAACTTAAGGGATGGTTGATTTAGTCTTTCAGAGGTCTAGGCAGGGGATATGTCACCTGTACATTTTCTGACTCAGAACATGGTCGTGTGGTGTTGCAATATGGCTCCTAGATTATTTGTGGTTGGACATGTTATGTGCAAGCCTAGGATCTTGATTTTCATCTAAAAGGGATTAATAAATCTAAATATCCTATGTGGGTAGAATTCCCCTTTCTTAATTTGGCTCTTTTCCCTTTCCTGCAAAACATTGTAGGGTAGCTGGGAAAGGTCCTCTAGGGCAAGCAACACTCTAAAAAATGGTTGATCTTAGGAACCCATCCTAGGGCATGCGTTGAAATGGGCTTAACTCAACCCTTGCCCAACTTTATTAATCTGGTTGGTCCTAGCTTTGAATTTGAACAACATCTCAACTATCTTAATAAACCCAATGCTTGCTTCTATTGTAGAAGAGAAGGGCATCTCATTTGTAACTACCCATTTCATAAACCCCGAGCTCCTAAGTTAGATGCTGATAATACTTGCAATAATAATGAAGTTCCTCAAATTAATTCCCCAGCTCTTCCTTCCCCTACTAAGTCACTTAACTCCACTCCTTCTACTCAACCGTCTTCTTCCACACCTTCATCAAGTCCCCGCTCGACACCTCATCCAAATTTCAGCCCTTATAAAAATGTTCTAAAAGGAAAAAGGAGACCCCTCAATCTGGTAAAGCTAGTCCTAGTAAGGATGTCTCTTCTGACCCCTTCACTTCTTCCCATCAGAAGGCTCCTTTAAATGATCAACCTTCACAAATTTCTCCTGAGTCACTTCAAGACACTACCCCTATCGATTTAATTAAACAAGAATCTAGTATAGTTGGCTAGAAAAGTTTGATTAAAAACCAATTTGATGTGCCCCAGTCTATTGAGGAATTCTTCCCAGACTCTTCTCAATAAAAGTGCATCATTTAGTCATGGAATGTGCGGGGCTTGACCATCCCCGCTCGAAAGTATTAGGTCAAAAAGTCTATCCATAACCATAAAACTAATGTTCTTATGCTACAAGAAGTGAAAGTTAGTGCAATTCATCTTAAGGTTACTCTCACAAACATCTTGCCAAAGGCTCAATTTTTGTACACCAATCATATTGATGGTAGTGGTGGTGTGGTTTTTCTACTTGTCCATGGCTTACCAAATATATTGTGGCAGTTGGTTTAGATCCAAATAATTATTTTCTCTGGGCAACTATTCTTATAAATGACAATATTTTGGGGTTTTGCTCCGTCTACGCCCCTAACTCATTGAATGGGAGAATTGTGCTTTGGGAGTGGCTTCGCACTAACCTTCCCAATGCAAAATGGGTTTTAGGAGGTGACTTCTATATGGTGAAATATTCATTTGATTGTAGTTGGATTGGTTATTCTTACTTGTATCAATCAAAATTTGAATCTTGGACGCTAACCTGAAACTCTCTTGGGGTTCATGACCCTCTAGTGGGAAAACATGATATCCACATGCCTCAGTGGTTTACATGGAGTAATTGTAGAGAAGGATCTTTTTGTAAAATGAGTAGGTTAGACTGCTTTTACATATCCTCTAGTTGTAATATTCTCCCTTCATCTAAGGATCGTCTTGTCTCTTTAGATTTTTCTACCACCCTCTCTGACCATTTTCCCATCTTTACAGTGCTTTCACTCTAAAACTCTTCGCCTCTTTCCAAAGACCTATGGTTTAAGTTGAATGTGTCCCATCTTCAAAATTAGGACTACATTGATAGACTATTGGCTATTTGGAAAGCTGAACCCAAATCACAGCAGGACAGTTGGGTTAAGTGGTGGGGGACAACTATTGAGCATTGCTCCTCTTTTCTCCATGACTATGGGTGGGGAGCGGTTGCAAAATGTTGTAGACTTCAGAAATCCATCCAAGGTCAACTAAAAGTTGGAAGATCATGTTTGGCCTATGATCCATTCAACGTCTCGTTGTAGCAAAATGTAGCCAAGGCTGAAAGTATGCTTCAAAAAATGGATGGCTACAAAGGAATGTATGCATGAATATGCGGCCTCTGCTAAAACACACACACTTCAACATAGTCCTTATTTGTGGATTCATCCCAAAATGAATATTGGATTGTTCATCCAAAAATCAGCCTGCAAAACGACTTGTTGCCTTCTATCTAAAGGGAATTACTTGTCAGATATCTTCAGATTCGAGGTGTTTAAGTAACCAAGCCCTATAAGAATGAAGGATTTAAAGAAAATGTGACTAATCTATATGAGAATACAGATTAATCTAGAATGGAGTATGCACGTTTAATCTAAGAACATGTAAAAGAAATTATACTAAACGTATGCATATTAAATCTATATGAGAATTAAACTAGAAAATGAATATGAAAGTAGGGAGCTCAAATGAATGCACAATCCAACAGCAATTCGATGCAAATTCTCATTCAACCTCTTCCAAAATGAAGAGATGAGGGTCTCTTAAATAGACTTTCCTGGAATCCATCAACAGTTGAGATCGATTTCAATCAACAGTTAGGATTAAAGGTGAAGTTTAGTCATAAAGGGAGGTTCCCAAATTAAAGGGAGTTAACAAATTTAATTTGAGTAAAATAAGGAGTTAACTAATTCAATTTGAGTAGAAAAAAGGAATTAACTGATTTAACTCATTTTTGATCAATAGTGAACTGGAAATTTCCCTTTTTGAACTGAAGAGAGATTTTGGTGAAATATTTAATTTAATAAAATGAGATATGCTCTCATAATTACCTTTTCTATTTAATTAAATAATCTTTTAATTAATTTAGAGGCACTTTTCTTAGTTAATTAAATAACTTCATTTAATTAATTAGGAATGGCTTCCCATTTAATTAATTAATTGTGTTTAATTAATTAGAAGTAAGTTCTCCATTTAATTAATTAAAATATGCACATTTATTAAATTAAATAAATTTAATTTTGTAGTACATTAGCCTTTAGGATATAATTTAATTTAATTAAAGTATAAATACTTAGTAATTAAATTAAATATTAATCAATAGGTTTAATGTGACTAACATGAGTACGTACTATAGGAATTAAATAAGAAATATGATGAATGTATATTAGGGTCTTCTACATCTGACAATTAAGTCAAGTAGTGAATAGCAGAATGAAAATTGCCTATTAGAATAGGTCTTTAGGATTGGTTAAAAATAGACCAGAATTAGTATCATGGCAATGAGCCAATTTTGGGGTATTACATTTTTCCCCTCTTTGAATGAATGTGCGAGCAACACGTTCAATTCAAAGATAATCAAAAAGCATGATGCGAACATGAGATTGGTTTCAAAGTTGATTACATGGAGACCAATTAATAAGCTTTTAAGGAATATCTCTAGAACAAAGCTTAATCCCAAGGAATCCAAGAAGAATATCTAGATACTTAAGATTGGTAGCATTTAAAAGACTATCTCCAGAATGAAACGTAATCTTTAAAGATTCAGACAGAACGTCTAGATACCTGAGATTGATAGCATTTAGAAGATTATCTCCAGAACGGAGCTTAACCTTCAAGGATCTAGATAGAACACCTAGATACCTGAGATTGATAGCATTTAGAAGATTATCCCCAGAACGGAGCTTAACCTTCAAGGATCCAGATAGAACACCTAGATACCTAAGATTGATAAAAGATAACAAGGTCCAATCATGAGTTGTAGAATCATCCCTAGAACGGAGCTTGATCCTCAGGAGTCAGGGTTTAGACTGTCCCAATACCTGTCCATCAAACTTTGAGAAGAGTTGTTATAAGGTTGATCAATCGATGAAAAGATAAGATAGCTAGCAAAGATTCCAAATAGAAGGGAACAAGATGCCCCGAGCGATGAGATGCCCCAAATGATAAGGACATAAGATGGGAACTAGATGCCCCAAGCAATAAGTATTTAATGATGTAATCATCATGCTCCCTCGGGAGTGAAATCGAAAGATGACACACCAAAAATATGATTTGAAGCAGTATATCATGAGATGTAGAAGAAATCTGAGATTCAACAGAATCTAGAACAGATCAAAATGATCTAAAGAAGATTCAGGGTTGATTTGAAATGATTGTGAAGTCGCAAAGACCAAGTTTGACCAAAAGTTGACCAGATCTAGCCACAATTGACTTGAGTTGACTATTTTCAAAATAAATTTTGAAAATATGGAGAATGTAAAGTTGAAAGGATTCCAAGAATCACAAAGTATCAGAAAGATTTGGGCTACACAAGCATTCAATCGTGTCAGTCCCTAAAATTTTAAAATGCATTTTAGAGGCTCTTAGGTGTGTCAGATTTTGAATGTGATCCCAAAAATGGATCCAGAATGGTCCAATTATCCAGTGGTGTGATTTTTGCGCAAATTTGAGCACTTTGAAAAATTTGGTCAATAGCTATATAAGGGCTTGAGGGGTCATTTTCAATTCATTTGTGCTTTTTTCTTGTAGTGATTTTGAGCTCTGATCGAGACATGGCAGTGAACGTGAGATATCATCATTTTGAGCACTCCAGACGACACAGTCAGCCAGCAAACTACAGACCACTGGTGAGTCATCAATTTCCCATCTTCGTACTATTATTTTCACACATTTTGATATTATTAATTGCCTATTGTAGCATGTTTTAGGATTGTTTAATCTTTCTTCACACGAGACCGATCTCTTTTCATGCGAAGATCTTCTTTCTTCACACAAAGATTTAGGTTTGTCTATTTCTTCACGCACAGCATGAGGATCTTTGTGTGAGAGGCATTTGGTTTCACGTGAAGAAAGAGAATCTTCGTGTGAGGCAATTCATTTTTTGCACGAAATCCTCTTTTCTCATGCAAACATTTCTTTTTTCGTGCGAGCAACTCTTTTTTCACACAAATGCGTGATTCTACACACAAAGAAAGAATGTCTTTGTGCAAAACTGGTAGAATTTTGCACGAGATTTCATGAATTTTGCACAAAATTCTATGACAATTTTGATTTTCACACTTAAAAATTGGATTTTAGTCCGTTTTGATGCTTCATTTCAACTTGATACTAATCATTCATTTGTCATTTTTTTGTTTGTGCATGTAGGAGGTCTTTGGAGATGTGTCATTTAGATCACACTATCTGCCATATGCAGAGCTATTGTGGAGTCTTGATGACGCAGATCGGGCACACATTGCCCGATTGGGGCTATCCTCTCTATGCCAGATTCCAGCCGTGGTGGTGAATCACAACTTACTCATAGCTTTAGTGGAGCATTTCCATTCCATTTGGAAATAAACACCTTCCACTTGCCGATGGGTGAGATGACTATCACTCCGGAGGACATCTGGAGGATCTTGCGGATTCCCTTTCATGGTGCTCGAGTCATTTATGATACAGTGCGCCGAGCAGGGATAGAGGCATTATCAGTTGTGTTCAGGAGAGAGCTACCGAGGGGTAGGGCCATTAGCTGGGATGATCTCATGCACACATATGGACTGACACACAGGCTGGCATCTGTGCTAGCTTTATTCCTAAGCTTTTTCTTATGTCCTAACAGAGGACAGCATGGTTTGGAACGTGGGTGGGGTGCCATGCTCCGCAAGATTGGTTGAGGCACCCGAGATCATTGGGTGCATGCTGGCTCACCTTTTTCGTGAGATGCACGAGGTCATCTTCCATGAGAAGAAGACCATGGCAGCGGGAGTTTATGTTTTGCAGATTTGGGCCTAGGAGCATCTTCCCATATGTAGGCCAATTTTTGAAGATGCTCGGGAGCCTATGGAGCCCTACATATGCAGATATCGAGGGCATATTACCCAAGCCCACCTGCGTAAGACTGAGCACTGGTAGACACATCTTGATGATGTGGTGTTCGTTGTATGGTGACCTTGGAGAGAGACAAAAGACTAGGATGATGCCCCCAAAGAGCTACCATGGATGTTTAGTTCTCGACCTCTAGTGGGCAGGACGACATCCGTGATCGAGAGATTTGTTATTTCATGAGTATGGTGGCAGTATGGCCTTCCCCAGGACATTTCTCATGAGTATTGTGCCTATGCCAAGGTGCAGAAGGATATTGAGCAGAGATAGCCTCCACGGATGGATCCAGGGTGATCCATGATAGATATCTATAGTCTAGCTTCTATTCAGTGGAACTACCTACTAGAGGTAGTAGATGCAAGGATGACGCCTGCATATCAGGCATTTTTGATCAACCATCTATTCCCACGCTTCACAGATCCACTAGGGATGGCAGGGAAGGCATAGAGATAGGTGCCCCAGCAGTAGTAGGCATAGCCATAGCCGCCAGGTCAGCCACAGATTCTACTACAGGTCTAGCATCGGGTACAGTAGATGCTTATTCCCCCATGTCAGATGGGATCAAACCCAAGTGCTGGGGGCAATCAGACAGGACACAGTAAACGAAAGAGGTAGAGGACAGAGGAGCAAGCCCCTCAGCAAGAGGTGCCTCCATAGCCACAAGTACCTCTATAGCAGTAGGCACTAGAGATGGTAGATGAGGACATGCCAGATCAGCTGGTAGGTGGGGTGCAAGACATGGTGCGGAGGTACCAAGAGCGGGTTCGTGTGGCCTCCTGATAGTTGGGAGAGTTGTAGATTGCAGTAGCAGTCAGGGATGCGCAGCTAGTGGAGGGACAGCGGGATACAGATCGTCAAAGGGAGTGTGCAGAGAATGTAGAGTGGAGGTTGGAGCTGGCTCTTGATGAGATTCACTTTCAGTCAGTACGAGCAGTTTATTATTATGCTACTTATACCAGTGCAGTACCAGATGAGACATTGCAGGTTTAGTGATTCTCTCAATACGCGTGAGAGTCTGGAGGTGCATGACCTCCTATCAGGCCAGATATGCCACCACCACCTCTGCCACCTGCTGCCCTTGCTCCTCCTGGAGGCAAGAGTTCAAGACAGAGTTTGATGCTCTGTGCCTAATTTTTTATTTTGATCCCTAGCTATGTATCGATTGGTGTGCCAGCACCACATGTATCATTTTTTATCGATTGCGCTCGAGTAGCGCCCATTTTTGTACTGACCCATTCTTTGATATATATATATACAATATTTTGAGCTGAGTATTCCTATAAACATTTCATTGTCTATTTTGTTTTACTTTTTTGTACATGAGATGTATGTTGTACTTAGATAGAATGCATATGTATGAACTAATATCTCACGTAGTGTTGCATGTTTTTGCTTGACAGTCACAGGTATTCCATTGAGTGTGAATCAATGAACCAAACACTTGTGCAGCTATGGAGAAATTTGATGCATGTGGACAATGAAAAAAATGACCATCGAATTGCGTGCTAATGCAAATGAATTATGTAATGCAAGACTATGTTAAATGCAACCCTAGGTTTGGTTACCAAGCCTCGACAATTTATCATCATTGGATATAAAATAAAGCTTGTATGTTATACAATTCCCACTGACATTGCAATCATGAAAATATGAATATAAGATAAGTTATTGGGGTGTCGGGATTAAATGTAAGCATTTGAGGCACAAGAAGCCAGAATGACCAGAACATTTTTCCTTTTTAATGTAGCAAGTTAACATAAGCATCAAAGCATAGATGCTAGGATGACCTTAATGTTGCTTGCATAACAGGCACACCAAACACATGGGAGATCCCTCTTATGCTAAGTACTCAGTATTCATTCTGTTTGCAATGACCCTTGCATTCATAACCTAAGACAGAAGTGTGCTAGATATATTCGCAGTGACCCATATGTTCACTTAGTAGGACGAGTATTAGTATTAACTGTAGCATGAAGAGTTCACTCCAACAAACAAGGAGAAGCACCATCGTTATTGACATATTCTTATAAAAGGAGTCAAGGTACACATGGCCATCCAATACAAGATGGAGGCTCTTATAGTGGACACCCCTCTTATAGGAATAAATCAACTTATTGGAACTAAACTGCAAACAGAAAGCAAAGGAAAAGATCATGCCCCCCAGTCATTGCTTCTCTAGTTGAAGATGACATCATCGAGTTGCTCGAGAAGATATGATAAAGCAAAACAAAGAAAACAAAGAAAATTCTCAGCATATCCAAACAAGTATATCATTTTTGAGTTCAACATTTTTTGGATTGATGTCAAGGGTCAATGTCCAGAACATGTTTGAAAGAAATCTCTTGAGTAGGGTGATGACAATAGGCAGACGCAGTCAAAATGACTGGTGACTAAGGTCAAAGAGGAATCTTCACAATGAAGAACCTAAAGAGGACTAAGTGACAGTAGACAGACACAGCCAGATGAATGGTGACTGATGCAAAAGAGATCTTCCATAAAGGAATCTTGAGACATGACCCCAGCAATGGTAGGCAGACATAGCTGAAACAACTGGTGACCGTTGCGAACGAGATTCTATGAGGAGAATCTCGAAAATAGTGACGCTAGTGCCAGTAGGCAGATGCAGTCAGAATGATTGGTGATTGTTGCGAAGGAGATTCTATGAGGAGAATCTAGAAAAGAGTGACAGTCAGACATAGTGAGGACCACTGGTGACTGTCGCAAAGGAGATTCTATGAGAATCTCAAAAATAGTGACATTAAGGGGGAATGCCCCCGAGCTATGACAAGACTCAATCCATGGATACATGAGCAGGAAGTAGGAAAGAAAAAGCAACTTGTACATAATAGCTAGAAGATATGCTGCAAGATGAGGCATTGGCAACAAGAGGCGCCTGTTTACCAAGTTTTCACCTTCTTGGCAAGTTTTCTCTCTCTATTTTTTTTTTTTTAATAAAATTTTTTTTGGTGTTACCAAGGCACTTATTGCTAGGTTTTCACTAGGGTAACAATTTTTTCAGGACTTTTTTTTATTTTTAGATTTTTTTCAGGACATACAGATATGTACAAAGAGCTTGCTGAGATTAAATCAACTGAAAAACTGCTTTAGGTGGAGAGTGTTGATAGGCTCTTTAAGCATTTCTCCTTCGGTTGTGGAAAGCTGATAAGTGCCAAATCCATATACTGTAGTGATGATTTACAGACCTAGCCAGTTTGGTTCAAACTTTCCCTTTTGCATTCGTTGTTGTTGATTCTTAGGGTTCTCTCTCAGAATGAGGTCACCCAGCTGGAAGTCACATGACCTGATCTTTCGATTGTAGCTTCGTGCCATTCTTTGTTGATATGCTCATAAATGATCACATGCCACTTGTCATCTCTCATCCAGTAACACAAGCTCTTGAAGTTGAGCTATCCTATAGTCATCATCAGTGATAAGGCCTTTCATAGAGATTCTCAAGGTAGGAATCTCGATCTCTATTGGAAGCACAGCATCCACCCCATACACCAATGCAAATGGAGTCATACCCATTGGAGTTCTAATGCTTGTCCTATATGCCTACAGGTCTAGGTTGATCTAGAGATGCCAGTCTCTCCTTGACTTATTGACTATGCGATGAAGAATTTTGAGGATTGCCTTATTGGATGCCTCAACTTGGCCATTACCTTGGGGGTAATAAATGGAAGACCAATGTTGTGTGATCTTGAATTTCTTGCATAGTTCCTTAAGGTATTTATTTTTGAACTGTCCTCCATTGTCAGTAATGATTGAGGACGGTACACCATATCTACAGATGATGTAGTTTGTGATAAAAAGCACTACAGTTTTGCCATCAGCAATTGTGAGAGGGACTGCCTCTACCCATTTCGTGAAAAAATCTGTAGCAGTGATAATGAACTTATGTCCATTAGAAGAGGTTGGGTGAATCTGCCCCACCAAGTCAAAGGCCCATTGTTGAAATGGCCATGTTGTAGTAGAGGGAATCAGCTCTCTGGCTGGAGCGTGAATGAGATTCCCATGTAGCTAACACTGCTTGTAGGACCTAGCATATTTAACAGCTTCTTGCTCCATTTTAGGCTAGTAGTAAACAACATGAAGGAGTTTGTGAGCTAGTGTCAGGCCATTGGAATAAGATCTGTGAATGCCTTTGTGAATGTCAATTAGTGTGCGTTTGGACTCGTCGGGTTCTAAACACCTAAGGAGTGTTCTGTCGAGACCTCTCCTATATAGATCATCACCAATAATGACATAATGTGAAGCATTATGGATTAGGTAACATTTCTCATTCCAGGTCAGACCTTTCGAAATGGTTTGATTATGAAGGTAGGAATAGATGTGATGGTAGTGGGATGATTCTTGTCCTATAATAGAATAGATCATCTTGGAATTAGGTGTGTAATAGACTGGGTAGTGTAACGCTTCCACCAAGAACTCGTGTTGGATATCATTTTCTGGCATTTGTAGCAGGGAGGCTAGAGTGGCCATGGCATCAACCGCTTTATTATCTGCATGTGGAACTTGTTGGAAGGTGATGTGTGCAAAATACTTCGTCAAGTCATCAACCATGCATTTGTAAGGAATTAGTTTCTCATCCTTTGTTTGATACACATCATTTACTTGGTTGATAACAAGCTAAGAGTCACTGAAGATGTCCAACTGATCTACTCTCCATTTAGCTACAATTTTCATACCATTGATCAAAGCTTCATATTCAACAATGTTATTTGTACAAGGAAATAGAATCTTGTATGTTTTGGGCAATGAGTATCTCTGTGGTGTAATGAAGAGTAATCCAACACCTGATCCTTGTTGTTTGAAGGACCCATCGAAGAACATAACCCATGTATGGTATGTGAGTGACAGAATTGACTCATCTGGGAAATCAATGTTTATTGGTAGAAGATTCTGTATGGGTGCCTCGGCTAGCTGGTCTGCAATTGCTTGCCCCTTTATAACTTTGCGTTCAACATATTGGATGTCAAGCTCACTTAGTATCATGACCCATTTAGCCAATATTCTTGTGAGAGCTACCTTACTAAGCAAGTACTTTAATGGATCTATTTTAGCCACAAGTCGTGTGGTGTGGGCAAGCATGTAGTGTCTCAACTTCTCAGAAGCAAAGACAACTGCCAAGCAAGGTTTCTCAATAATGCTATAGTTTTTCTCATAAGAGACCAATGTTCGGCTCAAGTAATAAATAGCTCTATCTTTGTTGTCATTGTCTTCCTGAGCTAACAAGATTCCCAAAGATATTTTAGTAGCTGAAATGTATAAAAGAAAAGGCTTCCCATGCATAGGAGGCATCAAGATTGGGGGATTGACAAGATATTGTTTGATCTATGTTAAACTTTTCTCACAATCTTGGCTCCAATTGAATTTCACACCCTTATGTAAGGTCTTTATGAAGGGTTGTGATTTATCTGCCAATTGTGAAATAAACCTGCGAATAGATTGAAGCCTTCCCTATAGTCCTCTCATCTGACTGATGTTTCGAGGTGGTGGCATGTCCATTATTGCTTGTACTTTTTTTGGATCTACTTCAATTCCCTTTTCAAAAACAATATATCCCAACAATTTCCCCAATGTGACACCAAATGCGCATTTCTTAGGATTGAGCCGAAGATTAAATTTTTCCATACAATCTAGGATGGGTCCCAAATCGTGCAAATGAGTATTTCATTTAGTGCTTTTGACCAAGGTATCATCAACATAGTCCTCCATGGTTCTATGCATCATGTCATGGAAAATTGTAGTAATAGCCCACTGATATGTAGCTCCAGCATTCTTTAAACCAAATGGCATCACATTCCAACAAAAGGTTCCCCATGCACATGTGAAAGCCATTTTCTCTTGATCTTCTAGTGTAATTTTTATCTGATTGTATCCAAAAAAACCATCCATAAGTGAATACATCTCATAGCCAGCTGTCATGTCCATGATCATATCGATATTAGGGAGCAAAAAGTCATCTTTAGGACATGCCAAGTTAAGATCACGGAAGTCTATACAAACTCTAATAGATCTATCATGCTTGGAAACATGAACAATATTGGATATCCATTCAGTATAATCAATTGCATGGATGAAACCAGCCTTTAGAAGTTTCTTTGATTTTGCTTTGACGAGCAATGCAACATGATGGTGCATTTTTCGAAGCTTCTATTTAACCAGTTTGATGCCTGGTGCTATGGACAAGTGATGCATGATAAGATCAGGATCCAATCCTGGCATGTCAGAATATGTCCAAGCAGAATTTATTTTCTTCTTCTTGAAAAAGGAAATGAATTGTTCCTTTTCTTTAGGTGACAATGACTGAGCCAGATGTATCACATGAGGATGTTCTTTTGTGCCCAGGTTAATTGGCTGTGTCGGCTCTATTAACACTAATGATCTCTCCTAAAAGTGACTAGGAAGGACATCAAATATCTCATCCGCGGGAACCTCAGAGAGGTTTTCACCCTTGGATACATCTTTTGTTTTTACTTTTTTGGGATCCGACACTGCCACAATGTGGTTTTCACCATCGAACCCCTTGCATTTTTTCTTTTTAATTATGTGACTGAGATATTTGATGTTGGCCTCAGTCATATTGATACTTTGCTCATTGGTGGAAGACGTTATAGGTTCGATAGTGTTTAGGTAACATGCAAGAGCATAGTCATTCTGGAATGTGGGGACTTCGTTAGATGTATTGGGGTTCTAGCCTATAAGCTCAGGATGTGTGAGTGAGAGAGTAGTGGCTGGTTCAATTGTGTTCACAGTATAGTCATTAAATGCATGGACGAAAAATTTGAGACCTACAACGACCTCATCCACAGGTGTATTCAAATGCCTTGGAGTACGAATGTTAGTAATTGACGACTCTAGGACACTAGTTGGATCAAACCCCTGTGACCTAACCCTAGACGTTTCACTCATTTCGATTTGATTTTCATAGACATGCACTTGGTCAATGTCTTTATCAATAGTTGCTTCTAAAAGATTGTGAAATTCATATTCATGAGAATTGGTGCTACATGGTGAGAGATTATAGAACTCCCCAACAGTGATAGGGACATAATCTCCTTCAGCCTCTGGATTCTTACACAAATACTCAATAGGGCATGACTGACTAGATTCTCTCTTTTTTGAATGATATTTGAGTTTCTTAGTATTGTCCTCAGAAGAATCACTAGTATCATCCATAGTGCTAACACATGGCACAAAGTCATCTAGCTCAGCAAAGAATTTAGCAAGATCATAAGGAATAGGATGAGGGTAGGAATCCTCATCATCAGATTCTTCCTCTTGAGTACTTGACTTAGATTGTGACTCATTTTCAGATGAACTCTCAGGTATGGGTATGAATTTATTGGATCCCAAATGGAAAGAGACCTTCTTAAACCCTAGGCTAGTTGTGTCATTGTTGCTTCAAGCTATTGCTTTGATAGGATCTATTAGACCATTATTATTGCACCCAATAGGGTCGGTTCCCTTGTAACCAAAATGCTTCATAAGCTTAAGACCAGGTCCATATTTCTTAGGAGTGATTTCTCGAGCTTGTTCTGTTAGGTCTACTGGAGCCTCTTCTTTGTAAAGCCATGTAGCAATGGCTCTGTTTTCACTTTCATCTTCTAAGGGAACTGTAGCTTTGACAAAAGAGCCATTAAACTTGATCTGAGGTGTTAGCACGAATGGCTTCTTTGCTTCTGAGGGTCTCCCAAAATGTCAAGGGGACTCTAGAATAGATGTTAGTGATAGCAAATGGTTCCATGTGGTACTCTCCCATACCATTTTCTTTCAATTTAAATGACTACTCAATTTGTTTCAGCTTATTGTTGTGATAATCAGTAGACTCGTGGTTAGCAGGGACGAAAGAATCAACAGCTTTGAGCATATTGCAAGTGTAGCTAGTAGTGGCTGGAATAGGAACTTTGGAGCCATGAAATGGGAATTTAATGCATTGGTGGTATGTGGATGGCATAGTGCACATCTCATGTATCCATGGCCATCCCAACAAAATGTTGTAGGCTAAGGGAATTTCAAGCAGCTAACAGGTGACATCCCTTTCAACAAGACCGACGCAAATTGGTAAAGTCACAAGACCTAGTGACTTTCGTTCTACTTCATCATATGCTTTAATAGTGATCTTTCATTGAGGATCAATAGAGTCCTCAGAATAATCCAATTGTCTAAGCAGAGCAGCAGAAACAATATTTAGGCCAGCACCATTGTCAATGAGTACTCAACGAACACGTGTCTGGTGGATCATAACCTCAATGTGTAGAGGCTGATTGTGTGGGTGATTCAGTGAGTTGTCATCCTCCTCAGAGAAGGTCATAAGATGAGGTGAGGTGAGGTGACCTACCATGGATTGAAATCACTCAAGATCAAGATCTTGAGGAATGTTTTCCTTAGTGAGGGCTTTGTCCAGAATTTGCCTATGAGCAGGCGAGATTTTAAGTAGCTCAAATATGGAAATGTGAGCATTGGTTCATTTCAACTGATCTAGAACACTATAACTGGTTGTAGTCAAGTTCGTTGTGTATTTTGCACCTTTATCGGATGGACCAACAAGGGCTTTGTCTTTGTGTTGTTCAAGATTTGAAGTAGGAGGTGCAGGGCCTTTGAGCACCAACTTCGCATGAGAGCGAGTAATAGTGTTAGCATAGTGTTGCAAAGATGCATTATCCATGTTATTGGAAGTAGGGCCTCTCAAGAAAAATGGTGTCTTGGGTTTGTCGTTATCTTGCTTGCCCTTTATGGTAATAACGTCGTAGTATTCAGAATCTACAGGTTCAACCATGTGAATGACATTGTCATCATTGGAATATGTATAGTTGACTTTATTGTAGGGTTCCAGTTTCAAAGTCTCTCCTTTTTCATAAGTTGGAAAAGGCTCTTTGAACGCCTTGTCGTCCGAGTTTTTGTTATGTCCATCTACCACAAGTTCACTAGCATCAATCATGTCCTGGACTTTATGATGCAAGTTTATACAGTTTCTGGTTTTGTGTCCCTTGTTTTGGTGATACTCACAAAATGAGGTCTCATTCCACCATGGTGGACGTGATTGTGGATCATAGGGATGAGGGTTATCCATTGGTGAGATAAGCTTGTGTTGTAGCACTATTTTGTAAACCACATCCGAAGGTTCTCCCAAAGGCGTATACTCTCACTTGGGTTGTGTTCCCAATGAGTTTCTCGGTTTGTTTCCAAACATCTTATTGTCAGAAGGAGGCTTCTCAGCATTTTTGGCTACTTTGAGGCAATCTGTGAGATTAAATGCTGCCTTAGTAGGTTTTTGTGTGACATTATCAACAACCCAATCATGTACAATTTCATGATTCTTGTTGACATGTTTGGTTTTATCCCTGTTGGAAGTGGAACCTTGTTTTGTGTCTCTCTGAAGAGTGAGCTCACCTTTCTTGACCATAAATTCTTTGATACAGATAGCCTATGTAATCATGTCTTCAAAGGTACATGGACCTTGTAGTTGGACTCTATATCTAAAATCAAGTAAGAGGTTATCAGTGAAAATGTCGAGCTTCTCCGTTTCTGGGATTTTACAGGAATACTCAGTGTATAGTTGTCTCCACCATTGGAATAAAGTGAGAAAAGGCTCACCAACCTTCTATTTAAGGTTGCATAGATCTCGAATATTTACAGGATGTTGAATTTTATGAGAATATTGCTGAACAAATGAATTAGCAATTTCGTCAAACGTCTTGATACCAGGAGGTAAATGTGAGAACCACTCCAAAGCCTAACCACCTAGGCTTCTAGGGAATAAATGCATGAGGTACGTTTGATTGTGTATAGACTCCATAGAAAAAGCACCAAATTTTCGCAAGTGATCTTGGGGATCAGTAGTACCAAAGTACTTGTCATATCTGGGTAGTTCTACACCTCATGGGAAAGGTGGCATGTTTATACTTTTGTCAAATGGGAATGAACAAAGAGCATCCAATGTGTATGTCTTTGTGGGTTTCTCCTTCTCATGCATCATCTGAGCCAATTGGTCTTGCATTATTTTCAATTGTTTTTGGAGTTTGGAAGTCTCAATTTCTTCTTCACGTGTGATACTGGTCTCCACATTGAAATGTGTGGACAGTTTAGCTCCCTCTTGGGCAAGTTTGAGAAAGTACTTTTCTTTCTCTTCATTGAGTAGGATTCCCATGACCTTCTAAAAGTTTTTGTCTCTTCAACATTTTGCTATGTGTTCAGGAAGGATTTCCACCTCTTCTTGTTCCTCATCAGTTTCATATTCTTTCTGTTTCTCTTTGTCATCCCTAGGTGGTTCTTGATATCGACTATGACTACCATGTTCAGGTTCACGGTTAGTCATTATAGGAACGTGTTCAATTTTTGTACGTTGTGTTTCAAAAGGGTCTGTGGAGAAAGGATCATACATTGTATTTGAGAATGCAGGACCTCTACCTATTTCAGTATCCTCTTGGTAAAAAGGATTCCTAATTTGTTACAAATTGGAAAATGTTCATTGAACTTGAGATGACCTTGCAGGTGAGGAAGACCGTGAAGACACCTCACTAGCCAAATTGGATACAGATTGCATAGCAAAAGGTAAGCTACCTCTGTCGCGATTAGGACCCCTAGCATGACCACGTCTAAGGTTATCAGGATAAAACACGTTGTTTCTTCTGGTTGTGATAGTCATACACAAGGACAAGAAGCTAGAACCTGGACAAGGACTACACTAAAACTGAGTCTCAAAAAGGACAAGATAATAGCAAGAATGTTGTTCACTAAGGCACAAATGGTCTGATTTAAAGGCTAGAACAACTAGAGATTATGACCGCTGTGACATAAAGTAGGACAAGCATTAAGACAAAAACCAAAAAAATACTTATGAGACGAGACTAGTCAAGGCATAAGACACAAGCCTTTAGCTAAGTAAAGTGTCACTGTTTTAGGACTGTTTGCAAACAAAGAGCGATAAACGGATGCAAAAAAGGATAGCGTGCATGCCGCAGATAGCTAAAAAAAATCCAAATTGGTAATGCTAATACAAAGTCTTGCGCGAAAAACCTTTACGGGTCATGCGAAGAAGTTTTATGGCTCATGCAAAGAAGTTTTTGTCTCACGCGACGGTCAGTGACAGCAGTTTAATTTTGCGTGAAGAAGTTTGTAGGATCACACGAAGATGCACAATAGCAATTTAATTTCGCATGAGAAGAAATTAATTTCGCGCGAGGAGCATATAATTTTGCACGAGACCAAAATGATTTCGTGCGAAAAGATAGACTAGTTTTACAACAATGACTGATTTTGACAAATTTTTTTGATTGTTTCAATAACTAGGCAGGTAAACAGGCACGTAGAATAGCAAGCAAGTGATTTCAAGCACATCTAAAAACAATGAGCAAGGGCGAAAGCAACCTTGCGCATGAACAATGAAGTGACTTAGTTTTGTGCTAATCCCTAGGAGAGCTATTTGTATGCTTTCAAAAGGTTTTGCAATCATGCATACATCCCTACAAAATAAAAGTTGGCCTCTCTAAGGTTTTTAGTAATGGTTTGACTCTACAACTTTTATGACTTATAGGGGTGACCTCCAATCCCAGCACATCGAGGTTTTGACACAGTCCAAGAACTTAATCTTCAAGAGTTGCTAGGGAGATCTTACAACCCACAATGAACCACACCCATGGAGATTTCTTCCACAAGGACATTTATATAGCAGTTGTCACTACCATGGCAAAAATGGCTATTACCACTTCAAGTTCCGTCAACGTAGTTTTCCCTGTAGAGGGATTGTCTACTACGGTTAACCCTCTATAAAGGTGACTGACTCACAATAGTATACCACAATGGAACTTAGCTTCCAGATTCAAAGTTTTGATACCTTTTCACCTTTAGCCCAATCAAAGCAGACAGATTAATCTGACACCCTAAACCAAGATTATCTCTTAAAGATCTATGATATCATCTCCCAGTGATCTATCAACCTCTCCGGAGAAAGGATGCATTAATCAACAAGTTGAAGATTCATCTATCTACGAGATGCTTGAAGTATCCTCCCCACCTACAAGGAATCCATCTTAGAGAGGAGTTTCACTAGGAACCCACTCCCTCAAGATCCACGAATAGTGTTCATGGGGGCTTAATTACTATGTGTGTACAGATGTTAATTTCTGAAAGCAAATCTATCCAAAAGAAATCAAAGAGCACAAGGTGGTACACTTAACACTTTAACTAATGTGAGGTGAGTCCAAAGATGTGGAACATTTAACCCCTCACACAAGCCAAAATGAGTCCACAATCTCAGAAACTAGTGAGTTCTAGAAAATACAAAAGGGTTACCTTGTGGAGCATTTAACGCTTCTTTCTTGTAGACCCCTCCCCTTTAACATGGTGTTGATCTTGCAACCACAAGGTGGAACAAGGGGTCGATGGATTAGCGAGTCCAATAACCCAAGATAGCTAATTAGATCTATCACTAGTACCTAAGCCTGCTAAATGAATACTAACGGAGATCACACCCTAGTATCAAATTATGCATGTGTTGTAAAATGAAAATATAGAAGGAACACACACAAGCTCAACACAAGAGATTTTTTTTTAGATCTAAATGAAGTGTTATCAGCTGAGGAAGGTTACCTAGTGATCCTCGCAACGCGCTTAGTAGATTTTACTTGTTTTTAGCAACTTTATCACACTTTTCCAATTGTCCCGCAAACCACTGTTATGCTCTGTCAGCAGAGTTTCATGCAAAATTTTTGACAGCCCACGCGAAGAAGTTTTACGGTTCACGCAAAATTATATTCGGCTCACACGAAGAAACAAGTTCTGCGCGCCCAAGAACTTTCTCACGTGATGCGAAAAGAATATTTGCGCGAAGATTCTGAATCCTTGCGCAAAAATGAACAGTCTCACACGAAGATTCCTGAATCTGTACGGAATAGTACAGACAAAGAACAAAAAAATGATTTAAAAAATATAGAAAGAGGCCAGAAATATTGATTTTTGAGCCCCACGGTGGGTGCCAGAAATGTATGCATGAATATGTGGCCTCTGCTAACACACACTTCAACACAGTCCTTATTTGCGGATTCATCCCATAATGAACATTGGATTGTTCATCCGAAAATCAGCCTACAAAGCAACCTGTTGCCTTCTATCTAAAGGGATTTGCTTGTCAGATATCCTCAGATTCGAGGTGTTTAAGCAACCAGACCCTATAAGAACAAAGGATTTAATGAAAATGTGACTAATCTATATGAGAATGCAAATTAATCTAGAATGGAGTATGCACGTTTAATCTAAGAACATGTAAAAGAAATTATACTAAATGTATGCATATTAAATCTATATGAGAATTAAACT
Organism: Cupressus sempervirens; assembly: GCA_028749045.1. Taxonomy (NCBI): domain Eukaryota; kingdom Viridiplantae; phylum Streptophyta; class Pinopsida; order Cupressales; family Cupressaceae; genus Cupressus; species Cupressus sempervirens. The sequence continues at coordinate 164,344,662 of CM053793.1, read as the reverse complement.
AGAAAATGAATATGAAAGTAGGGAACTCAAATGAATGCACAATCCAACAGTAATTCGATGCAAATTCTCATTCAACCTCTTCCAAAATGAAGAGATGAGGGTCTCTTAAATAGACTTTCCTGGAATCCATCAATGGTTGAGATCGATTTCAATCAATGGTTAGGATTAAAGGTGAATTTCAGTCATAAAGGGAGATCCCCAAATTAAAGGGAGTTAACAGATTTAATTTGAGTAAAATAAGGAGTTAACTGATTCAATTTGAGTAGAAAAAGGAGTTAACTCATTTAACTCATTTTTGATCAATTGTGAACTGGAAATTTCCCTTTTTGAACTGAAGAGAGATTTTGGTGAAATATTTAATTTAATAAAATGAGATATGCTCTCATAATTACCTTTTCTATTTAATTAAATAATATTTTAATTAATTTAGAGGCACTTTTCTTATTTAATTAAATAACTTCATTTAATTAATTAGGAATGGCTTCCCATTTAATTAAATAATTTTGTTTAATTAATTAAAATAGGCACATTTATTAAATTAAATAAATTTAATTCCGTAGTACATTAGCCTTTAAGATATAATTTAATTTAATTAAAGTATAAATGCTTAGTAATTAAATTAAATATTAATCAATAGGTTTAATGCGACTAACATGAGTACATACTATAGGAATTAAATAAAAAATATGATGAATGCAGATTAGGGTCTTCTACATCTGACAATTAAGTCAAGTAGCGAATAGCAGAATGAAAATTGCCTATTAGAATAGGTCTTTAGGATTGGTTAAAAATAGACCAGAATTGGTATCATGGCAATGAGCCAGTTTTGGGGTATTACAAGGAAAAGGTGCACAAATTCATGCATGTTTACAATGGATTAAAGATAGTGATTGTGGTTCCAAATTTTTCTTTTAGAATCTTAACCAAAAACATAAAGATCAACACATTACAACTATTAAGTCTGTTGATGGAACAAGGAAAACTAATCATTGTGAGATAATGAATACTTTCTATGATCATTTTAAAAATCTTTTTACCGATGACTCGGCTAAGGATATTTTTCTCCCTTTTCTTGAGGAGAGTGTAGCTGTGTGTATTCCATAGAAAATAGACCTTGACTTCAGCAAATTTCTTGATTGCCTTCTCTCAATAAAGGAAATTGATGCAGCTCTCCAAAGCATGGCTTTAGAATAAAGTCCAGGTATTGATGGGCTACCTATAGAATTCTACAAAACTCTTTGGCCTCATGTTCGAGAGGATTTCTATAATGTCTACCTTGAGGAGTTGAGAATGGTTCATTAGGAGAAAGGATTAATCAAGGACTGATTAAACTTATTCCCAAAGGAAAAGATGAGGACATTGTTAATGGATGGCATCCTATCACCCTTCTTAACACCTCTTATAAAATAATTGCTAAAGCTCTTGCATGTTGAATTAAATATATATCTCAAAAGATTGTTTGTTCAAAGAAAACATGCTTTTTGAGTGGAAGATTTATCCTTGACAATCTAATCCTTGCTTGGGAAATAGCTGAATGGGCGCAACAAACTACTGAGGATGCCCTTATTATTAAGATTGACTTTGATAAAGCCTATGATCGCATTCACTAGCCCTTCATCCTTAATATGCTTCAATGGCTAGGCCTTGGACCCAAAATATGCAAACAAATCAATATGTTTTTCCATGATGCTTTAGCTTGGGTCGTTGTCAATGGCATGCTCTCTCCACCACTTCCATTGCAAAAATCCATCAGAAAAGGCTATCCACTTGTACCCTTTCTCTATGCACTCACAACTGATGCTCTTGGTTATTTGCTTCAACATGCTCATTCCAATAAACTCATTCAGGGTATTTCATTACCTCACAACGCAACATTACTCAACTCTCATTTTGCAGATGATAGTATGTTCTTTATACAAAATTCAGTAGAGGAGGTGAATAATGTTTTGGATGTTTTGGATATTTTTTGCAGTATTTCTAGGTCCAAACTAGCCATGCATAAAACTAAATTCATCATGACCCATCCAAACCCTGTACCCCCTTGGATTCCTAGTCAATGGCGAGAGATTAAGCATGGTACCATCACTAGATATCTTGGCATTCCCTTTGGCACTTGGGTTTCATTCAAAGAAATGTGGTTTTGGTTCATGAATAAATTAAAAAACAAATTTCTTAATTGGACCAATAAGTTACTATCAATGGCCGGTAGAATTCAAGTTGCTAATAAGATCTTGTTGGCTAGTCATGTTTACATCTCATCTTGTTGGCTGCCCTCTCAAACCTATTACACTCAATTGACTCAACTTATTAGAAGGTTTCTTTGGAACAAATGGGGAAATACCAAAGGCTTGCCAATAACTTCTTGGATGCATTGTATCCAACCAAGGGACAAAGGTGGTTTGGGCATTATTGATCCATACACACAAGGCATTTGCCTCAACACAAAATGGATTGTAAGGGCCTTAGAGGGTGATATGCCTTGGAAACATCTAGTTCGGTACCGTATTCAAACAACTACTACTGGAAAATCATGGCATGCAGTTAGTTGGCAAGATAAAGTGCTGCTGGCCCCCTATTTTAAAAGCTATGGTTCAGCTCCTTTTAATTCCATTTGGAAGGCTTGGAAAATTACTTCAAAGAAATTGTGTTGGTATAATCAAACTTTAAGTCATGGTCTAAGTTTTTCTTCCTCCTCCATTTGGTGGAACCGATTGGTCTAGGAAAACAATAACCCTCTAGCTATCTTAAAATATCTCAAGGGAAGACAATTGTTTAAGAAAGGTATTTGTGTGTTTCGTGACTTGTGGGACCCCCTTAGGTTTGACTAGAAATCATGGGAGAAAATCAAATCCCAGTTCAATCTGTCCCCCACTTATAAAAGACCAATCCTTCAAATCCTTCAACTATTGAGTCCCGAATTGTTGTACCTCATGTCCACACCTTGCCATGATAGCTTTTTAAAGGACTAGAGATGACCCAACACTCATATTTTTCAGAGTTTCCCACTCAGAGCTGTGTATAAATAGTTGGTCCCCCCCATTAAACTTTCCCAGTGACTTAACACCAAGTGGCAGTGCAATCTCAAAAGATCCTCTTGGAACAAATTAAGCACTCTCATTTAGAAGTCTAAAGCTGATGCCTAGGCTTAGTTGTTGTGGTGAAAAATTTTGCATGTCAAAATTCCAATTGGTGACAATCTCTTTTTTTTTAACCCTCCTCCAAACTGCCTCTTTTGCCGTAAAAGAGAGACTATTAAGCACACATTTTGGTTCTACTCTCATGCCCAAAAACTTTGGAGGTTCCTCCGTTCCATTTTTTTGGCTTTGTTTCCTTAAACTTGGTCTTGGAAAAATGCACTACTTGGTTTTTCTCCAGCCCCTAATATTATCATTCAATCCTTTAGGCACATTATCCTTAAGTAGATTTGGTGGTTAAGATGTATGGCTATCTTTGCTTACACTTTCCTTTTGATGGAGGTTGAGTACTTGATGGTTCCTTCAGATTTCTTTCCTATGCTTCTTACTTTGAAAGTCGTTGTTCATACTGATATGGTTCTTAAAAAATTGCTCGAACATATAAACCATCAGCTTTGTGCTTTTGAAGAAAAGTTTAAAATTTGAGCTAATCACGCTATCATCATTTAGTCTTATGCAATATGGTATTCAAGTCTATGCTTTTAGGTTGGAATATATGTACATCTTGGTTGCAACTTCAGTCATGGCTACTAATACTTTGAAGGAATTGTCAAGTGCGTTGATGGAGTTTTGGAAGTAGTTACATTATTCTTTTTTAATTGTCTCAATATCGATGTTAACTCGGATGATCATTTTTTGTAATATTACTAATGCTGTTATAGTAGCTAGCATTGTATCTACTATTATTTATTTGTAAATGTTTATTTTTATTAATAAAATGCTTCTTTCAATAAATTAAAAAAAAGAACAATGTAAAGATGCTACCTCTTTTATCTAGTATAAGAGAATTAATATTCATAATAACATACACGGTGATAATTGCAATGAAATAAGTAGGATGCCTTAAAGTTCTTATTAATCTTCAATTATGTACAAACAAGTTGCAATAATTTTGCCATGTACTTAATATCCCTAATTGACAAAAAAATAAAGAAATATTTATATGAGCCATATCCTCAATTTAACATATTGGATTCATTTTTAATTTATGCTTTTCAATTGACAATTGACTAGTAAAATTATTTGGCTTTGTGGAATAATCAAGATTTTCTTTAGTTGCAATAAGAAGCCTATAACCAATTGTAAACTAGTCAGAGTAATTATCTTGTGAATAACCAAACTTGTGAAACTTTACAAAGTCTATAAGTCATTGACATAATGTAAATATAGAAAGCAACAACATTCAATATAGAATTCACAAATTTAACTTAGATCTACCCACTGAGACTATATACTTTTTCCTAATGATATGGAAAGCTAATACCGTTCCTTGAGATCCTTTAAGAGTTTCACAATTAAGTCTCAAGGTAAACATATAATGCTAATGCCATATCCTCTATTATTTATTAAAGTTATGAGATTGACTTATATTAACTCTTTGTTGAACACATTTTCATCCCTATACCATTGCCAAATAGATTTTCATCCCTGTATCATTACCATGGATATCGATTTGCAATGTTTCCAAAAACCATGATTTTGAATCTATTTTAGAAAAATACAACTTATTGTCCATCGCTAATGTGTAACCCTATTCAAATAGAGATGATTCATTGCACTTCCATTCTTTTCCTTCACTTATCTGGCAAATGGGGAAAACATAGAAGTTGATGTCAACAAGCGTAATAACAATACAAGAAGCAGAATAGTCATCCCCAAAAATTAGTACCCTTATCCATAGAATAATAGGGTCACTACTAAAATTTTCATTTTGATATAGGAGACACCAAGGTCTATAATGTCAATTTATTTTCTAAATCTAGTGTTAGTAAAGAAGTTTGCAAAAAAAGTCTAATGTCAAAAATTATAAGGGGCCGCATACAATACATCATCAACATATATTTTGTGTAAGACATTCATAACAAAATTGATTTTTACTAACTAAATGCTAATAACAAAGGAGATAAATTTTACAATCACTCTTGCTATCACTAGGAAAATATTCAAATTCAAATCATTCTCAACATGGGAAGAAAACTACCATAAAGAGTTTTACCCTGCCAAAACTGTAATGAAGACTATGTAGAATTAGGAAAGGTAAGTGTAATGCATGCAACTACCCCAGTACACATGTATGTAATATGTTAGAAACAATAAAGCCAGTACATAAAAAAGAAATAAAAACTTCAAATTTCTAGTTTAATAGAAAAAGAATCCCAAACTATTGGATAAAGAAAATTATTCCAGATTTCTCATTCTTGAGACATGAACTAATAGTGAAAAGTTACTTGAAAACATTAGTCTCCTACCTAAAGAGAGGGGCCAAAAAATATGTGATGATCTCACACCATTGAATTGAGTGATACCTTTGTAAATAATTAATGACCTCCCAAAATATCGCATAAATCAAGATTGGAAAAAATTATATAAAAAATGATAAAGTGGAATATTTAAAAAATTATAATTATACGATTGTTTATTATGATTTATAGTTCAGATTTGAAGAATAAATATAGATTTTGAATAAAAATAAATGATAATTTAATTTTATCTTTTATAATGATAATGATATAGTACTATGAAGTGATTTTATATCAAGAGACTCTATTCAAGTTTTACCAATTAAACATTGTTTACATTTTTTGATTTATAAAACATAATCTTATAAGACCAACCACATGGAACCTTCCTCTAGGATTGCAAGGAATCTTTATTTTTAATCAAAATTTAGGTAAAGAGTAAAGCATAAGCTGGTGGACGGGAGTATAAGAATAAATTAAAAAATAAAGTTATTTGGACAGCAATCCCATGGATTTTACGATGAAGAATAATAATTAATTATAGGTGCTTATCTAGAACGAATCTAGAAGTTCAACCCAATTATTTGATATCAACGTTTTCCCCATAAATTTCACATGCTCAATAGAATAAAGTCCACAAATATAATCAACGTGTGTCATGTTCCTTACAAAGGGACAATATAATGGATGAGCGTTTAGGAATACATAACAAAGTACCCTTTTAAAGAAACTATTTGGCTATTGACATTTTGTTTTTTAAACCTCAAAGAATAATGTTTCACTTAATAAAGCTCCATTAAGCAGAACAATGCCATAAACATTTAAAGTGATGAAAATATAAAATACTTATTATTAGAAGTCTTATGGTGTTTTGGTAGTATTGGTGTGAAGGATTAATGGAAAATATTTAGTAGTTGGATATTTCTTTATTTATTTATACTTTTTTCATTATTAATTGTTTTACTTTTACTTTTTATTTTATTATAATATATTCTATTTTTATCATGAGTAGGGGCATTTCTTCCTAAGTGCCTTTTCTTCCATTAGTTTTCAAAATTTTGTTTATCATGTATCTATTGATAATGAGAATGTTGTGAAATTTACAAATTGTACAATTTTGAACTCATATATGATGCTTCTTTTAAAAGTAATTCATCTTTCATTTATAATAAAAGATCGAAAATTGAAACAAGTTGATGATCATTGGAAGAAGGCTTGATTTTTAAACTACTGATATGCTAATTAAATGACATAGGCAAAGATCAAATGGGTAGCCTATGTGTTAAAGATTTTTGAGATAAAGAAATGTCTTGATTTGAAGAATAGAAGTTGAGACAATTGACATTGATGTCTCTTAAATGATAAAAAAAAATTGTCATTTATTTGAAGGGACTAAGATTAATTTTGAGAAATGAATGTGAAGTGTGGAAAAGGTTGAGAAATCACATTTTGTTTTTGATTTAGTAGAAGACGTGAATGACAAGGAAGGTTCTCTAATTGAAAATATGCTCATTAGAAGCTTATTAGGTTCTACACAAATTTAAAAATCTGACATGAGTGGGATTCCAAGAATTGAATCCTAATAGTTCATAAGTGGATTGACATTCATCTGTACACATAAGTTCTCTTCTTTATTTTGTATAACTATCTAAAAGATGGAAATTATTTGTATGTTTGGACCATAGATTTGATGATTACATCTTCAACTTAGAGTTGATATATCTTTCTTCATTCCCTTAGATAAAATATTCCTCTAGTTTAATCTCATTGCATTTACCTTGTTATGTCTTCAAATTTGGTGTTTCTTCTCAAAATATTTGTATTACCTATGAAAAAAATGTACATTTTGAATTAGACAATTAATTGTCCATTAGGCTACTCTTGCAAAAGCCATTTATTAGATTGTTTGAAAAATCTGATAGTCTTACGTCGTGAAAAGGGAAAGTGGTGCCATAAATGTGGTGTAAATTGTGTCAAACTAATTGTTGCATTGAAATATGATTGGCTTGCCTTGTCTCTTATTCCAACTCCAACTAGGACAATTATTTTGACCATGACTAAAATAAATGAGTCCCCCTCCATGGATGAAAGCTATGTCCAGTGTAGTGTCAGAAAATGGAAAATTGATTTAATGTTATTCTCATCAAAAAACCCAAAAAAAATTATGTGCACACTATGTTGGATAGGTAAAGGGTAATCATATATAGAAATTCAATGATAACATCAACAAAATTATCCATGGGATGTTACAACCAACCACACAAAAAGAAAAATAGTTTGGTAGTTCACATTTTGTATTAAACTATCTAAAAAATATGTTAAGTTGAAGGAATGGATTGCAGTTACAAATGTGAGATATCTTATGCAAAGAAGACATGTCATTTGTCCATGGAAAATAACATAAACAACAAGTTCATTTCCATTTAATTAATCATTTCAGATTTAAGCCAATTTATTCCATTAATTAAATCTTACAAAAATAGAAACTTTGACATTCAATAAGTCATTTCTATATTAACATTAATATAGAAAAGTCAAACATGAAGTTCAAGAATGGTCAGTATTGCATTGGACAATAGTGTAAGCTTAAAATCTCTTCACAGTTTTCTACTTGTTAGGAAAATTAAAAGTACTAAAGAGATTATTTTACATCTAATAAAAGGTTACTCTTCTCATAATATACTTTTCTTAATAGAATTTTAACATTATAATAATGTATCAAGTCGATCATCCTTGATATTGGACATAATTATTTCAACTATTAAAGACTCTAATATCTTCTTGCATAAATATTATTTTATTTTATTTTATTGTGAAAGATTTATAGTTATTGATAATTATCTAGTAATAATTCAAATATCAGTGGACCAAATGGTAAGTGAAACTAGTGATCACAATTCAAATCAACGATAAAAAGTTCGATTTGAAAACCATTATGTCATAGCTAGAGCTAAGGTGTTGTTACAATTAACAAACACAAAAGAAAATCTATGGAAAGGAAAGAGGGGAAAAGCAATGGGAATAGCCTCCATGAAAAAAAGATGGTAATAAATAAATAAAACTACCATATTAAACTTTCTTTCACCCCAATAAGACCTTTGAGAAAGTGAAATTGAAGAGAAGACAGATCCCTCCACAATGTGTAGTCAATGGTAGATGTTCAAAATTGTGTTTATAAGGTAATCCATGATCTTCATGTTAGAATTCTTTAGAATAACTGAGAAGGGGGGGGGGGGGGGGGGGGGGGGGAGGGGGGGTGGTGAATCAATTATCCAAGGTCCAAATGCCCTAATAATACATTTTCTCAAATTATAGTGAATCCATAAACTTTTCATCCATCCAAGCTTAAATCAGTCATCTTAGCAAATTAGAGTAAATCAATATGCAAGGATAAAACATGCAAGGTCAACACATGACACAATGATTTACGTGGAAACCTAATTTGGGAAAAACCACCAGTAACATGCTACTTGATTTTCACTCTTCTAAAGTGATGCCCTGTTAAAGGCCTGCCCTATTAAAGGCTTACACCACACTATTAAATGTGGCCTTGTTAGAGGATTTCACCATACTATTAGGAATGAGCCTGATCAAAAGACTTTAGAACATTCAGTTGGAATGTCACCCTGTTAAAGGATTTACAACATGGCTATTAAACCAACCTAAGTCCATAGGATTTAAACTAACTGTTACAATTGCTAGAAAGTAGCAATAATGGCTTTTTTGATCTGATACAACTTACAACATATCTTGCAGATTTCAAATCACACTTCAGCTCAATCCTTTGCTTGGCTTTAATCACTTCAGCTTTGACAACTTGTCATCTCAAGCTTCATCTCTTTGAGTCTTCTTACTCATCATACCAATGCAATCATATCTGTGGTCATCTATTGAAGCAGAGTAACTATGCTTTCTTACTCCTTAGCACCTCCTTTAGCACTTTTTACTTTCATGCTTGACCTCTCCTCTCTCTTCGCTTCGTGACCTTGTTATTCCTTAAATAGAAATCTAGATTTCTTTTGCCACTCGATTCTCCCTCTCCAACTTTAGGGTTTCAAATGGATTAGGTAGGATACAATGTATCTACCCCATATCTTGCTCTTATCTAGAAACTTCATCTAGAGTCCAATTGTATTCTCCAAAAAAAATGTTCTACATGGTGTTCTGTGCCACCAACTCATCACTCTTATCTCCTATTTAATTCACAAAATTCAAGATAATAACCTTGTCGGCTCAGATCTGACAAATCTTCGATCTTTGAAATAATGCAGTAACTCAACACTATTGGTTTACTGATGCTTGGCATCTCTATGTTACTCGACAATTGTATTTGCTCGGTACTTGTTTCTGCTTGGCACGTGTATCTGCTTGGCACTTGTATCTTCTTGGCACTTGTTTCTGCTCGGTACTTGTATCTACTCAGCACTTATTTCTGCTCGACACTAATTTTTGCTTGGCACTTGTAGCTGCTCAACATCTAAAGTTCACTAGGCACTTACTAAAGTTGAACTTGCTCAGCTTCAACTAGGAATCTGTTCGACACTTACTAACTTGCTCGGCTCTCTCTCTCTAATGAACTTAGTTAGGCTTTACAAATGACTTAGCTAAAACCTTACATCTTTGATATGTTTTAGTGTGCCCATTTTCTATGTCTTAGAGTATGTCATCAATACACTTTTTGATCAATGGCTTAGTTGATCCTTGTACTTCATTACAACATCATAACTTCAACCTTTCTCTAGGTGTTCTAGTTACATCTTATTGATTGCCTCCTCCTTGTCAATCAACCATTTGATAGTGTTTGGATCACTAAAGCAATTTTCATTCCTACAAGTAGCAAGTTTGACATCAATGACAAAACAATGATTGAGAACATTCTTTACCAGTTCCATTACTTCCATTACTTTTTATATATGATCATTTCCAACAATCTCCCTCATGATCTTTTCAATCATTTCCAACACTTTGAACAATGTTCTTCCATTTAGGAAGAGTCAATTTAACCAAAGATATGTGAATGAATATCCCCAATCCTTAAAGAAATATGTAGAAAGGAAACTCAATATGTAGAGTATCTGAAAATTTCTCCATAACTTTTGTGTTGTTCTTGAAACTTGTCATAATTCAATAGGACAATATTGTTCATATGACAATTGAGAAGCTATTAGAAATTGATGTAGAAAAAATAAGAAGACTCGTGTATTCCCTCAGAAGGAAAATAGATCTCCTTACAATGTTGTGCAAATGTATCAAAACGCTTATAAATATGTAAAGGATGAGCATGCAATGAAGGAAGAAGAGGGTTAGAAGGTTCTCTCACAACAAATGAAGAAGTATCAACTTTACCAAAGAGAAGATGAATGCAATCAATACTATGATCTAGATCCAACATTAGGGATTCTATAAAAAAAAATGATATACCTAATAGAAATTGATCTCAATGAATTGAATCTGGAAGATGCAAATGATCCTATTGCAAAGAATCATTGGAAGATTTCAAGGATTGAGAAACTCTCATATCTGAAGAAACAACAAGAGGACCAAGGTTATCAATAAATTTACTATTTAACAAGGATGTTCCCACACAAGATTAGGCAATTGGAATCTAAGTATCCCATATAAGCCTAGTTATCCAAGGAATCATCACTTTCAAATGAAGAATCAATGTCTCCATACAAGTGTAGGATGTTGGTTTGGAAGCAATGAAAGAGAAATCTTTATGCTCTATATGATATAAAATATCCTCATAAATAGTAAGACACAATAGTCCATAGATAATATCATTACTATTAAACCATGCAATTTTATTTTCATAATCGCTTGGCTCATAAATGTGTCCAAGGAGATAGGGAAATAGATCATGCTCAAGGAAGTGATTCTCTATCCCTTTTTCCCTAGATAAATAATTTTTGAGGTTAGCTTGACAACAAAAGGATGAAAAGAAATACTAGACATCATTTATATCTCTCAAAAAATGGAACTTCATCCCAGTTCATGATTACTACACAGTAACAACCCCAATCACATAAAAAAAATCATTCTAAATTAACTATGGTCTTCAAGCAATACCTGCAAATAAAATTAATGCTCCTTCTTCCAACTCATTAAGATTTGATGCCATGTAAAAATTTCTCAAGTTGTGCCTACAAAATTAATTAAATCTAGCCTAAAGAAGAAACAAAATTTGCAAATTAAAATAGCAGAAAAAAATTATTGCCAAGAATGAAATTTTATAACTCATTAATTTCTTTACATTATGCATAATGATGCATAATTTATAGAATAGAATTTACAATGGAAAATCATGGTGAAAGATTTGGAGATATCAATAGTTATCTAATAACCATGCAAAAATTATAAAATTAGTTAAAAATTGAAACCAAAAGTGCCACATAGTAGCTTAGAAATTGCCTCTATTTTTTAGATAAATCTAATTTTAATTTAATAGATTTATTATAGTATGTTAAAAAATTATTAATAAATATAATTATAGATATATTATAAATAAATTACAATATGAAAATAGTAATATTTTCATAATGATATTATAGAATAATATTTCTTAAACAATTATATAATATAAATAATATTTTTTAAAAATATTTTTGAATGATAAACATTAAATTATAAAAATCATTCAAAAAATAATTAAACAAATATGAATCACATTAGCTTAATAAAAAACAAGTCATTAAAAGTATTAATTTTAAAATCAGCTAATATAAGAGGTAAATGAGTTCACACAATCAAATTGTAGAAAAATATTTTATAAAAATTGTAAAGTTAAAAATCTTGCATCTATAATATGCAATGTAATAGTTTGGTAAAGAAATTTAAAGAATGATTAATTTGAACACATAGAAACCAAAAAATTACTTTTAATAAGATTATGATTATAATTATAACCTAGACTACAATTACAATTTTAGCTTAAAAAATAAATCAATTGAATATCAATTTTATGGTAACAACTACAATATTTTAAATCTAAAATAACTATTGACAAATCAATAATAAGATAGTAGCTAGATACTAGCTTGTTATTGTACAATTTAACAACTCCAAACAATAAGTTTTATGTAGTGCTATGTACCTTTTGTTATAAAACATTGTAAATAAAGTGTCTAGTTAATCACAACTTTTGAATAACTTTTTTAGTCTTTGATTTATTAATATAGATACAACTATTCACAACATTGTCAATGAATAGATAGTTCTTGATAATAAAAATTTAACAAGATATTTAATAAGATCAATTAAGACACATTAGATTGTCATCATGTAGATGATGTAATATACCAATTTTTATCTTGTTTAATTTAAATATATTTGAGAGTGGCTTTCTAGGTCACAAAATTTGATAAGTTTTATTCATTTTCTTAGGACAATATGCCATTACATATTTTTAAATTATTTATTAATCTGTTAATAATCTACGAAGCCTTTATTATAGCTCAAACCCAGAATGCAACTGGCTAAGAACATTTTACATTTGGCAAGCAAAAAGTAGATTTTGAGTATTGTCTATGCCTTTTATTCTCCTTCAATGCTAGACAAAGAAGATAGTGCTAAATTGGTTTTCTGGTAATATTACAATACATTTGGAAAATCTGAAATAAAACTCAAAATTTGAAGTATAATTTTAATTTTAAAAATATTTTAAAGCTAATATTTTAAACTTTTCCAAATAGCAATTTTTCCAAATTCTAAATTTTCAACAAGAAAAATATTTCAAATTTTTTTTTCTAAAATAAATGTTATGAAATGATTAAAAGGAAAATTCAAAAAGGCAAAGAGAATGAATCTAGTTTTAAGTTTCAAATAATTTCTTATTTGTTATTCAAGAAATAATAAATAGTTCTTAAATTCAAATTTGCAAATTGAATATAATTATCAAATTATTTTTAATTTATAATTCCACAATTGTAAAATTATTTAATAGTTTTTGAAGTAGTTAATAGTAGCCAAAAAAAATGGGGGTTTGATCTCAGAGTCTAAAAAGGTTGAGAATTTAGTCAAAGGTTACCTCTGAGTTATCTAACCAATACCAACTTTAAACATCAAATACTATTAAATGTTCAGAGCCAAATTGTCTTTAATCATAGTCCTTAAACTACTATGCATAATAAATTGTATAATAAACCAAAAACATTTTAAAACATTGTTGCTATTGGTCCAAATATTTGATATAGTCTGAAAAACCCCATGGGGTGTAAAGTTCAAAGACATAAACATAAAAAAAAGAAATAAAAAAAAACAAAACCTAGGCTAGATGCCCTCTTCCCTCTCTTAGTTGTCATTCTTTTTCAACTCAGGGGTTTCTTTAGCTATGTCCTCCTCCTCCACTTTCACTAGTCTGTCCAGGATGGTTTTTAGCCAATCCTTTGCAAGGAACCCATAGATGGAATAGGTTGTCTTAGTTATTTTCCACAGGTCCTTCTCCTCTTTGTTAGTCTAAAGGAAGTAGAGGGTTGTGGCCGTGGAGTGCAAAACTATTACAGTAAGTTATTTATTACTCTAGTTGTTTTAGCTCTCTTAGGTGCATATAATTAATATTTTATATTAATTATAATGTGCAAAGCTAGCTTTCTTTCCTTTAGGGTTTCATTCACCTTAAAAGGTTGAACATTTTCATCTCTATACCATTGCCAAATAGATTTTCATCCCCATATCATTGTCATTGGTATTGATTTGCAATGTTTCCAAAAACCATGATTTTGAATCTATTTTAGAAAAATACAACGTATTGTCCATCGTTAATGTGTAACCCTATTCAAATAGAGATGCGTCATTGCAATTCCATTCTTTTCCTTCACTTAATTGGCAAATAGGGAAAACATAGAAGTGGATGTCAACATTTGGAATAACAATACAAGAAGTAGAATAATCATCCCCAAAAATTAGTACCCTTATCCATAGAATAGTAGGGCCATTGCTAAATTTTCCTTTTGATATAGGAGACACCAAGGTCTATAATGTCAATTTATTTTCTAAATCTAGTGTTAGTAAAGAAGATTGCAAAATAGTCTAATGTCAAAAATTATAAGGGGCCGTAGACAATACATCATCAACATATATTTTGTATAAGATGTTCATAACAAAATTGATTTTTACCAACTAAATGCTAATGACAAAGGAGAGAAATTTTACAATCACTCTTGCTATCACTAGGCAAATATTCAAATTAAAAGCATTCTCAACATGAGAAGAAAACTACCACAAAGAGCTTTACCCTACCAAAATTGTGATGAAAACTAAGTAGAATTAGAAAAGGTAAGTGTAATGCATACAACTACTCCAGTACACATGTATGTAATATGTTAGAAACAATAGAGCCAATACAAAAAAAGAAATAAAAACTTCAAATTTCCAGTTTAATAGAAAAAGAATCCCAAACTATTGGATAAAGAAAATTATTCCAGATTTGCTCCTTTTCAAGACATGAACTAATAGTGAAAAGTAACTTGAAAACTTTAGTCTCCTACCTAAAGAGAGGGGCCAAAAAATATGTGTTGATCTCACACCATTGAATTGAGTGATACCTTTGTAAATAATTAATGACCTCCCAAAATATCGCATAAATCAAGATTGGAAAAAATTATATTAAAAATGATAAAGTAGAACATTAATTTTTTTAATAAAAATACGATAGTTTATTATGATTTATAGTTCAGATTTGAAGAATAAATATAGATTTTGAATAAAAATAAATGATAATTTAATTTTATCTTTTATAATGATAATGATATAGTACTATGAAGTGATTTTATATCAAGAGACTCTATTCAAGTTTTACCAATTAAACATTGTTTAAATTTTTTGATTTATAAAACATAATCTTATAAGACCAACCACATGGAACCTTCCTCTAGGATTGCAAGGAATCTTTATTTTTGATCAAAATTTAGGTAAAGAGTAAAGCATAAGCTAGTGGACGGAAGTATAAGAATAAATTAAAAAATAAAGTTATTCGAACAACGATCCCATGGATTTTATGATGAAGAATAATAATTAATTATAGGTGCTTATCTAGAACGAATCTAGAAGTTCAACCCAATTATTTGATATCAACGTTTTCCCCATAGATTTCACATGCTCAATAGAATAAAGTCCACAAATATAATCAACGTGTGTCATGTTCCTTACAAAGGGACAATATAATGGATGAGCGTTTAGGAATACATAACAAAGTACCCTTTTAAAGGAACTATTTGGCTATTGACATTTTGTTTTTTAAACCCCAAAGAATCATGTTTCACTTAATAAAGCTCCATTAAGTAGAAGAATGCCATAAACATTTAAAGTGATGAAAATATAAAATACTTATTATTAGAAGTCTTATGGTGTTTTGGTAGTATTGGTGTGAAGGATTAATGGAAAATATTTAGTAGTTGGATATTTCTTTATTTATTTATACTTTTTTCATTATTAATTGTTTTACTTTTACTTTTTATTTTATTATAATATATTCTATTTTTATCATGAGTAGGGGCATTTCTTCCTAAGTGCCTTTATTTCCATTAGTTTTCAAAATTTTGTTTATCATGTATCTATTGATAATGAGAATGTTGTGAAATTTACAAATTGTACAATTTTGAACTCATATATGATGCTCCTTTTAAAAGTAATTCATCTTTCATTTATAATAAAAGATCGAAAATTGAAACCAGTTGATGATCATGGGAAGAAAGCTTGATTTTTAAACTACTGATATGCTTATCAAATCACATAGGCAAAGATCAAATGGGAAGCCTGTATGTTAAAGATTTTTGAGATAAAGAAATGTCTTGATTTGAAGAATAGAAGTTGAGACAATTGACATTGATGTCTCTTAAATGATAAAAAAAAATTGTCATTTGTTTGAAGGGACTAAGATCAATTTTGAGAAATGAATGTGAAGTGTGGAAAAGGTTGAGAAATCACATTTTGTTTTTGATTTAGTAGAAGACGTGAATGACAAGGAAGGTTCTCTAATTGAAAATATGCTCATTAGAAGCTTATTAGGTTCTAAACAAATTTAAAACTACGACATGAGTGGGATTCCAAGAATTGAATCCTAATAGTTCATAAGTGGATTGACATTCATCTGTACACATAAGTTCTCTTCTTTATTTTGTATAACTATCTAAAAGATGGAAATTATTTGTATGTTTGGACCATAGATTTGATGATTACATCTTCAACTTAGAGTTGATATATCTTTCTTCATTCCCTTAGATAAAATATTCCTCTAGTTTAATCTCATTGCATTTACCTTGTTATGTCTTCAAATTTGGTGTTTCTTCTCAAAATATTTGTATTACCTATGAAAAAAATGTACATTTTGAATTAGACAATTAATTGTCCATTAGGCTACTCTTGCAAAAGTCATTTATTAGATTGTTTGAACAATCTGATAGTCTTACGTCGTGAAAAGGGAAAGTGGTGCCATAAATGTGGTGTAAATTGTGTCAAACTAAGTGTTGCATTGAAATATGATTGGCTTGCCTTGTCTCTTATTCCAACTCCAACTAGGACAACTATTTTGACCATGACTAAAATAAATGAGTCCCCCTCCATGGATGAAAGCTATGTCTAGTGTAGTGTCAAAAAATGGAAAATTGATTTAATGTTATTCTCATCAAAAAACCCAAAAAAAATTATGTGCACACTATGTTGGATAGGTAAAGGGTAATCATATATAGAAATTCAATGATAACATCAACAAAATTATCCATGGGATGTTACAACCAACCACACAAAAAGAAAAATAGTTTGGTAGTTCACATTTTGTATTAAACTATCTAAAAAATATGTTAAGTTGAAGGAATGGATTGCAGTTACAAATGTGAGATATCTTATGCAAAGAAGACATGTCATTTGTCCATGGAAAATAACATAAACAACAAGTTCATTTCCATTTAATTAATCATTTCAGATTTAAGCCAATTTATTCCATTAATTAAATCTTACAAAAATAGAAACTTTGACATTCAATAAGTCATTTCTATATTAACATTAATATATAAAAGTCAAACATGAAGTTCAAGAATGGTCAGTATTGCATTGGACAATAGTGTAAGCTTAAAATCTCTTCATAGTTTTCTACTTGTTAGGAAAATTAAAAGTACTAAAGAGATTATTTTACATCTAATAAAAGGTTACTCTTCTCATAATATACTTTTCTTAATAGAATTTTAACATTATAATAATGTATCAAGTTGATCATCCTTGATATTGGACATAATTATTTCAACTATTAAAGACTCTAATATCTTCTTGCATAAATATTAATTTATTTTATTTTATTGTGAAAGATTTATAGTTATTGATAATTATCTAGTAATAATTCAAATATCAGTGGACCAAATGGTAAGTGAAACTAGTGATCACAATTCAAATCAATGATAAAAAGTTCGATTTGAAAACCATTATGTCATAGCTAGAGCTAAGGTGTTGTTACAATTAACAAACACAAAAGAAAATCTATGGAAAGGAAAGAGGGGAAAAGCAATGGGAATAGCCTCCATGAAAAAAAGATGGTAATAAATAAATAAAACTACCATATTAAAATTTCTTTCACCCCAATAAGACCTTTGAGAAAGTGAAATTGAAGAGAAGACAGATCCCTCCACAATGTGTAGTCAATGGTAGATGTTCAAAATTGTGTTTATAAGGTAATCCATGATCTTCATGTTAGAATTCTTCAGAATAACTGAGAAGGGGGGGGGGGGGGGGGGGGGTGGTGAATCAATTATCCAAGGTCCAAATGCCCTAATAATACTTTTTCTCAAATTATAGTGAATCCATAAACTTTTCATCCATCCAAGCTTAAATCAGTCATCTTAGAAAATTACAGTAAATCAATATGCAAGGATAAAACATGCAAGGTCAACACATGACACAATGATTTACCTGGAAACCTAATTTGGGAAAAACCACCAGTAACATGCTACTTGATTTTCACTCTTCTAAAGTGATGCCCTGTTAAAGGCCTGCCCTATTAAAGGCTTACACCACACTATTAAATGTGGCCTTGTTAGAGGATTTCACCATACTATTAGGAATGAGCCTGATCAAAAGACTTTAGAACACTCAGTTGGAATGTCACCCTGTTAAAGGATTTACAACATGGCTATTAAACCAACCAAAGTCCATAAGATTTAAACTAACTGTTACAATTGCTAGAAAGTAACAATAATGGCTTTTTGATCTGATACAACTTACAACATATCTTGCAGATTTCAGATCACACTTCAACTCAATCCTTTGCTTGGCTTTAATCACTTCAACTCTGACAGCTTGTCATCTCAAGTTTCATCTCCTTGAATCTTCTTACTCATCATACCAATGCAATCATATCTGTGGTCATCTGTTCAGGCAGAGTAACTATGCTTTCTTACTCCTTAGCACCTCCTTCAGCACTTTTTACTTTCATGCTTGACTTCTCCTCTCTCTTTGCTTTGTGATCTTGTTATTCCTTAAATAGAAATCTGGATTGCCTTGACCGCTTGATTCTCCCTCTCAAACTTTAGGGTTTCAAATACATTAGGTAGGATACAATGTATCTACCCCATATCTTGCTCTTATCTAGAAACTTCGTCTAGAGTCCAGTTGTATTCTTAAAAAAAAATGTTCTACATGGTGTTCTGTGCCACCAGCTCATCACTCTTATCTTCTATTTAATTCACAGAATTCAAGATAACAACCTTTTCGGCTCAAATCTGACGAATCTTTGATCTTTGAAATAATGCAGCAACTCGGCACTATTGGTTTACTGATGCTCGACATCTCTTTGTTACTTGGCACTTGTATTTGCTCGACACTTTTTTTTGCTCGGCACTTGTATCTACTTGACACTTGTATCTACTTGGCACTTGTATTTGCTTGGCACTTGCTTCTGCTCGGTACTTGTATCTGCTCGGCACTTGTTTCTGCTCGACACTTGTAGCCGCTCGGCATCTGAAGTTCACTCAGCACTTACTGAAGTTAAACTTTCTCGGCTTCAACTAGGAATCTGTTCCGCACTTACTAGCTTGCTCAGCTCTCTCTCTTTAATGAACTTAGTTAGGCTTTACAAATGACTTAGCTAAAAACTTGCATCTTTGATATGTTTCAGTCTGCCCATTTTCTGTGTCTTAGAGTATGTCATCAATACACTTTTTCATCAATGGCTTAGCTGATCATTGTACTTCATTACAACATCATAACTTCAACCTTTCTCTAGGTGTTCTAGTTACATCTTATTGATTGCCTCCTCCTTGTCAATCAACCATTTGATAGTGTTTGGATCACTAAAGCAATTGTCATTCCTGCAAGTAGCAAGTTTGACATCAATGACAAAACAATGATTGAGAAAATTCTTTACCAGTTCCATTACTTCCATTAATTTTTATATATGACCATTTCCAACAATCTCCCTCATGATCTTTTCAATCATTTCCAACAATCTCCCTCTTTGGCATTGATGGAAAACCAAACTGATCAATTGATCAACTTAGTTACCACCAAGATTGTATGCATTATCTTGACTGCTGCATCCTTACTACTAATCTCATATATCTCCCTCTTTCATATATATCTCCCTCTTGCTTTGTATTGATCAGTTTTTTGCATATTTCTCCCTCTTTGACATAAATGCCAAAGATGTAGCATCTTTAACATGCGAATTATAAGCTTTGCATCTCATGTTTTCTCCCTCTGTCACCATGCTTGTGACTGATTTGGAGTTTCTACTCTTGTTGTCATCCTCTGCATCATTCTTCTGATATTTCAATGATTTGTTCTTGTTCATGCAGGGCAGGTTCCTTGTTGTTTTATACTACTTGAGTTAGGGGCATTACCCCCAACTTGCCTCTAAGATATTCATAAGCATCCTTGGACAATGGTTTGGTGAAGATATCTGTAGTTTGTTCCTTTGTACGAATGTATTCCAACTTCACTTGTTTGTCTTCTACCAATTCTCTGACATAATGATACTTGATTGCAATATGCTTGGTTTTTGCATGCATTACTGGATTTTTGGATATGTTTATAGCACTTGCATTATCATAATAAAATATCATAGGTTTAGTTACCTCTTCTTTCATTCCTTTCAATAGATGTGTGAGCCACACAATGTTTGTGCAATTGACTGCTGCTGCCACATATTGTGATTCTGCAGTGGACTAGGATGTGCATGTTTGTTTCTTGCTGGTGAAAGTAACTAGCCTTTTACCTAAAAATAATGCACCTCCACTTGTGCTTTTTCTGTCATAAATGTTGCCTCCCCAATCTGCATCTGTATATGCATTGAGTTCAAACTTCTCATTCTTTTTGTAATATAGACGAAAGTTATCAGTTCCTTTGAGATACCTCATTATTCTTTTTACTGCTATGAGATGATTTTCTTTGGGATTAGCAGAGAATCTAGCCACTATTTCAACTGCTAATGCTATGTCTGGTCTACTAAGTACAACATATTATAGTTTTCCAATCATGGATCTATACATTGTTTGATTGACTTCAGCTGATACATCATTTTTGGATAGCTTATTTCCTATTGCCATTGGTGTGCTGACTAGTTTGGACTCCTCCAATCCAAACATTTTAAGTATCTCTTTGATGTATTTTGATTGTGTCACAAATATACCATGTTTTAGTTTATGTACTTGCAATCCAATAAAGAATTTGATCTCTCCAAACATACACATCTCAAACTCATGTTTCATTTTGTCAACAAAGCCTCTGCAAAGCACTTCCTTTCCTCCAAAAACTATATCATCCACAAAGGTATTAGATACAATAATATCCTTACCTTCTTCTAATTTGATGTACATGTTGCTGTTATCATCAGTTCTTTCAAATCCTATTTGCACTAGATACTTGTGAAGTCTCTCATACCATGCTCTGGGTGCTTGTTTTAGACCATAGAGTGCTTTATGTAATTTACAAACCATATCCCTGTTGTTCTCATCAAAAAATCCCTCTGGTTGTTCAATATAGACTTCTTCTTCTAGTATACCATTTAAAAAAGAAGACTTTACATCCATCTGGTAGACTTTAAAATCTTTATATGCAGCATATGCAAGTAAAGTTCTTACTCCTTCCATTCTAGCAGCAGGAGTGAATGTTTCCCCACAGTCTAATCCTTCTTCTTGAGCATAACCCTTGCATACTAGTCTAGCTTTGTTTCTTTTAATCTCACCATTCTCATCTAGCTTGTTTCTGAATACCCACTTAGTGCCAATCACATTCGTGTCAACTGGTCTAGGAACCAAACTCTAGGCTTTGTTCTTCTTTATTTGATCAATCTCTTCTTCCATAGCTTTATACCAGTCATCATCTTGTAATGCACCATATACTGTCTTAGGTTCAAGTTTTCTGATCAGACATGATTCATGTCTTAATTCATTCCTTGTCATTGGTCTTGCATCTTTGTCACCAATTATCTGTTCAGCAGGGTGATGTCTTTTTACATATTTGGATAATCTTGGTTCTGTCCTTGTTTGCATGTTTGATCTTTTAGATTTAGGGTCACTATGCACTTCGTTGTCAGGTTGTCCTTCATCTATTTCATGTGTACTAACTTCAGGATTAGATTGTGCATTTTTTTCATTTTGTAAGTCAGCTTCTGAATGTAACTCGACATTCACTAGTTGTGACTCGACTAAAACTGAAATTTGTTGTTGAATTTCAATTTGATTGAAAACATCCTCGTCAACAGGCATTCCTTCATAAGAATACACAAAAGTTTTGTATTCGTTCATTCTCTTTGGTTCTTCAGCTTGGACTTCTGTATGCTCATCAAAGGTTACATTTGCACTTTCCAAAATTTTGTTAGTGTTAGTATTCAAACACTTGTATGCTTTACTTCTAGTGGAGTAACCAAAGAATATACCTTCATCACTTTTTGCATCAAATTTCCCATTTCTAGCATCTTTAAGGATAAAGAATTTGCAACCAAATACTTTGAAATGTTTTACATTGGGTGAGTGACCATACCATAATTCAAAAGGTGTTGCACTAGTACCTTTCTTGACTTGTACTCAGTTTAGTGTATGAACAGCTACACTTACACCTTCTCTCCAGTATTTTAGAGCAATAGTCTTGTCCATCATTAATGTTCTGGCATAGTCAATCACAGATCTATTTCTTCTTTTAGCAATTCCATTCTGTGGGGGAGTTCTAGGAGCTAACGTTTGTCTTTTGATTCCTTTGTCATTACAAAATATCTTGAATTCGTTTGATGTGAATTCACCACCTCTGTTTGATCTCAAGCATTTCAAACTTTTTTTGGTTTTCTTTTCAACTCTAGCCACATACCACTTAAACATTTGAAAAGCATCAGATTTTTGCTTTAAGAACATAACAGTCATCATCCTAGAATAGTCATCAATAAAAAATATTATGTATTTATCTCCTTTGTAGCTTTGTACTTCCATTGGACCACATAAGTCAGTATGAACTAACTCAAGTACTTCTTTAGATGTATAGTTTTTGCTTTTGAAACTTGACTTTGTCATCTTTCCTAGCTAACATTGTTTGCACATGATATTGTTAGGTTTTTTCAATTTAGGTAAACCTTTGACTTTCTTCATTTTATTGATATTGACCAGATTGTCAAAGTTGACATGACATAGCCTTCTATGCCATAACCACTCATCATCAAATTTTGCAACAAAACAAGAAAAATCATCCATACCAAGGTAAAATAGATTATTTCTTGTTTGATCTCCTTTTCCTATCAATTTGCCATCAGTATCATAGATTTTTGCAGTTTTGTTTCCAAATTCTACTTTGCATCCTACATTGCGTAACTGTGAGACACTCAGCAAATTGTAGTTTAATCCTTCAACATAGTATGCATTATCACATGGAATTTGTTCTGTAAGCTTAATGGAGCCTTTTCCTTTTATTTGACATGGAGCATCATTACCAAATCTAACACTATTTCCATCATACTGAGTAAAGTTAACAAACTTACTTTTGTCTCCTATCATGTGATGTGAGCATCCACTGTTTATGATCCATTTGCCATTTTTGTTCATACATGTTACCAGTGCTGTAGGTTCTTCTTCATCAGACTGATCCTTCATGGCTACATAAACAACTTCATCATCATTATCATCAAAATTCTCTTCAGCAATATAACACTTCTTGCCTTTGTCTTTGTAATCTTTCTTATCATCTTCTCTTCTATATTTGTATTTGTTGCCTTCCTTGTAATCCTTTTTCTGTGTACACCTTGCAGCAATATGTTCTTCATTGCAATTGAAACAAATGATAGGCATCTTACCTTTGAATTTTCCTTTGCCTCTATGAAATCTTCTAGCTAGCAATGCTTCCAATTGTTCCACATCTTTCTCATCAGTGCTACTATCACTAGATACATATTTCATTTTTCTTCCTTTCTTTGATTTTACCTGTTCAACATCTTTTAGTGATAGCTTGGCCTTGAAAGCAGATTCAACATTCTCAGGTCTATAGTTATCAAAGTTAGATAACTAAAATGCAGTCAGTCTACCCACTATTCCTTCAAAACTTAGATTGTTTCCTGGTACACATCTTAGTTCTTGTATTGCTGATACTCTAATAGCATAGATAGGGAGAAAGGTTCTTAAGAACTTACTATTAATAGTATCTTCATCTAATTGACCACTCAAACATCTTATTGCACTCACCACTTCCTTTATTCTTGCGCCATACTGAGCAACATTCTCACTTTCTTTCATTTTCATATCATCAAACTTTCCTCTGAGGCTTTCTCTTTTTGCTCTTTGGACATTTTGATCTCCTCCATAGATGTCTAATAGGGCTTTCCACATTTTGAATGCAGTGTCACATCCTTTGATATCATCAAATTCAGCATAGTTGAGTGCAAAAGCAATCTCCAACATTGTCTGATTGTGTTCCTATTTGTTTTTCAAATCTTCTACAGTAAGAGTACTAGTTGGATCAACATGTTTAGTAACAATTGAATTTTGGGCATAATCTCCTATGGATCTAAGATCTAGCTTCATCAAACTTTTCCATGCAACAAAGTTGTCTTTGTTGAGCTTGGGGACTTCTCTCTTAGGCATTCTGAACTTTTCTGCTTCCAGTCCCTTTAAACTGAATCAATAGTTTGGCTCTGATACCAATTGTTAGAATTCTTTAGAATAATTGAGAGGGGGGGGGGGGTGTTGAATTAGTCATCCAAGGTCCAAATGCCCTAATAATACTTTTTCTCAAATTTTAGTGAATCCATAAACTTTTCATCCATCTAAGCTTAAATTAGTCATCTTAGCAAATTATAGTAAATAAATATGCAGGGATAAAACATGCAAGATCAAAACATGACACAATGATTTACGTGGAAACCCAATTTGGGAAAAACCACTAGTAACATGCTACTTGATTTTCACTCTTCTAAAGTGATGCCCTGTTAAAGGCCTACCCTATTAAAGGCTTACACCACACTATTAAATGTGGCCTTGTTAGAGGATTTCACCATACTATTAGGAATGAGCCTGATCAAAAGACTTTAGAACATTCAGTTGGAATGTCACCCTATTAAAGGATTTACAACATGGCTATTAAACCAACATAAGTCCATAGGATTTAAACTAACTGTTACAATTGCTAGAAAGTAGCAATAATGGCTTTTTTGATCTGATACAACTTACAACATATCTTGCAGATTTCAGATCACACTTCAGCTCAATCCTTTGCTTGGCTTTAATCACTTCAGCTTTGACAACTTGTCATCTCAAGCTTCATCTCTTTGAGTCTTCTTACTCATCATACCAATGCAATCATATCTGTGGTCATCTATTGAAGCAGAGTAACTATGCTTTCTTACTCCTTAGCACCTCCTTTAGCACTTTTTACTTTCATGCTTGACCTCTCCTCTCTCTTCACTTTGTGACCTTGTTATTCCTTAAATAGAAATCTGGATTTCTTTTGCCACTCGATTCTCCCTCTCCAACTTTAGGGTTTCAAATGGATTAGGTAGGATACAATGTATCTACCCCATATCTTGCTCTTATCTAGAAACTTTGTCTAGAGTCCAATTGTATTCTCCAAAAAAAATATTCTACATGGTGTTCTGTGCCACCAACTCATCACTCTTATCTCCTATTTAATTCACAAAATTCAAGATAATAACCTTGTCGGCTCAGATCTGACAAATCTTCGATCTTTGAAATAATGCAGTAACTCAACACTATTGGTTTACTGATGCTTGGCATCTCTATGTTACTCAACAATTGTATTTACTCGGTACTTGTTTCTGCTTGGCACGTGTATCTGCTTGGCACTTGTATCTTCTTGGCACTTGTTTCTGCTCGGTACTTATATCTACTCGGCACTTATTTTTGCTTGGCACTTATTTTTGCTCGGCACTTGTAGCTGCTCAGCATCTAAAGTTCACTAGGCACTTACTAAAGTTGAGCTTGCTCAGCTTCAACTAGGAATCTGTTCGACACTTACTAACTTGCTCGGCTCTCTCTCTCTAATGAACTTAGTTAGGCTTTACAAATGACTTAGCTAAAACCTTGCATCTTTGATATGTTTTAGTGTGCCCATTTTCTATGTCTTAGAGTATGTCATCAATACACGTTTTGATCAATGGCTTAGTTGATCCTTGTACTTCATTACAACATCATAACTTCAACCTTTCTCTAGGTGTTCTAGTTACATCTTATTGATTGCCTCCTCCTTGTCAATCAACCATTTGATAGTGTTTGGATCACTAAAGCAATTTTCATTCCTACAAGTAGCAAGTTTGACATCAATGACAAAACAATGATTGAGAACATTCTTTACCAGTTCCATTACTTCCATTACTTTTTATATATGATCATTTCCAACAATCTCCCTCATGATCTTTTCAATCATTTCCAACACTTTGAACAATGTTCTTCCATTTAGGAAGAGTCAATTTAACCAAAGATGTGTGAATGAATATCCCCAATCCTTAAAGAAATATGTAGAAAGGAAACTCAATATGTAGAGTATCTGAAAATTTCTCCATAACTTTTGTGTTGTTCTTGAAACTTGTCATAATTCAATAGGACAATATTGTTCATATGACAATTGAGAAGCTATTAGAAATTGATGTAGAAAAAATAAGAAGACTCGTGTATTCCCTCAGAAGGAAAATAGATCTCCTTACAATGTTGTGCAAATGTATCAAAACGCTTATAAATATGTAAAGGATGAGCATGCAATGAAGGAAGAAGAGGGTTAGAAGGTTCTCTCACAACAAATGAAGAAGTATCAACTTTACCAAAGAGAAGATGAATGCAATCAATACTATGATCTAGATCCAACATTAGGGATTCTATAAAAAAAAATGATATACCTAATAGAAATTGATCTCAATGAATTGAATCTGGAAGATGCAAATGATCCTATTGCAAAGAATCATTGGAAGATTTCAAGGATTGAGAAACTCTCATATCTGAAGAAACAACAAGAGGACCAAGGTTATCAATAAATTTACTATTTAACAAGGGTGTTCCCACACAAGATTTGGCAATTGGAATCTAAGTATCCCATATAAGCCTAGTTATCCAAGGAATCATCACTTTCAAATGAAGAATCAATGTCTCCATACAAGTGTAGGATGTTGGTTTGGAAGCAATGAAAGAGAAATCTTTATGCTCTATATGATATAAAATATCCTCATAAATAGTAAGACACAATAGTCCATAGATAATATCATTACTATTAAACCATGCAATTTTATTTTCATAATCGCTTGGCTCATAAATGTGTCCAAGGAGATAGGGAAATAGATCATGCTCAAGGAAGTGATTCTCTATCCCTTTTTCCCTAGATAAATAATTTTTGAGGTTAGCTTGACAACAAAAGGATGAAAAGAAATACTAGACATCATTTATATCTCTCAAAAAATGGAACTTCATCCTAGTTCATGATTACTACACAGTAACAACCCCAATCACATAAAAAAAATCATTCTAAATTAACTATGGTCTTCAAGCAATACCTGCAAATAAAATTAATGCTCCTTCTTCCAACTCATTAAGATTTGATGCCATGTAAAAATTTCTCAAGTTGTGCCTACAAAATTAATTAAATCTAGCCTAAAGAAGAAACAAAATTTGCAAATTAAAATAGCAAAAAAAAATTATTGCCAAGAATGAAATTTTATAACTCATTAATTTCTTTACATTATGCATAATGATGCATAATTTATAGAATAGAATTTACAATGGAAAATCATGGTGAAAGATTTGGAGATATCAATAGTTATCTAATAACCATGCAAAAATTATAAAATTAGTTAAAAATTGAAACCAAAAGTGCCACATAGTAGCTTAGTACTTGCCTCTATTTTTTAGATAAATCTAATTTTAATTTAATAGATTTATTATAGTATGTTAAAAAATTATTAATAAATATAATTATAGATATATTATAAATAAATTACAATATGAAAATAGTAATATTTTCATAATGATATTATAGAATAATATTTCTTAAACAATTATATAATATAAATAATATTTTTTAAAAATATTTTTGAATGATAAACATTAAATTATAAAAATCATTCAAAAAATAATTAAACAAATATGAATCACATTAGCTTAATAAAAAACAAGTCATTAAAAGTATTAATTTTAAAATCAGCTAATATAAGAGGTAAATGAGTTCACACAATCAAATTGTAGAAAAATATTTTATAAAAATTGTAAAGTTAAAAATCTCGCATCTATAATATGCAATGTAATAGTTTGGTAAAGAAATTTAAAGAATGATTAATTTGAACACATAGAAACCAAAAAATTACTTTTAATAAGATTATGATTATAATTATAACCTAGACTACAATTACAATTTTAGCTTAAAAAATAAATCAATTGAATATCAATTTTATGGTAACAACTACAATATTTTAAATCTAAAATAACTATTGACAAATCAATAATAAGATAGTAGCTAGATACTAGCTTGTTATTGTACAATTTAACAACTCCAAACAATAAGTTTTATGTAGTGCTATGTACCTTTTGTTATAAAACATTGTAAATAAAGTGTCTAGTTAATCACAACTTTTGAATAACTTTTTTAGTCTTTGATTTATTAATATAGATACAACTATTCACAACATTGTCAATGAATAGATAGTTCTTGATAATAAAAATTTAACAAGATATTTAATAAGATCAATTAAGACATATTAGATTGTCATCATGTAGATGATGTAATATACCAATTTTTATCTTGTTTAATTTAAATATATTTGAGAGTGGCTTTCTAGGTCACAAAATTTGATAAGTTTTATTCATTTTCTTAGGACAATATGCCATTACATATTTTTAAATTATTTATTAATCTGTTAATAATCTACGAAGCCTTTATTATAGCTCAAACCCAGAATGCAACTGGCTAAGAACATTTTACATTTGGCAAGCAAAAAGTAGATTTTGAGTATTGTCTATGCCTTTTATTCTCCTTCAATGCTAGACAAAGAAGATAGTGCTAAATTGGTTTTCCGGTAATATTACAATACATTTGGAAAATCTGAAATAAAACTCAAAATTTGAAGTATAATTTTAATTTTAAAAATATTTTAAAGCTAATATTTTAAACTTTTCCAAATAGCAATTTTTCCAAATTCTAAATTTTCAACAAGAAAAATATTTCAAATTTAATTTCTAAAATAAATGTTATGAAATGATTAAAAGGAAAATTCAAAAAGGCAAAGAGAATGAATCTAGTTTTAAGTTTCAAATAATTTCCTATTTGTTATTCAAGAAATAGTAAATAGTTCTTAAATTCAAATTTGCAAATTGAATATAATTATCAAATTATTTTTAATTTATAATTCCACAAGTGTAAAATTATTTAATAGTTTTTGAAGTAGTTAATAGTAGCCAAAAAAAATGGGGGTTTGATCTCAGAGTCTAAAAAGGTTGAGAATTTAGTCAGAAGTTACCTCTGAGTTATCTAACCAATACCAACTTTAAACATCAAATACTATTAAATGTTCAGAGCTAAATTGTCTTTAATCGTAGTCCTTAAACTACTATGCATAATAAATTGTATAATAAACCAAAAACATTTTAAAACATTGTTGCTATTGGTCCAAATATTTGATATAGTCTGAAAAACCCCATGGGGTGTAAAGTTCAAAGACATAAACATAAAAAAAAGAAATAAAAAACAACAAAACCTAGGCTAGATGCCCTCTTCCCTCTCTTAGTTGTCATTCTTTTTCAACTCAGGGGTTTCTTTAGCTGTGTCCTCCTCCTCCACTTTCACTAGTCTGTCCAGGATGGTTTTTAGCCAATCCTTTGCAAGGAACCCATAGATGGAATAGGTTGTCTTAGTTATTTTCCACAGGTCCTTCTCCTCTTTGTTAGTCTAAAGGAAGTAGAGGGTTGTGGCCGTGGAGTGCAAAACTATTACAGTAAGTTATTTATTACTCTATTTGCTTTAGCTCTCTTAGGTGCATATAATTAATATTTTATATTAATTATAATGTGCAAAGCTAGCTTTCTTTCCTTTAGGGTTTCATTCACCTTAAAAGGTTGAACTTTTGTATTTTATTTTCATAACTTAGAATACATTTTCACTCTCACATTTTTGAGAACTTCTAAGCTCTACTTTTTTCATTTTCTGGCTTCTCTTTATTGCAGGATATTTGCATGCAAGTGTTCTTGAGGATCTGTGAAGTTGAATTTCTCAACTTTAACATAGTATCAGAGAAGAGCTGTTGCTTCCTTGTTTGAAGATTCTTGAAGCCACGATTTAGAGTTAGAAAGCCCAGCTTTTTCAGAGTTTTTTTCTTCAAAAGGGTGAAGGGCAAATTTTTGGGGTACTTTAAATAGAGACCACCATTGGATCCGGAAGGTTGTTTGTAGTCAAGAAACATAGAAAAAATTTCATTTTTGCCTTCTAGGCATCTGGGAAATTTTTTTTGCCCCCCTTGCATGCAATCATGCGAACTATACAGATACATGAGTTAAATTTTTTAAAAAGAAAATAAAAAAAATGCGTCACCAGGACTCCACCCAGCAGCCACCGCGACACCACCTAGCGGCCATCGTGGCCCCACCGAGTGCCCCCCGTGGTTAGCTCTTCCCCCGATGCTCATCTTTGGCCCACCTACCACCCCATCTCTGCCTTCGCCAGAGGGTGCCACCTCCGCCAGTGTCATCGCCACAGTAGAATTCATCGGCTGACATTAGCACTCCATCTGCTAACATCAAAAACTCAGCTTCTAACATCACTTCACGATGACATTTCCCAGCATTGGCTGACATCAATTCTCAACCATATGATGTCACTTCCTGGCCAGATGATGTCACTACTTGACTGCTGATGTCATTTCTTGGCAACCTATTTTTTTGCTGGCGACGACCTATGATGACCATACAGGCGTCAAATGGAAGCTCATGTCTATATTTTTCCAGTGAGCACCTCTTTTGGACCTATAGTCAATTTTTTGCTCATAACTTGAGCATATAGATGTATTTTTGCAATCTAAAAGAAGCAATGGAAAGTTGACTCAGAGATGGAGACAATGGTCTTGGTTTTGTTTGATTTTGAGTTTATTTGAGTTTTCAAATTTGGTGTTGAAGTAGAGGCTTCTATTTTCCTCTTCTCTACATATGAATTCCAGGTTCTTTTCTCAGTTTTTGTGTCTTTCCATAGTTGTTGCTTTGGTTTTGGGGCATATTTTTATTCATTGTGGGGGGAGCATTTTCTATTTTGTAATTTACTTCAGAATCAGACCCTTCTACTTCTATCTTTTCTTTCTCTCAATGTCGGATCCTTATATGATCTGGCTCACTCTACACAACTATCACACCTAGAAGACACAGATGACTAGGCTTCTCATTTCCAGAGGCTTATGGTCATGCCTAGATGTGAACCAACCTATTCTACAGTTCTTTTTTGAGATTCTTCAACACAAAAACAAAATGGATGAAGCCATGGGATTGATTGCACTAAACATTTCAGATAGTCTACTATTTTACTTGGATGGTTTGACTACTCCATGAGCTTATTGGCTCAAATTTTAGACCTTGTTTGGCCAAGTGAATGAGTTCTGGGCACTTTAGCTTGATGTAGAGTTGACTTCTTTGACACCTGATAGCTTTCTCACCATTGAGGACTTCTTGATGAAGTTTAAATCTTTGCGCATAGTCTTGTAGGGATGTGGTAGAAACAAAATAGACGATGTGTGTATTTTTTTGATACTCTCAAAGTTGTAAGGACAGTATCAGATCTTTTCTTCCACTTTCTACTCCACTATGGATGCCTTGGGTAATAGAGATCAGATGCCCTCTTTTGAGTTATTCTATGATAGGTTAACTCATGAGTAGTCCAAGCTCACTCAGATGGAATCACTTATAGGTTCACCATCACAGGCATTACTTGCCAAGGATACCCAAGAGCAGTAGCCAAAGCAGATATCTGATTCCTCTTCTCAGCACTCTACTAGTCCATCCTCTTCTTCTAAGAAGAAGGAGAAAAATAATACTAAGACTCCTTCCTTTTCTTATTGTCAGCAAGGAGCTCATGATGAGGCACATTATTTTTAGAAGAGATTTGATGACAATGAGAAACAAATTGCAAATTTGAAAGCTCTTCTTCAAAAGAGCTCTATTTAATCCCCATCCTCTTCTACCTCATAAGGGTCTACCTTTTAGCCTTCATCCACCTCTTCAACATCTTCACCAGATTTTGGATAGGGTCATGCATTATGGGCTTCCATTGCATCCCCTTCCTAGGTCCCTCGGATACTGGATTCAGGTGCTTCTCACCATATGGCATCTTCACAAGGGGTCTTCTCCTCTATTGAGGCTTCTCGGATTCCTCATATATTCATGGGCAATAACACTACTCTAATAGTTTATGGGAAAGGTTCAGTTCGCATTCAAGATGGCACATTCAATGATGTATTGTATGTTCCATCTCTCTTTGCAAAACTTCTCTCAATGTATCAGATTATACATAGTGGATCAGGGAAGTTAGTTGAGTTCACTGCAGATTCAGTCTACATTTGGGATAGTGCAATAGGAGGCCTTATTGCTTTAGGGATAGATGATCATACCACCCATCTCTACACCTTCTCACACTTTGGTCCACCATCTCCATCATCAGAGAATTCCTCTTCTCTTTCACGAGAGAATCATGTGGTGCAGTCAAGATACGTGAACCTTTGTCTTGTTCTTGAGATCACCACACCACATCTTGTTGAAGCCTTTTCTTCTTTAGCTCTGTCAAAACCTCCAGCTCCACTCATTGAGTCTTCAAGAGCACTTGTTGTGGATTCTATATAGGACATTCATTTCCTCTTTCATGACAGTGTCAACGCACCTACATTGGGGAAATCTTTTTAGGATCCTCATGTCTACTCCTTTGAGCATCAGTTAGGCCTTCTTGTCATTCAGTGGTTTCCTTTTATTGTGCCCTTGTTTCTTGAGAGAGTCTCTTGAGCCATTTTCTTTCTATTATTTTTTTATCTCTTTTTGGAGAGGGGTTTTTCCCACTGGGTTTTCTCCTTTATCTCCAGTTTATAGAGATTTCCTTGTATTGGGTACCTAATCAGGCCTTGTTGCTAGGACCCATTTTCTTGCTAGGTTTACTTCCTCCTAAGCTTCACTTAAGGGGGGGTGTTAGAGTAAGTTATTTATTACTCTAGGTTCTTTAGCTCTCTTGGGTGCAGATAATTAATATTTAATATTAATTATAATGCACAAACCTAGCTTTCTTTCCTTTAGGGTTTTGTTCACCTTAAAAGGTTGAACTTTTGTATTTTGTTTTCATAACTTAGAATACATTTTCACTCTCACATTTTTGAGAACTTATAAGCTCTGCTTTTTCCATTTTTTGGCT
Organism: Cupressus sempervirens; assembly: GCA_028749045.1. Classification (NCBI taxonomy): domain Eukaryota; kingdom Viridiplantae; phylum Streptophyta; class Pinopsida; order Cupressales; family Cupressaceae; genus Cupressus; species Cupressus sempervirens. Next base: position 164,311,409 of record CM053793.1, on the reverse strand, counting down.
TCTCTTCATTGCAGGATATTTGCATGCAGGTGTTCTTGAGGATCTATGAAGTTGGATTTCTCAACTTCTACAAAAACCATGGTGGAGAACTCAACTAGGGTTTCAAATCTATGGTAGATAGTAGTGTGGCTATCCAATAAGTCCCTCATGGCCTTCTTAAGCCTCTACATATGCATCTTAGTATGGCTATGTTTACCTTTCTTCCTAGTGCCCTTCCTAGGAGAGGTGATCTCTTCCACCCCACTATGAGCCAAGATAGCTTCCAGGGTATTAGAGACATTTGTTGGGCTTAATGTTCTAGTGGAGACATTTCATTTTAGCAGGTTTATCCTTACTATCAAAGGAGTCAGAGCTAGAGTTTTAGTTCAAGGGGGTCTTGAATTTCTCTAACTAGAGACATTTGCTAGTTCTCCTAGCACATTGCTTTCCCTTCTTGATGTCTGAGTTAGACTTAATACTACTAAATTTGACATCAAGACTAATTTTGACCTTGATGGTATGAGATTTCTTGGACCTCTAAACAGTAGAGCTAGGGTCGGGGTCTAAGGAGACTTGAGGAGTGATAGAGGCTAGGGGGTTAACTAGGAGTGGGGGATGCTTAGCTAGGTACTAGATGAAAAGCTTATTCATGAGGCCCCAGTGGATAAGATAGAAGGATTTACCCTCATGTTTTCTTCTAGCCTTAAAAATTCTATCCTTGAGTGAATACAGTAACAAAAATGGAAAGGAGATATGATCCATATTTTTGAAATGAATTAGGATAGGAAAATGATAACAATATAGTACCTAATAGCAGTCCTCCAGACTCTTTGGTTCAATACGATCACTAGTGCCTATATCGTCACCTAGGTCCACCACTAACTCTTCTGATGACATAACATTGCACCAAGTTTTTGAGTCACAAAATATAAAATGAAAAGCCATAATGGAGAAAATGAAAAGGCATTGCATAGTCATGATAAATTTGCAATGTTTACCAAAAAAAAAAAAATCTCCCAACATAGCATGTATTTGCAGTCTCTTTCCATCTGCGAATGATCATCACAAGCTATAATAATTGTGGGAATTAACAAACCTATCTTTATGATCATTGCATGATCATTCTTTAAATTTCACTTAATCCCCTCTTTGCATCCTTTTATGGAAGTAATCAATATTCATGGTAGTCAGGACATAAATGTTAATCATGTTGGATATAATTATCCAATTGTGTGTTGTCTTTGATGTTACAAAAATGTCATATCAGTTATCTATTAGCATCTACTGAGGTCAGTTGGTCAGAAAAGAAAATTTTAGATTCTATCGAGCATTCCTAAAAATTACTCCATGCAAGTAGTTTCTACCGAGCTAACTTGGGTGTGAAAGGATTTTGTGGTAGAAGTTAGTGTTAACCAAGCTCACAAGGTTAATGAAGGAAAGTTATTGGTTATCGAGTTCACTCAATCTCCAAAGGATTTTGCAGAGTTTGTAGTGTTAACTGAGCATCTATTTGTCAACACAAGAAATCATTTTTGGAACAGTGTTTACTGAGCATGGTCAACCAATGAAGGATTTTGTTAATTTGTGAATTAAAGTTTAACTATTTTAAGTATTATTTCTAGATGACTGTGGTAATGATTATTGGTGATTGTAAGTTGTAAATGAGCCAACTTGATAATCTGAGTTGTACATATGAAAGGTCAAGTTGAGAATTCTAAGTGTGGAAGTAAATGAATGAATGAGCAAGCATGCAAGTAGATTGATTGTTTGAGTAGGATAGTGAGAGTGAACTTTGAAGGATGGTTAGATATCTTGGAGGAGAAGAAAAGCTATATTCAATTAGGAAGGATCTAGTGCTTTAGAATAGAGATCCGTAATTAGAAAATTTAGTTGCATCTCATTCAGGTCATTTCATTGTTACTTTCTTATCATTGTAGTAGTGATTCCAAAATCTCTTAATAGAGTTGGTCTAACAACTGTTTGTAAATCCTCTAACAAGGTGATAGTTCTACTAAATTGTTCTAAAGGCCTCTAACAAGGCCACTCCTAATAGGGTGATTAAATCCTCTAACAGGGTCACACCTAACAGTGTCTTTTGTAACCTTTAACAGGGTTGGCTCCTAATAGGGCTCACTTCAGAAGAGTGAAAATTAGTTGCTAGTTACATTGGTGGTTTTTCCCATATTGGGTTTCCACATTAAATCTAGTGTCTCATGTGTTCATGCTATTTCTTTTATGGTTGCAGGTTATTTCTATGCATGTTTAAATTTTTTTAAAGTTAACATACATTGCATTTATTGAGTTACAACATTTTATATTATTAACGAGTGATAATAGTAAATATTTTTATCAGACATCTAAGGGATCTATGGATTTTTTTTTGTGGTAGCTAATTCACCCCCCCTCTTAGTTACTCCATCTATATTTCCAACAATTGGTATCCGAGCTTTTGGTGCTTACAAAAAGTTTTTCAAGGACCTAAGATAAAGATCAGGATGTCTTACAAGAGAGAAATTCCAAGGCTTAATAAAGATAACTTTTCAGGATGGCAGGGACTAATGAGACTTCATCTAGCTTCCATTGGTGATACAAGATTGAAATATCTTGATGAAGAATATGTAGCTCCTATTGGCACATTATCTATTGAGGAAATTGCTAAGCTACAAAGAATTTGATGAAATCAAGGACTACAAAAATGCTTATGAAATGTGGATCAAGCTAAAGGAAATCTATGGTGGTGATGATAATGTGAGGAGAGAAAAAGAAAAAATCCTAAGAGGACAATTTGGTCAGATGAAAATGGGAGAGGATGAAAGCATTGCCAAATATGTTGAAAGGATCAAAGAAAGTATTAGTGCAATCAGAGCTTCTTGAGGAGGAATCAAAGAAGAAAATTTTACAAGTAAAGTTCTCAAAACATTACTTCCTATTTATGCAATTAGAGTATCAATGATTCAAGAAAGAAGATGTGAAGAAAATCACAAGATAACTTTGGATGCGATAGTGGGAAGATTGATAGCTTTTGAACTAGATAATTATGAAAATTATGTTCCAGCTTCCAAGAATATGCAATTTGCATTTGAGGCCAAACTTTCACTCAAGGAGAAAGGAAAGAAAATAAAGGAGATTCAGTCAGAAAGTGTAGCAGAATTAGAAGAAAGTTCTGATAGTGATCTTGAAGTTGTTGAAGCATTACTTGCAAGGAAATATTCTAGACTTGTAGAGGAAAATACAACGGTAAATTTCCTTTAATCTATTTTTTATGTGAAGAAATAGGTCATATTGTAGCCAGGTGCCCAAACAAGCAAAGCAAGGATGAGAAGAAAGGTCACAAGTGCAATGGCAAGAAGGATTTCAAAAATCACAAATCATTCAAGAACAAAGGTAAGAAAACATGTTTTATGGCCAAAGATTCTAAGGACTATGATAATAGTGAGGATGAAATTGTTTACATTATTGTGAAAGATGAATCTGATAATGATGAAGAAGAAGATAAGACGGCACTTATCTCTCATGTAAGCAAAAATGATACATGGATCATAGACAATGGATGTTCACATCATATGATTGGTGAAAAAACAAAGTTTGAACACTTTGAAGACTATGATGGTGGTAGTGTAAGGTTTGGAAACAATGAACCTTGTTGTATAAAAGGAAGAGGTAGAATTTTATTAACCAAAGAACTTGTATGTGATAATGCATATTGGGTTAAAGGACTAAAACATAATCTGTTGAGTGTGGCATAGCTAATCAACATTGAATTCAAGGTGGACTTCATGCATGGCAAAGCAAGACTACTGGATGGCAAAGGAAAAGTAATTGGACTAGTCAATCAAATAGAAGGTAAATTATTTTATCTTGATCTTGGTGAGTGCTCATGTTTTATTGCTCAAGTTGAAGAAATTTTGTTATGGGATAAAAGGTTGTTTCATGTAAATTTTGATAACATGGTGAAAATAAGAAAATTTAGGAAAGTAAGAGGCATTCCTAATTTGAAGAAACCTAATGTTGGTCTATGCAAGAATTGTGAAATTGGTAAAATGGGAAAGACTAGCCTTAAAAGTAAAAACTATCAGTTTGAAGATATTTTTGAAATTTGCATACTGATTTGTGTGGACCTATTGGAGTAGAAAGTTATACTGGAGAAAAATTCTTTATTCTTTTTGTTGATGACTACTCTAGAATGATGATTGTTATGTACTTAAGAGAGAAGTCAGAAGCATTTGAGAAGCTCAAATGGTATTTAGCAAGAGTGGGAAAATAAATAGGGAAAAGATTGAAATTCTTGAGATCAAATAGAGGTGGTGAATTCATCTCCCATGAATTCAATAATTTTTGCATTGAAAGAGGAATCAAAAGATAGGTATGAGCTCTAGAACTCCCAAGCATAATGGAATAGCTGAAAGGAGGAATAGATCTATCATGGATTGTCCAAGGACTCTAATGATTGAAAAGAACATTGCTATCAAATACTAGAAGGAAGCTATCAGCACTGCAGTTCATAACTTAAATCGAGTACAGTTGAAGAAGGACTCATTCAAAAACCCCTATGAGTTATGGTATGACTATAAACCTAATGTAAGTTACCTAAAAGTATTTGGAAGTAAATGTTACATCTTGAAAGAATCTACAAAAGGAAAATTTGATGCTAAAGGCGATGAAGGAATATTCTTAGGATATTCTTGCAAAAGTAAGGCATTTAGATGTTTGAATTTGTCTACTCACAAAATCATAGAAAGTGCACATGTGAAAGTTGATGAGCATGCAGAAAAGATTGAAGAAGAAAGCCAAAAGGAACTTGAAAATTATAGGAGATTTTTTTTCATTGATACATTGCCAAATACATCTGTCAATAAGAAGGCTACATCTACCAAACCTAGCGCAGTTACTAAGTTGCAAGAAGTTCAAATCGAGTCACAATGACCCAAGTCTCAGTTTGAAGCTATCAAGCCAATGCCTACCGAGTCTGAGTAGCTAGAACTTGAAGTTGTAATTCAAGAGAATGAAAATGCAATTCATTCAAGAGTCAAGGAACTTGTATTGGCCAAGTATGTCAGGAGGCATCATGCTCTAGATCAGATTATTGGAGACAAATTAGAAGGTACCATGACAAGAAGTAAGCTAAAAGGTTCATGTTTACTTGCTGATTTTGAACCTAGAAATGTCAAAGATGCATTGGAAAATGAAAGTTGGATTGAGGTTATGAATGAAGAGATAGAACAAATGGAGAAAAAAAAAACCTAGACTCTTGTACCTAGGCCTAAAGATAAAAATGTGATTGGAACAAAATGGGTATTCAGGAATAAGTTGAGTGAAGATGTTAAGGTATCAAGGAACAAAGCTAGATTGGTATGTAAAGGATATTCTCAAGAAGAAGGCATAGATTATGGTGAGACTTTTTCTCTTATTGCAAGATTGGAAAGTATCAAGACCTTACTTGCATATGCAGCACATAAAGGATTTAAGGTATACTAGATGGATGTCAAATCTACATTTCTCAATGGTATTCTTGATGAAGAATTCTACATTGAGCAACCTAAAGGTTTTATTGATCTAGATAAGAAAGATATAGTCTCCAAGTTACACAAAGCATTGTATGGTCTAAAACAAGTCCCTAGAGCATGGTATGAAAGATTGCATAACTACCTTATTCAGATTGGATTTAAAAGAACTAATGATAATAGTAGTTTGTACATCAAGCAAGGACTAGATAACAAGATTGTTTTGGAAAATTTTTTTGTGGATGACACTTTGTTTATAGGGAATGATGATCAATGTAAAGAACTTTTAGAGAAAATGAACAACGAATTTGGAATGTCTATGTTTGGTGAGATTAAGTTCTTTGTTGGTATTTAGATTCAATAGAGCAAGAATGGTATCTACATCACTCAGTCTAAGTATATCAAGGAGATACTCAAGAAATTTGGTATGGAAGATTCTAAACTAGTTGGAACTCCCATGTGTATAAGACTAAAGCTTACAAAAGATGATGATTCAAAAGTGGTAGATCAGAACTTATATAGATCAATGATTGGAAAATTGTAGTATGTTGTTCATTCAAGACATGATATTTCTTTAATAGTTGGTATAATAGAAAGATTTTTGGCAAAACCTAGAGAAAATCATATGATGGTAGTCAAAAGAATCTTGAGATACTTGAAAGGAACTAAAGATTATGGCTTGTGGTATAAAATTGGAGGAAATCTGGACTTAAAAATGTTTACTGATGCTAATTAGGTAGGAAACATTTATGACAAAAAGAGTACAAGTGGTGGAGCATTCTTTCTTTGCAAAAGGTTGGTTTCTTAGACAAGTAAAAAGCAAAACTGCACATCCCAATCCACAGTAGAAGCTGAGTATGTTGTAGCAATAGTGAACTATTCTAATATTGTTTGGTTTAAGCAGTTATTGGAAGGCATGAAGGTTGAGATCAAAGAAGCAATTGTCATGTTTTGTGATAGTACAAGTGTAATTAACATTTCAAAGAATCCAGTGATGCATTCCAAAACCAAGCATATTGCTATAAAATATCACTTTGTCAGAGAATTGGTGCAGGACAAGGAAATCAAATTAGAATATGTCCATACAAAGGAACAGATTGCTGACATATTCACTAAGCCACTACCTAAGGATGCATTCTTGTATCTAAGAGGTAAGTTAGGGGTCATTCCCCTATCTGAAGCTCACTAAAATAAAGTTTTAGTGATGCATCAATAGGAACCAAGTTGAAGATCTATTAGTTGATGCAACATCATCAAGGAAATATTGCATATGAATTAGTACTCATGGTACATTGGTACTCATTTGGTATGTGTTGTCTTTGGCATGTGTTGTCAAAGAGGGAGAGTTTACTATCACATCTTTCTGAAATTTTTTTGAAGGAAAGAGGGAGAGTTTGTTATTTAAAGAACCTATGAAATTCCTTCATAGAGGGAGATTACTATAGATAAGATAAGCTTGAGGTGTAAAATCTAAGAGGGAGAAACTTTCTATAAAAAAAAGTCTTGTTTTCAAATTTCATTATTCTATGACATGTTGTGTTGTCATAAATGCCAAAGAGGGAGATTGCTGGATACAATTATTCAATTGTGTGTTGTCTTTGATGTTACACAAATGTCATATTAGTTATCTGTCAACATCTACCGAGCTCACTTGGTCAACAAAGCAAATTTTAGAGTCTATCGAGCATTCTTGGAAATTACTCTGTGGAAGCAGTTTCTACTAAGCTAACTTGGGCATCAAAGGATTTTGTGGTAGAAGTCAGTGTTAACCAAGCTCACAAGGTTAACAAAGGAAAGTTAGTGGTTACCAAGTTCACTTGGTCTCCAAAGGATTTTGTAAAGTTTGTAGTGTTAACCGAGCATCTGTTGGTCAACATAGGAAATCATTTTTCGAACAGTGTTTACCAAGTAGGGTCAGCCAATGAAGGATTTTGTTAATTTGTGAATTAAAGCTAAATTGTTTTAAGTATTATTTCCAGCCAACTGTGATAATGATTATTGGTGATTGTAAGTTGTAAATGAGTCAACTTGATAATCTAAATGGTATATATGAAAGGTCAAGTTGAGAATTCTAAGTGTGGAAGTAAATGAATGAATGAGTGAGCATGCAAGTAGATTGATTGTTTGAGAAGGATAGTGAGAGTGAACTTTGAAGGATGGTTAGATATCCTTCAGAAGTAGCAAAGCTATATTCGATTAGGAAGGATTTAGTGGAGTAGAACATAGATCTATAATCAGCAAATTTAGTTACATCTCATTCAAGTCATTTCATTGTTACTTTCTTATCATTGTAGAAGTGATTCCAAAATCTCTTAATAGAGTTGGTTTAATAGTCATTTGTAAATCTTCTAACAAGGTGACAGTTCTACTAAATTGTTCTAAAGACCTCTAACAAGGCCACTCCTAATAGGGTGATTAAATCCTCTGACAGGGTCATACCTAATAGTGTATTTTGTAACCTTTAACAGTGTTGGATCCTAATAGGGCTCACTTCGAAAGAGTGAAAATTAGTTGCTAGTTAAATTGGTGGTTTTTACCATATTGGGTTTCCACATTAAATTTGGTGTCTCATGTGTTCATGTTATTTCTTTTATGGTGGCAAGTTATTTCTATGCATGTTTAAAATTTGTTAAAGTTAACATACACTACATTTACAAAGTTACAACATTTTATATGATTACCAAGTGACGACAGTAAATAGTTTTATCAGACATCTAAGGGATCCGTGGATTTTTTTTTGTGGTAATTGATTCACCCCCCCTTAGTTACTCCATCTATATTTCCAACAAATCAACATCCAAAAATGCCAACAAAATAATTTATAGAGCGCCACATTCCCATGACCACATGTGAAAAATATGATCTGTCACCTAGTTTGATAGTTCATTTGTAATTATTGAAGGTACGCTCCCTTACCGTCACAACTTGAGTTGAAGATGGCAATAAACTGATGTCATTCCATTCAACTAACCATGTGACATTGTGGCCAACTTTGACAAGGTCATCCGCCATGCTATTCCCTTCTTTATATATATGTGTCACGTGGATTTTATGGTTATCTTCCATTAATCTTCAAATTTCAATGATTATGGTTTTAATTCAGCAGTTACATTTTCCCTCTCCCTTAGTGGCCTTGATAATTATAATAGAATCCCCCTCTATGACCAACTTAATGACTCCCTGATCTCTCCCAATTCTCAGACCCCAAAGAAGCACTAGAGCCTCATCTTTATTATTAAAGCCTCCTCCATAGTTACGAAAATAGACAGCTACCAACATTCCCAAGTTGTTTCTAAGGATAGCCCTAGTGACGATGCTACCCATTATGGCCGACCCATCAAAATTTAGCTTGATCTAGGGGGTGCCATACCATTTTCTTTCTTGCCATGATTTTGGAATTGTCAAACCATGCCACCATTGGGCCAATACTCCAATTTGATGCCCATTTCATATCAATTTCACTTGAGGGATGAGGAAGGGGGTTTCCAACACTAGATCCCACTATATTCTTTTAAGAGCTTGATAAATTGTTGGGCCACCCCCAAGCTAGTGTTGTCTTGGTCCCTAAAAATCTTATTGTTCCACTCCTTCTAGACTTTGCATGAGACATGTAGTGGGATAATTGACCATTGGTTTTTGAGGTAAGGGTGGGTAGTCAAACCATCCTAGTGGACAAATTTTTTCAATTCATTATCCATACAACAACACATCTCCCATAAAGAAAGAACCTCCTTCCAGAAGTCCATGGAAAAGGATAGTGGATGAGCAGGTGCAAAATACATTCCACATCTTTGAGGTATAAAATAAAGTAGTCGGCAAGTTGGAAACCTTGATGTTGGAGGTTATCAATAGTGAGGATCGACCCATGTAGAGAAGACCACCAAAAGAAGTTTATTTTTGGTAGTATCTAAGGGTGCCATGTTTTATGCCAATCTACCTGTGCCCCCTCCTTTGCCAAAGAAGAAAGATAAGAAAAATTGACAATGTACTCCCCAAAGGGTGTGAGTTTCCACACTAACGAATCCTCAATTGGGGTGAGGAGAATCCTATAGGTATATAAGAGATCCTGCAGTTCCTAAGCTAAAATGAAATCGCTTTGTCAAAGGTTTTGAAAAGTAATTGATTGTTTGTCAAGCATGATAAAGTATCAAGTCCAAGGGTGATACATTCTAGTGCACATCTCATGCAAAGGTGAAAACTTATTTTTCTTGAGGGGGTCATCATGGATCCATTGATCTTTCTAGAAGTCAATAGAATTACCATTCCCTATGATCTAGTGACACCCCTTTCTCATAATCTTTTGGGTGTTAACAATGTTATTCTAGATCTTAGAGCCTTGGGGCAAAGCTTGTGCCCAACTAAATTAGTGGAAAGACAATCCCCCAAATTACTTATCCATTATGATGCTTCTCAATCTACCCTATGAATTTACCAGCTTCCAACCAATTTTTTTAATAGGGCCTTATTCAAGTGTCTAATTCTTCTTAATTCAATCCTCCATGAGCTTTAGGTCTGCAAACTTTCTCCCAGCTAGTCAAGCTCATTCTGGCCTTTTCTTCAATTCCAAACCATAGAAAATTATGCTAATTTTTCCCAATGATATCTCTAAATCTGCATGGTAGTTTGAAAAAAGATAGGAAATACACTAGGGTGCCTTGCAGGGAGGCAGAGAGGAGTTAGATTTTCTTAGAATTTCTCAATATTTTTCCTTTCTAGCCTGTCATCTTCCTTTGTAAATGTTCCACGAGGCTATTGTAGAAATGGTTTTGGAACTCCTTAATAGTGAGTAGTAGACAAAGATAGGTATAAGGGAGGGTCACCTCCTAGCATCCAGGGATACCAGTAATCCTTTCCTGTAAACTAGCAGAAGTGTTAATGAAATAAATTTTTTTTTTGGGTAGTTTATGCATTGGTTAGAGACTAGCACATACATATTCAAGGTGTCTTTTCATTCTCTAGCTTCATGGATGGAGGAGATTCCTTGAAATAGAAAAGCGTCATCCACAAACTACTATAAGAATTGAGAGAGACACTAAGAGGTAGGCTTGATACCTTTCATTCTGCCAGAGTTAGTTTAAGAGACTTAATTTCTACTTAAAACTTATGCTACAAAAATAAAGAGATAGGGGGATAGGGTGTGACCTTGATGAAGACCTTGAGAGGAAGAGAAGAAGTTGCCTGGGGCACCATTAAAAATCACCAAGAAAGTAACAAAAGTCATAGCATTCTTTATAATTCTTATTACCCTCTCATAAAACTATTTAATAGTTACAATAAGAGATAAGCCTATATACATATGTGCATCTAAATAGAGAATTCAAAATTTTAAGAATATAGATATGGCTATTCCACTTGTATCTCTTCATATCACATGATGCTTCCCTTACATTGGCTTTGCCGATAGAGATATATAATAAAGAAATGTGTGGGTATGCGATTGTGCTACTGATATCACATAGCTACGTTGAGGGAGGTAGGGAATTAGATGATACATCTATGCCTAAGTCTTACTTTACTCAACAGGTTTACACCACCATTCCCCTTTTAACACTTGCCTCGATGCGTGCTACTGTAATACTAGTTTCGATATAGTTTGATAGTGTGTGTAGCACTAGACCTAGGAAGTCAACAATGAGAAGTAGTTAATGATGCACTAATCACCTCTCCCCCACCATCCCCTATGACACCTCACGTGCCCACCACTTGTTCATAGCCTTTAGCTTAATCCAATTGTCTTGAATGCCCCCATCCATATTGTGGTTTTAGTTGCTAACTTGCTAATCACATTCTATTCTACCAATGCTCGCTGAGGGGTAGATAAGCCTTGTTGGTTTTGGCTATGGAGGGGCCAAAATGCACCTACATAACTAATTTGTTTGTATTTTTTTAACAAATTAACATTCATATATAAATTTATAATTAATTAATAAAAATGCATTTTGGTCCCTGTATAGATAGTGCCAAGCCTTGTTTACCTATATTTCCTCAATCCATTCATCTTACTACACTTAAATGATAGTGTTTTAAGTACTTTTCTAGATAAGCCTTAGTTACCTATATTGTGCATAGTATGAATGATCTATGATAGGAATAACTTAAAACTAGCACTTGCCTCTAAATGAAGCATAAGGGATAAGTCAATAGGTTTTCTATTTTAAAAAGTATAAATGAAGATTTGTATAATAAGAGAAAGTGTATAAAAGTGATGGTCTATTCATGTAACATTTCAAAAGGAAGTCTATTAGAGATGTGCCGCATAATAGCTTATTACTTGTCTTTAGTTTTTATATAAATCCAATTTTAATTTAATAAATTTATTATAGCATCTTAAAAAAATATTTATTAATATAACTATTGATATATTATAAATAAACTATAATATGAAAATAGTAATATTTTCATAATAATAAATAAAATAATATTTCTTGAACAATTATATTTTTAGTATTTTTGAAAGATAAAAAATATATTATAAGAAAATATAATATTAAAATCTAAAAATCTAAATCAACACACTTATATTAAAAAAGTTAGTAAACATTAATGAAAAATATTGTCTAAAAATTGTAAAGTCAATGTAATAGTTTGATAAGAAATCTTAAAGCGATTAATTCAAACAAGTAGAAAACAAAAAAATTAATCACTGGTTAAAGTACAAAATTCAAAAAGTATCACAATAGTACTTAGCCTATTGGCAAGTACTAATAATAGTATGACATCAATCCACGTGTGTATATTGGTGATTAAAATGAACATAAATATATGATTTGTGCTTGAATAACTATTGGCTGGAAATCCATCACAACTGTTGCAATTCTAAAGTAAAAAGCCTATACAATCTTGAAGCAATATCGTATTCTCTTGCTATAAACTCTTGTATTTTAAATGTTAAATATACATGTTATCAATTTTTTTTTTCAAAAAGAAATATTGGGAACCATGCTCAGTAATTTAAATATTTATTTGAGGGAAGAGATTACTGAACTAAGAAAATGAAATGGTAAGCTTGTAGAGCAGAAGAATAGTAAAACATGTATTATTTTGGAAAAAAATAGATTCAAATTTTCAACACTGTATATTTGTTTTCCCTTTTGCTGGTAAGAACAAATGAAAAGATGTGGGTAATTGTGAAAGTGATTATTCACACATCTTATTAGCTTTTATGAGAAGATTGTAAACATTTTCCACAAAGTTAATTATGTGGCATCTTGTCATTCTAGTGCAACATGTAGGGTAAGCTAGAAGTTAAAAAGGACAACTTGTTGTTGTGAGAGTATAATCACTCTCCTCTTAGCTCTGGTTATGCCATCGCATATTGCTTCAAATAGGTATTTATATTCAAAATATTTATTCTGTATTAATTATAAAAATAAACATTTGAGTAATGACCAAAAATATCTTTCATTGTTAATCTTTGTTTCCTGAAAAATAATTGATATGTGATTACACTTGAGCATATACATACATTATCTCTTGACTCATCTTTATCTCATGCACTCCAAATTCATGCAAATTGTGTAGATCTGTTGTTGAGGAACTAAAAAATTCCAACCACCATTTATTACATTAATTTCAAAATTACTATTTTTTACAATAAGAAAATGCACCTCAATTACATTTCTTTTATCACAACTTCTTGAAAGATTTTATTCTTTCTTTTTGATAAATAATCAATTGTTTAATAATTAATAGTTTTAATATCTTGATAAAGTTTTTATTAATTTATATATTAATAATGATTAGAATGTTCAAGATGATTTGTGTGATCTTCTTGATTATTTATTTTGAGGAAAAAAAGAAACCTAAGTAGAGGTGAGGAATAAGATAGGAGTTTTATTATACTTTAAAAAATAATTATAGTTCTGGAAAATTTAGTGTCAAATCTTCTTATCAAAGTAATAAAAATAATCCTACTATTGAATAATATTAACCCCAATTTCTATGTTCTTCTAATCATTACTAAAATTTCGTAAATAGGGAGAGAGAGAGGTGGGAGGATAAATATGATGATCAAGCTTTTCACATCACCAACACAATAACATCATTTAATATATGTAAAACTATTGACATAATTCTTGTATCCTTCAAAGATGCATGCACTAGTTTATATCAAAAAGCTTTTATAAAAAAATTGGTATTTCTTGATTATTTTGGACCCTGTTAACATTCTATTTAAGTGTTGTCAAATTTTTGAGTATGGTCATCATACCATAATTCACTCACAAAATTGTTTTAGGGTTTTGGTGAAAGAAATGGTAAATTCTCTTCTAAAATAATTGCAATGCTAAAAACCTATTGTGCTAAGAATATCAAGGATTAAATTAACACTCACACCTAGATATTAAGAAAAACTTTAAGATAAGACAAAGGAAAACACCATGGATGAAAATAGACCAAAAATGGTAAGCTCCTAAAGTGTATCCTATGGTGATGTTGATGTGTCCAATGATGAGGGTTGTGTGCTCCAATATACTTCAAGCTCCAAATGGTGAGTGATCAAGTGTGGAGGTGGGTGAAAGATTTAACAATGGAGGTGTGGATGGATTTTAACATGGTGATGGTGTAAAATTAGTATGATGTAGTGGTCAGTGGGTCATTATAAGTTTGCATGGGTAGATAATATGGATTGTGACAGGGAAGGGATTTATTTATAGGCTAAGGGGTAGTGAGATGGAGGGTTAGGATGCAAGAATAGAAGAATGGTGAGGGAGGGCTAGGATGCTTTGAAAGGGGAGCACATGGATTGTGCTTCTTTAGGGCTCTAGACTTGTGACAAGTGTCACAAGGGGATTGGGTAGTCAAAATGAAGAGTCAAGGGGAGTAATTGTTGAGCTGTCATTTTGCATGATGCTTAACAGTAGGAATCTTTTCAAACTCCTCTCTTGAAAAGTTAATCTAGGATCAACTCCAAGGTTTTGGGAAATCTTGCAACCTACTAGAATCCACTCAATTGAAGATAAATGTGAGTGTTCATGAGGAGGCCTTTGTTGATTTGTCTAGTACATTCATAAAAGTATAGGCCCTACTATTCTTTGAGGGGGTAAGGGATAAGGGGACTAACTTGATTTTGTATGTAACATGCTCCCTAATCCCCTATAGAATTGTAGGCCATACAATGCAACTAATATAGTCGACCAAATAATAGATACTCTGGCATCAAGCTTTCTAGCTGGCATCATGGCCCTACTCTCGATTGTTGGATGGATAGATATGTCATCCCTTAGCCATCATGTAGAATTTGTTAGATGAATCAAAAAAGGCCTCATTGTAAAAACTCACCTTTATCTTCAACTGAGTGGATTCTAGTAGGCCGCAAGATCATCCAAAACCTTGGAGTTAAACCCAGATTAACTTTTCAAGAGAGGAGTTCAAAAGGATTCCTTTAATTAAGCATCATACAAAATGACAGCTCAATAGAAGTGGAACTAGAAGGAGGGCCCCTTAACATTCAAAATAGAAGAAAAAATTTAGAAACTTCAAAATTCTTCATTTTCTTACAAGTTTAAATTTTTTTTGAAGTTTTTGAGATTCTGAGGTGCACTACTACATAGGTGTGCTAGGTGTGTTGAATTCTGGGATGCACTTTATTTTGTGAGAAACTATACTTCTACAGAGGTGCACTTTTTCTAGAGTTGATGCAAACTAGAGGATCTTGATCTAGAATTCCCATTTTAGTGAGCTTTAAGATCTTCACCAAGTGCACATGAGTTCCTCAAGCTTAGCCATTTTTGTAAGCCGCATAGTGACAAAAGAATACCTCAAACCCTACCACTTCCATTCAAAATTTCATCATCTTCTTTAGTTCCACCTCGCAACAACCACCTGTTATTCTACCTAACCCTCCAATGGCCTTTTTCACAAATGTTGTAGACTCACCAATCAACTTGAAGGGTGTACTCAATGACCTTCCTAAGAATCCTAAGAAGTTTTGCCCAAGGTTCAGTTATGGTGAGACACGATCTACTAAAGATCACATCAAGGTATTCAAAGAAAATTGTAACCAAAAGTAGATTGCTAACAAGAATGTGGTTCTTCATTTATTCCCCTACTCTTTGGGGGAGGTTGCCTTTAATTGGTATGTTAATTTGTCACCTAGATGTATTGGAAACTAGGATACTTCAAAAAATTATTCTTGGAACAATTCAAAACCTTCATTAATCTAGTTGTGATATATCAACAATACATATCAATAAAAAGGGACCCAGCTGAAATGATTTCCCACTTCAACCATTGCTTTCACATGGCATATCACAAGCTAGAAATCCCATACACTATACTAGTTGAAGCTACTATATAGATTTATCTAAATGCTATGGACCATCTTACTTCTATTTTTCTAAAAAGACTCCCTTCAACAAATATTGACACATTGGATAAAGTCTTCGTAGAAGCAATTACCTTCACTAAGCAAGCCAATCCTAATGGAGGAGAATTGATGCTTCTAGCTCAAGCTATTACAATGATGCCAACATATCCTGTCGAAGAACCTATGTTGCATAGCCAATTTATACCTATGAATTTGGTTCCATTACAATAGGCACCTGCTCCATAAAACCCCACTTTAACATATCTAGGGTATGAACCTCCAAAAGTTGCTTTATTTGAGCAAAAGGAAACAACTTCCATTGAGGGAGATAACAATTTTGCCTTAGAATTTGGTCAAATGAAAAATACCATGTCAAAAATGAATAATGATATGACTTGTTTGAGTTTTTCACAAGGATAGAATAACAACTTCCAAAGAAACAATGCTGGTCCTTAGAACAACAATTATGGTTTGAACTATAATAGGAATTTCAATGGAAACAACAATTTTGAGAACAAAAATGCAAGAAATAATAATGGAACAACAACTTCAATCCTTCTGATTATAAGAGTGGCTTCCAAAGATAGAATCGATAGTGGGACACTCATCCAAAAAATGGAAGCATTCCTATAGATAACAATAACAACAATGTTCAATATATAGATGTCAATTTGTATGACGATGGTTAAAATGTAGCTAACAATCATTGTTCATATTAAAATGGAAACCAAGAGATGAATTAGAATTCATAAGTGAATTACAATTCCCCTCATGTGAAATTTAATACTATGTTACTAGAATACTATGATTCTACACAGAACATACAGGTGGAAATATTACCCAATGGAGAATTCTCTTTTCCATTTAGTCAAGAACTAGGAATTTAGACGAAAGAGATGTTTTCTTTTCACAACAACAATCAAAATACATACAATCTATGAAGTAGAAAGGAACCTATGATAGAAAAAATTCCTTTGGTACTATAACCAAATTCTTTTGATCCTAGAGTGAGTAACAATCTAGTACTAATTATGCCACCATATGGAGAACAACAAAATCACAATCAAGGAAATGTGCCAGCAATGTTTGGTCTACTAAAAAGTGTAGTGTAGTGGAACATTTGAAACAGACAAAGGCCAACATGTCCATGTTTGACCTACTGCAAAATTGTCCACATCAACAAGAACTCATAAAGACTCTTGATCATACAAAGGTACCCCATAATATGATTACTGTTTTTCAAAAGATAATATCTCAGCAAGTCAAAATTTTAGAGGCAATGCCGACTATTTTTAAAGACAAGGTTGAGATGACCCCATTTCTACTTAGCATAAGGATATGTGGGAAGAATCTTCATTATTGCCTAATTGATTTAGGAGCCTCCTATAATTTTATGCCACTATTGACAGCACAAAGATATGGAGTCACTCCTTGGGCCTCTAATCAGATAGTGATACATTTGGATAAAACAAAGGTGAAAGTCATTGGTGTGCTGAAAGATATTTAGATACAGTTGATAGTTGACCCCCAGACTCAAGATGTCATCAAAGTACATGTGCTTGATATTTTGGAAACATATGGATTACTTCTAAGTAGAGAATGGATGAAATACTAGGAGGATGGTTTGCTACAAATTTCACTTAGTTATGGTTACCATGGAAAGGAATGAAAAACCAAATTAAGATAGATATGGAGCCAAAGTCAAAAACAATTATTATAGAATACAATACTCCAAATGAAGTGGCATTCTTGCAATTATATTTGGGCTCTTACAAAGTGATGACATTTGATACAACTTTAAACAAGATAATAGATGATCAAAGTGAAGGGTCCAGTATTTCAATCCCAAAGGATGACTTCATGACACATTTCATAGATAACATGATAGCTAACTTACAATGTTTAGGAGAAGAAATTGACCCCAATATCCTACTTCTCCCAGGATTTTTTTGATCACATAAAGTTAGCCATTCAAAGTTTAAATGTTCATTGTTCCAAGAAGCAATAGCTAAAGTGTTAACACAAATGATGCGAGTGAAGAGAGGTAACATTCCAAAAGACGTACCCATAGAAAATAAAAGTACTATAAATATATCTAAATATGTGGAAAAAGTTTGAGAGGAAATTGAAGATTTAAATATGTCATATAGTGATACCTCTTCAGATGGTGGAGGTCTGTCTTCTCCTCCACCAGGAATGATAAATGTTCAAAGAAGATGATGATACATGAAAGGGAAAGGATGTACTTTGGTAGTCATGTCCTCTAAATCCAAAGTAGATGAAATTATAGAATTGATAGGGGAAATTCAGGACAAACAAGAAAATCATACAATTCTAGTATCAAGAACTAATAATAGATAATCATCAAGTCCACCCCATGAAAGACTACAATGGGTCCCCAAGAAATAATCCTTTTAGGCCCAAGTGAAAGAGAAGCTAAGGATGAATAAGAATAATGTGAGAAAGCCCAAAGAAGATCCAATTTGAACACTTCAGTTTGGTAGTTCCAAATGCAAATTAGGAGCTGGGGCAAGTATTGAGTTGATCAACCCAAAAGGTAAATCTTTCTACGCAGCATATCAATTATAGTTTAGATGTACTAATAATTTTATATAATATGAAGCATTAATTTGAGGACTTCTTTTCACATTAGAAAAAACAATCACAGCTCTCATAGTCGAGGTAGATTCTCAGTTGGTCATACAACCAATGTAATCAGAATATTCCAACAATGATATGAGGTTTATTTCTTATAGGAAAATATTATGATATTTAATGGATGATTTTGAAGCTTTGAACATAAAGTCCATTCCAAGAAGGAAAAACATAGGAGCAGATGTGCTTGCTATTTTAGTGAGCGTATTACAACTAGTAGAAAGAAAAAAATTGAAATGATTTTCAGTTGAATTGGTTGTTTCCCCATCTATCCCAAACAATATCACAAACTTCCAATCCTTTTAGGATGATCAACATATACTCAAATTTATCATGTGCAATAACCACTTTAAAGGCAAATAGATTGATAACACTCTCGATGACCAACCTAAGTATGATGAACTTGAAGATTAAGATGGGATCCTAAAGTTGAAAACCAACATTGTTCCTAAGGGAATGGTTGAGTTGGAACACATTTTTTATCATGATGAATCAAAACTTAATAGAAGAATGGTCAAAGAAAATGGGATCAAGGAATGTGACTCATACAACTTAGGTATTGGTGAAGATCCTAGAATGGTAAGGATCAAAAAGGCATGCAACACATGGGAAAGGGGAGACATGCTTAAGTAATACTTATAAAGTATAAGGATGTTATTTCCTAGAGCTATGAAGAGCTAAAAACATACGATCCTGAGATTATTACACATGACATTCTATTGAAACCAGATGCCAAACCTTTCTGTCAAAGGCAAAGAATCATTAATCCCATCATTGAACTACTTATAATGAAAGAATTTAAGAAATTACTTGATTCCAAGATCATCTTTCCCATTCACTATTCTATTAGGGTAGCTAATTTGGTTCCTATATGGAAAAAGACCAGAGAAATTTGTCTTTGCATAGATTTTCATAAATTGAACCTTTCATCCCAAAAGGACAACTACCATTTTCCTTTACTAGATGAGGTTTTGCAAATTGTAAATGGTTCATATATGATGTCTTTCTTGGATGGATATAGGAATATAATGATGACCTTTAGAACTAAATGGGGAACTTTTTCCTAGAAAAGAATGCCTTTTGGGCTACTTAATAAAGGGACTACATTTAAATGAGCCATGGATGAAGCTTTTAAGGGATTGATAAACAAGTGTATAGTCATCTACATGGATGACTTAACTAACTTTTCAAAGGATTAAAACACTTAGATTGCTAATTTAAGACAAGTATTCAATAGATTTCATAAATATGGCACATCACTCAATCCTAAGAAATGTTTATTAGGGGTTACTAAAGGAAAGCTCCTAGGTCATATAATCTTTGAAGCTAGAATCTCCATTGATCCTGATAGAATCAAAGCTATTCTAAAATTATCACCTCCTCATAGTCAAAAAGAACTTATGTCTTTCTTTGGGAAGATAAATATTATGTGAAAATTTATAAATGGATTTGTAGAAATAATTCATCCCATTAATGATTTAATTAAAAAGGAAACTAAAATAGAATGGGTTCTGGAGATTAAGAAATCATTTGAGGATATAAAAGTGACCATTCCTATGGCCTCAGTATTGGTGAGTCCTGACTATAAGCTACCTTCCAAAATACACTCTTTTGCTCTAGAACACTCATGTGCTCAGATTCTAACATAGAAGAAGGATAAGGAAGATGAAATACCTATTGCCTTTATGAGTTGCACTTTGAAAAATGTTAAGTTAAACTATTCCAAACTTGATAAATAGTCTTTTTATTTAATCAAAGTGGTAAAAAAATTCTACCATTATATACTGAGAAGTAAGGTATATACAATTATGCCTAATTCAAAAATTAAGACATTATTGATGTAAAATGAAGTTGGTGAAAGATGAGGTAAATGGATGGCAATACTTCAAGAATTTGATTTAGAAATTCAACCCATGAATTTGGTTAGAGGCCAAGGGTTATAAAAAATCATAGAGGATAGATGGATTGAAGATGAAAAGAATTTTAGATTTGACAATGAAATGGATATGGAAGATCAAAAGAAGATTGTAATATCTCAAGTTGATATTGACTAGGGAGTAATAATAGATGTCTAGTACTAGGATATTGGTTACTATGTTTTACAAAATTAGTACCCCAGTTGGATGAATAGTTCACAATGTAGGGGACTCAAAATGAAGTGTGAATCCTACATCTTGCATGATAGAAAATTATACAAAAGGAACTATGAAGGGATCTACCTAAACTTTTTGGGACACGAGGAAGTAAAAGAAGTCTTGGAACAATTTCATGATAAGTATGGTACAAAGTATGGTTTAGTAGAAGCAACTGGTCATTTGATATTAAGATTGGGTTATTCCTGGCCTACTATATTCAAAGATACTTTTGAGCATGTGCGCAGTTGTCATATTTGTTAGAGTAATGCTAACAAAGAAATACATCCTACAATGCCATTACAATTGGTATTTGAGATATGCCCCTTTGCAAAGTGAGGGCTAGATTTCATTGGTATAGTGAACCCATCATTGTTAACTAGTCACACTTTTATTCTCATGGCTACTAATTATTGTACATGCTAGATCAAAGCCAAAGCATTGAGAAATTGCATAGCTAAGGTGGTTACAAATTTCCTAGAAGAACACATTGTTACTAGATTTGGGATGTTGTTCTCCCTACTATGTGTTAACAAATCAGCTTTTACATCAGTATTCCTAACTCAATGGGCATTGGAAAATTAGGTTATTATCAAGTTCTCTTCAAATTATTATCCAAAAGGAAATGGTGTAGCTAAATCTAGGAATAAGAACTCGATCACTGTAATAAGGAATCTATTGAAAACAAATCCTAAAGATTGGCATACACAACTCAAATATGCTTTATGGACATATCAATTAAGGGTCAAAAATTCTTTGGGGACATCTGCATATCTAATTGTCTATGGAAAAAATCCAATATTCCCACTTAACCTTAGTATTCCTATTTTGAAATTCATGAGTGGGTATGCTGAAGATGCTGACAGAGTACAAATCAAATCAATGAATCTTTTGGAGATTGATGAAAAATAAATATTTTCTTTGGAGCATATGGAGAAACATCAAGCTTCCATGAAGAGGTGGTTTGGCAAGAGGGCTATGATAATATCTTTTAGGATATCTGACCTTGTTCTACTATGACAATGCAAAAGAAAAGTTGGGCAGCCACACTAAGTTTCAATGCTTGTAGATTGATCCTTATTAGGTCATGAAAATTTTGGGAGAAAATAATTTTAGGCTAAGTTCCTTATAGGGGGAATTGGTTTCATTGCCAAGTTAATGGGAAATTACTAAAGCATTACTTTGAAGCCTAAAAGAATTTTAAAAAAAAAAACTTTTTGCAAGTGTATTTATTTCTGCAAGAGTGTTTCTTTTTTGTTACATGTTTGATTTCAGTCATGTGTTTGTTTTCAAAGTTGCATCAGTCCAAGGGTAGGTGCACTCAAGATTTTATCTTGAAATATCTTACTAATTACTCTTTTGGTTCTAATATTTGGAAGATTTATTTCTTTGTCAAGTCAATTTTATGATTTTTTTCCTTATACCAACTGAGGAATGGATGTTACTTGCAGTAATAGAGGACTTTTAGTCTTCAATTCTAAATTGCAGATCAACAAGTCCTCAATGCTATTCAAATTTAAAGATTGATTATCTCAAGTATTTTTGAACCAAGGATGAAAGTAACAAGGGATAGTCCAAACCCCATTGATTCAAATAGAAGGGTCTTCTAGAAGGAATTGCTAAGATCTTTGTTTGGCATGAGAGTTTCCAAAAAGTTCTTAAAAGAGGAATGCAAGGGATGTTCACCAAAGTTCAAATCTAAGAAATGACACCAATATCTTAGCCACGTAGTCTACATGTGGTCAGGATACATAAAGAAAATTAAAAAGATAAAGAAAGGTATTAAGAATGAAGGATTCTATAAAATATGAGAAAGGTAATCCAATTAAAGGGATATGCACTTTAAACAAGCTATCGAGTATCAAAACCATTGCTTCATCCAAGAATCAAATGGTAACATTATGAACTACATGAAACAATTTTTCAAAAGGTTACCTAGGACTTCAAGTGAAAAGTGATAATCCACTAACAACCCTTAGAACTAATTCTCTCATCTGGCCAAACAAAGGGTTGATAAACAACTTTCATGAAGATTCCTGATGGATGGATCAGACGGGGTGGAAGATTGTTTCCAACTTGACAAAATCTTTGATAGACTACATCCTAAGATGTTAAAGGAAATGAATACACTGATCACATATTGGTCTTAGAGATTCAATATTATGAGGTTTTGACTATAAAGTGACTCAAAATATGCTTGCAATGTTTGGGATTCAGTTGGTGTTTGACACATATCTGAGGAATGTTTGTTGATGAAGAAATGCCTTCATCATTTCTTCCTTTTTTTGTGGCTATTTTTTTTAGTTTCATAATGCACACCCCATTTTGTCTATAAATGGGGAACCCCTACTTTATTCTTTTGGCTTTTTTAAGCCCTAGTCTAGGGTCTGAGTCTTTTTAGGATTTTGTCAATTATTTTTAGTCAAGACTAGGTCCCAACCTAGAAACCTTGTCTCAAAAATCAAGTTTTGGAGGGATTAAGAAATTTTTGAAAAAAGGTGCACTAGCACACCTAGTCAGGTGCCCTAGTGGGCCAAAGTACTTAGTAAAAAGAAGTGTTCCCCCTTTTTTAATGTGTAGATGCGTAGTTGCGCACCTACACAGTACCAAAGGTTTGTGGGGTTCTTAGGTCTATAAAACCTAGTCCCCCTTCTCCTTCCCAAAATTTGCTCTTTCCTCCAAGCATCCAAGCATAGCATCGCACCTTAGCAAGTGCACCTCCACCACTCCCCTACCTGCAAATAAATACAAAAAATAATTTTAAACTTCCAAAATTGAGATGTGTAGTAGAAAACTTGTTTTCTTAAAAATATAAAAACATAAAAAAAAATCACTGATACTATGCACCTTAAATGCCTTTTTTTCAAAACTTAAGTAAATATAGGGTGCACATTAGTGCACTCTATGAGGTGCACTACTACACACCCCACACTTTTTCATAAAGAAGGCACACCTATTAGGTGTAGCTGGTGCACCATTATTTGCATTCTAGGGCTATAAATTATGTTTTTGGTGATTTTTGAGCAATTAGGGTTTTAGGGTTTTAGGGTTTTCTCATTTTTTTTTACTTTAGACTGATGTGCATCATTTTTGTGTAGATTCAATGGCTTCCTCATTGTCCTCCCTCACTGCGAAGATGGTCCCAAAGCCCATAGTATTCAAATTTCAATGTGTTCTAACCACATCATAGTTTCAAGATGACTATTCTGAGATCCTAGACATCAAATTGGGTCTTACAAATTTGGATGCATTCTTGAAACTATGCAACAAACCAATAGAAATGTCTCTGATGATATCCACATTGATTCATTCTGGACTAGTAAATGTAGCATCACATCCAATTTTAGTGCAATCCTCAAAATTGGTCATGACACTAGCAGAGATATGTGTTTCCAAAGAAAGGGTCATGAAGAGCATAACTGGAGAGATTGTCTTGGATCTTTGACCTAATAATATAGAGAAGGTGTTTAATCTTCCAACGATAGATCAATTTATTATATTGACCTATCACCAAGCTGAGAGATGGTATAAGGAACACATCGATGAAGCTTCCAAA
This sequence comes from Cupressus sempervirens, assembly GCA_028749045.1. Lineage (NCBI taxonomy): Eukaryota > Viridiplantae > Streptophyta > Pinopsida > Cupressales > Cupressaceae > Cupressus > Cupressus sempervirens. The sequence continues at coordinate 164,287,280 of CM053793.1, read as the reverse complement.
ATAATATAGTCATCATACCTCATTAAGAAGACTCCTTTAGGGAAAAAGGTAGGTAAAGTCAACATGAAAAGAGGATATATGAAGGAGGATATTAGATATTCAATCATACTCTTGAGTAGAGTCATGGGTTTTCCCACTTCTAGACATTTGAACATATGGATGGTTCATTTCATTAAGACAATCAAGACGACAAAGATGTCAATTGATTGGGATTCCATTCTTAGTGAGAAATTGGGTGAGTAGCTAGTGGTAGTGAGGAATAACACTTTTTTTTACATGACATCATACTTGGTGTACTTGTTAGCCGCAAGGGTGACAAATTATAATGGGCTCTATAAGAAGGGTAGCATGTAGGATGTAAATGCATGGAATTACATTGTATATCCTTAGTTGGTAAAGAAGAAGCTTTCAAAGAAAAGAAAGGAATATAGGACTGTGAATGATGCATTCATATTTGCAATAATCCATTTCATAGAGGGGGATTATGCAAAAATGATGTCACAAGAGGTAGCTACTAAGATATTAGAAGTTGGAGCCTACTATATCTATTTCTAAAAATTCACATATTTGAGGGTGGCATGTATAATTATCAATCCTAAGAAGCTCCCTAAGTATCCTAGGGATAGACTCATTCTACTAGAGATCTCCTGACAATTCTTGTTCGCATACAACAAAGTCAAGAAGCAACACAAAATATGTTGGATATGGCCTATCACTAAAGGACCTTTTAGTATGGTGCAAAGATAAAAAATTCTTTATTTTGAGTGTGGATGGGATCAATATCCCTTAGAATAATATATTTCTCCATGGCATTACTTTGATAAAATCAAAAGAGTGCAACATCTAGTTGGCAAGACATTCTAGCATGAGGATTTGATTGAAGATCACTGGATGAATGCAATGGATGACTATAATGTTTGCATAAGGGACTATTGTAGGATGAATTTGTATCTAGTAGAGAGTTCTTTGAAGGTGAAGATTCCATTGAAGATTTTGCAACAAGATATAGAGGATCTTCTTGATCCATTGTTCAATATGCACAAGATTGGTGATAGGCCTATAATGAATGTTGAGATTGATAAAGAAGAGAACTTAGACATTAATCATAGGGTAAGGCACACAATCAAATTGATGAAGGATTGGATCAAGAGACCTTTCAAACTTGATCCAATTCCTCAAATAGTAGTCTTCTATGCTCGAGCCTGCCCAGCTAAAGGTCAAGGAGCTAAGGTCACTGTACCGACATTTACAACCCAATCACCAGTGAGACCCAAGATAGTACACCAACTTAATAGACTAGTTTGGTATTACAGGGCTCAAAATGGTAAAGGATAAAGGAAGAGGACTTCTCCTCAATGGGTTGAGCCAAAAGGGGAAGAGACTTAGGCATCTCCATAGCAAGAAGAAGGAAATGTAAGAGGGCCAGAGAATGTGGAAGCCACACAATGTCAAGGTGATCCCAATTACCACCAACTAAACAAGGCCAAGGGGAAGCAAAAACTGAAGTACAAGAGGTATCCCCACCTTAGAAACTAGAGAAAGCCTCCCCTTCCATGCCTAAAGTAGAAAGATCAAGACTTTGGTAAAGAGGAGGCAAATGATCATTAGGAAAGTGATCCCTTTTCCATCAATCCCCAAAACAATCCCTAAAGAAGAGGAAGAAGAGGATGATGAGGATGAAGAGGAAAATCTACCTTTGAATTGGAGGACTCAATTCGCAAGAGCTAAAGAGTCAGAAAGGAGAAGAAGCTCTAAAATCAAACTGCCATCTATCCCTAAGAAATCAATTCAGATTAAAACTTGAGAAGATGAAATGCAATAGTTGATAGATGAGCAAGATGTGGAGGGAACTGATGTCTTTCAGATGTTAGATTTTGATTTCATGCCCATGGGTACCAAATTGGTTAGTGAAAAAATAGGAGATACTCCAACCAATCAACCTCAATAGGAGGATTAGAGTTGGTTTCCATCCAAACCACAAGGAACCAAGGTAGCTCCATCATCCCTAGTACAAATAATATTCTATGTAGACAAGGGATCAATTACCCCTCTTCCTTAAAGAACTAGAGAAAAACAAGTCCAAACAAAGCATTTGGAAGAGCCACAACAAAAAACTATGGAGGAAGTGTCAAAAGAAGGGAAGATAAGTGAATAACCTCAAAAAACTTCCCAAGACACTAAGGTAAGGACTGTGGACTCTACAGACATATGGACTCTCAGTACATATCTCATGCAAAAGGAGAGGAGTTCAGAAAGGGGAGATAAGGGAAAACTCATAGTAGAAAAGACTCCTTCATCCTTAAAAGGAAAATCTCCATTGGAGCATATCCCAAGGTGGCTACAAAAGGAAGCAACAAAAAATAAGAAGTAGCAATTCACTACAGAGGATTATTAGATCAATAAATCCTATGCATTCAAATGTTGAAGAAATGACTCCATGGGATTATCAAATCAAGGAGGTTATGCTTAGGAACCTAACTTTGGATATTACTTAACTAATTGTTAAAATAGGGATTAAAGAAGTATTTAGGAGCTTGGAATATGATGGGGAAAAATAAATAACACTTTGGTGAAAAAATGAAATCCTAATAGGATATCTAAGAAAAATATTTGACAAACCTCGAGGAAAACTTGAATGTGGTAATTGAGAGAAGAGATAAGGGTACAGGCCAATTGGATCCATTTTTAAGAGCTTGTCAATAGTGGATAGAAAGTTTTGAGGAAAAGGGTTTATATATCATTTAGGGAAATATGAAGCCATTAAATGTTATGTAGGAGAATTTGGATAGGCTAGTAGCCATTTTGAATCAATATTTTGGTTTGATGGATGAAGTACATACCTGTGGAAAGGATTTGTAGGGATTACAAGCAATTTAAGGCCAGAGGTAACAAATGCTAATGGAGATATATACAACTAAGGATTTAAACAAGATTGATGATTGGATTGAAAATATTATAGATGGTAATAAAGTAATGGAGACATTACATGCAAAGATTCACATGTTCAAGGATCAAACCCAAGAGAAAATTTTAGAAGCTGAGAAGCATTATAGTGATGTGTGCTTAGACATTTTTGATGATGATGCACAGGAAAAATTAATAAAGGTAGATATAGTAGTGGAACAATTCCAATTTTTTTTTGAGTAGGCTAGTTAATGATGATGATATCAAGAATGCATTTAGGATGGAAAAGCCTTTAGTAGATTTGGATGTAAAATTAGGATATTTTGTGAAGACTCATATTGAGGTTGGCAACTACATGCAGAAGGTAAAATAAAAATAAGAGGCCTTAGATTTTCTAGATGCGGCTCAAGTCACTAAGATAATTAAGAAATTTAAGGGAAAATACCTAGACATAGGTCTGGTATAAACGGGAACAAAACCCAGAAGCAAGAATTTCAATTTTGACACTTGGTGAAATTTTACATTTTTTGAACTTACCTCTGAGGTGCACTAGTGTGCTATTGTGCTAGGTGTGTAGGTGTACCAGGTGCATAGGTGTGCTTTTTGCAATGGTTTCTTAGAAGACTTTGAAGAATGCAGAGGTGCGTTGATAGTTAACAAATAATTCTAAAATTAGAGCTTTCCATGCATTGGAAACACATTTTGATAGTAGTTTAACTCTGAAAGATCTCTAGTAAAGATAAAGCTTCTATTTTTGGCATTTCCAGACACTCCAACATCAACTAATGTCTCTCTCTTTCTTATTTTCTCATGTTTTCTTTGTTTTAAGACATGTAAAGGCTCATCCATCCAAATAATGATATAAATATGGATTGAGTCCTATTAAGCACCAGTTAGAGAGTTAGTTTGTACATAATTAGAATTGTTCTATTAGTTTAGAAGCATATGTTTGCATAAAGATATCTCTCACTCTCAACACAAATTGAGGAGATGACTTCTTATAAATCTAGCGATTTAATATGTATTTTGGGCTGCCATTATTTTGATGCAATAATATATGTTGTTGGTGCTCACATTTGGAGTGCAGTGGTTCTTGCTTAATTGTGTTATATTTTGTGGATTTATGTTCATGAAGTGTAATTGAGACAATAGTTTTATTGTTTTGTTTTAGTTGTACGATTTTTTAATTTTGGTGTTTTCTATAGTTCTACAAATTTCACTGACGTACTTAGTTCAAGAAGAGATCACCATATTGTTCCTACATAGCTTTTTGTCTCACATGAGAACAATTTCTATGGCCTTGAGATTTGACAAAAAATGAAACATCTTATGGTTACTGAATTCCCATCGATGATTGCATTAGTGGAATTGAGGAAGCGTTGCTCCTATTTTCATTGGTTACCCATCGATCTTTTGAAAAGGCTTAACTCGCAGACACATTTTTTGTAGTTTATGTTCATTAGGATTTTACTTTCATGTTGTTTTCTTAAATTTCTTATTACCCTATCTTCATTATTTTCTTTACTAACCTCTTGGTTAAATTAATAATTCATATAATTGCATTGATAGATTGCATTCATTTAAAAAATAGAAAAATCAAAAATATATTTCAAATAGATTCTACATCTTATTCAAATTATTAGACAAATCAAAAAAGGCCTCCGTGTGAACACTCCCATTTATCTTCAACTAAGAGAATTCCAGTAGGTTTCAAGATCACTTATAACCTTTCAAGAGAGGATTTTGAAAGGATTCCTATCATTAAGCATTGTGCAAAATGATAGCTCAATAATAATTAGGGAGGAAGAGTGTGTAAGAGGGATGTAAGAGGAACAAATGGCATGTAAGATCCATTAATGCTCTTGAATAAGGATAGAAGAGGACAAGGGAGACTTATTGACTTTGCCTTGGGTTAGAAAATCCTTGCTTAAAGTTGTGTACATGTTTAGGAGGGGGATTAGACTTAGCTTAGAAAGAAGGTTAGGGGACAAGTGGCTTAGCTTTGATGGGATGGGTTAGTTAGGTGGATAAGTGATGTTAGTATGGGTGAATGAGTTGGATTAGGGGTAATGATAGGGTTTAGGGATGCTTTAGGGGTTTGGGATGATTTATTAAATAATTTATTTAATAAATGGGGAATGTGAGATTAAATTAAAAATATTTAAGGACTTATTTAATTTAATAGAGGAATAGAGATTTAATTGATAAATTGATCTTCGATTATCATTTGATTTAATCAATTGGATTATAGTTAATTAAATAAATAAATTAACTAGAGGGTGATGATTAATTAATTAAATAAAATATTTAATCAATAATGTCCTAGAAGATGACTAAATAAGATTACTTAATGATGTCATTAGATTTATGTGTCTACAATTATATGGTAGGATAAGGTAGAGAAAAATATAATATTATGTTGAATCCTACTACTAATAGCTATTCCCTAGTTGGATAATTCAAATGTATGCATATAGGGATATTATGTTCTTGTGATAAGGGTCTCATGGACATTATTTTTGCTAATGATTTGTGTTAGAATTATATAGAATAACTGAGAGGGGAGGTGAATCAGTTATTCTTAAATCCAGATGTATCGATTAAACTTTGAATCACTTCAAATACATCATATCTAATTATTAAATAGATTAGTCTCTATAGCAAATAATCAAAAACATAAAACTTGCAGTCCATTTTCATAAGAATAACAAACTTGTGGAATGTAAAACATCAACAATAAAACACAATAGACAACATCCACACAAGTATGACACCAGGATTTAATGTGGAAACCAAATTTGGGAAAAACCACCAGTAACATGCTATAAATTTTCACTCCTATTAAGTGAACTCTATGAGGAGCCAACCTTGATAAAGGTTATAAAACACACTATTAAATGTGACCTTGTTAAATTATTTAATCACGTTGTTAGGAGTTTCCTAGTTAAAGGGATATATAACATTCCATTAGGATGTCACCTTGATTAAAGGATTTACTAATGACTATTAGGTCAACCTTGAGTAAAGAATTTTAAATTGATACAATGGTTAGAAAATAACCTTTAACAAGGTTGGTTCCTAACAAAGCTCACTTCACAATAACCCCTCTTACTATTGAATAATTGAAAGAAAAAAAGAACAGAATAAAAAAATGTTAGAGATTTCTTTAACCCTAAGTTATGCTAAGTTTGATGACATTAAAGACTGCAAGAATGAAAAATAAATGTGGGATAAATTGAAGACCATATATGTATTTGTCTTAGGATGGTTTTGACATTCGAGCGTCAACACACTTAACTAATTCTACTACATATGTCAAGTACACTATGTATGTCAAGCTATAGTATGTGCCAAGCTAGAATATTAAAAGGTACCCAGTGATTTTAGGTCCGGAGCAAGTAATAGATGCTAAGCAATATATAGGGGCTGAGTCATAGTTCATGCCAACAAAAACAAAATGTAACATGTGCCTAGTGATCCAGAAATATACATGTGCCAAGAAAAATAGAGTGTAATAGGTCCGAGAAAACTAGGATTGTATATGTGCCAAGCACCAGTAATGCAGTATGTGTCGAGTAACAAAAAGTCAACATAGTAGTTTGTGCCTTCAGAAACTAAGATGAAAAACTATTTTTGAATGATTCATGAAGGGATAAGAAGATAAGATCAAAACTTTCCATTTACCTATGATATCAGCATGCAACCAATCAGAAAATTGGAGACAACATGGAACCAATGGGCTAAATCTAAGGATTTGAGTGGGAATTTTGAGTTTTTGATAAATCATTGTAAACCCTAAGTCCACAAAACCTTATAAGGAGAATTAGACACCATAATATCATTGTTGTTGAATTAGCTAAGGATTTTTTGAAGGTATCTACTAAACAGATAGCATAGAACAAAACAGAGCAAGCAACAGGGTTTTCAACAAATTAGAGAATTGTGTAGCAATTAGACATCTAGTTGATTAGAATAGGAAAAGGGATAAGAATAGAGATCAGATCAAGCAAGGATCACATCATAGAGAGTAGATGAAGTGCCTAAATCTAGCAATTAATGATTGCATATTGTCAAGTTAATTGTTCTAATACTTTCTTGCCATTATATTAGATGTTGAAAATCCTATATTAATAGATTATCTTAACAACTAGGTGGGAGAACCTTTGGAGAAGGTGATTGAACATCCTATTGAATTAGGTGGGTTTAACAACCTATTGTAAATCCTTTAACAGGGTGACAATTCTTGTAAAGTGTTTGTAAATCCTTTAATAAGGTAACTATTGACACAGTGTAAAACCTTTAACAAGGCAGACCATTAGAAGTGGTCAAACAATTATTGCTGCAATGATTTTGTGGGTATCATCCCCACCAAACTTTACCTTCTTATTCCTGGAGGGTTTCTGCGTTACTAAATTCTTGGTGTTATGTGTTGATGCATTCTTCTAATTCATGTCTATTTATTTGTTTATGTGGATGCACTTTACTTTCAATTATGTGTAGAAAAGGATATATATATTATTTTAAAGGGATAAAAACTAGTTACTTCTGATTCACACCCCCTCTTAGAAGTACTCTTCCCATTTGAATATTCTAACAATTGGTATTAGAGCACTAGTTCTCACAAGGAGAAGCCTAAAAACTTAGAGAAAAGATCAAAAGATGGAAGTCTTCAAACTTGGGAAGATAATAGAAAATTAGGTGATTGATGTGCACCTTTCTCTACATAGGTTGGAGGAAGCCAGAGAGGAACTAAGAAAATTGTTAAAAAGAAGGAAGGACATAGCCATAGATGAGAATGACATACACTACAAGGATATTGATACCACACAAGTGTTTTCCAATGGAGATTCCATGGGATTTGATGCAACAATAGCAGAGTTCATGGAGAAAAATAGAGCCCAAGCAGAAGAGATAAGATCTCTTAAAATAGAGAAAGAGTCACAAGCCATGATGCTATGTGAAATAATTGAACAAAAGAAAAGAGAAACTAAGGATAGGGCCATGCTTGAGGATGACAAAAGAAACCTTGCAAAAAAACTTGAGGAGAAGTCCATAGAACTTACAAGGATCTGCAACATGCAGTTGGATACACTTAGCCAGATGATGAATGCTCATCATGAGCTAAACATGAAGGACATTGAGATCTCTACTCTAAGAATGAAAAAAAGAAATTAAAGAATTAGGTTAAGAGAGAAAAGGAGATAGCAGAGAGCTTCAACAAGTCAAGTGAAGCCATCAAGCACTTTGAGTAGTTGCTGAAATCACCAAGATCTAGCAATGACACTTCAAGACTAGGATTCACTAGTATTGAAGAAGGAGGGACATCAAAGAGTGCTTAGCCAAGGAGTGACAAAGGTAATAATTCCATATCCACTTGTCATTTCTATGGTAAAAAGGGACACACTGCTAATGTATGTAGGAGTAGGAAGACCAATCAATAGAACATACCAAAGAACAAGGGTTATTGTCACAAGTGTAACAAGAAATGATACCTAATTAGCCTATAAGGAGAAACAACCATGCACACCACTACAAATGGGATTACAATACCAAGAAAAGTTGTCATTACTATTAGGAGTATGGTCATGTTCTTGAGAACTACATAAGAACACATTACAAAGGAAACTACAATAGGTGGTTAAGCCAAACCACATGTTTCAGTTACTTGAAGATTGGACATATCAGTAGGTATTTCCCAACAAGTGCCAAGGCACCCAAGTTAGAAGTTAATAAGGGTAAAGAAAAGGTTTATGTGGAGCACATTAGGGCAAAAATTAAAAGGACATGGAAAAGAAGGGATGGATCAAGCACATACAATGGAGGGATCACTTCACCCAAGAGGTCAAGTGATCACACTTCATCCAACTAAGTAAAAGAAAAGTGTATGGGGCTAATATATATAGATATATCATACATCAGTCTCAAGGAAAAAGACATACTGCAAAGAAGAAATCAACATGAGAAAAGATGCCAAGTCAAAATTTGAAGATTTCGTAGAAGTTTCCGAGTTGCCCTTGGATGTTGAGTAAAAGCTCTAGTACATGTCGAGTTGATAGTAACAATTGAGTTGTTAGTTAGTGTCAAGTTGGAAGAACTAGTTGATGTCAAGTGGGAAATGTTAGTGATTGCTGAGTGAGTGAAACTCAATGGATGTTGAGTCATGTTGAAACATTCAAGTGTCGAGTTTACAACTATATGTATTATGCAATAAATGCTAGGTTTTGAACTATATAAGGTTGAATTTTTCTCATTTTTATGCCATTAGAACATAGAAAAAAGTTGAGAAGAGTGAAGAAGCAATCAAGTATCAACCTAATATCCATTTGGATGGATTTCAACAACAATTCAACATAAACTCATCGATTCAAAGGTATTTATCAAGTGCCAAGCTATGCAGTATTAAAAGTTCATTACATATTTAAAACCCTAGTTCAGTAAAATGGCATCTAGCTCTAAAAACCCTAAAGGAAAGGAGATTCATGAGGTCCAACTAGTTAGCAACAAAATCAAATATCCCGAGTTCAAAGCCATTCCTAAGGTTGCATACAAGAACGACCAAGTTGGTGCTTTATCTGTTATCCCATCCAAAGTAGTCATGGTGCAAGATGTGAGAAAGTGTTATAACTAAAATATTGGTGCCATAGGTGATATAAAAAATTTCTAGGCCTATGAAAAGCTATGTGACAATGGTATATTGAAGGACAAGTTTTCAGTTATTGAAAAGAAGGGTTTGACAACTGCCCTAGTTTTCCCTATAGTATTCAAAACTAAATGGATTAGGATAGTGTTGAGCCAAATCCATGATGGATATTTATGGTTGGAGATAGGACCCATTAAGATCAATAAGAAGATAGTCCATAGGGCCATGGAATTCCCAACCCTATATCGGCCAAAGACCTTGACAAGTGAAAAAAGGGAGGCAATTGAGAAGAATATAGGATCCAAGTGGAATAATAGGGGAATGACCATTGACAACATTACTAAACTCCTACTTGACTTTTCTATTAGAGTAATATCACATAAATTCTAGCTATCAAGTAGATTAAACAACATACCCTGCATAGCTATTGATGTTGCCTACAAGCTAGTAAAGAAAGATCATACCTATGATTTGGAAGAACTAATGCTTTAGCAAATAAATGAAAATTTGGGAGCCATAAGAAGATCTAAGGGAGCACAATGCAAATTTGGATCAGTATTAGTCTACATATTCTTCTATGTGATGGAAGAATTCCCTTCAATTGGGAAGATAAACTGGAATTCCAACAAGTCTATAGTAACACAAATCAATGAATATATTGAGTAGATGGGTGATAATTTTGAAGCTTAGATGACTAGCTATTTTAAGGACTTCAAGAAGTCCATGAAATAGAGAATGAGAATACCAATATCATTGGTTGAGTAGCATGTCCATGATATATGTTTCTTGTTTGGTATTGACTACACATACATTCAAGCTATTGTGCCAAGGGCAAGATGGCTTAGGTCACTAGGTTATAAGCTAGATGTGGACCAAGCCTCAACTACAATCACTACCTTACTTACAGAAGAGATTGAAAAAGTTTCCAAACCTTTTGGCACATATGATGTGGTCAAGTCAAGGGTCTAGATAGACTTGAAGATAGCCTCTATAGTAAAGAGGAAAGAAAAATTAGTAAGAAAAATCAAGAAGAAAATTGGAGCTCACATTGAGGTAGCAGGGATAGCAAAAGAAGAAGAAGAAGAAGAAGAAGAAGATGAGAGTGAAGATGACGAAAAAAGATAAGGGCCTATGGAGTTAACACAGGGAAATGAGAAGATAAAAAGGAAGGTGTTGAGGAAGAAGAAGCCAAGGAAGCACCTCCTCAAGGCAAGAAGAGAAATGCCAAAACACAGCCTACAACTCAACCCAAGTCCAAGAAGGTAAAAAAGCCCACTGAAGCCAAACCAAAGAAACCTACAACAAGGGCTACCACAAGAGAAACAACTCAAAAGGCCAAAGAGGAGGGAAAAAAGAAAATGAAGGCCACTGAATAGACTCGTGAAGTGTAGAGAAAGAGAAGAAAATATGTAGCACAACCAGATTCAGATGAGGAAAGAATAGAGTTTGAGGAAATAGCCAATTTAGGGTGGCAAGCCATCCTCCTAAGTCTATAATTGATAACATTTGCGAAAATATTAGAAATTTAGGTTTAAATGATTTAAAAGTTCTTTAGTTTAATATGATTAGTAGAGAAGAGCAAAATAAGGAAGAGGAAGTTGTGTATGCCATGATGGAAAAATTCAAAAGCATACCTCTAGAACTTGACAATACCATGCCCAAGGAACTATGTGAGATAGTAGAAAATAAGTGGCATTATTTTCTGAAAATGGAAAAGGAGATTAGAGAATCTACCTTAGCCCAAGTGATGCCCAACCTAACAAAAGGTCAATTAAATAAGGCAAATAGAAAGAATAGTGGAAAATTTGCACACAAATATAGAGCCTTTAACATCCTTCAAAACAAGATTGAGAATGTAGTGAATAAATCTACAATAATTTATAAGTTAATTTACAAGGTGATTAATGAAAAAGATAAGGCAGAGGCCAGCACCAAGGAACAAGAGGAAGAAAAGAAAATAGAGAAGCAGGAAATAGAGAAGAAAGAGGAAGAAGAGAAAGGTGAAGAGGAAAAGAAAGGTGAAGAAGAGAAAAAAGAAGAGGAAGAGGATAAGGAAAAGGAAGAGGAAGAATAAGCTAAGGGAGAAGACATGGCAATAGCTGAGCAACAAGAGCAACAAGAGGAACAAAGTGTGCAAGATATACAAATGCAACCTCCTAGCCCTCCTCATGTAACCATCACACCTGCAGAAACTATAATAGTGAAGGATGTTATTGACACATCATTTCAAAACATCAATCCCTTAACTGCAAAGGATCTCTCAAAGATCCTTGACCAATCTACACAACAACCTAGGTTATGTAGAAACCCTGTATTGGTCAGTATTGATAAGATACACAAGGCAGTAGCTGACCCAACTAGAGTCAAGGTGAAACCACAAGAACCACCTTCTATCACAAAAGCTACTAGCACGCAACTACTACTACTTCCACCTCCTCCTCCACCAAGTGCAACAAGTGATATAGTTTAGATGCTAAGTGTAGAAATAGGGGAAGATATAAGAAAAATAAGAAAGATAATAGGTACACCCCCAATAATTGTGACTGATCATGGAAAATCATAAGAAGGAAAGGAGGAAACAAGAGATGAGGAGCAGGCTACAATTTAGACATTGATTGAATTGCCAAAGATTGACACTCCTACACAAAATCTTCAGAAGTTGAGCACTGATATGATATCATTGCAAGTCCAAACACTAGGTTCGAGCTCTACAAAGGTTGCCAGAATACTTCACTATGGAGATCTTGATCTAGATGAAGAGATTGTCATTCCTTCTTATGAATCCAACACTCTAACAATTGAGAAAATAACTGAGATGCATAATGCACTGGATAGGAGAAAAAGGTAGGAGATACTCAGAAAAGAGTATAAACACAAGAAAACATTGAATGACAATAAGGAAATCTTGATGGATTCCTTTAGCTTGCAATCACCAGATGAATCAAAGTCCATAATAAAGAAACTATTAGATATAGTTGACCAGGGAAACAATGAAGACCAAGATACTAATGCTAAACTCATGGAATGGTCAAAAAGAAAATTTCAAGGTAAGGTAAATGAAAAGATATCAGGTGATATAGCACTAGAACAAGTGGATTTGGCTAAGAACCTTGAAAGAGTTGAAACTGTACTTGAGAACATTTTCTCATCATACAACAAATTGTGTAACTTTTCCAACTTCACACAAGAGACTAGCCAACATATATTGAGCTTGGAAATAAATTTTAAGATTTCTAGCATGTAATTACCTACAAATCTAGTTCAAAGTGAGAAGCATTTTGTACAATCACTTCACACTCAAAGGGACTTAGTTGTACTCATAGTAGAGGATGCCAATATAAAGTCTAAACTAATGTAAATCCAATACTCTATCACCCCACATCTAGAGCTCCTCCACAAAGAGCAAGTATATGCAAAATAGTCCTAAAGAAGGATCCAAATCTTTCTGCACTAGATGAACTTGTACACCTTTCTATAGAGACTGCCATCCAACACAAGTTACTTGACATTACGTTGGAAAATTGGGATGCAGCTCTGAAGGTACTCTTGGAGGTAAATAACAACTTTTTGGCTAAGTATGGTATTACTCCTTAGAACCCTTTGACATAAGTATCAAAAAGGGGGAGATATATATTCTTTGAGGGAGATATATGTTTTGGGGGAGCATTAATAATAAGGGGAGAATACTATATGTATTTTGATTACATTCTTTCATTCATTTTGAGAATAAAAAAGAAAGTTTGTAGATAGCCAAAAGGGGGAGATAAGAAATAAGAAAAAGTGAGGGAGAGATACAAAATTTTGGGAATCATATGGAAAACAACTTTGAAACAAGGATTCCATATAGATTAGATATAGAACACAGGTACATAATGCAGGAATAGGGAAAAAGATAAAGAGTATTAGGCACAACATCACAAAATTTTGGTTTCAAGAATGAATAAGGCACAATCAACTCAGGGGAGTTATAAGGTATATTTTTGCTTACAAAATTTTGAACAATTTTTGAAATTTTGCATATATGCCAAGCAGAATGAAAAATGTACTCATAAGGTTAGTTCAATAATGCATAGTTAAGTATTTTTGACACTCATCTCAAAAGGGGGAGATTATTGGTCACAGGATGGTTTTGACATTCTAGCATCATCACACTTAACTAATTCTACTACATATGTCAAGTACACTATGTATGCTGAGCTATAGTATGTGTTGAATCGGAATATCAACAAGTGCCAAGTGACTTCAGGTGCCAAGTAAGTAATAGATGTTGAGCAATATATAGGTGCCAAGTCACAATTCATGTCGAGAAAAACAAAATTTAACATGTGTTGAGTGATCTAGAAATATACATGTGCTAAGAAAAATAGAGTGTAATAGGTGCCAAGCAAACTAGGATAGTATATGTGCCAAGCACTAGTAATGCAATATGTGCCAAGTAACATAGAATCAACATAGTAGTTTGTGCCTTCACAAACTAAGATGCAAAACTATGTTTTAATGATTCATGAAGGGATAAGAAGATAAGATAAAACTTTTATATTTACCTATGATATTAGCATGTAGCCAATTAGAAAATTGGAGACAACATGCAACCAATGGGTTAAATCTAAGGATTTGAGCAAAAATTTTGAGTTCATGATTTCATTGTAAACCATAAGTCCACAAAACCTTATAAGGAGACTTAGACACCATAATATCATTTTTGTTCAATTAGCTAAGGAGTTGTTGAAGGAATTTGCTAAACAGATAGCATATAGCAGAACATAGCAAGCAATAGGGGTGTCAATGACTTAGAGAATTGTGTAGCAATTACACATCTAATTGATTAGAACAGGACAAGGGATAGGAACAGAAATTAGATCAAGCAAGGATCACATTAGAGAGAGTAGATAAAGTGCCTAAATCCAACAATAAAAGATTGCACACTATCAGTTTAATTGTTCTAATACTTTCTTACCATTGTATTGGATGTTGAAAATCCCACATTGATAGGTTAGCCTAACAGCAAGGTGGGAGAACCTTTGGAGAAGGTGATTGAAAATCCTATTGAATTAGGTGGGTTTATTAACCTACTATAAATCCTTTAATAGGGTGAAACTTCTTGTAAAGTGTTTGTAAATCCTTTAACTAGGTCACTATTGACACAATGTAATGCCTTTAATAAGGCAAGCCTTTAACAGGGCAAACCATCAAAAGTGGTCAAACAATTATTGTTGTAATGATTTTGTGGGTATCATCCCCACCCCAGTTTTACCTTCTTATTCCTGCAGGGTTTTTGGGTTACCAAATTCCTAGTGTTATGTGTTGATGCATGCTTCTAATTCATGTTTGTTTATAAGTCTACATGCATGCACTTTACTTTCAGTTATGTGTAGAAAAGGATTTAAAAAATAAAAAATGGATTAAAACTAGTTACTTTTGATTCACTGCCCCCCTCCCCCCATACCCCCCCCCCTTAGAAGTACTCTTCCCATTTTAATATTCCACCAATATGGAGGAGATGATAATGTCTTTAGAGCCAATTCAAAAAGTATGAGAGAAAAGTATGATGAAATGAGAATGATAGAAGCTGAGAACATAGTTTAGTACTGTACAAGAATCAAAGAGGCTGTTAATGCTATTCAAGGTGCCAATGGAAAGATTGTAAATGAAATAGTTATCAACAAGGTATTGAGAACTTTACTTGCTATCTATGTTATTAGGGTTTCTATAGTACAAGAATTGAGATGTACTCCAGGTAATACCCTAACTCTAGAAGGTGTAATTGGTAGGTTTATTGCATTTGAGATGTCTACTTTTGACAATTACACTCCTACTACTATTGAATATTCTTTTAAGTCACAACTAGTTCTTAGCAAGAAAGGAAAAGGAAAACTCAAGAAAAGTGAGAGTGATACTTTTGATGATAAAATTGATGAACTTGAGGCACTAATAGCTAGAATATTTGGAAGAGGAAAAGGAAAATACAAAGCTAAACTTCTTATAATCTATTTTTCATGCAATAAAGTTGGTCTTATTACTGCAAGATGCCCTAATAGAGAAGAAAAGGATGAGAGAAAGGAAAGAAATTACAAAGAAAAAAGATATGACCAAGACAACAAGGAAAAATAAGGACTACAAAGTCAAAGGTAAGAAATCTTGTTATATTGATGAAAAAGAAACTGATACTAAATGTAAAAGTAATGATGAAGAAGTACTCTATGTTGTTATGAAAAAGGATTCTGATGAAGCTAAGAAAATTGCATTAATATCTTATGTGAATAAAAGTGATAGATGGATAATTGATAGTTTTTGTTCAAATCACATGACTAGTGATAGAAGTAAATTTGAGAATAGTGGACCATACAAGGGTAGTTGTGCTAAATTTGGTAATGATGTTCCATGTCTTGTGAAAGATAAAGGATCAATATAACTAGCAGATAAGATTAAATATGACAATGTTTATTGGGTTGAAGGACTTGACTATAATCTTTTGATGTTTCATAGTTAAAGAAACTAGGTTACAGAGTTGAATTCCATCATAGAAGGGCCAAAATACTTGACACTAATGGTAAACTAATTGGAAGTGGTGACCAAACAAGAGTTAAATTGTTCTATCTAGATTTATCTAATGAGGCATGTTTATTTGCACAATATGAAGATATTTGGTTGTGGCACAAAAGGTTATTTCATGTAAATTTTCAAAATTTGGTAAGCATTAGTAAAATGAAAAGAGCAAAAGGTTTGCCAAAATTGGCGAAACTTGACAATGCTATGTGTAAGAAATGTCAACTAGGAAAAATGACAAAGTCTAGTTTCTTGAGAAAAACATATATATGTGATGATATTTTGGAATTGGTTTATAATGAATTATGTGGACCTATTGGTGTGCAAAGCTATTCTGGAGATAAATATTTCATTCTATTTGTTAATGATTACTCTAGAGTGATGACTATGATGTTTCTTAAAGAAAAAATTGATACTTTTTAGTTATTTAAGTGGTATTTGGCCAAAGTTGAAAAGGAGATAGGGAAGAGTTTGAAGTTCTTAAGATCTAAAAGAGGTGGTGAATTCATTTCCAATGAGTTCAACATATTTTGCAATAATAGAGGAATCAAAAGACAAATGTCAACACTTATGACCCCTCCTCAAAATAGAATAGCTAAAAGAAGAAATAGATCAATCATAGATTATGCTAAACAATTGATCATGGAGAAAAATCTGTCACATAAATACTAGAGAGAACCTATAAGTAAAACTATTTATACCCTAGACATAGTACAAGTCAATAGAGGTAAAAATGCTACACCTTTTGAATTATGGTATGGATATACACCTAATGTGAATTATTTCAAAGTTTTTGGAAGCAAATGTTACATACTTAAAGATAATAGAAATGGAAAACTTGATGCTAAAAGTAATGAAGGCATATTCCTAGGATATTACACCAAGAGAAAAGCTTATATATGTTTGAACTCTAACACTAACAAAGTTTTGGAAAGTGCAAATGTGAAAGTTGATGAATTTATAGAGAAAAATTAAGTTTAATGCAAGATAGAACTTGGAGATTGCAACTCATTCATTTATGTGAATGATAGTGCTCCAATCACTCCACCTAAACAAGAAAAAAAAGCTACACATCCTTAATAGATGAGGAATACTAAGTTGCAAAATCTAGTTGCTGAGAAACGAAGTGTGGGTGCCAAGCAATAGGGAAATGATGCCAAGTCACAGATAGGGGAAGTTGAACATCAAGAAGGAAATGCCAAGTGAACAAAGCATAAATCAAAACTTGAACAAGAAAGAGTTAATGAGCTTGAAATAAATTTACAAGATGAACCTGTTGAAGAATTAAGAAGAAAAGAGAACATATTAGCAAAATATGTAAGAAGAAATCATGCACCTAAAAGAATCATTGAAGACATAAAATTTGGTGTTATGATAAGAAAAATACTTAGAAGTGATATATGCCTACTTTGTGAGTTTGAGCCAAAATTTGTGAAAGATGCTTTGGAGAATGAGGATTGGATACACACAATGAATGAAGAAATAAAGAAAATTGAAAAAAACAAAACATGGACACCGGTACCAAGACCTAAAGATAAAAATGTTATTAGAAAAAATTGGGTATTTAGGAACAAGCTCAAGGAAAATTTTATGTTACAAGGAACAAGGCTAGATTGGTATGCAAAGGATATGCACAAGAAGAAGGTGTTTACTATGGGGAAAAGTTTGCCCTTGCAGCAAGACTAGAATTAGTTAGAACACTTCTTACATATTCTTCTCATAAAGGCTTTATGGTAAATCAAATGGATGTTAAATCTACATTTCTGAATGAGATACTTGAAGAAGAAATATATATAGAACAACCTAAAGGATTTGTGGATCCTAACAATAAAAATATGGTGTGTAAGCTACACAAAAATTTATATGGTTTGAAACAAGCATGTAGAGCATGGTATGAAAGAATTCATGACTACTTAGTGAAGATTAGTTTTTTAAGAACAAATGATAACAACAATATGTACTTGAAGAATGGAAAGAACAATGAGTTATTGTTATCTAGATTTTTTGTTGATGATATCATATTTGGAGGCAAGGAAGTACCATGAAAACCATTTGCTGATAAAATGAAGAAGGAATTTGAAATGTCAATATTTGGCGAGATCAAATTCTTTGTTGGTCTACAAGTATATCAAATGAACCAAGGCATTTTCATTAATCAATGCAAATATATCAAGGAGATACTAAATTTTTTTGGGATGGAAGATTCAATATCAATGAGTACACCTATGTCTACTGGCCATAGATAGTTATCTATTGGCCCTCAAAATTGTAGCCCAAATTTTGAGCACTGTTGAGAAAATTAAGCCCTATGAATGTTTTTTGATGAGATTGTACCTAGCTATATCTTTGAGGCCCTTGAGGTGTTTAATGTTTCTAACACCTACCATTCAGCCTATCCACTTTTTCCATGGTGATAAATTGACATTCAGAGCCATTCCGTGAAGTCCTATTTTGAGCATTTGCCAAATCTACATTTTACCCTTAGTGTCAAACAACGACAGGAGGCTATGTTTGCATCTAAATATCTCACACCCAGAAATGTTTCATGATTTTCCACTTTGGGAGTATATAGTGTCCATACCCCAGAACCTATGTTTCAAATTTTGAGTCATTTCAAATTCGTTTGACTAGGTTTTGGGTCCCTCAAAGTTGGTAGTTTACTATTTTTATGCTTTTGCAAAATATTCAGAATTCTGGGAAGCCCTATTTGACAAGTTATTATTTTGACCCAGTTGACTAAAATGCTAAAATTCCTTTTGTGTTACATTATAGATGTCAGGGACTTGTTATGTTTCAAGTTTTAGCTTATTATGAATCCGTTTGATCAGTTTTCAAACACAATTCCAAATGCAATTTCTATCTTTTTACTGGTGTCATAAAGTGCAGATTGACTAGAACCCTTTTTCGTGACATTATAACTTGAGATCCATGATAAGTGAGATCAAATGGATTGTACCACTATGTTGTCCTCTGAAAATACTCTAAGTGTGCCAATTTGCAAGTCATGATGAATCCATTTGCACACTTTTCCAAGTCAATTCCATTTGCAAAAAATGTTTTCTATCAGTGCTTTTAATTTGCAAAATCCAAGTAGCCCACTTTGACCGCTTTCCAATTGCGTCCTATTATTTATCATGAGCCCAAATTGCAGATCCATACTCTCTTCATGATAGAGAACCAACATCCCAATTTTCATCTTGCCAAGTGTCAGTTTACCCATTTTTTGAAGCCGATTTTGAACCCAATTTATGGTTTTCTGACATGTTTTCTTGCAGGTAGTTCTAAGAGGTCAACTTTGACAGAAAATATCTTTTGACCCTAAATTCTTCATGAGAAGAGATTCAACATGGTGCAAGTTTGAGGAGCAGAGATTCAGTGTGCCAGTTTTCAGAGCTCTGTCAAGTGTTTGGGTCAATTTTTAAGGCCAGTCAATGGACCTCTTGACGCAAAAGTGACAGGTTGCAAAAAAGGGATCAAATGAGTTTTAAATGTTGTTTCAGTGATGGATTTTGTTTTCAATTAGTTCAAGATGCCAAATGGATTAATCTAAAGGATCAGTGTTTTGGAAACAATTTTTTTTTAGTCAAACCCACATTGGGGCCCAACTAATCTTCATCAGATTAACTAGGAGTGTATAAGTGTTATGCATTATTGAAATTGTCCATTGAGCCCTCTTTCAGTTGAGTTAAAAGGTAAAGTTTATATTTTTTGTGGTATGGGTGTTATTGCTAATGCACACATCAAGAAAGGGTAGACCCCACACACAAAATTGCTTTCATATAATGATGTTATTATTCTTATTGTCAACACCAATCAACTTAATGGAGATGAGACCCAATTTATTACATGACTTTCAATAGATATAATCTATGTCCAATTTATGGATTCAAAGATCATACAAATAGGGAAAATATATGAACAAGATATGTTGTTCGTGTTATTTTTACTTATTGTAAAACAGGCGTTCATATTTGGGTCTCTAAAATATAGCCATTAAGTAGAGCAAATGATTTTCATGTTAAGAGATGCTAAGAAAAGAAGATCAAATAACCATTAAGATAACTATTAAGCACAACAAATTGCCTACATGTTAACATATGTTCAACAAGCATGATAAAGTTAGCAGAGGCCAGTTAGGAACAGGGCATGGCAATAAAAAGAGCATGAGTAGCTAAAGGAAAAGCCGCCATCAAAGAACCAAAACAAAACTCCCATGCAATTGAAAGCTTCCCATGCCAAGTTTAAAGAAGAACCCATTCATAAAAGAAGATCTTAAATAGTCAAAAAACAAATAAGGCAGGGGAGGCATTGGAAGCGTCAATGTTTTGAAGTGTAGAACACACCAAGGAGTCCCCACGCATGAAAAGAATAGAGCTCCCATGCAGGTAGACTACCCAGTAGCCACACACATTAAAAGGAGGAATCTGCAGTTAGAAATCAAGCCACATGATAGGTAAGAGAGGCTCCACACTGAGCAAGGAGGGACCAACAATGAGAAGACCCCATGTGAGCTGAGCAAAAGGTGTCCAGGTTATAAGAGAAGACCATGTGAGTGATCTAGGGAGAATTCATAGCAGGAGGTAGATATCTCTACAGACATGCATGAAAAAGAAGTTTCACATGCATTTCAAGCCAAGGAATAGCACACTCAAAGTAGACAAAAGGAAGGCATCTTCAAAGGAAGTCCATGTGCATTGATAGAAGAAAGCCACCAGTTGAAAGGGAAACCAAGTAAGGAGAACCTCTGTGTTAGAAGCAAATAGGGGAGTCGGCTAAGAGCTAAATAGAGAGATACAAATGTAAAAGATAATGAAAAATTGGCTCATTTGCCTCTCCAATTTCAAAAGACTATTTCAGGTGACATCATCTCATTCCGTTCAAAAGATTTCCATAAGTTCCCACAAAGCATCTGTTTCAAGGTCATCACCTTTGCAACTTTCTAATTCTAGTCCTATGAGTTTAACTACTTCTACATCAAAGTCACCCTCGATTATGGTATAGAGAAAACCTTATTGAATGAGTCACGTGCCTTGGATGAATGCCTGAAAGCCAATGGACCATTCATTAACAGGGAGATGATTTTGGCAGAGAGGGCAGAGGCGAGGTATAATTTCTTGATGTGGAATAGGGCTAGAGCTCGACAGAATGAGACAAGAAATCAGATAGGAAAAGATGTAGGGCCACCATCCTCACAGATGTGCTCTTCTGTGAAATCTACCAGGTCAGTGAAACAAAATGCCTTAAATGAATGTGCAAAAAGGAGAGAATGTAAAGTTCGAGTTGCAGCAAAAACAAAGGAGGGAAACCATAAAAGGCCTTTTATCCCACATTTCTTATGTGATCATGTTTCCCAGTATTCAAATATAATTCTACACAGTGCTTAAAATGTCTCAAAGACATAGTGTCTTCTTTGGATGTGAAGAGTTGCATGTGGGCCCCCATATGTTAGATTGATAACTAGTGTGAAATGTAAGTAAACTTTTGAACAAAGAAGTAAATGCACTGATGTGATAGAGACAGTGAATGAGATTGCACCAAGTGTCCAAATCGTGTTGTGGGCGCAAGCCTGCTTGATTGAGATGCACACTAGATAAAGAATGTGGGAATGCATGATCGCAACACATGGCACGGGTCCCAGTTGGTGATGACATGGCATCATAGGAGCAAGATCAGATGGGTTCACTAGATGCTGCCATGTGTCCAAATCGATAGTGGGTGCAAGCCCGCTTGACAGAGATGCCCAGAAGATAAAAAGTACAAGATTGCGGGTTGTTGACATGTGTCAGTGGGCCCTGCTTAGATGATGAAGCAAGTGTTATCCAAGTGATGATGTGGCGAGTTGGAAAGAAAATTAGAGGCCACCACATGGCAGAAAAGCTTGGTCAAACCAAGTTGACCCCAAATTTGAAGGGGGTGGGTAAAAAATAAAATGATTTTAAAATTGTCATTTTATTATCTTCTCAAATGGGCACATTCAAATGTTTTAAATTTTAAAAGACATGTAATCTAAAGTTTTGACTTTAGATAATTTTAAATTTTTGAAACTTTAAAATTTAAAAGATTTGCAAACCAGAGCCCAGGCAGAGGAGTGTTTTTCAAACAGAGATTTTGGAGGTTCTTGGTAAGAAAAACATGCAATGTTATATATCACCGGAACTGGGAGAAACCAAATTTTCCAAATATGGAGTTATTTTTTGCATAGAATGCCACTAGTTCATGCTATAGGAGGTTTTCTCTTAGAGGTTGATCTACATGTTTTATCAGGTGTTTCAAGTCACCAGTTGCAAAATTTGGTGAAAGAACATCATAAAAGTGTTTAGGGATTCTTGTATCAAGTTATTTTGTGTCTTTATGGTGTTTTGGCTAAAATTTGATCAATTGGCATATATCCGAGTTCAATTAGCAGATATTTATCTTTTGGTAAGATACTTTGCATTTGGAAAGGCAAAACAGAAAGGATATGATTAGCAGTTGAGGGATTTGATTCACCCATGGAAGAGAGAGATTAGAAATAAGTTATTCAGTTGCTGGAGATTGAATTTCAAGTGGAAAAATGTCAATTGCATAATAGATCCAGGAATTCACTTCTTGCTATATCTTTTTTTCTTTCATTCATTATAAGGGTTGGAAATTTTGGAAAGTTTCTCTGGCATGAAGATAGTTAGTAGAACCAGCCCTAGAATTGATGAATTCTGAATGGAAGACCTGGGATGTGCTGGTTCCAGACCATGAAGCTTTTTCTTTGGATTTGATACCCCCTTCCCATCCCATCAAATTCTCATTCCTACCATTTTCTCTCTTGTATGACAACATTTTCTCATTGTATAGTCTAGTTTATTAGGTTCTTTGTGAGTTAATTTCATGCATTTTTATGTATTGTTTTCAAGGAAATCAATACAAGGAACAACAATTGTTTAGTTTTAGTTTAAATTTTGTCTCCTTTCTCAATTGAGCTATGATGTTTTATGGTCTTTGAACAAAGAGCCTGGATCATAAGTGCAGTCCCTTAAGGTTGTATGTTGCTTTATTCTTGCTTGTAATTCAAGGAATTATGCAAATGCTTCAGAGATTCAATAGGGTTGTAGGTTTATTGAGGGGGATATTAGGTAACAATGATATTTAGTTGAACATTGATGTCTATTTACAAGGTGAATGGATAGATCATATATTTGAATATATGAATAAGTATCAGATATCCAAAATGCATGAGGGAGATTAATGAATTGCCCAATGGATCAGGCACTGATCAGCTATAGGATCATAAGTTTTTTGTCCATACTTGGTTTTCATCCACTTTCCCCACCCACATAAAATCAAAATCAAATTCAAATCATCTTTATATTTTATGTTGAAGGGCTATAATAGAATGCCCTCACTCAGCTTGTGAATTTCCTAGATTTACAACTAGCTACTATAGATCTATGTTATTACATGAATTGATAGGAGAAATAAGGGTCAAATCTACATTATATTAGATTTAGGGATATGTTTTTGCACTAGTATGGTATACATTGAATCTGAGGTCCACCCGCCTAGGTTTAGCAGAGCCTAAAGAAGAAGAAGGAGTTATGCCTTATAGTTGGCCCAAGATTGCAGTCAAGTGTATCTGTCATAGGAAGTTGCTAGCCTTAGATGTATTTATCTATTTTCTTGGTTATTTTCAAAACTATTAAATCAGGAGTCAACATTATCTAAGAATGATGATTCTACTAATGTGAATCAAGATACAATATTGATTAATGATTACAAAACTAAAATATATTGTTCATAGTAGATCTAATGTTGCATTAGTAGTTGGGATAGTTGCAAGATTTTTTGTAAGTGAAAACCATATGATGGAAGTGAAACAGATACTAAGATATCTAAAAGGAACAAAAGAATATGAATTTTATCACAAGAAGAATGATAGGTTTGAACTAAAGGTATTTACTAATCATGATTGGGTAAGAAATAGTGATGACATAAAAATCACAAGTGGATGAGCATTCTTTCTAGGAAAGAGACCAATTTCATGGAAAAGTAAGAAAAAGAAATGTTTTTCCCAATCAACAGCTAAAGCTAAGTATGTGGCAGCTGCTATAAATTTTTCAAATATCATATGGATCAAGAAATTGTTAAAAAGTTATGAAGGCAGAAATTACTAATCTAGTGGTTATCTATTGTGATAGCACAAGTGGTATTAATACATCAAATAATCCTATAATGTACACAAAGAATTTTTTTATTTCTATCAAGTATCATTACTTGAGAGATTTATTTCAAGACAAAGAAGTGAAATTGGAATATGCGAATACTAAAGAAAGAATTGACAACATATTTAATAAAGCATTACCTAAAGGTGCTCATGAATATCTTAGAGGTAAACTATGGGTGATTCCCCTAGAAAAGGCTACTTAAGAAAAGAGGGTGCTCTACATTACATGTGTTGATCAAACTATCTTACAAATTGATGTAGAAAGTTATACTATAGGAATTGCCTATAGTAGTAGTGAAGAGAAAGGAAATATTGATGGATTAGTGATGCAAGATGACAGATACAATAATTTAGAATTGCCATCAAGTAGTCTACATGAAAATATGCAAGAGTTGAAAATGTCTTTGGCATTGTTGACAAAGATGGAGAGATTATCTAAGTCACCATGAGGGAGAAGATGTAATTCAGTTACCATGAAGAAAAAGATTATCAATTTACCACAAGAAAAAGAAAATGAAAGAGGAAGATAATGAACACTAAAAGAGATATCCAATTAAGAGGGAGAGATTACTTACAGGGACTTTGTAAGACATACTTAAGGTGTTTCCAGATTTGATATGATAGATGAGAACTTATGAGTTGCACATAAGAGTTATTGAGATGAGAATCAAAATAAAATTAACGATATTAATGAAGGTTTGATACATTGAGGGTGTTTCTCGAGATAGTTAAGTTTTGGATTGTATGGTAACTAGAAGTATTTTTGAGGGATTTTCGAGAGGGAGATTGTTGGAAACTACAATTGGAACAATTATTATGTTATGATTGATGTCAAACCTATTGGAAGACAATTTGATATATGATCTATGTGTCATATCTATTTGATTGATGAAGAGGATTTGAAAAGTTGTTCATAACAAATGTATCAAGAGGATAGATTGAGTTATGAAGAGGAAACTACAAATGGACATGTGATTAGTTAGACTTTGACAAGATAGATTGATTGTTTATATCATATTAGAATTAGAGAACACGGTAACTATAGGAATAACCTATAGTAGTAGTGAAGAGAAAGGAAATATTGATGGATCTGTAATGCAAGATGACAGATAGAATAATTTAGAATTGCCATCAAGCAGTCTACATGAAAATATGAAAGAGTTGAAAATGTCTTCGGCATTATTGACAAAGATGGAGAGATTATCTAAGTCACCATGAGGGAGGAGATGTAATTCAATTACCATGAAGAAAAATATTATCAATTTACCACAAGAAAAAGAAAATGAAAGAGGGAGATAATGAACACTGAAAGAGATATCCAATTAAGAGGGAGAGATTACTTAGAGGGACTTTGCAAGACCTACTTAAGGTGTTTCTAGATCTGATATGATAGATGAGAACTTATGAGTTGCACATAAGAGTTATTGAGATGAGAATAAAAATAAATTTAAGGATATTAATGAAGGTCTAATACATTGAGGGTGTTTCTTGAGATAGTTAAGTTTTGGATTGTATGGTAACTAGAAGTAATTTTGAGGGATTTTCATCAATGCCAAAGAGGGAAATTGTTGGAAACTACAATTGGAACAATTATTATGTTATGATTGATGTCAAACCTATTGGAAGAAAATTTGATAAATGATCTAAGTGTCATATCTATTTTATTGATGAAGAGGATTTGAAAAGTTGTTCAAAACAAATGTATCAAGAGGATAGATTGAGTTATGAAGAGGAAACTACAAATGGACACATGATTAGTTAGACTTTGACAAGATAGATTGATTGTTTATATCATATTACAATTAGAGAACATGGTAATGTTAAGGTCTTGAAAGTATAAACAAAGATAGATCAAATGCATAGGCTTGACCAAGCAACACAAAAGAAGATATAAGATTTCAAAGTATATGTTGAGTGATGCTAGTATTAACTAAGCACCAGAACAAGTCGAGAAAATTTAGTGTTGACCAAGAATTAGTATTGACTGAGTAACAATGTACATGCAAAGAAATAAAATTAGTAGCGACTGAGTAACCTAGTGATGAATGAGTGTCAAAACATGGTGTTGATTGAGGAACATCATTTTAACTAATTATGAGAAATCATAATTTCTAGTTGACTAAGTTGATTTCTTGGAATATGGAAAGAGTTTTGAAGATAAGGATATTGGAAATGTGAGGTAGGATAGGTTATTGAGAGGGGAGGGGTGAATCAAGAATTAATAAAACTTCAACTTATTTCACTAGTTAGTCCTTCATAAAATATTTTGATCTAATTGCATGCATGAAAGAATGAAATCAATAAAACATTCATAAAATATTGATACAAGATATGGTGACCAAGAAACCTTCAAATAAAAAGTAAAATTGGGGTAGGGATGATACCCAGAAGCTTTAGTATTTTAGTATAAAGTTGGCTAGTTAAGGCTTACCATTGACCACTTTTGATGATCTTCCCTGTTAGGAGCAATGAGGACTACTAGGTCCACCTCTTGAAAGGATTTACAAAACTTAAAATGAAGTACACAATTGGTAAAAATATTTTTCAAAGACTATTATGTCTACTCGATTAAAATATTTAGTTGATACATTATTTAGGATGAATTAGTGGCTGATCTTTGATCTGCAACTCAAATTTGCTGGTTGAGATTCATTTGAAATGTAATGATCACCTTGCTATGATAGATAAATCTTTGTTGTATCTTATATTTCTTGTAGCCTTTTTACTTCACACTTCTACTCTCTATATATGAATCATACATTCTTATGAATCTTTTTATTTGGATGTGATATTATAAATTACATATTTATCAATCCAAATTACAATTCATCAAAGTTGACTACAACATAATTTTCCATCAAGATCACAAAGTTAACTCAACTATTGGTACTCAGGTTCTGAAGAAAAATTTGATGAGGTTCTACTACTTGATAAGAATTGTCAACACTTAGCATCATCATGCACTCAATAGACATAGAAGCGTAGTTCATACTAATCACTTTCAAAGTAGTTTGAACTTGGCCAACAGTAGTGACTTGGTGAGTACTGCAAAAATCAACATATAAACTAAATCACTTGGTTGACACTGCATGGCTTGGTCAAAACTAATACAATGATCTTGGTATAAACTAAATCACTTGGTTGACACTCCTTGACTCAGTCAACACTAGATTCACATCACTAAAACTACAAACTTGGTAGACATTGGAGACCATGGTTGATATTGTGCAAATCGGTTAACACTATGAAGCTCGGTTAGCATTGTCATTGATCAACTCAGTAAATACTCCTTGTCATGAACTAAATAACAATTCTGGAACTTGGTAGAAATTTCAAAACTTGGTAGAACCTAGATTACTTGGTTAACACAACAAATTGGAAGATAGAATCAATAACTATTTAACCAATTGACTAAGTGTGAGTCACTAATAAAAAAACTTTAACCATAATATCAACAAAGGATTGATCAGTTAGATCATTTAATATCAAGAGAGGATTAGGTAAATGACCTAATGACAAATTTCAAGATAAGTTTCTAGAAGATAAGAGAAAATAAATATGGAGATCAGATTCATTATATGTGACAAATCTAATTTTAAAACCTAAGCTCTATGGTGATGATTAAGATAAAAAAACATTATAATTACTTATTTAAGGATTTACAAGGGTGAACTTTCTATGTGTGTGTTCCAAGGTGTTCTATACAATTTTAAGATTGGAGCAGGTGTTCATGTTATTAACTAGTGAATCGAAGAAAAAAGATGAGATGAGTTGAGAAGAAATGAAGTGTGATTTCTTGAAGATGTTGAGTTGCCATTTTGCAAGATCTTGAATGATATGGATCCTTTCAAATCCCTCTCTTGAAAACATGATCAAGAACCAAAACCAAGGTTCTAGACATTATTACAACCTATTGGAATCCACTCAATTGAAGATAAATGTCTATGTTCAAGAGGAGACCTTTGCTAGTTTTAAAAAATTTTGGATAATGTGTTTAATCTATTTCTATTTGAAAAGTAACCACAAAAGAATTTTTTTTTGGTATTTTATGTTTTATGATGAATGCATTTTATTGATGCAACTATATGAATTCCTATTTTAACCAAATGTTAGAAAAGAAAATAACAAAGATAGGGTAATGAGATATTTAAGAAAATAATTGAAAGGGAAATTCTTAACAAACATAAACCATGATAACATGTTTACGAATTAAATCATCAAAAATATTGGGGAGGAAACTAATGAAATAAGGAGTAGCACTTCCTCAACTCCACTGATATAGTTATCAATGGGAACTCAATATAAACTAAATGATGTTTCACTTTTCATCAAATCACAAGGCCATGAAATGTGTGCTCATGCAAGACAAAATTTTATGCAAGAACAATAGGTGATCCTTTCTCTGATTCATTACATTAGTGGAATTTTTTAACACAAGGAAAGCACACAAACTAAAAGGTCACACAATCATAACAACACAAAAAAACCATTGGATCCATTATTATTCATGAACATGCATTCACAAAAATAACACACTCTGACAATAATAACTACACTTAGAATGAGAGTACCAATAGCATATATTATTGCATAAAAATAATAATTCATACTAAAAATTAATAAAATAAATCTAATTAGATACAAATTGACTCTCTAAATGGTGCTAAGTAAGTCTCCACCCTTGTTTATCTTTATTAATGGATGCATGAGTCTTTACATGACATAAAATAATGAAAGAATATGAATATAAGAAGAAGGAATCTATCAGATGGTTTAGAAGTATCTGGAAGCTCTTTAAATGGAAGCTTGATCTTCTTTAATTATTTCTTGGATTTGAATTGCCATCAAAATGCATTTTTGGTGCATAGGATGATCTAAATTAGGAATTGACAGTTAACTATTAGCACACTAATTCTTCTTCAAAATTGTCAGTGCACCTCTCTAAAAAGTGCACCTATGCACATTGGTGATAGGTTTTGAAAATCCAAAATCTCTTCTAAGTGTCCAAAATTGAATTTCCAGCATCTAGGCTTTTACTCTCTTTACATCAAAACAATGTCTGGATGTTTACTCTTAAAATTATCTATGATATCAGCCACTAGGATAGCCTCTAGTAAATCCAAATCTTCATACTTATGCTTTACTAACTACTAATAATTATTGACTTCTATCTGAGTACTAGAAAAATCCTCAAGCTTGTTGTCTAGCTCCAACAATAGCTCTACGATCTTGAATGCTTGTGTTATGTCATCATCTAAAAAAGTATATTTAAATGTTTCTCTAAATTATTGGACAATTAATTGCATCACAAAAAGGTTGGTCTTAAAATCATCTTCAAAAGTCTCAAGGAAAGAAGCATTGTAGTACCTCTTTGCTTTCAAAAGATACTCTTAAGTTTTGTCCTTAATTAGTTGGATCTCTTCATGCAATCCTTCCATTACTTTATTTCCTACTAATATATACTCTATCTAGTTGTCAATCCTATTTAGATCCTCTATAGTATACACCTCCAAAAGAATCTGATATTGTTCACCATTTATTTATTTTAACATTTGTATGTCCTTGGCCCAGGTATGTACTTCATCCATCAACCCAAAATCTAGGTTCACAATTGAAACCAACTTGTCAGCACTTGATGGCATGGAATGCCTCCCTCACAAGAAGGCAACCACCATTTTTCCAAAAGAGGAAGATAAGGGGGTGATCCAAAGGCCTGAGAAGATACATGAGGTCATGATTTCTACCGATCCAGATCCTAGGTTATCCTTTGTCCAAGACTCTCTAGAGGAGCCTATGGTAGCTAATCCTCCTCTATCCCAAGAATCCAACTCAAGCTCAGTCAATAGGGTTACACCTAAGACTGTGAATAGAATCATTGAGTGACTCTTAGCCACCTCATCGGGACACCTAGCCAAACTAGAGGCTTTGTTTGATAATTGCAAGGATGTTGATGAAGCTCCCTAATGAACCAAAATATAATAAAGGTAACATTCTCTTTTGTAGAGTCTATCATTTGCATTCTAATGAAAGCTAGTTTTTGCTGAATTTATACACTCCTAACAATAAAAGAGAAAGAAAGAATTATTAGTCTAAAGTAGGAGAGCTGGTACAGTCCAGTAAATTAAGGAAGGACATAATAATGAGAGATTTCAATACTCTACTTGTGGATGAGGAGAAGATGGGAGGCCTGACACCAAATTGGGAGAGTAAATATGACCTCTCTAGTTTTATTAATGGTTTGGCTTTTTTGGATTTGGATCTCTCGGGAGGTGCTTTCACTTGGTCTAACAAAAGATTAGGTCATGAGTGTATTCAGGTCAGATTGGACAGAGCCTTAATATCTCCTAATTTGTTGCAATCTTTCTCTTGTAAGCTATCTTTTCTTCCTATAGTTGGCTTTGATCACTCTCCTATTTCCTTTTTAGTTGTTCCTATTGAACCAATAAGGAACTTTCCTTTTAGGTTTGAAAAAATGTGAACTTCCCACCTAGAGCTTCTAGAAAAAGTGAAATTTTGGTGGGGGATTATTGTGGAAGGAACTGATATGTTTAGAGTTACTAGGAAATTGAGCAATGTGAAGAGGATGATTAAAGTTTGGAAGAAGATGAACTTTGGTCATATCTTTCATGATAAGGAGGATCTATCAGAGAAAATAACCTCAATTCAAGACAATATCTAGTAGGAAGGCTATAATGAGATAAATAGGGAGGTTGAGCTAACTATTCTTTTAGACTTGCACAATATCATCAATAAGGAGGAAAATTTATGGAGACAAAGATCAAGGATAAATTGGCTCAAAGATGGAGATTAGAATGCGAAGTTTTTTCACCTCTTCGCTCTTAAGGATAGAGCTAATAATAGAATCTCTAGAATCAAGAGGGGGTAGGTTTTGTTGACCAAAGATAATGATATCTCTGCTGAGGTAATATCTTTTTTTTCTTATCTTCCGTCATGGGACCCCTTGTTATCAAGGGTGGATTATAAGGACCTTGTTTCTTGTATCCCTCAGATAATCCAACCCCACCACAAAAAAATGCTTCAAGCTATTCCTAATGCACTGGAAGTTAAAGAAGCTCTTTTTTCCTTGCCTGCTCATAAATCTCTAGGTCTGGATGGGTTTCCTACCTTCTTTTTTCAAATGTATTGGTAGGTGGTTATGGTTGATGTGGTGAAGGTTGTTCAAGAGTTCTTTGGAGTGAGAAGTATTCTCAAGGAGATTAATTCCACTTTCTTGGTCCTCATTCCTAAATCTTTAGGGGCTAACTCTTTGGACAAGTTCAGACCTATTAGTTTATGCAACTCTTTTTATAAAATCATCTTGAAAGTGCTTACTTCTAGAATGTTCAAAATTCTCCCTCTGATTATTTCTCAACAACAAACTATCTTTGTCCCTGGAAGACAGATTTTAGATTCAATTATGATGGTTCATGAAGTTATTCATTCTATGGAAGCTAGTAAACATGAAGGTATGTTTCTAAAACTAGATCTCTCCAAAGCCTATGATTAGGTTGACTAGTCTTTTCTTGGGTTAGTCCTTCAGGCCTTTGGATTTGTTCAAAAAGTCTGTAAGATTATCTCTTAGCTTGTTTCTACTTCTCTTGTTGTTTTGGTCAATGGAGCTCCCTCAGACTTCTTTAAACCTTTTAGAGGTATTAGATAGGGAGACCCCCTCTTGCCTATTCTTTTCATTATTTTGGCTGAATGTATTGGTAGGCTTATTGAGTGCAAAAAGAAAGATCGAAGTCTCAAGGGGATCAAGCCTTCATCAAAATGTGAGCCTTTGTCCCACCAACAATTTGTGGATGACAAAATAATGGTGGGGAGGCCTCTATCAAGGAGGCTAAGGCTATGAAGGAGATCCTTGATATTTACACTAGGGGGTCTGGTCAGCTGATCAATTGGGAAAAGAGCTCAATTTTATTTGTTAATACCCCTAAAGTCAAACAGGGAAAAATTGCTAGGATCCTTGGGTGCAGAGTGGGTAAGATTCCCTCTACCTATCTTGGGCTCCCTTTGGGATCTTCTCCCCTAGACTCATTTTGGAATGGGATTTTCGATAGATTTAGTAGAAATTTGGTTGGGTGGAAAGGTGCTTCGCTTAGTTAGGTAGGAAAATGCTAGTTGGTTAAATCTACTCTACAGAACTTTCCTATGTATGCTTTGAGCCTATATGGAATTCATGGGAAATTTGCAAAGAAGATGGAAAAAGTTTAGAGAGACTTTCTATGGACTGGTATTGAAGGGAGAAAAAGGTATCCTCTGATTGCTTGGAAGAATGTGTGTCTTCCAAATAGGTATGGCAGTCTTGGCATAAGAAAGTTAACCCATCTCAATAAGGCTCTTCTGGCCAAGAAAATATGGTGTATTTTCAACAGCATTGGTGAATGGAGGGATATCTTGGTTAATAAATATATTAGAAGGCCTTCTCTTCATTTTATTTTAAACAATGAGGACATTCCAAAAGGGTTAGTTATCTAGAATGGTATCCTCAAGGCTAGGGACCTGGCAAGGGCCAAGGTTTCTTGGAAGATGGGTAATGGAGAGAATATTTAGTTCTGGTTAGATTGTTGGCTATTTCAAGGTCCCCTTATTAACAATCTTTCCTATGAAGTTTGGGTGAATGAATGTATGCAACAATTTGGGTTTAAAGTTAGTAATTATAGGATTGGCTAGGGATGGAGAGATCTTTCCCTCGTATCTAAAGATCTAAAATTGATTATGATTATTTTAAACTCTATGGTTCTCGGTAATAAGAGAGATGAAATGATTTGGGGGGATAATCCCAATGGTAGTTATTCTGTTTCTTCAGGCTATAAATCTCTTTGGTGTATGAGGGAGAAACCCCCTTGGGTGAATGCCTGGCTTCCTAGTCTAACTCTGAAGATCAACATATTTTATTGGTTGGCCCTTCAGAATAAAATCCTCACTCAAGATAATCTAAAAAAGAGAGGACATGTTATGCCTAATAGATGTCATCTATGTAAAAACCAGCTAGAGTCTGAAAACCATCTTTTCATTCATTATGTTTACTCTAGGGAGGTTTGGGAGTTCCTAACCCAAGATTTTGAGATTTTCTAGTGCATGCAGGATAATCTTCTAGATTTTTTTAGTCAATGGAAAAGTCTATTTAAATCTTTTGTATTGCAGGAATTAAGCACCTGGATTTTGCCTCACTTTTGCTGGAGCATTTGGAAGGAAAGGAACAACAAAATTTTTAGGGATAGAGAGGAGGCGGCTCTTCTTCTCAGGAGGAATATTTATAAAAAAAATTAAGGAAAACTACCAAGTCAAGAAGGGGGAAGATTTTGAAGTTGGTGGCAGCAAGATAGAAGAGGAAAAAGATAGGAAGCTAGATGGCTTCTTCCCCTAGAGGGATGGCACAAAGCTGACTTCGACGGTGCCTCAAAAGTAAATCCAAGTCCCTTGAGAAGTGGTGGAATAATAAGAAATAATTTTGGTGAGGGAGTCATGGCTTTTTCTCTCCCATTGGGAATCCAAACTAATCATTTTACGGAAGCCAGAGCAGCATGCCATGTGGTTAAACTGGCTTTTGAAGCTAGGATAACTAAGCTTTTCTTAGAAGGGGATTCCAATAACATAATTAATTATATTAATGGTAAATCTCACCATTATTGGTTGATTGCCAATCTAATTGAAGAGACATGTGACACCCTTGCTAAATTTGAGATTGTCCACATCACACATGCATTCATAGAAGCAAATCTAGTTGTGGATTAGTTTGCCAATAAAGGTGTGGGATATGACAAGTTGATTACATGGAAATTGGGAATAGATATTTTGATGGAATCCAAGACCCTTATTGACCTGGAAAAAATCCAGCGGTGTACAGTGGAGATCTAATGATAATAAAAAATATCAAAGGAATATGGGATATGAGTATGAGTCATAAAAGGCCTTTTTGGTTTGCACAAGCAGTTGAGGCTATGATTATCTTTTTTACATGTTTTGTGGGTTGAAATCATCATTTATTGCTTGTGTTTTAGTAAGGTGAATTATCTTGGAGCGTATTAGAGAAAAAGTGCAAAAATTTCATCTACAAAGGAGCTATAGTGCCCAGAGTTTATTAGAATTGTAGGAGCTAATACTGAAGATGTTGGTGTTTGAAAACGTTACCCATTTCCAATTACCCTGATGAGAATATGACACATCTAGGGGCAGCTAACTCCCATTATTAACACATCCATTCAGACATCAGGCCAACTATAACGCATGACCCTTCTTCTTCTTCAGGCTCTACAAAACCTAGGTGGGTGGACCTACAGATTCTTTATATGGTACCAGTTGTCAAAGCATACACTGAATCTATTATGAAGCAGATAAAACCCTTATTTCTCCTAATAAATCATGAAATAACATAAATATACAGTAGCTAAATGCAGATCTAGGAATCTCAAAAGCTGAGTGAGGGCATTCTATTATAGCTCTTCAACATTAAAGGGAAAAGCATTTGGTTAATGATGTTGAGTTTCAACAAATCCTCAAACATGCAGCAATATAACTAGTGATCTTAAAACTGATCAGTGCCTGATCCATTGGGAAAATCCATGAATTCAAAACATACATCTGTGACATCAAGACATATTCTATACCCAGACATTAGATCTATCCAACCACCTTGTGATTTAGATATCAGTGTTCATTCAGGTCTCATTCTCACTAAATATCCTTCTCAAATAACCAGTAACCTTGTTTAAACATATTGAGCATTTACTTGGCCCTTTGGTCCAATAGAAAAATACATCAAACATACAACCTGAAAGGGATGCAAATGGGTCTCAAATCTTTGTTTCAAAACCACATAAGACTTACAGATTGCTAAGACAGGAGACAAGAACCAGAACAAAACTAGTGACATTGTTGCTCATATGTATTCATTTCCTTGAAATTATACATTCAGATGCATAAAATTAAAACATGAAACAACCTAATATCTCAGAACTATCTATATTATCTCTACAACTACTGTTCACATGAGAGTTCTGCTAAAGAAAAATGGTGTCACAGTCATGGAAACATGTCAAAATACTGGAACCAATCGTCTCACAGTGCAAAAATTGGAAACCCTAATGGTATCACAGCAATGAACTTTTTCTTCCCAAAAACTGGAACCTCTTCAATGGAAGAAAGAAAGAAAGATATAGAAGAGAAAGAATTCCCAGATCTGATTTTTACTTGACAAGTGTCCACTTGAAATTCAATCTTCTGGCAACTGAAAACTTCTTTCTTCCTTCTCCATCTTGATCTGATTTGATTTCATCATTGCCTTGTAACTGATTTGCAAAATATCCCCTCCTAAATGATGAAATCCTTTATTTACTAAATATCTGATTTTCATCAAAATGCTGATAAAACTTGCTTTAACTGACTCAGAGATGCCCCCAGCTGAATTTTCCTTGTCTTTTATGCATTTTCAAGCTATTAACTTGCCGAAAATCACAACTAAACTTCCTGGTCTGAAAATGGTTGCAATTTAGGTACCTGATAGAAAACCTCATGTAGCTCAAACAAACTAATACCTATATAAAAACCGACTCCAGAATTGGAAAGTTCGTCTTCTCCTGATTCCAGCGATATATAACATTGCCTATTTTGGCTTCCAGAAACTCACTGAAAGTCATTTTGAAAAGTAGTCCTTTGTTATAACTATTAGGTCTGCAACCCAGTCAGTTTTAAATTTTGAAAAAATTTAAAATTTTCTAAAGTTAAAACTTTAGAAAAAAAGCCCTTTTGAAAATTAAAATTTTTGATGTGCATTTTTGCTTGAGAAAGAAATAAAAATAATTTTTATGACTTTCATATTTTTCCTTGGCTTTTAAATCTGAGGTCAAACCTCTTTTGACCAAGCACCATGTGGCACTTTTTGATTGGTTCACCGCTGCCAACTAGGACCCACTTGTGTCATGTCCTCATTTCGCTTTCTTGCATTTTTTAAACCGAGCGCAACTCTATTTTGCGGGTGCACGCCCACCGTCAGATCCGAACACTTGGTGAAATCTCCTTCAACCTACAATCTCGGTGTCATGTCATCAGCTTTTTTTTTTCATTTAAAATTATACTTTATGCACTGACGTCATCCGGTCGAAACTTTTGGGTTATTGCCACCTGGCCACAATAGGCCCCACGTGCACGAGCGTTGCCCTTTCAAAAGGTGCTATCTCAAAAGACACAATACACTATGCATGGAGAAATATTTAGATATTTTGAAACTCCCCACGTGGCCAATGTGGGATAAATCATTTTAGAAACCCTTTTCCCCTGTCTGCTCTTTACTCCTGACTCACAGTTGGGTTCTTCTTTGACTGATCCTTAGCTTCTTTTGCTAGTCGGCTTGGCCTTCACATCTTCCTCCATGTGTGAGTTCTTTCATATGCTAACTACAGTTGTTCTTTTTTTAAAATGGCACAAATTTCCTTTAATGCGCAGATCTTTGTCTTCACTTACTAGCATGGCTTCTCTTCTTTTTAACACGACAGAAGGCTTGTTTCATGGTGTGAGTCATCTCCTGTGGGTGTGTTAATTGATGCCATCCCCTACTGCCCCATTTGTTCGCTACGCTCTCTAGTGTGAAACCCATCTCTTGCCCAAGTCATGGGCCTTGTTCTTAGGGGTGGAGCTTCATTGTTTTGCTATTGGCGCCCTCCTCTTCTTTGCTTGCGGTCTCTTTCATGCTACCATGTGGAGTACTCTATTTTCACAGAGGGCGGCTTCTTCTGTATACGTTGACTACTGCCTTATGCAAATGGCGTGCTCTTTCTTTGTTATTTGCATGAAAGTTATTCTGCTACTGAAAGTCGTGAGTCTTAAACCTATAGCTTTGACTTCACAGCTCCACGTCATGGCCTGCTTCTCTACTCATGGCTTCTCTATATGCCCTGCGTGAGCTCTATAACTTTTCCCCTTGTTGCTGCCTTCTTCTATGGCTGCTAAAAAAATGGGAATGCCCTTTTAAATGGCGTGATCTGCCATGTCTTGGACACCTCCTCTTAGACTCATGGACCTCCTATATTCTCTGCCACCCTCCATTGAGAAGCTTCCTTTTTGGAGCTGTCAAAACACATCATTAGTTCAGTGCCCATCATTTTGGAATCATTTTAATTCCTGCCATTTTCTCCATGTGCATTTGAAGTGTACTTCCTTCATTCCTAGTTGACCAAGAACCCATCCCGAGGAAAAATGAAGGCACTTTCAATTCGATCTTTCTTAGACAAAAAATTAGAAGCTGAATGCTGGCCACAAATTGGGGCAGGAAGAGGAAAGCAAAACTCCATTCTTGCCTTATCAATCTGACAGGATTAGTCGGGCCCCAAAGTGGGTCTGACTAAAAATATTTTTGTTTCCGATCGACTGATATGGAAAACTGATCCACTGAGATCTTCAAACTGAATGAAATCAAATTGATCATTGATTGATTGCTGAAAACACATTTTAATCATTTTCGCACCATTGTGAAATCTCTGTCAGGAGGCTTGTTGCCTGGCTTTAAAAACTGAATAGAACATCTGACAAAGCTCTAAAACTCAGGATCTTTATTCTCTCTAACCTCATCAACAGTCCCATCAAATCTTGTTGCATGATGACATCATGGTCAAAAGATATTGACCTTTGAAGTTGCAAACTTAAATTCACCTATAGATAAACGTGTTAAAAAACTGGAAAGCGTGTTTGGAAATGGCCAGGAAAACTGGGCAAATGAGCATGTGAGGTACCAAAAATTGGGGCACTGGTACATTATCATGAGGAGAATATGTTTCTATGATTTGGGCTCATGATGAATCATGGGGCAAGTTTGGCGAACGTCTAAAGTTGGCTACTTAGAATTGCAGAACAGTGAACATCAGTAAGGTAATATTTTTTGCAAATGGAATGACGCTGGAAAGTGTGAAGACGGATTTGTCAAGTCTTAAAAACTGGCACACTTATAGTATTTTCAGTGGACAATACAAGGGAACAAACCATTTGATCTTTCCAATCATGAATTTCAAGTTATAACATCATGAACAGGGGTAATGATAAATCTGCAAGTGCTGACACCAGTAAAAAGTCATAAATTGCGTTTGGAAACGCGTTTGAAAATTGATCAAACGGATTCGTCAAGACTTAAAAATTGAAGCATGGAAAGTCTCTGAAGTTTACAATACAACTCAAAAGGAATTTTAGTACTTGGGTCAACTGGTCAACAGTTATAACATGTCAAACAGGGCTCCCCAGAAATATGAACAAAGTGCAAAAGCATGAAAACAGTAACTGACCAACTTTGAGGGATTCAAAAACTAATCAGATGAACTCGAAATGACTTGAAATCTGAAACATAGGTTCTTATGTATGGATATTAGATACTCCCAAAGTGGTAAGTAATGAAAAAATTCTGTGTTCAAGATATTCAGGTGCAAACATGACCTCTTATTGCTGTCTGACACAGGTGAAAATGCAGATTTGACACTAGCTCAAAACAGGACTTCGCCAAATGACTCGAATTGATGATTTAAATTCACAGAACAGGTAGATGGGCTGAATGGAAGGTTTTAGAAACATTGAACACCTTTTAGGCCTCATACTAACAACCGGGTACATATGCATCAAAAAGCGTTTATAGGGCTCAAATTTTTCAATGGTGCTCAAAATTTGCCATGCAATTTTTTAGCGCCAATAGTGGCTCTGTTAGGGGATGCATGTCCCTTGTGGGCATGGCAAGATTTCAGATCTCTGGGAGAAGTAGACCACACACTTGAACAGGAAAACTTTCTCGAATAGCTTTATTGAAAACAGGAAAACTACTCCACTATGTACAAGTAATGGCCTCGGGCCACTGGAAAGTTTCAGAAGTCTTTACCTCTATCATAAACCTTATTTTCATTTACATCCTTCTGAGGCAAACTAAAACTCTCTCTATCATTTGTTTCACCAATCAGATCAGCATACTGAAACAAATAACTTGGCAAAACAAAACAACTTCATTCTCATAGTGCATATAAAATTCAAAGACCATTTCATCTTCATGCTTACTATAAGAAAAAGCATCAGCATGCTCATGACTACAAAAACTAAACTGAGAATCAAAATCCAATGATGATTCATGCATGCTGATCGAAAACACAAAAACTTCATTATCTACATCATTCACCAAGTTACATGAATCGGATGGTAACTCACCTTGTGCTTCTAGCTGTGAAGAGCATGTGAAATCTGATTGTTGCCTACTTGCAACCATGTTACTCTTTGAATCAGATTTATCCTTTGCTGAAACCTCTTGACACTCAAAACATTGATTAGTCACCATATATGCAAATTCATTCTGAAAGTGTTGATCCAGACTATGCTGATTACTATCATTTTCTTCATCAAACTAAATGTCAAAATACACTTTGAACTCATCTTTACAAGACTTATTAGCACATGAAGAAAATCTATAATCTGATTGACAACCTTCACTGTTTTCCATTTCATGATATGAAACATTAAAACAATGTTCAGCAAGATCAACATGAAAAGAATCTGAAACAACATTAACCTTTCCTTCATTTACATAATTGACATTCAAAAAATCGTCATGTGCAAAGACATTTGAGGATTTTTCACATACACCTCCAAAATCTAATAAGGATTGTTCGGATTCTACCTCTTTTTCCACATCAAACTTTGGGGAATTGATTTGACTGAATGAGAAAGTATTATGAGAGAAAATATGAAGATCCTCAGAGATACTTACGTGCTTTTCAAACTCACGAGCCAACAAATTAGAAATTTCATCAGAACTCAAGAAGAGTGCCTCACAACTCTTCTCATGGCTGTGATTGTCATCTGGACAACATGAAGAACTTACAACAGGAAGATCATTAGTGTAACAATCTAGAAAATCAATATTATTATAACATTCTTTCGTATCATGGCAATCACTAGATCTACTCTTGTTACAACTTTCTTCAACTTCATACGTATTGTAACAAAATTTATCTTCTCTTTTATATCTATCTTTTTCATGCTGATCACTATTACCTGACTCACTAAGATTTGAATCCACCTCTTCACACTCAGAAGACAGATTATCTTGCTCTACGGATTCATTATATTCATTGCTACCTTGGCTTTTAGCACACTCATTATCATTAGAAGAAATGTCATGAAATTTATAATCACCACTTTCCATCTCCTCAATGAATTTTTTAATTTGCAAAATTATTTGTAACCTTACAGGTGCTGGCCAATTGACTGAATCGGGTAGAAGAACATCAAGGAAAACACTAGGCAGGGAAGATTCCTTAGGTCTACAATGAAAAGGCATCTTACTGATTACTGACATAAGCCTTAAATAACATTGTTTGATACTTAGACCTTGAGTACCACCCACCTCAATTCTTATAAGATTTACAATCCTTTTGTAAACCATTGTATTAAACATAGTAATGTTATTACTCACAGTTTCTAAACTCTCATAATTTGGTAATCTAATCTCAGATCTGAGATCTGACTCCATCTTACAACAAAATTTCTACCTCTTCTTACTAGTGCTAAAAATCACTGAATAGAGGCACTGATTCTAACATTTGACTTTCATGAAAAGAAAACATGAAAACCAAAATACCTCAAGAGCTGATGGAAAACTTCGATCTGTTGATTTGGCATAGGTGCAAGACTGAAAATCCTTTACACCACTGGTCAAAACTTTGTAGAGTCACCACCTCTTTGCAAGAGGAATAAAATAACCGCTGCTGTGATTGATTTTTTACATTTCAATTTCTTTATGACAACAGATTTCAAACAGCACTTTAAAACTTATCAAGAATTTAAAACTTCTTTTCCAAGATCTATCAACAGTCTTAGATCTACCCATACAACTGAAAAGCCTTCAAAATTTTGCAATGAAATCAACTAGGAACAAACTGGTACAGAGATTTGAGAGTCGCCACTCACACTTTGTGAGAAATAAAATATAATTTGTCACTTGACAAATTTGAACCAAACTTTCAATGTAGGAGAAACTTGCAGATCACTATTATCTTGGAAAGAAAATATGCTTTATAAATCAATTCTTGACTCTGAAACTTTCTCAACAGTATTTGCAAAAAATTGAACTAATTGAAGATAGACTTATGATAGTCATAGAACACAATTTTCATCCAGTTTCAACATACTGCTGATAATGAATAAAGCTTAACTGGGGAACATGAAACTTCAGCAAGCAAAAGGAACACATCTTGCTATATATTTGTTGTATCCAATCTATTTCATGGCAGAGATTTTGGTTCTTTCTATATGCAACTCCCCAGCAGAGTCACCATTTTGTTGGTGTTTGAAAACGCTACCCATTTCCAATTACCCTGATGAGAATATGACACATCTAGGGGCAGCTAACTCCCATTATTAACACATCCATTCAGACATCAGGCCAACTATAAGGAATGACCCTTCTTCTTCTTCAGGCTCTACAAAACCTGGGCGGGTGGACCTACAGATTCTTTATATGGTACCAGTTGTCAAAGCATACACTGAATCTATTATGAAGCAGATAAAACCCTTATTTCTCCTAATAACTCATGAAATAACATAAATCTACAGTAGCTAAATGCAGATCTAGGAATCTCCAAAGCTGAGTGAGGGCATTCTATTATAGCTCTTCAACATTAAAGGGAAAAGCATTTGGTTAATGATGTTGAGTTTCAACAAATCCTCAAACATGCAACAATATAACTAGTGATCTTAAAACTGATTAGTGCCTGATCCATTGGGAAAATCCATGAATTCAAAACATACATCTATGACATTAGATCTATCCAACCACCTTGTGATTGAGATATCAGTGTTCATTCAGGTCTCATTCTCACTAAATATCCTTCTCAAATAACCAGTAACCTTGTTTAAACATATCGAGCATTTACTTGGCCCTTTGGTCCAATAGCAAAATACATCAAACATACAACCTGAAAGGGATGCAAATGGGTCTCAAATCTTTGTTCCAAAACCACATAAGACTTACAGATTGCTGAGATAGGATACAAGAACAAGAACAAAACTAGTGACATTATTGCTCATATGTATTCATTTCCTTGAAATTATACATTCAGATGCATAAAATTAAAACATGAAACAACCTAATATCTCAGAACTATCTATATTATCTCTACAACTGGTGTTCACATGAGAGTTCTGCTAAAGAAAAAATGGTGTCACAGTCATGTAAACATGTCAAAATACTGGAACCAATGGTCTCACAGTGCAAAAACTGGAATCCCTAATGGTATCACAGCAATGAACTTTTTCTTCCCAAAAACTGGAACCTCTTCAATGGAAGAAAGAAAGAAAGATATAGAAGAGAAAGAATTCCCGGATCTGATTTTTACTTGATAAGTGTCCACTTGAAATTCAATCTTCTGGCAACTGAAAACTTCTTTCTTCCTTCTCCATCTTGATCTGATTTGATTTCATCATTGCCTTGTAACTGATTTGCAAAATATCCCCTCCTGAATGATGAAATCCTTTATTTGCTAAATATATGATTTTCATCAAAATGCTGATAAAAATTGCTTTAACTGACTCAGAGATGCCCCCAGCTGAATTTTTCTTGTCTTTTACGCATTTTCAAGCTATTAACTTGCCAAAAATCACAACTAAAGTTCTTGGTCTAAAAACGGTTGCAATTTAGGTACCTAATAGAAAACCTTGTGTAGCTCAAACAGTCCTCTGCTATAACTATCAGGTCTGCAACCCAGTCAGTTTTAAATTTTGCAAAAATTTAAAATTTTCTAAAGCTAAAACTTTAGAAAAAAGCCCTTTTGAAAATTAAAATTTTTGACGTGCATTTTTGCTTGAGAAAGAAATAAAAATATTTTTTATGACTTTCATATTTTTCCTTGGCTTTTAAATTCTAGGTCAAACCTCTTTTAACCAAGCACCACATGGCACTTTTTGATTGGTTCACCACTGCCAACTGGGACACACTTGCCACGTGTCCTCATTTTGCTTTCCTGCATTTTTAAAACCAGGTGCAACTCTATTTTGCGGGCACGCCCCCACCGTCGGATCCAAACACTTGGCGAAATCTCCTTCAACCTACAATCTCGGCACCATGTCATCAGCTTTGTTTTTTCATTTAAAATTATACTTTATGCACTGACATCATCTAGTCGAAACTTTTGGGTTATTGCCACCTGGCCACAACAGGCCCCACGTGCATGAGCGTTGCCCTTTGAAAAGGTGTTGTCTCATAAGACACAATACACTATGCTTGGAGAAATATTTAGATATTTTGAAACTCCCTATGCGGACAATGTGGGATAAATCATTTTAGAAACCCTTTTCCCCTATCTGCTCTTTATTCCTGACTCACGGTTGGGTTCTTCTTTGACTGATCCTTAGCTTCTTTTTCTAGTCGGCTTGGCCTTCACATCTTCCTCCATGTGTGAGTTCTTTAATATGCTAACTACAGTTGTTCTTTTTTTAAAATGGCACAAATTTCCTTTAATGCGTAGACCTCTATCTTCACTTACTAGCACGGCTTCTCTTCTTTTTAACATGACAGAAGGCTTGTTTCATGGCGTGAGTCATCTCCTGTGGGTGTGTTAATTGATGCCATCCCCTATTGCCCCATTTTCTCGTTGTGCTCTCCAGCGTGAAACCCATCTCTTGCCCAAGTCGTGGGCCTTGTTCTCAGGCATGGAGTTTCATTGTTTTTCTATTGGTGCCCTCCTCTTCTTTGCCTGTGGTCTCTTTCACGCTACCATGTGGAGTACTCTATTTTTACAGAGGGTGGCTTATTTTGTATACGTTGACTACTACCTTATGCAAATGGTGTGCTCTTTCTTTGTTATTTTCATGGAAGTTATTTTGCTACTGAAAGTCGTGAGTCTTAAACCTATAGCTTTGACTTCACAACTCCACATCATGGCCTGCTTCTCTGCTCACTGCTTCTCTATATGCCCTGCCTGAGCTCTATAATTTTTCCCCTTGTTACCACCTTCTTCTATGGCTGCTAGAAAAATGGGAATGCTCTTTTAAATGGCGTGATCTGCCATGTCTTGGACACCTCCTCTTAGACTCATGGACCTCCTATATTCTCTGCCACCCTCCATTGAGAAGCTTCCTTTTTGGAGCTGTCAAAACACATCATTAGTTTAGTGCCCATCATTGTGGAATCATTTCAATTCCTGCCATTTTCTCCATGTGCATTTGAAGTGTACTTCCTTCATTCCTAGTTGACTAAGAACCCATCCCCAGGAAAAATGAATCGATCTTTCTTAGACAAAAAATTAGAAGCTAAATGTTGGCCACAAATTGGGGTAGGAAGAGGAAAGAAAAACGCCATTCTTGCCTTACCAATCTGACAGGATTAGTCGGGCCCCAAAGTGGGTCTGACTAAAAAAAATTTCATTTCCGATCGACTGATATGGAAAACTGATCCACTGAGATCTTCAAACTGAATGAAATCAAATTTATCACTGATTGATCGCTGAAAACACATTTTAATCATTTTCGCACCATTGTGAAATCTCTGTCAGGAGGCTTGTTGCCTGGCTTTAAAAACTGAACAGAACATCTAGAAAAGCTCTGAAACTCAAGATCTTTATTCTCTCTGACCTCATCAACAGGCCCATCAAATCTTG
This sequence comes from Cupressus sempervirens, assembly GCA_028749045.1. NCBI lineage: Eukaryota > Viridiplantae > Streptophyta > Pinopsida > Cupressales > Cupressaceae > Cupressus > Cupressus sempervirens. The sequence goes on along the minus strand of CM053793.1, from coordinate 164,242,381 downwards.
TTGCATGACGACATCATGGTCAAAATATATTGACCTTTGAAGTTGCGAACTTAAATTCACCTACAGATAAACGTGTTAGAAAACTGGAAAGTGCGTTTGGAAATGGCTAGGAAAACTGGGAAAATGAGCATGTGAGGTACCAAAAATTGGGGCACTGGTACATTATCATGAGGAGAATATGTTTCTACGATTTGGGCTCATGACGAATCACGGGGCAAGTTTGGTGAGCGTCTAAAGTTGGCTACTTAGAATTGCAGAACAGTGAACATCAGTAAGGTAATGTTTTTTGAAAATGGAATGACGCTGGAAAGTGTGAAGACGGATTCGTCAAGTCCTGAAAAATGGCACACTTGTAGTATTTTTAGTGGACAATACAAGGGAACAAACCGTTTGATCTTTCCAATCACGAATTTCAAGTTATAACATCATGAACAGAGGTACTGATAAATTTGCAAGTGCTGACACCAGTAAAAAGTCATAAATTGCGTGTGGAAACACGTTTGAAAATTGATCAAACGGATTCTTCAAGACTTAAAAATTGAAGCATGGAAAGTCTCTAAAGTTTATAATACAACTCAAAAGGAATTTTAGCACTCGGGTCAACTGGTCAACAGTTATAACACGTCAAACAGGGCTTCCCAGAAATATGAACAAAGTGTAAAAGCATGAAAACAGTAACTAACCAACTTTGAGGGATTCAAAACCTAATCAAATGAACTCAAAATGACTTGAAATCTGAAACATAGGTTCTTAGGTATGGATATTAGATACTCCCAAAGCGGTAAGTAATGATAGATTTTTGGGTTCAATATATTTAGGTGCAAACATGGCCTCTTATCGCTGTCTGACACTTTGGTGAAAATGCAGATTTGACACTAGCTCAAAACAGGACTTTGCCAAATGACTCGGATTGATGATTTAACTTCACAAAATAGGTAGATGGGCTAAATGGAAGGTTTTAGATAAATTGAACACCTTTTAGGCCTCATACTGACAACCGGGTACATACGCATCAAAAAGCGTTTATAGGGCTCTAATTTCTCAATGGTGCTCAAAATTTGCCATGCAATTTTTTAGCGCCAACAGAAGAGATGGTGGGAGAATGTTGCAGAAAGGAGCCGGTGGGGGACCTAGAGAAATGGAGGAATAGGGGAAAAGTTTGGAAAATTTTGAAAAAGGGAGGAGTTGCAAGTTACATTGCCAAACTTCATGGTTTTGATCCTGAGGTGACCAACAGTATGGTGAATTCATGGAAAGATGGCAAGGTGAAAGTGAATGGTGTCTCTTTTCTAATCACTAAGGAGGTTGTTGCTATGGTCACCAAGATTCCTATGGAGGGTTTCAAGTTATATAGGGATAAAAAACTCTCTACCAATATTGTGAAGGATTTTTTGAAGAGCATCAAAGAAATGAATGAGCTAATTAAAAGTGAGACATTTTATGTGACGGATTCCATCAAGAAGCTCTGGAGGTATGTATTGCATGCTATCATTGAATATATTACTTTGGAACCTAGGTTTGATCAAGTAAGAACCCACCATTTTTTTCTTCTTAATCATTTCCACCATGATAGGAAAATTTCTTTCCCTTACTACTTACTTAACTCCATGAGTAAGGCTATCACTAGCTTTAAGAAGAAACACATTGTCAACCCTGCTCTGCATGAGGGATTGTTGTTGCTAATCCACGAGTACTTCAAGGCTCAAATGATTAGCAACAATCCTTCACTGGATGTCAAAGAGGAAAATGGTAGCTCCAACTACTCTTATGACTCTGATGAAATTCAAAGCATAAGCTTAGAGGAGGAGGGGAATGTTTCTTTTAGAAAGAAAATTAAGGGCAATGTAAAGAAGTAGTCCTCTAATTTAACCCCTAGAAGAAAGAGCCCAAGGGACCATGGCCAAACCTCTGGTAAGGATGATATGGATTATAATGAGATGAGGAAGACATGGTTTCTAATGATGAAGACAAGGAGATAAAAGAGGAGATTAAAGATGACCATGTGGGAAAAAATGGAAGAGGAATGATGTGGATAATGATGGGGTTTCAAATTAGGGGCCACATGTTACGGTTCTCCCCCTTTCCCTTGTTCGTCCCCATCCTCAATCTCACTATGAGGAGAAGGAAAAGGATAATGCTAGTGCGAAAGAGGGGGAAGTTCTTGTCAAAAATAGGAGAAAAGCTTGGAGGAATTTCAATGTTAGGACTACGACATTGGGAATTTATAGAGAAGCTAGGAATCCTCAAATTCTGGTGGAAAATTAGGAAGAGCCCTAGCTTGAAGAGCTCATAGACCCAGCTATAGTGGCCATCTTTGATAATGCAAGGGAGATGGGTATGAACCTTCTGAAAAATGCTTGCAATAGCATGATTGATAATTTCAAATTAATCAAGTGGCTATACCATGAGCTAGAAGAGGTCAGAGAGAAGGTTTGTTAGTTGGAGGGCAACAACAGGAAGACTGAAAATGAGAACTAGGAGGATCAGAGTGAAAGAGCCAATTTGTTTGAGAGGAGAATTAAGAATCTTGAAAATTACAATCATAATTTGGCTAGTCAGATGATCTCTCTTCTCAACTTGATCAATGACAATATTCTCTCTTTAACCAGTGTGTTCAAAGACAGAGGCCTACTAGTAGATGAGGATGGAAAGGAAAAAGAAAGAGCCAATTTTGATGATGATATGGCCACTAATATCACCTTTACCAAATTGGACCAAGAAATAGAGAAAGTCTAGGAGCAGAAGACCAAGGAGCACCATAAGATTTATGAGGCTACCCAGACCATGTAGGATTTTGAGAAGAAGAATGAAAAGTAGCCCTCTTGGTTTGTCCTTTTGTGTTTTTGTTGTTTCTCTTTTGGCTTTTGCTTAGTTATGTTAAAGATAGTTTGATCTGGCCATTTTGTTTGCCTCTGTTGTTGGCTAGGCCTCGTGCTTATTATCAGCCATTAGAATTTTTTTTTCTGCTTGGGCTTCTTTGCTTATTATCAACCTTGGTATGTAGCTATTTTTGGGTTTTAGGGTCCCTATAAAACCTATTTTTCTTGTCAAAAACTTGTTAGCACTTAATTGGAAGTGGTGTAACAAGTTCAAACTACCCTATATTATTAACACATGTTTCTCTTCAAAACTATCACGCCATTGCTGACATACCTCCAAAAAAAATCCAATTGTTTTCCTACCCTTTTCCTTCTTAATGCCACTCCAAGAGTAATCTCTCAATTCTCCAGGTCAATGGGGCCCACAATTTTGTTCAAGTAGCCTCTTAGTAGCTTGTTATGCTTCTATAAAATTATTATCTATGATTCACCATAATCCATGTGCCTAAACACTTTTTTCATGCTAATGGTGATCATCACTTTATCATGTCCACCCTGATCCTTCTCAACATGACCTACTTGATTTGGTAGTCTTTTTGAGTTAGGTCTTTGGTGTTGATGTGAGGAGGATGAATGATAATATTTGCAAGTAGGCCCTAATCTTGGTTCTTCATTATGAAGGCCAATATTGTTTCATCACCCTTAGGTGGCCCAGGCCTCTTAAATGCTTTGATTAGTTCCTTCATTCCTTCCTCTACTATCAGGTCCAACTACCTTTCCAAATGAAACATAACCTCCCTCATTAGCCACACTTGTGTAGTACCCATGGGTGAAATATACTTGGCTAAAGAGGTTGGTTCCAAAGAATGATCCTTTCTCTTATAATTGTTCGTTGGAGTCTTCATATTTCAAAGAACTTTAGTAGGAGTCTCTATCTCTTGTTGGTATAAGGTCCTTGCCTCTATATCTTGAGTATTTTTTTGAGTTTCTTCTAGTTTTTTTTCCTTCCTTAGATACTTCATTGACATTTTTTTGGATCTCCCCTTCCTTGGTTGCTTGTTCTTTTTCTGCTTAGCTAACTAGAGGAAGTGGAGTTACTGACCCTTTATCCAAAATGGCCTAATCTAAAGATTGTGGTGGTTGAATGCCCAAAGGTCCTTGAGGTAGAGGAGGCAATTGATTCTAATCCTTTGCTAAAGGATCACTAATAAGTGTATATCTAATTTTCTCTCCCACCATTTTAGTGCCCGCTTTGATAAAGTCAAAGTCTGAGAGGTTAAAGATATTAGTTCCTTCACTCTCTATCTCTACTATCCATTTCTGTTGTTCATCCTCTGAAGTTGTTACCTAAATAGACTCTCTTGGAGAAAATTGAGGTGTCACTATAAAGCTTCTTCTCCTCTCTTCCTCTATGGCTCTATCTGAGCGAGTTCTTTCACTCAAGGTGAAAAATTATATTTTCCCCCTTCTTCCTCATACCTAGCTTCTAGAATGGTCTCACGAACCTGTGGGGACATAGTATTTTTCTTCTTTAATCTCCTCTTTCATGTAGCCACCAAAGTTGTTTCAATTCTTTATTTCTTTGAAGTGGAGGGGGATACATATTCCTTTGCAATTTTCACTAGTTGAATCCTCTAGTCCTCTATTTCTTCTTCCTTTATCTATTTTGGTTGTGCCTACTCTTGTAGCTCTTGTGCTACCTCTTCTTGAGGCTCATCTTGTGCCTATTCTAGTTCTACCTATTATGGAGGTACTTGAGGTTCTTTGTCTCTTTTCCCTTGGAGGTACCCTTTTCCTTTTCTTGCCCTTATCAGCCTCAAAGTGTTCAACCTCTTGCTAATGTTGATGAATTATTTCTAGCCTTATTGAGGATTGAGTCGGGAAGGTTGGTATGATGAAATTTTCACCTTATCCTTTGATTGGCCTAGTAGTGGTCTATAGGGGTATGGTTTGAGGAACTAGATCTATATGAAATGGCATTCAGATCAATTCCCTTTTTACTTTAACTATATGCCCATATTGATGAGCTATGTCATCATTCTCACCCCCACCTATTTTAGCATTCATAATTGACCAATCATAGATTTTTTCTCTATTGTATAAAGGATCCATAATTTCTATGGAATCCTTTTCCAAGGATTTAAGAGGAATCTTCATGTTTAGTACATTCTCTACTAAGTATAGACTCATCCTACAATAAGCCCTTATATAGATATCATAGTCATTTGTAGTATTCATCTAGTAATCCTCTAACAAATTGACATGTACAAATTATGTCCTTCCCAAGTGCTAGACCATCCTAGTACTATCTAAGAATGGGCAAGGGGATTTTTATTCTTCTAAGGGATATTGATCCTGCTTATAATTGAAGGTGGCAATATCCTACTTCTTCTTCACCTGAAAGGCACCAATTTTGATGGGCTAGACCCATGTCTTCTTATGTTGTTTTCTCACTCTGTCATTTGTAGAAGTGAGTTGGCATGCAATATTTGGGAGTATGAGCCTATCTCATGGGTATCTTGGAAGCTTCTTTGGTCACATTAGAGTACCATCTAACTTAAGATATTTGAAGGTCTTAAACTAAATGTAGTAGGTGCCAGTCTTTGTGATTATGACTACTCGCTCTACTGACATTCTCTCCATAATCACCTTCAATAAACTTGATAATTACAAAGATAAACCCATGATTCAACACTTTTTGTATTCCACCCTTTGTAGTGGGAGCTTCTTCTTTACCAACTATGGGTATACCACATAAGGCCAACAATTTGGTTCTTGCATTCTTCCCTTTCTATACAGACCTAGGTAATTTGTGGTTCTAGCCACTAGTAAATATACCATCTATGATGTCATATAGAAGTGTGGAATGGCTATGACATCTACTGATTTATTATCCAAGTTTTCACTTAGGATGGTAGCCCAACCAATTGGCATCTTTTATGTTATGATGGTTTCAATGAACTGGACAGTCCAAGTCTAAAGGTGACCCAATACTAGGGGGACCATGACTCTTCTCAATAGGAAAATTACATATTTGATATCATCCTTCATGTATCCCTTTTTCATAATATTGTTTTTGACTCTGCAATCCACTGGTGTTCTGTTAATCATGAAAGAGGATTGTACTATTTCTGTTGCCTCTTTATCATTCTCCTTGTATGGTCTCTTTGAACTATCATACAAGATATGTAAGTACTGATCCACCCTTGGGAGGTGAAATAATTCTTCTAGCTTTTGGCATTGGAAGTCCAAGATTATCTCTCCTATGAAACTCTTTACAACCTTCTCTTTGGTCACATAGTGCTCCATAAGGGTCATTATAAGTTCTAAGGATTGAATTAATGTTGGGTGAGATAATGGATTTACAAGCCCTGATCTAATGAGTGTAGAAGCCACTGCCAACCTTTCTTTTGGTTTATTGCAGATTGTAATGAATGTGTTCTAGTCTATGTGTCCCAACTCCATGTCTTTGATATTCATTTGTTCATCTTGAAACCTTGATTTGTTCGATGCTCTATGATACTTGAATGCAACAGGATTTGGAGCTATTTTATCCACCATGGAAGAGGATGAGGATGCCATTTTATCTAAATAAGATAGGCAAATATTACTAAAAAGATAAAAAAAAGAAACCTAAATAGATTCCAACTAACTTGCAAATAGGTCAAAATGATTTAATACACATGAAAAAGTAGTCCCCACCCCTCAAAATGCTCTATTGTGAACTTTAAAACACCCTTAAACATTTGTTGGTACATTAAATTAGGCCAATAATGGGCTAATTGTGTAGTTGCACACCTTGGTGAGGTGTGGACATGTGCAACTACACAGTGCATAGTGCAAAAAAGGGGTGGGGGAGTTAAAGGTTATTCTTTTTCTTTGATGGTGAAGGTCTGGACATGCACACTTCCATGAAACCCTTGGGTTTGTGCATCATTATCACTTTTAACTTGTGTGGAGGTGTGCATGTGTGCACCTTGATAGAGTGCCTTAGGAGCCTTTGACGGTTTGTTCTTGGTTTTTTCCCTTATGGTTTTAGGTTTGTATGAAGGTGCACTCTTGTTCACCTCATGAAGGTGCAAATGTGCACACCTATTGAAGTATTGACATTGTTTGATATTTTTGTTGTGTAGGATCAAGTAGAGGTGAAGGAGTCTAGAGGCCTAGGGCATGGAGGTAAATTCTTTAGAGGGAGGTAAGTGAAGTGAAAAGAGTGGAGGTGTTAGGGGCCTTATATAGGCCTTGGGCACCTAGTGCACACCCTCGTCCATGTGCAGCTACCAAGCTACACACCCTCCAGGGTTTCACACATGTGTAGTTGTACATGTATGTATCCCTAAAGTGGGATTTTCATATGGGCACTTAGAGATGGATGCACATGTGTACACTTCAAGCACATTAGAGTACAAAATGTCATTTTATCTAGCTTTTGACTACATAGACTTCCCTAGTCAAATAGTGGGGTTTGTCCCAAAGGTTGAGAGGGTCCAAAATAATCGGTGCTCTAAATTAAGAGCTTGGTATATAAATTTTAACTAGTGGGTCCCCATTTTCTATGCAAAAATGGGGCATGCATTGTGAAACAATAACAAATAGCCCCAACAAAAGGGAAGAAATGACCAAGGCATTTCTTCACCAGCAAGCATTCTTATGACATGTGTGAAGTGATAACTAAATTCCAAACATTTCAAGTTCCTTGATAGTCAAAACTTTAGAATCTTGAATCTTCAAGCTCAATGTGTGCTCAGTGTATTCATTTCCTTTGACATCTCAAGGTGTAGTATATCATTAGTTTCTAGCAGCTTGGAGAAAATCTTTTTCTCAATCGGTCTATTTTTTAGGAATCATCATCAAAGTTGTTTATCAATCATTGTCTAACTAGATGAGAGAATCAACTCTAAGATCTCTTGCTGAGTTATCAATTATTTCTTTTTGAGTCTTTGGTAATCACTTTTGATTTACTTTATAGATTTTGCATGTTTCCATTTGATTCTTCTTTGAAGCATTGTTGCATAGTAGAGGATAACCCTTTTATGTGATTGCCCTTTTAAATTATCTAGAATATTTAGATTTAACAACTTCTTGTGATTCTATTCCTTTCTTTTCTACCTTGATGATGCTTAGACTGTGTGGCCAAGACATTGGTGTTATTTTCTATCTCTTGTTTTTTAGTTTGATAACTCATGCATTCCTCTTTTAATAAACTTTTGGGAAACTCTCATGCCAAATAGTAATCTTAACTATTCCTTGAAGAGACCCTTTTGTCTAAACCAACAATTTTTGGATTGTCCCTTGCTACTATCAACCTAATTTTAAAAATCACCAAGATAATCAATTCTTAAATCTGTAAAGTGTTGAGAACTATCAATCTACAATTCTAATTTTAAGATTGAAAGTCCTATGCAATTGCAAGCCATTTCTATTTTTACTTTGTAAAAGAAACAAAATCATCATAATGCTTTGACAAAGAAATACCTCTTCGATAAAGTCGAAACCAAAAGGAGTGGTCTATTGAATGCATCAAGAAAGAGTCTTGAGTGCACCTAACCCCCAGATTGACAACAATAGATAGACACAACTTTTAAAGAAAACACACAACTAAGAGAAAAGACACAACTAAAAACAAATAAACAACTAAAAGAAAACAAAAGTTTCCATAAAATAAACACACAACTGAAAGTAAACACATGTGTAGAAAGAAAAAAACTTTATTTATTTATATTTTTAATAAATTTTTTCTACTTTTTAGGCCTCAAAGTAATGTTTCATAAACTAGCCATTGACTCACAATGGGACCAATTCCCCCTATAGAGAACTTAGGCTAAAAGTATTTTCTCCCAATAGACAAATAAAAAATATTTTGCCAAATTGTCAAGGGTGAACTAAATCTTCAAGGGCTAATTGGAGCATCAAGGTTGTAGTGTGACCTTGATTGATTGTATGTGAAGCTAATTATGATTTCATAGTTTCAAAGAAACCCAAAAAGGGTACTCCAATTTTCAATCTACAATAAAAAAGGATTTTTGTAGTTAATGGGGGGGTCTGCCTCACTCAAACCATAGTTTAGAAATTAAGCTCAATTTAACTAATTAAATAGCATGAATGTAAAGTAAATGTATGATTTCACCTTAAAAAATCTAGATCCCTTAAATCAAATGCAACATGCTTACTTCACTAGTGGATTTGGACCAAGAAGATGAAGATGAATGGATGTAGAAGATGCAACAAAAGATCTTGAATAGATTGAAGAAGATCTTGAAGATAAATTCTTCAATTTATTGAACCATTGAATCTTTGATCCTCAATGGAGGAATGATTAAATGAATGTTTGAAGGATTGAAGACTTAACACTTGAATGATTAAGATCTAGAGCCTGTGAATGCAATTTTTTGTTATGATTTTGCAATGAAAAATGTAGAAAATGGAAGGAATCATATAGAGCTCAAAATTCTTTAACTTTTTTAGGTCCATTGACCTACAAGTTAAGACTAGAACATCTTGGAACACAAAACACAAAGTGGGGAGCCAAAATAGGACCTCATTAGAGGAGCACTACACTGTTTATTGCCCCATTAGTGGTGGAATGTACCCTTGATTATTTAGGGGAACATTGTGTATATGAGCAATGTTAGTATGCTAATAGAAACCAAATTTAAATAAAGCTTCTACAAACTAAACAAAATTCATAAACTTCAAGATAGACTAAGATGAGCTCTCAATTGAGAATATGAGCCATTAATGGGCTCTCACAATGAGAAGCTCTCTTGTTGAGTGGCTTTGTCTAAATAGATAAGATGTATGCTCAAGCTTATGCTTCAAAAAGGGCTTCAAATCAAGTTGGAATTTGGGTGTGAGTGTATGGTTTTGATGTAAAATGGCTTCTTAAAATGGCATTATGACTTTACTTCATGGATTGTGTTGTTTTGAAAAGGGGAAGGATCCAATTTATAGGCAAAAGGCTTGAGAGATTGAGGGCTAAGATGCAAGGATGGGGAAAAGCTCATGGAGGGCTCAGATTACATAAGAGGAGAGCACATGGATTGTGCTTCCTTACAGCCAATCAGGGAGCGACATATGTCACACGGTGAGAGGATGGAGGAAAGGGGAATGATGAGTCAACAAAGGAGGCTCAAGAGATAAAATCTTCATAAAGACCCTCATAATGGCTTGTAAGAGCAATGAAAGGGCTTGGAAGAGTCATTTATTGCCTAGTGGGCTTCATAAAGTTTTATGGTTGGGATATTTTGAGGGAGATGAGAGGAATTTTGACTTGGGCTTGATTAGGAAGGTTTTAAGCTTGCTTAGGATTGTGCAAATGATTAGAGGATGGATAAGGATGGTTTATGATTAGCTTAGGCATAGGCAAGTGGATGGCATTTAATGAGGGTGGGTGGAGGAGGAGATATTTGTTAACTTTGGCTTGGGTTAGTAAGTCTTAACCCATGTTTAGGGAATGTGACAAGGTTAGGAGGGGATTAGGATTAGGTTTAAAGACATCTTCTAGAAGAGTCTAGACTTTGGATGAGGATAAAGACTTTCTAGAATAGTCTAGAACTTCCTAGGATGAGGATGAAGACTTCCTAGAAGAGTCTAGAACTTCTTAGGATGAGGATAAATTAGATTTTTAGGAAATAAATAAAGTTTTATTTATTTCAAGGGTTTGGGTTGAGGAGATATTTGTTAAATTTTTTTTAATAAACATAAGGATTAATATTTAATCTTAATTAAATATTTTGAGTTGGGATTAGGGGTAGGAAATGATGGGATTAGCCTTTAATCAAAATTACAGAAGGATTAGAAGATTTTGGAAGAGGTTAGTGGTCTTAAGGAAATTGGCCAAGTTTTGGGCAAAAAATAATTTTTTTATTTATTTTGGGTTTTTTGGTCAATTTATTAATTAAATAATTAATAAATAAGAAAATAATTTTTAAATAAGATTTAAACATTTTTTGGAGGGATTCCTTAATTAAATATTTTTAATTAAGATAAAGGGATTTAATGGCATAAAAATTAATTAATTAATTAATTAATTAATGATGATGTCATCAGGAATTTTTTCAGAAAATGAAAATACTTTATTTTCTAAAAGATTTTTAGGTGTCTACATTTTGCCCCTCTTTGACATAGTGTTGAGACAACACTATTTTAAAGAAGTTCGAACGGAGATGACATGAGGAAGATGTTTTAGCAACAAAGTTGCCCCAGTCTTGGATAAGAAGGAGAGACTAGACTATGAGATGTCCCCTCAAGAAGGCGGTGCAGAGAGAAAATGAGGCTCGACAGCTTCTTGAAAAATACAAGAATCTGGGATAAGCAAGGAGACTCAGTTTGGCAAAGAGAAGGGGCTGAATTAGCTGAAACTCTCACTATGGGAGAATGATAAAGGAGAATCGGATGCACAAGAGGAAGCAAGCTTAAGACTTTAGGGAAGATGGAGGATGAAGGAGCAAAGCACTATAAAAAGGAATCTAGGATAAGGAGATGGATTGGGGGATTATAAAGATGATGCAACAGGATTTCAAAGAGTCAAATTGGTGGAAGATGGGTTTCAGAGATCCCTAGGACTAGGATTGTGGATCTTGAAAGATGAGGCTTGGTGGATTGATTGGATTGGTGGATCCCTAAGACTAGGATTGTGGATCCCTAAAGCTAAAAGTGAAGATTGATTTAAAGAGATATTGATGCATAACCTGGGGTAGGAGAGACAGATGCTAGATATGGATGGGGGATAATGGAGATGAAGGGATTCCATTGAAGCTTTTTGAGTAGGGGGATACTTCAAAGAGAAGCACCACCATGTAGTTGAGCACTAGATTTGCTATAGGACTATTGGTTAATTGCCAAGGTTACCAAGAACATCAAGGCCATGTCACTAACTATCCAAAGGACTGACGGATTGACTCAAAAATAGCATCACACATGAAACCCAGAGGAAACAGTGTGGAACCGACACTAGGTAACCCACAAGAAAAAAAGAAACAAATGAAAGACTTGATCAAAATCGTAAGCTCAGATTGCCCCATTTGTAGCATACCATGATATGGAAGATCATGGCAACTTTGAGGAGGGAACAAAAAGATTGCTTGGAAAAGATACTTCAAGACCCAAAAGGGAAGATTGCAAATCAAAAGAAAGCAAAAATCTAAAAGAGAACTGTTTTCCAATGAGATGGGTAGGACAAGGTACTAACGGACCAAGATCAGACATGAGGAAAGCTATATCCTACAAGGATCTATTGGAGAGCACCTAAGTTGGTGGATTTGGATTAGTGATTCACTTGGCAAGCTGAACTAAGAAGGATAACACTTTGGTGATAGGAGATCTAGCTAGAGGATGCATTGGAATAGCAAACCAAGATTTTTGCAATGTGTGCAAGATGTTGATCAAGGATGAACTGACATGAAAGTTGGATAGATACAATGGTACTAAGCTAAAGAGGATGTACAAGCTAACGGACCAAGATATGGTACAAATGTACAAGTTGTTCATGTTTTGGTTTTTGTGAGATGGAAATGTTCGTGAAGGGTGGGATGTCTGCAATAGTTGATAGGCGAATAGGTAGATGGTTTGCAGAAAGCTTAAGGAAAATGAGATTCTTTGTGTGCATGTGATAGGATACAAGCTAGAATATGGTACAAGCTTTGGACAAGATTTGGATATAAAAGCTATGATACAAGGGATGATACAAGATTTACAAGCTAGGGTACAAGATTTATGAGCTGAGGTACAAGATTTACAAGCTGAGGTACAAGATTTACAAGTTGTACAGGAGGTATTTACAAGCTTCATTAGATTTTGGATATTTGGTCGGAACACCAAGGGAACAAGCAGGTGTTTTATTGAATTGTGAATGGATGGATGAGGGATAGGATAGTGATAGATAATGGATTAGTCATAGTACACAAGGCACCTAAATTACCAAGTTTTCACTAAGGTACCTATACAAGGCGCTTGAATTGCCAAGTTTTCACCATTGGATGCTTATTTCTCTTTACTATTTTTTTTGTATTTTTCAAAAGCTGGTTATACCAAGGATCTTCAAGCATAGAACTTCTTGAGATGAATGATGTTAATAGGATCATTCAAGAGTTCTCCTTTCAGTGTAGATAGTTGATAGGCTCCGAAGCCAAAGGAGGCAGTGACAACATAAGGACCAAGCTAGATATGTTCAAACTTGCCTTTCTTTTCTCGATCATCTTGGACTTTCATATTTTGTTTGAGGACCATGTCACCCGACTGAAAGTGTCGTGGAAGCACCTTCTTGTTGAAATTCCTTTTGAGATGAGTTTGATAGAATGTGAGATGATCATAGGCTTGTTGTCACTTCTCATCTAAGAGATCTAGCTGGGTGAGCCAAGCTACTCTGTATTCTTCATCTAATATTTTCCCTTGCAAAGATATGCGCAAGGAGGGAAGTTCAACCTCTATGGGTAGTACTTCTTTGGCACCATAGACTAAGGAGTATGGAGTTGTGCTGGTGGATGTATGGAAGGAAGTTTGATAGGCCCATAGGGCTGGATTTATTTTTAGGTGCCAATCGTAGCCGAAATCATTGACAAATTTCTTTAGGATTTTGAGGAGGGTTTTGTTAGTTCCCTCTGCCTGGCCGTTACCTTATGGAAAATATGGGTTAGAAAAGTGGTGATGGATGCAAAGGGAAGTGCATAATTCTTCCATGTTGAGATTTTCAAAGTTACCTCCGTGGTTGGTGAAGATGGTGGATGGGATGCTGAAGCGGCTAACAATGTTGTACAAGATGAACTTGGAGACATGAACTCCTATAGCTGAGGCTAGGGGGACTGCTTCCACCCATTTAGTGAAATAGTCTATAGCTATTATTATCCATTTATGTCCATCAGATGAGAGAGGTGTGATAGTTCCAACTAGATCAAGGCCCCAACAAGCAAAGGGCCAAGGTGGTGCAATAGGCTGTAGATCTTGTGTTGGAGTGTGCATAAGATTTGCGTGCTACTGACATGGGAGACACTTTTTGACAAAGTCATAGGAGTCTTCTTCAATGGTAGGCCAATAGTAGCCTGCTCTAAGGATTTGTTGCACAAGGACAATACCACTCATGTGGGCATCACAAAGTTCGGAATGTACTTCTTTTAAAGTCATCGTAGCCTCATTTTCATCTAAACATCAAGAGAGAGTATCATGAGAACCTTGACGATATAGGGTATTGGCTATGATAACATAGCGAGATGATTTTTAGATGAGGTTTTAGCGTTGGGTACGTGTGAGGTGAGAGGAGATGATACCATCTTTAAGGTAAGCATGAATCTCATGGTACCAAGGGGATTGGGGAACAACCAAGATACAAACACAATTTGAGTCATCATTCACATAGGCAGGTGTGAGGAGCTACTCGACTAAAATTTCATGCTATGTAACCACTTAGGGAACTTCCAAGAGTGAGCCGATAGTAGCCATAGCGTCTATTGCTTTGTTCTGCATTCGAGGCACTTGTGTAAACTGAAGCTTTGTAAAATGCTGGGTTAGCTGATCAACTAGCTCTTTGTAGGGTAATAGCTTTTCATCTTTGGTTTGATATTCATTTAAGGCTTGCTTGATGATGAGTTGAGAATTTCCAAAGATTTGTAACTCAGTGATGTTCCATTCTGCAACTATCTGTAATCTTGCTATGAGAGCCTCATATTTAGCTATATTGTTGGTGCTAGGGAATTGTAGCTTGAAGGCTTTTGGAATGTAATCTCCTTGAGGTGTGACCAAAAATATTCTTTCCCCTGATCCATGAGATGTATATGAGCCATCAAAATAAAGTTTCCATGGGGGCTATTCTTCAATTAGACTGATATGCTCATTTTGAAATTTTGTGATCAAAGGATATGCATCTATTAGAGGTGCATCAGCTAGGTGATCTTCTATAGGTTGCCCTTTGATTTCCTTTCTATCCACATACTGGATGTCAAATTCGCTAAGGAGCATAACACATTTGGCCAAACGGCCTGTAAGTGCTATTCTAGAGAGCATATACTTTAGAGGGTCGATCTTGGAGACTAGTTAGATGGTATGACTTAGCATGTAGTGGCAAAGCTTTTGAGTTGAGAAAACAATTGCCAAACAAGCTTTTTCCATGGGATTATAATTGAGTTCATAACCAACTAGGGCTCTACTAATGTAGTAGATGGCTCTTTCTCTGCCATAGTCATCAAGCTGTGCTAGAAGTGACCCTAGAGTAGTAGGCATTGTCGATATGTACAAGATCAAGAGATGAGTAGGAACTGGTGGAACCAAGATAGGGGGATTGATGAGATACTACTTGAGATGATCAAAGCTGCATTGACATAAAGGATCCCACCTGAAGTTTTCATCCTTCTTCAGTAAGTGTGCAAATGGCGTACACTTATCTGCAAGCTAGGAGATGAAGCACTGAATGGATTGAAGCTTTCCTTGAAGAGTGTGAAGTTGTCATAGTGTCAGGGGAGGAGGCATGTCTAAGATAGCTTTGACCTTCTTGGGGTCAATCTCTATACCTCTTTTAGAAACTATAAAGCCTAGAAGCTTGTCAGATGTGACCCGAAAGACACATTTCTTGGGATTCAGCATGAGATGATATTTGGCTAACCTATCAAAGACTTTCTCTAGGTCAGCAAGATGATCCATGAAGGTATGAGATTTGACCAAGATATCATCCACATAATCCTCCAAAATGCTATTAATGAGATCATGAAAAATGGTTGTCATAGCTCTTTGATAGGTGGCCCCTACATTCTTTAGGCCAAAAGGCATCATGTTGTAGCAAAAGGTTCCCCAAGGGGTAGTGAATGTTGTCTTATGCTGATCCTCTTCTGCAATCTTGATTTGATTATACCCAAAAAATCCATCCATGAGGGATAGAATTTCATGTCTAACTATAAGATCTACAATCATATATATGTTGGGTAAGGGAAAATCATCTTTTGGACAAGCTTTGTTAAGATCTCTGAAATTAGTGTAGATTCTGATGTCACCAGAAGGTTTAGTGATGGGGACCATGTTGGAGATCCACTTTGAGTAGTCAATAGGCCGGATAACCTTGGCAGCTAACATTCTTTCTAATTCAGCTTTGACCAGTAATGCTACCTTGGGGTGCATTTTTCTAAGCTTTTGTCTGACAGGCTTGATCTTTGGATCGACTGCAAGATGATGAACTACAAGCTTTGGATCTAGCCCTATCATGTCCTGATATGACCATGCAAATCGGCCAATGTTCTCTTGTAAGACCTCAAAGAGGAGATCAGCTTGGTCTTGTGATAGGGATGTAGCAATGTGAACAAGTCTGGGGATCTCTAAAGAACCAATGTTGACTTCTCTAGTATCCTCAATTAGAATAGAAGACACCTCTAGTCAATTATCTTGAGGAGGCAATGCTAAATCCTCATGTTCTACTTGTGACTCTGGATTTTCTTGCTGCGGGGTTCTCTTCGCTACCTTAGCTAGTCCCGAATTCACCTTAGTTCCAATTTTGGGTGTATCGGAACTAGGTCAGGGATTTTCTCCAAAATACCCCTTGGGATCTAGCTTATAGATATAGGCAGAATCTGGCTTTGTTTTCTTGTGAGAAGTTTTGGCTCCCATGAATCTCAGAAGCACTTCCTCTTATGTGAACTCATCAATGTGTATGATGCTTGGTTGGTCCCAATCTATGAGTTGTGGATGGGTGAGTGGTAGGTCAATGAAATGGATGGATAGTTCTTGGAGAACAGAGTCTTTAAGGAAGATTTGGTTTGGGATATCATCGTAGGCTCTCTTTTTAACTTCCTCAGGAATGTCTTCAATTTTGACAAGGTCGCAGTGAATGTTTGAAAAAGCATGACCATTCTCATTGGTGCCCTTAGTTGTGGTTATGCCAAAGCCAAGACCTAACTTTGATTCCCACTTGTGTGAATCGATGGGGCACTGCATGCCTCTTTCTTTTGGTCCTAGACCACCACCTTGATAGTTCCATTTGTTAGTGATGATCTTATGTTCTTGGGGATACTTCTGGCTGAAGTGATCATAGGCGTGCTTGATTTCTTAGAGGTGCATCCTTATGTAACCAATTGTTAATATCTAGAGTGAGCTCCTCATGAAGAGGGATTTTTGAGGATACAAAGGTTGTTGGGCCAAACTATTTGTATCGAGGAAGTGGAATCTCCTTAGCTTTGTGATATGTTGGTCATCCATGGGCATGTGGATCAAGTGGGAGTGCCCCAATAGCAAATGCATCTGATAGACTATACTCTCCACAACCTTTGTTATTGATCTTCATGGTAGATAGGGTGGAGGCAAGGATGGTTTTTGGGTTATTACAAGTGTGGGAAAAACTGGTGATGGTTGTGCTAATATCAATTCTAGGGCAATGGTTTGCATATGAAGCTTCAACTGCATTGCAGTAAGCAAAGGGTTTTGGATCAGCATGGATGGTTACCTCAGAACCTTGATGCAAAAATTTGGAACACTAATGGTAAGTGGATGGAATGGATTTCATGGCATGAATCCATGGGCGATCGAGGAGGATGTTGAATGGTAGGTTTAGATCAATAACATGGCAGAGTGTTTCTTGGATGACTGGCCCAACTTTGATTGGCAACAAAATAGTTCCTTCTGTGGTTCTTTCCAAGTTGTCATAAGATTTGATGGTGATAACCTCACTAATGATATCCGCCTCAGTATACCCAGCTTGTTTTATGAATTTTAGGGTACAAATATTCAAGGATGATCCATTATCTATCATTACTCTTTTTACAGAGAAATTGGATACCATAATGGCTATGCAGAGCAGGAGGGTGTGATCTGGCTCAACCACGGGTATGTCAGTGGGTTTAAATGATAGGGCACATGAGGAGGATAGGTGTCCAATGAGATTATGAAAATCAGTAGTGTTGATATTTGAAGGGACACGAGATTCTATGAGAGCACTATCAAGGATTTTTTTGTACATAGGACTAGTGTAGAGAAGGTCTAAAATGGAGATTTGGGCTGGCATGTTCCCAAAGTGTTTCGAGATATTGTACTAACTTTTTGATGGAGTTGATGGTGCTGGTGAAACTGGTGGGCCTGTGATGTTAAATCACGCTCTTCGAGTGGTGACTGCACACTCATTATTTGGTCCTTAGATATTGATAACATTGATAGAAGGCTCTTTCTTGAATATACAACCTATGAGGCTACCATAATCTATATAGGATGAAGTGTGGTCATTGTTCTTCCCATGCTGTTGGTTTGGCTGGCGGTTGTTGGAGTTGTTGTTTTTGGTTTGGATTCTTTTCTAGGATTTTGGTTGTTGTGAGGGGGAAAAGAATTTTGATAGATCTGTAAGCCTGCATTGGGAGAGGTTTGGGCACCAACGGTGATTTCTTTCTTATCAATGAGGTCCTACACATAATCTTTCAGTTTCATGCATCTGAGGGTGGTGTAACCTTTTACCCTATAAAATTTGAAGTACTCATTGTCTTTGTACCATGCAACTTTGGATTGGCCTAGGTCAATTTGCTGGGTAGGAGGAAATTTGATGAGGTTTTCCTTAGTCAATTTCTCAAAAATGACATCCAATGGCTCACCAAGAGGTGTATAATTTCTAGGTGCAGGTTGGAACTTGGGCTTTGATCCTATAGCTACATTGATGGCATTAGCTTGATTTCTAGACCCTTGAAAGTTGGGTCTTGGATTGTGGCCTTGATATCTTTGGTGATTCTGGTGTTGGTAGTTGATAGTTTGTTGATTGTTTGGTTGATAAGGTGGGTTGGACTGATTTTGGGAAGGACCAACAATATTCACACATCTGGTGTTAGTGACACCAACTTTTGCAATGTGCTTGTTTTTGTTCCAATACCTAGACTTGTCATTGGAATGTGATTGATTTTGGTTGGCTCCGTTGTAAATCTTGATCACACCATCTTTAATGAGTCCTTGCTCAAGGATCATTCCTTTTTCTTTGATATCTTTGTAGGTCTGAAAATAGTTCATGGTCATGTGGTGAGCCAAGTTGGGATGGGCATTATCAATAAACATTTTCACCAAATGGCATTCTGGCAAGGTGCAAGATATGCGGGTGGTAAGGGTTTTCCATCTTTGCAGATATTCGAGAAGGCTTTCTCCACCTTTTTTCTTAGTGTGGACAAGATCAACTAATGAGAGCTCTATTTCAACAAGATGGGCATATTGGGCTACAAATGCCTCAAACAATTTAGCAAAGTTTTTAATTTTTCCATATGGGATTCTATAAAACCATTCAAGAGCTAGTCTGGCCAAGCTTTTGGGAAAGAGACGCAAGAGGAAGATGTCATTGTATGCCACTTCTTGGCAGTACATGTAAAATTCTTTGATATGTGTGACAGGGTCTCCTTTTCCTCTAAATTTGTCAAACTTGGGTATCTCAAAGTGTTTGGGAAATGGTGTTTTTGGATCATTGCCCTCCTAGATGTTCTTCAAAGTTGTCTTCATGGCTTCCCATTCTAAATTAATGGGTGATGGTTGGGGTGCACCCAATGGAAGAGTGCCCTGAGGTAGGTATGTGCTAGATGGGGCAATGGAACATGGATGGGTTTGAGGTATGGGCTGGTAGGGATTGTACATGGCTTGGGAAACTGAATGGTAGATGATGGGTTGCTGAGGTGGAGGAGGCACAAATTGCTACATGTGTTGTGAGGCTTGTTGCTGATATGGGATTTGGGATAGGGATTGAGGGACATAGGTTGGCTATGGGATAAATGGATTGCTTTGTGGAGGTAAGGTATAAGATGGTTGTGAAGCTTGGAGAAAGGATCAGGGAGCTTGTGGAACTTGACTTGGGATTTGAGGAGTTTGACCAATATATGTGGGTTGTGCCCCCATTTGGGAGGGTATCATGGCAAAGGAGGCCAAGTAATTGGTGGTTGGTGGTGGTGGATTTCCTCCTAGAAGTGGCATATAAAAATAGTTAGTAATAGGAGGTAATGGATTAGTTGATGGTGGAGATGGTGGGAACTGAAAGCTTGGGAATGGAACTGATGGGGTTTGATAGCTTGGTGGCTGGATTTGAAAGCTTGGTAGAGTGGTGGCAGGAGCTTGGGTCACTTTAAAGCTTGGCAGAATATTGGTAGTAGCTTGTGGGGTTTGATAACTTTGTGGAGTGAGGGCAGTAGCTTGTCGATTTGTGGCTGATGGCACTGAGCTCCAAGGACCTAGTGGAAATGATGGAATTGTGCTCTGAGCTGAGGTAAACAAGCTGGGGGTGATGAAAGGTTGATTTCTTGGCCCCATGGGTGGCATCTTAGTTGTATATTGCTAAGGTTGTCCAAACATGCTAGCACTTATTTGGGAGATGGGTGGATTTGGACGGCTAGGTTGGAGAGTAGCAACAACAATAGTGAAGGGATTGAATGATGAGGTGTTTTGGTTGAAGGGGGTTTGGGATGGAGTGATATGGACCAATGGTGGAGTGGTGGTGGCTAGATTGGCTTGCACAAGGGAGATTTCAACTTGAGTGGAGGCTGGTATGTTTGGGTCTGTTGGATCATAAGGATTGGCTTAAGGCTCTTCTTTTGGCACATATTGAGGATAATCTGAATCATAAGAGCCTATTGGGAGTGGTAGTTGTCCAAACAATGGGTGAGATGGATCTGATAAGGGAGGAGGTCTTCCAAAGTCAAAGGCTCCTATATTGTCCCTTCAAAAGTTAGCCATGATTGTTTCTTTGTTCTTGTCTATAATGGCGTTCACCAATACTACATTTCTTGGTTGGTTCATGAAAGCTTCAATGTTAGTAGGTGATGGTATAGTGTTCTCTAGGCTGAAGGATGGTTGAGTCCTCAAGGGGAGTGATGTTGTTTGATCCAACTGATAGGGTTCCATTGTTTCTTTCTTCTTCATGGCTAAGCAAGTGATGGGTGGCATGAAAATGTTCCTAGGGATGAGATGCAACAATGTAGATGGATGCCAAGGGGGAAGGCTTTTCTATGCAAATGATTTCCTAGGTTGAGGCAAAGCTATATGAAAAATCTAAGGAGGATTGGGTTGGGGATTCTAACTTCAAAGATATGTTGCCAAAGCATGAAAGGTCTACTTTCCTATGTGCAAGCTTGGTGGTGATTGTGTCAACTTAAGGATAGACTGATGATCCTTTAGGAAAAACATGAGATTGACCACTTGTGGATCCCAACCTGTAGCTCAAGGTGATGAGGGATAACAAGTGACAAAGCTAGATTACCCTAGACAAAGTTCTGTCAAAGGGATAACCTTGGTGAGATTGGTGGATTTGCAAGATGGTAGGAATGGTAGACTTTGGCAAGGTGACAACAATTTTGAAGGCTTGGATGTGAAGTTTAGGCTTTTGGGATGCTAAATAGGTTTGAGGGGATTGGTTTGGTTCTAAGGCAAAGATCTAAATGAGATGGGTGAGCTAATTTTTTTAAATATTTTGCTTCTAGATTTGATTGTGTTCGTCTTTTTAGCATCAACGTTTCGGATCACACTCTGTGATCCATCATCAAGATTAGAGAATGCAAGAATGAAAAAGTGAGTAGATCAAGCCAATCTAGAGGTTAATAAGGGAAAAAGTTGGAAGAAAGTGAGGTGGATAGAGAAGAAGACAATAAAAAAAAAAAAAAGGAAAAAAAGCTAAAAGGGGGGACCCATGGGAGAGAAAATGAAGAAGAAACTTAAAAATAAGGAGTAAAAATTGACATTACCCCTAGGAAATAAAAAACAAGAGACAAAATAAAAAGAACCTAAACTAGAGCAAGTGTAAGAGGCTCCCATGCAAAGAATTAGAGATATTAAAAAGTAAAGAACAAAATAATCGAGAGGCAAAAGCACGTAAAAAAGGAAAACTAAAAGTGTTGAAAAAGAAAGGAGATATTAAATATAAATTAATAATAGTATATATATATACCGATATAGCAAATTAATACTATACATTGATACGAATAAAGCATAATAATAATAATATAAATAAACAATAAATATAAATACTATTGTATCTATGGCAAAAATTTTTTTACTATAGCGGAATAATAATGAAATATATATAATACTATAGCTATAATAATAATATATATATTAATACAATATATTAATACTATATGGACTAGTATTAATGTATAGATTAATACCAACTATTAAACCTATTAAAGTTGCAATAATAAAAAATAAAAAAAAATAAACAAAATAAAAAACTATGAAAGCTATAAAAAGTGTTACTAAAACTATATATTAATACTAACGAGATAATAATAATATATATATTAATACTATTATAGCATAGTGTGTGTGTGTATATATATATATATATATATATATATACTATATATATATATAAAAGCAAAGGGGCACGAAGCAAAAAAATTGCACCAAACAAAAAGAACCACAAAAAGAATAATAATAAAAAACTACCAAGGAAGAAAAACTAAAGAAAAAAGAAAGAAAGCAACTAAAGCATAGAAAAAATAAATATACTATTATAACGAAGAAAATGAATATATATATATATATATATATATGCAAAGAAGAAAAGAAACAAGGAGCACAACACAATGATAACGAGAAAAGACACTAAACATAATGAACAACAAAAACAAAAAAATAAATTAATTAATTAAAAAGGAAGAAAAAAGCAAGAAAAATTGTAAAAAGAAAGAAGGGAGGAGGAACCAAGAAAAGAGAGGACAAGACAGGGGAGGTTGAGGCGGAGAACAAGAAGAGGGAGAGCCACGACACAAAGGATAGGCAACACAAGAGGCAAAGGAGTGAGCAAGACCAGGGAAGAAGAGAGGAGAAAGGATAGGGAGGGGGGATGCTCAAGGACGGTGATGACTATCCAGCGAACTTAATAATGGTTGCCAAGACTGGCTCAAAGACCAACCATCCTCTCGATTGAGATTAAGGGGATGGTGGTTAATTTCAATGGCTTCCATTAACTTTCTCTTGAAGTAGTTATCTTCCTTGGCAAGGATTTGGGTGCTCTCGAGACAAATATGGTGTTTGGTTGCAGATGAGTGCTCTGCTAGAGTAGATTTTTGGACCCTTTCATGTTTGATGTCTGCACCATGCTCCCTAATTCTAGTCTGGAATGAGTGACCCGTTTCTCCTATGAAGGCTACACCATAAGAGCAAACAATCTTGTAGACTCCTGAGTCAAGAAGAGCATCCCTGGAGTCTTTAAGAGGGGGCACATAGTTATGGACCCTGGATAGGGGCTTGAAGGCAACCCTGAGTCCCTTCTTGGACAAGATTTTGGCAATCTTTTGGGATATACCATCAACAAAAGGAAGGGCGATGTTCAAGGGAGGTGGAGACAAGAGAGATTTTGGGTTGGCACTGGCGAGGTTTGAGCTAAAATTCTTAAGGGGATGGCTAAGGGTGGCTGGCTTACCTATAAGGATGACTCTAAAGTGGAGCTTATGCAAGAAGATGTGGAGGAACAAGGGGGCCTAATCATAGAAATCATGCCTAGTTGGTAAGGCATAAGTGGGGTTAACTCCTAGATGCTTGCTAAATTTGATAGTGCGATCTAACTAGGCATCTTGAAGGGCTTCGTTAACAACTATGTCTTCTACTTTGTGGAGTTCGGCAATTCGAGGGCTTGGTGTTACTTCCTTTTTCTTAGCTACAATTTCTTGGTATGCCTGAGATGGCTTGATTTTGGCTTTTTGAAACTTCTATTTGGGTTTGGGTTGTTCTGACATAAATTCCTGAATCTGCTTGGCTTAGAGACATTTTGGTTGTTTTGCTTCAACTCGTTCAGCTTCTGGAACAGGCAGTGACTATGCTAAGTGTGCCCTAAGCTAGGATTGACCAAGTTTGCCAAATATTCATTCAATAAGTAAAAGATCAAGCAATAGATAGGAACAACCAGATAGAAGTTTTTGATTCTCAAAATGTGATACGTGCGCCAAGGAATGTGTATATTCTACAAATGTTTCGATCAGTCACTTCAAACATATTAACATCCTAGATGGTTGTCTACAAGGTTGATAATTGGTTTAGCTAGGGAGTCCTCGATATACCCAAGGTACGTGAGGCCCAAATCTGTAGATGAAACCAAAACAATTTCACACAGCCGAGAGGAGTGGTAACCCACTTCTCCTCTTTCACTTCTCAAGGGTATAAAGTTCCTTGAGGCTTAGCTTGAGTGACAAAATCTTGATCCCAAGAGAGGTGTCCTTGGATTCACCTCCCAATCTTTATACTCTGTCGGAATAATGGAGTTGAGGTCGTCACAAGGGGTGATGAAATCCCCAAGTAGGCCTCCTAAAATTTAAACAAGATTTTGGATCCTAATCTTATGCGCCCAGGATGGCCTCGAAAGACAACAAGGGGAGAGAAGACTTGGATGATCTTGGGTTAAAAGACAGAATTCTTTTCCAATTGACGCTTAAGTTTTTTGGATCTAGACCTTGCAAACACACAGGTTTAGGATGCAAATGTTCAATTCCAACTTGAAGCGTTAACAAAAGTAAAATCAATCAAAGAATGAATACAGCAAGAAGATTCACGGTCAACAAAAGTAAACTCACGTGCCTGGAGACCCTCCACGTCAAGTATCGATTGATTTTTCTTTAAGGAATTCAAGATTGAGTGTGAGTTTGTTTTAAACCCAAAATAAAGATGTGTAAAACTCAGCTTCAAGCGCACGCCCAAAGGCCCTCTATGTCAAGATTTGTTCAATTTTTATGCCCAAATGAAGTGTCAGTGAGACTAATGTGCATTCAAGAAATTTTCTATCTTAGAAAAACCAATAAAAACTCAAGTGAGTGGAATTTGATTTTTGTGGAGCACTTAACACCTTCTTAGGTAGACCCATCCCCATATATGGCGCTGATATTGCAACCAATGGTTAGAATGATGGGTGATTAAAGAGGGTGAGTCCAACAAAAAATTCACTCAAAGTGTCTTTATTTGTTTTTATAACTTAGAAAGTTTTTAAAACGTAGATTCTTTTTATGCCCCAAAAGAAGAAGTGTGAGATATTGTAATGATTAATTGACCTTTTGCATTCAAGACTGGATTTGTTGTTTTAATCATGCATTCATAAAAAAATAAACTTGATTTTAATCCATGGAACTCAAGAGTGATTTTAGCAACATGCATTCAAAGACAAGTGATTAAACATTCAAGTTTTTTCCTTTGAGCATTCAAGATTAAGATTTTGTGTGTTGTTTTAAGCACTTTGAAGTACTTTGTTTTAACCTTAGATCATTCAAGATTGTTTTGGACTCAAAAGTAAAAATGACTCTTTGGACTTTGGTTTTCATTCAAGATTTTGTGTTCTAGTTTGCATATTTTAAGCCCAAAAATGATATTTCTAGATTGTTTTGATTCATGAAAAACCTAAGAAACATTCAAAATTTTGCAACAAGACATTTGTCTGGAACAAATAACAAAGCTTTTAGGACAATTTTGGCAACCATTTAGGACTCTTAGTTTTCATGAGATTTTTAAAAGAACTTTAAAATATTTACAAATGAGGCTCATTTTATCCTTGATTGATGCTTTGAGTTTGATTTAGATTTTAGTGTGCACTTAGTGTTGATTTTGAAACTTTTGAAATGGAAATTTAAAGTTCTTTTTAAATTCCCAAAAATGAAGTGTTCCTAACTTTGCATGAATGCATCTAAAACCTTGATGTTGCAAGGATGCAAATGATTGGATTGGTTTAGTTTCACTTGTTAAATTTTTTATTTTTTTTTTGCAAATTTTTAGTTTTTAATGGATTTAAGTATGATTTGGGGGTTCATTTGAAGCACTAAAAAGAAGTGTGTATGATTTTTCTTCCTTAAAAAAAATAGCCAAGATCTCCCACAAGAAGAAGAAGAATAAGTAGATGGAATACGAAGAATATAGACAAGAAGAGGAAGAAGAATTCCAAGTGCTTTGTCCACTTATAAGCTTGAAAAATCTGCAAACACTATGAGATAGACTATGAGTTCCTTTGTCTTCTTCATTCTCATGTGGACCTAAAAAACCAATTTATACAATCCTACCAATCACAAAAACAAGAAAAATTAGCCAAAATTAGCAAATGACAAAACTTGATTAAAAAAGCTAATGAAGATGACCCATGTGGGGTACCACCAGGCGTGCCAAAATGTATATGAGCAATGTTAGTATGTTAATAGAAACCAAATTTAAATAAAGCTTCTACAAACTAAACAAAATTCATAAACTTTAAGATAGACTAAGATGAGCTCTCAATTGAGAATATGAGCCATTAATGGGCTCTCTCAATGAGAAGCTTTCTTGTTGAGTGGCTTTGTCTAAATAGATAGGATGTATGCTCAAGCTTATGCTTCAAAAAGGGCTTCAAATGGAGTTGAAATTTGGGTGTGAGTGTATGGTTTTGATGTAAAATGGCTTCTTAAAATGGCATTATGACTTTACTTCATGATTTGTGTTGTTTTGCAAAGGGGAAGGATCCAATTTATAGGCAAGAGGCTTGAGGGATTGAGGGCTAAGATGCAAGGATGGAGAAAAGCTCATGGAGGGCTCAAATTGCATGAGAGGAGAGCACATGGATTGTGCTTCCTTATAGACAATCAGGGAATGACACATGTCACAGGGTGAGAGGATGGAGGAAAGGGGAAGGATGAGTCAACAAAGGAGTCTCAAGGGATAAAATCTTCATAAAGACCCTCATAATGGCTTGTAAGAGCAATGAAAGGGCTTGGAAGAGTCATTTATGGCCTAGTGGGCTTCATAAAGTTTTGTGGTTGGGATATTTTGAGAGAGATGAGAGGAATTTCGACTTGGGCTTGATTAAGAAGGTTTTAAGCTTGCTTAGGATTGTGCAAATGATTAGAGGATGGATTAGGATGGTTTAAGATTAGCTTAGGGATAGGCAAGTGGATGACATTTAATGAGGGTGGGTGAAGGAGGAGATATTTGTTAACTTTGGCTTGGGTTAGTAAGTCTTAACCCATGTTTAGGGAATGTGACAAGGTTAGGAGGGGATTAGGATTAGGTTTAAAGACATCTTCTAGAAGAGTCTAGACTTTGGATGAGAATAAAGACTTTCTAGAATAGTCTAGAACTTCCTAGGATGAGGATGAAGACTATCTAGAAGAGTCTAGAACTTCTTAGGATGAGGATAAATTAGATTTTTAAGAAATAAATAAAGTTTTATTTATTTCAAGGGTTTGGGTTGAAGAGATATTTATTAAAACTTTTTTAATAAACATGAGGATTAATATTTAATCTTAATTAAATATTTTGACTTGGGATTAGGGGTAGGAAATGATGGGATTAGCCTTTAATCAAAATTAAAGAAGGATTAGAAGTTTTTGGAAGAGGTTAGTGATCTTAAGGAAATTGGCCAAGTTTTGGGCAAAAAATAAATTTTTTATTTATTTTGGGTTTTTTGGTCAATTTATTAATTAAATAATTAATAAATAAGGAAATAATGTTTAAATAAGATTTAAACATTTTTTGGAGGGATTCCTTAATTAAATATTTTTAATTAAGATAAAGGGATCTAATGGCATAGAAATAAATATATTAAATAATTAATTAATTAATAAATGATGATGTCATTAGGAATTTTTTCAAAAAATAAAAATACTTTATTTTTTAGAAGATTTTTAGGTGTCTACACATTGTTTCCCTGATGATTAGGTGGACAAACCCTCAAGGTTGTCTTGGGGCTCCAAAATAGGTCTTGAGATCCAAAAATTAGTTCCAAATTTGGGGAAATCCAATTTTAGTAAAAGGAGTATATTCCAAGTGGATAGATGGCTAAAAAGGAGTGAAATAGGAGAAATAGAAACTACGTGGAGATTAAAACCATGAAATATGAACTTTAAAGAGGATCCATTAGAGGTTTCCCCAATTCCACCCAGTGGAAAGGACATATAAGAGAAGATGAGATTAAAGAGAGAAGGGGATTGATGATTTAATATTAAATAGATTCTAAACCTTCATTAAATTGGGATGCTTCCAATTTAAGATGATAGAGTTCCAAACCCTAGATAGTGTCCTTCAAACCTCTTACCAAACTACTCAATGTGTATTTAGTGTGGAATTATGTTTCATATACCCCACTCCATTTTTGGGATATTTCTTACCTTGAAACCATTAGAAATTCCCTTGGTCATTTTCTAAGATTGGATGAAGCTATGACTACTATGGTTCATTATGCTTTCACTCACATTTTAGTTGATATAGATGTCTCTCAATCATTTTGGGTGGATTTGGTTTTAATGGTTGGGAAAAAGACATGGAATCAATCATTAGGTGATGAGGGCCTTCTCTTCTATTATTGGCATTGTTTTCCTTCAAGGAACATGCCTTCATATTATACTCCCTAGTGTCAAAATGGTATTGCTACTTGATGGAAGTATGTAAGAATAACCATTTGATACTCTTCATCTTTATTCTCTCTCTCTAACTCATCTTCTAAGTATAAACATGTTATTGATGGATATGGAATACACGAAAAAAATATAGATGTTTCCCTAGATAAAAATTGGGTTTAGGCTTTCAATGTCAATTTGATTCTTACTCTTATTGTTGTCCTTAATTCTCTTAGTGCAACTACCTTTGTCTATGAGGACACTTCTTGTACTATTTCTTCTTTTATACATCAAATATTTTTTATACTACTCAACTTCTACAACACATTAATCATTGTACTGATAGATTTCCTTGTAAAGTCTTCTTTTTTGGTGATCCTTGAGATATTTAGATGGACAATAATTAGATGGCATAGGAAGAAATGCTCTTCAAATTCTCAATCTTCTTCTCTCATGGTGTGATTTTGTCCCTTCCTATTTGGGCTTAGCCTTTTTTCTTTGTGTTTGCAACCATATTTGATATCTATTGTTCTTTTTATGTGTTGGTTGATGGTCTAATTTTTTTCCTTCAAGCCATGATTTGGAAGGGTTAGCCCCTTTGTTTATTAATTCAAAAAAATATGGTAACATAAGTTGAAAACCCAAAATACCTAACTCTTCTTAGTGAAGAGGGTGAAACCATTTATTTCTAGTAATAATCTAAAAGAGTCTAATGATAATGATATTCCATGCAAAATAATTATGATATCATTAGGTTAAAAATACTAGATTTGAGATTTTGGGTGAAGATAGACTTAAAAATTTGGTTTGGTAAAGACAATTTAAAACTTTTGGGCACAAATGGAAAACATGTAGTTCATAAATCATCTATTGACAATGAGAAAGCTCTTGCAAGAGAGCCTCCATTCTTTAATAAATCATTTTCTAGATCTTGACCATATATCTTAGGATAATGGACACCTCATAAAAGATGATAGACTAAGATGTTAAAAAGTTGGATTGTGATTCAAAAGAAAATATTTGTCTCCAAGATAAGAGGACACAAAGAAAAAATAACTTTCACGACCCATACAAAGAAAATGTACTAATTTGAAGGTTCGAAAGAGCTTAGTAGCATCCTAGAACATAAGTTTCACATAATACACTATTATTTATTTTTATGCTAGAGTCTCTGTTAGAAATAATAGTCCACCAAGATAACTAAGAGGGGGGGGGGGAGTGGGGGGGAAGGGGGTGAATCATTTATCCAATTAAAACATTTGTCCACCTTAATTAATCTTAACCATTCAATCAAAGTAAACAACAACCATAACCAAATGCACATACACAATTACACTAGATTTGTTAACTAGGGAAACCCTTGAACAAAGGGAAAACCTCAATGGGAATGATGCCCATGTATGTATGTATATATATATATTTCTTGTTAGAGGATGGACCCTGTTAGGAGTCTATAAACACATTTAATATATAAGAGTCCCTATTAGGTGAATTTGAATCCTTGTTAGAAGATTCCAATCTTGTTAGGATTTGTAGAAGTCAGAAGGACCCACTGTCCAAATAACTTCTAGGGCAAGACCACTAAAATTCATTGTCCAACTGATCTCTCAACTATTTCTTATAGAATAATTGTTCATACTATGCTTTGTCCTCTTTCCTTTGTCCTGTCAACTAGGCCAATCATTGTTAAACCTTGTAGACAAGGTCACAAACCTCATATTCAAATATCAAACCTCAAATCTTAAAATAAAACCTTGGCAACAAAGTTTTCTTCAACTTCACTCTTCTTTCCTTAACTTCACAATTACTCAACATTTAGCTCTTTTCTCCTCTTTTCCACTCTTTGTACTTCTTGCAATCATTCATACATAATAAAGGAAACTGTCCTTTCTTTATATCAAATCCATAAAACAATTCCCTTGAATTGGCTATTACAACTTCTCAATTAATTATTATAAGACCTCATTAAGAACATGTTCTACTTAGTGATAAGATCAATATATCACCTTGTAACTTGAATAACATTCCATACATGTGATATTATGATGAGTGACCTTAGCCATGCCATCTTCAACATTTCTTCTACACACCTTTAATCTTGCTTCTCAAAATAACAACTTTGCTAAGAGATAGAAACAGTTTACCAAAACATGTTTCTATAAATTCTATCTCAAAATAGTCCACCAAAACTTGCATAAATTCTTGTAGACTTAATATTTTTTTTGAGGTTAGTTGCATGTACTAGACTCTTAGTAGTATCTACCTTTAACCTTGCTAGTGAAAATATTCAATGATCTGCAAGGATAACTTTAAGAAACCCCCCTTTAGAAAAAAGTACAAAATTTTGGCAAATTGAACATTAGTTTAGGGGAAACAATAATAATTTCTAGTCTAGAATTTTTTGTTTAAGTAGAATTTTTTTTAATTTTATTGGTGATTGTTTTCAATCATATGAAAATTCTATAAAATCATGGCGAATCTTTCATTATTGATGAAAATCATGGAAAAATGTACAAATACCTAGAAATAATAATTTTATTATTATTATTATTAGTATTATTATTATTATATGATGCCTAATAAATTATCAAACTTTAAGGTTAAATTTAGTGTATTTTTTCATTGCAATTTCCCTCCAAATTATTCAATGGTGGTTTGGGGGAAGCACCCCTAATTGTTTTAATCATTGGATCATCCTAAATCAATGGCCTAAATCCTATTTCAAGCCAAGCTTTTAAAAGAATACCAAGTTTTAAAGAGAGTTCCCAAAGTAAAGACACGTGTCCCCAATTGTATCTATTTCACGAAAAACTGAGAAATGATAAAAAATTTCATGAAAAGTCTTTAGAATAGAGACACATGTCAAATATACATAATTAATTTGTAGTGTAAGTTAATTTTTAACCAAATATTGGCAAATATGACCATCAATTAAGACAAGCCTTGAAAATTGTAGGCGAAAGTATTTAATTTACTATGTAGAAAAATTAGATTCATTGGCAAAGTCATCACTAATTTATAAATACTTATATATTATTATTGGTGATTAGCCTAAGTATGGGACCCAATTTTGGTAAGGTGAAGGTGACATGGAAACCCCAAAAGTGTAGAAAAATTAGCCAAATCTAGGGTCCTCGATGAGTGAGATTAGCCAATTGAAAAATATTACCCACTAAAGTTATCCTTTATGATCTATCCATACCAACGTGATCCTTACTGTTGTTCTTATGTTAGATAGCATAGAAAACTAACATGTTGACATCAATAAAAAATATATTCATGAATGTAACATATCATCATGATAATGATCTAATCATGTTTCTATAATACTCCCTCATAGGAGTGTCATTAGTATTCATGCTTCCAACAATCTCCCCCTTTGGAATTGATGATAATATAGATGAAAAAACATCTAGTTCCATGAATATGATATGTTAAATATTGTTACCCTTTCTTATCAAATCCTCTTCATCAATCATTCTCCCCCATTGATGTAACTTCGCGATGCATCAAAATGTTTTTCATGTTGTAATCTCTCTCCCATTGACATCAATGTCAAAGGTTTCAACAACCATCTATCATTGCATACTATCAATCTCTACAACAACTACCTCTGAATATGATGATAATATAGATGAAAAAACATCTAGTTCCATGAATATGATATGTTAAATATTGTTACCATTTCTTATCAAATCCTCTTCATCAATCATTCTCCCCCATTGATGTAACTTCGCGATGCATCAAAATGTTTTTCATGTTGTAATCTCTCTCCCATTGACATCAATGTCAAAGGTTTCAACAACCATCTATCATTGCATACTATCAATCTCTGCAACAACTACCTCTGACCTGCTCAAGTGTTCAAAGACACTACACAAAATAACATCTATCAAGAGTCCTAGATGGATCTATCCATCACAGATACTCCCCCAAACAAGAAACATCAACATTTAGTCCAAAAAAATAATATTTTTCTGTATTATTGGATTGATGCACTCTTGCATCATCTACTCTAATGTAGATAGGGGCATCACCTCTAGAATACCTTGCAAATACTCAAAAGTCTCTTTGGGAAGAGGCTTGGTGAAAATATCTTGAATCTTCTCTTTCATGCTTACATACCCCAATCTAATTTCCTTTTTTCCAAATTTCTCTCTCAACATGTGATATTTAATTGAAATGTGGTTAGTCTTAGAATGCAACATTGTATTCTTAGACATATTCACTATGCTTGAGTTATCACAATGTATGATAATAGGTTCACTAAATTTTATCCTTAGATCCTTCAGCATTAGCTTCACCCAAACAACTTGATTACAATTGTTTGCTATTGTAACATATTATGCCTCTATTGTACTCTGTGAGATACAATCTTACTTCTTTCTTAACCAAGAGACCAATCTTCCTCCAAGAAAAAATGCTCCACCACTGGTGCTCTTTCTGTCATCCATACTACCTACCCAATTAGCATCAGTATAAGCATATTAAGTGAAATCATTAGATCTTTTATATCACAGTCCAAACTTTGGTGTTTCCTTCAAATATCTAAATATACTTTTAACTTTTTCATAGTGTGCTTCTCTAGGATAAGCTTGAAATCTTGCAATAATTTCAACTACATTCACTATATCTAGCCTTGTGTGAGTTAGATATTTCAATCCTCCAATCATAGATTTGTACTTTTTCTCAATAGTAGGTGTCTCATCCTTTGTAGATAACTTGTGTCTAGTTATCATAGGTGTTCCAATTGGTTTACATGTTTCAACCAAACCTTTTCAATAACATTTCAAATACTTAGAGAAATAAAGATTCCTTCTTTATCCTACACAATTTGTATTCCTAAGAAATATTTCATTTCCCCTATCATGCTCATTTCAAATTCCTTCTTCATTTCTTCTGCAAACTTGTCACTTTTATTATCATATCCTCCAAATATGATACCATCAACAAATATTACCAAAATCATCAATCCAACATCAGTTTCTTTTCAATAGAGATAATTGTTTGCCATAGCTTTTCTAAATCCAAGTTTTTCTAAATGCTTGTCCAACCTTGCATACTAGGTTCTAGGTGCTTATTTTAATCCATACAATGCTTTCTTTAATTTTCATACCCTGTCCTTGTCATTTGTTAAAGGAAAACCTTCAAGGTTTTCTATGTATACCTCTTCTTCAAGTTCCCCATTTGAAAATGTTGACTTGACATCCATCTAATACACTTTGAATTTCTTATGTGTCACATAGGCTAAGAACAACCTTAATACTTTAATTCTTGCAATAGGAGCATAGGTTTCTTCATAGACTATTCCTTCTTGCAATGAGTAACCTTTATATACCAATCTTGCTTTGTTCCTTACAACTTCACCTTATTCATTAATTTTTTTTCCTGAATTACCATTTTGTTCCAATCACATTCTTATCTGTTGGTTTAGGGACCAATTCCCATGTCACATTCTTCACTATCCAATTCTTCTTTCATGGATTCCTTCCAATATTCATCTTTGTATGGCTCATCTAAATTTTTTTTCTACTTGAGATATCAAACATATTTCTTCACTACTTCTACTTCCTTTCATGACACCTTTAGCTTTACTACCAATGATCTACTTTGGTTGATGATTCTTTGTCATATTCTTACCAAAAGTAGGAGTTGTTATCTCAACTCTTGGCTCCATTCTAGGTTTCAAACTTTGTTCCTACCTTATCTCCTTCATTCTATAAATCATTGTTAGTCTCAAAGAATACTTCATGATTCCTTGGTTTAGTAACAACAACATTCTCATCATCAAAATTGTAGTTAACTAATATTTCTTGTATTTTGAATTTCTCATGAAGACTTACACCTATACATTCAACAATAGTCTTAGTTCTTTGATTATAACATCTATAAGCTCTGATTTTCAATGAATAACCAAGAAACATACCTTTGTCACTTCTAGCATCAAATTTACCAACATCATCATCTCTTTTGATATAACATTTGCTACCAAAAATTCTGAAATACTTCACTGCTTCATAAGGGATCC
The DNA here is from genome assembly GCA_028749045.1 of Cupressus sempervirens. NCBI lineage: Eukaryota > Viridiplantae > Streptophyta > Pinopsida > Cupressales > Cupressaceae > Cupressus > Cupressus sempervirens. Next base: position 164,208,284 of record CM053793.1, on the reverse strand, counting down.
CATTTGTGTCTTTCCTAAACTACACTCTATTCATAGTATACAATATTTTATTCACAACTTCTCTCCAAAATGTCTTGGATACATCACTCTTAGCTAACATAGCTCTTGTTGCTTCTATTACTAACCTATTTCTTCTTTGTACAATGCCATTTTTTTAGAGGTTCTAGGAGCTGGAAGTTGTCTTTTGATTCTATTAGCTTCACAAAAGATGTCAAACTCATTTGAAATAAACTCTCCTCCTCTATCTAATCTTAAATATATAATCTTCACGCCTTATTCATTCTCAACTCTATTCTTGAATATCTTGAACTTGTCAATTGTCTTAGATTTCTCTTTAAGAAATGCAATCCACATCATTCTAGAAAAGTCATTAACAATATCATGAAGTACCTTTCACCATAGAATTCTTTAGTCTTTGTAGGACCACTAAGATCTATTTGTATGATCTCCAACCTTGCTATAGTAGTAAACCTATTGCTAAGAAAGAAGCTCTATTATATTTTACCAATACACACTCTTTACAAATTGTATCATAAGGCTTTACAATCTTAGGAAAATCTTTGGCTGCAAAAATATTACTAGTTTTCATAATGCTATCAAAGTTGATATGAAAAAATCTCTTATTCTATAACCAACTATCATCTACCTTTGCAACCAAACATGTCATTTCAGTGGGATTCATCTAAAATACATTACCTCTAGATCTGGTTCCTATTCCAATTACATTTCAACATTTCTCTCTAATCATTCATGTCTTCTTTGTGAACTACAAGTAATAAACTTTATCCACTAGTTATCCAACACTCAAAAGATTGTGTTTAAAACCATCAACAAAATATACATCCTCAATGTTAGTCTTACCATCAATAGTTATAGATCCAATACCTTTAACATGGAAAGTTGCATTGTTTCCAACTCTGACAATGCCTGCATTATAACTTTTGAAATTAACAAAATTGTTCATATCACCAGTCATATGATGTGAGAAACCACTATCAATTATACGATCATATTTCTTTTCAACCTATGATATCAAAGCCATTTTCTATGCACTTTCTTCTTTAATAGCCTAAAATCCTATTTCATCATTATTGGCACTTACTGCTTGTTCATTAGGTTCATCTTCTTTATTGACATACAAACAATCTTTATCTCTTCTAAGTTTGAACTTTGCTTTATAATTATTTTTCTGTTTTAGGACTCTTAGATGCATAATGACCAAACTCATTACAAGTCCAACATTTAAAGATTTTCTTACCATCTTTTTCTCTTCTTATAAGAAGGGCTAATCCGTCTATCTTTCTATCCTCTTCTAATCTGCTACTACTAGCAAAATCTCCTCTAGCACTTGTGCTCCTTGTTAGATTAGGTTGAATGTTTAGGGTGCTAAAGTGTGTCTCTATTCTATACTATTCTCCAAACTATCTAAGCTCATTCTTGATCGCTTCAATTCTCCCAAGTAATGTTTCCTCAGTGAAATATTTGGTACAAGTGATCAACAATTGTATCATTTGAACTACCTACTTAAATGATGGCATTAAACTCTTCAATATCTTCTAGATCACCTCATCATCTTCCTTGGTTCCTCTTTGAGATTTGATACCTATAGTAATTTTTGATATTTTGTCTACATATGTTCTTATAGACTCATCTTCCATCATTTTAGCATCTTGAACTACACAAATCCACCTTTGTTGCCTCATTTTCTTAGAATGTTCATAACCTTCAAAAATATTTTCCAAATCTTTCCAAATCCCATGAGAAGTATCACAAGTTTTTACCTAATTGTAATTTATTTTAGGAAGTGTAGACAATAGTTCTTATCTAGCTCTCATGTTGTACACAAAAAGTTCTCTATCATCCTTGGTACAAGTTTCTAGTGCACTTTCAAGAATAATTGTCTTTTCTAATTTTATCAAGATCCAATATTTTGGAGCCATACACAATAGATGTGTCTTTATCTTTTCCTTCCATTTTTCATAATTTTTTCCATCAAACTTTGTACTATCCTTTCTAAGTATGCTAGTCATGGATCTCCCAAAGTTTTTAAACTTTATTAGAAATAATAGTCTGCCAAGATAACTTTGGGGGGGGGGGTAAATCAGTTATCCAATTAAAAAATTTATCAACCTTAATTAATCTTAAATATTTATTCAAAATAAAAATAAAAACTATTAGAAATAATTTTCTAGCAATATAGCTGAGAGGGGGGGGGGAGGGGGGGGGGGGGGGGGGGGGGGGGGTGGGGGTGGTGAATCAATTTTATGACAATTTGAAACATTTATCCTCTTAAAGAGTCTGTATCATTCAACCAAAGTAAAAAATAACCATAAAGAGATGCACATACACAATTACACTAGATATGTTGACTAGGGAAACCCTTCATCAGAGGGAAAACCTCAGTGGGAATGATGCCCACAAAATGATGTACTAATATCAAAGTTCCTTGTTAGAGGATGGACCCTATTAGGAGTCTTATTACAAAACTTAGTACAAAGAGTCCCTGTTAGGAGACTTTGAATCCCTGTTAGGAGATTCCAACCTTGTTAGGAGTTGTGGAAGGATACTAAACCCACTATCCAATACCTTTAGAATTAGATCAACAAACCCACTTTCTAATTGACCTTGGTACTATTCCTTTCACAATAATAGATGTGCAACAAATTTTTACTTCATCATCTATCCAGTACGTCGGACTCCTTTACATTTAGATCTTGTAATTAGATTTGGAACTCTGTAATGAGTGATAGTAACCCTTAAGTTCACTTACATGTATTAGTAAGTCACTCTTCTTTTGGTACTTAGTAATTTGCCAGTCTCTTCTGCTCATGTATATCTAAAACACAAAAAAAAATCTTTCCTTTATACCATACTCAATAAATAAATCCTTGAGTTGGCTTCACACTTCATTATCATAAATGAATTAAATGAAATACACATTTAATTAGTGTTTTTGGCTCACAATTATACACAAACTTTCACATGTGTGACTTCCATACATGCACACTCATTGATGTCATTAGTGGCTAGTATACTATCTCCAATTAACTGTGCAACCCTTCATTACAAATGCAATGAGCTATAGCAATTACACAATAGAAACTATTTTCCTAATACTATGTTTCCATGTGGTTCTCTATATATCAATCATATCTTCCGTACTCTATCGATTCAGGTTTTGTGCACTCACCCAAGTAACAAATACACACTATATTATGTGTTAGTAACTACACATAAGAATATAAGTGATATATTGTCCTTAATACAAAAACCACAGTCTATTATTCTATCAATCTTTTTGCAAACTCATTACTATGTTGTCATCGATGAAAAACATAATTATAAATACATCATAACAATGTTCTACAATGCTTCTTCATGTCATCAACATTCATGCTAACAATCTCCCCCTTTGGCATTGATGGCAACATAGATGAAAAAAATCTAAGTTCCAAGAATACCAAATCATGTTGTGCTTTCTTCCCAATGGAATTTTTTTCATGTTACTCTCTCCCCCCATTGACATCTATATCAAAGATAATACAAAAATGTTTCAATTGTTTGAACATACAATAATCTATTAGCAAGACCACAAGCTAGTTTGTTTCTTTACAATATATAACTTCATAAACAACTCAAGTGTCTAAAGACACTATTGTTCACCAATTACCAAGAGTCCTTTGCTGACTCTATTCATCACAGATACTCTCACATTGAGGAAGCATCAGCATTCAGTCTAGTCTAACAATGGTGCTATATACCCTAGACTAATGCACTTTTGCATCCTCTATTCTAAATTAGGTAGGGGCGTAACCCCAAGCATACATCTTAGGTAATCAAATGTATCATTTGGTAGAGCCTTTGTGAAAATGTCTACAATTTTTTCCTTAGTGTTAATATATTTTAGTCTGATTTCTTCTCTACAACCTTCTCTCTCAACACATGATACTTTATAGTGATGTGCTTAGTCTTAGAATACAAAATAGGATTCTTAGACATGTTAACCATTCTTGTGTTATCACAATAAATGATAATAGGATCTTTGAAAGTAATCCCAATATCCTTCATCCATATGACTTGATTATAGTTGTTTGCTACAACAACATATTCTATCTCTGTAGTACTTTGTGAGGTACAAAATTGCTTCTTGTTGAACCAAGAAACTAGTCTCCCTCCAAGAAAAAATACTCCTACACTGGCACTTTTTCTATCATCTATATCTCCAGCCTAGTCAACATTAGTATAAGTGCAAAGATTAAAATCATTACTTCTATCATACCAAAGGCCATAATTAGATGTCCTTTTTGGATATCTAAATATCCTATTTATGGCTACATAGTGATACTTTCTAGGATCATCCTAAAATCTCCAACTGCATTAGCTATATCTAGTCTACTATGAGTTAGATACTACAATCCTCCAATGATATAATGTACTTCTTTTTTTCAATAGTAGGTGTCTCATCCTTGCTTGATAACTTGTCACTAGTTACAATAGGAGTTGCAACAAGTTTACAATTTTCTAGTCGAAATCTTTTCAAAAAATCTTTCAAACACTTGGTCTAGGAAATAAATATACCTTCCTTGTTTTGAATAATTTGCAATCCTAAGAAAATTTCATTTCTCCTATCATGCTCATCTCAAATTCATTCTTCATATCTTCTGTGAATTTTTTATTGGCTTCATCATTTCCTCAAAAAGTGATATCATCAACAAATATAATGATTATCAACAAACCATTTTCTATTTCTTTCAAGTACAAGTTGTTATCTGTTGTTCCCTTAGCAAATCCAAGTTTTGCAAAGTATTTATCCAATCTTGCATACCAAGTTCTAGGTGCTTGCTTAATCCATACAAATCTTTCTTTAATATGAAAACCATATCTTTCTCTTCTATCAAAAGAAAAATTTTTGGTTGCTCAATATAAACTTCTTCAAGTTCTCCATTCAAGAATGCTGACATAACATCCATCTGATATACCTTAAGAAAATTATTTTCTGCATATGCCAGGAACATTATAACTACTTCCATTCTTTCCACATGTGCATATGTTTCATCATAGTCAATTCCTTCATGCTAAGAGTAGCCTTTGCATACTATTCTTACTTTGTTTATTGTTACTTCTCCTTGTTCATTCATTTTTAATTTGAATACCCACTTTGGGCCAATCACATTTTTTTCCTTAGGTCTAGGAATTAATTCCCATGTGTCATTTTTTATTATCTACTGAAGTTCTTCCTCCATTATTTTTATCCAATAATCATCCTTGATTGCTTCACCTGTGCTCTTTGGTTCTATTTGAGATATTATACATAGTTCTTCATTGATTCTACTTCTTTTCATTACTCCTTTCTCTTTTCTTCCTATTATTTGATTAGCAAGATGATTGCTTATCATATTCTTATTTGGGGTAGTCGTTACTGCTTCAACTCTAATTTTAGGCACTGTGCTTTGTTCTTCTCTTACTTCTTCAGTTTTTACACTATTCTGCAAGTCATTGTTAGTCAGAAGAAATAATTCATTACATCTATTGGTCATCCCAAAATAATTATCTTCATTAGAATTATAATCGGTCATCTTCTCTTTAGTGCCAAACTTTTCATCTATTCTCACATTTGCACACTCTACTATAGTTTTTGTACTATATTTGAAACATCTATAAGCTATACTTTTTAATGAATAGCCAAGAAACATACCTTCATCACTCCTTGGATCAAACTTACCAATATCATCATCTCTTTTGATATAGCATTTGCTTCCAAATATTTTGAAATATTTCACCGATGGTGAGCAACCAAACCATAACTCATAGGATGTTTTGTCCATACTTTTTCTAATTTTTTCTTTGTTTAGTGTGTATACTATTGCATTGACTGCTTCTCTACAAAAGGTCTTTGGTACATCATTTTTGAATAAAATAGCTCTTGTTGCTTTAGAAATTGATCTAATTCTTCTTTTAGTAATCCCATTCTACTTAGGTGAATGAGGTGAAGATAATTGTCTCCTAATTCTATGTTCTTCACAATAGATATTAAATTCTTTAGAAGTGAATTCTCCTCCTCCATCAGATCTTAAGCTCTTCATTTTAACTCCAGATTTATTCTCTACTTTATTTTTTAATATCCTAAATTTTTTTAATGCCTCTAATTTTTCCTTAAGAAAAGTGCCCCACATCATTCTATTAAAATCATCAACAAAAATCATAAAATATCTCTCTCCATAGAATACTCTTGTTCTTGTAGGACCACTCAAATCTGTATGGACCAATTCTAGCTTCTACGTAGTACCAAACTACTTGCTAGGAAATGAAACTTTCTTTTACTTAGCCAATATACATTCCTTACAAATAATGTTAGTGGGCTTAATGATCTTGGGTAAATCTCTCATAGGAAGTGTATTACTAGCTTTTACAATGTTATCCTTAATATGTCAATCAAAGACTTTCTAATTTTAGCTAAAAAATTCTAACCAATATAAACTTTCTTAGGGGCCCCAGTAGTACCCAGATTTATCTTTTCTAGCTCTTGAGGTTTACAATCTTTAGCCCTAGGATTTACCGTATCTTGGTTATCAAACATGTTCTCCAAAACAAATAAACCTTTAGGTACTTTATTAGTCTTTAATTGTATAAACTCTTCACCAAAGATTGTTTCCTTCCCATCTATGGTTTCAACCAAATCATTACAATCCAACTCTTGACCATGGTATTTATCTTCATTCAATAAGAAGTTCACAATGTCTTTGTCATCTTCAAATACTTGCCAATGTTCAATATTATTAGGTATTGAGGGTCTATTCAGGACCTCAATCTATCAAACTCCTACAAATGATACCTCATGTGGTTTAATTGCTACATTTTCTAATAAGTCAGCCATCTTAGTCTAAGTCCTATCACTCCATGAAATACCAAATGCATCAAAGAATTCTATCTGATCCTAGACAAAATTCCTATACAGTTCCAATCTTTTATTTTTAGATGCATATGCCCCTTTATCTGCAAAATAACCAATTTTGAATCATTGATAACATGCAACTTTTTAATTCCATGATGAGTAGCAACTTTTAATCCTAACAACAAGGTTTCATATTCAGTTATATTATTGGCACATGAATAATTTAGGGTGAAGGAGTATCTAAAAGTACTCTTTTTAGGAGAAACAAAAATTACCCCTGCCCCTGCACCTTCTTTAGAACTGGCCCCATCAAAGAACATAGTCCATAATATTGGTGAATCCATACAACTTTCAACTTCATGCTCAATCACAACAAGCAAGTTCTCAACTTCTTGGATAATTAACTCAACTCTGAATGCATTTACACCCATGTCTAAAAAACAAGTAGTATCTTTGTCAATTTCTTCCCCCAAAATATGACTAACCCTTGGCTCTCTATTTACTTGAACAACTTTATCTCCTATGTGAAAAGTTGCATCGGTTAGATCACATTGTAAGCTACCTCCCATAGCAACACTCCATTTCCTAGAGAGCAACATTCCATAATGTGGAGGAATATCAACTACAAGGACTAACATGGTCAACTCTAGCTAAGGGTATGAAACTAGCTTAAATGGTAGAGCATTTATGGTACCTACAACTGGGACTTCTCTAGCATCCACACCTCTACATCTACCTTGCTTAGTGTCTACTTTCAACCCTAGGGCTTCCATTACTTTGAAAGGCATGATAGTATTAGAAGCTCCTGAATCTATCATACAATTTTTTAGGGTTTTTCCTTTTATAATCAAACTGAAAAATAATGAGTCAATGTCTTCTACATATTCTACTAACGAATCATCCAAGAACATTTGAGGAATTTGAGACATAATACCACTATCTTCTACTACCAATGAGGTTTGTTTAGTGGTATTTTGTTCTACATTGTTGTTATTATTTCCTATCCCTCCCAACCATGACAAGGCTTTTCTCTTATGATCTTCAATTCTAAATTGTTTAGATAAAGGTACTTTAATAGTAATTTGTGACAACATGGATATCACTTCAAAAGGATCAAATATAGTGGGTTTCACAATCATATCTAGAGTAGGAACATTTTGAGTAGTAGGGACTATTATTTGTTTGATAGTATCATATTCTAATCTCTTTTCTTGCACAATCACTTTTGTTGTCTCGTTTGTTTGAAATTGAACTTTCTTCTTGGGTTCCCACTTTTTGGCTTTGATTTCTTTAATCTTAACTGTCTCTACATTAGCATTCTTATCTTCATCCTTCATCTTATGTGTAACATCTTTTATAAATATACTAGAAGGCTTCCCAACATCATTGTTAACTATTCAATTTTTCAAATTGTAATTACTATGTAGTTGGGAGATCATCTCTGTAGTGATCCTATCAATTTCCTCTTTAGAAGGCATTCTCAAGTTCACATGACCAACTTTAGAAGATGTAGCACATACCTGATCTCCATACCCTTCATTTTTTGAGAACACTTGTTGATGATGTAACTGATAGGAAACTCTTTTATTTTCAAGGTCACTTTTAGTCTCTTCCAAATCAAAATCCATACAATCACTACACATGCTCACCATATTACAAATTACATCATCATGGCTTTTTTCTTCTTCTTCCTTCTAATTTTGTGTACTATGACCTGAAGCAAATGATTGAGCAACTGCACAATACTCTGAAGAGTGAGGTGATTGACAAATAATGCACCATGTCACATCATCATTCACATTAATAGAACTTTTTTGCAAAGGATTGTTATACCCTTGTCTTTTATCTAGGTTTGGCTAGAAATTGGCTTACCATCCTTCCATTGAGTGGTATAAGGGTAATTCTTCATTCTAGGTGTTCTATTGAAATTATTATTTTTTAGTGGGGATTTCTCACCAAAATTTGGCTTATATGTATTGAAAGTAGTTGGATTCATCTTTTTTGACAAGTCCAATTCCTGACCTATAGTGGGCTCCTCAATCTTTTTTCCTATAGGGGTTTTATCAACTTATTTCTTATTGTTATTTTTTGGATTGAACAACTTTGGATCATCTCTCCTACCCAACTTGCTAGATGCTTTCTTATTATTTTCAATATCGACTATAATCTTATAAGCATCCCTCAAAGTTTTAGGATCTTTATCCCCCAACTGGTAAAGCCATCTTGCTATCAAAACCATTGAAATAGGTTGTAAGAAAAACATCTTCATTCAACCTCATGATCTGGAACAATTTGTACATACCCTTTTGGAATCTTACATTGAAATAAAATGTAGACTCATTTAGGATTCTTCTTGATGTTATTGAATTCATTTAATATGAACCAAACATTAGTATTATCTCTATATTGTTCTTTGAAAAAATTCTCCAAATCACTCCATGAACTAATACTATCATCAGGTAACCTTTTGAACCAATCCCTTGCATCCTCAGTCAGTGAATTAACAAATAACTTCATCACCACATCCTCATGTTCAACTTCATTGTCAATTAACATATCTATGAAAACTCTTAAGTGCTCTTCACTAGTAATAGCATTATTTCCAGAGAACTTGGCAACTTTATCTCTTAAATCAAAAAATATGGGATGTGGAGCACTAGGGATACCTACAAATGACATTTGTTTGTATTTTTCCATGTATATAGGTTTCTTTTGAAAACTAGCAACATTTGAGGTGCTTGCTACATTGGCTTGGTTAAGGACAACACCTTGGGATTGTTGCGGTTGGGCAACAGGGGCTTGAGTACTAATGGTGGATGATGAAGCAGGGGTAGATTGAGATATTCCATGGGTTGAAATTACTAGACCACAAGCTAGTAAAAAATTTGTAGCTGGGGTAGAAAAATTTGGCCATGAAGACAATGCTAAATTAGATTTAATGAACTAGATTTTCCTCCTAGTTTCTTTAGCTTGGGCTACATTCTCAATCTTTTCAAGTCCTTTTGCAAGATCTTCTTTCTCTTTCCTAGCCTTTTCTAGATCTAGATCTAATTTTTTCATGAGAGGGTTTATGGATTTACTTGGTAGAACTTGGGGCTCATTTATATGAATTCCTACAACTTTTCCTTTTCCTATATCTATCTTCTTGACAATGGGTTCTACCTGGTTATTTTGGATAGACTTGTAGGGTTGAACCTGGGAAAGAATAGGTTCTTGTTGTTGGTTTAGAAACTTTTCTTGTTCCTGAACTTCAGCTCTCAAACTATCTACATCTCCAAAGACATCAGTATGAGGGATTGAAGTTCTCTCTTCTAACTTCTTGTTTTTTTATTTTAAGGAAACCACCCTCCTAAGCAAATTATCTCTCTCAACAATGGTGTCTAGGGTGGCTTGCTCTCTTTCCTTTTCTAGACTAGCACATTTAGCTTCCTCTTCAGCAACCCATTTCCTCAAAACTCCTATATTTGATCACACTTCTTTAGGATCTACAAAATTAGCTTCTAAATTAGTAGGATCATCCAAATCTATGAGGTTAGTCTCCATGTATGGGACTACTTTAGGATTAAAAGGATCTTCAAATGTGCTCCTATGTCCTAGCCTATAATTCCTCTCAACTATCATATCTGACCTAGGGGATGCATTCGTTGAAGATATGTTTTTGTCCTAACAGTTTCTTTCATCTAGTATTGGGGTACTAAATATTCCTTCTAGGAGTCTGGTGGTCTCTGACTCAGAACTAAGTGAAGAAGACTCTCTCCCTAACACTGGTTGGTATTGAAAATTAATTGATACACTACCTCTTGGTTTCCAGGTGGGGTTTGGGTCTGCCTTTTTCTTATTGAAGTTATTTCTACCACCCTAAGGTAAGTCAATATACATTGGTACATTAGGATTGACTCTTGTGTTTTTGTTTTTGTCAACCATATTCATTATTTATCAAATCAACACTAGCTTCAACACCTTGACTAAGTTGCCACCCTATTCTTAGGGAAAAGTAACAACAAAATATCTCATGGCTTTAAGGAAGAAACAAAAGATAATATATCATATACAACACATAGTGGAACCAATCACATAAATCATAAGATTACAACTTTGGATTGCAAGATAAGACACATGAAAAGGGTGTATATGTCAGTTTGCATATGTGACATGTAGCTTTCCTTTTCTATAGAAATTGTCAAGGTTTGTCAATACAAAAAGTCCACCCTAACCAAACACAGTATTGAAAAAGACTTGAAAAATACATACACAACACAACCAAAGAAACTACAGTTCTTGTCACAAATAAATTGCACAACTCCCTAGTAGAGTTGCCATTTTGTTGGTGTTTGAAACTACTGAACAACAAAATTCTCAATACCAAAGTGATAATACTCACATAATGTAAGGGTTAGTTACTCCCTATTAACAACTATATGTGTAAACCAGTTGGAACCAACTTCAACAAAACCAAAGCTAGATTTCTACTCTTTAGGCTCTGCAAAACCAAGGTGGGTATAGCTAAGGGATAATTCTAACTGAATGTTATAGTAAGAGAATTTTATTAGTTTCATTTTGATTCTCATCTTATATCTCTAACATTATATATATTTTATTCCTCCCTTTACATTTTTAGATGATATACATCCCATATAAGTAGATTTGGTCATAATTATTTGCAAGTATTTCCAACAATAGTAGCTAACTAGAGCTCAAATGTTTCATGCAAACAAGTGTTGACCACCTTTTAAATTCTTCAAAATAGTTAAATAAAGTAGATTTTGATTTGAGACTTGATGCTTATTCATGATTTACCTATCTATAGATTGGATTAATTAGATTAGTGCCTATTCCATTGGGATTCAGAGTCTACTCCAATTTATAGATCTGATTTGTTACATTACAACAAATATTATCAGCAATTCTTCCTAGAATTCATTCTTGTAGACATCTTTTCTATTACCATAGAAATCTCATCAAATTCATTAAAGCCATTACTTATTTCATTGAATTTATAGAAATAATGTATTGATATACAACCTAAGTGAATTGCATTCAATTGGACAAGCTTTACTCACACAATATTAGAATAACTAGGTAATAACAAAGGAGAGAAAATTCAACAAGAATAGATATGGGGATAGCTCAATTTTGTATTAATTTTCCTTGAAAATTGTATTAAAACTTAGAACGACTCTAAAAGACAAAAGGATCATATGATATCAATCTATTCTTAGAGAAATTTATAGAGAAGATACATCATGAAGTTTGCCACCATAACTGGACCAAAACATACTTAGTGTAAAACTAAAATTGCATTAGAAATTGGACCCTCCTCTAGCCCTGGAATCTCACTTATATAGTGTGAAATGCAACAAGCTTTAGGCATAGAGAATTGATAGTTGTCTTAAACAAAGGATATTTACATGTAGCTATCACAAAAAAACAAAATTTTGTGTAACAGAAAGACTTATACGTCATAATATTCTTTTTGGGCAAGCTACTTCTTTTACATCTCTTGAAACACTAAAAATTCCATGATTTGATTCTTTTATTAATTTGATTCTTTGGAGTAGGTGGCTATCATGCTTGAAAGTGATGTAACCTATTCTGTTGCCTGCAAACTCACCTCAACTTAGGGGTTCTCATTGTCTTCATCATGAACTATCAGAGTAATAGTTACATCTGCATCTTCATCTACCCATTATCTTCTACCATCTGTTTTGTAGACAAATTTTTTTCCTTCCATTCATTGAAAGCAATGTCATCAAGCCAATCAAAATTTAGGATTTCCCTTTGTACAGTTATTATAGAATTTTCAACTGCTTCTATTTCAATGAGGTCTTTTCTAATGCCATTATAGAATAACTACACTTCAACCAAGTCTTCATTGGTCATTGTCCATAGCAAATTCCCACTTTCATTTACAACATTATTCATTCTTTGGCAAAATATTTCATCCAATTTCTTTTTCTACTCTTCCTTTTCCTTTATTTAATCAACCTTTTTTAGAGCACTAGGAAATAGGTTAGAATTTTTAGCTATGTATTTGGAGAAACAAATTGTTATTCTTTTTTGAAATAAATTTTGTTTGTCATCAAAACCCTCCAATTTATTTAACAAATAAAAAAATCTTTTCTATTTGGTGACATGATAGCTAGATGATAGATATGCACATAGATGTTTATCATTATTTCTTTAAGTCCACTTCTATACAAGGGGTATTACTTTTTCTTCACCTCCTTTTAGTTAATCTCTAATAGTTGCAATTCTTGCCAAATGATCATAAAATGCTAGCCATTTAATTCTATCTATTAAGTACATTATAGCTTGCCTTATTTTTTCTTCATATTGATTATTATATTCTACATGCATTGCATATAATTTATTCTTTTCTTCTTCAAATTCCTCTATAGTGTAGAATTAAGGCCTCTCTGGGGTGCCTGGTATCTCAACAATGGGAGTTGATTTAAATGCTTCAATTGGTGGCCAGGGGTATACAATTCTTGGCCTTCTCGATTCCCCCACCTTTCTCTTCCCAATTTCTTTTTCCATTTGAGAGACCTTATTCTATAGTAATTGTATTTTCTTTCCCCTATCCTCACAGGGTTTGAGAACTTCTTCAAATTTAGCATGAAGCTCTAAGAACCTATCCTATTCTTTTCCAGACACCACATTCCAAAATTTCACCATTTATAAAGCCATTGCAAAAATTTGTTGACTACTTACTTCACCGGCCCTATGTATTGTAAGAGCACTAGTATGTTCTACACTAGAAATTTCCTGCATTCTAGTTTTGTCTCTCTTCTTAATTGACTAGATTACTAGGGCTTGGTGGTCATCACCGAATTTAATTTGTCTATGGGCTTGTAGTTTTTCCTCCTCTATTTTATATTGTATATCCTTCTCCTTCCTAATCAAGTCAAATATCATAACATTAGCTATGTCCCACTCAAGAAAAATTAGAACCCCTGACTCCTTAACTAATTACCTCTTGGCCTCAAGTCTGAACTAGGAAAAATCACTCAAAATTTTGGTTTTTACCACTTCCTTAATAATAGAGTCTAGTTTGTCAAGTTGCTTCACTTTTATTTTCTCAAATGTTTACTCAAAATTTCCTATATTTTTCTCCACAAAAATTGTGCAAATGCCCTAGATTTTTTTTAAAAAAATTATCATCAATAAATTTTTGTGAAGCTTGAGCTATAATTGGGTCTATCTCCTTACCTTGATAATCAACAATTGTAAAGTCTAAGGAGGGTACAGGTGGTTCTTGAGGTACTCTTCTTTCCATGTTTGTAGTGGTAAAAATTACATCCCCTTCTCCACCAATCTATCTCAATTGCTCCCTTAAGGATGCTTCATCGTCTATTTTGATAGGGGTTTGGCTTGGGGAGTACTCTTCTACATGAGAAGAGGATCCTTGTTCCAACTTCTACCTCTTTGGTGCACTAGTTGTAGGTGGACTCTCTAGCCTTGGTCTTCTTTGAGGGGGAACCTATTGTATGTTCTGAACTATCACATACCCAACCCTCTTTTGCAATGTATACTAACTAGGAGCAACTATCATTTTGCACTTTATTCTTCTTTGTATCTTTGCATCTCTATCAGGATACACTTTAACATATGTAACCTTCTTCTCATTCATTGTTTTCATTATTGTGACAAAGTTAGTCATCAACACATGCATTTTGGATCCCCAATATTTCTTATCTTTTAAAGGATCATAATTAGAGTCAAATGCATTGATGAATTCCAAAACTTTGCTGAATACTATCCACTTTTCTTTCCTAACCTCTTGCTCCTATAAAGAGAAAACATTTCTGATAATATCTTCAGGAAAATATACCTGCTATGTCATATGGGTAGCTTTTGTTCTTTCTGTCAAAAGATCATAAAATCCCTCTAGACCAATATCTCTTGCATGAGACTCTACCATGTTGTATCTATCCAAAAATAAATTGAGGTGCCTCCATCCCTTTTTGACAAAAATAATATCATGGGCCAAGGTGACTATTGGGAAAAAGGTACCTTTACCTTTGCCAATCATATCTCTCCCCTCTATGGTTTTGATTTGCCACAATAGTTCAGCTATCCCTATCTTTAATGGCACATGGAAAGGTAGTACATGAGGTCTTCCCAAAAAACCATACACTCTTATCATTGTAGAAATGTTATATGGGATTACATCCCCTCAATTGTAATGAACCAAGAGTCCTTTTGCATAATCTTTGGGTCTAATTAATTCCAACAATGACTATGGGATTCTAGGGCTATCCCCTCTCAAAAGCAATCTGAGCCTAGATGCAAAATACCTATCAAACCTTATGTAACTGGCATTCCTAGCTTCCCCAGTCATATCAACACTCCACAATTGGACTGGTACCTTGCCACCATCCCTTGTTAATTCCAATTCCATACTCTTAGAGAAAAAGGTAACTCCCTTAGAAAGACATATGTGCATGAGCAATGAGTACCAACAAAAGGGTCTATTTACCTTTCCTTGTGATATCCCCACTAAACCATTATGAATTTCTTGTGTAGGGAAAGTGGAAAAATCAAGAATACTTCTCATTCTAAATTTTAATGTTTGAGCCATGATAAGAACAATAGAACCTTTGATGTATTCCTCCTCGTCCATCCCAAAAATTTTGTAGAGGGTGAAGTATAATGCTTGAAATATTTCCTCATTAATGGCTCTGGTGTATTGGTTGTAACCAAGAGGTAATGTACCAATATTGGCAAAATGTTGTTGTAGAGGTCTTTTCCTTAGGTATATTCTCTATGCACCATACCTTTCTTGAAGGTCATCCATGTCAATGACCTCATGCACATAACAATTAGGGTTAAGGTTAAAAACCTCCCCAATCAGTTTAGGAGAAACCTTGAAAAGATTTTCTCCAGGACAATTCTTCACAAATCCAATAATATGATCATACTTCTTGGCCAAATTAGCAAGTAGATCATTATTAAAGAAAACCCTAGGGACTACTAATCTCCCAATGTCAAATTTCTAGACATTGGTCATAGGGGTATCTAGGTTTCTCTCAGCAAACCATTTTCAAAATAATTCTAATCTCTTGCATCTTGATAATGCAGGTAAGCACTGGCCTTTGATTTTGCATAAATCAATGATCACACTAACTTGTACCCTTATGTCATACAGTCAGCTAACTTGTCCAATAGGATGTCACTTTTAAATAAATGTGCTTTGACAAATCTTATAGTGGCATAGACTACAATATTAATTCAGAGAATCTTCAAGCCCATGACATCATTTCCAACTTGGCATATATGTGTCATATTCCACCAATCAATACACTCCAATTTAGCAAGGCTTTACAACCTGGTGTGACTAAGCATCCTCCTCAAAGCTTGGTCCCACTATGCCACATGGCACATTGGCACTTGCTCACATTGTTTAAAATTTTTGCATGTTTGAAATGTAGGGAAGTGCTATCTGTCAATCTTACCAAGATTGATGGTGAATCAAAATCTTTTCTCATTAGAATCTAGTAATCCACATTAACTAATGAAAAACTTGTTGTATGTTCTAGCTCATCTAACAATTGCCACAAGAGAACATCATTACTAACTTTTGATAAAGTGGGTCCATGACATCACTATGTGCTATGTGTCTTGTTAGCACTTCTCCATTTTGTGTAACTAACATGCATTTTGATAATGTAGGGAAGCACTCTCTATCAATCTTACCAAGATCGATAGTGAATCATAACTAATGAGAGAGTAGTAATTTCATTAAAGATCCAACCACTAACATCACATTAAATTGAATGTGCACTGACAGATACTGACAACTCTGCAACATGGGTCTAACAAATATGACATTATATGGACTTTATGGTGCTCTAAGGTTCCAACATCAGCAAGAGCTATGTAGCACAAAGGTGCTTACCTACTTTACTTAAAATTTTTGCATGTCCTTAATGTGAGAAAGTGCCAGCCTTTGATCTTATCAAGATTAATGGTTAATCAAAATTTTGATACAATTAAGGTTGTTAAATGAGACAAATTCAAAATAATAACTATGATTAAAGCTAGGTTAGCAAGGGTTTAAATTGTAAAAATACATAATAAACCTTGCAACATAAAAAAATTTAGGGTAAATTTATCTTGCCAAAATCTTTTTGAAATATTGCTTTAATAAAATTTCAAGAGCTAGAGCAAAATTAAATAAGGCCTTAAGGTTTCTCATGAATCATACCCAAGGTTTTGGTCAAAAATCAAGACTTTCAAAATACACACTTAGAGTTTTTCATTGCTAAATGAAACAAAACAAGAATGCTGAAAAAATAGGCCAACATCCTTGATGATGCATGTGTCATTGCCAAACTGTAATTGGTAACCTTTGTCCATAAGTTGTCCAACACTTAACAAGTTATGTTTCAGTCCATTAACAAAATAAACATCATCAATATTGTTTTTACCATTTAGTGTGATAGATCCAATTCCTATAATGTGACAGGCTACATTGTTCCCTACTCTAACAACTCCTCTATCATGGCTTTTGAATTTGACAAATTTTCTCATATAACTAGTCATACGATGTGAACAACCACTATCAATGATCCAATCTTTCTTTTCAACTTGTGAGATCAATGCAGATTCTTCTTTGATTTCTCTATCAAGATCATCCTATTTTATTGCTACAAATCCTAATTCATCTTCACTTTTGTTTTGATCAAATTCTTCTTCCTCTTCTTCTTCATTAGCATATAAAAAAAATTCTAGCTCTTCTAGATTTGAATCTTTCCTTATACTTCCTTTCTCTTTTAGGACACTTAGATGAATAATGACCATATTCATTACATGTCCAACATTTAAATATATTCTTACCATCTTTCTCTCTTTCCACAAGAAGAGCCACTCCTTTTGGGATCTTTTCCTCAACAAACTTACTATTTCTAGTAATGTCTTCATGCATTTTAGTGTTACTTGCTAAAATAGGTTTAATATTCAATGCACTAAATGTTGTCTCAACTTTTGTTAATTCTCTAGATTGTTTTAGATCAAATTTCATAGCTTCCAATCTACCATGAAATGTTTCTTTGGTGACATTTTTAGCATAGGGTATCATCAACCGAATCATCAAATTTCACTCCATTAAGAGATGTAATTCCTGCAACAATGTCATATATTCTACCAATATGCCTTCTTATAGATTCATCTTCCATCATTCTAGCATCTTGGAATGCACAATGTAAATTTTTAATCTAACCCTTTTTTACTTGTACCCTCATAATTAGCCTCTAAAGTTTTCCAATTTTTATGAGATGTTTTGAGTTATTTTACTTGACTATACTCACTTTTAGGTAGAGCTAACAATATTGATTCTCTTGCCCTTATGTTGCACATCAATACTTCTCTCTACTCCTTGGTACAAGTTTCAAGATTGTCTTCTTCTTTTAGATGCCTTGGTTACAAGCCAATATCCTAGACCCATACACAAAAGATTTTTTTTCATCTTATTCTTCCAAGTGTCATAATTTGTGCCATCAAATTTTGGATTTCCTTTTTGAAAAAATTCACCATGGATCTCCTAAAGTTGTTAAAATTTTCTTTCAAACACCTGATGCTTTAATACCAATTGTTAGAAACAATAGTCCACCAATATAACTGAGAGGGGGAGTGAATAAGTTATATGACAATTTGAAACATTTATCCTCTTAAACAATCTTGATCATTCAACCAAAGTAAACAATAACCATAAAGAGATGCACATACACAATTACACCAGATATGTTGACTAAGGAAACACTTGATCAAAGGGAAAACCCCAGTGGGAATGATACCCACAAAATGATGTACTAATATGAATGTTCCTTGTTAGAGGATGGACCTTGTTAGGAGTCTTATTACAATAGTTTGTACAAATAGTCCCTATTAGGAGACTTTAAATCCCTATTAGGAGTTATGGAAGGCAGCTAAATCCACTATCCAAATAGATTCAAAATTAGATCAATAAACTCACTATCCAATTGACCTCAATACTATTCCTTTCAGAATAATAGATGTGAAACGATGATTTACATCATCCTCTATCTAGTACATCAGACTCCTTCACCTTTAGATCATGCAATCAGATTTGGAACTCTGTAATTAGTGAGAATAACCCTTTAGGTCACTTACATGTAGCAGTAAGTCACTCTACTTTCAGTGCTTAGTAATTCACAATTCTCTTTTTCTCATGTATATCTAAAACATAGAAAACATCTTTCCTTTATATCATACTCAATAAACAAATCCTTGAGTTGGCTTCACACTTCATTATCATACGTTAATTAAATAAAATACACATTTAATTAGTTTTTTTGGCTCACAGTTATACACAAAATTTCACACATTTGACTTCTATACATGTGCACTCACTAACATCATCAATGGCTAGTATACTATCTCTAGTTAACTATGCAACACTTCATTACAAATGTAATGAGTTGTAACAATTACGCAATGGGAATTGTTTTCCTAATACTCTATTTCCATGTGGTTCTCTATATATCAACTATATCTTTTGTACTCTTTTGATTTAGGTTCTAGGCACTCACCCAAGTAACAAATACATACTCTACTATGTACTAGTAATTGCACATAAGCATACAAGTGATATATTATTTGTAATACAAAAATCATAGTCTGCTACTCTATCACTCTTTTTGAAAACTCATTACTATGTTGTCATCAATGAAAAAAAGAGAGTTAAAAATACATCATAACAATGTTCCACAATGCTCCCCCATAGCATCAACATTCATGCTAATAAAAATAACAATAACAAGATGCACATACACAATTACACCAGATTTGTTAACTAGGGAAACCCTTGATCAAAAGGAAAAGCCTCGTGGGAATGATACCCACAAAGATATATTGATATATGTATTCATTGTTAGAGGATGGACCCCATTAGGAGTTGTTCCAACCTTGTTAGGAGTTGTAGAAGGTAGAAGGGCCCACTATCCAAATATCTTCTAGGGTAAGACCACTGAACTTCACTATCCAAGTTGTCTCTCAACTATTCATTATAGAATAATTGTTTGCACTATGCTTTATCCTTTTTCCTTTGTCCTATCAACCAGACCAATCACTATCAAACCTTGTAGACTAGGTCACAAATCTTCGACCCAAATATTAAACCTCAAATCTTAAAATAAAACGTCAACAAGGAAGTTTTCTTCAACTTCACTCTGTTGTGCTTAACTTTACAGTTACTCAACATTTAACATTTTTCTCTTCTTTTTTGCTCTTTTTACTTCTTTCAATAATTTATACATAACAAAGGAAAATGTGCTCTCTTTATACTGAATCCATAAAAAAATTCCCTTGAGTCAACTATTACACCTTCTTGATTAACTACTATAGGACCTCATCAAGAACACATTTTACTTAGTGATAACATCAATCTATCACTGTGTAAATTGAATCAATTTTCATACATGTGATATTATGATGAGTGATCTTAGCCACATCATCTCCAACATGTCTTTTATACACCTTTAATCTTTCTTCTCAGAGTAACAAATCTGCTAAGAGATATAACAAGTTTACCAGAACATGCTTCTGTAAACTCTATCTCAAAACAATCTTCACCAAAACTTGTATAACTTCTTCCAAACTTAATATATTTTTCTTATGAGGTTATCTACATATAATAGACACTTATTAGTATCTCCCTTTAACCTCACTATAAAAAATACTCAACGATCTTTTCTTATCAACTTGATCTTTACCGTTGCTTTTCTGTTAGATACCATAGAAAACTGCTATGTTAACATAAATGACAAACACAATCATGAATGTAATATATCATCATGATAATGATCTAATAATGTTTCTACAATGCTCCCCCATAGTAGTATCAATAGAATTCATGCTTCCAAAAGTCTCTTCATTAGCCACTTGTTAGTTACTTATGACATCTAACATCTTTTTTGAGGACATGATTTTTCTTCATTGAAACTCTTAAGTCACTTGCAACTATTATCATATTTTGAATCATTTTGATTTTTTTTCATCAATTTGTTTCAATTCATTCATATAGTTCTAACAACTTTTTTATAAAGTTGAGTAAATCCCAATCTCATTTTGAATTTCCCTTTAGTAGAACCAAAACTATTTACATCCAAGTCAATTTTTTAAAATCTTTTTGTGCCTTGGTTTCTAGCATGTACCATAATTCTTCTTTTTATTTTAAAATTATTAGAAAAGAAATTCATTGTTATCCCACAATACCTTAATATTTATAATTGGTATTTATACCTAAAAATATAATTTATATATTTAAAATCTTCAAGAAATTCATTTATTTAATTTGAATGTTAATGGTAGTATATATTGAAAATTACCTTTGGAATTAATTTATCAATTTTTTATAAACTAAATGCTTTGTTAAATGAATACTTTAAAATCTATATGATGATTGTAAATTAGGTTTATCAACTCTTTATTAACATTTGGTGAACTCACCTTTTCCTCCAAACAAACTAAATCTATACCATAAATATATGGGATTTGCATAGAGTGAAAAAATTCATAAGAATTAGCATATATGATGTCTTAAATTGAATTATAAACATTTTTTACTACATAATTTGACACCTCAAAGGAGAGTCATACTTGTCATGCATTGAAACTACAAAATTAGTTATATTTGATGATCACAAAGTTTAGCAAATATGAAGCTAAAACTAACTAATTTTACAATCAAGTTAAAAAAAACACTAATATGTTTACCTAAAGTTAGTCAAATATGAAGAAAATTATTTTATTATATTAATTCCCAAAAGTAATAAGGTACCATATGAATCTTCTATTTATTGTGTCATATAAATGTAAAGAATGCCCCTACAAAACAAATGCCACATCAGTAATCCTCATAATATGCAGAAGTCATGGAGAGTCAAAGTCATTGAAATATTGACCAGTCAATGTTAGTTAATTTATTTTTCTATTAAACTTAATAGATATGATGCATATATATATGCTCAATAAAAAAAGATTCGTAATTCAGTTACAAAAATACCAAGTTGAACTGATTATATCGACCTCTTTGATAGAAGCTCTAGAACCCATCTAAGAAAGTTAAGGGTAAGAATATTGTAGGAGTGCTTTGCCACCCTACCACAAAGCTATTAAGCTTACCCAAAATCTTTCCTGGCATGAAAGATATCCATCCTGACAATGAGGAAGTCTTAATAGGTAAAAGCAAGAGACGTAGTGGAAATATGTGGTTAAAATAATAAAAATCATCATATTTCACAATGAAGTGCAAGGAACATTCATCCATAAGGAAATTTAAAATCCAAAATCACTATCTACACATAGGCATTTCAAAAGTTGTCATCAATTTTAGGTACCCATCATTTTTAGAATCAATCCCAATAATACCAATTGTTCCTTTCTCATTATCAATTCATAAGTACACAAATTAAAATGCTTTCCAAAACATAAAGTGGTTATAAAATTTAAGCATACATTTTTATCCACAAGGTAATTTAGGTTCCACCTAATCAAACCATGATCAAAATTTCAAGCCAACTAAGTTTTGACAATTAGCCTAGATCTCAAATGCCCTATTCACTATCTGTTATTTGTTATTTATCATTCAATAGATTGAATCAACTTGATTTATATATAGTATTCTAAGCTTATATACAAATTTCTTATGCAAAATCATACAATAAATTATATTATTTTAAATATTTTAAGCTAATGTTGTCAAGAACTAAATATCTCCCTATTCTCTCTGCATAAAATCAATTCAATTTTTACTAGAGTACGAGTAACAATTTCCTCTAAGAGAAAAGCATCAATTATAGTGGTAAAAATTTAGAATAGTTTTAGAATTTATATCAACTATTGATGAACTGAATTCAAACTATTCTTTTTCAACAAATTATATATTGTTGATGCTGAAAAATACATCATTATTCATCTATTTTCTCAATGACAATCAATAGAAAGCCTATCACTATTGTTCTTGGTCGATTCAAACCATTAAAGAAATTTAGTTTTAATCTTCCTTCTAGCATACTGAGTAACCAAGTGATCTAGGTAGTACTACCAATAGAGAAAAATACACACTTCCAAAAGTATAACCTCACAAACATTGAACCTATAGCTCCTTTCCAAGAATTTAAATAAGTATGCCACCAATTTCTATGAGCCCAATGAAATTAGTATCTAGTTGCTTGACTAAGTTTTATATATCATGATGCCATAAAAATACAAGGATAAGTTCTTCTAGTTAATCAATCCCAAATTAGTTCTACGCAATTTGAACTCAATCCACATTAATGAGAAAATTTATTAAGTAGACTCTTGTAGCACATTCCAGAGAAGTGAAGTTTATTATTTACTATTTCTCACAAGAGTTTCAAATGAATAGAATCATTTTTTCATGGATCCACTTACCTTTCCTAATTCAAAGAGATTGGTAATTATTTATATGCATAAATTGGAAAAGATACACATTGAATGAGACAAATTCATGTGTAACCTTTATAATTAAGAAAATACTTTAGAGTTTATCATCAAAGGTTAGAGCATTATTACCTATTACTATCATTTGAATCTTGAATTCATAGTGGCATGTTATATAGGTTGATTATCTATGCTAACTTCAATATTTCAAAAAAAAAAATCATGTTTTTCATTCACCTCATTTTCAGATATAACATATGTCTAATCAATCATTTTGTATGCACGTTACATGCCAATTTTAGGGAAGTTTGTAAGAGCACTTCTGAGGTATCAACTTAGGATACCATTTATCTATGATATCCTTCAATGGTATGTTTTATAATTGAAATATTCCCTATGAGATATTTAGATATTAGAAACATGATATTAAGCACATTCACTAGTTTCGTACCAAGAGCAATGACCATGTTATCAGTAATCCAATATATACTAATGATGGCATTGGCAGAGGAAAAATTTGGAAGGTTCGTTTTAGACCATTTTCTTCCCCTTATCAATTGTACATACGACATGTGTTATCAACATCTAAGATAATAGCAACTTTGTCCATTGGTGGTTGTTAATAGAGTTGGGCTTAGCTATAGAGAGGGTAAAATGAAACTAATTTCAAACAAAAATTCCTCTTCCATTGTTTATATGGATAACTACCTTATTTGTCAATCAATAGAGCTAGGCATAACTTCCAGCCCATGATTTAAGTGCCAGATTTGGAAGAGACTAACTCAAGATGGTATCATATGCATGTGCATTTTATTCAAAAGTATTAATTTTCCTTAGTTGCTACAATGCAAAAGAAAGCACACTAAAAGTAGAGCCTCTCCAACCCAATTAAGAACACAAAAATGTTATATAGAAATAATTTCTTTCTATGGTAATGTACTCTAGGCACTACAATGTTTTAACTTCCCAATAGAATGAAGGAAAATAACTTCAATCTATTGTTGTTGATAAAGAAATTATTAATCAAAATAGATTTTCCACAAATCTATTTCATTCACAAATTTGTATCATTTTCTAAAAAAAGGAAAATTATATTGTTTCAGTATTGAAAAAAGATTAGAGAACATGGATTGCAATTGGAGTGCTAATGGAAAGGATTCCCAATATGATTTTTCATAGTGGCCACTACACTTAACATATATGTTTGTGAATCTCTTTCTCCCTAAATTAGGTTGAAAAACCTAAAACATTTCCTATCCAGGATAAGACTGCCAAAAGAAGAATGGACCCCAGCCTTTGGATCTAGTTCTTCTAAGAAAGAAGATGGGGAACTTTTGAAGGACTTGTCACCACATGAATGAGGGAGGACGTGATTATGTTGTGGTTACCAAGAAATTTGGTGTTACTAGACCCCTAATCTTCTACAAAATTTTTAACTTAATAACTACTTTCTCAATAATTCGCACATATAGAGATTTCCTAAGACAAAAAATCTATGTGGCAATAACAACACTGATAAAATCTGAGGATGCGATAGTGGGTTGTGATTAATATAAAATAATTATTATTTAAATAAATTCAAGAAAATTAGAATAACAAGATTAAAAACTAATTTTAATTCCTCTTAATAATGCATGCACTATACATTGACTTTCATATACTCAAATAAAGTCAAAATTTCATTCCCTTAAATCAAATTTACATTTCATTTGAATGCATTCTAATAAGATCTACGTACAATCTCATGGGAATAATGTTTAAAGACAATATAAGTACATATTTGAAGTAAAAAACAAAATTTTTATATAAGAACATGTATAAGTACTCATGTTAAGAACATTTTCTACATTTTTGTGTGAATTCCATTACCATTTTATAGTTTTACAAGGTTAGGCTACCTCTCTCCAACAATATTCCCCCTTTCTTGTAATGAGTCATTCACTCCATTGTGTTACAAGAACAACACAAAAGTATCATTCCATCATATATCATAAACCAAATCAAATATAAAATTAAATAATAAATCAAATACTTCATTATCTCCACAATTCTCAAAATTTAGGCAACATATTACCTTAAAATCATATGATACCAAACACATACCTGAGCTTACTTATCATACCTTCGTATCACCTAGATTTGACCCCACCATTAGGTACTTCATATCCACTTCCTGTGATACTTGTATCTATACAGTCACAATAACTTTAACTCATTTCAATGTCAGTAGCTCAAGAAGAGAAGTATTCAATTATAAACATCAAGATTTAATGTGTTCCCTTAGCTCATCTTTAATCACAAGTTGATCAAGAGTAACAAAAATAATCAACCATACTTATGATACATATCATCTAACATATGGTGCTCA
This sequence comes from Cupressus sempervirens, assembly GCA_028749045.1. Taxonomy (NCBI): domain Eukaryota; kingdom Viridiplantae; phylum Streptophyta; class Pinopsida; order Cupressales; family Cupressaceae; genus Cupressus; species Cupressus sempervirens. The sequence goes on along the minus strand of CM053793.1, from coordinate 164,182,599 downwards.
TTAAGTGAGTAAGTGTTTGCATCAATAGGTCACTATATATGATACATAATCAATAAATATAATCACATTACATCTAATTCATCATCATTTGATTTTTCATGAAATATAATTTAAACAATGCACTCATAAACATTTAATTATCACTATGCATCTAAATGCTTGCAAAATTTTACATCCAAATGTATTTACATCATAATGCATCATTTACATTGACACAATGTTCTACATCAAAAGATAATAAATCCAAATCCCAATTAGACATATTGACCAAAGGTCTAAGTCAAATACATAATGATGAAGTCTATGTCGAGCAATATATCAAGTATGAGTCCAAAATAGACAACTCAAGATGACCAATTCGTCCATCACCATTCATCAAACAAGTTGATTAAATTAAATGAGATAATTACTTTCTATAAAGTAGAAGTCACATGCATGGTGGATCATCACATATACATAACACCAATGCCAAATATTTCCAAAAATAAATAAAAGAAGGATATATACCTACCCTTTTACATTCTCATAGGGAGACCGCACCTTCATACACTTACAACATAGGCCAAAATGTTAACTCTAGTTAGCCAATAGTCAACTACATGTAGTTGAATCAACAAGTAGATAAAATATCTTCCAATTAATTATGCAACTTCATTCTAGTTTCCAACTTACATGTTGAAATATTAGGTGCAATAATAATTACATTTCATAAACCAATTATCAACCAAATTGTTGAGGACAACATATCATCATGTAAATATTCCATACATTAATATACTGAAGAAGTTGACCTATATGTAAAATTTTATTTCATCATATGTAAGAACCATGTCCTCCTAAAAAATTTCCACATTATTAGTTGCAAGAAACACAGAAATAATAAAGCAAAACCCTAGTTTGAATAGTCAATAATAATTTCATTACCATAATCAAGGATTAACAAATAATTGTCCATTTAAGAATATAACACATGACATTATCCAAGGATGCTGACATATACATAATCCATCCATCAAAATGCATGATTTGATAAATACATGAAGTATAATTTAAAGCAACATACATCAATGGGCATCATAGAAAATGTTAACCTACACGTTAGACATAGAAAAATAAGCACATCATATAAGTGCAATATCATCTACCATATGATCAACACCATGAAGTAAATCATCTAGGTACTCTCAATAATCACTTGGAAGGATCAATAAATCCACTCTTTATCAATTCAATGGCCTTAGGCCCTCAAGCCCATCTCATCAAGATAGTGTGTTCAACCAACATATAAGAATGAGTTGTGATTTATGGCCTTCACACCATTTAATCATCACATAAAATATTGTTGAGGTGCTTTCATGCCCAACCATGAAGCCTTACACTTCCTTGGGATCCTACCTAATTCATATAATACCCAACCCTATAATGCCCACATATTACCAATAAGTAGTTCCTTTACATCCTACATCACTCATATATTACCCAACTTGAAGATTCCCTAGTAGTACAAAAGTTACTTTCTTGGAATCATACCTATCATGTAGAACTCCCAACTATGGAATGCCCATACAATACCAAAGATAGGAGGTATCTGGTGCATCCATGAAACATACTACCTCACACATATGTCTTATCCCACATATTCCCATATAACCATAATCATGGATGTGGTAGGGAGATGAAACAAGGGAAACATAGCTTTGGCCAAAGAGTTTTGTAGTGCCAATATTACACTGGCAGGTAGAGTGGAAAATGTAAGAATCACTTCTACCTGTCCTTGTTTGTCCACATTTGGCACCCACACTAGAAGGTAAGCTTTCAAAAATAAAAATAAAATAATATAAAATAAATAAAAAAGGAAGCATGGCATTTTCTTCACAATCTACTTCTTTCAACATCCTATCAATGTTCTATACTAAACATAATAGATGATATCGTTTTCAAATCATAGGACTAGCAACATCAAAAATACACACACACAGACACACACACACACAAACTAACCACCTTAGGATCAAAGAAATCTTGAAAACAAGATTCATAATTCTCAAGTAAAATTTTTAAAAGGAGGTACAAAAACAAAAATAAAAAGTGAACAAGAGTCACAGTAAATAGGGCACATAAGAAATTGGTGGCTTGGTGGTCACATAGAGCATAAAATTTCAAGCTAGTCCTTCATCACATCTAAGTTCATGAAACTGAAGATAATAAAATGAAAACCAAATTCACTTAAAGTGTAATGACTCTCATTAGTCACCAAGAGGGAGTAGATGTTTAACAAAACCTTGCATCCAAGTGTTTCAAGAACATAACCAAACTTCACATGCAATAATCTTGATAATCACACATTTCTAAATGCATAATGAAACATGCAATAATTTTGCAAATAAAATCTATGTTCTTCCTACTTATCATACTAGGTTACTCAATGAACCACATGAATCTAGCATAAAAATAATTCTTGCACCACATGTGCATCACAAGCACTCATAGCCTAGTGCAAAAGTCAACCATCACTTGACTATCTCAACACTTAATAGAAATTCAAATTCTTCTTGCATCACACATGCAAAGAAACAATACTTAAGTATTATACAACAATATATGTATTATATCATCACATAATCTAAATCTAAATATAATCATATAGCCATATGAGGTATGCAAATTACCAATCATTCCATAAACTTTCAATTTTGACAACCTTTAAATAAAAGAAATGTCAATCCAAAGTCTTGACATACATAAGGAGCATCTTATCCTTCTATGTCAAAGTAATGATTACTAGAAGACACACCAAGAAACATATGTCATCAACTCATATAACATAAATTAAGATAGTTGACAAAAAATTGTGTGTCTAGCATAGTGAGACCAAGGCCTAAGTGTGGAACCAAGAGCTCCGACACCATATGTAAAGACAACACCTAAAAAACTAATGCCACATTAGCAATCCTCGTAATATGTAGAAGTCAGGGAGTGTCAAAGACATTGGAATATTGACCAGTCAACATTAGTTGATTTATTTTTTACTAAACTTAATAGAAATTATACATATACATATATGCTCAATAAAAAAAAGATCCATAATTTAGTTACCAGAATACCGAGATGAACCGATTATATTGACCTTTTTGATAGAAGTTCTAGAACCTATCTAAGAAACATAAGGGTGATAATATTGTAGGAGTTCTTTACCACCCTACCATGAAGCTATTAAGCTTCTATAGAATCTATCCTAACATGAAAGATACCCAACCCAATAACAAGGAAGTCTAAATAGGTAAAAGCAAGAGAGGTAATAGAAATGTGGGGTTAAAGGAAATCATGTCCATCTCATAAGAAACATGAGAAACATTCTCTAATTTTCCCAATGTATATTTCAAATCGTAAACCAAAATATTTCACAATAAAGTGCAAGGAACATCCAAACATAAGGAAATCTAAAATCCAAATGCCCTATCTACACATAGGCATTTCAAAAGTTGTCTTCAATTTAAGGTACCTATCATTTTGAGAATCAATCCCAATAATATCAATTGTTCATTTCTCATTATCAATTCATAAGTACACAAATTAAAATACTTTCTAGAACATGAAGTGGTTGTAAGATTTTTTGATCACATATTAGGTTTGACAAGTGTCAACACACTTAAACCATTTACTTAGTTCATGCCAAACTAGTAATACATGTCGAACACAACATGTAAATATTAGACCATGCTGAGTAGCAATGCATTCAGAGTCACTCATGTCCCAATTCACTCAAGTTCCAAATAGATAGACCATGCCAAGTAATTTAGGATCCAATAAAATAATGGATGTTGAGTAGTGCAAGTGCTGAGTCAGAAATAGAAATATAATGCATGCCAAGCATCAGTAACTTCATATGCCAAGTGACATAGTTTTGTTATTTTTTTTTTAATGGCACAAACAACTATGTAAACCATTTCTAAGTTGACTTAAGGATAGATTACAATATATTGGAGGTAAGGATAAATCTATATGTGGGTTCCCTATGCAATTACATGTAGTCGATCAGAAATTGGGAAGGTTTAAGTGGTAAAATGGATGAATCTCAACAATAGATTAACACCTAACACTAAGCCACCTAAGTCTTATTGAGGAGGAAAAAGCCCTAAACTTTTAATGGTGTAACAAGGGGTGAATGACCAAATTGAAAAAGCAAACAAGATAGTTTGTAGAGCATTCAAGGTGACTTAGAAGTAAGAATGAATTGTAGAATCAGTTACAGAAGAATAGAGGATAAAGAAGGATATGATATTTATACATTAGATCGTGAAGGATCCATTATACATTGTGTAGAAGTGATTTGTTATCAGGCAAGCAAGTGTGAATCATATGATCTATGCTGAGACATTCTAAAAGGCAATTTTAGTTAAATGTCTTAATAGAGTAGTCCTAACAGACTATATGAAATTCTTTAACAAGGTACTTACTTAATTGTAAGTTGAAGTCCTCTAACTAGGCACACTTCTAATAGGGTTTTGAAATCCTCTAACAAAGTGAGACCTAATAGTCTTTGTAACCCTTTAACAGGGGAGCCCTTTCATAGGGATGACCATGATTCATGGTCAAACCATTGCAACCTTAATTGGGTACACTTTATTGCTACATTAGTGAAGATTTATGGGTGTCATTCCTATCCTAGTTTTACATTCTCACTTGGAGGGTTTCTAGGTAATAGTATCTGATGTTATGTGTGTGAATGCTTACATCCTTTTAGATGCATTTACTTTACATGTTATTTTAGCTTACTTAATTAATGCATGTGATGAATGATTGGTGAAAGTTTTACAATTCAAAGTTTGAACAAATAATTCACCCCCACCCCCTAGAAGTTCACCTTTTCTACATTTAATTCAAACAATTGGTATTAGAGTTAAGTTATTAGAAGGAAAAAATTTGCAGCTTTGAAGGAAAGATCTTGAAATGGAAGCCTACAAATTGGGAAAGATTATTGAGAATCAAGAAATTGAGATACAACTCATTCTACATAAACTAGATGAGGTTAGAGAGGAATCAAGGAATCCTTAAAGAAAAGGAAAGAAATTTCTATTGCAGAGAATGACACACAATACAAAGAGATCAACACTACCAAGCTATTTTCCAATGGTGACTCAAATGAATTTGATGCAAAAATTGTAGATCTGATGGAAAAGAATAGAGCACAAGCTAATAAAACCAAAAATCTCAAGTTAGAGCAAGAATTTCAAACCATGATGCTATGTGAAGTAATTGAAGAAAAGAATAAAGTTGTGGAAGACAAGGCCATGATTGAAGAAGACAAAAGAATTCTAGCCAATAAACTAGAAGAGAAGTCAATAGAGCTAACCATAATCTCCAAAATGCAATTGGATACTCTAAGCCAAATGATGAATGCTCATCATGAGTTGAATGTCAAAGACATTGAGATAACTACATTGAATTTGTAGAATGAACAATTGTAGAGTGATCTAAAAAGAGAAAAAGAAATTGTTGAAATCTTCAACAAACCAATTGAAGCCATTAAGTACTTTGAGAAATTGTTGAGATCCCCTAGATCCAAAAATGATACATCAAGATTGGGCTACACAAGAACTAAGAAAGGAGAATCGTCTAAAGTTGCAGAAGATAGGAACATCAAAGGTAAGATCTCCAAACCTATTTGGCATAATTGTGGTAAGAAAGGACATACTGCTAATTTGTGCAAGAGCAAGTTTACAAACTAGAATGTCAAACCTATGAACATGACTCATTTTCATAAGTGCAACAAGAAAGGACATTAGTCACATGAATGAAGGACCAAGACCATGCATAAACAAAGATTTGATAGATATTTCTATAATTGTCAGAAGTATTAACATAGAGCCTTTGAATGTAGATCCAAAACTATGTAGTCATCAAACAAGCCAAAGGTAAGAAACTATGGAAGCTCCTATAATTGGGATTATAATACAAGATATAACTATCATTATTGCCAATAATATGGACATATTCCTAAGAATTTTATTAGGAAACACTTCAGTGGTAACTACAAAAGGTGGTTGAGTCAAACTACAAGTTTTAGTTGTTTGAAGACTAGTCACATTTGTAGCCATCATCCAACAAATTCAAAGGCACCAAATTATGAAGCAAACATAGAAAAAGGAAAAATAAATATTGAACACATTAGAGATGAGATGAAAAAGACAAGGAAAAACAAAGATGTTTGCAGAAAATCAAATGGAGTAGGGATCACTTCACCTAATAGGTCAAACTAAGAGGTATGTGGGAATGATATTCAAGTGTTATATCATGCATCAATTCCAAAATAAGATAGTACTAAAAGGATTACATTAGCCTAATTCAAGATGCAAGATGATGTCATAATGTCAAAATACATCTTCAAGTTTTTCATGTTGTTGTTGAGTATGAAATGTCTCTTGTGTGTTTTGAGTGGAAAGCTAGCTAATGCTGAGTTGTCAAGACTACCTAATGGATGTTGAACTCATAGTAGCTGTCGAGTGATGGAAATATTAATACATGCTAAGTGATTCTAAAAATGGCTGATATTGAGCTTATAGTTGTGTAAGAACTAAGCATTAAATGCAAGGTTTTTGAATGGTATAAGATCAATTTCTACTCATTATTCATCATTTGGAATTCAAGTAAGAGCAAGCATAGTAGAAGGTGATTTAGAGACTTGTTCAAGGAATTTGAAAAAATTTTAGCGATGATTTCACACTAGCATACACATTTCACAAGGTATTTATCATAAGCTAAACTACACAATTTACTTTTACAAAAACCCTATATTGATAGAATGGCATCTAGTTCAAAGAATGCAGAAGGGAAGGAAGTTTTGAATGTTCAACTTTTCAGTAAAGAAGTAAAAAAACCAATATTTAAAGCCATCCCTAACATAGCCTATAAACAAGATCCTTCTAGCGCATTATCCATGATCCCACCAAATGTAATAATGGTGCAAGATGTAAGGAGATGTTATAATTATAAAATTGGTAGCATTAGGGACTTAGAAATTAGCAAAGCATATGATAGGTTATGTGAAAATGGTGTTCTGAAGGAGGAATACAAAATCATTGAGGAAAAGGGTTTAACATGTGCCCTAGATTTTCTTAGTGTATTTAAAACTGAATGGATTAGAATTGAGTTGAGCTGAATACATGATGGATGTTTATGGCTAGAGGGTGGACCTATTAAGATCACCAAAATAATAATTCATAGAGTAACTAGTTATCCAACTCTAGATTAGCCAAAGACACTTAGAAGTGATTCCAACAAAGTGATAGAGAAGAACACTATAGTAGTGTTGAATAAAAGACATATGACTATAGATACCATCACTGATCCACTGCTAAACTTCTTTTTGAGGGTAATTTCTCATAAATTCTATCAATCTAGTAGATTGAATAGAGTACCTTATATTGTTGTGGGTGTTGGCTATAAGATTGTGAAGAAAGATCATACTTCTGATCTAGTAGAGCTATATTTATAACAACTGATCAAAAATCTTGGAGCTATTAGAAAGACCAAGAGTTCTCAATGAAAATTTGGTTCAATTCTAGTTTTCATAATATTTTATGTGTAGAATACATTTTCCTCTTTTGGCACTATAGGATGGAAGACAAGCAGGTCAATTGTAGTGCAGATAAATGAGTTTATTGAATAGATGGGAGAAAACTTTGAGACATTGATGACAAGTTATTTTGAATATTTTAAGAAATCAATGAATGAAAGAATGAGGATACCTTTTTCCTTAGTTGAAAAATATTATAATGATATATGTTTCCTGGTTGATGTTGATTACAGATATGTGTAGGCTGGCATATCAAGGGTAAGATGGTTAAGGCCACTTGGATATGAAACTAATGTAGATGAAGCTTCAACAACCACCATTACGCTTCTAGTAGAGGAAATTGATAAAATTGCTAAAATCTTTGGAAACTATGAAGTAATGAAATCAAATATTACCATGGAGTTGAAAATTTCCTCCACACTCAAAAAGATAGATAAGTTGGTCAAAAAGCTAAAAGCTAAATTTGGAGGAGCAGAGGAGGAGGAAGAAGAAGAAGAGGATGAAGAGGAAGAACAAGCAAAAGCACAAGAACCTCTTGCATTAACTCAAGACATGGGAGAGGATAAGAAAGAAGAGGAAACTAAAGGTGCTAAGGAAGAAGAAGCTAAGGAAGCACCTACTACTACCAAGCCAAAGAAAAGAAAGGCTAAGGTACAACCAGTGGCAAAGACAAAGAAAACAATCAAACCTAGCCCAGCCAAGCTGAATGCACCAACCACTAGAGCCACCACATGAGCAAAAACTCGAAAGGACAAGAAAAAGTCCAAGAAAATAGAGTAAGATGGCCAAGACCAGAAAAGGAAAATAAGAAAATATGTTGCACAACCAGATTCAAATGAAGAAAGGATAGAAACTAATGGAAATAATCAATTTAAAGTGGTAAGTCATAATCCCACATCTGATCTTGAAAATTTATATGAAAACATCAAAAGTAATGTAGATTTGTTTGGATTAAAGCATATTAATTTTGATAAACTTGGAAAAGTAGAGAAAAGTCAAGTGGAAGAGGAATTATATGGCATGATGTCTAAGTTTAAGAACACTCCACTAGAATTTTCCAACACAATACTAAAAATTTTATGACATTGTTGAGCAAAAGTGGCATTACTATTTAAATTTTGAGAAATAGATTAGATAAATAACTTTAGCTCAAGTGATGCCAAAGCTAAAAAAGGGATATATTGCTAAGGATAATAAGAAATATGGAGGCAAGTTCACACCAAAACATAGAGCCTTTAGCATACTTCTAAATAAAATTGAAGATGTGGTCAAGAAATCAACCCAAATGTGGAAACTCATTTATGGGTTGACCACTGTAAAACATAGGACTAAAATGGATGAGACCATGGGATTAATTGCACTGAAAATTTTAGATAGCCTCCTATTTCACTTGGATGGTTTGACCACACCTCAGGCTATTTGGACCAAGTTTCACAAGTTTTTTGGCACAGTGAAAAAGTTTCAGGCACTATAGCTTGATTTAGAGTTGACTTCTTTAATACCTAATAGCTTTCTCACTATTGAGCACTTCTTGATGAAGTTCAAATCTCTATGTATAGTTTTGTAGGGATGTGGGAAAAACAAAATAGATGATGAGTGTATCTTTTTGACACTCTCAAAGTTGCAAGGACAATATCATATTTTTTCTTCCACTTTCTACTCCTCTATGGATGCCTTGGGTACCAAACATTAGGTGTCTTCTTTTGAGACATTTTGTGATTAGTTGACACGGGAACAATCCAAGATTACTTAGATGGATTCACTTATAGGCTCATAGTCATAGGCATTGCTTGCCAAGGATACATAGGAGCATAAGTTGAAGCATATATTTGATTCCTCCTCTCAGCATTGTATCCATTCATCATCTTCTTCTAAGAAGAAGGAGAAAAAGAAGACTAAGACTCCTACTTGTTCCTATTGTCAAAAAGGATCTCATGATGAGGCACATTATTTTTAGAAGAGATTTAATGGCTATGAGAAACAAATTGCAAATTTACAAGCTCTTCTTTAGAAAAGAACTATTTCATCTCCATCCTTTTCTACCTCATAGGGGTCTTCCTTTTAGTCTTCTTCCATATCTTTGACCTCTACATAAAATCTTGGAAAGGGTCATGCATTACAAGCATCCTTAGAATCCCCTTCATATGTTCCTTGGATCCTAGATTCAGGTGCTTCTCACCATATGGCATCTTCTCAAGGTGTCTTCTCTACTCTTGAGGCTTCTCCCTTCCCCATATTCTCATGAGGAATAACACTACCCTACCAATTTGAGGGAAAGGTTTAGTTTGCATCTAGGATGATATATTCAATGATGTATTATATGTTCCATCTCTATCTACCAACCTTCTCTCGATTTCTTAGATTACACGCAGTGGATTAGGGAAGACAATTGAATTCACTGCAGATTCAATCTTCATTCAGGATCATGCCATAGGAGGCCTTATTGCCATAGGGAAAGTTGATTCTTCCAACTGTCTCTATACCTTCTCACACTTTTTCCAACCATATCCATTTTTGGAGCATGACTCTTCTATTTTACAATAGTGTCATGCGGTGTAGTCAGGATACTTGAACCTTTGTATTGTTCCTGAGATCCTTATTTTGACTTCCACACCACATCCAATTGAGGGTTTTTCTCTTTTGTAGGGTTCTTCTTCTACTCTGCCTAATCCTCTAGCTTCATTCATCGGGCATCCAGTTGCACTTGTTGTAGATACTATAGAGGACATTCATGATAGTTTCATCACACCTACCTTGGGGATTCCCTTTTAGGATCCTCATATTTTCTCCTTTGAGCATCAGCTAGGCCTTCTAGTTTTCCCTCTCATTTAGGAGTTCCCTTATTTTGTTCCCTTGTTTCCTCTACATTGGAGTTTCATTGGCTTGATTCTTTCTCCAGGGGCTCCATTATTATGGGGGGACTAGTTGTACTTATGGTTTCGAGAGAGTCTCTTGAGCAATTTCCAATGGAATTTTTCCTTCAAGGGTCTTGTTGAGGCTTTCCTTCCTTCATTTTTTCTAGCATGTTTGTTCTTACCTCTTTTAGGGAGGGTTTTTCCCATGTGGTTTTCTCTGTTTCTTTGTTTTATGAGGTTTCATTTCTTATGCATTTGTACATGGGTACCTAACATGGCCTTGTTTTTGGGACCCATTCTACATGTCATCTTAGCTTTTTGTGAGCTTAAGGCATTTCCCTAAGTTTCACTTAAGGAGGGGTGTTAGAGTAAAAAATTATTTATTAGTTATTTATTCTATTACTTAAGTTTACTTAGGTTAAATGCATTAATTTAATAGTTTTAGTTGATGAGTTGTTGACAACATGGGAATTTGTTCTTATCTAGTCATACTTATCCTCTCACCTTGATTGAGGATATTCCACCTTTTGTGGATGTATTCTTAGTTTTCATACTTATCTTCTAGTGATTTCTAGCTTATTCTATAAGCTTCCTAGAGGCCTTTATAAACAGGCTCTCCTATTGTATTTTTGTATAGCAATTTACATTTTATTAGAGGATATAATTTTTTGTATTTTTAGACCTAACCCTTGCCTCTTCTTGTCTTTTTCTTTTCTATGACAGGTTTTCTACGTGCAGGTGATTAAAGGGCTTATGAATTTGATTTGCATATTTTCTCAAATCCAAAAAATATAGTTGGGGAAGAAATTAAAAATAAAAATGATGACAAGGCAACCATTAAACATAAGAAAAATGAATAGAGTGTGCATGACACACAAATACCGAGTGTCAATTCCCTTCATGAAACATGTGTAACCATTGAGATCATAATTGTAAGGGATTTATTTGATCTTTTAGCTCATAACATCAATCCGTTGACTATAGAAGACTTAAAAAATATACTAGACCAATCTACACTACAAGCTAAGTTATGTGGTAGTAACTGATGTTACAAGGGACAAGGTGAATCCACAAGAACCGCCTTCTATCATCCCTTCAATTACTAAAGTACAACCTTTGACTCAAACAATAGTAGATATATCTACTAAGGTTGATAAAAGTATCAAAATTTACACAACTGAGCAAAATCAGATTGCAGAAGAAGTAATAGGGACAACAACAGAGCAAACAAGATAGATGGATTCATCTATACCTAAAGCACAAGGACAAGGTGCTATTCATGTCATTGTGATAGACAAGAGAAAATCTAAAGAGAGTGATAAAACACCAAAAGTGAAGGAACAAGAGGCCATCCAAGCATTGGTAACCCTACCAACATCTGGCACTCCTACACAAACTCTTTAAAACCTAAGCACAAAGGCTATACCATTGCAAATCTTAGTGTCAGGTACTAGCTCTTCAAAATTTGAAAATGTAATTCATTATGGAGATAACAATCTTGATGAAGAGATTTTTATACCAAAATTTGACTATGATACAATGACAATAGACAAAATAGGCATATTGTAGCAAGCCTTAGAGAAGAAAAAGCATCAAGAAATGCTTAGGAGTGAACACAGGTAGAAACAAGCACTTGAAGACATAAAATATATGTTTTTAGATGCATTCAGCCTACCAATTCCTCAAGAGATCAAGCCACTACTAGAACAATTGTTAGATATAGTGGAAAAGGTCAATAATGAAGACACTGATACTAATGCTAAACTCTTAGAGTGGTCTAAAAAGAAATAGCACTCACTCAAGTTGCACTAGAAACAAAGGTTGAAGAGGTAAAGAAGGTACTTGAGAATAAATTCTCATTGTACACAAAATTTTGTAACCCTACACTCTTCACTTAAGAGACCAGACATCATATTATGAGCTTGGAGAGAAAGCTCAACATATCAGATACTTAGCTACCTAAGAACCCAACTCAGAGTGAGAACCATTTTAATGCATTACCTCAATCAAAAAGTCAATTAGCTATATTAATAGTAGAAGAGGCTAGAATAAGAGCCAAATTGACATGTATACAAGTATTCCTCACCCCCCATATGGAGATACTACACAAAGAGCTAGGTTATGCTGAGACTTTACTAAAGAAAGACACCAATCTTTATACTTTATATGGCCTAGTGCACCTTGCAGCCAAGCTTGCAATCCAAATCAAGTCATTGGATGTTGCATGTGACAACTGGGATGTAGCTCTCAAAATAATGTTTGAAGTCCACAAATCATATTTGAACAAACACACTATACATGTATAGCCCATTTGACATAAGTGTCAAAAAGGAGGAGAGATGACAAAAAGGTGAGAGATGAGTAAAAGGGGGGGAGATAAACAAAGGGGGAACAATACGAAGGGAGAATAAAGAAAGAAAAGAGTTATTGATACATCAGCAATTTAGCCAAGATAGAGCATATCAGATGAAAGTGTATCATATATAGTGTATATAGTGCATTTGAAGTCAAAGAGTATTAGTAGAGACACACTTATTCAAGAAGGAGCATAGATTTTGGATACAAAAAATATATATTAACTCAGGGGGAGTTAACAATTTTGAGGTATATAGGTTATTGCAAAATTTTGAAATTTTGAAGTTTTGTATATAAGTCAAGTAATGGATATGTTATGCTTCAGAAGATTAAGATTAATAATGATAGTCAATTTTTTTTGACACTCGTGTCAAAGGGAGAGATTTCTGATCTTAGATTGGTTTTGATAAGTGAGTGTCAACACACTTACACTGTTTACTTAGTTCATACCAAACTAGTAATGCATGCCAAGCACAACATGTAAATATTAGACCATGTCAAGTAGCAATGAGTGTCAAGTCACTCAAGTACCAAGCAGATAGACCATGTCGAGTAATTTAGTAGCCAAGTAAAAAATGGATGCCGAGTAGTGTAGGTGTTGAATCAGAAATAAAAATACAGTGCATGCCAAGCATCAGTAACTTCATATGTTGAGTGATACAGTTTTGACATATTTGTTTGTAATGTCACAAACAACTATGTAAATTGTTTCTAAGCCAACTTAAGGATATATGATGATCTCTTGGAGATAAGGAAGAATTTGTATGTAGATTCCCTATGAATTATTCTTAGTTATAGATTCATACCTAACCCTAAGAAACATAAGGCTTCTTAAGGAGGACAAAGCCCTAAATTTTTTATGGTGTAATAAGGGGTGACTGACTAAATTGAAAAAGAGAACAAGATAGTTTGCAGAGCATTCAAGGTGACTTAGAAGTAAGAATGAATTGTAGAATTAGTTAGAGAATAATAGAGGATAGAGAAGGATAAAAAATTGATGCATCAAATCATGAAGGATGAATTGGACATTATGTAGAGGTGATATGTTATTAGGCAAGCAAGTGCCAATTGTAGGATCTATGCTGATACATTCTAACAAGTGATTTTTGTTAAATCTCTTAACAAAGTAGCCCTAATAGGTTGTATGAAATCCTTTAATGGGGTAGTTACTTAATTGTAAGTCTAACTAGGCACACTTCTAACAGGGTGTTGAAATCCTCTAACAAGGTGAGACCTAATAGTCTATGTAAGCCTTTAACATGACAGAGCTTTCACAGAGCATATCATGATTTATGGTCAAAACATTGTAACCTTAATTGGATACACTTTATTGCTATAGTAGTGAAGATTTATGGGTGTCATTCCCACCCTAGTTTTACCTTCTCACTTGGAGGGTTTTTGGGTAATCATATCTAATGTTATGTGTGTGAATACTTGCATGTTTTTAGATCCATTTACTTTACATGTTATTTCAGCTTAATTAATGCATGTGATGAATGATAGGTGAAAGTTTTATAAGTCAAAGTTTGAATTACTGATTTACACCCCCCTCTCAAAAGTTCACCTTTCCTACTTGTAATTCCAACAAGATTTAAGCATACAATTTTCTCCACAAGGTAATTTAAGTTCCATCTAATCACACAATGATTAGAATTTCAAGTCAACTAAGTTTTGACAATTAACCTAGATCTCAAATTATCCTATTCATTTTCTATTCTTAAATATTTATCATTTAGTAGATTGAATCAACTTGATTTATATACCTTGTATTCTAATCTTATTTACTAATTTCTTATGCAAAATCATACACAAAATCATATATTCTCTAAAGATTTTAAGCTAATGTAGTCAAGCACTAATGTAGGAGCATCCTAGGTTTCCTTGTAATCTTGCACCCTTTTGTTTCATTTTTATAGGCATTATAAAGCTCCATTTTTTAGTTGATGCCAAGTTATTCCTTGGTTGCCGAGCTACTTTGGTTGTTGAGTGATTTCCTTAGTTTTTGAGCTCCTTTGGATACCAAATTATTCCCTTTTTTTGCTGAGTTCCTTTGGATGCAAAGTCATTCCCTTTGGTTGCTGAATTATTAGAGGATGCTGAGTTCATAGTGGCTATTGAGTGATTTCTTTAGATACTAAGTTGTGTGGATGTCGAGTGCTAGTATTTTGTGAAGTCTTTTTTTGCCAAGTTATCTATGTTTGCTTCTAGTTTGGGCCAACTTTGTTCACATTTAATTTATAGGTATTTAATATTAGTTGTAAGTTGACTTGTGGTTCTCTATGTTCTAGAATGATCTATAAGCCATTTTGGAAAGCATATATAGAATGTTTAGTCTTAAAGTTTGGGGGAAGAGTTTTAGAAGGTTTGAAGAGCAAAACTAGAAAGTGCAAATTTGTAGCTAGATCTTGGATTTGAATGTATTTGTATCGAGCCATAACCCAAAAGGCCTTACAGCTGGGCATGTATGCTGATTATTTAAAAAATAAATAAATTATTTTTGCTTCTCCTCTCTATGGTTGTTGTTCTTTTGTTATGTTTCTACTGTGTTAACTCTTGCAAGGTGGTTTAGATAGTGGGGTGTGCCATTGGCCCTAGTTTATTTTTTTGCTCCTTGTTTCAATTGGTATCAGAGCTTGTGGTTCATCCTTGTGGTGATTGGATCATATATAACCCTATATTAGATTTGGTTATAGCATGGCAGATTTGCAAATTTGACCTATAACTTACAGAGGGTTACAATCTTGTAGGAACATGATTTGCAAAGATGGTCCAAGGTAGAGGAAATATTGATAATGCAATATTAGATACATTGAGAAAAATTGCAGCTAGATTGGATGCTATGGAGATAGTCCAGAGGAGAGGAACACATCTAGATGTAAGTGATGATGAAGCAGTGGCACCAAACCATAATCTAGAACCTAAAGAAGATCAAGATGAAGCAAGGTTGTTGAGAGTTTGGTCTAGAGAAAATTCAAAGCCTATTGTGGAAGTTGCTCCTTATGATAGAAAATTGGATACCAATGTTGTGTTGGATTAGATCTTGGATATGGAGAATTTATTTGAGTAGGAAAATATTCTTGATAATAGGAAGGTGAAAATTCTAGTTACTATGTTGAAAGGACATGCCTCACTATGGTGGGAGCATTTGCAAATTGATAGAAAAAGAAGAGAAAAGGAGAAGATCGAAACTTGGGTAAAGATGGTGAGCAAAGTGAAGAAAAAATTCCTTCCTACTGATTACCATGTTAGCTTGTTGAGAAAAACATAGAATTTAAGGCAAAAAGACATGAGTGTGAAAGAGTATACCAAGGAACTCTATGGGTTAGACATTAAATCTAGACATGTGGATGGTGATGTTGAGAAGATTGAAAGGTATCTAAATGGATCGAGATCAAAGATTCAAGATGAAATAAGTCTTATGAAGCTAGAAAGTGTGGAAGAAGCATGTTAATATGAGATATTGACTAAGAAGCATGATCAAAGACAAAGAGGTAGAGGTGGAAGATTCCAGAGAGATAGAGGTAGATCCTATGGAGAAGGTAGCAAATCTAAAAATTTTGTGCAAGATAAGGGAAAATATAAATAGAAGAATAATGTCAAAGACAAGACTAAGTGGAAAGGTGGTAGTTCTTACTAAGGAAGCGGTAATTCCTATTCTAGAGTAGTTTTCATGTTAATTATTACAAATTTGGTAAAGAGGGACATAGATCTTTTGAATGTAGAGCCTCAGAAAGTAGGCAGGATAATAGAAATTTTGTGATTCAAGAAGACATTGAGAGATCACCAAGTGGATGAAAAGCTAGAGAAAATATGGTGGTCAGAAGAACATTCTATAATAAGGGAAGTGACGAGGAACCTATTTTAAGAAGTATTTTCAAGACAAGATGTAAGATGGTTGGAAATTACTATGAGGTGATCATTGATAGTGGAAGTTCTGCAACTTTGGCATCAAAAAAGCTTGTTACAAAGTTGTAGTTATAGAGGCTAAAGCATCCCAAACGCTATCATGTTTCATGGATCAAAGATGATCATAAGATATTGGTAAGTGAGCAATGCCTTGTGAAGTTCAAAATTAGACATTTCTTTGATGAAGTTTTGTGTGATATTATGCCCATGGATTGTTCTCATATTTTTTTGGGTACACCTTGACAGTATGATGGATATGAGCTGCATGATAGAAGATTGAATTAATATACTCTTTGGGTGAAAGGGAAGAAACAAATATTACTACCTTTGATTGAAAGTCCAGATGAGGTTAGTTGTACTACAATAAAAGTTTGCATGGTTAATGGAAAGCAATTTGAAAAGGAAGTAAAGAAGAATCAAGTTTGTTTTTCTATAATTCCTAGAGGACCAAGTGTTGGTAGTAATGATCGAGCAAAAAAAGCTAGTAATGACTGAGTGACAATAGATAGTGGTAGTCGAGTATCAAAAGAAATTGCTAAATTGCTAAATGAGTATAAAGAGATTGTTGTAGAAGATACTCCTGATGATTTACCTCTAGAAAGAAGTATAAGTCATTGTATGGATTTGATTCTAGGAGCTAGTTTACCAAAAAAAGCACCATACAGACTGACACCTATAGAGAATGAGGAACTTAACAAGAAAGTGCATAAATTTTTGGAGAAAGGATTGATTAGAGAAATTTTGAGTCCATATGTTGTACTTGTTGTATTAACACCTAAAAAGAATGGAGAATGGAGAATATGTACTGATTCTAGAGCTATTAACAAGATCACAATGAAATATAGGTTTCCTATGCCAAGGATGGATGACATAATGGACTATCTGAGTGGAGCAAAGTATTTTACCAAGATTGATTTGAAGAGTGGTTATCATCAGATCAGAATTAGAGAAGGTGATGAATGGAAAACTGCTTTCAAGACAAAAGATGGTTTGTATGAATGGTTGGTTATGCTTTTTGATTTGACCAATGCACCTCGTACTTTCATGAGGTTGATGAATGAAGTTCTAGAAAGATTCTTGGGTAAGTTTGTGATTGTTTATTTGGATGATATTTTGATATTCAATAAGACTAAGGAAGAATGTCTTGAGCACATTAGACAAGTATTGTAGAGGTTGAAAGGAGAAAAGTTGTTGATTAATCTAAAAAAGTGCTCTTTTATACAAGAGGAGATTGTGTATTTGGCATTTGTGATTTTTTCTAATGGTTTGAAGATGGATCTTGAGAAGGTTAAAGCAATTTTGAAATGGCCTACACCTAAGAATGCAGGTGAGGTAAGATCATTTCATGGTTTGGATAGTTTTTACAGAAAGTTCATCAGGAATTTCAGTTCAATTTGTAATGCTATGACTAGGATAATGAGGGGAGATAAAAATGAATTCAACTGGACACATGGAGATGATAAGAGTTTTGAGAGTTTGAAACAAATATTTGTTGAATTACCTATATTGGCTTTACCTAATTTCAACAAAGTATTTCAAGTTGAAAGTGATGCAAGTGGTAATGCAATAGGAGCTATATTAAGTCAAGAAGGTAAACCTATTGCTTTCTTTAGTGAAAAGTTGAATGATGCTAAAAGGAAGTATTCTGTGTATGATCAATAATTCAATCCTTGAAGAAGTGGAGACATTATTTGATTCCTAAGTAGTTTGTGTTATATACTAATCATAAAGCTTTACAGTACTTGGGAAGTCAACATAAATTGAATCAAAGACATATGCAGTGGGTTGAATACTTGCACAATTTCACATTTTTGATCAAACATAAGAGTGGATTTACTAATAGAGTTGCTAATGCATTGAGTAGAAGACATTCTTTGCTAACTAAAATGAAGGTTGAAGTTCTCGGTTTTGATGAAATGAAAGAGTTGTATGATTTTGATCCTAATTTTTTTAAGGCATGGTGAGAGTGCAAAGAACCAAATCTGGTAGATCACATAAGTAAGTATGATGAGTATTTCATTCAAGAAGTTATGTTTTTCAAAGGTATTCAGTTGTGTATTCCTAAAAGTTCTATGAGGTTGAATCTAATTAAGGAAAAACATAGTGGTGGATTGGCTAGACATTTTTGAATTGATAAGATATTAAGTTTCCTAAAGGAGAAGTGGCCACAAATGTATAAGGATGTTTAGAAATTTTTCAAGAGTTGTGGACTTTGTCAAGTTGCAAAAGAAGTGAGTCAAAACACTAGTTTGTGTATATGTATTACTATTCCTATAGAATCCTTGGAGTGACATTAGTATGGATTTTGTTCTTGGATTACCTAAAATTGTGAAGGGGTATGATTTTATATTTGTTGTGGTGGATAGATTTTCCAAGATGGCTCATTTCATACCATGTAAGAAGACATCAGATGCCAAGCATATTGCTGAAATTTTATTTAAAGAGATTGTGAGATTACATGGACCACCAAGAAGTATTATTTTTGACAAAGACAGTAAGTTTGTTGGTTATTTTCAAAAGACTTTGTAGAAGAAGATGGGTACTGAATTGAAGTTTATTTCTACATTCCATCCATAGACAGATAGATAGATAGAGGTTGTGAATAGAAGCTTGGGTAATCTACTGAGATTTTTAGTTGGAGACAAGCCAAGTAATTGGGAAATGGTATTGGAACAAGCTAAGTTTGCATATAATAATTTTGTGAATAGGATTACAGGGAAGACACCTTTTGAGATTATTACCAGAATAAATCCTAGAGGAGTATTAGAGTTGAGAGATGTTGCTAGTGAAGAAAAGAGAAGTGCTGTAGGAGTAGAATTTTTTGATTTTATGATGTCTTTGCATAAGGAAGTGAAGTTGAGGTTGGAAAAAAGTAATCAAAGGTATAAGGAGAATGCTGTTAATTCTAGAAGACATCATGATTTTCAAGTTGGTGATGAGGTGATGGTTCATTTGAAGAAAGGAAGATTTTCTACTGGTACATATAGTAAGCTAAAAATGAAGAAGTTTGGACCTTGTAAAATCTTGAAGAAGCTTGATAGTGGTATTCGTTATGAAATTGAGTTGTCTGATGACATGGATATATATCCCATATTCAATATTGCTGATTTATATAAGTGTAATGAGTCGAATAATGATTTTTGTACCTAATGATTATCCTAAGAAGCAAATTGAAGAGGTTGAATAGATATTGAATCAAAGAACTGGTAAGAGCATAAGAGGAAAATATTGCTGCGAGAATTTGGTAAAGTGGAAGAATAGACCAATTGAAGATTCTATGTGAATTTCTCAATCTGAGTTGGATTTAGCTTAGGTTCTGACACTTGCATGATTCAAGAGAATCATTTCTTCCAACCTTGGTTATTTGATGCAAGAGCATCGTAGGTTTCCTTGTAATCCTACACCTTTTTTTTTCATTTTGCTAGATATTGCCAAGATCAAGTTTTTAGTTGATGCTGAGTTATTCCTTGGTTGTTGAGGTGCTTTGGTTGCCAAGTGATTTCTTTAGTTTTTGATCTCCTTTGGATGTTGAGTTATTTCATTTGGTTTCCAAGTGATTTCTTTGGTTATCAAGCTCCTTTGGATGTTGAGTCATTCCCTTTGGTTGTCAAGTGATTACAGGATACCAAGTTCATAGTGGCTACTAAGTGATTTCTTTGGATGCCGAGTCATGCGGATGCCAAATGCCAATATTTTGTGAAGTCTTTATTTGTCAAGTTATCTATGCCTAGTTCTAGTTTGGGTCAACTTTGTTCACATTTAATTTGTGTATAGGTAGTTAATATTGGTTATGAGATGACTTGTGGCTTTCTATGTTCTAGAATGATCTATAAGCCATTTTGGCAAGTATATATAGAATGTTTAGGCTTAGAGTTCAAGGGTAGAGTATTGGAAGGGTTGAAGAGTAGAACTAGAAAGTGCAAATTTGCAGCTAGATCTTTGATTTGAATGTATTTGTATCTGGCCATAACCTAGAAGGCCTTATAGTTGGGCATGTATGTTGATTATTTGAAGAATCAATAAAGTATTTTCACTTCTCCTCTCTGTGGTTGTTGTTCTTTTGTTATGTTTCCACTTTCTTAACTCTTGCAGGGTACTTCAAGTAGTTGGTTGTGCCATTGGCCCTAGTTTATTCTTTTCCTCCTTGTGTAAAGCACTATATATCTCCCTAGTCTCTCTACATAAAATCAATTCAATTTTTTCTAGAGTACAAGTAACAATTTCCTCTAAAAGAAAAGCATTAATTACAGTGGTTAAAATTAAGAATATTTTATGAATTTATATCATCTATTGATGAACTAAATTCAAACTATTCTATTTCAACAAATTCTAGATTGATGATGGTGAAAAATACATCATTATTCAATTATTTTCTCACTGACGATTAATAGCATGCCTATTGCTATTGGTTTTGATCAATTCAAACCATTAACAAAATTTAATTTTAATCCTCCTTCTCACATATTGAGCAAGTAAATGATCCAAGTAATACTAACAATAGAGAAAAATACACACTTTTGATAGTATAACCTCACAAACATTGAACCTATAGCTCCTTTCCAAGAATTTAAATAAGAATGCCACTAGTTACTATGAGCTCAAAGACATTAGTATCTAGTTTATTGACTAAGTTTTATATATCACAATGCTAGAAACATAAAAGGATAAGTTCTTCTAGTTAATCAATTTCAAACTAGTTCTACGCAATCTTAACTCAATCATCATCAATGAGAAAATTTCTTGAATAGAGTCTTGTGGCACATTATAGAGAAGTTGAGTTCATTATTTACACTTTCTTATAAGAATTTCAAATGACTAGAATAATTTTCATAGAACCTCTTATTTTTCCTAACCCAGAGAGACTGGTAATTATTCATATGCATAAATTTGAATAGATACACATTGAACACCAAAAATTCATATGTAACCTTTACAATTAAGATAATACTTTAGAGTTTATTATTGAAGGTTAGAGTAATATTACATACTACTATCATTTGAATCTTGAATTTGCAGTGGCATGTTATATAGGTCGATGTCTATTCAAACTTCAATCTTTCAAGAAATATTTTTTCATGTTTTTCATTCACCTCATTTTCAAATATAACACATCTCTAATCGATCATTTTGTCTGCACATTACACACCAATTTTAGGGAAGTTGCTAAGAGGATGTTTAGATATTTGAAGCATTAGATTAAGCTCATTCACTAGTTTGGTGCCAAGGCCAATGGCCAATTATTAGTGGTCCAAAATATATCAATAATGGCATTTATAGAGGAAAAATTTGGAAGGTTAATTTTAGACCATTTTCTTCTCCTTATCAATAGTACAAACAACATGTGTTATCATCATCTAAGATACTAGAAACCTTTTCCATTGGTGGTTGTTAATAGAGTTGGGCTTGACTGTAGAGAGGGTAAAATGAAACTAATTTGAAACAGAAATTCCTCTACCATTGTTTGTATGGATAATTACCTTATTTGTTAATCGATAGAGCTAGACATAACTTCCTGTCCATGATTTAGGTGCCAAATTTGGAAGAGACTAACTCAAGATGGTATTGTATGCATGTTTATTTCCTTCAAAAGTATTAATTTTCCTTAGTTGGTACAACACAAAAAAAATCATACTGAATGTAAATCATCTCTAGCTCAACAAAGGATACAAAAATATAGTAGAAAAATAATTTCTTTCCAAGGTAATGTACTCTAGGTACCATGATGTTCTAACTTCCCAACATAATGAAGGAAAATAACTTCAATCTATGCTTGTCAATAAATAAATTATTAATCACAATAGATTTTCCACAAATCTATTTAATTCACAAATTTGTGTCATTATCTAATAACAAGAAAATTCCATTATTTTAGTATTGAAAAGAGATTACAGATCCTATATTGTAATTGGAGTGCTAATGGAGAGGATCCCTAATCTATTTTTTCATAGTGACCATTACGCTTGACATCTATGTCCATGAGTCTCTTTCTCCCTAGATTAGGCTGAAAAACTTAAAACATCTCCTATGTAAAATAAGACCACCAGAAGAAGAATAGAGTCCAACCTTTGGATCCACTTCTCCTAGGAAAGAAGAAGGGAGACTTTTGAAGGACTTATCACCCCATCAATGAGGGAGGAGATGGTTATGATATGGTTGTCAAGAAAATTGGTGTTATTTTCCCCCTAATATTCTACGAAATTATTAACTTAATAACTACTTTCTCAATGATTCTCAAGTATAGAGATTTTCTAAGACAAAAAAAATTATAGGTGGCAATAACAACATAGATAAAATCTAGGGAAAAGCTAGTGGGTTGTGATAATAGATCTTATATTCACTATGTTGTTGAGATTGCTTATATGTAAAAATAACCCTTTGTAATGAGAAGAGAGAGTGTACTATATAAAAGAGAGTTTAAAAAGTGTAAAAATAAATCCTAAAAATAATAAATGGAACAAAGATCAACCTAGAAGAGGAGCTTAAACAAAAAGCTATGAAGCTTGAGGGAGACTAATTCAACAACAATATAACATATCTATATCTATATCTATTTACAAATTATACGACAATACTAATATAAGCGGTGTAATCTATTTCATCACAACATTATACTATATCAAAAGAAAAGGGTGATCCATGCTCACCCCAACTTTAAAAAAAAGATCAAGGGCCAGTTTGCTAGTGGAAATATGAGTGGAATAGCCATATGTAAATTATTAAAATTTTGAATTCTCTATTTGAGTTCACCAAATCAGAATTATGAATATGAATATGTATTCCAATTTTGGTCCAAAAATGAACATTTGCAATTCCACCTATATAGGAGAAATTGGAATACGTATTCCTATTCCAATTTTATTTATTTTACAAAACACAAATTTTTGCTTCCATGAATTTTATATCAAATTCTAACTAAACCAAACAAGAATATGAACATGTATCCCCATTTTCTATTCTAGAGTTAATATTCTAGAAAGACTATTCCAATTCCCATATTTTTATTACTGTGACCAAAGGAACCCTAAAAGACTATTTGAGAAGGCTATATCATAAAACAACATGAGAGGCCACAAAGCATTTTCCAAAAGAACCAACACATGCTACAAGATCCATATCTAATTTCTTATAATTCTCTCCACAATGAAAAGTATTGCAAAATGAAGGAAACTTAGGTCCCTAAATGGAGCACTTTAAATAGATATAGCAACCAAGAAAAACACACCCAATGCACAAAAATAGTGTAAAGACAACTTAGACCTAAGTGGAAAAGAGTAAATTGAATAGATATGGAGAAACAACAAAAAGATAACTAAGGATATGATTAGTTAGGTGTTTCTCTTTGAACTTTTTGAATACCAACCACCTTGAAATGACTTGACTATGAAATTGAGTGTTTACGTGATTTCACATGTCCATGACAATAGTGGACTCTTGGGCATGAAGTTTTTTTCTTTCCCTCTTGTCCACATTTAAAGTTGCCATACGTTCATGATTAATTAGCAAAGAAAGTTCCTTGAACTCACTCAGAATGATCTCCATCTTTGATGGGCCAAGACTATCTCCAAAAGTGAACAAAGAAATACCCATAATTAAGCTAATAGGCTTCACTCCTTGCGAATCCTTGACCAAATTGTTCAGATTTTTCAGCAATCTTACATTGTTAAACACAAAAATTGGTGTCATGAAGTTAAGCAAGTTAAAGTGAGGAAAATGTTGTGAAGAGCCAAACCAAGATTGATAATGGATTATTTGGATTGTCTTATGTTGATATACGATCAAGCCATACTAGAAGATATGCCCAAAGATGCCCCACTTGACACAACTCTTATACTTCTATAAAAACTTTATAATAAAATTATGAACATTTAATGTGTGGAATGAGGAAATAGAGATGCATAAGAAAATTTAACATTTCCCTTGACAGAAGTTT
The DNA here is from genome assembly GCA_028749045.1 of Cupressus sempervirens. Classification (NCBI taxonomy): domain Eukaryota; kingdom Viridiplantae; phylum Streptophyta; class Pinopsida; order Cupressales; family Cupressaceae; genus Cupressus; species Cupressus sempervirens. The sequence continues at coordinate 164,157,977 of CM053793.1, read as the reverse complement.
GTGAGTGAGTTGAAAAGGGAATTTAACTGAGTGCAAGTCTAAACACTTGAAAAAGGCCATGCTTGTATTAGAGAAAATCAATTGGCTAGTAATTAGAAAATATAAAAATATAAATTAGAGAGGATTAACTACTCAATATTCACAACCTTTGGCATATCTATATCATTACTATGAAGGCTAAATTTTAAAACTAAGTTAAAATACTAAAAATTTCAATTAAACAAGTAGGATTACTTGTTAATCTTCTACTCAAATAATTATTTTTTTAATATTTAAATACCAAGGAGATTCAAGATAGAGGATAGCATTGTGTTTCCATGCTTGAAATCTACAATTGTAGTAGTGGTGCTTTGTCACACTTCAAATCTGCAACTTTGACGAATTGTAGTTTTCTCTATAATAGAGTTTAGGGTACAGATAATTGTTTTCTTTTCAAAATAAATTTAGGCATGATTTGACCATGTCTATGGATTGGAATTCTAGAACACATAGAAAAATATGAAGAAGGAAGAAATTATGCCTGACACATTGCAAAAATGAAATGATGGACTTAATGCATAATTGGGATTTATTAATCAATATCACAATTAAACACAACAATAGAAATGCCATATCATTAATATTGTACAAGCTAAGCTTGAAGCTCAAGAACATTCTTAATTCTCAAAGCAAGATGACCATGGCTCACATCAAAATAGCCTCTAGAAAATTAACACCATGAGATATACAAAGATGTCCTATGACATTGACCAATTGAAGAGACTCAATTTGATTAAGGGCACATCAAACATTTCCCTCAATCCACTGGAGCGATAGAACTTTATTCATTTTGTTAACTAGACCCACCCATCATCATATTCAATTTATCTAAATGCATATCAAATTCATCTCTCTCTCTCTCTCTCTCTCTCTCTCTCTCTCTCTCTCTCTCTCTCTCTCTCTCTCTCTCTCGCTGCATTCTTCTCATTATATGTTCATCCTAAAATGTATATGTACGATGTGTCATCATCTCATCTACATTTTATCTTATTTCTACTTCAATCTTTTGTAGCATCAATTATTTATCTTTCTTATTGGTACATCTTTCACTATCATTTTATTTTCATCAATTTCATTATCCATGTCTTTGTGCATCAACCATTTGTTCACATCACTATCTCATACATTTTTAAGCATATACTCTTTGTTCCTCTCTTCATTATTCTTTATTCTCAAGAATTAATTATAATTCCTCTTTTTCTATTTTTTTAATTTGTTCATTTAGCGCCTCAAATAATTGAAGCCTATTCTTTTCAATACTCTATTTGTCTCTCAAAAAGCATCTTTTCTCAAAGCATCCTACAAATTAATTATATAATTCAATTATTTAGTTTGATCAAACTATGATTAAAAATTTAAATATATGAGACATTTTTATTTGGTTTGATTATGTATTAATTTTTCATTATGTTTTAATTTGGTTGTGTAATAATTTTTAGTATAGAAATTTCAGATTTTTTTTTTTGATCTATTATCAAATAACATAATATTTTTTATGAAAATTGATTTTTTCAATATATACAAAATAAATTTACATTTACATTTTAAATCATAGTAGATACAATCCATTTTAATAAATAACCAAAATATTACAAAATTTCACATTTTGATTTATAACAATGGATGTCATTCTAATCTTTTTTATGAATAGTGTGTCAATTTATATCAACTATTCATTATTGGAAATTCTATTTAGCATTTCAAGAGGTATTGACTATGCCTACAAATTGATACAAACTCGACAATCTTCATTATGATCATCATCACTATAAACGATATCATTATATGAAAATTCAACACGTAAAAGTGAGGAAAAGAGTGGTAGAAAGGGATGTGAAGTAGATAGCTATAGTTATTGGTGAAGAGAAAAATAGGAGAGAGAGAGAGAGAGAGAGAGAGAGAGAGAGAGAGAGAGAGAGAGAGAGAGAGAGAGAGAGAGAGTGATGTTAGTATTAAGGGTTTAGGAGATGTAGAAAGGGAGGAGAAGTATATAGTTCTAAATATTGGGAGAGAAAAAAGCATGAGATAGAGAGGTTGTCAGATAATGATGCTAGGAGAAAGTATTTACTGTTGACTCTCTTCACAAAAGTAATAAAAATTACCCCTCTATGTATTTTTCACTATATTTTTTATATTGAACCTTAATTCTATGCTCTTCAAATTATTACTAAACATTAACAAATAGAGGGGGCTAGGGGGTAGTGAAGAATAATGTTATGACCACACCTTCCAAATGAACAAAATAATAACATTATTGAATATATATAAATTTATCGGCATACCCTTTGCACCCTTCAATGGTGCAAGCGCTAGTATCTTCATGTTATATTTCCATAGCTTCTTTAAAAGAGTCATACACAAATTATGTTGATAGTTTCTTTTGCAGGTCAATACTTATATACTAAGATTCATGGGATATGCTTGTTTATTTTTATAGTTTTTCTACACAACCAAGATTAAAAGAATCAGTAGGCTATGCTTGTATACCTCATCAAATACTACAAAGACCTACATAAGTTAAATACACGATAGTCATAAATCTTAAATATCCAATTATCATGATAGATTTCTAGGTCTAAGGAGGTGAGACATTTTTTCCTCTCAAGAAGGTCAACACCAATATCTATCAAGGACTTCTTGAACAACTGAGCTTGTTCTTGAGCCAACCCCAACATTTTTCTTAGTATTTACATTGTTGGAGGAGATGATTGAAATACTCTATTGTCAAGTTAGAAAGAATTCAATTTTCTATATCATCTCTCTCTCTCTATCTATCTATCTTTATCTATTTCATAACCTAATTATTTTCTTTACCTCATATCTCTCCTCCTACCCCTTCTCTCTCTAATATCTCTACCAAATATTTCTCTATTGCCTTCTATCCATCTTTTCCCCCTAATTAACACAGACCTCCAACTTCCATCTCTCGCCCTCTCCCTCTTCTCTCACTCTCACCCTCCCTCTCTCTTCTTTTACTCTATATCTATCTCTCACATCTATCTCCCATTAATGAATTTTCATTCTCTCCCCTCCCATATTCCTCCTTCCATCACCATATATTTCTATTCCATGCCCTATTATTTTCTTCCTCTCAACCTCTCTCTCTCTCTCTCTCTCTCTCTCTCTCTCTCTCTCTCTCTCTCTCTCTCTCTCTCTCTCTCTCTCTCTCACACACACACACACACACACACACACACACAACCATATTTTCTGGCAGGGCACCTTGACCATATACCATGGAAGTATGGGTCATGATTAATAGGATTTTATGTCATGTTATCTTGGAGATTTATTCTTTTCATTTCATATTAATAAGTGTTCAATTAAGATCATGTTGACCAAGTTCTTATGTTAACCATTATGTTAGTCAAAGAAAGTCAAAGTTCCTAAAAAATGGAAAATGACATACAAGGGCATAAATAGGAGTTTAATATAGTGTTAAGATGTAATGATAAACCTTTTAAGGTACCCAAGAAAGTCATATTATAACTTAAAATGCAAAATATGGAAAAAGTGCAAAATTGCTAAAAGGTGAAATCAACAATTTGTGTAAAATTGACAAAGTGTAGAAGGTGAGCATTCATTCATCTTGCTCAAACTTATTAGGGAGGTTAAAGGTCTTGTTCATGGATATAAATAAATGTAATATCATATAAGAAAGGGAGAGAGAATGTGTGGAGGAAAGTGAAGGACAAGTGTGTGGTTTTGTGTAATAAACCTATATTTTTGTGAACTTTTGCTGGAGCACTATTATTGACTATAATTCTATTACTCTCTTCCTTATTATTTAAAGGTGGTGATCCTCCGTCTTCTAAGTTATATGTTAGTGGAGGATGGTATTGTTATTGAAGCTTAGAGTTTTTCTAGCATCATTTTATTCCACTGTTTGAAAGAAGAAAGTTGCCAATTATTATAGATGACTGTGTGACTGTCATAAAAATTATAGTCTTAGTATGCATACCATAGCTTCTTATTGAACCATTGGATTATGTTAATATTTGGATATGTTATTTAGAACCAAATTATGCAAGTTATGACCAAAGGGATTGTACAAGTATTATATATTTCAAAAATTATGTACAACTATTTGGAGATCTATATGAATTCCAAAATGCTGATAAATATCATTTGAAATGTAAAAAGAGTCTTGGATATTGTTTGACCATTAATAGGAAGTAGGTTGAACTGTGGTGTTGAAAAATTGTGAAGGGTGCAAGGTGATGGTGGTGTTGGGTATTGTGTGAGTTCTTTTTTTTGGTTTGTGAAGGGTTTGGTATAGACAATAGAACAGGTGAGAGTGGCACAAGGAATAGGCTATTCACCTTGTCTCTAACCTTGGAGAATCCATAGGGATAGCATATGTTATGCTTGGTTGGCTTGGAAGAAGCATTAGTTGCAGAGTTAGTAAATAAAAACATAGTTATCACATCCATATGTGCATCATATTTGGTATTAAAGAAGGATTACACCATTTTGGAGAGTATAGTTGTGCTGGTTACAGAAGTTTGATTGTTGGTTACAAAAATTTTATAGAAGTGGGCAAGATTTTGTTTTAGTTTTTTGTTAAAGTGGTATTTTTTTTGGTGTTTGAGAGGCACCAAGGATGAGACCACAACATGAATAAATATGGAAGACTTAGGTAGGTTATAGAGATATGTTGAGAAGACAAAGGGAAGAAGAAAGGAGAAAGATAAGATAGAAAGAAGAGGAGAAGAGTTATTAGAAGAAATCCAAAATTTGAAGGAGGCAATAGGAAGAAATGAAGAAAAAGGAAGAAGACTAGAGGTTTTGCTAAAATAGCAAGCAGAGGAAGAAGAGGAGTAGAAATTTGACAATGAAGAGGTTAAGCATATTGTGGTGAAACCTGTGAAGACAGAGGATCAGGGAGATGGAAAAGAAATGGTCACTAGATTAGACCAAATCATAGAGCCAAGGGGAGAACTAAAGTCTAAGATAGAGGACATCAAGAGTAAACAAGACATACAAGCAAATTTGGAACATAATGTGGCAGCAGACTCCCTACAATATGAAGGAAGAATGGAGCATATAATCAACATTATAAGTAAAAATGTTGATGAAAAAAATATAGAGGAAGATAATTTAAAGATGAAAGCAATAAAATGGGTATAAAAGATATCAATTTATGAAAGAGATAGAGAAATATCCCTTAGAAAAAATAAAGTTATTTTTGTTATTGGCAAGCAAGATTGGAATAGGATAAGAGGTAGTTAGAGGAAGGAGATTCTAAAAATAGTAAGGTTGCTAATGAAACCATTATTAAAATGGCATGATGAGTAGTTATTATTGTATTTGTATCACCAAGACAAGGTATACCTTAGGTGAATATGAAAATGATTGGTTCAAATGGAGCCAAGGTAACTCATATAAAGAAGCCATCAAATATTGGCATAATGTTGATCATTACTTTAGACCAAGACAGATTTGAAGAATTGAAGATCACAATTAGAAGAAAGATAGAAGCATTTAGTATCATTTGGAATAATGTTAAGATGAAGAAGAAAATGGGCAATGATTGGACAAAGTGGCAAGCAAGTGAACGAGGAGACAACAACAACACCGGACAAAATCCCCATAGCAAACTCAAGGGACTTGAGTTTTTCCAACAAGGGGAGTATGGTGTAGGGCACTCTGACCATCTCCCATGGAATTATGGGTCATGATTATTAGGTTTTTATGTAATTTAATCTTATGGATTTAGTCATTTCATTTCATATTAGTCAGTGCTCAATTAAGGTCGTGCTCAATTAAGGTCGTGTTGACCAAGCTCTTATGTTAAGCAATATATCAGTCAAAGGAAGTCAAAGTTCATAAAGAATGGAAAATGCCATACAAGGGCATAAATAGGAGTTTAATATAGTGTTAATATGTCATAATAAACCTTTTTAAGGTACCTAGGAAAGTATATTAGAACTTAAAATTCAAAATATGGAAAAAGTGTAAAATTGCTAAAAAGTGCAATCAATAATTTGTGTAAAATTGACAAAGTGTAGAAGGTGAATAGTCATTCATCTTGCTCAAACTTCTTAGGGAGGTGAAAGGTCTTGTTTGTGGATATAAAGAAATGTAATCCCATATGAACAAGGGAGAAAGAATGTGTGGAGGAGGAAGATGAAGGACAAGTTTGTGGTTTTGTATAATAAATCCATATTTTTGTGAAGTTATGTTGGTGCACTATTATTAACTATAATTCTATCACTTTGTTCCTTATTCTTTGATGTTTGTGATCCTCTAGCTTCTAGGTTATATGTAAGTGAAGGATAGTATTGTTATTGAAGCTTAAAGTTTGTCTAGCATCATTTTATTTCATTGTTTGAATGAAGAAAGTTGCCAATTATTGTAGATGACTATGTGACTCATAAAAATTACAGTCTCGATATGCAGACCATATCTTTTTATAGAACTATTAGATTTTGAGAACCAAATTATGCAAGCTATGACTAAAGGGATTGTGAAAATATTATATATTTTAGAAGTTATGTATGACTAGTTGGAGGTCTATACAAATTCTAGAATGCTGATAAATATCATTTGTCTTGGATATTGTTTGACCATTAATAGGAAGTAGTTTGAAATATGGTGTTGAAAAGGATCCTGGAGGGTGTGAGGTGATGTTGATGTTGGGTATTGTGTGAGTTTGTTGTTTGGGTATTCTAAAGGGTTCAGTAGAGACAATATAATAGGTGAGAATGGCATATGGAATAGTCCATTCACTTTGTCTCTAATCTTTGAGAATTTGAATGGATAGCATATGTTATGCTTGGTTGGCTTGGAAGTAGCCTTAGTTGCAGAGTTAGTAAGTAAAAACATAGTTATCACCTCCATCCTTACATCATTTTCCCTATTTGTCCTTTGTCTCTCTCTAATATATACACATCTATGTCCCCCTAATTATAATAATAATTAAATATATATATTTTTAATATTTTAATAAGAAAATGATATTTAGAATACAATATAAATTTTTTATTGTCAAATTACTATTGTATTACAAAAATTTACAATTTCTAATTTTGATATGTTTATTTATTTTTAAAAATATATTTTAAACTATTAAATAAACATTTTATTTAATATAATAATATAGTCTTTTATAATATGTTAAGTAAAAAACAACATATTATTATTATAATATAAATATAATTTAATGTTATAACATTATATAATTATATATTAGAGGATGATTAAGAGTATTGTTAGAGATAATAATTATTATAAAATAAAATTATGTATGATATAGTAATAAGATATTTAATAAAATTATAAACTCAAAAAGATCTCAAGAACATGTAGAAAGTTTCTTTGAAAACTTTTTTTTAAGGTTCCATACTATTTGTTTTATTATTATTTTTAAAAGAAAAAAATTATTCTTTAATGGAAGAAGATTTTTCCTCCATTTCTTTTTTTTTGAAAAATTTGAAATAATCTAATTTCATTTGATATTATGTTGTTCATAAAGATAAATTTATCATATAGATTTGAATATGCAAAAAAGCACAGCGAAGCAAAGCGTAAAACAATGAAACTCATTAACTATTATATGTTAACGATGGCCAAGTTAACAAACCATGCCCTGTATGGTTTCTTGGCTGATGACTAGCTTTGATTATGACTATAAAATCTTAGAAACCGCTGATGGTTTCCCTTTTAATGTGGTTACTTTTTTTTTGGTTTATGATGTTCGATTATACTCTTTGCCTTCGGGCAATTTTTAGTTTTTTAATCTCTAGACTAGTAATGGGGCCAATATTTAATTTATGGCCATGAGTTTGTATATTGATAAGACTCTTGATGCTTATGGCAACATATAATTTTTGGTTATGGGTATGGGTATGGGTAGCTTTTTGAAATTTTGAAAGGTGGTGGAGTAATCTTGTGGTAGCTAATACCAACTGATCTCTGGACATGTGTTCTCTTTTGTTTTTGGGTCAGCCCCCATTTTGGCTGATTCTTAATTTCAAAAACAATTTTGTCAAGTTAAAATAATAGAATTGTAATTCTTCCTATATGAATAACTCTTAAGGGTTACATATGAAATTTGAAATAGTTCTTCTTGGAAGTACATGTCTAAAAGAGTTTTGAACCATGCCCAACATCTTCTATTAATAGAGTAAGGAGATGAATCATATGAGATAGATTCAATAAATTGCACATACATTAGAAACTTTATCTATTGTTTTGTAATGACAACTTTGCCTTGCATCAAAAACTTTAGAAACATTTTCTAAAAAGTTGTAGACTTTTACTGTGTATGTCAAACACACTTATATGAATTCAAATTGTAGTAAGAAAATGTTTCTAAAGTTTTTGATGCAAGGAAAAGTTGTCTTTAGAAAATAATAGATAAAGTTCTCATATGTGTGCAATGTATTGAATCTGTCTCATATGATTATTATTTCTCCAATTGTTATGGTGATTCCTAGGGAGTAAAGAATTAATCTCTAATGATGGACTATGTCTTTAGTTCTATAACCAAAACTTTAGAAAGAATAGAAGTTTAATCATAGTATTGTTACCATTTTAACTTATTTACACAATTGAATAGTGTTAATATAATTGTATGCAAGAAAACCTAACCTGTCGAGAGCACACATAAACTAGGTTTTAGGTGGGATTATGATTAAATTAAATAAGATTTAACTTAATCACAAGGTTAAAGAATTTCATAAGGTGGAGGGAATTAAATAGATTAAAATTTATTTAAAAGGGAATTTATGGAGTACTATGCATTAAATAAATTTAACATATTAAAGGGGATTCATTTAAATTAAATTTAAATACTTTAGGAAAGTGAACCTATTTAATTAAATAAATTTCATTAAATAAGTAGAGAAATATGACAGATATAATTAATTAATATATAATTAATAGTTTCAAGGGAGATATTAAATCAATTAATATAGTGTTTAGGACAATTTTAAGTGTCTACAATCATACAACATATCCATGAATTATTTGTATGTTTACACATTTGAAACTTCTTTCTAACTACTACCTTTCATCTCTCTATTCACATTGGGGTTTAGGGTATGTAGGTGGATGGAAACAAGACTATTGTTGATATTTTTCCATATAATAAATTATATTGTGTAAAACTTGACTTATTTTCTTTTTACAATTTATGAGATTCAAAGAAACTCAAATTCCTCCCTCATAGATTTCCCAAAAGTAAGATCATGAGTAGGAGATTAAATTTTGTCTACAAGTGTGAAGATAATCTGAAAGTACAAATTAAAATAAAAAATAAAAACAAAAAGATACACAAACATAAAGTGACATGTTCTCTTGTAGAGTTTTAATGTTATCTTTTTATGGTGTCATTTTTTTTTAGTGAAAGCATTTTCCCTTTGGCCAAACCATAATTAGACTAGTTTCTATGATAAATAGGTAAGTTATGTAACCCCCAACTCTTCAAACAATAAAATAGAAAATCACACAAAATAGAAGTTTTAGAATACCATAATTCTTCATTAAAATTTTGCAACTCTACCCCTCCTCTACAATGAAAGAAAACAACTGCTATTACAATTTTGAAAATTACCATATTTGGCAAATTTTTGGGAAAAATAGATTTTTCTATTTATGAAAATTTTCAAAACTCATCCTACGAATTTCAATTTTTCCAAAGAAATCCCCCAACTAAGCCAAGATGAATTGCCAACTAATCAATGAAATCAAAAATATGATTTTGGATTTATTACAAAAACACAAAAAGCTAATTTCAGAGGTCAAGATGATATTTTAGGCTCCCAAAAAAAGTCTAAATGGCTACCTATCAATTTGATCTCTATTGGAAATTCAAATAACTCCTCCTCACATAATTGCCTGTAAAATTTTAGAAAAAACCCACATTTGAGTCAAAATTTATGACCCCCAGAAGGGAATCTTGACCAAAACCCACATTTGAGTCAATATCTTTGACCCTTAGATGCCCTTCCATCATTCTCCCCTACTTGAAAAGAGCACAGCTCTTGGAAGTTATGATCCTCAAACTTCTTCCACTTAGGGTCATCTAGCTTCTACAAATCCCATTTTGTAATCCAAGTGCTATCTGTTAGTGCCAACCCTCCCACTATACAAGATATTTGTTGTGGTCACCCTAGGGAGTCTAAAAATTTTTTTTGTCTAGAATTTGAACAATATTTTCTCTTTTCTTGATGGGGATGGTGTGTGTCTAGTCTACCACATCCTCCTTTTCAACAAAGGCATCATCACCATTGAAAGTATATAAGTCAGGAGATATATGAAGACCACTCAAGAGCTCTACCTCATAAAAATTATCATTAATCTTCTTCAAAATCTTGTCAGGACCAATTTTATTATATTTCAATCTATGATAAGTCATGGTACAAAATCTCTCCATTCTGAGATAAACCATCACTAGAACCCCTGCACTAAAAACCTGATACCTTCGAGTAGAACCTCTAGAAGCTTTTTATCTCTCATTACGGTCATGCAACTACTCTATGAAGGCTTCTCCATCATCATTGACTATGTCACCCAAGGGAAGTTGCACCAAATCAAGAACACCTTGAGGATTATGACCATAAACAACTTGAAATGGTGACTTACTAGTTGACCTATTCACTAAGATGTTATAAGAAAATGATGCTTGGGGCAACGCCAAATCCCATTGTTTGGCCTTCTCTCCAACAATACATCACAATAAATTACTGAAACTATGGTTAACAACTTATGTTTGTCCATCCATTTGTGGATGGTAAGTACTACTAAACAATAACTTTGTTCCTAGTTTCTTCCATAAGGTCCTCCAAAAATGACCCAAAAAATTAGTATCTTGATCAAAGGTGATCATTTTTGGAACCCCATGCAATCTAACTATTTTATAAAATAATAACTTAGACATCCTAGTAGCATCACTAGTTTTTTTACAAGCAATGAAATGAACAATTTTTGAGAATTAGTACAAAACTACAAAGATAGAGTCATTAACTTGCTATATATGTGGTAGTCCCGATACAAAATCCATACTCAAGTTTGTCCATGATCCTACTGGTACTAGTAATTGCATTTACAATTTGATGTTTTGAGAGTGCCCTTTGGCTACTTGAAAAATTCGACACCTTTCCACAACCCTAGTGATATCTTGCTTCATCTTTGGCTAATAGTACTTATCTGCCACCAAAGCTATTGTTTTATCCTTCCAAAAATGCCCAAGCATACCACTACTATGTAATTCTCTAATAATTTTTTCCTTCATTGAGCCTACAGGACCACACTATTCCTTCCCCTTGAATAAGTAACCATCTTGCATTAGATACTCACCTTGAATAGTGTTTGCATGCCTAGGTACTAAATTCTTCAACTGGTCAACAACTTCCCAAAAGAAACTATCATATTCATACAAGCCTTTGATTGCAGCAAAGTTAATGACCTCTTTTTCCATGATGGGTAGAACAACAACTTGCCTTCTCAAGGCATCTACAACTTGATTCTATTTCCCTAATTTATGCTTTAGAACAAAGGCAAACCCTTGTAGGAAAGAGACCCACTTTTCATGTCTAGTGTTAAATTTTTGTTGTGTGTTCAAGTATTTTAGAGCAATATGGTCTAGAAAAAAAACATAAATTCCTTGGCTACTAGATAATGCTTCTAGTGCCTCAAAGCTTGCACAATTGCATGGAATTATATATGATCTGTAGAATATTTCTTTCGCACATCATTCAATTTTTCACTAAAAAAAGAAATGACCCTACCTTCTTGGATGAGTACAACACCAATGCCCACATGTGAAGCATAACAATCCACTTCAAACACTTTATCAAATTCTAGTAGGGATAGTATTGGATCTTTAATGACCTTCTTCTTTAGGTATTGGAAACTCTCTTCAGCCTCTTTGGTCCATGAAAACTCCCAACCCTTAGTGCATTCTATCATAGGTGATACAATGTTGTTGAAATTATGAATAAACTTTCTATAGAAAGTAGCCAAGCCATGAAAACTTCTCACTTTGGTGATACTACATGGACTACACCATTCAAGAATGGCTCAAAATTTCTCTAGATCCATCTTGCTGCCATCTACAAAAATAACAAACCCCAAAAAAACCAAGCTTGCTTGCATGAACTTACACTTCTTCAAATTAGCATAGAAATTTTCTATTCTCGATACCCCCAATATGATCCTCAAGTGTTATAGATGTTCTTCCCTTCCCTTAAAATCATTATATCATCAAAATAAACTACTAAAAACTTACTAATGTAGGGACACAACATAGTGTTCGTGATTCTCATAAAAATACTAGGTGTGTTGGATAAACCAAAAGGCATAACCTTCCATTCATATAAACCATCCCTAGTTTTGAAATTTGTTTTCCGCTCGTCCCCCTCTCATATGTGGATCTAATGATACCCACTTACTAGATCAATCTTAGAGAAATATATTGCTCTAGTAAGAACATCCATCATGTCATCCAAACATGGGATAGGAAAATGATACTTGATGGCTCATTTTTCTATGCATATCCTCCATGTTTCATCTTTCTTTGAAGTTAATAAAGCTAGGACAAGATAGGGGCTCATGCTTTCCTATACTAATCCATTTGGTCTAGTTTTGCATGTTGTGTTGGACTCATTATGTATGTTGCCTTATTGGGAAGATTTTCTCTTGGAATAAGATCAATATGATGTTGGATATCTCATTTTGGGGGAATTCCATTAGATAGCTCCTCTAGAATAACATCTAAATATTCTTCCAATACTGCAACTTCTTCTAGTAGTATAGTGAATTCTTCATCTCTCCCCTTTTATACTGCCAATGCATAAAAACACCCTATTACTTTCATCTTCTTGACAAGTTCCTTTTTAGATAACATACTTTGAGTTTTCCCATCACCCTTGAGAGGTCATAAGACTACCTTAGATCCAACCTTCTAGAAGGTGTAAATATTCTTTTCCTAATTATGAATAACCTTTCTATCATGCTACAAGGATGACCCAAGAGGACATGGTGTGCATCCATTAGAATCACATCACACCATAGCTCATCCTTGTAGACCTTTCCTATGGAAAATTTAACAAGGAACCTCTTATCTATTGTGACCTCACTTCAATTTTTAAACCATGCAATACGATAAGGAAAAGGGTGATTTTCACACTAGAGATTTAGTTTCTCCACCATTTCTTTACAAACTATATTCTTGCAACTACCTCCATCAAAAATTACTTGACATGCCTTTCGTCATGAGGTACACCTTGTTTTAAATATGTTGGTTCTTAGCCATGAATCATCAATTCCTTTCTTCTCTAGATCCTCCTTGGCTGGAATAATCATTGTCCTTCTTATCATGAGACTTTCTCCCATAACAAGAGATATTGCTTGTTCATATTCATTGTCAGCCTAGGCTTGGCTCACTTTGGATGGCCCTCCTTGATTTTTGTCCTACATGTTAAAATTGGAACACTCAAAATCCATGTGTCCTTCTTCTCCACACTTAAAACAAGTGAGATGCCTTCTCTGGTTTTCCTAGTCTTGACCTCTCTAAAACCCCCTTCCTCTTTCTTGATTTGGAGGATCTTTCCTAGTGTTTATATTTTTTTAGAACCATGAAAAATCTCTCCCTATTCATTATTAGAACCTCCCCAAAATGGGGTTGAGGTACCCCGTTGACCACCTCTATTGCTCTGGTTATATTGCCTATTCTTCTTTTCTTTAGCCTTAAGAGCTAATTGGTAGGCTTCCTCCATACTATTGACTTGATGCATGCTCAATTCATATTTAATAGAGAATCTTAGGCCATTCACATATCTAGTATACATCTTCTCATTATTTTCTTGATGCTCTATGCACATGGACAACTTGTAGAATTCATTTGTATAGTCTTGCACTAAAGACAAGTTTTGCTTCAAATTTTGGAATTTTCAAAAATGGGTTTGTGAATAATCCATGGGTAATAAATTTTCTCTTAGCTTTTTCTCCATCTTGATCCATGTCTTAATCTTTTCCTTTTCATTTCTAGTTTGTTCCTTTTGGAGATGATCCCACCATATCATTGCATGTCCTTTTAATTTTGTGCATGTGCAAACTTCATCTTCTTTTCTTCTATTATTGACTTCCATTTGAAAAAAATCCCCATCTTGTTTAGCCATTCCATTAGTTCTTATGCCTTAAGACTACTGACATAGTTTGAAATTTCAATCTTTATGGCTTCACTTCTTCCTTCTAAAGCCCTAAGAACTCTATCTTCATAGCTCATTTCTCCTAGCCTTTTGTCTAGATTTTCTCCCTCTTCATCAGATTAATTTCCTCTTTGTATTCCTTGATTATCTAGATGCTCATTGAGTCATTCAATCTCCCTCTACATATCCAATGCCAATATTTGCATTAGTGTGATGCCTCTTCTTCCTCTTCATCTTCCTCTCCTAGCCATCTTACTACTTTGATACCAGAAGATGTAACCCCCAACTCTTCAAAGAATAAATCTCTAAATCACATGACACAGAAGTTTCAGAATGTCATAATTCTTCATTAAACTTTTGCAACTCTACCGTGCCTCTACAATGAAAGAAAACAACTACTTATTACAATTCCAAAAATTACCATATTTGGAATTTTTTTAAGAAAAATAGATTTTTTCATTTTTGGCAATTTTCAAAACTCATCCTACTAATCCTAATTTTTTCCCAAAAAAAGTTCCCAACTAAGGCAAGATGAATTACCAGCTAATCAACAAAATCAAAAATATGATTCAAGTTTATTATAAAAAAAAATTTCTAAAAAAACTAGAAAATAAAAATAAAAAACCAATTTTGGAGGTCAAGATGATATTCAGGCTCTTGGAAAAATGTCAAAATGGACACCTATTTAGCTGATCTCTATGAAAAATCCAAATAACTCCTCACACAACTGACTATAAAAGTTTAGTCAAACTCCACATCTGAATCAAAAGTTATAACCCCTAGAAGTAAATCTCAACCAAAACTAATGTATGAGTCAACAACCTTGACCCTAGAATGCCCCTACATTAGTAAGGAATCAAAATCAAATGCATATCCTCTCAAGTATTATTCCATAATTGATATCCATCTATAAAACAATCACATAATAATGCATTATTTTCTATTTAATATTTTTCATTCAATGCCTCATGGGTAGTTATCACATTTAATAACAATTCCATAGAAAATTTAAATTTATTTCATCCATATTAATAAATATGTTTTATAGAATCAAATAGCCACATATGCATGTTTATTGATGTTAATTTCTCTATTCAATGAATATCCTTATTGTTAGCATCCACAAAATGTTCATGCTCATTCCTTGAAATGTAAAACACACTTCAAGAAAAAAAGGAATGAAAGCCACTCTTATACAATATAACCTCTTGTACATTCTAACAATATTTAAAATGGGCATAATAGAGTGCATTTATTATCATCCTATATTGCATAGCATAAGATCATTAAATAAATCTCAATAATAAAAGTGCATATAATTAACTATGAAACTCTAATGAATTTCCACAAAATCAATAAAAGGAATATGTGTAAACGAGAACCACATAATTTAATAAATAAGGAGAAAACTTATGGAAAGTTTATCATGGGAAACTTAAAATTTTCAAAGATATCCCTTACATAAATTCTATTGTCTTTACAAAAACATGTCAAAAAACTTTTTTAAAGTTCTAGAGTAAGGCCTTGTAATTATTTTTAAAGATCAATAAATTTGTACAAGTCTATTAATGTTCTAAAAAAAGTATAATTGATAGTTAAATTATATTTTTTTAAGTAGAATCTAACATACTTCATGAGAGCTGATCATGCATGTTGAAGACACTTCTAAGAAGCTCTTAACTTGTAGATTGGTGTCTACAAGTATTTATACTTCCCAATGTAATTTACTAATGAGCTTTAAGAAGTGTGCCTAAACATATGTTTATTCCCCTTTGCAATAACTTATGCTATTAAGAGGATATTATTTACTTCCCAATGTAATTTACTAATGAGCTTTAAGAAGTGTGCCTAAACATATGTTTATTCCCCTTTGCAATAACTTATGCTATTAAGAGGATATTATTTATTGGGGGTTTCATCCCCATCATGATCCTTCCCCCAAAAAATATCCCATAAAAAATCTTGACATTATGTTTCTAAGTGATATTTTGTATTTGTACTTATATATTTAACATTTTGATCTATGATTTAAAGGTTCAATTATGAAAGTTAGTTATAGTTTGTGTGGTTGGGACACAAATAATTTCCCTCCCCCCCTCACCACCTTCTTATGTGGTGATACATCTATATGATCAATGTGTCTCCCTTTGGGAACCTAGATATGCCAGTTTTGGGAAAGAGATTGTGTCAACATTAGAACACTTGCCATTGAAAATATCAAAGACTAGAGAATGTTGAGGATAAGATAGGTATGTTCTCAAGTTATTTTAAAGAAACTATTCCCTTTTGACTCCTTTATGTGGGTTAATATTTTTTAACCCTTGTTAAGCTTTTATCTCAAGCCAATATCTGCAACTTATTTCCTCTAAGGATTAGATTATACATTTTACTAGAACAAAGAAGGAATTTTTTAGGTAAATGAATCTAGATGAAGAAAGAACTTCATCTTTGAAAATAATTATATCTTAAGCTCATTGTAAGGGGAATTTTCTCACCATATGATATTAGGAGGAATATTCCATATAAAAATATTTAAGGCTAGGCCTAAAAAATAATTTATAAATAAAATAAATTAGGTCTTGATGCAATGGTGGATAAAAATTGTTGACTAAAAAATTCTCCATGTACTCAAGAAGTCCTCCCACTAAAACCATTTTGATGTCACTTCAATAGTCCTTCCTAATTTGATTGATGTTTACATCAATTTTAACAAGAAATTTTATATTGTATTCATTTGATGATTGTTAATGTGGTCTCACAAATTTTCACATAATACTACCAATGAAAAATCACATTTTTATTTGTCTATAATTAATTCTAAAAACACACTTACAAAATATTAGAAATCAATCAAATCTAATTTTGAAGAATATTTTACATATAATAACAATAAAAATTCATAATTGAATAACAAAATTAATCTAGTTGTTTTTTTTTTTTTTTTTCGCAATTATTTTATATATATTTTATACAACATATTATAAATTAATAGAAAAATAATTAAAATTGGTAACCTTCACAACTAAAAATTTTCAGTATATGATGAATTGTCTTCTATTGACTCACAACCTATATAAATTGAACAAAATTTCATACAAATACAAAGATAAACCTATTTTTTTAATAAACATATTTATGGATTAACTCGTTAATATTTTCCACTTTAAAATATATAATCAAGAAATATAATCAACAAAACTTCTTTAATAAAATCTATTTCAATCCCATAACAAAATAAAGTATAAATATATATAGAAAATAAAAATAGCTAGATTTATTATAAGATTATAATTAAACCCACACCAAACTTAATAAAACCCCCACTCAAAATGAGTTTTATTATTTGCAATCTATGAATGGAATGACATACTCTTTATGATGCAATAAAAAATTGTTTGTCCCTATTACAAATTCTAGCATAACACATGTATTGACACTAATGTGAATCTACACTAGCAAAAATAAAATTTCCATGAGTGCAATTTGTGTTCATCATAAAGGAATACAATATCTTATCACCATAATAATCATTAATGACCAAACAAATATGTAGTGGGTACATAAATTATTTAAAATATCTATTGGATTTATAAATTACAAATCATGATGGGTTTCCAAACTACCCCTAACAATAATAATAATAACTCATCTAATTTAGCCCTTGCCCAAATTTGTAATCGATATATAAAATGATTTAAACTACAACTCTTATGGGTATCTAAATTACTCCTTCACTCCCATAAATATATACAGATGTAGAAATAAGAGATGAAATCAGTAACCTTGACTAGAGTTTTGATCTCTCCATGAAGTCCTCCAAGGAACATTTTTTATGTGGTAGTTCATAACTATCATTAGTAGTACATGCATGCACTCTTATCCTCATTTTCCTTTTGTAGAGAGATAGTTTTGAACATGGATTAAATTCAAGCTGATGGGTTCTATCAAGTTTAACTCCTATTAGATTGTTGGTAGTTTTATTTTTGCGCAGGTGGGTTTTATCTAAGAAAAAATGTGCAAGGCTAACAGTTTGGATTCAATATCATTGGGGCCCTAGATTTTTACTCATATGATCTTTGGTAGCTCCTAGGTAGTGATTATCAAAGAAGAATTTTAAATTATTTTTAGTTTGCAATTAGTTAAAATAGTTTTATGTTTCTTTCTTTTGGGTTCAAAATTGTTGTTGATAGATTTTTTGTTCTATTTATTAGTATTTTTTATGGGAAATCTTGTTAAGGTGAATGTAAGTCTATGAACCTAGTTTTAATTTTATAGGTATTATGGTTATTAGATCTTTGTTAAGATGGGTATGTGTTAATCTTACTAAATATTAATTAGAGTAACTTCTTCTCATGTATACTTGTTGAGCTCACACTAAGGGAAGGAAGTGCATTGCAACTAAAAGAAGTAGGCTTACCATCTTAGGGTATTGGAAGGCCACTAGTTTAGTTTAGAATAAACGGATTTTCCACATTTGGCTTAAGAAAACTTTGGTCTTTTATAGAGGCATAGTCTCTATAGGGCTTAAGATAGACTAGATTATGTATGAGTACAAAATGCTAGATTGTTGGCCTTCAACTAAGGTTTATGTATACAAAACTTTTAACATATAAATCTACTCAAGAATTCTTTATCTTTAAATAATTAGTAATTTTATAACAAATATATAAGAGATTTCTATACATCTAATCACTTTACACCAATAGAATGACAAATCTTCTTTAAAATTGTGGGTTGTCACATATACAAAAAAACCTACTACATAGAAAACAATCGAGCAAGCTTGCTTCATGTTTCAGTTGATGACAAGCCTTCTTTTATACACAATGAAATTTCTTCTCTAAATTGTAACCATAATTATAAGTTGATGAACTTTGAAATTTAATCTAAGAATTATGAAGGATTATGGTGTGAGAACAAAAGTGATGTTGAAGATCTTTTGGACTACATGACTTCATTCAATGAAACCAAGTCAAAACCTCCAAATGAATTATTTATGAGTAAATCCTATGATTCAAATTTCTTTTATAATATTTATTAATGATTATAAGAAAAAGTAAATTCTTTTTTAAATGCACTCAAATAACTTAACCTAGTAGTTGCCTATCTACACAATAATCATAGGAACATGATCAACTGATTTATTCAAGAAAATACTTTTAACCCATTTAAAACCAAAACCAAATAGTGTATGAGATCATATATATTAGTTTTTTTTTAATTGGTATGTCCATCTATCTATATTTAGCTTCAAATTAATGCGAACATTTGTGTTTAATAGCCAAGTACAAAAAAATAACACCTAAAATAACCCTACACTAAAGAGTTCTTTTTAAATATCGTTGCTTTGATTTATACGCTAAATTGTTTCTTCTCTTGGTGGGGATGACTATAATTATAGATGCTAGTGGACATCTATATGAACCTCATGATGGTGGATCACTCTTCACCCATAATTTGTCTACTACTTTGGTTAAATTGGTCCCTATCTAATTGATTAATGATTTTGATGGAAGATATATGATCACAGTTATTAGCATGCATAAGCTTTTATGTAATCATTAGTTTTTAATCAGCTATTTTTATGAGTTGGATTTTCTTTTTTTATATGACCACACTTGATAGCATGCATTAAATTTATTATGATTTGATTTTTTATTCTATTATGTAGCAGCATGGATAGAGATAAATTATTATTAAATTTTAAAATATGATGGTTCCCAACCCATTAAATTAACTTTTTTCTATCAATAGTGTTGAAAATTCTTGGTTTCCCCTTGATCCAAGTACCCACCTACCTGTTAGAAGCACTAAACATGGTAGGTGAGATCAAATTCAAAATGAGAGGGGAATTTTTTGAGACAAGACAAAAAGGGTAGATTGCTCATTCATTCGACAAATGGGAAGGACATAGATCAACTAAAGAGAGTAGAGCATTTAAAGAGTAGAAGGAATGTTCAAGAAACTAGGAAGAAGATCAGAGGTTGTAGTAGCATGGGATCAGATCCTTTTATTCTCTATAAGTTTATTTTGTTTATTCTATTGAAGTAGTGATTACTCTAGGCATTATTGTATGTAGCCATCTTGTGCTACAAATTAATGAAGGGCCAAACCACCCTTACCAACCCATAACCAAGAATGCAACAATATGAAGAAAAAGAGAAAATAAAATGCTTCCCAAGGAACACTTTTATTATACTTGAAAATCCTTACAATATTCTCCAAATGAGAGAACTCCAAATTCTTACAATATGAGAGAGCTTCCAAACCAAGATCTTCCAACTAGCTTGATTAGAAATGGTCATATGCCTTGCTTAAATAGGCACTTACCACCTAAGATGTTGCAACTACCTTTCAACAAACATTTAATTCCCACCCAAATACAACTAAGCACCCAACAAATATTAAATGCATGATTTAATAAAATGCACACAAAATATTTAATTCGCAGCCAAATACAACTAAGGACCACAACATAACTCAACAAATATTAAATACTTGATTTAATAAAATATCCACAACCTTCTAGAATTCCACCTACACACCATTTTTATTTAATTTTCTATTTATGCCACCTATGCACCTCAAATGTAGAAATTCCTCTCTTCTTTTCTCTTTTTCCTTTTTTTCCTCTATTTTTTGTCACTTTCTCTCTCCTCCAATTTTTTGTTTACATGCCCCCTTTATTTTTGATGCAAGATGCTCCTACATCAGACACCCTAGGTTTGAAAATATTTTCTAGTAACTAGAAGAACATCTTCTGGGATTTAGCACATAAATCCCAAATTGGTTCTTCACATATATGTCCTCCAAGTCTTCAACTTGCACACTCTTTCCCCTATTTTTCTTCTTCTCCTTCACATCCACCATAGGTGCTCCATAGGTGTGCTTCCCATGTTGATCTCCAACCTTCTCAAAATCTACCAACTCAACTCAGCTACCAATACTTAGGTTCCTCCTATCAAACTCTTCATTTTGCAAAGAATGAGGGAAAACTTCCTACCACCTTTCTCAATAGTAAACACATTCCTAACACAATCATGCATAGACCTACAATCATACTACCAAGGTCTACCAAGTAACACGTGACAACTATTCATATCCACAATATCACACAACAATTGATCCTTACTGCCCAATCTAGAAATCAACAATGCATTTCTCCCTCACTTCAAAAGCATGCTCACCTTACAACAAGCCAATCCTAGATGTCTCACTCTCTTCAAACCAAATTTCTGAACCATCTCCTTAGCAACAAGGTTATCAATACTACCACCATCTACAATCACCTTGTAGATTTTGCCACCAGACTTACAACAAGTCCTAAAGAAACTAGTCCTCTATCAAGAATCCAATGTCCTCTCACCTATTAGTACTCGCCAAGCCAACAAAATTTCTCCTTTCTTAAGCTAACTTTCCTGGACTTCAACCTCATTCACAAAATTAGTTGTCCTACTAATAGGACATTAAAAATATATATGCCCTTCTTCACCACACTTGAAATAATTACCTCTAAATACACCTCAACCTGTCCTTCTTCTTTTTTCAATAGGTTTTGGTTCACCTTCTACTTTTGGTTTAGCTTGTACCAAACTATCATGCTTGTCCTTCCCTCAGGAACTACCTTGATTCTTCCTCTTTAGCTTCTCCTCTGCTCTCAAAGAATATTGATAAGCATCCTCAACTAAAGAAATATTTAGCATACCAACATCATCCTGAATATTGAATCTCAAACTGTTAATGTATCATGCTACCTTCTCCTCTGATAATTCTCTATTCCTAGAGTGAATAGTCAACTTGTAAAACTCCTTAGTATAATCCTTCATAGTCATATCCTTCTACTTCAAATTCTGCAACTTCTTAAACAACTCAAGTTCATAATTAGTAGGAATAAACTTAGCCTTCAACTTAGTCACCATCAATCTCCATCTAGTGATCTTCATTTCACCTTCCTCTTCGCTATCTCTTTGTAGTTCCTTCCACCAAAGAGCAGCATGTCCCTTCAACTTAGTTTTTGCCAACCTTACTCTAAGTGGATCCTCAATACCCTCAAACTCAAAGTAGTCTTCCAATTCACTAATCCAATCAATTAGGTCTTTAGGATTCAAAGTACCTAAAAAATTAGAAACCTTCATCTTATGCTTTAGCTTCAACTGAGATCCAGGTCAAGAAAACTAACCAGCCCTAATTCCAATAGGTATCTCCTCACATTTAGTTATGTCCTCACCAATCGATCCAACAACTTCAAAGTCTTTGGAAACTTCCTCATAACTACCTTTAGTACCCACATTCCTCGGTACACCACCTAAAGCACTTACAATTTCACCAATCATGTCACTCTTCATCAATGTAATCTCACATATGAACTCTACTCTTATCTTCTTTGAGATCCTTTCTTCCACAACATCACTAAGATCATCAATTTCCCTTAGGTCCAATCTTCTTGGAGGCATCTTCCAAATTTTTTTGCAAACCCTAAGAAACAAATCCACCAATCTAGAAGATCAATCAACTGCATGATCAACCTTCATTGCAAATCCTAGTGTAAACTAGCTCACATTTAGCAATCCATATATATGCTTAGGAACTCCCACTCTGATACCGCTTGATGAAGGGCCACACTACTCTTACCAACTCATAACCAATAATGAAACAATATGGAGACAAAGAGAAAATAAAATGCTTCCCAAAGAACACTTTTATTATACTTGAAAATCCTTACAATATTCTCCAAATTAGAGAACTCCAAATTCTTACAATATGAGAGAGCTTCCAACTAACTTGATTAGAAATTCTCATACACCTTTCTTAAATAGACACTTACCACCTAAGATGTTGCAACTACCTTTCAACAAACATTTAATTCCCACCCAAATACAACTGTTCACCCAAAAAATATTAAATGCATGATTTAATAAAATGTACACAAAATATTTAATTCCCACCAAAATACAACTAAGCACCACCACATAACTCAACAAATATTAAATACTTGATTTAATTAAATATCCACAACCTTCTAGAATTCCACCCACACACCATTTTTATTTAATTTTCTATTTATGCCACCTATGCACCTCGAAAGTAGAAATTCCTCTTTTCTTTTCTCTTTTTCCTTTTTTTCCCTTTAATTTTTGTCACTTTCTCTCTCCTCCATTTTTTTACATGCTCCCTTTATTTCTAATGCAAGATGCTTCTGAATTACAAATTTATATTATCAATAGAATTTTTAGGTTAATGTATTTTGACTCTGGTTGAAGATATATGCTCCTAGATTTTTAATGATTGAATCAATTTTTAACTAGAAAGAAAGAATGTAGACATATTAGTCACTCTGTTATTTGGATTATTATTGTCTCCTTTTTATCTATTCCACATTTTGTTTAGTATTTGTGCAAAATAGAGTTACAAGTCTTTGTTCTGATCTTTGTATCTTAATGATGGAGGAAACTAAACTATAAGTCTATTAAAAACTCACCTAGTTCCCTTGTCTATGAGTTCTCTTTGCTAACTCGGTCAGTATTTTGTTGTGTTGTGAAAAATAAGCTACATTTTTTTAAACCGAATTCTTCCATTATTTATTGATTCATCTTGGTCTATTGACCTCTCTTAGTCCTTACCTAACTAAGTCGATCAAGCTCACTTAGTGTAGTGTTGACTAAACCTATTATTGTCAAGATCTTTCCTCTAGAGACCAAGTAACTTGGGTCCCATTACTATTGAGAAACTCAACATTTCCTATCACTTGAATCCTTAAGGTGTTGAGAAACTCAACACTCACTATGTCACTTGACTGCCGAGAAAATTTATTGAGAAGTTTTTACATGGTATTAGATCTTTAAGGCCCCACATCCTTATGAGTTTAGGCAATTTTTTTTGGGTATTTGACATGGAAGGATATGTAAGAAAGATATGTTAGCAACCACAGTACTTAAATGGAAAGAATTATGACACTTGGGCAAAGAAAATGAGAACCATTATGGTTGTAAATGATTTGTGGGAGTTTTTGATGAATGGGCTCAATGATGTAACTTACCCAACATAGTATGCTACCCTCACCATCCCTTAGAAGATTTAGCTAAAGGGGTCAAGAAGAAGGGATGCAAAACCACTAAGCCTAATTGAGGTGGTAATGATAGAGACTATTTTTTCTAAGATAGTAGCAACTAACTATTTAATAGAATCATGTGATAATGAACCTTCAAATGAATGATAATGAACCTATTGTAGATTTCAACTAGGGAATCTCTACTTTGATAAACTAACTCAAATTAAATAGAGAAGAGTATGAAGAGAAAAGGGTAGTGGAGAAGATATTGAAGAGTTTACCTCAAAGGTATGACAATCTTGTGATGACCATTGAGGAAGCAAAGAACCTCACCACATTGACAATGTATGACTTGATGGGAATTCTTCAAACCCATGAGCATCAAATTAATAGGTCAACTACAACTTCCCAAGAGCAATCTTTCAAACTCAAGAAAATTCAAGAGGCAAAGGGAGAAGAAGAAATGGCTCTAGTAGAGGCTTAAAAAGTAGAGTTCATGGAAGAAATGGTTAGGTGAATGTTGGAGGAGAAAGGTCAAGACAAGCATGCAATTAAGAGGGAGTGAGCAACTCTCAAAAAAACTCTAGAGGAGGTAATGTCCCCAAAATGTCCCCACTAATAGGGTTAGTTAGGGACAAGTAATAGCTGAAAAATAAATGTTAGAATAACAATAATAATAAAACTAACTATATTATTCTACCCTCTATGTTAACCCCTATCTTAAGGACATCTCCAAATTGGGCTTCTTAGCTTATATCTACCTCATCATCATCCTAGGAGTGTACCTCTTAAAATTCTTCTTGGACGGGCATCCTCTATCCAAGGCTAATGATATATGCATATGTTTGGCAACATCAAAATATTTTAGCACATTAATCATTGGCCATGGTGGACAATTGATGCAGGAGCATCCAGAGGTATAAGGGCAATCCTGTGGCACCCAAAAAAATATACTTAGACTTAGTTTTTGTTTCATGTGTTTTCATTTTTGGATACCCATTTGGGTCAAATAAAGGTTCCAACTCTCACAGTTCCACTATCAGTGAGCTAGAAAATCTCAAAAGAATAGGAGCATGTAATTGGGCCATCATTTTGGTAAACTAGAAGGTATGAATTGGCTAGACAAATGTAATTATTATTTAGAGCATTCCAAAAAAAGAATCAGGTCAAAAGGCCCCACGGTTTGAAAGTTATTGCAGTTTTTTGAGTTTTGGAGACCTCTTAAGAATGCTTCAAAGGTAGGTTAGGGGCATTAAATGACCTCAAAAAGGGCTGAAAAATGGGGGATGAGCGAAGCTTGTCCATAGGGGATGACACCGAGGGTAGATTGAAAAGTGACCCTGTCACTTTATGAATGGTAGAGGAAATACCAAATGGGAAACCTCAGTTGCTGAAATCCAAGTTGAGTCCTCGATCGGTCATCCTTTCCATTTGACCAAATACTCTTCATACTGCCTATTTCTGGTATTCCTACCCACATGATGATCTAGAATGTCTTCTATCTCCTCCTTCTTAGAAATAGGAATTGGACATGGCTCTAACACTAGCTCCTCATCTGCACCATCATCATGATACTCTGTTAAATCTGCAATGTTGAAAATGGGAGAAATGTGAATACCATCTGGCAGCTCCACCTCATATGCATTTCCTGAGTCATGTTTCTTCAAAATTTTGTAGGGGCCAAATTTCTTCATTTTCAGCTTGTTGTAAGTACCTGCTGGAAATCTTTCTTTTCGTAAGTGCACCATGACTAGATCCCCTACTTGGAATTCCTTATGTCTTCTCCTTTGATCAGTCCTAGCTTTATAATTTTGATTCATCTTGGTAATGTGTGCCTAAACCTCCTCATGTAGATGCTTGATATGTTCAGCAAATTCTTCAGCTTCAGCACTTGTCCTCTCCCCTTGTTCTATCTTCCTCAGCTCTGGTGCAGTCTTTGGGCTACTCCCATATACAATTTGGAATGGTGATTTTTTAGTACTTCTATTTTATTTATAGAGTTATTATAAGAAAACTCTGCTTGTGGTAGAATCAAATCCCATCCCTTGGGCTTATCCCCAACTAAACATCTCAGCAAATTGCCCAGACTTCTGTTTGGCCGTCAATTTGTGGGTGATGCGTGGAACTGAATTTCAAGTTTGTTCTCAAATTTTTCCACAATGTCCTCCAGAAATACCCCACAAATTTAGTATCTCTGTCAGAAACTATACTCCTTGAAAGACCATGTAGTCTTACCACCTCTTTGAAAAATAAGTCTGCAATATGAACAACATCATGAGTTTTGTGGCATGGAATGAAATGTGCCATTTTGGAGAACCTATCAACCACCACGAATACTGAGTCATTACCCCTTTGTGTCCTTGGAAATCCAAAAACAAAATCCATACTTATGTCCTCCCATGGCCTTGATGGAATAGGCAATGGCTGATATAGGCCAGTATTGTGACTAAACCCCTTGGCAACTTGACAAACTTCGCAACTCTATAGAAACTTCTTCACATCCTGTGAAATTTGAGGCCAAAAATAATGTTCTCTAAGAATGGAAATGGTCTTATCTTGACCAAAATGTCCTGCCATCCCTCCATTGTGTTTCTCCTTAATTAGATTTTCCCTCATGGAACTCCTTGGAATGCACAATTGACTACCTTTGAACAACATGCCATCTTGAATCAAATAGTCTAACCACTTGGTTCTATCTACAGCAACAGGTTCTTTACAAGCTTTCCATGCTTCAGCAAAATCAGGATCCTCGAGGTACAAATTCTTGAGTTCATCAAACCCAACTACTTCAAACTGCATTCTTGTAAGCAACAACTGTCTCCTACTTAGTGCATCTGCAACCCTGTTAGATTTTCCACTTCTATGCTTCAACACAAATGTATAGCTCTGCAAGAACTCTACCCACTTCATATGCCTCTGATTCAATTTACCTTGACTATTTAGGTATTGTAATTCTTGATGATCAGTATACAAAACAAATTCCTTTGGCAATAAATAATGCCTCCATTTCTTTAAGGCCTAAACTATTGCATGGAACTCTTGATCATAAATAGAATACTTCTTCTTTGCATCATTCAATTTTTCACTAAAATATGCAATATGCTTACCTTCCTGGCTTAATACAGCCCCAATGGCACTACCACTAGCATCAAAATCCACCTAGGACACTTTTTTAAAATCTAGAAGTGCCAACACAGGCTATTCTGTCACCTTCTTCTTCAGCAATTCAAAACTTCTCGCAGCTACTGCAGTCCATTTGAACTCTTTTCTATCCCCTCGTATTGTATCAGTTAGGGGTGCACATATGCCACTGAAATTCTTAATAAACTTTCTATAGAAACTAACCAGACCATGAAATGATCTTACCTCAGTAGTAGACCTTGGAGTAGGCCATTCCAAGATGGCTTTTACCTTCTCTAGATCTATTTTGAGAACTTCGGGTGATATAACAAACCTCAAATAGACTAACTCCCTTTTTGCAAAGGTACACTTCTTCAGATTAATTAACAGTTTCTCTTCCCTTAGCCTTTCAAGGACACTACGACTATGCAGTAAATGTTCTTCCAAAGTCTTGCTAAAAATTAAAATATCATCCAAATAGACAATAACAAATTTTCCCAAGAACTTCTTAAGTACCTCATTCATGAGCTGCATGAAGGTGCTTGGGGCGTTCGTTAATCCAAAGGGCATGACTAACCACTCATAAAGACCCTCCTTGGTCTTGAAGGCTATTTTCCACTCATCTCCTTCTCGAATCCGTATCTAGTGATAACCACTCTTCAGATCTATCTTTGTGAAGTACTGAGCTCCACTCAAGCAATCCATAAGATCATCCATCCTTGGCAAAGGAAACTGTTACTTGATGGTTATCCTATTTATAGCTCAAGAATTTGTACACATCCTCCACTCTCCATCCTTCTTTGGTGCAAGTACTGCAGGTATTGCACATGGAATCAGGCTCTCTCGAATCAAGCCCTTCCTCTATAGCTCCTGAACCTATCTATTTAGCTCCTCTATTTTAGTAGGATTCATCTTGTGAGCAACCTTGTTAGGTAAACTAGCTCCTGGAATTAGATCTATCTGATGACTAATTTGCCTTACTGGTGGCAATCCATCTGGAACATTATCAGACATAATATCTCCAAATTCCCCTAGTAAATCTAAAACTTCAAATGGTATTTCACTACTACCTTCTTTATCTTTCCTAGGAATCAAAGCATAGCACATATGCTGATGTTTCATGCCATCTAAAAACTTCCTTTCATCAACAAGACAAATCCTAGCACTGCTACATACCTTTCACTTTCCTTTTTCATGGGCTTCAATTTATGGTGAACTACATCCTTTGCCAGAGAGTATGTGTTTTCATGTCCATCATGTACTACATGTCTATCAAACTACCATGGTCTACCCAACAATAGATGGCAAACATCCATCGAAATAACATCATAGAGAACTTCATCATGGTAACTCCCAATTTTGAATTTCACTAAACATTGTTCACTTACTAGGACCTTATGATCATCTTTTACCCAAGCAATCCGATAGGGCTGGGGATGTTTCTCCCTCTTGAGCTTCAGCTTAGAGACCATCTCTTCTGATACCAAGTTATCAATGCTACCACCATCAATGATCACATCACAACATTTATCCTCACACTTGCATCTGGTACAGAACAGACTCCTTCATTGTCCTAGTTCAATCTCACCACTTAGTAGGACTCTTTCATTTACCAAGGTCTCTCCTCTTTCTGCATCCTCTGAATGTGATGATTGTGCATCCTTATCTACATGAGCAACCCTAGCTTGGCCCTCAGCTCTCCTATCTGTCCTTCCTTGTCGTTGAGGACATTCAAAGGCATGATGACCTTCTTCATTACAATGGAAATAGGTACCACATAAGCCACCTCTTCCTTGTCCATGTCCTCTACCTCTTCCTCTCTGATTTCCAAAGTCTTAATCATGGGAACGGTTGAAACCCTCATTCCTCTAGTTCCTGCTAGTACCCACATCTTCATTTTTATTTTGGGTTTCATTGCAGCCTCCAGATGATCTACTGCTTCCCCTTCCTCCTTGACCATGCCCTCGTTGTCTTCCTTCAAACCTTTTATTCAGCTTCTCTTCAACTCGTAGGGCAAATTGGTATGCCTCTTCAACGCTGGTCATTCTTACCAGACTTAATTCCTCCTGGATGCTAGGTCGCAACCCACTGATATAACGAGCAACCTTCTCCTTATTTGCTTCTACATGCCCTACTCTAATCAAGAGTCGATAAAATTCCTCTGTATATTCTTGGACTGATCTTCCTACTTGCTTTAACCCATGCATCTTCTTAAACAAATCAAGCTCATAGTCCATAGGAATGAACTGCTTCTTCAATTTGTCTGCCATGCGATCCCATCTTGTGATCTTCTCCTTTCCTCTTCTGTTTCTTTCCAATTGAACCTCTTGCCACTAGATTTTGGCATGGCCTTTCAGTTTGGCCTTTGCAAACGTAACCCTATCTAGGTCCTTTATATCCTCATACTCAAAGTATTCTTCCAGTTCATTTATCCAATCGATCAACTCATCTGGTTTCAGATTTCCTAAAAATACACTCATTTCAATTGTGGGTCTTTCCCCAAACTTAGTAATGGCCCTAAAAAGCCTTTCCTCTGCATGATCCATAAATTCCCCATCAAATTCCCCTTCTAGTCCCATTACTTCTTCTTCATTGTCATCCTCACTATTGTCAGCTGCGGCAACATTTGCTCCTCTATGGAGCTCCTCTTGCAATGGCTGTACCTATCTTTTGAGGGCTCTAACCTCCTCAGGATCAATAGCTCTAGCCCTTCCTCCACACTCTCTTCATGGAGGTATCTTCTAACTTGAACCCACAACCACACAGTCCTGGTGCAAACTGCCTCAAAGTCGGTGCTCTGTCTACACACTCAGGAAAAACCAACTCTGATACCACTTGATGGGGACACAACCCAAGAACAAAATGGACACAACAGAAAAGGGGAAATTATATTAACTGAGAAAATAAGCTAGTACAAAAATTACAGAGAAAATCAACTTCAAAACATGCTCTAAGGGCTTACAATAGCATAAATCTAGAGATAATTTCTCCTTTCAGTACCTCCTCTCAAACTCCACTCTAAACTGCCTTTTACAATGCCAGGAATCTCCTTAAATAGACTCCAGAGGGTTAAGGACTAGGAGTACATTCTAGAAAGTTCTATTAGGCATCCACCAACCAAATAGAAGGTTCCAGAAGCTGCATTAGAAGTCAGTGCAAATCTAGAAGAATCCAAAAATGGTAATCGAGCTTCCGGGAGGCATAACTTTTGAACCGTAGCTCCGATTGACGAACTATTTACATTTTTGAAAAGCTCTCAAAGTTCTCTATAGCCCTATGGACAAGCTTCACTCATCCCCAATTTTTTGGCCCTTTTCAAAGTCATTTAATGCCCCTAACCTGACTTTGAAGCATTCTTAGGAGGTCTCCAAAACTTGAAAAACTGCAATAACTTTCAAACCGTGGGGCCTTTTGACCTGATTCTTTTTTTGGAATGCTCTAAATCATAATTACATTTATCTAGCCAATTCACACCTTCTAGTTTACCAAAATGATGGCCCAATTACATGCTCCTATTTTTTCAAGATTTTCTAGCTCACTAATAGTGGAACTGTGAGAGTTGGAACCTTTATTTGACCCAAATGGGTATCCAAAAATGAAAACACATGAAATAGAAACTAAGTCTAAGTATATTTTTTTGGGTAACATAGGATTGCCCTTATACCTCTGGATGCTCCTGCATCAACAATGGAGATCTTAATATCTCCATGCTCCATGCTTTGATATTGATTCTCAACCATGGCAGACAATGGAGCTATTAATATCTGACATGCTTCATGCTTCAAGTTCACATTGATTCTTAGCCATGGAGGACAATGGAGATCTTAATATATCACATTCTACATGCCTTGAGTCTCATTAATATCCATGGTGCTTTAATTAAGTAAAAATAGGTTTTAAATGACCCAAAACCTTTAACAAAGTATCAAGAAGTCTTAAGAGTAAAACATAAGAGCTAACAACATAGAAGTCTGAAGTGAAACACAAAATGTCTAACAAAAAAGTTCAAAAACTAAGAGGCCTCATAGATAACAAAGAAAAACATAAATTTGGGAGACCAGCCATAAAAAAAGCTGAAAAAAATAGCAAAATGACAACAAAAACTGAACACTCAGATAGCCATGTAGTCTTTAGCAAGTCAACAACTTGATCTACCAGTATGTGAATGTTCTCTATAGTAGCCTTCATTTCCTCCATCTTTTTCACATCCCTAGCCTTCTTGGAATGAGCCCTAGTGTGCTTTCTTGGTCCCTGGTTCTTAGTCATAGTAGGGGAATCGTGCCCTTTATCCTACTAAACCTTTTTCAGAAGAGTGCTAAAATTATCTACCACTATCTTTAAAATGCTGCTATTATGATCAACCATCTTCTTAATCATCTTTTCAATATTACCCATTCTAGCCTCCATGCTATCCATCCTCTTTTGAGTATCACTATTAGCTTTCTCCAATCCCTTGTTTTTATCTTCAAACATCGGGACCTTTTTCATTAGATTTTTTATGTCTTCAACATTACCTATTACTTTAGATAGCCGGTCAATATGTTGACCCAAAGTGCATTCGAACCCTTTGGCCATCTTTTTGATCTACTCAAATTCCTTAGAAATAATCTGCATTTTTTTTTAGGTTCCCAACTTCCTTCATAATGGTCCCAGGATTACCCATAAGCCCTTTTGAAAAACCCATCTCCCCCTTATCCATTTTATGATCAGGGGGTTGTTCCTTCCCACCATAATCGTCTTTGTTCAAAGCCATATTCTTGGAAAAAATCTCAAACCTCTTCTCCTAAGCCATCATCATTTTTATTTTCCTTTCCATTCTATGAATAAGAAATTCATCATCTAATGAGATGAAAACCCTATCCTTGTTTTGGCCCCTATTGCCTGAATCCTTACCTCCACTTCCTTTCTTCTAAGAACCCCTCCTTAGTCCCTCATCTAAGTCACTATCTTAGTTAGAATCAAATCCCTTAGCTTTCTTCTTCTTCTTCTAAGGGCTACACCTAATACCCCTTTTAAAACTCATATTATCCCCTTCACTTCATCCTTAATATCTATATCATAGCCTTTCTCTGAGATATTGCCCTTCGTATCATACTCAACTGCCTTCAAACTATGCCTGGGTTTGTTCGCATTCTTTGATTTCAATAAATTCATTATAAGTACAATTAAACCCTCATGGAGCACATGTTCACCATCTAAGTCATTTTGAATTTCCTAGATGGAATTACCCAATGATTGTCTAAGATAGAAAGGCAAATTGATCCTTATACCATGCCTGAAATGATTAGCTAACATAAAATGATAACCATAAAGCTTCATGAAATGACATCCAAGGTAAGGTATTCTATGATCACAAAAAACATGAATCTCGAAGGCTGCAAGATAGAGGCAGGGTTAAAGTAAGAGTTATTGATTTTCACCAATCAATTACATTCTTTAACAGAGTCCACAAATTCATCAATCAACATGTCTGAAAGCTTCCTGGTCATGGTAGAAATTGATGCCCTCCATATCCAGCCCCATGGATTCTACAATAATATCTTCTAACACCTCCATTCTTTGGTTTCCAACTAGAATAGAACCATCCCTCTAAGTCTTGATGAATTGCTGAGTGACTGTAGGGTTATTCCCTTTGAGCTTTTCCAAAAAACTGGTGAAATTCTCATGCTTTAGAATTTCCCAGACCTCTTTTTTTTGCTTCCACTCCTTGCAATTGGCTGGTTCAATTCTCTTCCATTTCCCTCCCATATTCCTCTCTCTAATGTCAATAAATTGATCTCTCAAATAGACCCTATACAAGTGAACACCCAAGTCAATATCATAGTTGAGAGGAAAATTGGTAATGAAAACCAACAATTCATGTGGCATAAAGCACTCTAATATTGACCCTAATAAGCATCCCTAATAATAACCCTAATAATAAGCATAAAGCATCCCTAATAATAACCCTTATCCATAAGCATCCCTAATAATAACCCCACAACTAGTAATTCCTAGATTACCTTTGGAAGCCCCGTCAAAGTTTATCTTATACCAGTCCACTGGTGGGCTATCCCATCTTGCATTATCCCTTAGATTAGGACCCTTCTAGTTCATGCTCAAGCCACCAAGGTTCCAATTTTGAATTATCTTCCCTTCCCAATCATTGTGATGTTGCTAACCTAATCCATTAGCTTTGATATTCTTTATCATTAAAGCATTAATCTTATAGAAAACTTGACTAGAATTAGATCCAATACCTCTAAACACCTTGTCATTGTGCTCCTTCCATCTACCCCAAAAAAGATATAGGAGAATAAAGTACCACAATATTAAGATCAAAGCATTATTAGGAGGCTTCCAACTAATGAAAAACATTTGGATAGTGATAGGGAAAACCCAATCAATGTTCATCAGACCACACACCCTTTCCTAATTTTTTTTAATGTAAGAGAAATGTAAAGTTAAATGGTTGGCTGACTTAGTATCATTCTTGAAAAGGTAACATCTATTAATGATATTGAACCCTCTCCTCATTAAATTATCAATAGTCAAGATCTTATCCTACAAAAGAATCTAGAAGAAAATATTAATTTTAGATGTCATACCTTTCACCCAAGCCTTGGCCCAATAGGGTTCTTGGATGCATATCAAAAGAGTTGACATAGACTAAGGAAACCAAGAAAATCCCTCTAGGATCATGTGTCATGTCCCCTTTTCAAATAATTAAAAAAGAAAATCTTTGCTAAGGCAGGCAGGCCCAAGAAAGTGAAGTTTCAGAAAAAGGGGGTTAATCTTTGGAAACCGTTGGACTAATAAATGAAAATTATTATTAAAATAAGTTTCATTAACCTCTCTTGGAAGTGAGTTACAGTTATGCCCTCTTTTAAGGGGTTTGGAGGCATTTTGGGCTCATTCTAGACTTGATTTTCGCTCATTCTTTGTTATTCTTCAGAGGCTGCCAAACCTGTGGAGAAGGAGACCCAAGAACGGGAGTTTGCAGGTTTCCAAGGAGACCCAAGAATGGGAGTTTGTAGGTTTCCAGGAAGGCTAAGGATGGGATTTTGAAGCCATTCCATGTGCATGCTCATACAGAGTTTTCCTTTGTGCTGAACAGTGTAGATTTGTGGGTTTTTTGGTGTGTTATTTGCATGAGTTTGGTGTTTTCAGTTGAGCATTTCATATCAGTTTTGGTTGCTGCTGTATTTCAGACTTTAAGCTATTAAAATAGAACTGAATATATGTATTGGGATGGGATTAAACTTTTGAGATAGTTTATTAGTGATTTTGTGGTGTTTCCGAGCATTTTGTGTTAATTTCGGGAGCCCGATGAGCATAGTTTTTGTCCTACATTTGTGAGCTGTTGTGTAAAGGATATATAGATCTAGAAACTTCATTTTGTAGGCTGTTATGCTGCTGAAATTTCTGTAAAAATTTTCACTTTCAGATTTATTAATAATAGGTGAAGCTGTGAAGCTTTTTGGCACTATTTTCGGCATACCCGATTTGGGGTTTCTTGAGAAATTTGGTGGATCTTTGTGATAGCAGTTGTTTGATTTTGAAAATCTGATTAGAGGTGTGAAATATCATGTAAAATCAGAAAAGGGACATTTCAGTGGTATCAGAGCCATGATCTTGCCAGCCTAAGGGTTTGTAGAAGTTGCAGGTCAGTTTTGACAACTACCCAGATCTTGCATGTCAGTTTTGACAACTACCCAGATTTTGCATGTCATAATTTATGGTTGCATGTTTCTTCTAATCAGATGCATGTTAAAATTTATGGTTACATTCTACTTCTAATCATTTTCATGTTAGTTCTTGGTGAATTTGGTGGTTGTAGAAGTTTGCATTTCAGTTTTGACAAGTACCCAGATCTTGCATGTCAGTTTTGACAACTACCCAGATCTTGCATGTCATAATTTGGTGGTTGCATGTTGCTTCTAATCAGTTTCATGTCCAAATATATGGTTTCATGCTACTTCTAATCATTTTCATGTTAGTTCTTGGTGAATTTGGTGGTTGTAGAAGTTGCATGTCAGTTTTGACAACTACCCAGATCTTGCATGTCATAATTTGGTGGTTGCATGTTGCTTCTAATTAGTTGCATGTCCAAATCTATGGTTGCATGGTACTTCTAATCATTTCCATGTTAGTTCTTGGTGTTTGATGAAGTTATATCCTATTGGGGTTACACTCTACTTTATCCAGAATGGACAGGTATAGTACAGAGTCTCAGAGGGAACGATCTTGGACAATTGATAGCCAGAGTCAAAATAGTAGAAAGGATGGTTATTTAGACATTCGAGATAAACTTATGAAAATAAGCCATGACATGTCTAAACAGTTGGTTGAGCACCACCATATAAATGACATGTTATCTGACCCAGTTAAGGTGGATAAGTTGACTGGATTTCTATTTGGCAGATTTTCTCACAGGACAGATGACATAATTCCCAAGAACTTGCATGAGGAGTTTGAGAAACTAGCTGATAGCCAGGTAGAGGTATCAGATTCTACTCTGCCATAGGAGGTGGTGGGAAAGGATATCACATAGATTGATAGTAACAGTCAACTTGATACTCAAATTGAGACAATTATTTACAGGTCGTCAAAGGGTGATGCCACAGGTATTCAAGATGGTATAGTTACAACAGGCAGTGACTACAGTGTAGTGGGTTCAGATGATGATTATGAGGATGTTGTTGTGCAGGATGGTGAGATACTTGGTAGAGATGAGCAGACATTGAGCATTCATGACTTTGCTGAGAAAGAGTACCAGGCTCAGTTAGATGCTTCATCACATGAGGTTGAGGCTGGTAGTACTTCACATGATTTGTCAAGCCAGTTGAAGGTGAACAAAGATAGTATTGTGACTTCATTATCTCATCATGACAGGTATGTGGAGTTAGTTGGTATTGGTCATATTACTTAGGTGAGGAGTTTGCTTGAGTTACCAGTTGATTCTAGTTTACGGATATGGACTCGAGATTGTTATACTGGCATTTGTGATTCAGTTGACAGGAGATCTTTAACACTTTTTGGTAGCAGTGTTTGTTTGGGTGCTATCATGGATTTGATTAGCAGATTGCACGGTGTTGTCTTTTCTTGTGCTACCAGCTTGTCCGATGTTGGTATTAGTTTTTATACACCAGTGTTGGGATTTGTTCATATATCCAGTCAACCATACTTGCTAGAATGTGTTGATGATCTTTCATATTTGGCAGTGTGTACAGATGAGTCCCAAGATCATATTGGCATTGATGACATCTAGGAGGATGCAGTGGGCAATTTTGAAGACTTAGTTTCTTTGGGTACAGAGGAGTTGGACAGTAGTGCTACAGTTTTTGATACTCCATATGTTGATATGAGCTTTAAAGTTGATTCACAGGACATGGATGGTAATACTCTAGAGACTAGTAACTTTGAGGATACTCCTTTAGACAATACATTAGAGGAGGTTTGTAGGAGACAGTCAAGCTAGTGCCATCATGTGTCTAATCAGTTGAGAGTTAGTGACCGAGACATTGCTATCACTTGCCAACATTTCGATGCTACTCGTCAGTTGTTAGAAGTTTATGGATGGGGTTCTCCTACTAGTGATGAGAAGGAAGGCAGTTATCTTTCCTTGACAGAGATCCACTCTTTATGGGAGGCTATTCGGATTTTGAGACAGAATTATATGCAGTTGGTAGCCGACAGAGATTATCTTATGGAGTGGGGCAGTACAGCATATGATGCATTGTTGGCCAAGGAAGATGAGGTGAGTGAGCTTACTGAGAAACTTGAGGTGACTTCTAAGATTCTTGAGAGTACACAGTTGGCTTTCAAGGAGTCACAGTTTCATTTGGCTAAGGTGACCATGGAGTTAGAGCAACTACAGTCTTTACCTGATTCTATACAGTCACAAGCTATGGTGTTTGGTGATTCGAGGATGTCCATGGCCGAGATTGTCAAAGACAATGGAGATGGGGATGCATCCATCCTTGATACTAACATTGGCATATCAGGTTCATTCCCACTAGAGTTAGGTTCAGTTGAGTTGGGTGTTGTAGCAGATTGTTGTATGCCTGACATGGTGGTAGCCTCTAGTACTGATGGCACGAAGACTAGAGATGTATCAAAGATCATGTGTGATGTTGGTGAGTCGGCAGTTAGCATCGTTCCTGCTAGTAATACTACTCCCTTGGTGATATCTTCGGAGGTAGTAGTCAGTTCCAACATGGTTAATGATCAATTGCAGTTAGTTTCATCTAGATTACAGTCTGAGCCACTTACTGAGATTGGCAAATTCTATCAGCATTACACTATGAGGTACGCTCGTCGATTTACCTTTGATGACCATGTTGATGAGATGATGATACAGAGATGTACTTTGGTTCCTAGTGCTTATCATCAGTTATGGGACAGTTTGATGCCTCAAGATGAGAGTTGTGATGGGCATGACATGGTGATAGGTTTTGTAGTTGACAGCTTGATAATATGTGACTTAGCGCAGGAGTTTGGGAGTGATGCTTCAGTGGGTGTTGTTATTGATTCTACTCCTTTGGCTATGACATCTCCTGACTTAGCTAGTGATCAGTCACAGTGGGTTGTATCACTTGTTCATGGTGAGCTATTGACTAAGGTTGGGTTTTTTAATCAACATTATATTGCAGGGTATGTACATCAGTTAGCATTTGATCCTTGTTTTGAGGAGTTGATGGCAGGCAAATTTGGTTTGGATTCCATTTCTTACTCTTTATCTCGTAATGTCTTTTCACCATCAACAGTGCATGAGAGTTATGGTTATGAGATAGTGGTCGATGATTTGCAGAGTTGTGTTGATTGCAGGAGTTGTATAGTGTGTGGATTCTCCATACTTGGTACAGTTTCATTCGAGAGCATTCACCATTGTTGTAGAGTTGGATTGTACATTCCGTATAGGCCAGTGGGATGTGTTGATGGTATTTACCATGTTGGTAGTTTGATTTGTCCACTTTACTTGGGTTCTGCTGTTCTAAGAGTTTGTGCCTCATGGGTTTTTGATTGTGGTAGTGGTGATTTCAGAGTTTGGTTGAGCTATAATTGTCAATTTGATTATGGATTCCTCTTGGTCATATTGCAGAGGATATTGCAGGAGCCTGTGTTAATTGGTAGTAGTATAGTTCATGACTACATTTGGGATCCAGGTGGATTGATTGGTTTATTGTTTAGCCATTGCTTGAGGACAAGCAATGATTGGGAGGGGAGGACTTGTCATGTCCCCTTTTCAAATAATTAAAAAAGAAAATCTTTGCTAAGGCAGGTAGGCCCAAGAAAGTGAAGTTTCGGAAAAAGGGGGTTAATCTTTGGAAACCGTTGGACTAATAAATGAAAATTATTATTAAAATAAGTTTCATTAACCTCTCTTGGACATGAGTTACAGTTATGCCCTCTTTTAAGGGGTTTGGAGGCATTTTGGGCTCATTTCAGACTTCATTTTAGCTCATTCTTTGTTATTCTTCAGAGGCTACCAAACCTGTGGAGAAGGAGACCCAAGAATGGGAGTTTGCAGATTTCCAGGGAGACCCAATAACGGGAGTTTGCAGGTTTCTAGGAAGGTTAAGGATGGGAGTTTGAAGCCATTCCATTTGCATGCTCATACAGAGTTTTCCTTTGTGCTGAACAGTGTAGATTTGTGGGTTTTTGGGTGTGTTATTTGCATGAGTTTGGTGTTTTCAGTTGAGCATTTCATATCAGTTTTGGTTGCTGCTGTATTTCAGACTTTAAGCTGTTAAAATAGAGCTGAATATATGTATTGGGACGTGATTAAACTTCTGATATAGTTTATTAGTGTTTTTGTGGTGTTTTCGGGCATTTTGTGTTAATTTCGGGAGCCCGATGAGCATAGTTTTTGTCCTACATTTGTGAGCTGTTGTGTAAAGGCTATATAGATCTGGAAACGTCATTTTTTAGTCTGTTATGCTGCTGAAATTTTTGTAAAAATTCCACTTTCAGATTTATTAATAACAGGTGAAGCTGTGAAGCTTTTTGGCACTATTTTCGGCATACCCGATTTGGGGTTTCTTGAGAAATTTGGTGGATCTTTGTGATAGCAGTTGTTTGATTTTGAAAATCTGATTAGAGGTGTGAAATATCATGTAAAATCAGAAAAGGGACATTTCATCACGCTTCCATATCAATTCATCCTCCTCTTGATTTAAAAAGATAGCATTTAAAAAATTGTTGAGATCAACCATGTTCTCATCCACCCTTTCGAGATCTAGCCAAGAATTATCCTCCCAATAAGCCACAATAAAAGTTCCAATGAGATTCTTCCATTGGCCCATATAATTGTTCTACCTTTGATCAGCACAAAGTGGATGATACAGGATGCAAGTATCTTTCCAAAAATTAATAGTCCTTCCATTACCCACCTTCCATCTAGCCCCTTTCTTGATGATGTGTTTATATTTCTAAGTGTTTTTCCAGATCATGGAACCCCCTTGCACCAAATCATTATTTAGAAATTGATTAAAATTATGGTTATCCCTATTGTATTTATCATTCCAAATGTTCCTCCATTCCCCTTCCTCCTTGTGCCATCTCCATAATAACTTGGCCAATAGAAATTCATTCATATTT
Source organism: Cupressus sempervirens (assembly GCA_028749045.1). Taxonomy (NCBI): domain Eukaryota; kingdom Viridiplantae; phylum Streptophyta; class Pinopsida; order Cupressales; family Cupressaceae; genus Cupressus; species Cupressus sempervirens. The sequence continues at coordinate 164,118,032 of CM053793.1, read as the reverse complement.
GTTACTCTTCTCAGTCCAAGCCCACCCTTATTGAGAGGCATGCAAAATTTCTCCCAAGCAATCAAAGGTAACTTTTTCTTTTTCTCTGTACCAATCCATAAGAAGAGCTTCTAAATTTTTTCAATAGCTTGAGAAAACTTTCTAGGAATCTTGAAAACACTCAAAGCATAAAGTGGAACACTCTATAGGATTGACTTCAAGACAATAACCTTTCCAGCCTAACTAAGGAGGAAGCCTTTCCATCTAGCAAGTTTCATGTGAATTTTGTCAATCGGTGAACTCCAAAAACTCTCAGGAGGGTCTAGACAAAGAGGTAACCCCAAATAAGTGCTAGGCAGGGAACCAATCTCATAGCCCATAATCTTTCTAAATTTTTTTCCTAGAAACATTAACATTAATAAAAATACATCACACTTTTGTTCCAATTAATAATTTCTCCCAAAGCTTGCCCATAATCCTCCAAAGACCTTTTAATGTTTCTAGCATTTGTAACTGAAGCCTCTCCCATGATAATGAAATCATCCAAAAATTGTTGATGTGAACATATCAAAGCTTTAAAAGAAGGATTAAGACTCACAATGTCCCCCATATTCACCATTTTTTCCACAAATCTTCACAAGCATTCAGCCAGAAGAATAAATAGAATATGTGAGAGTGGATCCCCTTGTCTTAAGCCTCTTGAAGCCTTGAAAAAAGGAGTAGAAGAGAAATTAACAAGCACCAAAAAGTGGTGGAGGAGACTATCCTAAGGACCAGATCCCTAAAATTCTTGTTAAAACCAAAAGCTCCAAGACCTCACTGAAGAAAAGCCCAGTCCACTCTATGATAAACTTTGGAAAGGTCCAACTTAAGGAGAAACCCTTATTTCTTAGACACCATAATAGAGTGAATATTTTCATGAACCAAAATAATGGAATCCAAAATCTATCTGCTAGGAACAAACCCATTTTGTTGTCTTGAAATAACATTTGAGAGAAGAGTCAAAATTTTGAGAGTCAGCACTTTAGAGATAATCCTATAAAAATAATTGCAAAGAATAATTGGTCAAAATAGATCCATGCTATCCACTCCTAGCTTTTTAGGAATAAGAGCAATGAAGGTTCCATTCAATTCTTTTAGAATTTTTCTATAGCCAAAGAACTCATTGACCCCATTATACACATTAGTACCGATGGTATTGCAATACCTGTGAAAGAACAAAAAAGGTAGCCCATATAGCCTTGGGGCTTTATCTCCCTCAAATGAGAAAACAACCTTAGATATCTCATCATTAGAAGGAATTGAAGTGAGAAATTTATTTTGATCTTTAGCGATACAATTTGGAATGCAATCAAGAAACAAGTTCTTCTTAGCCACATCCAATTTGGGTTCACCTTGGAGTAGGCTACTGAAAAACTCCACTAATTCATTTTTGATAATCTCCTCATCCTCAATAGTGCCTTCTTTCATGTTGAGTCTTGAAATTCTATTAGCCATCCTATGCTTCAAAGTGGTCATATGAAAAAACTTAGTATTCTTATCCTCCTCCTTTAAAAAGGTTTTTCTAGAATGCTACCTCCAATACATCTCCTCCTTGGTTATGATATCATAAACCTTAGCCAATTTAACACTTTCTTCCTCCCTAGAAATAGCCTCATATCCATCAATCTAGATCCTATCTTGAATCTATTTAAGCTCCTCCAAAATATTCTTCTTATTCTCAAAACTTTTTCCAAAAGTGTCTTTGTTCCATTTTTTCATTTTTTCTTAACATTCTTCAGCTTAGCAGCAACTTTAAACATAGCAGTACCCTCCACAGTGATAACCTACCACTCCTTTATGAGATTCTCCAAATATGGATGGAGAATTCACATTTTTTCAAACTTGAAAGGGAAGTTTCTCTTATAATTAAGTAAATCATCCACAAGAAAAATAGGATAATGTTTTGAACCCAAATGGGCTTGAGCAGTGAGAGAACATTTATATCTTAAGAACCAGTCATTACTTATAAGAGCGCCTGAATGAGGTCCTTTCTAGCTCTTCTGTTAGTCCAAGTATACTCAATCCTATGCAAGTTCAGATCATGTAGAAGATGATCATCTATAAAGTTCATTAAATCTAGTATATTATCCAGGTTAGTTTGGTTGCCTCCCATTTTTCTAGCTTCTTTCAAAGGGGTATTAAAATCCCCCATTATTGTTAGAATTCACAAGTGGGAGGATTACTTTTGAGAGGGGGGGTGAATCAAAAGTAACACATTTTAACCTTTAAAACTTTTAGCTGAAATTAATCACATGCATGTGAATATATATGATAAGCATGAAAGTAAAGACATGCATGGAAACACATAACACAAGATTTTGGTCATCCAGAAACCTTCCAAAATGAGAAGGTAAAACTGGGGTGTGGATGACACCCACAACTTATCACTACAGCAATATGTAACTAATTAGTGTTACAAAGATTGGACCATGATTAATGGTCTACCCTGTGGGAGGTCTACCTTGTTAAAGGCTCAACACGCTGTTAAATGTGCACCTATCAAAACAATTTTACAAAGATTCACATGAAATGTCACCTTGTTAAAGGATTTATAATATGGTTGTTAAACCAACATATACACATAGGATTTTTATTCTCCTAATATAATGGCTAGAATGTATAGTAGAATGTTGGACCTAATTACTTACAACCTTAAGTTGTTGATTTCAAATTGATGTTCTATCCAATTTTTTTTTATCCTTTTCTGATCTGATATGTCTCTCTTCAATGTGTTGATGCTCTAAACTACTCTAACTAATTTGTCTCTTTCCCTATTTCTTTAAGTCACCCTTTACTCTTCTTCTCTTTGCACAACTCTAATCCTTCAACTCTTTTTGAGCAACTTTAATTATAAGGCTTTGTCCTTCTTTTAAAGGTCTCATGACTTAGGGTTTGTTATGAATCTATGACTAAGATTTATTTGTTTTTCCTTTTTAGAATTTAAATTATTTCATTGGTTGCATGCAAAATACATAGGGATTCTAAGAGATTTGATATTATCTTCTAGAACTTGAAATTTTTCTCTTAGCTAGCATGCAACATAATTTACAACTAAGTTTGTGAAGGCACAAACTCATATGTTAAAATAGTGTCACTCAGCACTTACTATTTGCTAATGCTCGGCACATACTATTTACTAGTGCTCAACACATATAGTATTTTTTTCTTGCTTGGCACCCGTACTTCACTTAGCATCTATACTAGCTCAACATCAATTGTGACTCGGCACATATAGTTCACTCGACACCTATAGTCACTCGGCAATGTCTATCTGCTTGGCATCTGAATAGCTCAACACTTATAGGATTTTTGGCTCAAAACATACTATAGCTTATACTCAGCATCAACTTAGAGAATTTGTTAAGTGTTTTGACACTCAATTATCAAAACCAATCTAAGGCCAACAATCTCCCCCTTTGACATGAGTGTAAAATACACTTAATTGTACATTATTGATCTGATCTCTATGAATATAATACACATCTATCTGTTATATGTACAAAATTTCAAATTCTCAAAATTTGTGAAGAACTTATACCTTCAAAATCTGAAACTCCCCTTGAGCTAATGTGCCATACTATAACCAAAACTTATACACTTTATGCTAGATCTGTCTCATGCTAATTTCATGTGTTGTCATTTTGCCTTATTTGCCTTGTTCTGTCTACTCTATTTTTGCTCCCCTTTCACACATCTTTCTGTTGCAATTTTTGTATCCTTTTGGCTCAACATATATCTTCTCAAAATTCAAAATTTATTATTTCCCCCAATATTTACTATATCACACCCCTTTGGGTATGTTTGGGTATCTCCCCTTTGGGTCTTATTACCATTATCTCCCCCTTAGGCTTATTCTCCCCTAATTATTCTCCCCTAAAAAATGTATTATCTCCCCACTTTTGACACTTATGTCAAAGGGTTCTTATGGGGTAATTGAATACTTATCCAAAAATGATTTGTTTACCTCCATGATTATTTTGAGAGTAGCTCCCAATTATCTAATGCAATCTCTAGTGCTTTAAGCTAGATCATTGTCTCTACTACAAGGTGTACCAAGCCTTCTAATGTTGAAAGATTGGGGTCTTTCTTTAAAACATTTTCAACACAGGTTAGTTCCTTGTGTAATACTTCCATATGGGGGGTTATTGCCGATTGAATCTAGATTAGTTTGGACTTGACATTAGCCTCATCTATTGTAAGTACAACTACTTCTCTTTGAGTGTGAAGCATTGTGGCAAAATGATTCTCACTTTGAGTTGAATCCTTGGGTAATTACATACTTGATATTTTCAATTTTCTCTCCAAGCTAAATATTCTCTGGCTAGTCTCTTGTGTGAAAAATGAGGAATCACATAGCTTTGAGTACAATGAGAAAATGTTCTCAAGTACTACTTTAACCTTCTCAATTTTCTTAGCTAGCTCCACTTGAGATAGTGCTATCTCACTAGATATTTTCTCATTTACCTTAATTTGGAATTTCCTCTCAGACCATTCAAGCAATTTGGCATTGGCATCTAGGTCTTTACTCTTTACTTGGTCCACTATTTAGGATAGTTTCTCCATGATGGGCTTTGTTTCATCAGGTACCTACAAGTTGAATGTATCCAAAAGATTTCCTTGATTTCTATCAAAGATTTCTTCTACTTGAACTCATTCCTGAGCATTTCTTGTTTCTTTTTTATTTTTAGTGCCTCGTGTACTTCATTAATCTGATCAATGCTCATGGTTTTGTATTCATTTCTTGGGATGACTATTTCTTCATTATGTAGGGTCTCCATAGTGAATTACCCTTGCTACCTTTGTAGAGCTTGAGCTTGGTGCTAATATTTGTAGTGGTACTACCTCAATACTCAATTGTTATTGTGTTCCTATGGGGGTCCCTAGTGTAGGCAAGTTGATCAATGTCTAGATTGCCTCTTGTTCATTCTCTTTAGGACTCTCCTCCTTGTTTTCTTGTCATCTACCTTGATCAATTATAGCGAGCTATGGAGGTTCACCTTAACCTTTTGCTATAGTGATAGAGGTACCCTACTATCCTATTTTCTCTTTTCCTTGCTTGGCTATTGAAGTGTCTTGCACTATGGAATCAACCCTAGAAAATGTGTCTTGTATTTCTTGCTCTTGTGATTGTCCACTTGTAGTTGTTGGAGGATGTGAAGGTAGTTCTTGTGGATTCACCTTCTCCTTGGTTATCTTAGCTACTTCCTTTTGGAGTTCCTCCACACTCACCAATATTGAATTTGCACATAATTGTGCTTGCAAGGTTTTCTGGTGAAGGATCTTCTTAAGATCCTCTACAGTTAGTGGGTTTACATTCTTACCAAAAGTGTTAGGAACATCTTAGACAAGCACTGAATCTATAGGTGTGGGTGTCACATGTGGAGGTCTAGGAGGTGGCATTTGTGTGTCTTGCACACTTTGATCTAGTTGTTGTTGTTTAGCTATTTCCATGTTATCCTTTTGTGTATCCTTATCCACTATAACCTCTTCTTTTTCTTTGTCTCCCTATTCTTCCTTGTCATCCTCATCATCATCTTCATCATTTCTCCCTTCAAAGGGATCTTCTTGTCCTTCCTTGATAGTTTGAAGACCATAGATAACTTTCCACATGAGAGTGGACTTCTTCACTACATCTTCAATATTGTTCTGAAGTATGCCGAAGGCTCTGTATTTGTGTGCAAATTTTCTCCCATGTTTCTTATTAGCCTTAGTTATCAGACCTTTTATCAATTCAAGCATCACACGAGCCAAAGTTGACTCTCTTATCTCCCTCTCCATGACCAGGCAATAATGCCATTTATTCTCAACAATGGAGTATAGATCCCTGGGCATTGTATTGTCTAGTTCAAGCAGAGTGTTCTTGAACTAAGCCATCATGGTATAGATAGACTCTTCTACCATGTTCTATTCTTCTCTACTCAATTTATTAAAATTTATGCCTTTTAGACTAGACAAGTCTACATTATCTCTTACATTATCACATATATTTTCCAAGTCAAATTTAGGAGTGTGGTTTAGCACTCTAAATTGAATGTTATCATCAGACTCTATCCTCTCCTTGTCTGATTCTGGAGATGCCACATACTTCCTCCTTGGCTTCTTTTTGGTTGGTCCTCCTTGCTTTACTACCTATTTCTTTTCCTATTCCTTGGACACCTTTCTTAGTCTTATTCTTAGGAGCTTCCTCTTCCTCTTTTTCCTTGACATCCTCTGCTCCTTGGGCATCTTCACTCATGCCTTGAGTAAGTGCAAGTGGCCCTTACCCCTATTCCTCTTCTTCTTCTTCTTCTTCATCTTCTTCCTCCTCTGCCTCAGTTGCCCCTTCTCCAAATCTTGCTTTCAGCTTCATCACTAATCTTTCCTTCTTCTTAATTATGGAGACTATTTTAAATTCCATTTCTACTTTAGATTTAACATCATAGGTTCCAAATGGCTTAGTAGTCTTGTCAATTTCCTCTTCCAACAATGCTATTATTGTTGCAAATGCCTCATCTATGTTGATCTCATACCCAAGAGGTCTAATCCATCTTACTTTTGGTGTGCGAGCTTGTATGTAGGTATAGTCAATATCAACAAGAAAGCATATATCATTAATATGTTGCTCAACTAGAGAGACTGAAATGCTTAATCTTTGCTTCATTGATTTCTTGAAATCCTCAAAATAGATGGCCATTGTTTTCTCAAAATTGGCTCCAATTTGTTCAATGTATTCATTGACTTGGACTACCAGTAACCTATTAGTTTTCCAACTCACTTTTCTAAAGGAAGGAAACTCATTTTGTACATAAAAGAGTAAACAAATCAATATTGATCCAAATTTGCATTTTGCACTTTTTTATCTCCTTAGGGCTCCAAGATTTTTCATTATCTATTGTAATTGCAACTCTACAAGATCATATGTGTGGTCCCTCTTCACAATATTGTAACCAACATCTACTACTATGCAGGGTACACTATTAAGTATACTGGATTGGTAGAACTCGTATGTTATAACCCTAACAACAAAACCAACAAGAGTGTCCTTGATTGTGTCAATGGTCATCCCTCTCTTGTTCCATTTGGCTCTAGTATTCTTTTCAATTACCTCTTTGGAGTCACTTCTAAGGGTTTTGGGTCATTCTAGGGTTGGATACCCTATTACCCTATAAATGATTCTTTTGGAAATTTTTACTGGCCCATCTTCCAACCATAAACTGCCATCATGTATTATTTCAATACTATTCTAATCCACTCGATCTTGAACACTATAGAAAAATATAGGGCATGTGTTGAGCCCCTCTTCTCAACTATTTGACACTCCTCCTTTAAAACCTTGTTTACACATATTTTTTTGTAAGCCTCCCTTATCTCCATATCTCCTACAACTCCTACTTTGCAATTGTAAAATCTCCTTACATCTTGCACCATTACTACCTTAGGAGGAATGGCAAACAATGCTCTAGTAGGGTCATTTTTGTAGGCTACTTCTAGGATAGGTCAAAAATTAGGTTACTTAACCTCATTAGACACTAACTAGATCTCAAATAGCTCTTTGTGATGGGTTTTCCTAGAATTTGAGGCCATTTCCATAGTCTAGGGTTTCAACACAAGAAAATTGTGAAATTGTATAGCTCGACAATAGTAGAATACCTTAAATTCAATGAACTTGTGTAGAATCCATGTTGAAATATTTGATAATGCTTGAATCTTTTCTTTGATATCATTTTTTACTCTTCTTCATTCTTGCTCTATGATTGTGATGGTGAAAAATAGTTCAAAATGCGATCATATACCCTTATTTCTCAGCATTTAATTCTTAGTGCATTTATAGCTATCTGCTTAGTTTCCATACAAATTTCCCTTCACTTGGCTCCCACTACCAACTTAGCTCACACTACCTTTGAAAACAAACTTGGAAAACACTAAGCTTTTACTTGGCACCTGAAAACAACTCGGCAACACTTGTCAAAATTTTAACTTTGTATCTCTATTTATGTTGATCTTTCCTTTGCAGTGCTTATTTGTTTTGGGAACTGATGCATGATAAGGCATTAACTATCAGTCCCACATAGCTTTTGCTTAGTTGGATGAAGTTTGACCAGTTAACCTTTTGGGTGAAGTGATCCCTCCATTGGATGTGTTGCCTCCATCTCTCCTTTGACATGTTCAACATCAATTTTTTCTTTTTGTTTGTTGAACTCAGAGTTGGGCACCTTTGACTTTTTTGGGCAATACTTGCTAACGTGTCCTATCTTTAGACAACTAAAGAGAGTGGTTTGACTCAACTACCTATTGTAGTTGCCACTAAAGTGTGTTCTAATATAGCTCTCATGAATGTGTCCATATTCCTGATAGTAGTGACAACTTTGCCTAGTGTTGTAGTCCCAATTATAGTGATGTCCATGACTTTTGGTCTTTGTTGGTTGATTTGGTCTCCACATAGGATTTGATCTACATTAAAAGGTTCTATTTCCATACTTCTTTCAATCATAGTAGTGACCTTAAAATCTTGGTGTCCTTATGGTTCTAGTCTTGCAATCTTGTGCTTGATGACCTTGCTTATTGCACTTGTGATAGTGACCCATGTTCTTAGGTTTGTCATGCTAATTGGCATTCTTACTCCTGCATATACTAGAGGTATGTCCATTTATATCACAGAAATGACAAGTGGTTTTAGTATTCTTACCTTTGTCACTTATTTCTACTATAGTCTTTTGTGACTCTCCTTCTTCATTTTGCATCTATAGTGTGGAGATCTCAATGTCCTTGACATTCAGCTCATGATGTCCATTCATCATCTAGTTTAAGGTGTCTAGCTACATGTTGGAAACTCTTGCAAGTTCAATTGACTTTTCCTCCAATCTTTTGACAAGGTTTTGCTTGTCATCTTCTATCATAGCCTTATCTTCAATGGATCTTTTCTTCTGTTCAGTTAGTTCACAAAGCATCATGGCTTGTGACTCTTGTTCAAGCTTGAGAGATCTGATCTCTTCTACTTGAGCTTTATTCTTCTCCATCAAGTCTAATATTTCTACATCAAACTCTTTGGAATCTCCATTAGTACACACTTTTGAGGTGTCAATGTCCTTGTACTGTGTGTCATTTTCAGGTATGGCAATCTCTCTTCTTCTCTTTAGGGAATTCCTCAATTTTTCCCTAGCTTCTTCTAGAGAATGCAAAATGAGATGTGTCTCAATATCTTGGATCTCTATAATCTTCCCAAGTTTCTAAACTTCAATCTCTAGATCCTTTTCTCCCAAGTTTCTAAGCTTCTCCTTATGAGAACTTGGCTCTGATACCAATTGTTGGAATTGACAAGTTGGAAGATTACTTCTAAGAGGGGGGGTGAATCGAAAGTAACACATTTTAACCTTTAAAAAATTTAGCTGAAATTAATCACATGCATGTAAATATATTTGATAAACATGAAAGTAAAGACATGCATGAAAACACATAGCACAAGATTTCGGTCACCTAGAAACCCTCCAAAATGAGAAGATAAAATTGGGGTGGGGATGACACCCACAACTTATCACTACAAAAATATATAACTAATTAGTGTTACAAATATTTGACCATCATTAATGGTTTGCCCTGTGAGAGGCTTGCCCTATTAAAGGCTCAACACACTGTTAAATGTGCACTTGTCAAAAGGATTTTACAAACATTCACTTGGAATGTCACCCTATTAAAGGATTTACAATATTTATGTTAAACCAACCTATCATCATAGGATTTTAATTCTCCTAATATAATGGCTAGAATGTATATTAGAATGCTTGACCTAATTACTTACAACCTTTAGTTTCTAATTTCAAATCAATGTTCTATCCAATTTGTTCTAATCCTTTTCTGATATGATATGTCTCTCTTCAATTTTTTGATCCCTTGGTCTACTCTAACTGATCTATCTCTTTCCCTATTTCTCCAAGTCACCATTTACTCTTCTTCTCTTCACTCAACTCTGCTCCTTGAACTCTTTTTCAACAACTTGAATCATGAGGCTTTGTCCTTTTTTTAAAGGTTTTGTGACTTACAGTTTGTTATGAATCTATGGCTAAGATTTATTCATTTTGTCTCTTTAGCATTTGACTTATTTCATTAGTTGCATGAAAAATACATAGGGATTCTAAGAGATTTGAACTTATCTTCTAGAACTCAAAATTTATCTCTTAGTTGGCATGCAACATGATCTGCAACTGAGTTTGTGAAGGCACAAACTCATATGTTGAAACAGTGTCACTCAAAACATACTATTTACTAGTGCTCAACATATATTGTATTTCTATCTTGCTTGGCACCCATACTTCACTTAGCATCTATACTAGCTTCACATCAATTGTAATTTGGGACATATAGTTCACTCGACACCTATAGTCACTAAGCACTGTCTATCTACTCATCATCTGAATAGCTTGACACCTATAGGATTTTTGGCTTAGCACATAATATATGTTGGCACTTGTATTATACTCGACATCAACTTAGAGAATTTTTTAAGTGTGTTGATACTCAATTTTCAAAACCAATATGAGACCAACAATTATAACCTAGTTCTCATCTGCAAAAAACTTTCTTTGATTAGTGATATCTTCCCAAAGAGCCTTTCTACCTCACTTAGTATTGGGAGCATAGACATTAGTCAGCATCCAAGCAAAGCCATCCTTTAAGTTAGAAAATATTATATTCATCATGTTTCTATTCTAAGGAATAAGCTCTCCATGCATCCATTTATTATTCCAATAAATCTTCATTCCCCCTCAAGTCCCCTTAGAATCATTTCCAATAACCTTACTTCCCCTAAAAATTGATAGACCTTCCACTTTATCCTTTAGCATCTTAATTTCTTGAATAACAATGATATTTGGTCTATTATCCCTAATCATGTTTTTTAAAATGTCATGTTTATGAGGATTGTTTAATCCTATAATGTTCCATGAAATGAACTTCATTTATGGAAATTTTTTGAATCAAGGATAGTCCTCTAACTACCATTAGCAATACTTCTATTAGTCTCAGCAAATCTTTTCTGCACATTAGAAGGTCTACCAACAGAGGAAGGGGATAACCCAACATCTCTAGTCTTGAAGTTTTTTCCTGTAGGTGTTGAAGAGGGACAATAGTCCCTAGTATTATTAGATTTAGAATCCCCTTTGTTAATATCTTTGCTAAAAGATATATTAGATGAATCTCCTTTCTTATTACTCCTAGTTTTAATCATTGCAATTTCAATCTCCTTTTTATGATTTTCTCCCCTTTTATTTTTTGATTTAGATGGTTTAAAAACTAGGATCCAGTCAGCACCAGAAGTCTCCTCCTCCCAAGTCTCCTCTTCCTCTTGTGAATAGTTAAGAGATCCTCAACTTCTCCCATAACAGAGTTGTTGTCTAATGTTGTATCAAGAGCCAAGGGTTCATACAAACTCTGATCAACTATATCATCAATATTCTCACCAATAGTAGGGTCCTCTCAGATCTTCCCACTGCCAAAATTATCCCCCTTCTTGGGATCACTCTCTTCCCTTACATGGGCCTGTTCAAGATCTTTACTACTAGGTTTCAACATATTTTCCTGAACCTCATCCCCAATACCCATCTATTTTATTTTTTCCAAACCAAAACTAGGTTGGGAAACTTCATCATCCAAAGTCTCACCTCTACTCTCAGTTCTATTATGATTATTCAATTCTTTTCTCACCCAAAATTTCTTAGCCTTTTGAGGAGCCTCCTTTAAGAATGGACATTTTTTGGCCCAGTGTCCAAATTTTTTATAATGAAAAAATCCAAAGGGGATAGATTCATACTCAATGTGTTGAGTCTAAATACACAACTTAGATTTAAGAAAAATAGATTCAGGAATATCCATGTCTTGGTAAACCCCAACACATATTCTAGCATAGTTCCTTCTTCTCCTTGAGACTGTAACAAGATCCATAGAAAGGAGCTCATCGAAAGTATTCACAATACCTTGAAACACATCCTCCACCCAAAACTCCAAAGGAAGTCCTACCAACCTAATCCAGATCAGTGCTTGGATACTAGAAGCATCCAAAGAATATAAGTTCAATGTCCACTTCTATAGAACCAAAGTATGCCTCCCCAAACCTATGGACTACAACAAAGGATGTCTAGCTTGTCTTCATCATAGGACAAGCTGAAAGAAAGGCACCCTTTGGCCATTGTTATGATGGAAACATGACCTTTCAATGCCCATTTCTTTCTTACATAATCCCTAACAAATTCAATTTTGGGCCTAGCACTTAAAAACCTTCCAACCAAGATCGAATCAACATAGGAAATTTTTTTATCAATGATTTGATCTGGTATTTCAATAGAATACATACCTTTGTCCTTCAAAGAAATATCCTTTACTAGTGGAAGGACAAACTTCCCTGTCGATCAAATTTTGAATAGACTAGACCATTTTTTATATTGCTTCCCCCCTACGATTCATCCAAAGTCCCACTATCATCAGGATCAATAGCCTCTATAGAAGAATCCCCTATCGACTTTGATTGCACTCTAGAGCTAGATGAATCTGTCACATTCACACCTTATGAATTCAAACCAGCTTTCCCACCCACTCCCTTGTCCCCACTCTTGCTCACCATCCTCCTCTTGTTGATCCTATTAATATCAATGGTGTTAACCTCATGAGCTAACATAATATTATTCACAAGTATGGTTCATTAATATAAATAAATTTATAAATATAATTAAACAAATATAATTCATAAACATATCTTTCTTACCTTCTTCTTTTCCAAGAGTCACACCCTTTCATAATACAAATCCTTTGAAAAGTCACAACATTTCACACTTATAATACTTTCAAAAAGTCATAACACTTCATAACTATAATCCTTTGGAAAAGTCCTACTACTTTATAAACAAAATATTTTTAAAGAGTTGCAACTATTCATATTTATGACCCTTTCGAAGGTTCACATCCTTTCAATATCATTGACACGTTTTCAAAAAGTCACTTCCTTATTTTCATCACATTACTTTACTCTTCCATGTTTCCTTTTTGAACTCCTCCCTTCTCCTCCTTTTTTTTTTGTCCTCTCTTAAATAAACTTTCCTCCCTTTAATATCTTAATCTTAAGGAGTCATGCTATTTGTTAAATATCTTTTGACTTTTCATTAGATTTAGTTAATTTATATTATTCTATGTTACATTATTTGTTTGCATACTCATTTGTGTTTATTATTACTTATTATTAAATTATATTTAGAAATTTAACTTACTTTCTACAATGTTGTCTCTTGTATCTAATCATATTTCTTTATTTACTCGTTGAAAATTTATTATTTTTTAATTATTTAAATATCATACTAAATATTATTTTATTAATATTATAGATTAAATAATTATTATTTCCTAGTATATTTTAGTATTAGTTTTAATATAACTTTATTATCATTATTTATTTAATAACATTTTATAGTCTAATTATTATTAAAATTTTATGTTAAAATGGGTATGATAGTTCGCCCTTCCTCAAATTGGTTTTCCTCAAGCAATTAGATAATTTCTTCTATTGAGTTCAATATTGTCTCTTGTATCTAATCATATTTCTTTATTTACTCGTTGAAAATTTATTATTTTTTAATTATTTAAATATCATACTAAATATTATTTTATTAATATTATAGATTAAATAATTATTATTTCCTAGTATATTTTAGTATTAGTTTTAATATAACTTTATTATCATTATTTATTTAATAACATTTTATAGTCTAATTATTATTAAAATTTTATGTTAAAATGGGTATGATAGTTCGCCCTTCCTCAAATTGGTTTTCCTCAAGCAATTAGATAATTTCTTCTATTGAGTTCAAATATAGATTTTTTTTAGTCCAAATTATTAAGTTTCTATCATGGATATGCTTGTGTCCTTTCTAATAGTCATTAAATTTCTAAATTAGTCTTCCATATAAATTATTTTTTGACATCTTCTTTAACCCTACATGATGGAAAGATCATGCTCTAATACCACTATAGTTTCCACACTAATAGGGTTAGTTAGGGACAAGTAATACCTACAAAATAAACATTAGAATCACAATAATAATAAAACTAACTATATTATTATACCCTCTAAGTTAACCCCAATCTTAAGGACATCTCCAAATTGGGCTTCTTAGCTCATATCTACCTCGTCGTCATCTTGGGAACACATCTCTCAAGATTCTTCTTGCATGGGCATCCTCTATCCAAGGCTAAAGACATATGTATATGTTTGACAACGTCAAAATATTCTAGCACATCAATTATCGACCATGGTGGACAATGGAGATCTTAATATCTCCATGCTCAATGCTTCAATATTGATTCTTGGCCATGGAACAAAATGTAGATATTAATATCTCACATGCTCCATGCTTCAAGTTCACATTGATTCTCAGTCATGGAGGATGATGGAGATCTTAATATCTCACATGCTCCATACTTTGAGTCTCATTAATATCCATGGTGTTAACCCCATGAGCTAACACAATACAATTATCCACAAGTATGGTTCATTAAAATAAATAAATTCATAAACTTAATTAAACAAATATAATACATAAACATACCTTTCTTACCTTCTTCTTTTCCAAGAGCCATACCCTTTCATAATATAAATCCTTTGAAAACTCACAACACTTCATAGTTATAATACTTTCAAATAGTCACAACACTTCATAACTAAAATCTTTTGAAAAATTCCCACTACTTTATAATCACAATGTTTTTGAAGAGTGATTACTATTCATAATTATGACCCTTTCGAAGTTTTGCATCATTTCAATATCATTGACACCTTTTCAAAAAGTCACTTCCTTATTTTTTTCATATTACTCTTCTCTTTCATTTTTCCTTTTTGAACTCCTCTCTTCTCCTCCTCCTTTTTCGTCCTCTCTAAAATAAACTCTCCTCCCTTTAATATCTTAATTTGAAGGAGCCATGTCTATTTGTTAAACATCTCTTAACTTTTCAATAGATTTAGTTAATTTATATTATTCTATGTTATATTATTTATTTACTTACTCATTTGTGTTTATTATTATTTATTATTAAATTCTATTTAGAAAATTAACATACTTTCTACAATATTGTCTCTTGTATCTAATTTTATATCTTTATTTATTGATTGAAATTTTATTATTTTTTAATTATTTAAAATATCATACTAAATATTATTTTATTAATAATATAGATCAAATAATTATTATTTCCTAGTTTTATATTTTGGTATCAGTTTTAATATAACTTTATCTATCATTATTTATTTAAGAACATTTTATTATCTAATTATTATTAAAATTCTATGTTAAAATGGGGTTATGACACAAGAGGGAGCAAGTAACTCTCAAAAAAACTCTAGAGGAGGTAAGAAAAACTATAACTCTGACAAGAGAAATGTAGAATTTTATTACTATCATAAATTTGGGCATTATGCAAGTGAATGCTTGAAGAAGAAAGGTTATCAGTCAAGACAGAATGCAAATATACTTGATGGGAATATGGGAAATGCAAACAATCCTATAGCCTTCATCATATGTAATATTTTTGAAGAAGAAATCCTTGAGGTATGGAACTTAGACTATGGTTGCATCAACCACATATATGGTAATGAAAGTTTATTTTCTTTCATTGATAGAAATTTGAAGTTTGAAATTAAAATGGAAAATAATGGAACCATTCTCATTGTGGGAAAATAATCTATCATGGTTCACACTAAAAAAAGGTGAGAAGAAGGAGATACAAAATGTTTATTTTTCCCTAGGTATGAAGCATAGTTTGATGAAAGTTGGGCAACTCATTCAAAATAGTTACAAGGTGTTGATGGAAAATGACAAGTGTGTCATTCATGAAAAGGATAAGAGCAAGAAGATACTTGCAAAAGTCCAAATGAAAAAGAATTGGATGTTCCACTTGAAGATAGTGACATGTTTCTCTTCTCAAGTCATTTTTGCACCTCCCAAGAAATCATGTACAATAATACATCAACAATCAACTCTTAAGAGCATGATTGTAGACCCCTCCAAGCTATGACATCTTAGATATGGATATCTTGATTTTTTTGGTTTAAATTTATTGTCTAAGAAAAGAATGGTAGATGGTTTGCCAAACATTTTAGATTCATGTGACAAGTGTGATACTTGTATTCTGGGTAAGCATTATAGGCTTCCCTTTAATTTTGGTAATTCTGGAAGGGCAAGATCTATTGGAAATATAAAGGAGTAACTAAGAAGGGAGGGGTGAATCAGTTACTACTAAAATTAATCCAAGATCCCTTTAGATGTCAATATAAAACAAACTCTAAAAACTGAAATACTAATGCTCGGCATACACATAATTAATTTTGTAACTCGGTAAATACTAAATGTACTCAATAATGAATTAACTTAGCAGATCTTAAGATGTTATTAGTGATCATCATTACTTTATCTTAATTGCAAGAATAAAATAAATAACATGAACACATATGACACCAAGATTTAACATGGAAACCCGATTTGGGAAACCACCAATTGTGACTAGTTACTATTTTTCACTCTTCTAAAGTGAGCCATGTTAGTAGCCAACCCTGTTAAAGGTTACAAATCACACTAATAGATGTGACCCTAGTAGAGGATTTAATCACCCTATTAGGAGTGGCCTTGTTAGAGGTCTTTAAAAAATTTAATAGAACTGCCACCTTGTTAGAGTATTTACAAATAGTTGTGAAGCCAACTCTATTAAGAGATTTTGATCATTGCTACAATGAATAAAGAGTAAGAATGAAATGACCTAACTTAGATGCAACTGACTTACAGATTATAGATCTTTATTCTAGCTTGTATGTGATTGTTCTTGATTGAATGTATCCTTTCAACTTCTCAAACATATTCTTCTCATTTTTAGTTTTGCTTCTTTAGAGAAATCCTCAATTCTTTAATAATGATCCTTTTCACACACACACACACATTTTCTCACAACTTGACCTTATACTTATATCCTTCCTATTGTCAAGTTAGATAGGATAGAACTTAGAATAATTAGCATTCATCATCTTAGTTAACTAGAATCAATAGATAAATTAATTAAGCTCAATATTCTACAATAGGAAATTCCTTCATTAGCCTACCCAGCACGGTAGTCACTAACTTAGAAATGATTTCCCTATGTTAACCAATAGAAACTTGGTTAACACTACAAACTCACAATAATCCTTTGGTAACTAAGTGAACTTGATCAACACTGACTTCGTCCAACTTTTCCTTCATTAATTGAGCAAACTTGGTTAACACTCATCTTTTTTAGACTTTCCTTTGATGCCCAAGTGAACTCAGTAGACACTTTATTTTGAACAAGAATGCTTGATAGACATACAAAACTATCTTAGCTATCTGAGCAAGCTTGGTATGCACTGATTGATAATGATATGACATTTGTGTAACATCAAAGAAAACACACAATTAATCAATTATATCCAATAATCTCCCTCTTTAGCATTGATGGCAATACAACATGTCATAACGTAATGAAATTTTGAGAACAAGACTAACTCTATCAGAAAACTTCTATCTACATTAATCTTTAGCCAAGTTCATTCTCCCTCTTTGACATCTCTCCATAGAACTTCTCCCTCTTTGTAATAAAAAAATTCTGTGAGATATGATAGTAAACTTCTCCCTCTTTAACAATATATGCCAAAGACAACAATATCAATGTAACTTAATTACTAATTCATTTGCAATTTGCTCTAGTCAATACTACATCAACTGATTGATCTTCAATTTTCTCTAGTTGATGCATAACTAAACTTCATTTAATGAGCTTTAGATAGAAGAATGACCCCTATCTTACCTCTTAGATACAAAAATGCAACCTTAGGTAATGGATTGGTGAATATGTCTATAATTTGTTCTTTTGTATTTACATATTCCAAGCTAACTTCTTTATCCTGCACCAACCTCTTAGGAAGTGATAATTTATAGAAATATGCTTTTTTTTGGTATGCATCATTAGGTTCTTTGATATATTAATTGAACTAGTGTTATCACAATATATGACTACTAGATCTTTGATCTCTACCTTCATTCCTTCTAACAATTATTTGAACCAAACAATGTTAGAATAATTGAGTGTTGCTACCACATATTCTACTTCTATTGTGGATTAAGAGATACAATTTTGTTTCTTACTTGTCCAAGACACTAGTCTTTTGCCCAAAAAGAATGCTCCACGCTAGTGTTGTTTCTACCATCAAGACTTCCTTCTTAATCAACATCAATAAACACTTTTAAGTCTAGATTGACTCTGAGTTTGTACCATAATCCATAGTCTTCAGTAACTTTGAGATATATCATGATTCTTTTAATTTCCATCATATGGTTTTCTATGGGATTTATTGATAATGTTGTGCCAATACCAACTGCTAATGCAATGTCAGGCCTTGTATGTACTACATATTACAGTTTCCCAATCATTGATCTATATGTGTTCTAATCTACTTCTTTGGAATCATTATTTTTGGAAAACTTATGTTTGGTAGATATAGGGGTTCCAATTGGTCTTGAATCTTCCATTCCAAATTTCTTTAGTATCTCCTTGATGTATTGGATTGAGTGATTTAGATACCATCTTTCCATTGTTGAATTTGTAATCCATCAAAGAATTTTATTTGTCCAAACATAAAAATTTCAAATTCCTTACTAATTTCTTCTAAAAATATTTTGCACAATTATTTATTCCCTATGAATAAAGTGTCGTCAACAAATATTTTTTCCAACACAATCTTTTTTTCTAGTTCTTCTTTGATATACAGGCTACTGTTATCATTTGTTCTTTGAAAACTAATGTGTATGAAATAGTTATGTGGTCTTCCATACGAGGCTCTGGGAGCTTGCTTGAGACCATATAGTGTTTTATGTAATTTTTAGACCATGTCCCTTTTGTTAAGATCTACAAAACCTTCTCGTTGTTCAATGTAGACTTCCTCATCAAGAATTTCATTCAAGAATGTAGATTTAACATACATTTGATACACTTTAAATTGTCAGTGAGCTGCATATGCAAGTAGAGTTCTAACACCTTCTAATCTTACAATAGGGGAAAAAGTTTCATCATAATCAATACCTTCTTCTTGAGATGAACCTTTACATATTAGTCTTGCTTTTTTTCTAGACACTTTTCCATCTTCATTCAACTTGTTTCTGAATACCCAATTAGTACCAATTACATTTTTATCTTTGGGTCTAGGAACAAGAGCCTAAGTTTTGTTCTTCTCTATCTATTCTATCTCTTCATTCATTACATCAACCCAACTTTTATTATTTAATGCGTCTTTGATATTTCTTGTTTCACATTCAGCAAGTAAACTAGCACCTTTCAATTATCTCCTTCTTGTCATTGTTCTATCAGATTTGTCTCCAATGATCTGATATGGTGCATGATGCCTTCTGACATAGCTTGCTAAAATAGGTTATTTGGATTTGGTGTGAGTTCCACTATTTTCATTATGAACTTCAATATTAATCTCACTTTAGACTCAGTTTGAACTAGCTTAGTAGCTTCTGATTATGACTTGGGTCCTTCAGAATGTGACTCAGTTTGCACTTCTTGCATCTTGGTAATTGTTGGAGATTTAGGGGACTCGGGAGATGGTGTCTCCTTTCTTTTAGATAGATTTGATAGGGTATCAAGTTCATAGTAGAAAAATCATCTCTAATCCTCTAGCTCTTTGTTACTTTCTTCTTCACTCTTTTCTACAAACTCATTAATTCTCACATGTACACTATCTATGATCTTATGAGTAGACAAATTCAAACATATGTATGAATTGCTTCTACAGGAGTATCCTAGAAATATTCTTTCATCACCTTTTACCTTTTCTAGACTCTTTCAAGATATAACATTTTATGCCAAATACTTTCAAGTAACTTACATTAGGTTTGTAGCCATACCATAGTTCATAGGGAGTTTGGTTTGAGTCTTTCTTCAACTGAACTCAGTTCAAAGTACAAAATATAGTTCTAATAGCTTCCTTCCAGTATTTGATAGCAACATTCTTTTCTATCATCAGTGTCCTTGCACAATCCATGATGGATCTATTTCTTCTTTTAGCTATACCATTCTACTGAGGTGTACCAGGGCTAATACTTGTCTTTTGGTTACTCTTTCAATGCATAAATTATTGAATTCATTGGAGATGAATTCACCATCTCTATCTAATCTTAAACATTTCAATCTCTTTCTAGTTTCTTTTTCTACTCTTGCTAGATACCATTTGAATTTCTCAAAAACTTCTAATTTTTCCTTTACATACATCTATTTGAATTTAAAAGTGGGAATTATACTTCTGAGAGGAGGGGTGAATCAAAAGTAATGAGCTTTAACCAATAAAAATTTCAACATCCATTATTGCATGTATGAAACATATTTAAATAACATGAAAGTAAAAGCATGCATGAAAATACTTGACACCATATTTGATCACCCAAAAAACCTCCAATATAAGAAGGTAAAATGGGGTGGTGATGACACCCACAACTTACTACTACAACAATAATGTAGCTTGTCAAGGTTACAAAGTTCAACCATGAGCCATGGTCTACCCTATTAAAGGTTTGAACTATTAAAGGCTTTTACACCCTATTAGAAGTGTACCTCTCTAAAGGATTTACAAAACATTCACTTGGAATGTCACCCTATTAAAGGATTTATACAATGGCTATTAAACCAACCTAAGTCCATAGGATTTCATTTCGCTAATACAATTATTACAGAGTATAGTAGAATGTTTAACTTGATCACTTCCAATCTAATATTGCTAATTCCATAACACTATTCAATTCAATCTGATCCATGTTGATCTAATACGAAGTTGTTGTGATGTTGATACTCTATTCTACTAACTAATATTGCAATCCTCTGCTCTGCAAAGTCACCCTAAATGTCATCTTATCACTTCACCCCTTCACTCCTTCTATTCTTTTCTCATCAGTATTATTTTCTTCTTTTTGAATTATGGGGCTTTGACCTCCTAAAAAGGTTTTCATGACTTAGGGTTAGCTATGAATCTACAGCTGAGATTATCCCTTTTTGTCTCTTTAGCATTTCATTTATTTGATTGGTTGCATATTGATTACATAGGGAATCAAATAGATTCAATCTTATCTCTAAGCTTCAACATCTATCCATTAGCTAGCATGCAAAATGGTTTACATCTTGGTTTGTGAAGGTACAAACTCTTATGTCAATATTGTGTTACTTGGCACTTGAAAAAACTATTGCTTAGCACATACTAAAATTTTGTTTGGCTTGGCACCTGAATATGCTTGCAATCTATTATTCACTTGACACTTATACTTACTCGGCACTATATATTTGCTCAGTACCTAAGTGACTCAACAATTACTCTATTTCTAACTCAGCATCTATTACAACTTGGCACTTGTATATATTGTACTCAACATATGTTGCTAGCTCAGCATCAACTTCATAAATAGCTTAAGTGTATTGACACTCAATTATCAAAACCATTCTGAGATCAACAATCTCCCCCTTGACATGAGTGTCAAAAACACTTAACTATAAATGACGACTCTATCTCTCTTAAGTATAATAAAATCACAGTTTGGCATATACAAAATTTCAAAATTTGTTCAATTTTTTTTGAAGAAATATATACCTCAAAATCTTGTAACTCACTTGAGTTGATGTGCCTTTTTCTGTATCCAAAATATTTCTTAGTATATTTATCTCTTGTTGATCCATTCAAGTACTCTTTATCTAATCTATTTTGATATGCCCTATTGTTTTGTTTACTCCCCCTTTGTTTGTTCTTTTTCTCTATTTGTTTGTCTCCCCCTTTTACATGTCTCTCCTTGCAAATTAAATTTCCTTCTATCTTATCTCCTCATTTTGATTGATCTACCCTTTTATAATTTCTCCCCCTTTTTGACACTTATGTCAAATGGTCTAATACTCTAATTGAGTATTTAGCCAAGAAAGTCTTATTCACATCCATCATAATACTCAGAGAAATATCCCACTTTTGTAGTGCAAATTCTAGGGATTTAATTTGTATTGTTGTCTCTGCTACAAGGTGAACTAAGCCATCTAATGTTGAAAAATTGGGATCTTTCTTCAGTACATTTTCTGAATAGGCTAGTTCCTTTTGTAGAATCTCCATGTAGGGTGTCAAGACAACTTGTATTCGAACTAGTTTGACTCTAGTATTAGCCTCTTCTACTATCAGTACAACTAGTTCCTTTTGAGTATGAAGCATTGTATGGAAGTGCTTCTCAATTTGAGCTGGATGTTGTGGCAATTGCATGCCATATATCTTTAATTTTCTTTCCAAGCTCAATATCCTCTGGCTAGTTTCTTGTGTGAAAATTGAATGATCACATAATTTTGTGTACAGTGAGAATATATTCTCAAGTACCTTTTTCACTTTTTATATCTTATTTGCTAGTTCTACTTGAGATAGTGCTATCTCACTAGATATCTTCTCATTGACCTTTGCTTGGAATTTCTTTTTTGACCATTCTATAAGTTTAATTTTGGCATCCTAGTCCTCATTTGTCACCTATTCAACAATGTCTAATAATTATTCTAAAATATTCTTTTCTTTTTCAGGTGGCTACAAGCTGAAGGCATCTATGAAGATGTCCTTGATCTCATGTAATGCTTGCTTTTGTTTGTACTCATTTCTAAGTATTTCCTGCTACTTTTTCCTCTCTAATGCCTCTTGCATGATATTAATATGTTCAAGCATAATGTTTGCATATTCATATTTTGAAATGAATATCTCTTCATCTAGTGTAGGGTCTCTATAGTGAAGTACCCTTGCAACTCTTGTGGAGCTTGAGCCTGGTGCTAAGAATTGCAATGGCATAACATTAGTGATTGACTTCTAAAGCATTCTTGTGGGAGTCCCTATAGTTGGAAAATTTATCAAAGTTTGAATTTCTTCTTGATCCTTTTCCTTGGGACAGTCCTTGTCCTCCTCTGGGTTGTCCTTGTCAATAACAATTTTTTGGGGTGGTGCACCTTGTGTTTGTGCAATAGCACAAAAGTATCCATCTATCATGTTTCTTCCTTTGTAGGCTCTTTCTCCTCTACACTCTAAGTCTTATGCTTAATTACCATCACTTTGACTATGGAGACAACCTTGGCAGATCTATCAACTAATGTTTGTTCTATAGGTTGTCCACTTGTAGCTGAAGGGATTACAAAAGGTGATTATTGTGTATTCACTTTGTCTCTTGTTAAGTTAGCTATAGCTCTATGCAATTCTTCTATACTAACCAAAATAAGATTATTGCACAATTGTGCTTGTAATGTAGTTTGGTCAAGGATTTTCTTAAGATCCTTTGCAATTAATAGGTTGATGTTCTGATCAAATTTGCCAAGAACATCCTTTACAGTTATTATATTTGTAGGTGTAGAGGTGTCATGTGGAGGGCTTAATGGTGGTAGTTGTGTGTCTAGCACACTTTGTTCTATTTGCTTCTCCTTAGTTGTTGCCACTTTATCTTTTGTTGTTGTGTCTCATCCACTATTTTTTCACCTTTTTATTTCTTAGTTTCTTCTTCTTTGTCATTCTTCTCCTCTTCCTCATCATTCTTTCCTCAAAGGGATCCTCTTCTCCTTGCTTAACTGTGGTTAAACCATATATCAACTTCCACATCTTAGTTGATTTACTAACAACACCTTCAATGTTATTTTGGAGAATGCTAAAGGCTTTGTATTTGGGGGAAAATTCGTTCCCATGCTTCTTATTAGCCTTAGAGATCTGAGCTCTTGTTAGTTCTGGCATTACTTGAGCCAATGTAGACTCTCTTATTTCTTTCTCCATATTAAGGAAATAATGCCATTTATTTTCAACAATAGAATATATATCTTTTGGTATTGAATTATCAAGTTCAAGTGGAGTGTTCTTGAACTTTTTCATCATGGAATATATTGATTCCTCAATCATATTATGCTCATCTTTGCTTAACTTATTAAAATAAATGTTCTTCAAGCCAGTTAAGTCTACATTATCCTTAATATTATCACAAATATTTTATAAATTGGATTTAGATGCATGACATACCACACTAAATTGGCTTGTGTCTTCTAACTCAGTCTTTTCTTCATCAGAGTTAGGTTGTGCAACATATTTTCTCCCTAGTTTCTTCTTCACTAGTCCTTGTTTCTCAGTAGCCTTCTTCTTTTCTTTTCTTTTCTCTTGTGTCTTTTGAGTAGAATCCCTTGTAGTGGCTCTTGTGAATGGAATAGTAGGCTTAGTAGGGCTTGGCTTGGCTACTTTCTTACTCTTTAGTTTGGTTGGAGGCTATGAGCTTGCCTTTCTCTTCTTAGGCTTAGGTTTTGCAGGTGCTTCCTTAGATTATACCTCCTCAAAACCTTCTTCCTCAACATCCTCACCCATGCCTTGTGTCAAAGAAAGTGGTCCTTGGCCCTATTCTTCTTCTTCTTCATCATCTTCATCATCTTCATCATTATCTCTAACAGTTGCCTCTCCAAATCTACCCTTGCGTTTCTTTACTAGTTTCCTTTCTTCTTCAGTGTGGATGTTGTTTTCAGTTCCATTTCCACCTTTGATTTCACAACATCATAAGTGCCAAAATTTTTTGCACTTTTATCAAATTCTTCTATAATTAATGCAATGATCGTAGTTGATGCTTCATCAATATTTATCTCATATCCTAGTGGCCTTAGCCATCTAACTCTAGGCACTGCTACTTGAATATAGGTGTAGTCAATATCAACTAGAAAATAGATATCATTAATGCATTGCTCTACTAGGGAAACTAGAATTCTTAGCCTCTTCTTCATAGACTTCTTGAAGTCCTCAAAGTAGCTAGTCATAATTGTCTAAAAATTGTCTCCCATCTACTCTATATATTCATTTATCTGTACAACAACTAACCTATTTTCCTTCCAACCTATCTTGCTGAATGAGGGAAATTCATTTTGAATGTAGAAGAATGTACATATCAAAATTAAACCAAACTTACACTGAAAACTTTTTGATCTTCTTACTACTCCCAAATTCTCCATTATCTATTGTAGTTGCAGTTTTGCTAGATCATATTATGATCTTTCTTTACAATTTTATATCCTACATCCACTACAATGCATGGCACACTATTTAGTCAGCTTGACTAGTAGAATTTGTGTGATATGACCCTTATTAAAAATTCTATGAGTGGATCTTTGATGGTTTCTATGGTCATTCCTATCTTATTCCATTGTGTCACTGTGTTCTTCTCAATGACTTCCTTAGAGTCACTTCTAAAGGTCTTTGGCTAATCTAGGGTTGGATAACCTGTAACCTTATGTATGATTCTTTTTTGTTAATTTTACAGGACCAGCTTCCATCCATAACCATTCATCATGGATTATGCTCAAAACTATCCTAATCCATTTCATTTGAAAATTGTGGGAAAATCTAGGGCACACATTAGTCCTTTTCTTTCTACAATATTAAATTCTTCCTTTAACACTCCATTCTCACATAGTTTATCGTAAGCCTGATGTACTTTGATGTCACCAATCCCCCCATTCTTGCAGTTGTAGCATTTCCTAACATCTTGAACCATAAAAACCTTTGGTGGAATGATGGAAAATGCACTAATAGGGTTATTCTTATGGGAAACTTCTACTATGGCCCTAAAATCTAGTTGTTTAACTTCATTTCTAACTAGCTAAACCTCAAATGGTTCCTTATCCTTAGGTTTTTTGGAGCTAGAGGCCATTTATGTAAACTAGGGTTTTAGCAATTTCAAAATAGCATAACTTGACACTTGTGAAATACATTAGATTGATGAAACAACATTCAATTACTATTGAAATCTACACAAATGCTTCATCCTTGCTCAAAAATCACTTCTTTGCTCTACTTGATCTTTGCCCTATGTTCGCAATGTCAAAAAATGATTGAAAAATTGACCTTATACCCTTTAATGCATAGCATTTAATGCTTAGTGCGTATACAACTATTAACTTGGCTTTATACAATTTTTTCTTTACTCAGCATCAATGCAAATTCCATTTCACTTGGAACCTATAGGAATTACCCTTACCCACCTCCAATAGAAATTCTCTTTACTCGGCAACAACTACTCAGTCAGCTCCATCTAGTCTTGGCTGACAACTCGACACACATTATCATTCACTTAGCATCTGAAGGTAACTTTCCTCGCTTGGCAACAATATGAAAATTTAAGGATTTATCTTTGGATTTTTCCCATAATCTTGCATCTTTATTGATTCTTATTTATTCTTTATAGTACTAACTTATCTTGGAACTAATGTATAATGAAGCATTTAAATATTAGTCCCACATACCTTCTTTTGCTTAGTTTGATGAAGTGTAACCACTTGACCTATTAGGTGAAGTGATCTCTCCATTTGATGTGTTGCTTCCATCTCTTCTCTTCCATGTCTTACTCATCTCTCCTTTGATGTGTTCAACATTTACTTTCCCTTTTCCTTTGTTAAACTTAGAGTTGGGTGCCTTTGACCTTTTTGGGCAATACTTGCTAATGTGACCTATCTTTAGGTAGTTGAAACAAGTGGTTTGACTCAACCATCTATTGTAATTACCATTTAAATGTGCTCTTATGTATTGCTTAGGAATGTGTCCATACTCTTGATAGTAGTGACAACTCTGCCTAGTGTTGTAGTCCCAATTATAGTGGTGTCCATGACTTTTTGTCTTTGTTGGTTTGTTTGGTCACCACATAGGCTTAGATCTGCATTCAAAGGCTCTATGTCCATAGTTCTGATAGTTGTAGTAGTATCCTTCAAATCTTTGTGTCTTGATGGTTCTAGTCCTCTAGTCATGTGCCTGATGACCTTGCTTATTGAACTTATGATAGTGACCCATGTTTTTAGGTTTTTTAATGTTGATTGACATTTTTTCTCCTACATACATTAGTAGTATGTCCTTTCTTACCACAAAAATGGTAAGTGGATTTTGAATTCTTACGTTGTCACTTCTTTCTTCAGTAGTCTTGGATTATTCTCCTTCTTCAGTGTTGGTACACCCTATTCCTAATGTGTCATTGTTGGCTCTTGGAGATTTTAGTAGTTGCTCAAAGTACTTAATGGCTTTATTGGGCTTGTTGAAGCTCTCTGCAATCTCTTCTCAAATAATTTTGTAGTTGTTCATTCTACAAATTTAGTGTGATGATCTCAATGTATTTGACATTCAGCTCATGATGGGCATTCATCATTTGACTTAGAGTATCCAATTACATGTTGGATATTCTTGCAAGCTCAATTGACTTCTCTTCTAGTTTTTTGGCTAGGTTTCTCATGTCATCTTCTATCATATCCTTATCTTCAATGGATCTCTTCTTTTGTTTAGTTACTTCACACATAATCATGGCTTGTGATTCTTGTTGAATCTTGAGAGTTCTAATTTCTTCTACTTGGGCCTTGTTCTTCTCCATTTGGTCTATTGTTGTTGCATCAAACTCCTTTGAGTCTCCATTTGCAAATACTTAAGTGGTGCCAATCTCTTTGTATTGTATATCATTCTCATCTATGGCAATGTCTTTTCTTCTTCTTAGGAATTTCCTTAGTTCCTCCCTAGCTTCTTCTAGAGAATGTAGAATGAGATGTATGTCAATCTCATGGTTATCTATAATCTTCCCAAGCTTGTAGACCTCCATGTCTAGATCTTTTCTCCCGACTATAAAGCTCCTCCTAATGAGAACTTGGCTCTGATACCAATTTTTGAAATTCACAAGTGGGAAGTATACTTTTGAGGGGGGGTGAAACATAAGTACTAAGATTTAACCAATAAAACTTTTAACATCCATTATCACATGCATGAAACATATTTAAATACCATGAAAGTAAAAGCATGCATGAAAATATTTGACACCATATTTGATCACCCAGAAACCCTCCAAAATGAGAAGGTAAAACTTGGGTGGGGATGACACCCACAACTTACTACTATAGTAATAATGTAACTAGTCAAGGTTGCAAAGTTTGACCATGAGCCATGGTCTGCCCTGTGAAAGGTCTACCCTATTAAAGGATTTTATACCTTGTTAGAAGTGTACCTATCTAAAGGATTTACAAAATATTCACTTGGAATTTCACCCTATTAAAGGATTTATGCAATGTCTATTAAACCAACCTAAGTCCATCAAATTTCATTCTGCTAATACAATTGTTAGAGATTATAGTAGAATATCTGACTTGATCACTTGCAATCTAATATTGCTAATTCTAGATCGCTATTCAATCCAATCTGATCTTTTCTAATCTGATATGAATTTTTTGTGATGTTGATACTCTATTCTACTAACTGATATTGCAATCATCTACTTTGCTAAGTCACCTTGGATGTCCTCTTATCACTTCACCCCTTTACTCCTATTCTTCACTCATTGGCATTAATTTCTTCTTTTTGGATTATGGGGCTTTGACCTCCTTAAAAGGTTTTTGTGACTTAGGATTAGGTTTGAATTTATGGTTGAGATTCATCCTTTTTGCCTCTTTAGCATTCCATTTGTTTGATTGGTTGCATATTGATTACATAGGGAATCAAATAGATTTGATCTTATCTCTAAGCTTCGAGATCTATTCGTTAGCTGGCATGCAAAATAGTTTACATCTTAGTTTGTAAAGGCACAAACTCTTATGTCAATACTATGTTACTCAACACTTGATAAAACTATTGCTCAACATATACTAAAATTCTATCTAGCTCAACACTTGAATATGCTTGACATCTATTATTCACTTGTTACTTATACTTACTTAGCACTATCTGTTTTCTTAGCACTTGAGTGTCTCAGAACTTACTCTATTTTTTACTCAACATATATTGCAACTCAGCACTTGTATATATTATACTTGGCATATGTTGCTAGCTTGGCATGAACTTAGCAAATAGCTTAAGTGTGTTGACATTCAATCCAATCTAATCTTTTCTAATTTGATATGAAGTTTTTGTGATGCTAATACTCTATTCTACTAACTAAAATTGCAATCCTCTATTGTACTAAGTCACCCTGAATGTCCTCTTATCACTTCACCCCTTTACTCATATTCTTCACTCATCCGCATTATTTTCTTCTTTTTGAATTATGGGGCTTCGACCTCCTTAAAAAAAAAATTTGACTTAGAGTTAGGTATGAATCTACGGCTTAGATTCATCATTTTATCCTTTTTAGCATTCCATGTATTTGATTGGTTGAATGTTGATTACATAGGGAATCAATTAGATTCAATCTTATCTCTAAGCTTCGAGATATATTCATTAGATGGCATGCAAAATGGTTGACATCTTAGTTTGTGAAGGCACAAACTCTTATGTCAATACTATGTTACTCAACACTTGATACAACTATTGCTCATCATATACTAAAATTCTATTTGGCTCGGCACTTGAATATGCTTGACATCTATTATTCACTCGGTACTTATACTTACTTGACATTGTTTGTTTGCTTAGCGCTTGAGTGTCTCAGCACTTACTCTATTTTTGACTCAGCATCTATTGCAACTCGGCACTTGAATATATTATACTTAGCATTGTTACTAGCTCAGCATGAACTTAGCAAATAGCTTAAGTTTGTTGACACTCAATTGTCAAAACCATTCAGAGATCAACATACATCACAATCATCATTCTATAATAATCATCAACAAAAAGAATGAAAAAAAATACTCCACTATAACTTTATATTCCAATGGGTCCACATAAGTCAGTATGTACAATTTCCAAGACTTCTTCTAACTGTAGTTTTTTCTCTTAAAACTAGTCTTTCACATTTTACCAATTTGGCAATTCTTGAATATACCCATATTAGGTTTCTTCAAACTAGGAATATCTCTTACTCTTCTATGTTTTCTTTTCTTGACTAGATTATCAAAATTTACATAACATTGTCTCCTATTCCATAACCAACTTTCTTCTACTTGAGCAATAAACCATGAGCATTCACTGAGATCAAGATAAATAGATTACCTTTTGTTTTCTTACTTGATCCAACCAGATTTCCTTTGTCATCCAACAATTTTTCCTTCTCATTCATGAATTCTACCTTGGATTTAATGTTGTGCAATAATTCCACACTTAGTAGACTATTCTTTTGTACTTCAACCCAATAGGCATTATCACAAATAAGCTCATTGGTTAATGACATACAACATTTTTCCTTTGTGCACAAGGTTCATTGTTACCAAATCTTACACTTCCTCAATCATAATATTCAGAATGTTCAAAATTTGATTTATCTCCAGTCCTATGGTGTGAACATCCACTATCTATAATCCATGTACCATTTTTGCTAACATGGAAGATAAGTTCTATCTTATCTCCTTCATCATCAGATTCATCTTTTATAGAATTATACACCATTTCATCTTCACTGTTGTCAGAATCTTTACCCATAAAACAAGTTTTCTTACCTTTGTCCTTGTAGTTCTTGTGACTTTTGAATTTCTTCTTGCCTTTTTCCTTATGGCTTTTATTATCATCCTTTCTTTCTTTGTTGGGACACCTAGCAGCAATGTGACCAATTTCTTCAAAAGAAAATTATATTAGAAGGATTTTACCTTTGTACTTTCCTCTTCCTTTGGAATATTTCCACATAAGTAGGGCTTCAACAATTTCAAGATCACTATCAAAAATTTATTCAATTCCTTCCTCACTTCTTGATTGATTGTCTTTTGATTTCTTTTTTTTAACTTAAGTGAGAGTTTGGATACAAATGTAGAGTCAATATTTTTTGGAAAAAGGAACATAGTTATCATAGTTGTCTAGTTCAAAAGCTATCAATCTTCCAACTAGAGCATCCAAGTTTAATTTATTATTTGGATCACGTCTAATTTCTTGAATAGTAGACACTCTAATTGCATAGATAGGAAGAATATTTTTGAGTACCTTACTTACAATAATTGTCTCCTCTAGATGTTTTGATTGCACTTACACCGACCTTGAATCTTTCCACATATTTTGCAATATTCTCATCTTCTCTCATCTTAATTTGATCAAATTGGCCTCTAAGATTTACTACTTTTGCTCTTCTTACATTCTCATCACCTCCATAAATATCTTTCAGTTTGGTCTAGATTTCATGAGTAGTTTTACAATCCTTTACCTCATCAAATTCAGCATAACAGAGAGTAGATGCAATATCATTCATCATAACATTATGATTCTTCTTCTCAACAATATCTTCAATTGATAATGTTTCAATGGGAGTTTTATATTTAGTATCAAGATAGTTGCAACCTAAATCACTAATGGTAGCTAGATGTAACCTCATAATCCTTTGCCATGCTACAAAATTGTCTTGATTCAACTTTGGAATCTCTCTTTTGTAAGACATCTTGATACTTAGCTTAGGTCCTTGAAACCTTCTATGCAAGCATCAAAGGCTTTAATACCAATTATTGGAAATATAAAGGAGTAATTGAGAGGGGGGGGGAGGGGGTGAACCATTTACTACTAAAATTAATCCAAGATTCCTTTAGATGTTAGTATAAAGAAAACAATGAAAACATAAATACTAATGCTCAGCATACACATAGTTAATAGTGTAACTTGATAAATACTGAATGTAGTGGGTACTAAATTAACTTAGCAAATTTTAAGATGTTATTAGTGATCATCATTACTTTATCTTAATTTTAAGCATAAAATAAATAGCATGAACACATATGACACCGAGATTTAATATGGAAACCCAATTTGGGAAAACCACCAATTGTAACTAGTTACTCTTTTTCACACTTCTGAAGTGAGCCCTATTAGGAGTCAACCCTATTAAAGGTTACAAAACACACTATTATATGTGACATTGTTAGTGGATTTAATCACCTTGTTAGGAGTGACCTTGTTAGAGGCCTTTAGACAATTCAATAGAATTTCCACCTTGTTATAGGATTTACAAATAACTATTAAGCCAACTCCGTTAAGAAATTTAGATCACTGCTACAATGGTTAGAGAGTAACAATGAGATAAACTAATTTAGATGCAACTAAATTGCAAATTACATATTGTTGTTTTAGCTTATACATGATCCTTCTTGATCGAATGTACCCTTTCAGCTCTTCAAACATATTCTTCTCATTTTTAGATTTGCTTCCTTATAGCAATACTTAATTCTTCAATAATGATCCTTTTCACACACACACATTTTCTTACAACTTGACCTTATACTTATATCTATCCTATTGTCCAGTCAACTAGAATAAAACTTAGAATAATTAACATTCATCATCTTAGTCATCTAAAATCAATAGATAAATTAATTAAGCTCAATATTCCAAAGTAGGAGATTCCTTCATTAGCCGACCCATCTCGGTAGTTACTAACTTAGAAATGGTTTCTCTATGTTAACCAAAAAACACTCAGTTATTATTGAAAACTCACAATGATCCTTTGGTAAATGAGTGAACTCAATTAAAACTAATTTTATCCAACTTTTCCTTCATTAACCGAGTGATTTTGGTTAACACTTATCTTTTGCAAACTTTCCTTTGATGCCCGAGTGAACTCGATAGACACTGTCTTTTGAATAAGAACTCTCAGTAGACATAGAAAACTATCTTCACTATCTGAGTGATCTTAGTATGCACTGACTAATAATAATATGGCATTTTTGTAACATCAAAGACAACACACAATTAATTAATTGTATTCAACAAAGGGCACCATTAGAATTAGTGCATTCTGATTTAGTTGTGTAATATGTAAAATGCTACAAAGAAGAAGCATAAGAAACTATTATGCTCCCTAAATTATTACATACACCTCAAAATATGGAAGTAGACATGTAAATAGTGATGACATGAAATCAAAAAGAGTTACTATTCAAAACAACACTAATGCAAACCTCCTAAAATCACCAAGTGTTGATGTTGTTATTATTTTTGGAATGTGGTTGCTCACAAATCCTACAATATAAGAATGGGCTAAAGAATGCTTATGGAAATGAGGAGAGGGTTATTCCTTTATATAAAATGAGATGAAATGGATGGTTGAGATTAAATGTAAGATGAAGGGCTAGGATTTCTCAGGATTGATGAGGTGTCAATGAGGTGGAGGCCAAGTGGACTCCATGCATATTAGCATTTTGACCATCCAAAGGGGGGAAGATTCTCACACATATGTGAGAAACATTTGATGTGATGGGTCAATGACATGTGTAAGAGGTTGGAAGCTCAATGTTTTCTCACACGTGTAAGAAATTTTAGTTCACATGTGAAGTGGGATAAATGTCTAAGAGTGTAAGAGTCACATGTCACATGTGACAAGGGTTTGCTTATCCTTTGATTAGGATTGTGCACATGATTAAGAATATGATTAGATGGGAAACTATAAATAATTAGTGGGTAAGAGGATTGACCTAGGTTAGAATGATTGGTTAGGTTAGGAAAATGAGGCCAGGTGAAAATATATGCTTAAATAGAATTAAATATAATATTTAATTCCAAGTGAAACTAAAATATATTAATTAAGTAAAATAAGTTATTTACTTAATTAAGTTAAAGGATTAAGATGCAAGTGGGATGAGGGAGAATAGGATATGATTAAAAAAATCTAAATTTATTTAAATCAAGGGTAGGGGATAAAGATGAATGTAATCAAATAAATATAAATTTATTTAATTGGTCAGGATAAGGGCATGTGTGCTCAATTGGACAATTTTAGGTGTTGGCCCTATGTAAACCACTTCTATTTTAGTGGGGGGTGGGGGCGTACTTATTTTATGACATTCATAGATAATTTTAGTAATAGGACATGGGTGTATTTTTTAAAAAGAAAATCTGAAGCGTAACTTGAAAAATTTGTTGAAGTCAAAGCCTTGGCTGAAAAGGAATGTTGATACTATGTCAAAGTCCTAAGGTTGGATAGAGGAGGGGAGTATACCTCCAATTTGTTTATAATTTTTTGTAGGGAAAATGACATCAAGAAGGAGCTTGCAGCTAGTTATACTCCATAGCAAAATGGAGTGGCTAAGAGGAAGAATATGATCATTGTTGAGATGGCAAGGATCATGATGAAATCAAAGGGACTCCCAACTGAATATTGGGGAGAAGTTGAAGCAACTACAATATACTTGATAAATAGGTGTCCTATATTGGTAGTATGTGACAAGATTCCTCTTGAGGCATGGTCAAGACATAAATGGAGAATTGAGCACTTGAGAGTATTTAGATGTGTATCATATGCACATGTGCCAAAAAAGAAAAGGAAAAAGTTGGATGAAAAAAGGTGTGAAGTGCATCTTCATAGGTTATAGCTCAAAATCAAAGCCTTAAATTTTGTATGATCAAATCACTAAGAAGATCATCATTTGAAGAGATGTAGAGTTTCTTGAAAATAAGTCATGGGATGCCTCGATGGATGAATCTTCAAGAAATTTAAGTAAATTGTTGACTATTGACGAAGAAGATGAAATTGGTGATCAACAAAATGAAGCAACAAATATACATGACTCTAGACAAAGACAAAATGCCAAGTAGCCTCAAACATGAAGAGTTTCAGCTCCTAACAGCACAAGATAGCTTTGAGTTGGTATACATAACAGTGGCAACAACAGTGCTAAAATTTAGATCTCACTCTCCCATCTCTATTTCCAAGAAAGACTAAGATTCTAAGAGAGATATACCAAGATCAAAGATATGATGAAGATTATGATAAGAGTGTAAATTTTGTGTTATTTTTTCATAGTGATCCAATCTATTTTGAAGAAGCTATGAAAGAGGAGAAATGGTGTAATGTCATGGATGATAAAATAGATGCTATCAAAAGAAATGAAACTTGGGAGTTAACTGATCTACCTCCTAATAAACAAGTAATTCAAGTTAAATGAGTTTACAAGACAAAGTGCAATGCTTAAGGAAAAATAGATAGGCATAAGGCATGATTAATGGTCAAGGGGTACAAGCAATAGTATCATAGAGATTATGATGAGACTTATGCCCTAGTTGCAAGAATGGAAATTATGTGTGTTGTCATAGAAATTACAGCCCATAACAAATGGAATGTATATCAAATGGATGTGAAATCTACCTTTTTGAATAGAGTATTGAAAGAAGTATATGTGGAGCAGCCACCTGGTTATGAAGTTGCAGGTGAACAACACAAGGTGTATAGATTAAAGATAGCTCTTTATGGGCTCAAGAAAACTCCAAAGAGCATGTTATAATAGGATTGACTCATACATGATGAGAAATGAATTTAGCAAAAGTGATGGTGAGCCCACTCTCGACATCAAGGCATCAAATGGTAAATTCTTGATTATTGTCTTGTATGTAGATGACTTAATCTTCATTGAAAATGATAATTTCCTAATTGGTGAGTTCAAAGAGGCCACAAAGAATGAATTTGAAATGATAGACCTAGGTCTCTTGAAGTACCTTCTAGGCATAGAAGTAAAATAAATGCATGATGGAATCTTCATCTTTGAAGAAAAATATGCAAATCAAATCTTGGAGAGATTCAAAATGCATAACAATAAGGAAGCCCCACACCAACAATAGTAGGTCTAAATTTGAGCAAGGAAGATTGCAATAGCAATGTGAATCCAACATTATACAAATCATGGTTGGAAGGTTGATGTATTTGACAGCAACTCAGCTTGACATGATGGATGCAGTAAGTTTGATTTCTAGATTTATGGAAACACCAAAGGATTTTCATTAGCAAACAAGAAAGAGGATCCTAATGTATGTGAATGGTACCAAGGGATTTTGGATTTTGTATATTTTTGATAATGATTTTAGGTTGTTTGGGTACACTAATAGTGATTGGGATGGAAGCCTAGATGATAGGAAGAGAACTTCTGTTTATATGTTTCATATGGGCTTGGGTACAATTACATGGGCATCCAAGAAGAAACCTATTTTTTCTCAATCTACATCAGATACTAAATACATAGTAGTGAATGCAACTATATGCCAAGCTATTTAGCTAAGAAGAATATTGGAAGATTTGAATGAAAAGAAAGAGGGTGGAACCACAATCTTTTGTGACAACATTTTCTCAATTGCATTGTTGAAGAATCAAGTTTTCCATGGGAGAAGAAAACACATTGAGATTAGATATCACTTCATTAGATAGCTAGTGGAGGATGAAGAAATGAAGATGGAATTTTGTAAGTGTAAGCAGTAGCTAACATACATATTCAGTTAGCCATTGGGCATAGTAAGTTATGTGTGCCTAAGAAGAAGTCTTGGCATAGTTCATTTGGATTAGGAGTGATCCTTGCTTGTTGGCTTGGGAAAAAAGAGTGTTGAAAACTATTAGTTTCACCTTGAGCCAAGCACCCACCTACTTGAAAAAAGTATTAAACATGGTAGGTGAGCTCAAAATCAAAATGAGAGGGAAATTTTTTAAGACAAGACCAAAATGGTAGATTTCTCATTCATTTGATAAGAAGGAAGGACATAGATCAATTAAAGAGAGTAGAGAATTCATAGAGCAGAATAAATGTTTAGAAAACCATGAAGACAATTAGAGGTTGTAGTAACATGGGATCAGATCTCTTTGTTCTCTATAAGTTCATTTTTTTTTTCATGTTGAAGTAGTGATTTCTCTAAGCATTATTGTATGCAACCATCTTGTGTTGCAATTTTATATTATCAATAGAAGTTTTAGGTTAATGTATTTTGACTCTAGTTAAAGCCATATGCTCCTAGATTTGTAATGGTTGAATCATTTTTTGAATAGAAAGAATGCAAGAAGGCATATTAGTCAATCTATTATTTATCTTAATGTTGTCTCCTTTCTATCTATTTTGCATTGTGTTTAGTATTTGTACAAAACAAAGTTGCAAGTCTTTGTTCTTATCTCTGTTTAAATGGCGGAAGAAACCATATTGTAAGTCTATTACCAACTTGATTGGTTCCCTTGTCTACCAAGATCTATGTGCTAACTCAGTCAGTATTTGGTTCTGTTGTACAATTTGAGTTGCAGTTGTGTTAACCAATTTCTTCCATTGTTTACTGAGTCATCTCGATCTACCAACCTCTCTCAGTCCTTACTTGACCAAGTTGACTGAGCTCACTTAATTCCCTTATCAACCAACCTCACTCAGTGTAGTGTTGACTGAACTCATTTTTATTGCGCTCTTTCCTCTAGAGACTGAATAACTCAAGTCCCATTGCTGATTAGAAACTCAGTATTGTCTATTACTTTGATCCTTAAGGTGTCGAGCAACTCAACACTCACTGTATCACTTAACTACCAATCAAAATTATTGAGAAGTTTTTACAAATAGTAGGGCTTTTTGAAGTTCAACTGAGTAGTGGATCAATTTAGTTTCTAGGAATGATAGAAATAGCGCTTCTTCTTGCTACCATGGCAAATCAATGTACAACAATCATTACTTGAGTATTACAACAATCATTTCGGATACTATCAGTCTGATGACTATTTTTTTTTTTCCACCAGTATACTTAAATGCTTTTGTTTGTGGATCCTAGCATATAAAATGGAAAATAATTATTTATTTTATCTATCCATGCCATGAGTGGATTAGGAGTCAACTTTTAAACTTGTGGGAGATAGAGGGGATCGACTAACAAGAAAGATTTTTCCTACATAAGTAGACTATTTCATTATATATATATATATATATATATATATATATATATATATATATATATATATATATATATATATTAAAATTACTTATTTAATTTCATATACCAAATGCATTATAACATAAAGAGGATACTATATTTATTAGAAATCTTCCCTAATGCTACATGTTGATCCCTCATCATTGGTTCACCTTTTATATTCTATGATGAGGAGATCTCACAAAACAATAGTATATACCATTGTATAAAAAAGTATGTACATGAATTAATATATGTTTCAACTAATATGAAACTAATCCACATAATAATTTATTAGAGGATCATTAAGTTTTTATAAAAATAAAAGTCACATAGTATTTATGTAGAAGGGCTCCATTAAAGACAAAAGTGAAATATTTAACTAAGCCTTTAGGTTTTGTAACTTTTTTCTTGAATATGGAATTAAGATAGTTTTATTTTTATAATTTATATGCCATTTCAAATTCCAACTATGGATCAATATTAGATGTTACTTATAAGACCATGCATAGAAGATGTATATTGGATTATTTCCTTGTGCATTGGTGAATAAACATTTTCACATGATAGACTAATAGTGACATAAAATGACATAATATGCCATGTGATGTGTCAGCAATTATGATCAATAAAACAAATAAATTCATAATTTCTTTTTATTTTAGTGAAGAGAATGCTCTCCCTTTGATTATCATTATATTATAAGTAGCAAAGTAAGAAATTGTATAAGACCCAGCTGGCCTAGCATCTATTCTTTTTGGAGAGACATTGCCTTACTGGAAATCAACAATTATAGAAAGTACTAACATCTAAAATATTAGATAACTTCATAACCTTCAAATTATAATTTTATGTATTATTCAAATTACATTTAAGCATCAAATGGTAAACACAAAAAACATGTAGAATCAATGAAATTGTGACCCAAAATTATGAATTACCGACATATATTCTGCAGTTTTTATTTCATCTAACTATATCATTAATGACATTCGATGTGCTCTAGTAATAATTGTGTGTTCAGCATACTCTCTGTGAGTTATGTTGTGAATAAGAAAATCTTCTTCAATGGCCTACACTCTTGTTGATTTTCCACTATAATAGATCCTAAATGTGCAGCCTTCCTCTATCTTTAAAGGGGAAACTCCCTCCTATGATATAATTTTGAAGTTTTCCAAAGAAAGATGAACTTAAACTTTAAAAGATCAATATAAAACCATTGAGGATGAATGCACTAGATGACTTCAAATCTTTCCTGGACTAACTTAAACTGGCTTGTTACAACAATCAAGATCTACGCTTGAGAATTATCACTAGCACAATATTGATCCAAAGGTTCATAAATATCCACACAATACCATGAAAATGCCCACTACAAAGAGAATAAATTTTTCTAACAATTCATATTCAAAAGAAGAGAACTCAAATTGCATATTCTTTTATTTTCTTGCACCAAGAACCTAAGAGGAATTTTTGATTACAAAGAGAAAATTTGTATGCATTTTCCAAATATTAACTTTTGATCAAAATTTTACCATAGTGTTCCTCTTTTTCTAAGGTCCAAAAATTCCCTAGACAAAGATAAGATGATTCGTTATATAGACATGGAGGTTAAGATCTACCCTTTTGTGGTTAATAACTACTTTTCAAATATTTGATTTGGGTGAGGTTGATTAACCTCTATGAAATTAACTCACTATGTCCTGAAATTTAGACCTTACACCTATCCATCAAATAGTGACTATATGTTCATTATGTCTCCAATTTGTGTATATATTTACCAAATGTGCTTTCCTCATAAGCATTGATGATATGTAATGTCATAAATAATGGCACTTCAACAGAGGTAACCATATCTCGGGTGACTCTAGAGAGTACATGCATGAATTCCTTGGACTTCGGATGCTATTTGAAAAGTTCCCCTCTAAATATACTATACAATGAATATCTCAAAAGAATTTTAGGAATAATTATGTACTTCTCTATTACTACAAAAGAATGCACCCATCTTGGAGCATAACCTTCCCTATAGTTTACATTTCCAATTAACTTTATTTCATTACTTCTAGCAAGTAGGTGGACCACATTGTAGCCAAGGTTTATGAGATCTAAAAGCACCATAATGAGTTCATCCTCAAATATTATATGGTGCCCAAACTAGCTAGCATTCATCCTTGATGGTTTCAAGCCTATTGGAGTCGATTTGGATTGTTTCCTTCATTATTTATGTTAGGTAGATAAGATGTGAGTCACCTAATATTACTACTGATACATTAGAATTTTCAGTGACTAAGGCACCAAAGAGCATGCCTACCAAATATCCAATGTAAGCTATAAAATTTGATGGTTTTCGGGATTCTAAAAATTCATGGTGACCAACTCTAATTTTTTTCTCAGTCATATTGTAAGCCGTAGATTGTAACTATGTTACAAGATAGAGTTGTTGTTGCACCAAAAGATCAACCTTTCAATGCTTGATACAACCACTAGACTTATAGAATATATGAGGTAGTCAATCCATGTCACAAATTCTGAAGGCGAACATTGGTAGTTAGTCCAACAATTCCTCCCTTAGCATTACTCGAGTAGATTCAAACCTATGACCAAGCTCTAATACCACTTGTTACAAGCTAGAGCTTTTTTTGCACCAAAAGATCTACCTTTCAATGCTTGATATAGCCACTAGACTTATAAAACATAGGAGGCAATTAAGCCATGTCACAAATTATGAAGGGCAAAGTTGGAGGTTAGTCCAACAAATTGTGCATGCCCACCAATCAATCTATTATTATCAAACTCAACACAAACCAAGGTTGTGTATATTTGCTTTCTATTGACCATGCAACTTTTCAAGCATTCCACCAAACAATTTACATGCTATGTCTGATCTCACTACCTCTCTATCGAGGTATTACATTATATAACCTAGGACTACAGTCATAACTCCACCATTCACATAAGCATATGCTTTGTGACTTGCTTACTAGTGGCAACAATCTAAGGGTCAACTTTTACACATTCAACCATTATAGAATCTAATATATTGCAATAGAAATATGGTATGTGAAACAAGAATAAAGGCACACTTCAAATTGAGTTTGTCAACACAAACTTCAGTAGTGATTTTTGTCTTCTACACTGGATGAACAATATGGCTCAACTTCTATGTGCATTTGCATGATCTCCATGGTGTTTGAACCATCTCATGATCCAAACGATGTCTAAAGTGGACGAAACATTCTGTCAAGCAGTTATCACATCTTCTTCTTCATATCTAATCAAGGTACCAAAAAATCCAAACTCTCTTCACATTGTTTTCAATTCATTTGAAAGAAAATTAATAACACCATCCAATGTGCCATGGGTTGGACTGAGGAAATGATATTGATTGATTTTTCAAGAAAGTCACATGCTTAGCTTGTCAACTGTTACTTCTATATTCAAATGCCTTTCAAAAATACATGTTTTGAACCTCTAAGCTTAACCTTTTTGGATGAGAGCTTAAGGTTAATGGTTCAAAATATGTGTTTTGGAAATTTATTCGAACCTCTTTTTGATGGAGAGGTTAAGATTTCAAAATGAAACACGTGTTTTGGACCCTGAACCTTAACTTTTAAAAGTTAATGTTAAGGTTAATGGCTCAAAATACATGTATTGACCCCCAAACTTTAACCTTTGAAAAGGTTAATGGTTAATGATTTGGTTGAAAATATGTATTTTGGTGTCTTTCATTAACTATTGATAATTTGATACTCAGGAAATAGAATTCAAAAATTCAAATTGTAGGGTAGAGCTAGTGATTAGCCGAAGGATTTGAAATCATGAGACTACCAAGAATTGGATAAGTCTTTGAAAAATTTAAAGATTGAATTTTTATATCCTCTTGCACATTTTGATTAAAATTTTTGAAATTTGGGTATGATAAATATCAGGGTAATAACTAGCTCTAACTGAGGACAAGGACTAACAAGGATGAAGCTTGAACCCAAAAAAAGTAGAATAGTGCTTTATTTATTGGGCTATAGAGTCGCATGAGGAACCACTTTGCAAAAGAGGGAACGAACACCAAAAATGGGACAACTAAAAGGAAGAATAGGCACAACACAACAAAAAATCCTATCTAGACTATGTACAAGGCAAGTTTCCCTACCTCCAGTGACTCAAGGTATAATCAAGAAAATACATTCACTAGCTCAAGAAAATAAATACCATAGCGCTCTAACATGTGGCAACTTTCAAGTTCCTATGGACTCGAGTATAAGTTCTCTCTTTGAATTCCAATTCTAAGATTTCTAGCATGCTTCACATCACTTGATAAAGGAATGTATCCAAATAACCGTGTCTCATCAAAAATATCTAACTTTGGAATCAACTCTTCTTCATGTTGTATGTCATTGATGACTTCATTTTGAAAGAGTTGAAGGATAAGGCTCTCAAATTTGTAAATGCATTTATGATAATTTTCTCCACTTGACAAGCCTTCTACTTGAAATTCTAGTGATTGATGATCTTGAAATCTTGAACTTATTCCTAAACCTAGACACACTTTCTTTTCCATAGGGATGATTGTATTTGTATTCTCTATGAAACTATCCTAGTATGAATGTGCATCCTCTAATGATTCTATCTAATCAGGAGAATTGATCATTAGTTGATATTGATGTAAGGAAAATTCTTTTAAAAGAGCATCATCAGATATGCCTTC
Source organism: Cupressus sempervirens (assembly GCA_028749045.1). Lineage (NCBI taxonomy): Eukaryota > Viridiplantae > Streptophyta > Pinopsida > Cupressales > Cupressaceae > Cupressus > Cupressus sempervirens. The sequence goes on along the minus strand of CM053793.1, from coordinate 164,075,727 downwards.
ATCTTCACATTTTCAATCATTAGATCACAACAAATTTCTTCAAGGCCAAGTACTTCTCTAGTGTGAGATACCATCACAATATTTTCTTCATTGTAGTCTCTACTTGTGAACTTGAATGCTTCAAATTTTGGTTTCATGCATGAAGAAGAGTGAGAACTTGATGTGTCATCTTCTCTTACTTGAAGCCTACCTTTAATTCCCTTTTTCATCATACCTGTTATTAATTTTTCATCAATGTTTTCACAAACTTGGTTCATTGATTCTTCTTGATGACCATCTTCACCAAATTGGAAAGTTTCATATTCCATTTGCATGAAATCTTGAAAAGAATTTCTTGACAACTCATCATCTTTCTTTTGAAATTGATCTTCTACTCTTGTGATGATCATACCACTTTTTGAAAAATCCTCAGCATCCTCAAAATTAAAGACTTCAATCTCTGGAGTTAAGTAGATGTCAGAAAGATATCACTTGAGTGTATTTCTTCATCAGTGGTAATTATAGAAGATTGTGAGATATATTCTAAGGAATTAACTTTAGCAATAGAGTTCCCATCATTAATGATTAGGGGTGATTGAATGGGAAGGTCTTCTCCATAGAGGAAGTCATCGTCTTAAGTATTGAGGCACCAAGTATGAATAAAAGTAGTATGAAATTCACCTTGATCCATATTTCCCTCATCTTTAATCATATCTTGTGTAGTTCCTTGAGAAAAACTTGATATTTCTTTTTCTTTCTCATTAGGATTGAGATGATTGAATGCATTCTCCTGGGTATTGAAATTTTCATAGTGATGCCTTGATACATTAGCATACCCTTCTTCTTTTATAGACTCCATTTTTTGACCTTCTCCTTAATTAGACATAGAATCTTTGTCTTCTTTCATGCATGAAGATTTAGATTAGTCCTTTCTAATACTGGGATCAGGAGATGTCTTGTTACCAAGAAAATATTTCTTGCATGAGTCTTCTTTCCTCAAGTTCTTACAATGTTTGAAGTAAAGAAGGATGAACTTTGTTAGTATCTAGGCATGCATTGCCATAGAAGATTTTTAAAAACTCAACCTGATTGGGATCAATGAAAGTATGATTTTGATGAGCAATAGGTGCAGACATTGGGGCACTTTTTTGACCACCATTATCCATCCTCAATTCACATGAATCACTTTTCTGATCAAGTTCTTCCTTATGCTCACATGTGGAACTCCTTTCTAAATTTTTTTTTTTATCTATGAGAAAGAAACTGATTGTCTTTACCATCTTCTTCATCTATCTTTTGCAAAGTTTGGAGAAAATATGGATGAATCTTTTCTAAATCTATTTTCCTTCCACTATATAAACTCTTCAAGAAGCTATCTTGCTTAGGGTTGATGAAAATATGATTTTTTTGAGAGACAGGTGAATGAGAGACATTTCCATTATTCTTCATTGCTGATTTAGATGAAAGACATTTTGCGAAGAGACCTTTATCTTTATATGTTGAACCTTTTTCAAAAAAAGAATCATGACCATGAGAAAGAAATCCAGAATCTTTCCCATCATCTTTTTTGATCTTTTAAAAAAATTGCAGCAAGGATGAACAATTCTAGGATCTAGCCTCCTTCCACCATAGAAATTCTTCAAGAAATCTACTTTTAGAGGTTCATTACGAATCTCTTTCTTTGAGTATGAAAAGTATATCTTGTCGCTGTCACTATCACTATCACTTTCCACTTTCCCTTTGTACCAAACCATGTTTTGAATTTGAACCTAAAATAGAGTTTTCAATATTCAATCTTCTAAATAGAGTCACCAACCTTCATTAAGGGAAGGTACCTTTATCAACCAACTTACTGATTGTTATTTACTTGACCTTGGATGTGACCAAGATTTTTCCTATTCCTTCTTGTAATAGTAACTATTCTTTCAATGACTATGACATTTTGACCAATAGGAGCTCTTCGCAAGATTTATCCAAATTATTCTTCTTCTAGAACTTGATTCAGCTGATGATACTATTGAGAGCTTCATCTACACCTCCAGCCTAGAGTGTTTTGATCTGAAATAATATCCTGAGTGTCATGGAAATGAAGATTCGATTGGAAAACTAGAAGCACATTCTCATGAGGCAACACCATGTTACTTCATCGTAGGTGACTAATTAATCTTTCTTGTTTTGATACCTAGTTGAGTCACCAAAAATATGTTGGTAAATAGATTTCTCACTATAAAAATGGCCCAATGGAGTGTATGTGGAAAATTGTTCACAATAGTTGGATAGGGTCTTGATATGCAGCCTTCCTCTACATTTAGAGGGGTAGCTCCCTTGTATGATATAACTTTGAAGTTTTTCAAATAAAGATGAACTTAAAATTTAAAAGATCAATAGAAAGTCATTGAGGATGAATGCACCAAAAGGCTTCAAATATTTTATGGACTAACTTAAATTGGCTAGCTACAACAATCAAGATATATGCTTGAGAATTATCACTAGCACAATATTGATCCAAAGATTCATAAACATCTATATAATACCATGAAAATTCTCACTACAAAGAGAATCAATATTTCTAACAGTTCATATTTGAAAGAAGAGAACTCAAATTGCATGTTCCTTTATTTCCTTGCACCAAGAACTTGAGAGGAATTTTTGATTACAAAGACAAAATTTGTAGGCACTTTCCAAATATTATCTTCCGATCAAAATTTTAGCATAGAGTTCCCCGTTTTCTAAATTCCAAAAAGTCCCTAGACAAAGATAAGACAATTCCTTATATAGAGATAGAGGTTAAGAGCCACCCTTCTCTGGTTAATACTAACTTCCCAAATATGTGATTTGGGTGAGGTTAATTAACCTCTACAAAATTAACTAAGTATGACCTGAAACTTAGACCTTACACCTATCCATCAAATAATGACTATGTGTTCATCATGTCTCCAATTTGTGTCTATATCTACCAAATGCACTTTCCTCATAAGCATTGATGATATGTAATGTCATAAATAATGACACTTCAATAGAAGTAACCATCTCTTGGGTGACTCTAGCGAGTACATGCATGAATGCCTTGGACTTTGGCTGCTATTTGAAAACTTCCCCTCTGAATATACTATCAAATGAATATCTCAAAGGTATTTTAGGAATAATTATGTACTTCTTTGTCACTACAAAAGAATGCACCCATTCTAGAGCATAACCTTCCCTATAATTTACCTTTCTAGATAACTTTCTTTAATTAGTTCCAGCAAGCAGCGAACAACATTATTGCCAGGGTTTATGAGATCTAGAAGCATCATGATGAGTTCATCCTCAAATATTATAGGGTGCCCAGACCGGTTGGCATTCATCCTTCATGATTTCAAGCATGTTGGGGTTGATTTGGATTGGTTCCTTTACTATTTATGTCATGAAGATAACACATTAGTCACCTAATATTACTATTGATACATTAGCATTATCGGTGATCAAGGCACCAGAGAGCATGCCCACCAAATATCTAATGTAAGCTATAAAATTTGATAGTTTTAGGGACTCTAAAAATTCATGATGAACAACTCTATTGTTTTTCTCGGTCATCTTGTAAGCCTTAGATTGTAAGCTTGTATGCCCACCATTCACTCTAATATTATTAAACTCAACACAAACTAGGGTTGTATATCTTTGCATTCTATTGATCCAAAAGCTTGTCAAGCATTCTGTCAAACAATTTACATGCTATGTCTAAGCTCATTGCCTCTCTATTGAGGTAATACATCAAATAATCTAGGGCTGTAGTCATAACTCCACCATTCACATACATATTTGCTTTGTGACTTGATTATTAGTGGCAATAATCTGAAGGTTGGCTTAATTACACATTAAACCATCATGGAATCTGATATATTGCAATAGAAATCTAGTATGTGAAACAAGGATAAAGGCACACTTCGAATAAAGTTTTTCAACACAAACTTTAGTAGTGATTTTTGTCTTCTACATTGGATGAACAACATGACTCAACTACTATGTGCATTTGCGTGATCTCTATAGTGTTTGAACCATCTCATGATCCAAATGATGTCTAAAGTGGACAAAACATTTTGTCAAGTAGTTATCACATCTTTCATCTTCATATCTGATCAAGGTGCCATAAACTCCAAACTCTCTTCACATTGTGAATTTATTTCATCTAAAAGTGATTTAATAACACCATCCAATGTGTTGCAGGCTAGATTGATGAAATGATAGAGATTGATTTGTCAATAAAGTCACATGCTCAGGTTGTCAGCTATTACTTCTATATTCAAATGTCTTTCAAAAATACATGTTTTGAACCTCTAAACTTAACCTTTTAGGATGAGAGCTTAAGGTTAATGGTTTGGAATAGATGTTTTGGAAATTTATCTGAACTTCTTTTTTATGGAGAGGTTAAGATTTCAAAATGAAACATATATTTTGGACCCTAAACCTTAACTTTTTAAATGTTAATGGTTTGGAATACATGTTTTGACCCCCAAACCTTATCCTTTTAAAAGGTTAATGGTTAATGATTTGGTTGAAAATATGTATTATGGTGTCTTTCATTAACCATTGATAATTTGAGACTTTGGAAAGAGAATTCAAAAATTCAAATTGTAGGGTAGAGCTTCTGATTAGCCAGAGAATTTGAAATCATGAGACTACCAAGAATTGGATAAGTCTTTGACCATTTTAAAGATTGAATTTTTATGTCTTCTTGCACATTTTGATTAAAAAATTTGAAATTTGAGTATGATAAATACCAAGTCACCAACTCTTTGAATGGATTTCAATATCAAGGATTAAAAAGCAATAAGTTGATCTACATCTTGACTCTAATATGCATCAACAACTATTGCTAATTCAATATTGTCATTATTAAGATATTCTCTTACAAAATAGTATAGTTGACATTTAGATTGGGAAACTTTCAATAATCTCAGCTTTTACATCTTAGGAGATATTAATTATCCAAAATGATTTAGATTCTTTGAATGTTCTTGATCAAGCACTCTTAAAATTATGACCAATGTTGCACCATATTAATAATTTAGGTTTTTAATATAAGAATTAGCCTTGTTTTTTTTTTTTTTTTTTTTCATTGTAAGTACAGGACATGAAATCTCAAATTGGAATTAATTGGTATTATTCTAATATGGAAAAGAAAAGTCCTTCTGTGGGGATATTATAATGCCAAATTAAATGCCAAGGAAAAGTCATTCCATGTAGATATTCTATATTAGAGATGTCATGAGATGGTATTAAAGTAGGAGTTGAGCCCTTCAACTATACTAGAAATAAACAAGAACATAGCCATACATCTTTTTCTTTGTGCATTCAATAAAATATCATTTAAGTCTTAATCTATTCACTTTTTAAAAAGTTTAAAATATGTTGACTTTATTTCTTAGAAGAAGTTTTGATTTCAAAAACATATATCTATTTACAATAAATTTTAACAATTTCATAGTATCATAAAGAGATGTAGTGTATACTACATTTAATTTAAAAATCTGGAACAAAAACTATTACAATTGAATTCTAACATATTATAATTCAAACTCAATTTATTAAAAAGATAATGGAATTGAAGCAAATTCAGGCAAGAGCCACTATTATCACTACCTTGCTTTCTTATTGCTGGTAAATTCATGAGGAACAAGAGTACCTATTATGGCTTACTTATCTCCTTAATAACCATGGACAAAGCAAGAAGACTTAGAGTCGGAGCCAAAGCGAGATCCATAACAATATCTAGATCCAAATCTAGATCTAGATCTAGATTGAGAGTTTGAGATAGAGAAAGAAGCATTACAATGAGAGCTGGAACTAGAGCTAGAATGGGAGATGGATCAAGAGCTGAGCCTGAGTATGAGCAAGAAGAGGAAGAACTAGAGCTATATCTACGAGTGGAAGTGGAATCTAGGAACATCCTCTTCCCTGCAACTGCAAGCATTGCAGTGCAACACAACATGAGTAGAACTAGTTTTCCTTGATGCAACATCTTTCTTATTGTAAGCCAAAATCCCAACACAACAATGAATACCAATAACTACCATTTGCTTCTCTTTTATATTATATGTAAAGTGGGTGATAACAATGGGGAACATGATAATTTGCACTAAATGACTCATCATCTCAAATTTATTCCTTTCAATAAGCAACATGAGCTAGTTTCATTAGCTTCCTCCTACTCAATTGTTACACAATTGTCAATTGTTTTTATCCTTTTCCTTCTCATCAAATACTACCAAGGTTCTTGTATCTAAAAGAAAATAAGATGTGAGTCCCCCTTGATCTAGTTTGTATATGTTTGCATTAAAAAAATTCAATTAATTGTAAGTGAAGATATATTTTTTCTATTTTTTGAGAATTAATTTTCAATTTAGAGATGCAAGTTGTAAGGTCAAGGGAATCAGATATAGTATTAATGCCGAATGGAGATTGTAGTACACTTTGACCAAATTATGACAAATAGAAAAATGTATTTTCAAGAAATAACTACAGTAAACTGATTAAATCAGAATGGGGATTGAGCAAAAGTTCTAAGTGCCACATAGAAGTCAATTCAACCATTTGAAAATTTACAATGTAGGAACTAAAATCATAGGTACATCTAGAAAATAATTCAAAAAGGTTGATGTTTTTTGTATGCACGCCTAGGGGATCAATCTTTACATTGTTCATTCTTTTATGAACCAAACTATGCAATTAAAGTGAGTTAGACCAAAGCAATGTGTATTTTCTACTATGTTAGATCATAGAGATATCCTTATTGCAACATAAAAAATATAATACTAATATTTATATATTACTAAAAATAATAAACATACCTCAAAAGATTTTCTATAAGACAAGATTTCATGCTTAAAAGAATTGTTAGTATTTTGTATAGGCTAAATATTATTGCAAACATTTTTGGTTATATGGTGATTAAATTCTTTTTGTTTTAGCCAATAACACAATTTCCAACTAAATGAAAAAATGGTGTACTAAATTTTCTTTTCAGAAATTAATTACCATCTATTTCCTATCTACTTTTACAAACTCAACTCAATTTTGTCCCTCTCAAATAAGGCTTGCATGGATCTCAATTACAATAATGTAGATCCAATCCGTCTCAAATAGACTTGCATGAATATGTGGTTGATTTGATTATGTAATAAGTTAGATAATTTGGGTAACAATGATAATATCTTTAAAAAATTATATAAATAATATTATAAATAAGTTTATGAGTTTTTGTATAAATAGTTTTTTACACATTCTTTATGTTTGAGAATAATTTAATATAGAATATTTATTTTAATTTGATATTAAAGAAAAATTATTTAAGAAATTTTTATAATTGAATTATTAAATTTGATCGTGTCAATTTTTATTATCATCAAATCACACTATATGGTCCATCATCATCACACAAGAAACCAACTCTAAAAAACATCTACACCCTTCTAAACAAAATACCACATTATCAACATATACATAAGTTAGAAAACATGTAATTTCAATATTTCTTGTATTTTTAATGAAATATACTTTGTTTACCTATTTCTCACAACATGTAATTTCAATGTTTCCTGTTTTTTTTAATGAAATGCTTTGTTTAACTATTTCTCACAAGTAGTTAGCTTTTTTAGGTGCATCATATAACAATTTCAATCACAGAAAAAATAATAATAATAACAATGGAGTAAATATGCATGAAATTTTGTAGGTTGTCCATGTATTGTTCTACCACAGAATACGCCTTTCCTTTGCATGTGTATATACTTAGAGGGTTTCTTTTGTCACTTTGTGATGGGCGTATGCTTCCATGCCTTGTGTTAATCGATGTCTTATCTTATACTTAGCAGATATTTGTGTTACAATCACCTTTAATTGCTGCCTTGTAAAGAAAAATTATACATATGACTTGAGTGATCAAAGGTTTTATTTGTATGCTTTATCTTGGGTATTTATAGGGAAGCTGGCAAAGAATGTTTTTACTGCTCCATTTTTATTTAATCCAATATCTTGCATATTGTGAGCCGTATTTTGTTGTTTTCTTACTTGTAAACGATGTATTTTTCCTTGGTATTGATGTTTATTCTTAAACTATTAATTTATAAAATAGGTAGTATAATTTTTTAAGATATTCAATTTACTTCAAATTTTTTAACATATTTAATTTATTTGACAAAATAAATTAAAAAATAAAAAAATTGAGAATTTTTATATAATTTACAATTGGTAGAAAAAATAGTCTATATTAGTGAGACAATTTCAAACCTCTTTAAGTTTGCACTCTAAAAAATAAAGGAATGCTACATTTGAGGAGAATATCCCAATCAATTTTGTACCAAACTTTTTTACCTATTAAATAATTTAATTTATGAATAATTTATAAATTTATTATAAATTTAAAAAGATAATAGAGACAAGATTGAAACTATAATAAAAATGAAAATTTTGATAGTATTGGTTTTCGTTAAAATCACAAATGTATAGTGCCAAAAATAATTATAAATTAGTTATATATTCAAATATCATACATAATAGTATGAGTACATAATACAAAGTTTATCAAATATAATTTATTTAGTTTCATCTTACTTACAATATTTATAACTAATAAAAAATAGTTATGTCTAACTAATATATAATGGAAGAGAGAGACTTGTAATTATTGTTTAACTAGTATAGATATCTTAAATAAATTTATCTAAACAAATGTCTGGTAGATATTTAATTTACTATATCTAAACATATTTTTATTTCTTTTAGGTAGTTGTCAAATTTAATTTAGAAAGTAAATGTTAACATTAACACACTCACACACTCCCACTCCACCCATTTTGCAATTGTAGAATGCCTATCGACATTAATTAATATATGTTAGAATTGATAGGCTATATATATATCAATAAATGAGAGTGGAGAGTTGTGTCCTCTTAACTATTTTCTTATCTATAATTTAATTAAGAAAATTATGACCTAACAATTCTTATGTATCATTTCCAAAAAATTCTTTATATTTTTTGCATTGTTAAAAACATCACTTTTTAATAAATATAAAAACTTCTATCAACTGCTAGTTACACTATATTCTTATACTTCATTTTTCAAGTCGTAAAAGAAATACAAAATTGTAACACATAAAATATTCTATCATTTAAAAAGATTATAATATAAGTTGCTAGATCAAAAAAATAAAGAAAATCAAACTAGCTAAGAATAAACGAAATACAATTGCCTCATTATATAGAGATCTTATACCAGAGAACCATACAATGAAGAGAATTAGTAGCAGTTTGGACAAAATTTTACATCCTGCAGGTTGGGCAAGTGGATTGCTGGAGCAGCCATGGGTCAATACAATGAGAATGGAATATATGGCTTGGATGACAAGGCATCTCAATCGCCTCCTCTCCCAATACAAAATCATCAGTGCATATTGGACATTTACCCACTTCCTCAACATGATGAGCTGAAATAGTTATGAAGGGCAGATCTTTTAGAATGGTTTTGAATATTTCAAATTGATTAATATATCTCTTATGTAACGTAACCATCGTCTTAAATTCTGCATCAAACATCCGGACTTCATCAGATGGAATATTCTCAATACAATTGCTGAAGAGATCAATTATAATATCGGTATTAAATGATTGCAGTTCAAGCCGAAATATCTCCTCTTTCGAGATAGAACTCCAGCATTCAGCAAACCTCAGTTTCTCTTTTATGTGATGTAATGTTTTCAATTGAAAACCTCTGAACTCATCAAGGTGAGAAGACATCTGGAGTTCATTTTGCATAGTGTTAAGTTCTTCAATTGTTGTACGTACTTCATCAGATGAATCTCCATAACCCATGTTATGTGATTGCGCCAAATGATCTGCTCGCTCTTTGTAAGAATGCAGGCGAATCTCAATACCTCTTAAAAAACCCATATTTTCCTCTCCTCTTCTTTCCAACTCTTCTCTTCTTTGCAACTCTTCATCTATGAGTCTTATTCTTTTTTCACCTTCTCTGATACTTCTTTCACTTGCACTTTGTTCAACATCAGAGATAACTGAAAGTTGATCTCGTATGTTCTTCAACCGCTGGAATGCCAGCCCAAGATATACCTGAAATTCAGCAGACCTTTGCTAATCATTTCTCATTCCGAATATTATTGGGTAAGAAATTTGAACTCTTTTAAGTGGAGTCTTGTTTTTTTTTTCACAAGGAAAATAGTGGTCATACTCTCAAGATTTTTGAGTTCAATAGGGAAGCTTTCATTACCAAATATTTTTGGAGAAGGTATAAATAATCAACAAATTACTTGACTAGATGGTGTCACTACAAATAAGGTTCTAAGAATATGTTTTTAGAGAAAATGTTGAAGGATTTGGAATAATATAAGGCATCTCTTGTTAAATTAAGGAATGTTTTTGATGTATTTATGTTGCAATTGACAAAGTCTACGTCTTTCTCCTATTCTATTTGAATTTCTTATTGTAATAATCTCTTTTACAAAGAGTCTTTAGTGGTATAAATTAAGGGAGGATGTTGGAATAGACCAAGTCCACATCTTTCTCCTATTGTGACTTAACTCCATCATGTGTGTGCATGATTGAATATGTCTTCAAACACATGGCAAGGTTGTTAAGTTAAAGTGTCAATGTTGTCACATTACACCATCCACATGTAGGCTCTAGACTCTTCATTTGTAGCTAGAAGTCATCTATTTATAGAGGCTATCTAATTTGTATTATTGTGTAGTCAGATTAATAAAATAGTCGTGTTATCCTGCTGTCACCATTTTTTGTTGTTTTCTATTTTTTAATATGGTATCAGAGAAAATCTGATCCTTGGGCAGTGAGCAATGGGCTAGATTTGAGAAGCTCAATATAAATCTCTTCAAAAAAATTAAAAATGCATGAAGTCTGTTGAAAAGCGTTTGAAGGATGTGAAGATGGACAAGAACAATTTTCGTTATGTTGAAAACAACAGGAGGCGTTATGACTGGTTTGATTCTTTAAAATACAACTATCCCCACCCAAAGTGAACAGGCATTCTCTACATACTCTGATAATCAGCCTGGTGTGTTGATTCAAGTTTTTGAATGAGATGGGTGTGTTACACCAACTTAATTGCATGAGGGTATTGAGCAGCTCTACAATGAGATAAGTGGGTCAATGATGTGGTACCCAGAGAAGTTGGTTTGAATAATATTTTCATTCATGAAAACTATTGGCTGTACACGCAGACAATACCAAAAAATAAAAGAAAACATACAGCCAATAGCTTTCATGAATGAAAAATATTATTTAAACCAGCTTCTCTTGATAATACATTGTGGGGCTGACCCCATGGTACAGGAGGGCTGGACTTGGAGACCAGTCTGAAGTTACCCTTACTATCTAATCAATCCCTTTTCTAAACATATAAAATCTGAAATGTTAAATATGAAATGCCTCTATAGAATGTTAAATATGAAAAGCAATGTGAATTAGCAGCTAATATTTTTAGGTTCCAGTTCTTAATTCCTTTCCTTAACTTAGATTTCAAGAATATGTTTTTATTAGACAAGGATGAATGATTTGGAATACTATTAGACATCTGTTAAATGAAGAGTTTTGTATACAGTGCTCATATATGGAGAAACTCGTTGTGCCTTTATGAGTTTTGTTTCCTTTAAGTTGACTGCTCTAAAGTTTTTCCGTCTCTGATTTCATGTCTACCTGACATTTGGGAGGATTTGAGGTGATATCCACTAAAGTGTAATCTAAATGTTATATGTGAGATAGGTTTTTTATTGGATTTCATTTTGGAGGGTTTTCTCTGGTGTTAAGAAATTCATTTCTTTTATATTTGGCTAAATGGGTTTCTTCTCTGGTCTTAAGAAATTATTTTCTTTTGTGTTTAGCTAAATGGGTTTCTGTATTAGCCATAACTGAAATTCCTTACAATTTCTCATGCTTCTTCAAAAGAATTCGGCTTAACAAACAGTTTTTCAATACAAATTATCTTGATTTCAACATTTATGGTTTGTTTTTCCAAACAAATAGATTTTTTTTAGTAAACTTCTTCCAATAGTTTTCTTAAAATTTAATAATAACCATTATTGATCAAACATAGACATGTACTTTTCTCACATTTAATACTACTTTTTTTTATAAATGAAAACCAAAATTATTACATACCAGAAATGCTACCAGTGAACAGAAGTTGTACTCATGTTCCGTGAGACTTGTTATTGATGTGGCTGAATATGTTGCCAGTCCCAACGCAACCAAGATGCCCACTGCAATACCACGAATTGCTGAACACAGGGAAGTTCAAGCAATTTATTAATAAAGTTTCTCTGCAGCGAAAGAGTATGTATTTATTTTGCAGTTCCTGGCTTACCGTCGTAGAGTCCGCGGATAATTTCTTTGATATACAGGTCCATTTTTCATGTTTCTGGCATTTGATAGGGGTAATTCTATTTCAAATGGTATAGGCAAGCGAAATGACTATCACTATACTTGCTTAGAAAAATCAGACCATAGCATCGTTTATATCTGAGAATTATAAATAATAACGTGGGAAAGACAAGAAAAATATTATATTCAATTCAATCTAATTTAATATATATAAATAACTTACTAATTTACTCATTAAATATAAAAATGAGAGATTATTCCAATTCTTATTCAGAAAAATCGGCCTATGCTGAAAGGCAATGGAATAGGAAAGCAAGTATCATTATGCTTGCCTAGAAAAATCAGACTATAGCCTCGTTTATATCCAAGAAATATAGATATAATGTGCAAAAGATTATATTAAATTCAAACTAATTTAATATATATAAACAATTTACTCATCTTCAAATTTAAAAGAAATGTCAGATGATTCTAATGCTTACCCACAAAAATCAGCCTATGTTGAAAGCCTTTTTTTAATCTATTAGTTGTTTTATATAAAAATCTCTTATTTCTGGAGGGATATTTATTAAACAATCAATCTTTTCAGATTAAAAATTGTAAGAAGATAAGCTATCACCTACACAAGGTGGAATCACATGTCCACCAAAGGTGGATCATCCTTCATTACACAATGAAGTATGTACGATGATGAGGATTATAATATGATAGGTGCACTAACAGTGGAATGAGATAACAACTATCACCACCTAGAGTGAACATCTCCTACACCATGTGCTTAATTGAGGTGCAAACTCCTAGGTGTCTCGATGACAAATGACTATGTAATGCATTATTCTAAGTAAGCTTAAATTACACAAGGATAACTTTAGTGGCTAATATTCACCAATTGACTAATCTCACTCTTCAGGGACCCTAAATTTGACTAAATTTTTTGAACTTTTGGGGTGTTCATGTGACTTACACTTTACAAAAAATGAGTCCCATGCTTAGGCCAATCACCAATAATAATACAAAAGTAATTTTATTTTAGTGATGACTATCTAGTGCAATCTATTTTTTCCATGCGGTAAATTATATATATTCACCTACAATTTACAATTATTGTCTTAATCGATGTCATATTAGCCAATATTTGGTAAAATTTGAAGTTAGGTTACACATTAAGTATGTAGATTTGACATGTGGCTCTATTCTAGAGACTTTCCATGAAACTTCTTGTCCTTTCTCACTTTAGCCCAAAATTGATTTGATTGGAAATATGTGCCTTTACTTTTGGGACTTTCTTTAAAATTTGAAACCCTTTTTAAAAGTTTGGCCTGATATAGGATTTAGGCCATTGATTTAGGATCTTCCAATAATCATAAATAATAAGGATGTTACCTGTGTACCGACATTCAATAATTTGGAGGAAAACTATAATGAAAAAAGTAGAATAAATTTAATCTTCAAATTTGATAATCAATTAGGATCTATATTATAATAATAATAATACATTTTCTAGGTATGTGTTCTTTTGTCCATAATTCATCAATAATGAAAGATTTGCTAGGATTTTATAGAATTTTCATATAGTTGAAAAAAATTGCCAATAAAACCAAATTTTTTCTACTAAAAAAAATTAATTCACCAATAGAAATTAATTATTTTCCCTTGAACTAATGTTTGATTCATCAAAATTTTATACATTTTTCCAAAGAGGGCTTTCTTAAAGTTATCCATGCTTAAGTAAGTGTAATTAGTGAATATTTAATTACACTGACAACCCCCCTTAAGTGTAACTTAGGGGAATGCATTTCAACTCACAATGAGTGATGGGTCATGGCTACTAGGCCATTTTAAGTAACCATGTACAGTATGCAAAGCAATAGATGAAATACAATCTCTCATAAAGCGGAGAAAGAGAGAAAATCTCATGGGAAAAACCCATCTCCAAAAATAGAGATGAAAATGCACAATGCATTGATGGATGAGGTACTCAAGACCCTGAAGAACTACATACCTAAAAAAAATAAAAAATCCAATACGTACAAGTAGTTCATATCTCCCCATAGGAAGAAATAGAAACATCAAATGACAAAGAAGTCATCCATATGGAAATGAGAGGAAGAAGGTATGCAAGTATAAATCTCTGAAGACTAAATTGTTGGAATTACTTTAGCATAACTGAGAGGGGGGGTGAATCAATTATCCAAGGTCCAAATGTATAAATAAAACTTTTCACAATTCAATGAACCCATAAAACATTCATACCCATGCATGCATCCATTCTATATTTACTAAAACTTGTATGTTACTGTCAAATCAATTTGCAGAAGTATAAAGCATAAAACACAAAACATTCATCAACACACTTGACACAATGATTTACGTAGAAAAACAATTTGGGAAAAACCACTAGTAACTTGCTACTCCTTAAGCCTTCTTGCTTAACATGCCATTACAGACTCTTCTCTTGGGTCACTTGATGAAGCAAAACTCTTAATTCCTTCTCCTCCTTAGGTTCTCGCACATGACACCAACCTCTTTCGCTTCATGACTAGACATTCTTATTAATAGGAAATTAGAATATTTTATCACTCATTATCCATTGCCAAATTAGGGTTTTGGATGGATTAGGTAGGATACAATGTATCTACCCCATATCTTGTCATTTCTATAAACTTCTCCTAGAATCCATTTGAATTCACCTAAAAATGGTTTACATCAAATTATGTGCCACCAACTCATCAATATTATCTTCCTCCTGGTTCACAAGTTTCAAGAAAACAAACTTGTTGTCTTAGATTTGACAAATCTTAGATCTTTATCATAATGCAACAGCACGACATTATTAACCTTTTAATGCTCAACACATACTACATTTCTCGGCATCAACTATAAAATCACTCAACATCAATTGTAAAATCACTAGGCATCGACTAAAGTTTACTAGTGCCTAGCAGATCAACTAAACTTTACTCGACATTGATGAGGCTAATTATTGCCTCTATTTTATGATAGTTTTAAACACTTTATTTTATCTTCATCAAGACATTTGTGAACTTATGTTTACCTAAACCAATGATTAACCTATGGGTAGATAGTATGTCATCTTTTGCCAATATTATATATATGATGCAGTATTTCATATAATTATCAGAATGTGTGTTCTTATATTTGAATTTAATTTGATAATACTTATTTGCAAATATCTCTGCATTATAACTAGCCTATTAGCAATGAAGTTGAAGATGATTTGAAGAATTCAAAGATAAACATTGAAGACAACCAATAGCATTCAAGGGGAAAAGAATGTTGAGGTTTAGCTGCGATGGAAAAAAATCATAATGGTACTAAAGAACATGGTTGGGAGTATGGAGGAGCTATGAAGACTTATTGCATTCTCTGCATTTATTATTATGTCAAGCGGTTGTTTAGACTTTATTATTCCTACCTTGAGCCATTATCTTTTCTTCTCACCTTAAGCTATTATTTTCCTTCTTTCTCTCCTGAAGATTTATAGCTAGGTTGTTTACTTTTTTGTTTTGGAATAAGCATCAATCTTCTATATATAGGGATTGGACCAAGTGTGTTAGTTTAGTTAGAAGGAGAAAGATTATGAAAACAAACTGTTAACTTTTGTAGTGACTTATTTTTACAGTTCTATGTATTGTTCCCATGTAATGATTTTCTGAAACATAATGAAATAGTTTTTTACTTCTATCCTATGTTAGTAGATTAGTAGAAGCCAACCAAGGGGGCCCACTTGGGAGGTGAATTAGATTAGAGTAGTATAGATTTATTTTCAAGCATTTCTAGTAATGCAAGTAGAAGTTGTAAGTTCCTTCCTGTAGCATCATACCTTGTGAATATTCCTACAGCATCTATGAGGACAATTATAGTAGATAAATTGAGTTGGAATATATGTTAGCATTTCATTGCATTTCTAGTATTCATAAAGAGTTAAGTGTGTTAGTTTCCTACAACAATAGTGTAGGTTCTTTTCCTTGCATTTTACATTCCTACAGCATAAGCATAATGACTCATTAACAGACCTAGTGCACATACTATGCCGACCATTTCAAGTATGCATCCTTGGGTTGACAAGATTAAATGCACCTCATAGTGGGAAAAAATAGTCCTTAGATTGAATACATTATTCTTAAGCATGGCCTAGAGGATGATTATTATACACCTATTGTGAAGCGGACCATTTTTGGTGCCATTTTCGGGGATGGTGTCAAGCTAGGAGCATTCTTGAGTCATAGTTCTCAGATAAAGTTTTTTACAAATTTCTACTTATAAAAATTTCTTCACTAGTGTGAAGAGTTCAATTATATGCATCAAAGAGGAAGATAACAAGATGAATATGGCAAATTTATTCCATGGGAGTCTGTTAGTTTGAATGAAGAAATTGAAGAAGAAGAAGTTGAGTTTCCTTTTGAAGACGCAAGTCCTATTTTTCCTATAGAATCATCTTCAAGACCAGAACCTATAGATACAAGTGGTCTTCAACTTTTTGTTGAAGTTTTGTCTAGTTTCCTTGATAATACTACTTTAAATCCACCAGTTGCTAATAATCCAATACCCAGTATTCCTTTTTAGTAGCAACCTCATAATCTAATACCTCCAATAATGGCACAACCCACCTTTCCATTTCCTCTCCCAAGCCTCATAAATACTGATAATCTCAAGAATATACTTGTAGTTGCTCTTCCAAAGTTCTATGGCCTTGCAACTGAAGACCTTGCTACTTTCTTGTTTGAATTTGACATACTTTTTCATAGTTTTGACTACAACACTAATGCCTATAAGCTCAAATTATTTCTAGCAACATTGAAAGAGCTAGCTCTATAATGGTTCATGGGCTTAGGAGCCAATGATGTAGGAACTTGGGATGAAATGCAAACTATGTTTCTAGATAAATATAAAGAGTATTACAAAGCATCTGGTTCAAGAGGATATGATGTCTTTAGGATATCACAAAAGGAGGAAGAAACATTGGAAGACTATGTTTCATATTTCTTGTATACATTGTAGAAGAACCCTCAATATGTGTTGTCTGAGGATTCACAAAAGCTAGTCTTTCTAAGAGGTGTGAATGCCAACTATCTAGAAGCACTAGACCTGATGGTTGGTGGTGATGTATATCAAGCTTCCTAGGATGACCTCAAGAAGATCTGTCAAAACTATTCAAGGTCAACTATGAAGAAAGCCAAGGACCTCATTCCACAATCAATAAAAGAATCATCCAAGGTATTTCAAAGCTCAAGATATATAACCTATTGTTAGATTTCAAGCAGGACGTCGTCAATGATGTCACTACAAATGACTGCAAAGAAGTATGTAGAAGCATAGTTACAACTAGCTGAATACTACCCTCATTGCTAGAAGAAAAAGAAAGATTTCCAATGCAAACTAGTTGCGAGCATGGAGAACCACCATCTTCCAACTGAGTACCTCAAGATAGATGGAAATGATGAGCAAGTATTTTTTGTTGCTCAACACCAGCCATGGGCCCAACATCAAGATATGTCTCAGGACCCTTTCCAAAATTCAAATTCATATGGTAATCAATGGAAAAATTGTAATCCCCAAGGTCCTCCACTATATCAACCTAATTGAAATAATGCTGGGAAAAACAATCCACAACAACCTCAATGGTCTTAGAATTCCCAACCATCCTGGCCCAATGAATAGAATAACCAATGGTAGAACCAATAGAGCTACTAGCAAAACTAGTCGAACCAATGGCAACCACCCCAATGGAATTGGCAGTCTACGAACCAATGGAGGGGATCTCAACAATGGCCTAACCAAAATACCAGTACTCCGCAATTACCACCTCTAGTTCAAAAACCTACTCTAATGCCACCACCTTCAAATTTTGGACCTCAAAAGTAGACACAGTTACCTACACAACCTCATCCAAATCTAAATAGCCAATAGCCACAGCAACCCATGTATAGTGTTAATGCTTAGCAATATCGTACTTATGCTCTAAGTGTTGCAGATATACATCTAAGATCTGGTACAACTTTACCAGCACCTAAACTACGTCTTTTAACTGAAATACTAGATACTCCTGTAGCATCACAACCCTCACTCACTAAAGAGGTTGACCCAACCAATGTCACCATTTCAACCCAAGCTCAACTAGTGATGGAACCTCCTTTTCTTAAAAAAATTATACAAATTAAACCTATAAAAATAGAGGAAAACCCTTTTGATATTGTTGATTAGTTGAAGAACATACATGTCCAAATACCCTTGTTCCAAGCAATTAAAGATGTTCTAATCTATGGAAAAGCCATTAGAGATGTCTGCCTGAAGAAGCCTAGAAGGAACAAAAGGGACCCCACCACAGTCCATGTTGTGGGACAACTGACTGACATTATGTTAGGAAAATTGATCACACCAAAATATTATGATCCAGGTAGTCCAGTAGCGAATGTGAGCATAAACAAGTAGTTTGTTAAAAATTCTTTAAAAGATCTTGGTGGTGCTATAAATGTCATGACCAAGGACACTATGAAGAAGTTGAAAATGGAAGGATTAAAGGCTACTCCAACAATTCTACAACTTGTAGATAGTTCTATTGTCACCCCTAATGGGATGATAGAAAACATAGGTGTAGCCTTAGATTCTCTAGAGTATCTTGCAGACTTCATGATTCTATCCCCCAAAGTTAATTTATTTGGTTACCCTGTCATCTTAGGTTGACCATGGTTAGCCATAGTTGATGCAAATATAAGTTTTAGATCAGGGAATATGACCATATCCAATGGCTAAGTAACAAAGAAATTTGATTTACATCCTCCACCACAACCATTACAAGATTTGAGCACATTTGTTTGGCTAAATTTAGGGGATGAAGAAGAAGAGTTTAATTCTATAGTATAGCTCATGATGTTACATAGACAATCCTTTCTAAAACTGTAGGAGGAAGATTCAGTACTTCAAAGTATCCTTACTAACAGTTGTGTGGTAGAAAAAGATGTATCTAAAAGTTCTCTGTTGGAATTAATCACATATGAGGAATGTGATGAGAGCTTTACTCCGCTCAAAGAACTTGAAATTCTTCATCCACTCTTACCATGTAAATTAGAAACAAGTCCAATCTCTGGAGCTACTATGATAGAGTCTACCACTACTATTGAACTATCTAAAGGTCATAATCTTTATGTTAATCCCAAACTAACACCCACATAGATGGAACAATTAGAAGAGTTGTTTCAAAGGCGTGAAAAGGCCTTTGCATGGGACTATGGTGATATGAAAGGGTTGATTCCTACATTGTGTACCCATAGGATATACATCAATGAAGGGTGTCTACCACTCTGTCAACCCTAGAGAAGGATAAATCCAAGCCTTAGAGAAATAGTTAAAACTAAATTGCAAAAATTGCTTGATGTTTCTTTTATTTATCCTATATCTAATAGTAGATGGGTAACACCCCTAGTTATAGTGCCCAAGAAGGGAGGAAAATTTGTTTATATTCTAGAGAATTGAACAAGGCCACCAAAAAGGATCACTTTCTTTTACCATTTATAGACCAAGTTCTAGAAACTCTAGTTGGAAAGAAGTATTTCTCTTTTCTAGATGAGTATAGTGGTTATAATCAAATCAATATTGCTCCTAAAGATCAACAAAAAACCACATTTACATGCCCATGGAGTACTTTTGCATACTCTATTTTTCCATTTGGTCTATGTAATGCTCCTGCAACATTCCAATGAGCTGTTATTAGCATCTTTATTGATATATCACATGATTGTATAGAAATATATATGGATGATTTCACAACATTTGGAGTCACTTTTAAGGAAGAAATGATGAATCTTGAAAAGGTATTGGTAAGGTGCCAAGAACATAATTTTGCACTTAATAGTGAAAAATGTTTTATGCTCATGTAGGAAGGTGTGGTACTTGGTCATTTCATACCAATCGTAGGAATACAAGTGGATCCAACTAAGATAGAGGTAATTCAAACATTGCCCATACCTACAAAATTGAAATTTGTAAGATCCTTTTTAGGTCATGTTGGATATTATAGACATTTTATAAGAGATTTCAGCAAAATAGCTAGTCCCTTGTATAAATTACTCACAAAGGAAGCTGAATTTTGTTGGGCATCCGAATGTAATGAAGCCTTCTTGGAGCTTAAGAAAATTCTCACTACAGATCCACTTTTATAAGGCCCTAATTGGAATTTACCTTTTCATATACATATAGATGCTTCTGACTATGCCATAGGTGCAGTTCTAGGACAAAAATCTCAAAATCTTGAAAATGCAATATATTATATTAGCAAGAGCCTTCATGGACTAGAATTAAACTAAACAGTGACTAAAAAGGAACTGTTAGTAGTAGTTTATGCCTTGAACAAATTCTAGCATTACATACTTGGCTATCCCATATTTGTTCAAACTGATCATGCAACAACTAAATATCTCATGAACAAACCTACTATAGCAGGCAGGTTAGCAAGATGGTTACTATTGTTGCAAGAATTTGATATAACTATCATTGATAAGCTTGGAAGAGCCAATGTTGTAGCTAATTATTTAACAAGAATCCATCATGATGATACTGACACTATTTTGGTAGATGATGCATTTCTAGATGAGCATTTATTTCATATTGTTGTTCAAACTCAATGGTATGCAGACATTACTAATTATATTGCAGCTAATAAAATACCAAAAAAAAATTCTTACAAGGAAAAGAAGCTTCTTGTAGAGAAAAGTTTTCATTTCTCTTGGATAGATAATCTCTTGTTCTACATTGGACTTGATCAAGTTATGAGAAGATATGTGATAGAGGATGAGACATATGACATTCTACATGCATGTCATAATGAACCATGTGAAGGACACTTTGCAACAAAAAGAATAGCCTTGAAAATATTGACAACTCGTTATTATTAGCTTCACAAAGATGCAGCTAACTATACATGAAAGTGTGATAAGTGTCAAAGGATGGATCGATCAACAAGAATAGATGAAATGTCTCTTAACCCATAGATGGTGTTAACACCATTTGACAAATGAGGCATGGAATTCATTGGTCCAATTGATCCTCCATCCAATGGGAAATCCTATATCCTTGTGTGCACTAATTACCTGACAAAATAGGATGAAGTGAAAGCCATAAAACTTATTCATGATGAAAAAGTTGCAAAATTTTTGTATCAAGAAATTTTTACTCACTATGGTGTACCCAAAGAGCTAGTCACTAACCAAGGCACACAATTTACCTCTAATCTGATCTTAGAATTGATGAAACAATATAACATCAAGCACCAAAAATCCATTCCTTATCACCCTCAAGCTAGTAGGAAAGTAGAAGCCACAAATCACGAGCTAGGGAACATTCTAATAAAAATAGTTCATTTACACTTTAGGGATTGGACTAGAATATTATACAAAGTTGTTTGGGCCTACATGACAACATAGAAGACTACTACAAGATTCACACCATTTGAACCCCTATATGGGAAAGTAGTAATCCTTCCCATTAGATTTGAACATAAAACTTTAAGAACTACACTAGAGTTAGACATTGAACTTCTTGTAGCACAAAGAGAACGTCTTCTGCATCTTAACTCTTTAGATGAAATGTGCAAAGCTACTTTGGAATGTACTAAAATTATAAAGAAATGAAGAAAAAAATGGCATGACTCTCACATTATCAATAAAAAATTTCAAGTTGGTGACTGGGCACTACTATATGATTCCACATATAAAGATATGCTAGGCAAGCTGCAAATAAGATGGTTGGGTCCATATGAAATTAAATCATGTCTTCGACGATGGAGCTATTTAATTAACTACCATTGATCCAATGCCTTTTAAATTATTAGTCAATGGTCATAGACTCAAGTTATATAAATAACCCCAAACAAAAGAGGACTTCCTGCAGTAGTTCCAACAAGAAAATTCAAATACAAACCAAGTGACTCTTCCTATAGCCGGAGGTGTTAACCTTCCACCTACCGCTCTTCAACGCTAATTTCTTTATGCATACTCATAATAAAAACTTTATGCCCACATAAAGTTCTAAATTTCTCCATTCACTTTCTCATCTCATCTCATTTCTTTACCTTCCACCCACCCACATTCCACATCATCATTTTCCAATACATTCAATAAACACTACAAGTTTGCTGATGGATATTGTCACTACTGATGTAACTTCTACCACCTTTTGGTATGTGTGATGATCAATTAATAGGTATAATATTTTTAAATTATTATTTATTTGTAGTATGTAGATTTCGTTGATTATATTTAATATTGGATTATTTATATTATGGTAGCGTTATGTCAGTTCCATACCTTGTACTAAGTCTAACAAGTGTGGAGACTTGTCCATATTTCGTATGGGGTAGGGAAGGTTACTAAAACCCAATGACATTCATATTTATTCATAAATATTTTTTTAAATCTTCATATTTCCTTTATTGATGGAATTCAATTGTCATAAGTACACAAGTGTCTAGGTGTCATACCACTTATTTTTTAATGATTGTATTATCAAGCTGTGATGTGACTTGTATTTAAATTTTAAGTGATTTAAATCCTATTTTTGAATGATTTTCACACTTATCCATGATTTACTCTCATTAAAGCCATATTATTGCTCATAATGAATCATTATGATAGTAATTACCTATCAAATGAAATGTGAAAATGGGTCTGTAAAACAACAAAAGAAGCCTAAATTCATAAGGGGGAAATAGTGCAAGCAGTACAGATAGTGAAAGTGTTAAGCATAAATGGGTAGACAATTGTAGCAATGAGAACCACTGGAGCATATTGTTTTGCTCTCAGATGTAGAGGCAGTGAGGAGATTTAATGTGTGCGGCTGGTTAGGGTATTTTTTAAGTTTAAATGCATTTGATGAAGAAGTATCCACAAAATTCACAAGGATGTTTGATGAAGGAGAAGCTTATGTATGGGGTTTAACAGTGGTTACTACACAAGAGCGTATAGTAGAAGTAACTAGGTTAGCAGAAATAGGGGAACATTATCCTAATATGCATGATACAAGATCAGCCAGGGCTCAGTTTGTCATACCAACTGATTCTCAAATGGATATTACCAAGAAAGGTTGCAAAAGAACGTCTCTTCTTCTGCCATACAATGAGTTGGCCATGCACATTATCAGGTACCTCACATGTGAAGGAATATTTTCATATTTACATGCACATCATTTTAAATTGTTCAGTTGTATAAGGTATAATCATCTAGTAAATGTTCCCAATTTCTTGTACAATATGTTGTGTATTAGTGCTGAAGAAACCCAAAAGGGAAAGGAAAATTCTATCACCCATCATACCCTAATTAAATTACTCATAGAAAGATCACTTAGGGATGTTTCTCCCATGTCATGGGTAGAATTTGTCCAAGCTAAAACCTTACAATCCTTGGGTACCCTTAATGAACAACCTAGTGAGGAGAATATACTTCCCACTAATGAACCTACTAAGCAAAGCACTCAAGAGGCTAAAGCCAAAAATGTGCAAGGAAATGTACTAGAAAATGTACAAGAAAATGTGCAAGAGATTGTGCCTTTACCTATTCAAGAAACTCAGAAACCTACCTCTAGCCAAGCAAAGAGAAAACAAAAATTGCAAGAAGAAATCTCTATTTCAGTAAAAGAAGAGCCAAACCCTATAGTCGTGAGGAAAAAGAGAACTAAGAAGGGTCCTACAGCAGTTACGCCTATAGGAGAGACACAAAAAGGAAAAGGTAGGCAGAAGGTTGTGATTCTACAAGAAACCCCTATAAGAAGAAGTCCAAGAATGAGAGGACAAATTTCTAAAGAATCCCCCTCATCCAAGCTATCTACTAAAGAATCCCCCATATAGATTGTTCCTAATCACTCTCCTCCTCACCTTGAAATCATAAAAATTCCTAAAAACCCTAATGAGGAATGTAGGGTTGAAGTCAATAAAAATCCAAATGATACCCCAGTAGGCCAACCAGGTACTTCAAGTAGTAAAGAAGGAACAGTGCCTGAGCAAGTTTATCCAAACACTGCCCTAGTTCCCTATAAATCAACATGGCTTATTGATTTTTTAGAACATTTATGGAGGGAATAGAGAAAGAGGAAAAGAAACCATGAAGAAGATAGTGGTTCCATTACCTTGCAAAAGCTCCTTTTCCTATTGTTTGGACAACATATGTTTGCTGAGGCCTTATGGGAAGAAGAGAGGAAAAAGATGAAGAAATTCATAGCATCCCAAGGTGAAGAAATTGAAGATTTGAAGGAGCAATTAGCAAATCAAAAACAACAAATGGATCATGCCCTCAAATTGGTCGATCAAACACTTGCTTACAGGCCACCACCTAGGATTTATGCTATGTGTTTAAAGGAACAATTTATTTTATTCCAACTTATGCTAACCCTTAAGAATATAAATATAGAATTCAAATCAGCCCAAGAATTCTATGGTTTCCAAACTCTGCCATCCTAGAAACATAATTTTCTTTATGAATTATATGTGCATAATTTTGTTATCCCTTCAGAAACCCAATGGAACCCTTTACTCTATATAGGGGATATACATCTAAGTGCTTTGATTTCCTGGATGTTTAATGAAGAAAACTATGATAGGCAAATGAATAATTATAGAGATGGGGAAATAATAGAGCCCCTACCATTAAGAGCTGAGAACTGGTAAACCAGATGAAGTTCTTAGGGACTGGTTCATATTAACTTATGGGGATAAGAACAAGGGAGTAAGGGATAGAATCTTCATTGCTAGAACCAAGACTTATGCTGATTATGAGAACTTACCCTACTTTGCTTTCTAGAGAGCCATGGATAGTGCTAGAAGTAGATGGGCCAAATTATCTGAGTCATTTAAAAGGTCAGAGCCACATAGTCCCATCAACTTGGAAGTTTCCCTTCATCGAGCTCCAAAGTATCTAGAGTTAAAAAAACAAGCTAGACCAGAACTATGGTTCCCACTCACTATGAAACCTCCAATGCTCATGTGGCCCCTATATGATATTAATACTGACAGACTTGATAGGCTACAGGACGACAATAGAAGGGAGGTTTGGGAAACAACACAATGATTCTATTATACCTTCAATAGCAGTAGGAAATGAAGGACAAAAGTGAGGGAATTCAGGTCATTGACTAGGAAATGCCATGCTTGAGGACAAGCATTATTTTACCAGGGGGCAGATGATGAGGCTAATTAGTGCCTCTATTTTATGATAGTTTTAAACACTTTTTTGAACACTCTATTTTATTATCATCAGGACATTTGTGAACTTATGTTTACCTAAACCAATGATTAACCTATGGGTAGATAGTATGTCATATTTTGCTAATATTATATATATGATGCATTATTTCATATAATTATCAAAATTTGTGTTCTTATATTTGAATTTAATTCGATAATGTTTATTTGCAAACATCTCTACATTATAACTAACCTGTTAGCGATGAAGCTAAAGATGATTGGAAGAATTCAAAGATAAATGTTGAAGAAAGCCAATAGTATTCAAGGAGAAAAGAACATTGAGGCTTAGCCATGGTGGAAAAAAATCATAATGGTACCAAAGGACACCACTGCAAGTATAGAGGAGCTATGAAGACTTACTACATTCTCTGCACTTATTATTATGTCAAGTGGATGTTTAGACTTTATTATTCCCACCTTGAGCCATTATCTTTTCTTCCCGCCTTGAGCTGTTAATTTCCTTCTTTCTCTCCTACAAATTTATAGCTAGGTTGATTATTTTTTAGTTATGGAATAAGCATCAATCTTCTATATATAGGGATTAGACCAAGTGTGTTAGTTTAGTTAGAAGGAGAAAGTTTATGAAAACAAACTGTTAACTTTTGCAATGAGTTATTTTTATAGTTCTATGTATTATTTCCATGTAATGAATTTTTGCAATGTAATGAAATATGTTTTGGCTTCTATCCTGTGTTAGTAGATTACTAGAAGCCAACCAAGGGGGCCCACTTGGGAGGTGGATTAGATTAGAGTAGTATAGATTTATTTTCAAGCATTTCTAGCATTGCAAGTAGAAGTTGTAAGTTCCTTCATGTAGCATCATACTTTTGAATGTTCTTGCAGCATCTATGAGAACAGTTATAGTAGATGAATTAAGTTGGAATCTGTGTTAGCATTTCATTGCATTTCTAGTATTCATAAAGAGTTAAGTGTGTTAGTTTCCTGCAACAATAGTGTAGGTTCTTTTCCTTGCATTTTACTTTGCTATAGTATAAGCATAATGACTCATTAAGAGACCTAGTGCACATACTATGCTGACCATTTCAAGTATAGGTCCCTAGGTTGACAAGATTAAATATACCTCATAGTGGGAAAAAATAGTGCTTCAATTGAATACATTATACCTAAGCATGGCCTAGAGCATGATTATTATACACCTATTATGAGGTAGACCAGACATCAACTATCTTACTCAGTATCCATTAGATTTTTCTTTTACTTGGCTCCAACTAACTTTCTACTCAGCTTGCACTCACTTTGCTTGGCACCTACTATCCACTAGATCAAGTTTGGTAGACAAACTTTATTTAACTTATTCTTCTAAACTTTCTAAGTGTAGCCAACCACTTTGTAACCTCAAGTAGATCATTAATACATCATGGCATCACTGTCTTAACTAATTTTTGTACTTCGTTACATAATCATAACCCAACCTTTCCTCTAGGTTCTTTTGTTACATCTTATTGATCAAATCCTCCTCATCAATCAACTAAGTGATAGTACTTGAATCTTATAAGAAATTATCTTACCAAAAAATAGTAGGTTTGACATCAGTGACAAAACAATGATTGAAACACAAAATCTTCTTCAAAAATCTCCTTCTTAACAATATTTTTTTCAATCAAATTTCAATAATCTCCCTCTTTGGCATTGTTGGCAAACCAAATTGATCAACCAAATGAATCAAATGATGAACATCTTGTTCAACCAATTTGACTAGGTTAAAATAGTAAGGCAGTACCAAAGAGAGAACTTGTATTCCTCCCTCTATCAATAACTTCCATCTTCTAATTAGGTTACAAAACTCTTTCTTAAAACTCCCTCTGAGTTCCTTGCATCTCCCTCTTACTAGGTAGATTAGGATTTCTCCTTCTTTCTCTTATACTAGATTGATCAGTAGAGTATCTTCCTCTGATGTGTGATCTTTTTGGATCTTTGATCAATGTCTCCCTCTTTGTTCTGACTCAATTCTTGATATAATCTTTCTCCCTCTCTAATTAGCATATCAGTTTAGAACTTTCTCTCACTTATCTCTTGCACTTGATCAATAAAACTCTTCTTCAGATGATGATTAGTTTAATGTACTTTCTCCCTCTTTGACAACAATGTCAAAGACCTGTACCAAAAATTTGTCATCTTAAAAAATGTAGATATAAGCATTTACAATTTCTTCAATTTCTCCCTCTGTCACCTTGCTTGTGACTAATTTGAATTTTCAACTCCATGATTACTTTAGGCAGTTCCTAAAGTAAGATCCACTACATCAATTTGTATTATATGAACATCAGCTTGTTTGATGCAAGGCACTCCTCTTTCTTAAATAGCCTTTGATAGGGGTATCGCTCCTAGTTTACCTTTTAGATACTCATGAGCATCCTTAGGTAGTGGTTTTGTGAAGATATCAGCAATTTTCTCCTTTGAGTTAACATATTCCATCTTCACCTCTTTATCTTGAACTAATTCTCTTACATAATGATACTTGATTGCAATGTGATTTTTCTTTGTGTGCATTACTAGATTCTTTAACATATTGATAGCACTTGTATTATTGCAATAAAGTGTCACTAGTTGTGTGATTTCTTCATTCATTCCTTTCAGTAGCTATTTGATCCATACAATGTTTGTGCAATTTATAGTAGCAGCAACATATTTTTCTTCAGCAGTAGATTATGAAGTACAACTTTGTTTCTTTCTTGTCTATGTAACTAGTCTCTTGCCTAAGAAAAATGCTCCTCCACTAGTGCTCTTTCTATCATCAATGTTTCCAGCCCAGTCAGCATCAGTGTAGGCTCTTAAGTCAAACGTTTCATTCTTCTTGCAATATATACCAAACTCTTATATTCCTTTCAAGTATCTCATTATTCTCTTCATAGCCATTAAGTGATTCTACCTAGGATTAGTAGAGAATCTTGCAACTATCCCTAAAGATAATGCAATATCAGGTCTACTATGTACTACATTGTTGCAATTTTTCAATCATAGACCTATACAATGTTTGATTCACCTTAGCTGGATCATCATTCTTTAACAACTTGTGTCCTATCACCATAGGTGTACTTACTGGTTTGGAATCTTCTAGTCCAACTGTCTTCAATATCTCTTTGACATACTTTTACTGAGTGATGTATATACCATACTTCATCTGATATACTTGCAATCCCACAAAAAATTTGATTTCTTCGAACATAGACATTTCTTCCTTCATCTAGTTTGAAAAATCCTTACATAAAGCATCTTGTCCTCCAAATATGATATCATCAACAAATATGTCAGATAGCAAAATACCTTTTCCTTTTTCTGTCTTTATGCATAGATTGTTGTTATCATTAGTTCTTTCAAATCCAATATTCACAAGATAAGTATGAAGTCTCTCATATCATGCTCTTGGTGCTTGCTTCAATCCATATAGGGATTTATACAATCTAAATATCATGTTCTTATTGTTATCATCAAAAAATCCTTATGATTTTTCTATGTAGACTTCCTCTTCTAATATGCCATTCAAAAATATAGTTTTAACATCCATCTGGTAAACTTTGAAACCTTCGGATGCAGCATAAGCAAGTAGAGTTTTTACTCCTTCCATTCTTGCAATAGGAGCAAATGTCTTTCCATAGTCAGTTCCTTCTTCTTGTGCATATCCCTTGCAAACTAATCTTGCTTTGTTCCTTATGACTTCACCATTCTCATCTAGCTTGTTTCTAAATACTCACTTGGTACCAATCACATTTTTGTCTTCTAGTCTAGGAACTAGACTCCATGTTTTTTTCTTCTCTATTTTTTGAATCTCTTCTTCCATGGCTTTGTATCAGTCATCATCTTCTAATGTATCTTTTACTGATTTGGGCTCCTTCATGCTTAACAAACATGATTCACTTCTCAATCTATTTCTTGTCTTAGCCTAGTATCTTTGTTTACAATGATTTGATTAGTAGAATGATGTCTTTTGATAGATTTAGACAATCTTGGCTTAGCTCTTGTTTCTACATTTTGTCTTTTAGCTTCAGAGTCACTATGTACATCTCTATCAGGCATCTCAACCTCTCTTTCATGTGTGCTAATCTCAGAATCAGAATGTGCATCTTCTTCATTTTGTAATTTGGCATCTGAATGTAGCTTGGTTCTTAAATGTAACTCAACATTCATAGGGTGTGACTTGGTAGTTACTAAAACTTGTTGTTGATTTCCAACTTGATTTGCAACATTTTTTTCAGCAAGCATTCCTTCATTAAAGTATATAGATGATTTGTATTCTTCTTATTCTTTCATAGGTTCAACCTCATGTACTTCTATAAATTCACCAAATTTTATATTTGCACTTTCCATAATTTTGATAGTGTTAGTATTTAAACACGTATAAGCTTTGCTTCTTGTAGAGTATCCAAGGAATGTACTTTCTTCACTTTTTGCATCAAAATTTCCATTCCTAACATCTTTAAGAATGTAAAACTTACTTCCAAATACTTTAAAGTATTTTACATTAACTGGATATCCATACCATAGTTCAAAAGGTTTCAAATGAGTACCTCTCTTGATTTGCACACAATTCAAGGTATACAGAATAGTACTTATAGGTTCTCTCCATTAATTTAGAGCAACATTCTTCTCCATCATAAGGGTTCTGGCATAGTCCATTATAGACTTGTTTCTCCTTTTAGCAATCTCATTTTGTGGAGGGGTCTTGGGTGTAGATGTTTATCTTTTGATTCCTCTATCATTGTAGAACATCTCAAACTCATTTCAAGTGAATTCCCCTCCTCTGTCTAATCTCAAGCATTTCAGACTCTTATCTATCTCTTTCTTAACTCTTTCCAAGTACCACTTAAATATTTCAAAAGCATCAAATTTCTATTTTAAAAACATAACTGTCATCATTCTAGAGTAATCATCAACAAATAGTATTATGTATATCTCCTCTATAGCTTTGCCCTTTAATTGGTCCACATAAGTCAATGTAAAGAATCTCTAGTATTTTTTTAGAGGTATAAGCTTTACTCTTAAAGCTTGACTTTGACATTTTGCCTAGCTAACATTGTTTGTACACTATATTATCAAGTTTCTTCAACTTAGGTAGACCTCAAACTTTCCTCATGTTACTGATACTAACCAAGTTATCAAAATTAACATGACATAATCTCTTGTACCAAAGCCATACATCAAATTTTGCAACAAAATAAGTAGCATCCTCTATATCCAAATAGAACATATTACTGCTAGTTTGATCATCTTTTCCAATTAGTTTTTCATTTGTGTCAAATATCTTGGTAGTTTTGTTTCCAAATTTAACCTTGCATCCCAGATTATTTAATTGTGGCACACTTAAAAAGTTATAATTTATTCCTTCAACATAGTAAGCATTGTCACATGAAATTTTATTTGTGAGTTTGATAGAGCCTTTTCATTTTATCAAGCATGGTGCATCATTACCAAATCTTACACTATTTCCATCATAACAAGTTAAGGTAATGAACTTACTTTTGTCTCCAGTCATGTGATTTGAGCAACCACTATCAATTATCCATCTATCATTCTTTTTCACACAAGCCACGTGCACAATCACCTCATCTTCATCAAATTCATCCTTCATTGCAACATATTCATCAGCAATGTAACATGATTTCTTGCCTTTTTCTTTGTAATCTTTGTTGTCATCTTCTCTTCTATTTTTATACTTGTTTCCTTCTCTATAGTTCTTCTTCTATGTACATATCATAGCAATATGACCAACTACATTACAATTAAAACAAATGATGGTTAACTTACCTTTGAACTTTTCTTTACCTCTGCGAAATCTTCTTGCCAATAGTGCTTCCAATTGTTCAACATCTTCCTCATCTATATCACTATCACTGAATACATACTTTATCTTTCTTTTCTTCTTCTTTTTCTTCTCCTCATCAGAATCCTTTAATAAAAACTTAGCTTTGAAAGAAAACTCAAGACTATCTAGTTTGTAATTTTAAAAGTTAGATAGCTCAAAAGTAGTGAATCTACCTACCAGACCTTCAAGAGTTAGATTATTTCTTGGAATACATCTCAATTCTTGGATTGTAGAAACTCTAATAGCATAAATAGGCAATAATGTTCTCAACACATTACTTAACACAGCATCATCCTTTATGTGGCTAGTAGCTCCTCTTATTGCACTAACAACTTCTTTTATCCTAGCAACATATTTAGGAATATTTTCACCTTCTTCCATTCTCATATCATCAAACTTACCTCTGAGGCTCTCAGATTTGTCTCTTTGAATATTTTCTTCTTCTCCATAGATGGTATTCAGGGCATCCCACATTTTCTTTTTAGTGTCATAGCCTTTGATATCATCAAATTTGGCATAGCTTAGGGTAGAGGCAATCTCCAACATTGCCTAATTTTGTTCCTTCTTATTTTTCATATCTTCATTTATTAGGGCACCAACTAGATCAAAATGTTCCACTATAATGGTTGATTGTGCATGATCTCCAAGTCCTCCAAGGTGTAGCTTCATCAAAAAATTTCATACAATAAAGTTATCTTTGTTGATCTTGGGTACTTCTCTTTTAGACATCTCGATCTTTATGCTTCTAGTACCTTAAAACTAGTCCTCTTAAGCAAATGGCTCTGATATCAATTGTTGAAATTACTTTAGAATAACTGATGGGGTGAATTAGTTATCCAAGTTCTAGATGTATAAATAAAACTTTTCACAATTTATTGAACCCATAAAACATTCATACCCATGCATGCATCCATTACTTATTTACTAAAATTGTATGTTACTCTAAAATCAATTTGAAGAAGTGTAAAGCATGAAACACAGCACATTCATCAGCACACTTGACACAATGATCTATGTGGAAACCTAATTTGGAAAAAACCACCACTAACATGCTACTCCTTAAGCCTTCTTGCTTAACATGCCATTGTAGACTCTTCTTGTGGGTCACTTAATGAAGCAAAACCCTTAATTCCTTCTACTCCTTAAGTTCTCAGGCATGACACCAACCTCTTTTGCTTTATGACCAGACATTCCTATAAATAGGAAATTAGAATATTTTTCTGCTCATTATCCATTGTCCATATTAGGGTTTTGGATGGATTAGGTAGGATACCATGTATCTACCCCATATTTTGTCCTTTCTAAAAATTCCTCCTAGAATCTATTTGAATTTTCCTAAAAATGGTTTACATCAAATTTTGTGCCACCAGCTCATCAATCTTATGTTCCTTCTGGTTCACAAGTTTTAAGAAAACAAACTTGTTGGCTTAGATTTGGTGCATCTTCGATCTTTATCATAATGCAATAGCTCTGCATTATTAACCTTATGATGCTTGGCACATACTACGTTACTTGACATCAACTATAAAATCACTCGGCATCAACTAAAGTTTACTAGTGCTTGACATCAACTAAACTTTACTTGGCATCAACTATCTTGCTCAACATCCACTAGATTTTGCTTTTACTTGGCTCCAATTAACTTTCTACTTTCCTTGCACTAACTTTTCTCAGCACCTACTATCCACTCAATCAAGCTTGGTAGACAAACTTTGTTTAACTTATCCTTCTAAACTTTCTAAGTGTAGCTAGCCATTTTGTACCCTTAAGTAGATCATCAATACATCACTATATTAATTGATTCTTGTACTTGCTTTTGTTACATCTTATTAATCAAATCCTCCTCATCAATAAACTAAGTGATAGTAATTTAATCTTATAAGCAATTGTCTTACCAGAAAATAGCAGGTTTGACATGAGTGATAAAACAATGATTGAAACAAAAAATCTTCTTCAACAATTTCCTTCTTAACAACCTCTTTTTTAATCACATTTCAACATAAATAGGTGTCTCCAAGCTCAAAGATTCCAGCATACCATCAAAATAACTTATGAAATGCAATAAACTAAGTAAACTTGAAGAATTAGGAAATCTAATCTCTAAAGAAGGTGAAAAAGTATCTCCAAGAACAATGCTATCATCAAAGAGTAGAGAAACCCTCTCAAGTATGTCTCTTAAATCTAAAACATGAGACTCCAAAAATAATGAACCAATATCTCGCAAGTAGGAATCCCAATCAAGAAGACAAATAGATATCCCTTGTAATGAATCTTTTGAATCATCAACAAGAGATGAATGTATTCAATCTCAACTGGAGAAGTAGAATTTGCATGAGGAGTCACTGAATCACCCATGCTCTCTATATTTGAATTTTTTTTAATCATCCAATGTATAATCATCATAGGCAATATTATCTCCATCATCAAGATAAATGAGGCAATATGAAGTAGGATCATCTAGGAGAGGAAGAACATGTGGATCTCCAAAAATCTTCAAATTAATTTTCCAAATTATGGCAGGGCACCAAATACCTCACAATTTGGGGTATATGTCATTGAAGAGATGTCAATTAATGCTACTACAAATAAAATTTATTATATGGGTATTATTTTCTTCTCAAACATGTTTCTTCCCTTGTGACTTTGTCTTAGGAATGAGTCCATGAAGATGAAGCAAGAGGTTAAGCCATCTACAATGTGTGATTATTCCTTTTTCCCATGACTCATAATTATCCTTAGTCAAAACTATTACTTCAAGATGTGTTTCATAACCCACTATAAAATCAATGATACACTTCTCACATCACAAAATGAGATCAGCAAATTATTACACCCCACAATCGAGCTATACTAGGGGTAAGTCCAAAAAGTTGGGTTTCACTTTTGGGAAAAAAGTGGAAGTCTTTTTCCTGTTTTTGAAATTTCTTGTCAATTGATACTAAAATTTAAGGTATTTAGGGATTGAATGTAAAAAAATTCAAAAATAAAAATTGTAGTGCTCGGAATCTACTTCTTGAATATGTAATTTATATGTGTACCCATATGATATATAGACACCATAATTTGACACAAATAAATAAAGTTTTGTAAATCCATTTAAACAAAGTTACCTAACACACCAAATATTGATGAAAATATTTTTTCTTAATTTTTTATTGAATAATTTCTTTATTATTAATTTTTAATTGACTATAAAAGTAAATTTTAAAACCTCTCATGTACGGACACCATAATTTGATCAAAATTTCAATTTTCTCTTAAAAAAACATTTAACTTCAAAATAATTGTATGTAGATTGATGACATATAAATTAATTTAAGAAAACCATAAAATAAAAAAGTTATTAAAGTTATAGTGAACCTTGTTATTTTACATTTGTGTAGCACCTTTGATTAAAAATAATGCAAAAATAATAAATAAATCATAACCTTATTAAATTTATATTTTTGAAATCAGGAGAGTAAGAACTCTAATGGATTTTTGTTTCGTCAAAATATTATTCGGAAAGACCCACTAAAAATTGTGACAAGGTCTAAATTTGTCAATTCAATGTCTTAGCCAAATCTTGAGAGGTCAAGGCATAGGCTTGGTCTCACAAAGCCTATCACAAATCAAAATCTAAGGTAGAAGAAAAAAGTCTTGCCTTGTGTTGGAAAAATGAGCACCCATTATTTGAAATTCAAAAAATGAGTACCCATTTTGTAAAATTAAAATAGACATTTAAACGGCATTTTAAATCCCAAAAAAATATTTAGAATTTGATTTTTTTTTAAAATAGGTACCTAATTTTTTGGAAAATGGGTACCCATTTTTTAAAAAAAAATGGGTGCCCATTTTTAAAAAACTCAAAAATAGGCACCCAATTTCTAAAAATAAAAAATGGGAGCCTGAATTTTTTAAAAACGGGTGCCCATTTTTTGAAATTCAAATTGGGCATCCAAGCCTAACGCAAGTGCCCATTTCTAAAAGAGCATGATCTCAATGCATGGGCTTCCATAGTTTTTAGACCCACCTTCTTACTTCTAATACTAGACTTAGATCATTATGTAAAGAACCAAACTAAGGCCTATGCATTATTATTATAAAACTAAGACAATTTCTAAAAGTACAATTTCAAATTATAGTCATTGAAAATAAATATCAAATCTAGAAAATATAGAAAATATTGCAATTGAAAAGGACTTTATATGTGTCCAAACAAAGCTATCAAAGTTGCCAATTGCAAAAATTAGATAGGAATCTAGTCTTAAAAATCGACAAATTCTGATTAATCCAAGAAGAAAAATGTGAAAATAATACCACCACTAGAAACTTTAGGAAACTCTACCCAAAGCAAAAAAATGCTCCAAAAAGGATAAAATTGGAGCAAGATATGAGGGTCTCAAGTTAGGCTAGAAAATTAAAAACTTCAATGGTGAGGGAAATAATTCTCAAATTGCTAATGACATCAAACAACCTACTTACTAAAATTGAGGATCATGTGGTTGTCAAAGAAAAATAGCCTCTAACCGTAGGATGATGTGCAAATGGATGTCAAAATTAGGAGTAAAAGACTAATTAGGTTGCAAAAATCTACTAACATTTTTTCTTGATGATGGATCTGGCAATGATGAATTGGCAATGCCGATGTGTCTTGAGATGATAGGGCAATTGTGAACTAGCCCAAACCCCTTTCAAAATAATACTCAAATAATAATAACACAACGTAGATTTTCAAAACACCAGATTCTTCATTCAACTTCTCAAACACTATTTTACCTTACGATGAAAGAAAATGTCTACTTATTACAATTCCAAAAATTACCATATTTGGCATATATTTTTAAAAAAAAGAATTTTCCATTTTTTGTAATTTCCAAAATCCATCCTAGAAATCTCAAATTTTCCTAAGTAAAGCCTCCAACTAAGGCAAGATGAATTGCTAACTAATCTATGAAATCAAGAGTATGATTTTGGATTTATTGAAAAAACAACTTTCTAAAAAATTGGAAAAAAACACAAAAACTCAATTTTAGAGGTCAAGATGAAATTTTAGGCTCCTAAAAAAATGTTGAAATGACCACCTATAAAGTTCAGCTCATTGACAGTCCAAATAACTCCTCACACTATTGCTTGTAAAATTTTAGCCAAAACCAATATCCAAGTCAAAAGTTATGACTCCTAGAAGTTGATACATCAAATTGGAAAACACCTTCTTAGTGCAAGGAAAAGGTGTAGGGTAGAAAAGTTCATAATCAGATTTGAAAGACCTATTTGCATAAGATGAACCATCAATTTCGTCAATAAGAACTCACCAAAGTTGAAAAAAAGTTCTCACATTTCACCAAATCTAATATCTATTTCAATGCATATTTTCCCATTTTCTAGAGTTTGTAGTATGATACCAAGTTGAATATAGATTGCAGCAATTAAAGAGGGCCACATTGGTGATGTGTCACTCCTCAATAAAGGTGATTCAGAAAAAATAAATTTCAAAGGTGATTTTCAAACAACAATAACTCACTCATCCAAACTTCTTTATTTGTGATTTTTATTTTTTTTTGGTAGTGGGGGATAGAGTTCCATGATCTAGAGACAATGTAAGAAAGGAAATCAAATACACTTACTAGGTTAAGATAACCTATCACTTATACAATGAACTTGGGTATTATCACATGTGATCAAGGGAAAGTATGAAAATGCTAAGATCTAGAAGCTCAATTAATAGCATAAGAGAGAAAAAATAATATGATTCTGAAAATGACTTGATTCATAGATGATCAATAGATAATAGTATAATAAGATAATGAGATACAACTATTCAAAACAATTGTTAAATTGTATATTATCATGGATGTTACATAAATGTTACATTCTAATAGAGCATTGGCAGTAGTAACCGAGCTCAAAATACTCTAGTATCAGTCGAGAAGAAGATTAGAATAAACTATGTTCAATGATCAAGTGGAGTAGTGGTCACCATTACATACTCATTGTTCACAAAGTCGATAACATCATCACTGATATTGGATATATGCAACCTCATCAAGGTCTACCATGCTAGAAAGTTCTCCTTGTTAATTTTGGGTACATGTCTCTTATGGGTCATGATCTTTAGCTTTAAGTACCTTCAAACTTTTCTCTGTAAGCACTATGCTCTAATACTAATTGATAGAAATGTTTAGACTAATTGAGAGGTGTGGGTAACTTGAACGATTAAACATAAACATTCATTGTTCTACTTGTCTTGTTGTTGCTTGGTCTCTACAATGAAACTATCTTAAATGTAAATTGCTTTGCATAATGAAAATATTATCAAATGTAAAACACATAAAGGATTCAACATAGTTTGACATAATGATTTTATGTGGAAACCCAATTTGGAAAAAATCACCAGAAATTTATTTCTCACTCTTTCAAAGTGAGCTCTGTTAAAGGTTACAACACATAAAACACATTGTTAAATGTGGCATTATTAAAGGTTATAATCACCCTATTAGCAGTGGCCTTGTTAGTGGACTTTGATCATTCCATATAGAATGTCACCTAGTTAAAGGATTTACATAGACTATTAAGTCTTCAAATGATATGTTAGGTCAACCTCTGTTAAAAGGATTTTAATACAAATTGTTTACAATGATTAGAAAGAAAATAGTAGGTTTTGATCTATGTGATATCTCTGTTCAGTGCTTGTTTTGATACATTGATAAGCCTCTCATTATCATCTCTGATCTTGATTTTCTTGGCAACCCTTCAAGAAATAAGTCCACTCTTCTCAACAATTCTTAAGATTTATGCTTAAATTCACTTATCAACATCAACATCATCTCTGCAAACTTTCTCCTTTAGCTTTCTATTCACTAACACACTCTTGTGTGCCTCTAATATATCTGTATTCCTTGCTCATAATCATCACTCACATATGTACACACATCACTTTTGTTTGGATATATACCTCTTTAAATAGGAAATTCTTGCTTTACCATTTTCCATCATCACAATAGATCTTAGGGCCTATGATCATGTTCAACTTGATTCACTGTACCTGTCCATCTTCCTGATCATCCTCTAGAAACTTCTCTTGAATTTACCTGTTAGATATTTAGCTAATCCTCTCCTTTAATTTAATGATTCAACTCATTAATCTTATCTTCAACATGGTTTACATCTCGCAAGAAATCAACGGTATCAGCTTGATCTGACAATTTCCTTGAATTCATTCATATTGTTACTCAGAAATCTCTAAATTTTGATACTCAGTCATCATTGAATCACTTGGTCGCTATAAAGCTTTCTGGCTCAACATCAACTATCTTTCCTAGTTGATTCTAATATTTGGTCAACACTAGATTTTCTTGGCACTAACTATAGCTCGATTAACACTCGCATTACTCGATATTCCTTACTATGTTACTCTATTTCTTGCAATAGCTTAGCTTTCTTCACATAAACAATTACTTTTCTTTATCAAATTTTATCTAATCAAATGTCCATTGTAACTCTCTTTTCATAACTCAGCATTTCTTCTAGGTGTTATTACATTATGAGAAACTTCTCAAATCCTCTTCATCAATCAAATAGATTTCACATTTAGATTAGGTAGCAATATGTCTTAGCAATAGATTTGACATCAATGACAAAACAAAAATTATTCCAATTGTAAGTTTCAAACTTAAAATGAATCAAATTTCATCTTTACATTCATTTTTTTCATCATTTAGCTAATGATCATGCTTACGAACAAAGACTTATGACAAACATATTGGAATTTTTTTTAATTAGTGGACATTAAACCAACTTCTAGATTTACCATGTATGGATACTGTATCACAAGCTATATTTGGCTTAAGATAACACTAATATAGATTAAATGCTAGTGTATAAGACTAGTGGCCTCTATTTGGGTTAAATAGATAAAGAAGATGTCAATTGGCATAACTCAAAGATTGATTATCAAGACTTCTATGTAGTAGAGTAGAAAAAGAAAATATACCATAATTGTAAATATTGACAATGGTAGAAAATATGACTACATTTAGTTTGATTCCCAGTTCATGCATTTTATAAAACTATTTAAATGTCTCCAAAATCCCATTTGACCTCTCTGCCATGTCCTTGGAAATAGATGGATGAAGCCTTCTCTTCAATTTTCTTTACTAAACACATTGCTAACAATATGACTTCAACATTTGGTAGGCTCTTTTTTGTTCTTTTCCTCATAGCTTATTTGCTTCTCTTTATTAATTAGACCCATTTTTCCTCAAAGAATTAAATCACCAATGTTAATAAACAAAAAAGCAACCCTTTTCTTTAGGAAAGAGCCTACAACACAACAGTAAATTGTGAGTCTCTTAATAGGGAGGTCTTTGGTTCGAATATACTCAAGATTAACTAATAATAAAAAATAATTAACTACACAAAAAAAAAAATTTAACCTTGGCTTTGGCCTGTTACCATTTTATAAAAAAGTAACCTTTTTTGGGACTTGATGCAGTTGTTATAACATTTTTGGCTTCCCAAAGTATGGACAACAATTTTTTAAAATAATTAGTGACAATAGATGGAAAAGAGAATTCAACATGATCAAACAACTTATAGAAGCCTAAACTAACCATCAAGATACTAGTTACACCATTAAGTTCTTTGAACATGGTGTTATGATGTCAACTAATTTTTCTTTGTTAAGATTTCATACTCTATAATCTACAGAACATCATGTCATGTCAAAGTAGTCACAAATATTAACAAAATAGTAATCATACAACAGACTGCAAAAACCTCTTAAACATTTCCAATCAAATCCAAACTATAACTTATTTTATATTGGATTACAACACTATCCAATAGATAGAATCTATAAATCAATCAAGAACCGTTAACTTACAGTTATCTTGTTATGATTTACAGTTTTGTCCTTTCTACTATGTGTAGTTTGAGCATTCTCTCTCCTAGTGTAAATAGAAAGTATAAAGGAAAAACATGTTGTGGTATAAAAAATTAGCATCATATCATTGTTTAGTTTATGTAACAGTAGTCAAAGTATCCTTAGTAATCTTATTTTATAACTTCTACCTTATTGTTGCCTTAGTTAGCTCCCTTCCTAGACATTACTCAACATGACTATTTGTAGGGTTCTTAGCAATGGGCTTCTAATTTTTCTAGGAGGACAATGTGAAAAAGAGTTTTATGTATCTCTTACCATCTAAAGAGTTCATTTTCCAATAGAATTTTCACAAATCTTGATTTGACATCCTACTTGTCAAATTACATAACCTCTTAAGAATCAACATTCCACAGTCATTTTAAGTTATTTGTATAACTTGTTGGCTAAAGAGTATTTTTCCAATGTAATCCTAACAAATCCTAATTTTACCTCGTTCTTGTCTATTCTCTTAAAATATTTAAGATCAGCATCCCAAAGTGATTCTAGAGTCTGATCCTAATTTTCTCTTTGACCTATTCCAGAATACAGAGTCTTCTACCAATTTTGATCTTTTCCATAATACTTTTCTGCCAAGCATAGATTATTGAAATAGTTGATGAGTGAGTGGTTTCCCCTTGAGCTAGAAACCTACCTACCACTTTGATGGCTTGCATGTGCAACAAATAGAAACATTAAATGTAGGTAGGTGAGTTCAAATCTAAAAATAAGAGAGAAAACATTTTGTAGTAAGACAAAAGGAATAAATCTGATTCATTCAATCAGACCAAAGAGTTAGAGTAAAGGAAAAGTGTAGAGCACAAAGCAAAGATAGAAAGACAATCATCAGATCAAATCAGAGGTCAAAGAATAGAAGGTAGTTTCATAAAGAAGGTAGAGGTTGTAGCAGCATGGGTCTTGATCTCCTTGTTCTCTATGAGTTTGTATTATTTTTTTCTATCAAGCAATGATTGCTCCAAGTGTTATTGTATGCATTTATTAGTGTTGTAAGTTTAAATTTATAGTTTTATCAATTTGAAGTATTAGTGTTTTCTACTTCAAGCCGAATGCTCCAAAAAAATTTAATAGTTCTTTAACCTAATTGAATAGAAAGAAAGCAAGTAGGCATACAAATCATTGTTTTCTCCTCGCCATTCTTCATTGCATGGCATTTTGTATTTGAGAATTTCATATTTGAAAGTTTCATCATCATCCTCTCTACATTTCAATGGTGGAAAAGTTCAAATAATAAGTCTATAGTTAACACCTTAACTAAGCTCTTCCTTTATCTGCTCGGTTTGCTCTTATCAAGTTCACTTAGTCCCTTGCGTTGACTAAGCCCACTCAAAATCCTCTGTGCCAAGCTCCACCTTGCTTTGGTGATCGAGCTCACTCAACATATATTGTCTCGAGTTGCCCTTTGCTACCAAGCTCACTCGACTCCTTCTTGTGCCAAGCTTACTCAACACCTTCTCTGTACCACTCGGCACCCTCTTGTGTACAAAAAAACTATCACTTGGCACGTTTGGTTGTTGAGAAAATTTTTAAGTTTGTGAATTTTTTTCACATGGTATCAGATCTTTGAGGCCTCACATCCATAGTGAGTTATGGAATTTTTATAGGTTTATTTGACATGGCAAGAGATGTAGGAAAGATATGGCAATAGCCATCAACCTTTAATGGATAAAATTATGATACATGGGCAAAGAAGATGAAAACCATAATGGTAGCTAATGATTTGTGGGAGTTTTTAATCAATGGAATCAATGATGCTATAGTTCCAACACTGTATGTTGCCCTCACAAACCAATAGAAGACTCAAATGAAAGAGTCAAGGAGAAAGGATGCAAAAGCATTAAGTTTGATTAAGGTAGCTATGATAGAGATAGTCTTTCCCAAGATATCTGGAGTTTCTTGAAAATTGGTCATTAGATGGCTTTGTTGATGTATCTTCAAACACTTTAAGCAAAGTGCCAAGTATTGTTGAGGAAGAGGAAGACATTGGTGATGATCAGGATGATGGAGCGGTAAACATAGATAATTGCAAACAAAGGAAAAAAGACAAGCAACCCCTTACATGTCGAGTGAAAGCTCTAAGCACTTCAAGATAGCCCCAAGCTAGTATGCAAAATAATAGTAACAACAACACTAAAATCTTAGATCCCACTCTTGCCTCCCTATTGCCAAGAAAGACCAAAACCCTAAGGGAGATATACCAAGATGAAAGGTATGAGGAAGATTATGATAAGAGTGTTAATTTTGCATTATCTTCTCATAGCGATCCAATTTACTTTGAAGAAGCTATGAAGGAGGAGATATGGTGTAATGTCATAGATTCTATTGAAAGAAATGAGGCATGGGATTTAACTACTTTGCCTCCCAAGAAGCAAGTAATTGGAGTGAAATGGGTTTACAAGACCACGTGCAATGCTAAAGGAAAAATAGATATGCATAAGGCACATTTAGTGGTCAAGGGGTACAAGTAGCAATATGGAAGAGATTATGATGACACATATGCCCCAATTGTAAGAATGGAAATCGTGCATGCTATCATAGTAATTGCAGCCTAGCACAAATGGAAGCTATATCAAATGGATGTGAAGTCCACCTTCTTGAATTGTCTATTGAAAAAGAGGTTTTTATGGAGGAGCCACAAGGTTATGAAGTCATAGGTGAAGAACACAAAGTGTATAGATTGAAGAGAGCTCTTTATGGGCTCAAGCAAGCTCCATGAGCATGCTATAGCATGAATGACTAAGAAATGGCTTTAGCAAATGTGATGGTGAGCCCACTCTCTATATCAAGGCAGAAAATGGTGAAGTGTTGATTGTTTTCTTGTATGTTGATGACTTAATCTTCACTAAAAATCATAATTTCCTAATTGATGTATTCAAAGAGGCTATAAAGAATGAATTTTAAATGACAGATCTAGGTCTCTTGAATATTTTCTAGGCACAAAATTAAAACAAATGCATTATGCAATCTTCATCTCTCAAGAAAAATATGCAAGTCAAATCTTGGAGAGATTCAAAATGAAGAATACTAAGGCAACCCCAACACCAATAGTAGTAGGTCTAAATTTGAGCAAGAAAAATTGTAGCAAAAGTGTGAATCCAACACTATACAAGAGTATGGTTGGAAGTTTGATGTATTTGATAGCAACTCAGTCTGACATGATGCATGCAGTAAGTCTAATTTTCTAATTTCCAAATTTATAGAAACACCAAAGGATTCCCATTGGCAAGTAAGAAAGAGGATCCTAAAATATGTGAATGGTACCAAGGGATTTGGGATTTTGTATACTATAGATAATGATTTTAATTTGTTTGGTTATATGGATAGTGATTGGGCTAGAAGTCTAGATGATAGGAAGAGCACTTTTGGATACATGTTCCATATGGGATTGGGTGCAATTTCATGGGCATCGAAGAAGAAACCTATTGTTTATTAATCTATAGTAGAGGTAGAATACATAGTAGAGAATTTAGAGAATTTAGTAGCATGTCAAGCTATTTTGTTAAGGAGGATATTGACAGTTTTGAATGAAAGCCAAGAGGATGGAACCACAATATTTTCTAACATCTCCTAAATTGCACTATCTAAGAATCCAATTTTCCATGCGAGAAGCAAGTATGTTGAGATCAAATATCACTTCATCAGAGAGTTGGTTGAAAATAGAGATATCAAGATGGATTTTTGTAAGTCTAAGAAGTAGATAGAAAACATATTCACTAAGCTGTTAGGAATTGGAACATTTGTGTACCTAAGAAGAAATGTTAGTGTAGTTAATTTGGATCAAGTGTGATCCTTTATTTTTTTTGGCTTGGGACAAAGTGGGAGTGTTGAAATAGTTGATGCATGATTTGTTTCCCCTTGAGCCAAATTCCCACCTACCACTCTGATAGACCGTAGGTACAAAAGATAGAAACATTAGATGTGGGTAGGTGAGTTCAAATCTGAAAATAAGAGGGAAAACATTTTGTAGTAAGAAAAAAGGAATAAATCTAATTCATTTGATTAGACCAAAGAGTTAGAGAAGAAGAAAAGTGTAAAGAATAGAGCAAAGATAGAAAGATGGTTAGTAGATCAAATCAGAGGTCAAAGAATAGAAGGAAATTTCAAAAAGAAGATAGAGGTTGTAGCAGCACGGGTCTTGATCTCCTTGTTCTCTATAAGTTTGTATTG
Source organism: Cupressus sempervirens (assembly GCA_028749045.1). Taxonomy (NCBI): domain Eukaryota; kingdom Viridiplantae; phylum Streptophyta; class Pinopsida; order Cupressales; family Cupressaceae; genus Cupressus; species Cupressus sempervirens. The sequence continues at coordinate 164,031,205 of CM053793.1, read as the reverse complement.
TTTTTTCTTGTGAAGTAGTGATTGCTCCAAGAATTATTGTATGCAACCATTAGCATTGTAAGTTTAATTTTAAATTTTTATCGTTTGAAGTTTTAGTGTTATTTGGTTGAAGCTGAATGCTCCCAAATTTTGTAATAGTTTTTAAACCTAGTTGAATAGAAAGAAAGCAAGCAGGCATACAAATATTTGGTGTCTCCTCTCATTCTTCATTGCATGGTATTTTGTATTTAAGAAGTTTATATTTGAAATTTTCATCATTATCCTCTTCACATTTTAATGGTGGAAAACTTTAGATGGTAAGTCTGTAGTTAACACACTCGGTTAACTCCTTAACCGAGCTCTTCCTCTGTCCACTCAATTTACTCTTACCAATTTTTCTCAATCCCTTTTGTTGACTGAGCTCACTTAGTATCCTATATGTTGAGCTCCACCTTGCTATGGTTACTAAGCTCACTCTTCATCCATATTGTTGAGTTCACTCAGTATATATTGTCATGAGTTTCCCTTCACTTCCAAGCTCACTTGGCTCCTTCATGTACTGAGCTAACTCAACACCTCCTCTTTGCCACTCGGCACCCTCTTGCACTAAGAAAAACTGTCACTTGGAACCTTTTGTTGTCAAGCAAATTTTTAATTTTGTGATTTATTTTTCACATAGATGAAAATGTGCTTAATTCTATTAAAAAAAGAAAACCAAATCCCTCCATTAAACTAGGAATCCTACTTCCCTACTTTAGACACCAATAGTTCTTTATCACATATTCTTGATATCTGTTCTTGAAATGATATTAATTAGAATTAAAATTGCATATGGTTTGTTCTTATTAGGCAACTATTCAGAAATATTTACTTGATCGAATAATATACTTTATTAGTTTGGTCTATGAAATGATTCATGTATTTGTTGTTATTTCTAAAATAGGTTTAAGAGAGCACATAGCATCACATTGAGTTTCTCAATATCCTAAAGACCATTGGACAATAGTCATGATTTATATTATCTTTTATGATTTCCCTAAAACATGACCTTTGATATCTTCATTCTCATATTTCCTTGGAAAAGTAATAAAATGCTTGATAGTAAAAGGAATTGTACACAGAGGTACAACATCCTATCACCATCTAGGACATAAGAGAAAGGATTTTGATCAAATGTGGTCCATTCCAAAAGACATCTAAACAGGGAAACTTGAATGAAGTAGAAGATAAACTACATTTTTTAAACATTGTTAATATAAAACAAGTGCCACATAGTGGCATGTATTTTTCGTTATAGTTAATTGTATTAATATTGACCTTATTGAATATAAATATTTTTTTTATTTTTGTAATTAATTTAATATAAGATGATTCATATATTATCTTACTAAATAAATTTATTTCCTATAAATGTAAAAGATACACCTATTGAAGTTGATGAAAGATCAACCCTACAGCTCCAAAAAATCACCCACATGCAAATACCTATTATAGAAGAGAGAAGCAAAAAGTTATAGAGGCAAGAATTGCTAGATCCATAGAAGAGACATTCTTGATGAGAAAAAAAGTAGATTGCTATAATCAAAAGTGAATGAATGTTTATAATGAGAGATCATCCTTATAAAGGAGATCAAAACCTTAAAAAGGTCTAACCTAGGTTGCATAGTAATAATTAATAAAATAATTAATTAATATATGCCTAAAGTTTAGCTTAAGAAAACTAGAGTTAATTAGGAAATATCTAATTACTCTAACACCACCCCTTAAGATAAACTTAGGGGGTAGCTAAAAACCTAGAAACTAGTACTGAAAGTAGAATCGGGTCCTAGCAAATAAGGCCTAATGAGGTACCCAAACATAACCAATCTCTAAAAAGAGGAGAAATAAAGAAAACCACATGGGAAATATCCTACTCCAAAAAGAGTTGGAAAACATGTTGAAAGAAACTAGTGAAGGACTGAAGAAGCCTCCAAACTAGGGAATGTCCCAAAAGATAGGAAAAAGAGATGATCATGAAGAACATCACTGAAGCATGTAGAAGCTACAAAGCTCTATCAAAAGTAACTATTGATCTGAAGAACCTCCATTGAAATAGAACCTAACTAGGTAGAGAAGACTATAATCTACATCAAATCAGGAGGCACATAAAGGCAAACAACTGAACTCAAAGAAATAGATGACATGAAATACCAAAGCATGAAGAGATGATCAATCAAACATAGAAGGCTATAACCAAAGTAGGAACAAAAGAATAGTGTCTATATGGTAAATGATCCATCTCACTAAAATATATAGGTACCTAGCCACTGCATCCACCTAATGCATAGGGAAAAAATTAAATACATAGCACAGTCCATCGAACCAAAGAAGCATGAGAAATAATAAAAGAACCCCACTAATGCAAACAAGGGTGAGGTGATAGGCAACTAGAAAAGTGGGACAAAAGAATTGCAAGCCAAGGAACCATGATCAAGATGCACAAAAGAGTACATATGTGTGTACTAAGGTGATCAATCTCAAACACATCATGAGGCTAATGTCTCATAAGGGAAGCTCACTAGATAAAGGAAGATGGGAAAAAAAAAGCAACACATCAACCCCCCATGGAACTTTAATCATGAGTATTGCATGTGTACAATAAGACACAAGATATGGTAAATCCCAAGAATGCAATAATCTACATGAGTGTCCTTAGATGGCACTACTTGAATCAGAAGGCAAAACAAGGCAAAACTACTAAAATGAAAATACAGATGTAATATGGTACTTTATCTTAATGCATGTGTAAGAATGCATACAAATGATATCAACAATGATCAAAAGAGACATAATACTGATACAATAGATAGTACAAGTCAGGATGAATCATCTAAAGCAAAGAAATCAATCCCTAAATGTGAAACAACCAAGATATCCACTAGAATGCAAAAATCTAGAAGACTAAATAAAATGTTCTTGAATTAGAATTTGGAAAAACAACTAGCATCACTAGAAAGAGCTTAGAAAGATATTTCCAATGATATAAAGAATCTCCAAATCAGAGATTGGATACTCAAGATATGTCTCCTAGAGTGCAAAAAATAACTCTACAAATTAATAGTAGAAAAAGCTATCAAAAAAGCATCAAAACTAAAAACTAACTATGCCATTGTGACAAGCTTAAAACTACATTTTTGGTGATATCTTGTTTTCAGAAAATAGAGTCTGTATGCCTGAGATATGAGAAAAAACATGAAGGTAGGTCCAACAAGAGCCTAAGGAGGTGACAGGAAATGTTGATGTAATACTGACATGGCATTGGTGTCAGTAGGTGACAAGCCCAAAATTGATGGTCAAACAAACATTAAGGCACCAAAATGCCTAAAAAATGACCCCCTAGCAGTAAAATAAAACTAATCCTCAAAAACATAGCTAAGCAGAGAGTCGGTGCCAGACAAAAAATTGGTGGCCAAAACAAAATCCATAAATTTAGACATATTGTATTGTAAAAGGTGGCCATATGGCTATAGAGGTCCACATGGGGACATCTAGAGGAGAAGCAAAGTGCAAAGAAGGTGGATAGTGATGTCAGAGCTACAACAGAGGGAAGGGTCATTTGAGGAAGGAGGTGGACACTCTGATCTCTAGAAAACTACCAAAAGAAGGAGGTGATAACACACTCATCAAACTATGGATCAATTCAACTAAAGATATCATGAAACCACCATGTGAGTCCTAAAAAACAAGAAATCATGCCAAACATAAAGGATGAAGGAGGGAAAAAATCAAGGCTTGATAATCGTGCTGCTTCTAACTACCAAACAATTGAACTCCATGCTCATTGCTCAAATCAAAGGCACACAATTAGATGGCAATAACAATCACCAAGGTATTGAGGACATAAAAACTATTAACAAGAATAGTCATAGTTATCCCAAGTGTTGTTGCAAAGAAATACACACATCTACCAATAGGGCATGGGTTGAATCCTCTGGCTGACAATAGGCCATTATGTGTCATAACACACAAATCCAATCAAAAAGATCAATAGGTCCATTTGGAAACTAATGTCAAGAAAAGAAGTCGCCAAAAAACAATTGTGACCGCATTCTACGAGGCATTACAAATTTCAAAAATCACCATTGAACAAGGCATGCAGTTATATGGGACTTGGTCACACAGGATATCTGCATGAGAAAGGTGAAGTATATATTATGAAAAATTTCTTACAATAATGCATTCACCATTCACACTAATAATCACCTTGTTTTGCATGCCCAAGTTAATATGGCCTTGATGCAAAAAAAATTGTCTCAAATTTCAATAGCATCCAAACTGGATGTATTTTATATGGAAATAGGGGTTTTTAAGTGCTCTAAGCTACATAGTAATGTTTTCTTTTGCTCAAAGTGCCTCAAAAAATAGTGACACCCATATCCAAAAAAAATGCTAAAAGCTCATATCTAAAAACTAATGCCAAATCTCTCAAGAATAGAATAGGGGCATGAAGATCTAGAGCTCTGATACCATATTGAAATTAATACAATATCAACCCCACAACTCTTAAGAATCACCTACATGCAAACACCTATTGCAGAAGAGAGAAGCAAAAAGCTATGGAGCCAGGAATTGTCAGATCTATAGATGAGACATTCTTGATGAGCAAAAAAGTAAATTGCTATAATCAAAAGTGAATAAATGTAACTTACAATGAGAGATCATCCTTATAAATAAGATCAAAACCCTAAAAAGGTCTAACCTAGGTTGCATAATAATAATTAATAAAAGAATTAATTATTATATACCTAAAGTGCTAGGATTAAACCATAGATAGAAATAACAATTATGTGCAAATATAAACAATATTAGAAAATAATAGATCACATAGAAGAGAACATTGTTGGAAATTTGGTTTAAAAGATCATTGTTGAAGAAGGTAGATTGTTTGCAAAGAGGGAGATTGTTGAAAAAGAATGTTTTCAATCATTGTTTTGTCACTGACGTCAAACTTGTTATTGGCTAGAATAACAATTTCTTATAAGATCCAAGTACTATCACTTAGTTGATTGATCAAGAGGATTTAATCAACAAGATGTAGCAAAAGTACCTAAGGGAAAGGTTGAGTTATGGTTTTGTAATGAAGTGCAAGGATCAGTTAAGACAATGGTAAAATGATGCATTGATAATTCACTTGAAGATACAAAGGTTGTCCACTCTTAGAAACCTTGGAAGAATAAGTTGTAACAAGGTTGTTTGCAAAGCTTGACTAAGTTCATTAGTGAGTGCCAAGCAAGCTAGTTCATGCCAAGTAGATTTTCAGGTAGTGTCGAGCAAATGCAAAATCTAGAGTGTACAAAGTGAAATAGAAGGAGTCAAGCAAGTAATAGGTATCGAGCATCAAAAAAAATTAGTGGATGTTGAGTGAATCCACAATATGTGTCAAGCATTAGTAAAATGTAGTTGGTGTCGAGTAACATAGTATGTGTCGAGCACCAAAATTTTAATAGTGTTGAGATGTTGCATTATTTGAAAATCCAAAGGTTTTTTAGATCCAAGACGACAAGTTTGTTACCTTGAATTTTGTGAACCAGATGGAGGATAAGGATGATGAGTTGGTGGCACAAAATTTTAGGTAAACCATTTTTTAGCAAATTTAGGAGGATTCTTCATGATGTTAATAAACAAGATATGGGGTAGATTCATTGAATCCTACCTAATCCATTCAAATGGAAGTTAAAAGAGGAAGATTTGAGTGGGAAAAGTATTTCTAGACTTCTATTTAAGGAGTCACAAGCCAAGAAGAAAGAGTGGCTGGGGTTCCAAGTTGTGAAGTTGTTGAAGCATATCAAGGAGAAGGCATTAAGAAGGAAGAACAGAGCACCAAGGTTCTACTTTGATAAGTGGCCATATAGGAGATTGCCCTGGTACATCGAGCATGGAGACTCAAGGAGACAAAGCTTGAAAGGAGGACAAGCTATCAGAGCTAAAGAGACTAAAAGCTAAGTAATATTGTGAGTTGAATAGAGATTTGAAATCTACAAGTTAAGTTGTGAGTTGTATCAAATCAAAAGCCCTTATTGTTACTCTCTAACAATTGTATCAGTTAAGGTAAAATCCTATGGACTTAGGTTGGTTTAATAGCCATTTATAAATCCTTTGACAAGGTGGCATTCCAAGTGAATGTTCTAAAGTCCTCTAACTAGGCCCACTTCTAACAGGGTGGTTAACTCCTTTAAATAGGTTCCATTTAATAGTGTGTTTTAGCCTTTAACAAGGTAGGCCTTTCACAGGGCATCACTTTAGAAGAGTGAGAATTGAGTAGCATGTTACTGGTAGTTTTTCCCAAATTGGGTCTCCACATAAATCACTATGTTATGTGTTGATCTTTCATGTGTTATTCTTGCATGTTGATTTTTATCAACTTGCTAAGTAGGAAAGTTTAAGCTTGGATGCATGAACAGTTTAATAGGCTCACTTTATTTGTTGAAAAAGGTTTTATTAGGACATTTGGACCTTGACTAATTGATTCAAACATGAAGATTTAATGTGGTTCACCTAAACCCTGGGCTACGTCTACCAAACAACAAGTCCAATATTATTACGATCTAGTGGTTACAACCTAATTACAATTTGTAATCCCTTACAGCTCAATACTATTGCAAGAAGCAATTTATGCATGCACCTTATGAAAAACTCCTAACCCTAAGCCCTTTTATATAGGTATTTTTACCATTTTAGGGTTATAATTAATATTTACATGTCAAACCAAAATCCCAATAAAATAGGACCCAAAAAAATGAGCCCCAAAGAATTGTGAAGCATGTACAATACTTCCCTAATCACTCAACACAAGCTAACATAAAGTTTAGCTTAAGCGAACTAGAGTTAATTAGGAAATATCTAATTACTCTAACAACACCATTATCCATAAATTAAATGTAAAAAATTATAGTGGAAAGTGAAACACACAAAATTTATAATTAATAAATTATCAATTTTTATAATTAATATGTAAATTAAATAGAGTAAGAATGCACAATATAGTTAGATATTGTGTAAAAATGATAATATGTCTCATTTTCAATTGTATGGATCATAAAACTAAATTTTTAGAAAATTTAACTTTGTTTGAAAATCCAATTTTATTAATTTTTTAATTCATAGTGAAGCATATATATTACAAAAATATATTATTATTTTTAAAATTTGATATTTTTTTAGTTGATTATGTGGAATGCAAGTTTTACAATTTTTGTGACCATAAATATTTACTTTTACAACCTCAAAAAAATTGAAATATGGAGAATTGAGAAAAAGAGCTCTTATAACGCTAAAAATATTTAGCCGATCATGTGATTTGTATAGTATATAAAATTAATAAACAAACTTTAAAAATATTTGAGTTACTCAAAAATAATTATTTTTTTATTGGTTAAAATTAATTGAACTTTCGCATAAAGTGAATACAATAGTATATTAACATTTTAGTGTATAAATAATTCTAAAACTATAAATTAGTAGAAGTAAAATAAAAATCTAAAAATCATGGATAATTAAGATATAGAAAAGAAGCTTTTAAACCTACAATGAGAAGAGAATACTTGATAAACAAGAACCTTGGATAGTTTATTTTGAATTTCAAACAATTTATTCTTGCATAAATAATAGATTTTTAATATTGATATTTATTAATTATTGCCATTCTTCATTGTATTTTATGGGCACATTGTATGACAATTTTTGCATCGATGTTCCGAATCACACTCTGTGATCCACTTTTCTCCTTCAACTCTCTCATCCTAATGATGGATCATAGAGTGTGATCTGAAATGTTGATGCAAAAATTGTCACATAATCTGCCCATAAAATATAGCAAAGAATACCAATGGATTGTGGAAAATTAATATCTAAAAAATAATCACCATGATATGAAGCAATAAATTTCTAACCATAATTACTTGCACACTTCAAAAGATGCAAAACAATTTCATCTTGGATAGAAGTTATAATTAAAAGTTTTCCTACATTGCTAAATGTAAGATGTTTAGTAAAATATGATAATTTTTAAGAGTTATATTTTTAATAATGTGATTTATATCATTTTAACTCAGATGGTAAAACATGATACTTTTACTTTTTATGAATTTAATATTATATTTTACAAAAAAATCATTCAATTAAAACTATTATATATACTTATATTATACAATCATTTAAAAAATATTATTAAATATTATTATTATAAAAATACTATATAATATTTTAATAAATTTAAATATTCTATATTCTATAATAAATTTATTAAATAAAAATTAGATTTATACTAACAAGTACTAGCTCATTATATGACACTTGTTAATATTAAGAAATATGCTTTGACAAAAGAAAATCAACGGCCTACAACACAATGGTTCAAATCTACTCAAGATTAATTAATAATTAAAATAATTAATCACAATAAATAATAATAATTAACTTGGCTTCTCCCTCTTACCTATAGAAAATATAAATAATTTCTAAACATTTCTAAATCAATAAAAACTAAAAAAGAATATAATATTTTGTTTGTCCACACAAGATTGGATTCAATGAGTCATTGATTCCCACTCTTTGAAAAAATTAATAAGATTCTCATCTATTTTGGATGTGGCAACAACTGGCAAAAAAAAGAAGATGAAGCCTGACTCTCAATTCATGGATTCCACTTTCTTGGTTCCAACTTCTTTGGGGATTTCTATAGATATAAGAGAGTAATACAATTATCAATAGAGAGGACATTAAAGATCTATGGATGCTAAAAATACACATTACTGTTGGGATGTGTAATTTCCCCCACAAATGAAATTGAAAGACATAATAAATAATTATATAATTTATGTAAGTTCCTATAGTGTGTATTATGTGTTTCATTATCATTGTGTATCCAATCCCTCCACCCCTATTAGTTTTGTATCAAAGCCAAGTTGTCAAGTTCATATGGTGAAGATAATATCTTCTGAAATAGAGAAGTATATGATTGCTATTGTCCAGCCAATGAGTCAGATCATGTGGAAGTTCTGAAGAATTGTTGATGTGAAGAAATTTGTTTGGAGATAAAGTAAATCATTGCTCCCATTGAAAGAAAGAGTGAGCATCTTATTGGACGAATTAGTTTGTGGAGGATTTCTATTATTTCCATAAAAGAAGAGAGGAAGGAACAAAAGTATGGTGTGAATTCTTTTAATTATTTAATGACATTTGAGAAATTATAAAAATAGAAGAATATTGTGAGGAGTCTACCTATTTAAAGAGTTTGTTTCAAGTTGTTTGAAGATTTAATTAAAAATCTAGAATTTAAAAAAATATTTAGAATTATATAAAAGAAAGAGTAAGGTGTGTTAAATTGTTGATTTCAATGGTAAAAGTTGGTAGAGTTCAAAAAGAGAAGACAAATAAGTTAGAAGATGAATTTGAACAAGGTGTACTAGTGATGTCCTTGGTTTCTACAATTAAAAAGGTGATAGCTAAGAAACATATGAAAGAAGCATCATGCAAGCGCATTGGATTTTCCATCTTGCTCAAGAATTATACAATTACAATGGTCAAACAAACATGGAACCATAAATTCACCTATAACACAATATTATATTTCAAAAAATAGAGGACACAACAAAACTTTCAAAAAACCTTTCTCATATGTAGCCTTGTCCAATCATATATATATATATATATATATATATATATATATATATATATATATATATATATATATATATATATATATATATTTCTTCTCTTTTCTTTTCTAGTGAGATTACAAAACCAATCATCAATAATTGCAGCAACTAGAATAACTAATCAAAATGGTTTTGATTCTTAGATGAATCATGTGGCAATGGAATTATGAGGATGAAATGTTCAATGCAATTCATAATAGCATTCTATTGAAGATAAGGGTTTTGCTTTACCTTCTCAAAAAAATTGTGTGGTTATATCCTATCTTGAGGATTTTCTAGGAACATGAAAATGAAGGTCTTATATTCAATAGAAAATTTGTTTGTGATAAAAATATTGATGATTTGTTCATGTGGGTGCAAGATGTAGCGAATTACAACTTTCAAATGGAAACTATTGAGATAGAACTGAAGTTCCAAGTTGCAATTTGTGTTAATGAAAAGAGGCAACTGTATCTGTTAGAAATATTAATTTCTACTCCTAAAACTTATTTAATTATATCCATCATCAAGTGTTCCTAGAATTTTAGGTTAAGGTTAAGGTTTAGGTTGTATCAATTGTAGTAGTTTCTAGAACTTTGTAGATAATTGTCTTGTCAAAAAATGTTAGATATTTCTAGTATATTGTAAACTTGCCTATAAAAGGGAGTGTTATGTATTCATTTTGACAATAAATAAAAAGTAATCAAATACAATTAATTTTTATTGTGTCGTAGCACATTGTATTTCCTATTTTATTTTTGTGTGCCTCTACCCACCCATCAAAGTGGTGTCAGAGCTTGGTTAAGAAGCAGAGTTTGAACGATCATGCATAAGGAGGATTGTAGTAGAAAAGGGAATAGAAAGTCTTGTAAATGCCTTTATTGAGAGGGTGTTATTGAGATTCATAAGTATCTTGTTACCTTATTTAAGGTTTGGTAGATCTATGTATCTTGTTTTAAATTTCTATCAAGAAAAGCTTTTGGAAGTTTTCAACCTTCAATTCCAATGTTTTCTAGAAAGAATTACGATGATTGGGCTTTCAAAATGAAGCTTATATTTGATTCTTATGATTTATCAGATATAATTTTAAATGGTTATATTGAGTCTGTAGATGAGTTTGCTTTAAATGCTAATCAAAAGAAAAAGCTTGATGAAAATAGGCAAAAGAATAAAAAAGCTTTGCAACTTATTTGACAAGCATTAGATGACTCTGTTCCTAGAAAAATTAAGCTAGCTATTACAGCCAAGCAAGCTTGGGATATTCTTGAGACTACATATCAAGGTACAAGTAAAGTAAAGATTGTGAAAATGAAAGCACTTAGAAGAGAACTTGAGAATTTACAAATGAAGGATTTTGATTTTGTAGAGCAGCTTTCAAATTGTTTCATGAATGTTGCTAATCAAATAAGGATGAATGGTGATGAACTTACTGATCAAAAGGTTATAGAGAAGATTTTAAGAAAATTACCCATTAAATTTGATAATCTTGTGGTTAGAATTGAAGAATCTAAGGATTTAACAACATTATATATAGATGAGTTATTTGGATCATTATATAATCATGAAGACAAGTTGAACAAGTGTAATAACACTTCACTAAAGAATGCATTTAAAACACAAATGACATTTGGAAAAGGTAGAGGAAGAGGAAAAGGTGGAAATAATTCTCAAAAAGAAGAAAGGAGTCCAAATCTAGGAGGAAGATGAAATCAATACTCCTACTCAAGGGGAAGCTATAACAACCAGACATCATAGAGGTATGATAAATCAAATATTCAATGTTATTACTGTTGGAAATAATCTAGACTAACAAGGTTACTAAGAGGGGAGGGGTGAATTAGTAACCCTAAAACTTTAATTCAATTCTTTATAATAACACATTCACCATTCATCCATCTAATCTATTGTATGCATGAAAACACATGAACACATTGATTTGTTGACCCAAAAACCTTCCAATTAGAAAGTAAAACTAGGGTGGGGATGATGCCCACAAAACTTCAATACTACAGTATAAAGTTGGCCGGTTAAGGCTTACAATGATCACTTCTGATGATCTACCCTGTTAGGAGCAAGTAGGATTGCTAGATCCACCTTGTTAGAGGATTTACAAACATAGAATGAAATATGCACTCTGTTAGGAGATTTACAAAAGACTGTTAAGTCTACCGTGTTAAAGGATTTAAAAACTAGTTCACCTGTTAGGATGAAGCAGTGGATCTGGTTACAACTAATTACTGATAAGATCCCTTGTGCTTTGATCACCTGATGTGATGGATATAGCTTTTTTGCATCTATATTCCTCTGTTCTGCTGGTGGATCACTTTTCCTTTTTTTTAAATATTGTAATATAACACCAATGATGATCAATATTTAATTATTTCAAATGATATATATCATTCCAATATTTACACTGGAAAGGTCAGCCAATCACAAGTGAAAAAACATTACTGAGTCGGCCAGATAGTAGAAAACTTGAGTTCCTTAAACTGACTCGGTGACTTCCTGATACTCAACATCCACTACAATACACAACATTGTCATGCACTCAGTAAGAGTAGAGGCACGGTCCATACTAATCATTCTAAGTATCTTGGAACTTGGTAACCATTGGTGACTCGGTGAATATTGTGTCACTTGGTAAAACTGAATCCATTGATAACCTTCTTCACTTGGTAAACACTGATTCCTTCATTTAGCTTGTTTACTTGGTAAACACTGATTCCTTCATTTACCTTGTTTACTTGATAAACACTGATTCCTTTATTTACCTTGTTTACTTGGTAAACACTGATTCCTTCATTTACCTTGTTTACATGGTAAACATTGATTTCTTTGATTGCCTTGATCACTCGGTAAACACTAAGTTCTTTGTTTACCTTGATCACTCGATAAACACTAAGTTCTTTTTTTACCTTGATCACTTGGTAAACACTAAGTTCTACTAATGACTCGGTGAGCACTGACTGCTTGGTAAACACTGCGAAGCTCGGTAACCACTAACTACTTAGAGAACACTGTTCTACTTGATATCAACTATAGACTAAGTGATGAGCTGAGTAATCATTCAGAATCGAATAAGTGTTGTAACTAATGACAAATATATCATAATTCCAACAATCTCCCCCTTTGGAATTAGTGACAAAAACACTTATGAGCCAAAACTTATATACAATATCTGACATACTGATGACTGATTCTACTGAATATACATGACTTCCTTACATATAACTCCCCCATACAATATACACAAGGTATTTACATGAGTTATATGACTTTTATTCATAGTATCTCTTTGTCCCTTTGTACATTTATCTCACCAATATTTCTTCCTAAGTATCTCTTTCTCCCCCTTTTTGACAATAATGCCAAAGAATAAAATAATGTATTTACATAGAGACTCCAAAATGTGAGATAAACTCTAAATGTACCTCAAGAATGAGTTGTAGAGTCTTATCCTAGTTCTGTTGCAAGATTTTACATGTGGATAGAGCTATTTGAACTTCTGCAGGGAGTTCAATCACATGGTCTGCAATGAAGAAATTGTTGTCATGGATCAATGTTTTTGAATGGGCAATGTGCTTCTACATTGTGTCCATGATGGGAAGGATCATATTCTGAATATCTAACAATTTAGATCGAATCCTTGACTTTTCTCTTAGCAATTCTGCTTGCTTCTCTAACAAAAATTTGATCCTAAGGTGATGAGATGAGGTTGAACTGGGGTCAAGCTTCAGGTGTTGTGCGCTTGCCTTCAGATCCTCATCTATCTTATTCAATTTCTCTCTTATTTCCTTAGTATACTTGGTAACATCACAAATCTTAGCAAAAGGAGATGTTACATTATTAAGTGAATTTTCAATGTTGGCCAAAACTATGGTTAATTCAACCTGTTTTATTGCTATATGCTGAGTAATGTGCTCAAGCACCTTATTATCAAACTTCTTTTCTGCCTTCTCTATCAATTTTTCTTGACCGGAGGTATCCTCATTGAATTTATTGACTACCACTTCTAATTGTAGCAAAATTTGTTGAGAAGTATCAACATCAACACCTATAGCCTCAGTAATTATATTTTTTGCTTCATCAATAATTTTAAACTCTCTATCTCTCTCATTCCTTAGTTGTTTCTACTTTGCCTTCTGTTCTATGTGTTGACTGAGCAGTCTTAGTTCATCAACTGAAGTAGTATCCGTATCTATCTTGGGAATGAAAATTTCAATATCTAGGTCTACATCCTTATCAATTTTCTTGCCTGTAAGAAGAATTTTTAATGGAGTCTTTGGTTTTTCTGCTGTACTAACATCTTTGTCTTTGAAAACATAGACAATGGTTGATGAGGTTGGACTGGCTGTCAAAACTGGAATAGGACCAACTAAAAGAAGACCGAGAGAGGGGCTAAATGTATCCAAAATTGATATACTTCCCAGAATTGATGTGCATACTAGAGTATTTACAATTGAAGAGCTTACTGGTGCAAAAATTGGTGCTAATGTAGCTGAAGTTGACAAAATTGGAGAGCAAACTGGAAAACTTATTGTACATACTGTAGGAGGAATTGATACTTCTGTTGTAGTGACTGCTGCAGTGGATGACTCGGTAACTAAAGAAGTTTCCTGTAGCTCAGTAGATGAAGTGCTTGGCACTTGCATTGGGAATACCTGGAGCTAGGAGGAGATTGGTAAAGATTGAGCAATTGATGTGGCAGTAGTGCTCACAATCTCACTAGTGGAAGTTGTCTCTATAATAATAGATTTTGGTGGAGAGTGAGGAAGGGATGCAATAATTTCTGCTGCAATTTTCACCAGATCATCTTCCTCCTTATCTGCCTCTTCAGCTTCTTCCTCCTTGTCTTCTTCCTCTTTATTTTCCATCAGTGCATGCAGTTCTCCTGGTGAGATTGTGATGGATGGAGTGCTATCAAGCTCATCATCATTACTACTATCATCATCTTTAATTTCTACTAGGTCTTCACTGGGCTTATGTAGTTGATAGATATTTTTCCACATGTTTGTAGCATCATTTACAACATGTTCAATGTCTTTAATCAAAATCAAACAGGTGTGGAATCTGATCATCATTTTACCTTCATGGCTTTTCATTTCAATTTTTACTTCTGCTCCAGTAAGACTTGGTCAGACATTCTTTAGGGATTTCTCATAAATATCTTTTACCATTTGGGTGGCTAACTCCCATCTCGGTTGCAATCTCTTCAGTAGTTCTTTTGAGATTTGAGGGGCAATCTAGTCTGGGGAGTATTTCCATTTACCCATCTTACTGAGTACCAGATCCTCAATCTGCATTTTCTCAACATCAGTTCTAGTTTCAAATTTCAATGCTTTGAAATTTTTGATGCTAGCTCCTTCCTCCAATTATTTGAGCCTTTTCTTGAATGACGATGCAGGCCTGACTAGTATAGGTTCCTGCATACCTTTCCTGGTTCTTCTGAAAAACACTGCAGTAGGCTTCTTCTTAGGTTTGGTAATGATTACCTTACCTTTCTTCTTTGGCTATTCTTCTACAGGTTCTTCTTCTCCTTCTTCTTCTCCTCCTTCTTCTTCTTCACCTTCTTCATCTTCACCTTTTCCCTCGGTGAGCATAAGAGGATCGGTAGAAGTTTTTAATTTGGCTATTTTCCTCTTACCCTTGTTTATGGCCTATGGTAGCTTGATTTCAAGCTCAATTCTGGCCTTAGCTTCATCATAGGTTCCAAAAATTTGTTACCTTGGGTCTACTAGCTTATTTACCAATGCTTCTATGATATCTCTAGTTTCATCAATATTTACCTCATAGGGAAGAGGTTTCACCCATGCAACTCAGGGTCTGACTACCTGAATGTATACCTTTTCATAGTCAACCATGAAGCATACATCATCCTTATAATCTTCAACAAGCTTTGGAGGAATTCTAAATCTGTTATTCATTCTTTCCTTGAAGTCTTCAAAATAATTATCCATAATACTATCAAAATTTTCACCCATTTCTGCTACAAATTCATTTATTTGATACAAAATTGGAATATCTTTTCTCCATACAATTGTACCTTTTAAAGGGAAAAAAATTTGTACATAGAAAAATAAACAAACTAACAAAGAACCAAATTTACAAGAGTTGGTTTTTGAGGTCCTTATACTATCCATGTTCTTACTAAGTTGTTTCAATAGCACATCTGCTAGGTCAAACTCCATATTTTTCTTCACAACCTTATAGGCTAAGTCTACAACCTCACAAGGCACGCTATTCAATCTTCTGGAACTATACATCTTATATGCAATTAAATAAATTCCAAATCTTAATTTTGCATTAGATACATTGTTAGGTTTCAATCTTCTACCATCCCATTCAGCTAAGATTAACTTCTGAAGTTCATCTCGACTTAGGTTTTTAGCGATTTTGGATTTGCTTAACATAGGTAAACCCATGATCTTATGAATCATCTTCTTTCTTATTAGGATGGGTTGCTCTAGCCACATTTGACCATTATGCACACGGTTTAAAATGCATCTTATCCATTTCATTTGAAAGTTCCTTGGTAAGTGCGGGATATGGGTCAAACCTTTGGTTTCCAGATGTTTGAACTCGAGTTTGAGGGTTCCATCCACACATAACTTGGCTAGGGCATTATCCATATCTAGTTTCCCTATTTCTTGAATAGTGCATTTGAAATGAGTACGAATGTCATTTATAAGTAGTACCTTTGGTGGAATTTGTGATTGGGCTCTGTGCGGGTCGAGTGATTCAGCTATGGCAGGAACGAGCTTGAAGCCAGGTGCTTTCCATTCTACTCCCTTCACAAGTATTTCAAAGCCTCTCTTTGCCTTGCTACTGCTGGTGCTTGCAGATGCCATTGCTGCTCGGTGAGTGAATGATTTTGTTAAACAAATTCTTTGCTAGAAAATCACTTCAAATCGCTTGAACTCACTTTCGTTCTCTTGGAGATCTCTTCGCTCTCTATATTCTAAATTCATGGTGAAAAATGAGATCAAATTTTTCTTTTTTTGATAAAAATCTGCCATTAATGCTCAGGTACAAAGGTAGCTAAGATGACCTAGGGTTTTTCAGATAGTCACCAACTTACTCGGTAAACCTTGCAACTCAGTGAACAAACAAAACTTTTCATATTCTTGACCTAGCTTGGTTAAGTCTAAAACCAACCTTGCTTGGTAGATGCACCATAGTGAACTATGTCTTGATTTGTCTTTTGCACTCCTTTATTCTAGAACTGCTTAGGATATTGCTTGAAGATGCAGTCCCTGATCCCCTTTTGATGAGTCTAACTAGAAGTGGAGTCACCAAATTCTTGAGTGACATAGCCATTATTTGAATTTTTTGGGTCGGTAGATTTTGGAATCCACTGTTGTCTCATCTATTTTTGAATGTTGTCAGCCCTGGCTTTCTTTTCATCTTCAATTCTTCCTATATTCATGCAATTCTTGGATATATGACCAAGTTCAATACATGTATAACATCTTATAGTAGTATCCTTTTTTCTTAGGTGATGCCTTGCACAGTTTATTCCAATGTGTCCATATTCTCCACAATAGTGACATTTGCACCAAGTATTGTAGTCCCAACCAAATATTGCTTTGATAACCTATTTTGCTAGATTGAATTATTTGGATCTACATTCAAATGCCTTGCGACCTTATTTCTTGCATTTGTGACATTTACCCTCAAAGTTTGGTTTCTCTTTGCATTCATTTGCTTTGTTACCATGTTGATTGCAATTATAGCATTTACCATTGAATTTTCTTTTACCATTGCTCCAACATCTGTTAGATGTATGACCTAAATTACCATAGTGATTGCAAGTATGTCTTTGATTCTTTTGAGTACCCTGTTTGGAAGATTCACCTTCTTCATTATATCCAAGGCCTGCTTTACCTTTTTGTCTATGAAAATTTTGCTCATTTTGCAAATTCAATTGATCCATATCTGCTTGAGATTTTATCATCCTTTCATTGACTTATTTTTCAACATTTAAGTCATTTTTCAAACTTCATTGATTTTTCTTTTAGATCTCAGATCACTTTGTAAGCTTGCATTGATTTGTCTTTCAGTGATTAAATCATTTTTCAAACTTTCATTCTCAGATCTTAGATTCATAATTTCTTCATTTGCATCAGGTAGTTTCCCTACAAGATCTTCATGCTCAAGGGATTGATTATTTCTTGCCTCTAAGTCTTCATTTTCCTTGTTTCTCTATTCCAAAACTTCACATAGCCTAATGGATTGGATTTCTTGTTCTCTTTTGAGCTTTCTTACTTCTTCCTGCAGAGAACCATTTTTTGTTAGGAGTTCCTTGATTGCTTCATTAGCTTCATTTGAACTGCTTGATGGTAAAAGGTCTTCAATCCTTTCTTCAATATACTGATGATCATTCATTTGTCTTGCAAGTTCCTTCCTTCTTTTCAGGGATTGAGAAAGATACTCCTTTGCTTCATTGAGTTGAGTCATGGCCATTTCCAGATCTAGCTTTTCATTCTCAATAGATTTGTGAAGTCTGAATATCTCCATTGTCCTTGATATTTGCTCAAGCTATCAAACTTTATCCTGAGAACCACAATGCTCTGATACCAATTGTTGGAAATAATCCAGACTAACAAGGTTACTGAGAGGGGAGGGGTGAATTAGTAACCCTAAAACTTTAATTCAATTCTGTATAATAACACATTCATCATTCATCCACCTAATCTACTATATGCATGAAAACACATGAACACACTAATTTGGTGACCCAGAAACCTTCCAATTATAAAGTAAAATTGGGGTGGGGATGATGCCCACAAAAGTTCAATACTGCAGTATAAAGTTTGTCGGTTAAGGCTTACAATGATCTACCCTGTTAGGAGCAAGTAGGATTGCTAGATCCACCTTGTTAGATGATTTAAAAACATACAATGAAGTATGCACTCTGTTAGAAGATTTACAAAAGACTGCTAAGTCTACCTTGTTAAAGGATTTACAAACTATTTCACTTATTAGGATGAAGCAGTGAATCTGGTTACAACTGATTGCTGATAAGATCCTTTGTGCTCTAATCACCTGATGTAATGGATATAGCTTTTCTGCATCAATTGTTGACCTTATTGTATTCCTCTATTTCGCTAGTGGATCGCTTTTTCTTTTTTGTAAATATTGTAATATAACACCAACGATGATCAATATTTCATTATTTCAAATGATATATATCATTCCAATATTTACACTAGCAAGGTCGGCCAATCACAAGTGAACAAGCATTACTGAGTCGGCCAGATAGTAGAAAACTCGGGTTCCTCAAACTGACTCAATGACCTCCTGATACTCGGCATCCACTATAATACACTGCATTGTCATGCACTCGGTAAGAGTAGAGGCACGGTCCATACTAATCATTCTAAGTAGCTTGGAACTCGGTAACCATTGGTGACTCGATGAATATTGTGTCACTTGGTAAAATCGAATCCATTGATAACCTTCTTCACTTGGTAAACATTGATTCCTTCATTTACCTTGTTTACTCAGTAAACGTTGATTCCTTCATTTACCTTGTTTACTCAGTAAACACTGATTCCTTTATTTACCTTGTTTACTTAGTAAACACTGATTCCTTCATTTATCTTGTTTAAATGGTAAACATTGATTTCTTTGATTTCCTTGATCACTCGGTAAACACTAAGTTCTTTGTTTACCTTGATCACTTGGTAAACACTAAGTTCTTTTTTTACCTTGATCACTCGATAAACACTAAGTTCTACTAATGACTCGGTGAGCACTGACTGCTTGGTAAACACTGCGAAGCTCAGTAACCACTAACTACTTGGAGAACACTATTCTGCTCGGTATCAACTATAGGCTGAGTGATGAGCTCGCTAATCATTTAGAATCAAATTAAGTGTTGTAACTATTGACAAATATATCATAATTCCAACAATTACTGCAAGAATTATGGATATTTTGCAAATGAGTGTCAGAAAAAACAAGCTGATATGAGTAAGAAAAATGTAGATCTTTTTAAGAGTAATTTTGAGATATTGTTCATTACTTACAGTGTAACTCTAGATAATACATGATTTTTGGTTTTTATATAGTGGTTGCAGCAATCATATTACAGGAAATAAAGATTTTTTTGAAAGTTTGGATAGATAAATTAAAACAGAAGTGAAGTTAGGAAATAATGAGATAGTGGAAGTGAGTGGAAAAGGCACAATCAAAATCATAACAAAACATGGTAAGAAATCTATTTTTGATGTATACTTTGTACATGGTTTGAAACATAACCTTATAAGTGTGGGGCATCTTAGTCAAAAAGGCTATAGAGTTATTTTTGAAAAAAATTTGTGCACTATATTTGATATGCCTCCTAGTAATATGGTGATTTCAAGGGTGGAAATGACAAATAATACAATTTTTCCACTTTGGATGAAGAGTAATATGATTGATGAAGTTGCAGCAAGTTTCAATGTAACAAGTCAAGAAAAAACATGGATATGGCACTTGAGGTGTTGTCATCTAAACTTCAAAGGATTATCTTTATTGCAAAGAAAGGAAATAGTAAGAGGCTTAGCCATAATTGAAACATCATTGAGTCCATGTGAATGTTGTATCTTGGCCAACCATCATAGAGAAATTTTTCCAAAAGGGATGTCATATAGAGAAAGGGTAACTTTAGAAATTGTGCATTTAGATATATATGTGGTTCAATGAAAATGCTATCCTTATGGAGGAGCATTTATTGATGACTTCAGTAGAAAGACATGGGTTTACTTTCTTAAATACAAATCTAAAAATTTTGGCAAATTTAAAGAATTCAGGGCTTGTGTTGAGAAGCAAAGTGGTTTACCTATCAAGGTATTGAGATCTGATAGAGGAGGAGAGTATAATTCAATTGAGTTTTTAGATTATTGCAAGGATCATGGAATCAAAAAGTAATTTACTACTAGTTACACACCATAAAAAAATGGTGTTGCAAAGAAAAAGAATAGAACAATAATGGAGATGGCAAGGAGCATGTTGAAAGGTAAGAATCTTCCTAATGAGTATTGGGTTGAGGCAGTTTCTTGTGTTGTTTATATTTTGAATAGGAGTCCAACAAAGATTGTGAGGGACATGGTTCCACAACAAGCATGGAGTGGTGAGATTCATAGTGTTTCTCTTCTCGAAGTATTTCATTGTATTGCATATGCACATTTTCCTAATGAAACTAGAAGTAAGTTAGATGATAAGAGTGAGAAATACATTTTTGTTGGCTATGATGAGCAATCTAAGCCATATAGGTTGTTTAATCCTATCACCAGAAAAGTCATTGTGAGTAGGGATGTTGTATTCAAAGAGGATGAATCTTGGGATGAAAATATAGATACAAATGTTATAGGTGCTACAACAACACCATATGATGAGAAGGATAAAAAGGATCATGAAGATCAAGAGTTTCAACCAAGTGACCAAGAAGGAACTCCACCACAAAGTCCACAATGAGATCACTTAAAAAATGAAGTTGAGCATGGAGAAACTTTGAATTCACAAGTAAATAATGATTCAAACCCTATACTTGCAATATTGAGATAAGGATTACAAGCAAGAAAACTAGAAGCTTGAATGAGATTTATAATCAAGTAAAATAGATTTGCAATCAAATTTTTCTTTATTTTCTCAAGATCCTATATATTTTGAAGATGCAATTAAGGAAGAACATTGGATTAATGTAAAGAATGATGAAATAGAATCAATTGAGACAAATAATACATGGGAATTAGTTGATTTTCCTAAGAACAAAGATTGCATTGGTGTAAAATGGGATTATAAGATTAAGTTTAAATCAAATAGAGATGTAGACAAATATAAGGCAAGGTTAGTTGCTAAGGGATTTTCACAAAATATGGGGTTGATTATAATGAGACATTTGCACCTATAGCAAGACTTGATACTATTAGCATGGTCTTAGCTATTGTAGCTCAAAAGAAATGGAAGGTTTACCAAATGGATGTCAAATAAGCATTCATGAATGGATATTTGGAAGAGGAAGTCTATGTAAAACAACCACCAGGATATAAAATAAAAGGTTATGTAGATAAATTTTATAAGTTGAAAAAGGCACTCTATAGATTGAAGCAAGCTCCAAGAGCTTGGTATAGTAGGATAGATTCATACATAATAGAGAATGGATTTAGAAAGTGCACCAGTGTGCCTACATTATATACCAAGATCAATGAACAAGGTCAGATATTGATATTTTTTTTATATGTTGATGATTTGATATTTACATGCAATCTATCTATTGACATGTTTAAGTCAACAATGAAGAAGGAGTTCAAAATGATAGATCTAGGATTGATGAGATATTTTCTTGGCATTGAGGTTACTCAAAATAACAAGGGAATCTTCATTTGTGAAAGAAAATATGCAAAAGATGTTCTAAAGAAATTTAGATTGATAAATTGTTGTCTTGTTTCTACACTTGTTATGGTAGGCACAAAACTTAGCAGAGAAGATAATCAGAAAGCTTTTGACTGAACTATATTTAGAAATTTGGTTGGTAGCTTTATGTATCTCACAACAACTAGGCCAGATATCTAGATTCATGGATTCACCAAAGACCTCACATTGGCAAGCAAGAAAAAGAATATTGAGATATATTGCAGGAACTATGAATCATGGCATATTGTATTCTACTTCAGATAATTTTCAATTAGTTGGATATATAGATAGTGATTTTGCAGGGGATATTGAGGATAGAAGGAGCACATCTGGATATGCATTTCAACTCAGGGCAAGTGTTGTGGCCTAGGTATCAAAGAAGCAACCTATAGTTACAATCTCATTATTTGAAGTAGAGTATGTAGTAGGAACCACAACCGCATGTCAAGAAATATAGATGTGAAGGATTTTGAAGGACTTAATACAAGCTCATGATGGACCTACTACAATCTATTGTGATAATAAGTTTTGTATTGCACTTTAAAAGAACCATGTGATTCAGAAGAGGAAAAAATCATATTGACACAAGATATCATTTCATTAGAGAGCTAGTCAATAACAAAAAAATTTATCTATAGCATTACATATCAAAGGAGTAACGTGCAGATATCTTCACCAAGGCCTTACTACAAGTATAGTTTGAAATTTTGAAGGAGGCTCTGAGAGTTGTAAATATTAAAGAAATTTGTAATAGTTGATAGTAGAAATTGGGCGAGAGTGTTAGAAATATTAATTTATACTCCTAAAACTTATTTAATCATATCCATCATTAGATGTTTCTAGAATTTTAGGTTTAGGTTGTGCCAGTTGTAGCAGTTTTAGGAACTCTATAGATAATTGTCTTGTCAGAAAATGTCAGATATTTCTAGAATATTGTAAACTTACCTATAAAAGGGAATGTTATGTATCCATTTTGACAATAAAAAAAAGGTAATCAAATACAATTAATTTTTATTGTATCACAACACATTGCATTTTATATTTTATTTTTGTGCCTCTGCCCACCCATCAGTATCAATTTTTTTTAAAGTTAAAATTAATATGAAAAGACATTAATGTTATAATGAAGGCTAATGATACAACAGAAATACACCTTTAAATCTTCACAAAATATTCTTCAGCACTATTAATTTGGGTACAATAATTTTGTATTCACACATAGTAAAACTGTATCAATGCAAGTGAGTTGAATTACTAAAATAAATATGTATACATTATGTAACAATTGTTTAAATTAAGCCTATAAGAATTGAACAAAAAAATAGAAGTAGCTTGTAGTAACCTGCTCAGAAGAGGAAAACAATATTCTTAAACTTAAGGGTGGCCTAAACTTTTGTGCCAACATTTCTATTGTTTCATTTTGAATACAATGAAAAGATTGTTAAAAAAATGAGTAAATTCTATAATTGTTGATTTGAAAACCTATTCAAGTTGAAAAAATAATGAAAAGAACTTTGGACTAACCTATGATGAAGCAATTAATAGAAAAATATCTAATTTGTCAACCCCTCAACATAACTATAATTTGTCTAAGATATAATTTTTCTATTTGACAATTGTTAAAGAGGAAACTATTGATGATCATCACATATAATTACCGCTAAAAAATTATTTCAGTTTGAAAAAGAAATATATCTGATTATTTATTTATAGGAACAAAACATTTTGAAACACTGCTCAAATACTGTTGCGGTTGAGGTTTCCCATCCTGTAGTTTCCTGCTGACTGTAGTTTTGTAATTTTGTTGACTATAGATTTTTAATAAATAAAACATTTTGAAAACATACTAAACTATTGTTTCTCCAACTCTAATGGCTATGCCAAATTGTTGGATTTATCACACATCAATAAGAAAGAAGAATAAATCATCCGCATATGCGGCATAGAGCATATAACTAGAAAAAGAAAAACGTATATTAGGAAGAAAACTCTAGTAACATTTATTAGTATACATGCCACTAATTAGTGTCATTAAAAGTGTTTTTCTCACAACCTATACATTGTATCTATTAGCTCCACCTACTAAGTTGATTGAAGAAGAAGATTGATTTTTATTAGTATTACTACCTACTGAGGGGAAACAATGGAGGCACTTATAAAAACTTGTACTGTAGAACCAATCTAAAAAGAAATATGGTTATAAAAGGGAAAACATTTATAATCTAGTTTGAAGAAAATGTAATGAATATCATATATCATATCATATCATATCAGTGCATAAAGGACCCTATTAGCAATTAATTGTAAGTAGATCCACTGCTTGATCCTAACAGGTGAATTGGTTTCCAAATCCTTTAACAAGGTAGACTTAACAGTCTTTGTAAAAATCTCTTAACAGAGTGCATACTTCATTATATGTTTGTAAATCCTCTAATAAGGTGGACTTAGCAATCCCTTGTGCTCCTAATAGGGTGGATAACCAAAAGTGGTTAATGTAAGCCTTAACAAGCCAAATTTGTATTGCAGTAGTGAAGTTTTGTGAGTACCATCCCCACCCTAGTTTTACTTTTTATTTGGAAGGTTTCTGGGTCACCAAAACATTGTGGTCTTTTTTGTGATGAATGTTTTATCCTTCAATACTAATGCATGCAGTAGTATAGATGGATTTATGGTGAATTTAAAGAAAACTTTTGAAGTTACTGATTCACCCCTCCCCTCTCAATAACTTATCATATCTTGAATATTTCCAATAATTGGTATCAAAGCTTTGTGGTTCTTAGGATAAACTTTGATAGCTTGAGCAAAGATCTAAGCATGAATGGAAATATTCAGACTTGACAAGGTAATTGAAAATGAAAACCTAGACCTGGAGATGGCCATAGCTCAACTCAAGCAAGCAAAAGAGAATCTTTCCCTATCCCTAAAAAGAAGAAAGGAACTTACAAGACAAATGAATGATCACCAATATGTTGAAGAAAAGATTGAATACTTTTTCCCATCAAGAAGTTCAGATGAAGCTAATGAGGTAGTCAAAGAACTCCTAGCAAAGAATGGCTCTCTACAAGAAGAGGTAAGAAAATTGAAAAGAAATCAAGAAGTTTAGTCAATAAGAATGTGTGATATCTTGGAACAAAGGAATAAGAAAAATGAAGACTTGGAGGCAACAAACAATGAAGAACAAAATCAATCCAATCAGCATGAAGACCTTATTGGTCAAATCACTAAAGCAAATGAACAAATCAAGATTCTCAAAGCATAGAATGAAAGAATAAGAAATGATCTAAATTTTGAAAGAGAAATTAATGAAAGAATAATGAGAGAACTAAGATTTGAAAAGAAAATCATTGAAAAACTAAAGAATGACCTAAATGCTGAAAAACAAATCAATGAGAGAATGATGAAATCTCAACAAGACACGAATCAATTGAATCAACAAAATAAGCAGAATCTTCATAGGCAAAAAGGTAAAGCAAGACTTGGCTACAATGAAGATGAAGGTGAATCTTCCAAGCAAGGTGCAAAAAGGAATCAAAAACCCTCATGCAATCATTGTGGGAAAACTAGTCATACATTAAACAAATGTTGGAGCAATGGAAAAGCAAAATTCAATCGAAAGTGCTACAACTACAATCAGCATGGTCACAAAGCTAATGAATGCAAGGAGAAACCAAAATTTTAGGGTAAATGTCACAAATGCAAAAGGCATCATCACAAGGCATCTCAATGCAAATCCAAATCATTCAATCCAACTAAACAACTTGTAAAGGTAATATTTGGATGGGACTACAATACCTAGTGTAGATGTCATTATTTTGGAGAATATGGACACACTGGCATAAATTGTGCAGGGCATCACCTAAGAAAGAAGGATACTACTATAAGGTGTTACACATGAACTGAACTCGATCATATAGCTAAAAACTGCATGAATATAGGAAAAGTTGAAGATGAAAAGAAAGCAAGAGCTAACAACATAAGGAAACAAATGAGGTAGCAATGGATTCCTAAATCTATTGAGGATACAAGCTCAAATCATGGAAGTCAAGTCACTCAAGAAGTAGGTGACTCCATCCTCTCAAACTAAATTCCTAAGAATGTACTAGAGTTGTACTCAACAAGAAAATCATAAAGAGTTCCAACAAATATGAAGAATGCAAATGATCCAATCATTATTCCAGATACACAAGGATCACAGAAAGGTTATCTTGCACCAAGTTGCATCAGACTTCAGCAAGGAAAGTTGGTTAAAGACCTTACTGAGTGAAGTCAGGAATGAAGGAAATTTGGTTTGTTTGTCGAGTTGATACTCTTATTGAGTAAGGTTAGTGGATGATAGTCTGTCACACACTATGTCATTATGGCACTGAGAATTTATGAAAATTTCTCAACAAAAGGGGTAATTTTGACTTCATTTTTCACTGCATTCATAGCATTCGAAGAGAAAAACAATTTGAAAGAACACTATAGTATTTTTGAGTGATTTAGAAATGATATCTTCATAAATTCTATCATCTACTAGTGGAAGCAACACTAAACCAAAGAAGGGTTCCAAAATGCTAGTTAAGGGCATTAAATGGAAAGCACCAATCTTCAAAATCATTTTGACTGTTACTGAATCACTTGACCCTTATGATGCTTAGTCACAAATACAGTCAAAGGTACTCCTAATTAATAATATAAGAACTCATTTTAAATGTACTGTTCAAGAATTAGGGACATTAGAAATGGATAATGCCCTAGCTAAAATGTGTGTTGACAAAGATTTTAAACCCAAGCATAAGAATTTGGAAACGAAAGGGTTAACTCATATCCCTTACATGCCACAAAATTTCCAAGTAAAATGGATAAGGTACTTATTGAGTCGGTTCCACAATGGGAAATTATGGTTAGAGAAACCCATTCTGATTACAAAGAAAATGATACACAAGGTTATGGGTCTACCAATGCTAAGCAAAGCTAAGACAACCAAAACCCTAGGTTGGGAGGAAATGCAAAAGAAAACCCTAGCTGAGTGGGATGGTAGAGGTTTGAAAATAAACAATGTCACTAACATAGAGCTTGGGTTTGGCATCCACATCATTGCACACAAAATCTATAGCTCAAGTTAGTCGAATAGTGTTCCTTGTGAGGCAATAGTCCTAGCATACAAGGTTATAAAGAAGAACCTTGAATATGATTTGTCAGATGTGTTACTAAAGCGGTTGAACAAAAACATTGATAGTGTGAAGACTTCCAAGAACAATTCCTTCAAGTTTAGTTCATTTCTTATTTTCTTATTCTTTTATGTTTAGAAATTCTTTCCATCTAAGGGCATAGTCATGTGGAGGAAAGAAACCCCTATTCTTTAT
The DNA here is from genome assembly GCA_028749045.1 of Cupressus sempervirens. NCBI lineage: Eukaryota > Viridiplantae > Streptophyta > Pinopsida > Cupressales > Cupressaceae > Cupressus > Cupressus sempervirens. The sequence goes on along the minus strand of CM053793.1, from coordinate 164,003,805 downwards.
CAAATAAATGAATTTATTGAAGAAATGGGTGAAATTTTTGAAAGGGTGTTGGATAACTATTTTGAGGCATTTAAGGTGAAAATGAACAATAGATTCTGTATCCCGCCCAAGCTTGTAGAAGTACACAAGGATGATATATGTTTCATGGTGGACTATGACAGAGTGTACATTCAAGCAGTCATACAAAGAGTGGCATGGGTAAAACCATTGCCTTATGAAATTAACATTGATGAAGCTAGAGACATTAGTAAATGAGCCATCCAATCATAATCTTCTTGCATTTGGCACATAAGAGGAAGCCAAGAAGTCGATAGAGCTTAGTATTAAGATTCCTTAAGCTCTTAGCAAAGGAAAGAAGAGAATTGCTAAATTAAAGATAGTTGAATGTCCTCTAATGCTTACCAAGGGCAAGGGTGAGAATGAAGAGGAGGAATATGAAGAAGGAGAAGAAGAATCAAAGAAAGAGGAACCAGTAAGGAAGATAGGTAGAATGATTGTCACTAAACCTTAGAAGAAACCAACTACAGTATTCTCTAGGAGAACTAGGAAAGGTAAAAATGAACTAGTATTTATCTGTTTTGCACCTACATTTGAGGAAAGGATGAAATAGCTAAGAGTTGGAATAGGAATTTTTAACTTCAAAGTTCTCAAGTATGAGACTTGAACTCTAACTAAGCAAAAAGAGATTGAGGACTTAGTTGTGGAAAAGATGGATATTTGGAAATACTCCCCTACGCAAATACAACCTCAAATCCATGCAGATCTTTTTGCTAAAATCAATGTCAGATGGGAGAACACAGTGTAAACTATAAAGGACATCTTTGAACAACAGCTGAGACAGTTCATACCAAATCTGACTAATGCAAAAGTGAAGGAGGCATTAAAAGAGAATGAAGATAGAATGATTCTAAAGCTTAACACATGCTTCATATTAACAAAGAATATAGAATTAGTAGTTAAGAATGCCTTAGACATTTGGAGAGATATATATCATCTCAATAAGCTATCAGAAGAAACTATTAAAATTAAAGATGATGATAGCAGTGACAACAATGATAATGATGTTCACAATACTCCTTCAATCACAGTTACAGTAGGAGACTTACATGCTCTAATAGAGGAGAAGGAAGAAGAAGAAAAGGAGGAAGAAGTAGTAGAGGAAGAAAAGGATGAAGATGATCCAGTCAAAATAGTAGTTGAAGTAATTGCATCTCTTCCTCACACTCCACCACAGATTGTCACATCTATGGAGACAACTTCTACTAGTGAGATTGTGAGCACAACAGTAACATCAATTGCTCCATCTTCACCAACCACCTTCTACCTCCTGGTATCTACAATGGAAGTGTCAAGCACTTCATCCACCGAGCTGACTGTTACTTCTTTAAGTACCAAGTTAGCTCCCTCTACTCCTACATCATTAGTAAGTGCAATAGTTAGTTCTACAATTTTGTCTTCGTCAATTCCAGTTAGCTCTATAGTTTTGTGTTCATCAACATTATCTTCATCCACTTTGATTCTATTTAGTTCAGATATTTCTATGGGTATTCTATCAAGTGTGAAACCATTTTTGGGAAGTGTTTCAATTTTTGATCTAGTTAGTACTCCTATTGGCATTCAATCCTTAAGCCCTATTCCATTTTTCACTACTAGCCCTTCTATCTCCACTATTGAGTCTATTCCAAAGGTCAAACCAGTAATCACAGAAGTAGAACAAAGGAAACCATTGAAACTTCTAATCACTAATAAAAAAATTGAAGAAGATATTGACTTAGACACAAAGATAGTAATACCTAAGATTGACTTTGACACTGCTACTATTGAAGAGATGAGGTTAGCAAGTCAACTCATAGAGAAGAAAGCTATGTTGATATAGTAAAGGTGAGAAAGGGGCAAGGAGTATAGAATAATCGAGAATGCCAAGAATATAATTATAGAAGCTATAGGTGTTGAAGTAGATTCCACTCAACACATTTTGATTTAGTTAGAAGAGGTTATAAAGAAATATAATGAGGACTCCTTCGAAAAAGAGAAACTAATTGGAAAGGCTGAAAGGAAGTTTGATAACAAGGTGCTAGAGCATATTGCTCAGCAGATTGCAATCAAATAAGTTGAGTTGTCTGCATTTTTGGGTAATTTTGAAAATTATTTTAATACTGTAGCATCACTTTTTGCCAAACTTTGTGATGTCTCCAATTTTACTAAAGAAATAAAGGAGAAGCTAAATAATATTGATGTTGATATGCAATCAAGTGCATCAGAGTTGTAGACTAAACCGTCCTTTAGCTCATCTCATCACACCAAGGGGAAATATTTGGTAGACATGTAGGTAGAACTTCTAAGAGAAGAAGCGAAAATAAGAGCAAACCTGATTGATATTCAGAACATGGTCTTGCTAATAATGAATACAATGAAAAAACATATAGCTCATTGCAAAATATTGGTCCAGGATCATAACTTCTCAGTGGCTGATCACATGATCCAATTATTAGAAGAAGTTCAGATTGCTCCCTCCACCTATCAAATTTTACAAGAGAATTGGGATAATTCATTCGCCCTCATCCTCAAGGTACATCAAGAATTTCTATCTCATTTTGGTGTAACTATATAAATAGTATATGTAGCCCTTTGGCATTACTATCAAAAAGGGGAAGAGATATCAGTATAAGATAATAAAAAAGAAGGGAAAACTCTGTATATAAGGAGAAATATTAGTATAGATGAAAGGGCGAGATAGCACTCAATAGAGTCAACATGTATATGTGTATAGCTATGTACATAAGTATCTTTGTATATACATTATGTGTCATCAAGGAGATATAAGTAGGAATGTATATGCAGTAGTTTTAAAAAGATGAATTTCAAAAAACCAAAATTTAGTAAGTAAGATTGTGTACATATGTTTTTCCTTATAAGTGTTTTATTACTAATGTCAAAGGGGGAGATTTTCGGCATTAAGTTATTATTGCCATTAGTGACAACACTTATCTATATCAGTATAGCTACCAAGCTCATCACTTAGTTTCCTACACTCACCAAGCATTCCAATATTAACCAAGCCTCGAAGTGTTTAGCAGTTGACACTAAGCAGAACAGTTGCTACCAAGTGAATATAGGAAATGTGAAGAATAGTAGTGTCTATCGAGTAGTAAGTTTGTGTCATGGAAATTTAGTGTAAACCAAGTGTTGAAAGAAGTAGTGTTTACTAAGTGAAGCAAGGTAAACGCAGCGTGTAGTATCTACTGAGTGACACTACATCTATCAAGTCACTAGTGGTCACCGAGTTAAGAAATACATTGAGTGATTAGTATGGACTGAGCCTTCACTTCTATCGAGTGCATGATGATGTTGTGTAATGCAGTAGATGCAAAGTATCAGAAGGTCATCGAGTCAGTTCAGTGAACCCGAGTTATTTACTATTTGGCCAACTTTGTAATGTGTTGTTCACTTGTATTTTTGCTGACCTTGTAGTTTTGTAAATTGGAAAGGTATATATGTATTATTTATTGTAAGATATCATTGTATTGAAATATTTTTGAAGTATTTTTTTAGAAGTGCATGCGAAGGATTATCAACAGTTGTTTAAGAAATGCAGCAAGGTCAATATAGGAGCAAAAAAGTCATATCTATCATATAAGGTGATTAGTGCATAAAGGATCTTATCAACAATTAGCTGGAAGTAGATCCACTACTTCATCCTAATAGGTGAATTAGTTTCCAAATCCTTTAACAAGGTAGACTTAACAGTCTTTGTAAAAATATCTTAACTGAGTCCATACTTCATTATATGTTTGTAAGTCCTCTAATAACGTGGACTTGGCATTCCTTTGTGCTCCTAAGAGGGTAGATCACCAGAAGTGCTCAATGCAAGCCTTAATAGGCCAACTTTGTGCTACTGTAGTGAAGTTTTGTGGGTACCATCCCCACCCCAGTTTTACTTTCTATTTGGAAGGTTTCTAGGTCACCAAAACATTGTGTTCTTTTTTGTGATGAATGTTTTATCTTTCAATACTAATGTATGCAGTAGTATAGATGGATTTATGGTGAATTTAAAGAAAATTTTTGAAGTTACTGATTCACCCCTCCCCTCTCAATAACTTATCATATCTTGAATGTTTCCAATAGTCATCATCAAATGTATCGAAAGGTGTCATAGGTTATCCTATGACCCCTTTTGACCCATATGAATGAGCATAATATCTCCCAAGGGACCTTAGGACCCCTAGAGACATATGTCATAATTAAATGTGTCAAAAGGCATCATAGGTTATCCTATGACCCTTTTTGATAGATATGAACAAGAAAAATGTGTCCCTAGGGGTCCTACGACTCCTAGGGACATATGTCATCATCAAATGTGTTAAAAGGGGTCATAGATAATCCTATGGTCCCTTTCAACCCATATGATCAAGTGTAACATGTTCCTAGGGGTCCTTGGAACCCTAGGGATATATGTCATCATCAAATGTAATGAAAGGGGTCATAGGTTATCCAATGAAACCTTTTGACCCATATGAACAAGTGCAACATGTCTATGTCATCATCAAATGTGTCAAAACAGGTCATAGATTATCTAATGACCCATTTCAACCCATATAAACAATCGTAATGTTTCCTAGGACCCCTAGGAGCATATGTCATCATTAAATGTGTTGAAAGTGGTCATAGGTTATCCAATGATCCCTTTTGGCCCATATGAACAAGTGTAACATTTCCCTAGGGTTCCTAGGACCCCTAGGGACATGTCATCATCAAATGTGTCGAAAGGGGGCATAGGTTATCCAATGACACCTTTTAACTAATATGAACAAACGTAACCTATCCATATGTCATCATCAAATATGTCAAAAGGTGTCACATATTATCCAATGACATCTATTGACCCATTTAAACAAGAATAATGTGTCACTAGGGGTACTAGGACCCCTAGGGACATGTGCCATCATCAAATGTGTCAAAAGGGGTCACAGGTTATCCAATGACCCCTTTCAACCCATATGAATAAGTGTAATGTGTCCCTAGGGGTCCTAGGACCTCTAGAGGCATATGATCAAATTTGTCAAAAGGAGTCACATGTTATACTATAACCCCTTTTGAAATATATAAACAACTATAATGTGCCCCTAGGAACATATGTCATCACCAGAAGTGTCATATTAGGTCAAAAGTTATCTTATGACCCCTTTCAACCCATATGAAAATTAGGTTAGAAGTTATCCTATGACCCCTTTCAACCCATATGAATAAGTGTAATGTGTTCCTAGGGGTCATAGGACCCCTAGGGATGTATATTATCATCAAATATGTCAAAAAGGGTCATAGGATATCCTATAACCCCTTTCAACTCATATGAACAAGAGTAATGTGTTCCTAGGGATCCTAGGACCCTTGGGGGCATATGTTGTCATCAAATGTGTTGAAAGGGGTCATAGGTTATCCTATGACCTCTTTCAACCCATATCAATAACATAATGTGTTCCTATGGATCCTATGACCCCAAGGGACATATGTTATCATGCATATGTCCCTATGGGTCCTAGGACCCCTAAGAAAACATTACGCTTGTTCATCTATGTCAAAAGAATTCATAGGTTATTTTATGACCCCTTTCAACCATATGAACAAGTGTAATGTCTCCCTAGGGGTCCAAGGACCCCTAGGGCTCCTAGGGAGATATGTGTTGAAGTTAATGAATGATCAACCCTACAGCTCCAAAGAATCACCTACATGCAAACATCTATTATAGAAGAGAAAGACAAAAAGCTATGGAGCTAGGAATTGCCAAATCTATAGATGAGACATTCTTGATAAGAAAAATAGTAGATTTCTATAATCAAAAGTGAATGAATTTGGTTAAAAATTACAAAGAGAGATCGTCCTTAAAAAGGAGATCAAAACCTTAAAAAGGGTTAATCTGGGTTGCATCATAATAATTAATATAAGAAATTAATTATTAAATGCCTAAATTTTTTCTTAAGTAGACTAGAATTTATTAGAAAATATCTAATTACTCTAACACACCCCCCCTCCCCCCCACCTCACGATAAACTTAAGGAGCAGCTAAAAACCTAGAAACTACCGCCAAAAGTAGAATTGTGTCCTAGCAACAAAGCCTAATGAGGTACCCAAGCACAACCAAATCTCTAAAAAGAGGATAAATAGAGAAAACCATGTGGGAAAAACCCTACTCCAAAAAAAAGATGGAAAACATATTGAAAGATACTAGTGAAGGACTAAAGAAGTCTACAAACTAGGGAATGTCCCAGAAGATAGAAACAAAAGATAATCATGAAGAATACCACTAAATCATGTAGAATTTTCAAATCTTTTTCGAAAGTAACTACTCATCTAAAACACCTCTCCATTGAAATAGAACCTGACTAGGTAGAGAAGAAGGTAATCTGCATCGAATCAAGAGGCATAGAAAGGAAAACAACTAAACTCAAAGATAGAAATGACATGAAACAACAAATCCTAAAGAGTTGATCAATTGAACCAAGGAATACATAAGATATTACAAGTCATGATGAAATATCAAAAGTAATGAATTTGATCCCCGAACCTAAAAGTTATCCACCAAAATTCAAAAAATGTAGAAGACTAAATAGAATGCTCCTAGACCAGAATCTAAAAAAACAACCAACATCACTGAAAAAAGGTCAAAAAGACCTTTCCAAAAATATAAACAATTCCCAAATCAGAGATTGAATACTCAAGATATGTCTCCTAGGGTGCAAAAAGGAACTCTAGATTTTGACAATAGGAAAAGCCATCAAAATAACACCAAAACTGAAAACTAACTATATCACTATGACGGGCTCAAAACTAGCTTTTCAATGATATCTTGTTTACAAAAAATGGAGTTTGTATGCCCCAAATATGAACAAAAAAGAAGGTAGGTCAAAATAGAGGGCGTAGAGGTGACAAAAAGTGGTGATGCAATGTAGATTTGGTGCTGATGTTAGCAAGTGACAAGCCCAAATTTAATAGTCAAATGACTATCAAGGCTAAAAAATGCCTAAAAATGACCCCTATTAGAAAAAATATCCGACCACCAAAAATAAAATGTTGGACAAAGAGTCATTGCCAAATTAAAAACAGATGGCCAATACACAAATTAGTGAAAAAGAGAGCTGAAGCTAGGAAAAAAAAATTCAATGACCATTAAATTTCCATCAAAAAAGTGCATGTTCATGTGGCAAAGATGCAATTCTTAGATCCCTCCAAATCATGATAAGTCTCTTTAGGAGAGATCATGATTCCTATGATGGAGGGAACACAGGTTGGTGGAAGATGAGGAATCATACAAAAAATGCATGAATTTCAAAAGTTGCCACCAAAGGAGGCCCACCAAAAAATCACACATCATCCACAAAAGAAGGCAGTCAACCCCTAATCAATCAATAAACTCATGTTTGAATATGGGCCATTCCATATCTCAAGCAACACTACAAGTTGAGCACCCTTATTAGCTACAGCTTCTACAGTAACACAAGCATGAGTAGTTGGCAACAATTGGTGTATGGATTTATACTAGAAGCCACTTTGAGATGGATGAGACCAAAAATACAACACACTTTCTACAAATGCGGAGACCCAAAATTTTGAATCAGTGCTAGATAGTGAAGTGCACTCATAACCAATATCCAAAAGTCTCAAAAAATAATAGCCAACCCACAACAAGCCATAATAGTAACTATTCGAACAAAATCAAATACTTTGGATGTGCTTTCATGCACTTTTCCCAACACAAAGCCTGTAGGAACCATTGATCCTTCAAGAAGTCACACTTGGGTAGTTGGACCACCAAAAAATAGACACGTGTTGGTCTAGATAAAAACTCCATATTGTAGATAAGACAAGGTATGAGGGCCCACACAAACCAATAGAAATCTAAAATTGTTAAAAGATATGGAAAAACTACCTATATCCATAGTAGATACCACAAAATTTCATGATAGAGGGGCTCAGGTGGGTGAACTTGGTGGACTTCCAAGGGAAGCAAGCCTTTGTTCAAGCTTGACTTTTAAAAGATATGCCACAATTCTAAACAAATAGCTGGAGCAAGAAGTATTCCTCCCAAAGTTAGCCTTGGACTATGCAAACCACCATGTTGGAAACTACAACTCATTGGCCATCTCATTCATATAAAATTTGGAGTCACAGGTTACAAGAATTTGCCTCTAACTGGGGTGTCGAACAAACAACTAGCAATTCCATAAAATGTGCCATGTTAGCAAGAGTCAACTAAGTCTCCAAAATAATATCCACTAACAGAATACCTCACAAGAGGAATAAACTTAGAGAGTGACATGGGGACAGGAGTGAGTGACAAAGAATTGGCTCGACAGACGAGGCAAGATGGATTTATCTAAAGCCTCCAAAAAATTTTGATCCAGAACACACACACAACCAACTCCCCCATTTCATTTAGAATAGCACAAACTTAGAGGCAATTACGTATACCAAACAAAAAAATGTGTTCCCATTGATGCACCTCCTCGAAAAGACTAGTAAGAAGGCCAACACAAGCTACTAGTGGGACTCAAGATTTGATCACCAAAAAAGGGCTACTCCAAATTATTTTTTGAAAAATAAAAAATAATTAGTTGCCTCATTTTTTGAGCCCAAGCTAAAATGACCTAGGTATTAAAAAAAAATCCTCAGATTTCAACAACATCCAAATGGGGCATATTTTATATGGAAATGGGGATTTTGGAGTGCTCTGAGATCAACAGTGATATCCATTTTTTCTCAAAGTGCTCTCAAAAATAGTGAGCCACCAAATCCAATATAAAAGATGATTAGAGCTCAAATCTAAAAACCAATATCAGATCCTATGCCAAAGCTCTCACGAATAGAACAGGGGCATGAAGATCTAGAGATCTAATACCATGTAGAAGTTAATGAATGATCAACCCCATAGCTCCCAAGGATCACCTACATGCAAACACTTGTTATAGAAGAGTGAGGCTAAAACCTATGGAGGCAGGAATTGCTAGATCCATAGACAAGACATTCTTGATAAGCAAAAAAAGTAGATTCCTATAATCAAAGGTGAATGTATTCAGCTAAAAATAACAAAGAGAGATCATCCTTATAAAGGAGATCAAAACCCTAAAAAGGTCTAACTTAGGTTGCATCATAACAATTAATAAAAGAAATTAATTATTAGATGCCTAAAGTTTAGCTTAAGTAGACTAGAGTTAATTAGAAAATATCTAATTACTCTAACAATATATCATCATCAAGTGTGTCGAATGGGGTCATATGTTATCCAAAGGCCCCTTTTGACCCACGTGAATAAGCATAATGTGTCCTGATGGGTCCTAGGACCCCTAGGGACATATCTCATCATCAAATGTGTCAAAAGCGATCATAGGTTATCCTCTAACCGCTTTCAAGTCATATGAACAAGCATAATGTGTTCCTAGCTTGGGTTCTATGACCCCTAAGGACATATGTCATCATCAAATATGTTGAAAGGGTTCATAGGTTATCCAATGACCCCTTTTGACCCATATGAACAAGCATAATATGTGCCTAGGGCTTCTAGAACCCCTAGGTACATATGTTATGACCAAATATCTTGAAAGGGATCATAGGTTATCTTATAATCCCTTTCAACCCCTATGAACAAATGTAATGTGTGCCTAGGGATTCTAGGACCCCTAGGCACATATTGTATGCACCCTAAAATGGTCACCTAGACTATGGGCCCCCATTATTCAATTTATCAATTTATCAAATTTTCTTAATCAATGGTTTGCAATATTTTATTAAATCAATTCAAATCAATTTCCTTGATCAAATTCGATTATTTATTTTTCTAAGGTTGATCATTTTATCGAAAGTTTTATTTAATTAAAAGAAAATCTCCCATTTAATTAAATAAAATAAGTCCCCGTTTAATTAAAAGAAAGCCTCTCTTTTAATTAAATTCATCCACATTTAATTAATTAAGAGAAAAACCATCTTTTAATTTAATTAAATATTTCCTATTTAATTAAAAGAATTTGCTTCCTTTTTATTAAATAAAATTCCCACTTAAATATCTCTTTATGATGAAAAAAGAAATTAAATAAATAAAAAATAAACCGACTTGAAATTTAAGCAAAAGAAAATTAAATAAAAATTAAACAAATATTTTTTTACTTTCTCTACAATTAAATGCACATATCTCTTAGTGGGAGTCCTTTTTTTTCGCTTTCCACTTTCTTCTCAAACACTCCTCTTTTCTCATTGGTGGAATTTTGTCTCACATGGGTCAAACTCTATTATCCCATATTGGTTGTGAGAAGCCTCTCACCTCCATATTTTCCTTTATAAGGCAGAGCCCTCTCCTTATTTTGGACATCCCATAGTTATCATCCACAATTCATCCACAATATATCCACAATACATCCACAATTATGCTATTGTTATGCTATAGGTTTGGAGAGCGATTTTTGAAGAAGGAGTTTGAGCATCAAAGCTTTTTGTGGAGAAATTCTATCTTCTTGTCTTATTCTCTTTTGCATCCATGGCTTCTATCATGAGGTTTCATCCTTGCATTTGTATATTATTTTAGAGTCATATTTATTTTCATAGATTAGTATTACATTCTTATTACATTTTCTTTCTTGCATTGTTTGTCATTGTCATCATATAAATTAGTTTTCATTTTTATTTGCATGTATATATTTGGATCCTTGAATCTCTTGTTTCATGGTATACTTGCATGGGCACAAACTTGGTCAAGCTGAGGGCCTCCATTGCAAACCCTTGCACTCCACGAATAGAGAGTTATGAGTCGCCATTTGAGACCTCATTTTTTAGTAATCTTTGATATAATGACTCATATAAGTGTGCTCACATTTTATGCATACATTTTTTTGCACCCACCATGGGGCAACCCACCTTTACATGTTGGTTTTAGATTTTTTTGGAGTTAACCCCCTTGTGCAAATTTATTTGGAGACAAAAAACCCTAAATCTAAATGATTTCATCATATCTCTCAAATAGCTAAGGATTTTGATCTGAAATTATTTTGGCAAGGTGATGACATATCAAAAAAGCTTTAGTCCAATTTTTAGGTTTTTTTAAATTATTTTCAATTTTTAATCTTTTTTTCTTTATTTTTAATGAATTTTTTTTTTAAGGAGTACATTAGTGAATTTTCTAAAATAGTTTGCATTTTTGGAAAAATCTCTAAATTTAAAACAGATTTGGTTCTTTGTGTTTTGATTTTAGAGGTTATATTAGGGCTCAATAATTTAATTTTCAAAAACTAGTCTGTTTTAACAAAATTGCTCCCTAGGGCACAAATAAAAAGATATTTTCAAAATTTTGACATTTTTGGAAATCTATCTGATTTTTTATAGGGGTCAATTTTTTTCATTTATGGTTTTGGATCCGAATTCATATCATATAAGTTCAATCTTTATGACTAGGCCAAAAATCAATAATAAAAAAGAGGCATTTAATCAATAGCTTGCATTTAATTTTTACAATGGATCAATGCATGGTGTGAGATTTTGTTTGGGTTATTTTCTGATTATTATCATTATTAAAAATTATATTTTTAGGTCTAACCCTAGTTTTTCATAAGTTAGATATATATTGCATATCTTGTGTTTGCTTGTTTTGCTTGTTGCTTTGTTCATTGCGAGTGAGTGTTCAAGCGTAAATGAAAGGTACAACAAAGAAAAGATGCATTGCAAGGATTATCAAGTATTTTTTTGGATCTCTATAACATTTAAATTTTGAATTAAAATAAACTTCTCATTTTTTTGGCTTGCATGCTTTTACATGCTTTCATAGATTCACACTTCATTTGGTGCTCTAAAATTGCATCTAGATTTGCTTTCACACATCTATGTTTCACATAGTGATTAGGCCCTATGAACACTATTTGGGAGATCTTGAGAGATTGAGCTTTATTTTCTTGCTTTACATGTGAAGCTCCTCTTGAAGATGAATCCCCTTGTAGGTAGGGAAGGATATTTGTTATTATCTCACTATTCTACTTGGATTTGTCCTCAACATCGATCAATCCTCTCTCTTTTGAGATTGGTGGTATTTGTTGTTGGATTTTTCAAATAGTTTGTGAGGTGATTTCAAATTAGCATGTCAAAGAATTTTGTTTGCTATGTTTGGGTAAGGTGAAGAGGCTAGAGGAGTATGCTCTGTTTCCTTTTGGGCATATCAGAAACTTGGAACCCTTGTATCCAAACCAAGTCCCCATGTGGTACAACTTTGTGAGTCTTCCTTTATTAGAGAGGGTTAAACCATAGTGGACATTCCCTTTATTAGGTCAATCACGTAAATGATACCTCAAGCAATAATACCCATTTTTGATGTGGCAGTAGCAATGTGGCAGTAGCAACCGCTATGTATATGTCCTTGTGGGGGCAATCCTCATAGGTGTAGTCTTTTGTTGGGCTATCAGATCTCCTTAGTATCTCTGATTGATTAAATTCTTAGAATATGTCAAAACCTTGGTGTGTTGGGATTGCATTTCACCCACTCTAGATTGCAAAAGCCACAGAGTTGAACATTACTAAGAACCATAGTGCTACCAAATTTTATTTTCTAAGACTATGTACATGATTGGAAAACATTTTGAGAACATACACAGTAGTGGTTCTAGGGATTATATTGATACTATGACACTATTCTTGTTCATGTGCAAGTTTTCTTTGTCCCTTGCTCATTGTTTGAAGAAATTTGTTTGAAATCCCTGGTTTTTGTCTTGCGTGCTTGGTTCATGATTAAAAATCTATCGATACATCTAGTTGGAAATTTAAATTGAATAAAATCTGAGTTCCTAAGTCAAAACTTTATGATCAAACTGCTTTGTTGTCCTATTATTTTAAATTAGCTTAGGTTGATCCAATTTGAATTAGGCTACTTACCCTATTGTTAGAAGTGTACTTGCACCTTGGGTTATTGTGTTTTGACCTCTTGAATTAGTAATCATTGATTTCACAAGAGACCTTGTTTAGAGTTGTTGAGTTAGAGACCATCCTTGTTGAGAAAGATATACCTTGAATTCTTTGATATTACACTTGGAGAGTCTTAGTAATCTCTTGTCCATCCACTTTCATCAAAATTGAATTTTAATTAATTAAAATTTGGGTAAATCATCCTCCTGGTCCATATGTGCCAGGGTGTTCACCCAAAGTTGTGGGTACCTCCGTAGCAGTGTTTGTTCATGCTTATTGCAATATTTTATCTTATCACATCTCTTTTGGACAAGTGAGAGCTTTTACTATCCTAGTTTGGTATGAATGTTTCTTAGGATTATCCTATCAACTAGTACCTTTTCTTTCATGTTGATTACAACTGCTATTACATGTTGCTCAAAATTCAAATGATCTCAAATGGTATCAAATTTCCCAAAATGACTCTTGGTCTTCTTTCTTCTTCATCTTCCATGTCTTTCTAATCTCCCATTTCCATTCTTCCTCTTCTTCATGTCTTCTTGATTCTTTACCTCTTATTATCATATAGTCTACCTTCTTCTATTCATTCTTTCTCTTCTTTCATGCTTGATTCTTCTTCTTCTAGAACCATGGATCTTGGATATCTTTTTAGGGATCCTCATTTGAACTCAGATAAAATCCACCTCCTTCTTGAATTTGAAAAGTGTTGTCACTCCAATAGATACATGGATTCTAACATTGCGACAAAAATGACTAAAAAATGGATAAATCAAACACCATTGCTAGGATCATGTGCAAGATTAGATCACAATATCCTTCTTCCAAATATTCCTTATCTTCCAAGTTTCACTATGATTCTTCTAAATATCATTCAAATTCTTCATTTTCTAAGTCTTATCATGATTCTTCTAAATATCGGTCAGATTGTTCATCTTCTAGGTCTTATCAGGATTCTTCTAAATATCATTCACATTATTCATCTTCTAAGTCTTATCATAATTCTTCTAAATATCATTTTCATTCTTCATATTCCAATTATTATGATGATTTTTCTAAATATCATTCATGTAGGTCTTCACCTACCTCTTCTTCACAATATCATTCTTCTACTACTTCTACCAAGAGTCTTATTCCTCTTATTGAGATAGACCATAATGAGCAACATGAAAAGTCTTATGATATGCCTATCTATAATTCCTCTAGTGACAATGATTATTATGATGATGACTATTATATTCCTATGATTCCTAAGAGTCCTCCTAGTCCTATGCTTGTGCTTAAAGGGGATGAGTCATGGAAAGATATTGATGGGAATCCATATGAGTTGAATCTTGAAAACAACATTGATAAATTTTGTGAACAATACCTAAATGATAAATCTGCATTTTTTGATGAAGAGAAAGCATTTTTTTGTGTTGAAATAATACATCAATGAGATAAGAGTTCCTCTTCTAAGAACCCTCATGCTGAAAATAAAGATTACACTCTTGAGCAAGATCATGTTAATGTTGAACCTTTGTCTTCTAATGCTCCCCTTCATGCTTACTTAGGTAAATGCATTCATTAATTAGTTGTAGCCTAGGAGTTTGACAATATGGGAGTTTGTTCTCTCCTAAGTCATACTTATCCTCTCACATTGTTCAAGGACTTTCCACCTCATGTGGATGTATGCTTAGTTGTCACACTTATCTCCTAGCGTCTTCTAGCTTCTTCTAAGAGATTCTTGGAGCTCTTTCTATTCAGGCTCCCTCATTGTATTTTCATATGACATTTAGCATATTGTAAATACATATTTTCTTTTGTTCCAATATCTTTTTCTCTCTCATATCCATTTAGGGTTTTTCCCTTGCTCCACGCTCTTCTCCCCTTGGCTTCACTTTGATAGGTTTTTGCATGTAGGTGATCTTGGGCATCTTCAAAGTTGGATTTCATCAACTCCAACATGGTATTAGAGTCTTCCTACTACTATTTGATTGAAGAATTTTTGAAGCTGTGATTTGAAGTCATAAACCCTAGTTTGTTTGTGCATTTTTCTTCAAATCTAGTGAATAGAAATTTTTTAGAGAACTTTTAGCCCAAACGGATGCTGCCATTGGATTTAGAAGCCACTTTTTAGCTAGGATCCATATAAAATTTGTCAATTTTTGAGACAAAGCTCCGAGAGGCAAAAACATTTTACTCAGACGGCCTGCCATACGGTCGTAAGGACATTTTTTGGAGAACTTTTTTTTTTTAAAATATTTATAGAGTACGCCACCATGGCATAGCCTAGTAGCCATTGTGGGGCCACTTGTGCTCTACCAAGGCCATGCCAATGCCAGTCGTGGTGCCCACACGATGCCCAACCTCCTCTGCAGCTCTCTACAGTCGATGCCTCCTGACTCCTACAACCTCTGCCGATAGTGCCTCCATTCACCCTCCACTTTGCCAAATTTTTGTTGCTCAGCCAAAGATTCTCTACCCACTTGCAGCTTCATCTAGTCAACATGCCCAGTCAACAGACTGCATGGATTTTGAGCTAGTCTATAACTGACATGTGGCAGGTCTGCCATGTAACACTTTGCCATGTGGCCACTGCCATGTCATCTGCTCTGCCATGAGGCATCCACGTGGCATCTTTTTTGCACCGACAGTTTTTGGGCCATCAATTTTAAACTCATTTTTTAATGATGTTAGCACTACATCATCCTCTTGCACATCTCTTAGGTCATTTTTGATCTACCTTTTGTTTTTTGGCTATAACTTGAGCATACGAAGGTATTTTTTTGATTTGAAAGAAGTGTCAGAAAGTTGGTTCCAAGATAGAGACATTGGTGTAGGTATTTTTAGGGTTTGATGCATTTTTATTGCCCATTTTTTCATTTGAAGTCCAAAGTTATGTTTTTGACTCTAGCATGCATATCTTTTACATCCCATTGCCTTTTTTGAAAACATTATATTTCCAGAAAGCTGGTTTTGTCTACTTTTTAGAAATGCTATCATTTCCTTCAAATTCTACCCCATGCTCTTTCTATCATTATTTTAGCATTTTTGGTCCATGGGATATCGTGGGTGTTTCAGGTCCAAGGATCATTTTCTTGGTATGGGATCCTTTGTTTTGTGTTGTACTTTGTTTTTTTGTAGCTTGTTTCAATTTTGATGATTGTAGCTATCATTTTGAAGCACTTTTAGGTATTGCACTAAGATAAAGTGCCACTTTTGCATTTTAGAAATTATGAACATTATTTTTAAGTCAGTTGTACATGCACCATTTTTATAAAGCACCATGGGGGGGTAGTTGTTTTTTGTTTTAGGCATTCTCCCTTTGTCAAGTGAGTGTCCCTTCCATGACATTAGCCCCATGCAATGTCAGTGTGACTGTGTTTTTATAGGTGTCTATACCTCTTCTTCTCTCATCATTCTCGGTTCGTCTATAGGAGACTTTGGCCCACCTTCTCAATTGCTTATCATCTCACCCCATATACATTAAGGAGGGGTTATTCTATTGTTCTAATGCTTCTGTGGTTTGATGGTTCGATAGTGTGAACTATGTATTTAGTGGTTGGTCATATATGCAAGGTGATTGCAGTGGTTTGCTACCTATGCATTTTGGTGAGATGGGTCATCTACCATATAGACATGCTCGGTTCATGCCTTCTTCTTCCAAAGGTTCTTCAGATTAGTAGTTTTCTTTCAGATGGTAGATTTTTTAGCTTCTTCATGCTTCAATGATGCTCTTCATGATCACTCTGTGTTCCTATTTTAGGGGACATTTCTCTAGTTGGAGGCTTCTTCAGTTCTTCACTAGGTTCTTACCTCTTTTTGGGGGAGGTTTTTTCCCATGTAGTTTTCTCTCTTTCTCCATTTTCAGAGGTTGTATCTTTACATTTTTTCATGGGTACCTAACATGGCCTCATTTTCGGGACCCATTCTACATTTCTACATTTCTTAGTTTTGCGAGCTTAAGGCATTTCCCTAAGTTGCACTTAAGGGGGGATGTTAGAGTAAATAATTAATTATTTATTATTTACTTTATTTACTTAAGCTTACTTAGGTAAATGTATTCATTAATTAGTTGTAGCCTATGAGTTTGACAATATGGGATTTTGTTCTCTCCTAAGTCATACTTACTCTCTCACATTATTCGAGGACTTTCCATCTCATGTGGATGTATGCTTAGTTGTCACACTTATCTCCTAGCATCTTCTAGCTTCTTCTAGGAGATTCCTAGAGCTCTTTATATTTGTGCTCCCTTATGTATTTTCATAAGACATTTAGCATATTGTAAATACATATTTTCTTGTGTTGCAATATCTTCTTCTCTCTCATTTCTGTTTAAGGTTTTTCCCTTGCTCCATGCTCTTCTCTCCTTGGCTTCCCTTTGATAGGTTTTTGCATGCAGGTGATCTTGGGCATCTTTAGAGTTGGATTTCATCAACTTCAACACCTAAGTCTTCTCAAGCTTCAAGTACTCCTATCAAAGAAGTTGCTCCTATTCAAGATGTTCATGATCCTATTGGAAATCCTAATGCTCACTCTAAAGATGTTAGTGTCCTTGATTATCATATAGATGTTGATGAGCTTATAGATTTTCCTTTTGCATCTTCCACATCCATCCTTGTACCTCCCCTACCGATACTAAATTCTTCACATCTTCCTTCCATCATGGGTCCTTATGTCCCTTCACTTTCCCCTCCCAACTCTCCTAATTCTTCATCCATCTTGGGTCCTTACATCCCTCCCTTTCCTATCGTTCCTCAAGATCAACATAGATGCATATCCTTGAATCTTTTTCATGCAATTCAAGAATCCATATAATAAAGACCACCGTGTCTCCTCTAATCGACATGGGAGCATAAAGTCAAAAGAGATATCTAAGAAAAAAATAATAAGACAAGTATGGGTTCCAAAATCTATCATTAAAGATATTATCTCTAAATCATCAAAAAGAAATGAAAAGAGGCCTATGGCTATATGGATTCCAAAGTCTCTCTTGAGAGGGTCTAATGTTGAACAACAATTGAAGTTGACATTCAAGCTTCCAAAAAATTCCACTTCATCTTCTCCCAAGCACATTCTTCCATTCCATGCACCTAAACCGCAACTTGTTCTATCCACTCACCATATTCCTTCATGCATTTTGTCTGTATCCTCTTGCCACTCTTCAAGGTGTGTGTTGACATTGATCTTGCCTTCATATCCATCTTCTAGTCTCCCTCACTAGCATAAAGCCATATCCTCCATTTTTGTCTTCCATCTTCATTTCCCTATCAACATCTTTGAGCATACCATTTCAACTCCTTTTCATGTCATGGTTTAAACTTTAAAGAAGTATTACCTATAAAGCTTGACTTCTTCCAAAAAAACTTCAAAAAAATTCAAAAAAATTCAAAAAAAATTGAGAAAAAAAGAAACGAAAAATGAAAAAATTGAAAATGTGCCTTGGTGAAAACCTGGTAATTAGGCACCTTGGTAGCAAAAGTAAACAAAAAAAAATTCATCCTATGGTGAAAACCACTTCCTTGTGGCACCTTGGATAAGTACCATGATGAAAACCTGGTAATCAAGCATCATGCGTAGTTCTTCTACATCTTCATCCATTCTATCTTCTCTCTTTGATCTTGACAATGTTGACCTATACACAAACATTTGGCTATCTTGTGAGCTACCTTATGATTATCTTGTTTTCATTCCTTTCATGTTTAGCCTTCACATCTATTTCCCTCCATTCATTCTAGTCTTTTGCTACCCTTTTCCCATTTACCCCTTTGGTCTTGATCTAATAAAATAAAGTAAAATATGATGCTATGAAGCCTCTCGACATGTCTACTCCTTTGGATTGCATCTTTACCACGTTTACATTATGCTTTCATGAGTTGTCCTATGCTAGCCTTTCATTTCTTGTCCAAATGTGCTTTACATGACAATTTTCCCTAGCTTGGGTACTATTGAGCAGTTTTCCCTTGAGGATTTCTTCCCTTTATTCTCATTCATTCTCTTTTCTTTCATTTCTTCCACCAGCTTGCTAATCACTCTTGTCCTCCACCTTGCTAGACATTTGGACTACCTGATGTGATCTTGCTTGAGAGTTTGATGCTCATTCTATCTGGGGGCATCTTTGTATATGTTTATTGATCTAAAAAAAATACAAAAAAAAAATGATATATTTCAAAAAATACAAAAAAATGATATATTCCAAAAATCCAAAAAAATGATATATTGTGAAAATTCTAAAAATTGAAAAATGTCCTAAAAAAAATACAAAAAAAATATATATTCAAAAAATACAAAAAAAATTCAAAATTCAAAAAATCAAAAAAAATAGAAAAAGTGCATTGCTAAAAACCTAGAAATAGGCACCTTGGTAGGAAAAATATAAAAAAATTATAAAAAGCCCTGAAAAAAAAAAAAAAAAAATCCAAGTGGTGAAAAACTTAGAAATGGGTGCTACTTGAGGCCTTTCCACCCCTATTTCTTAGTGCGTGTCCTCCAAACTTAGCCTTTCTCCATCATGCCTTACCCTATTACAATAATAGATAAGACGTCTATTATTAGTTAATGGTTATCTTGTAAATATCTTTAGCTTTAGTTTGCTTTCATTTTTTTCTTTCTCTGGAATAGAATGTTTCTATTCTTTACGATCGTTTCCTAAGGAAACATCATCTCTTCCTTTTGTATAAATTGACCTTTCGGTCTTTGTTATTAATAAGCAAGTATTTACCAATTACCTTGTAATATGGTATCAGAGCTAAATACTTAAATTTTTTCGGAAAAATTTATAATTTCTTCTTGAAATTATTTGTTTAAATTTTTCCAAAATTATTTCAGCTAATTTCTCCAAAACCCACCTAGGGTTTTTCTGCTTGGAGAAATTCCCGAATTACGGGTCTGCAAATCGTGTGGAAATCGTGGCCATTTTTTGGAGACTCACATTTTTGGGGTGAAAATCTGCATGTTTCTATATCAAATCTTCATGCTCTTAGCCATCTCAGTCTGTCATCGTGCTCTGGGAAGCAGATTCGACCATTTTTCATCAAGAAATCTGAAGTTTTTTCAAGCTTTTTTCAGCTAGGGCCATTTTTTTTCGAAACCCTAATTTTTGGGGTCGAAAAAATTTTTTGTTTGCAGATTCTTGGTGGGTTTTTCGAGAGCTCAACTGGGTTGTCGTCCATTTTTTTGGGTGCCTCGATTTTTGTGCCTCGATTTTCGAGCCAGCAGATTCAAAAAATGACAGCAGATTCCTTTTGGGTTTTTAGAGCTCTCTTTTGGGTCATTCTATGATTTTTCTGGGTCTTCCATATTTTTGCCTCGAAGAACGTGCCTTCACAGATTTTCACAGTTTTTCATTGAAAAACGTGGCATGGCATCTCTGACAAATATTTTGCTCGAGCATAATTTCAAATTCAATGGTCACAATTATGGAACCTGGAAGCAGCGCATCATCGCAATCTTTGAATATCGAAACACCGATCAACTTGTTCTGGGTGTTAAGCAGCGTCCGACTTCTCCGGGTCCTGATCAAGATACATGGGATCTGAACAATCGAGAGGCAGTAATGCTTCTCAAACTCTCTGTAGCTGATGACCAGCTTTCTCAGATTCCATCCGGCAAGACAGCGGCCGAAATTTGGACACATCTAAAAGGTCTTCATGAGACTTCCGACAAGAGCAGAGCCTTCTTTCTGAAAAACACTCTGTTTTCTATTGTCATGGATGAGCGCACCTCACTCCAGGCACACCTGAATTGGATTCAGGAAATCCGTGATCAGTTACTTGCCATCGGTCACAAGATGGAGGAAGAGGATATTGTGGTAATCACTCTTCGGAATTTACCAAATTCCTATGAGCATTTTATCGAGACTCTCAACATCACATCTACTGGTGTTGATCTAAAGTTCATTGATCTCTGCACCCTGCTACTTCAGCAAGATCGGTGGAAACAACAGTTCGGTAGCAGCTCCAGTTCCACCTCCACTGAGCAAGCTTTTGCTGCGAAATCCTTTCAGAAGGATAAGGGCAAGTTTCAGCAACCATCTCAGCAGAAGTCTTCTGCTCCAGAATCTGATGGTACCAAAAAGAAGAACATTCAATGCAACTATTGCCATAAGTATGGTCACATGAAGGTTGCATGTCAGAAATGCTTAGCTGCCTAGATTAAGCAATCAGGTTCACAACCCAAAGAGAACAATGCAGAGCACACTAAGCAGGTGGAATCTGCCTTTTATGCCTTCATGGCTAAAAGACCTGCAGATCATGTACAGTCATCTGCCTGGTACATTGATTCAGGTGCCTCTCGACATTTCACTCACCGCAGAGACTGGTTTACTGACTACCAGCCTTATTCAGATTCTGTTATCTTTGGTGGTGGAGAAGAGTACACGGTTGTTGGTAAAGGCAACATTCAAATTCAGTTTGTTGGGAGGAAGCTCATATTCCTTGATGTGTACTACGTTCCAGGGATGGAACTAAATCTACTCTCGGTCAGTCAGTTGCTGCGACATTCTCCACACTTGGTAGTCACCTTCAATTCACATCAGTGCACCATCACTGATCGGGCGACTAAGTCTACTATTGTAGTTGGTCTTGAGGATCATGGTCTTTTCAGACTTACTGATTCTGGTGATTCTCAGGACTTAGCTATGGCTGCTCGGCGATCTTCCATCAGCTCACTTTGGCATCAGCGATATGGGCACTTAAATGTGCATTATCTCTCACAACTTGCTTGGTATGAGCTTGTTCTTGGTTTGCCAGAGATTCAAACCCAACACCTTGGAGTTTGTGACGCATGTCAGGCTGGGAAGCAACATCGCACACCTTTCCCCAGTGGCGATTCTTGGCGAGCTTCTCAAGTACTTCAACTTGTTCATGCTGATATTTGCGGCCCTATGGCCACTCCTTCTGTTCTTGGGTACAAGTATTTTCTGTTGTTTGTAGATGATTTCAGTAGAAAAATGTGGGTGAATTTCCTTAAAAAGAAATCTTATGCATTTATTGTATTTCAAAAGTTCAAACCCTTAGTTGAAAAAGAGTCTGGGAAATCTATTTTTACTCTTAGATCAGACAATGGGGGGGAATTTTGTTCTAATGTTTTCTCCAGCTTCTTGGATACACATGGCATCCAATGCCAGTTCACCACACCCCACACGCCACAACAGAACAGTGTAGTTGAACGTAGGAACAGGACAATCACCGAGATGGCTCATTCCATGCTCGAACACAGACATGTTCCGAAGCATTTTTGGGTAGAAGTAGTTAACACTGTAGTTTATCTGTTGAACCGGTCACCCACAGTGGCGGTCAAAGGTAAAACTCCGAAAGAGGCCTGGTCAGGTCGCAAGCCCAGAATCAGTTACCTGAAGGTTTTTGGCTCTCTTTCTTTTGTTTGGATCCCTGATGCTTCACGCACCAAGTTGGATGCCAAGAGTCAAAAACTGATGCTTGCTGGATATAGCAGTCTTCACAAAGCCTACCGCCTTATTGATGTTGAGACATCTCGTCTCATATACAGCCACGATGTAGTCTTTGATGAGCAGCGAGGACCATTCATGCCTGTTTCTCCTATTCCTGATCCAGCAAACCAGCCTATGCAGGTTCATGATTTGGGAGTTCAGCTTCCATTAGGTCCACCTGATGGGAGGGCTCCAGTAGCTCCTACAGCTCTAGTCCTACCAGTGATACCTGTACAGTGACCTCCGGCTTCTCCTGCAGGATCACCTCGTTTTGAAGATGCTTCACCTGAGTTTGATCCAAATTCTTCTGATCAGGATCCTGCTGATCAAGCATCTCCTAGTACTACTGTTGGTCATTCTCCTCTCTGGCCTAAGTGGTGGGCTAAGACACTTGCTGATCTTCATAATTATGAGCTCATTGATGGGAGAACTACTCGAAAAAAGAGAAAAACTATAGATTCGGTTAACTTTGCTCTTATGGCCAACATTCATAGTGTGTTTGAACCTCAAACATATTCTGAGGCTAAAGGAATTCCAGAGTGGGAACAAGCCATGCAATCTGAACACCAGAGCCTACTGAAGAACAACACTTGGGTCCTTTCTGATCTTCCCCCAGGGAAGAAACCCATTAGCTGCAAATGGATCTACAAAATCAAATACAAATCAGATGGTACTTTGGATAAGTACAAAGCTCATTTAGTGGCAAAGGGCTTTTCTCAACGTCAGGGCATTGATTATGAGGAGACCTTTGCTCCTACTGCAAAGATGAGCACCATCAGATTAGTCTTAGCCATGGCAACACAGTTTGGCTGGAAGGTCTATCAGATGGACGTAAAGAGTGCTTTCCTGAATGGTGATCTCCATGAAGAGGTCTACATGATGCAGCCTCCTAGTTTCAAGGTTGCTGGTAAAGACCATCAGGTTCTCAGATTGGTAAAAGCTCTCTATGGTTTGAAGCAGGCCCCTCGGGCATGGTACATCAAGATTGATACGTACCTCAGTGATCAAGGCTTCAAGAGGAGTTCTTTAGACTCAAATTTGTACATCAAGACTACTGACAGTGACATCATCCTTCTGATTATCTATGTGGATGATCTGATCATCACTGGCAGTTCGGCATCTTTGATTCAGGGAATCAAACAACACTTATGCCAGTCTTTTGATATGACTGACCTTGGGCTCATGCATTATTTCTTAGGTGTTGAAGTTTGGCAACAGTGTTCTGGTATATTTATCTCTCAATCCAAATATGCTAGAGCCTTGTTAGACAAATTCCGAATGCAGGATTGCAAACCTGCATCTACACCTATGGAGAAAGGTCTCAAGTTATCAGCCAAGTCTGATTCTCCTTCCGTTGATGATACTACGTATAGGAAACTAGTAGGCAGCCTCATCTACCTATCTGCTACTAGGCCTGATATCAGCTTCGCAGTCAGCTATATTTCACGCTTTATGACAGCTCCTAAGGCTGATCATTGGATGGCAGCAAACCGTGTGCTTCGTTATGTGAAAGGCACTTCTGATTATGGACTTTTGTATTCTCGGAGTTCTAATCCTAAACTCAGTGGGTTCACAGATTCAGATTGGGCAGGCTCTATTGACGATAAAAAGTCAACATCTGGATATGTGTTCAGTTTGGGATCCAGTGCAGTCACATGGACCAGCAAGAAGCAGCAGGCAGTTTCTCTCTCTTCTACAGAGGCTGAATATAGAGGGACTGTTAAGGTAGGATGTGAAGCTGTCTGGCTTTGTCAGATGCTTGGGGATATGCAGATGTCACCAGCAGGACCGACTACTCTATTTGTTGATAACAAAGGCGTTATCAAGTTAGCACGGAATCCAGTATTCCATGAACGAACCAAGCATGTGGATGTTCATTGTCATTACATACGATAGCTGGTTGAAGATGGGACTATAGATCTGCAGTATGTTCCTACCTCAGATCAGACTGCAGACATTCTCACCAAGCCTCTTGGTCCTGATAAGTTTGTCAAATTCAGAGGACATCTTGGTGTGTTAGATAGATTAACCATTAAGGGAGGGTATTACAATAATAGATAAGATGTCTATTATTAGTTAATGGTTATCTTGTAAATATCTTTAGCTTTAGTTTGCTTTCATTTTTTGCTTTCTCTGGAATAGAATGTTTCTATTCTTTACGATCATTTCCTAAGGAAACATCATCTCTTCCTTTTGTATAAATTGACCTTTCGGTCTCTGTTATTAATAAGCAAGTATTTACCAATTACCTTGTAATATACCCTTGTTGCCTTGGTTTGGAATTTGTATTATGTCTAGGGGGCATAACTGGGTTAGCTTCAGTCTCTTGGATGTGTTAGTCTTTAGGATACCTCACAAACGGTGTTTTTCAACACCATCCCAATTGTATTTTTCAATACAATTGTTGACATCAAGTGTTTTTCAACACTTATTGGTTTGGTCTTACCCAATTTCATCATGTGATCTTCCCTTCTTGCAAGCATTTGATCCTTATCCTTGAAACTTAGTATCAGTTAACACACTTAGATTTTTAAATGCAACACTTAATGCTTGACTTATATCATGATCTTTTCTTTGTGTGATGATCATTATTGATTTTTGTTGAGTGTCCTTGTTTGATAAGTCTCTTCGGGATGCATAGCTAGAGGACTTGGGGCATGGGGCATGTTTTATTTGTTGTCTGCTCTTGGGTGTGGTCTTGAAACCTAGAGTGTCTCTCTTTTTCCCCTTGAAACACTTAAGAGATTTGAGGCATCATCCTTGACTATTTTTGCACAACCATTCTTTTGGTCATCCTCGCATCTATGTCTTGATGCGAGCATGGTTTTGCTACATTAAATTGGGTAAGCTAACATCAAAGTCATCTTGACCTTTATGTCTTTGATTTTTATGCTATAATCTTTCCACATTCCAATCCAATATAAATCACATTCATGTTTTCATAGTTGTGTTTGTAAATAGTGATGATTGTGTGATTTACCGATGTCCATTAATAATGGCCCAATGATGAAAATAAGTTATTTACATTCTCTAATGAATGATGAACACAAAATCCTATGTTATAGTTTATCTTTTGCAAGTACACATTTTCATTTTCATGTAGCTTGCATTATTAGACTTCATGTTAGTTTGCATTTTTAGGCTACATTATGAGTTTGAGAGGGTTTTCCCTCCATTTTTCTTGTGGAATTTTAATCAAATATAGTCACATTTTGATCTTCATTTCCTTTTCTTCTTTAGTGATCTCAATCAAAATTTCTATCTTAAATAGTTGATTGAGTTTGGGGCATTTTCTTTTCTTCTTTCTATTTATTTCCATATCTTCCCAACTTATATCTTTCGTTTTCTTTTTCCCCACTTCTTTTCCTCTAAATCACCTTTGGGGCATAATATTTTATTCTTGATGATCTACCTTGGTTTTGTGATTCTTATATCTTTCATCTTACATCTCAAACTTCATCTTTTGTTCGATTTGATCAAATTTATCAGTTTGTTGTTTCTCCTCTATCTCATTTCGATTTTGATCACGAGGGGGTATTACTTATCAAATTCAATCCTTGATTCAGTTTTATCAATGTTATCCTTGACTTTTTTAAGTCAAAATTTATTTGTATTCTTTGTCTTGATATGTTCCCGAATCGACCACACATCTGGGTTGTTTTGTGATCCCAAATTGATCTCACACTTCAATTTCTTTCTTTGACTACATGTGTTCTCCAATTGATCACACATCAATCAAAGAGGGGCAAATGTATGCACCCTAAAATGGTCGCCTAGACTATGGGCCCCCATTATTCAATTTATCAATTTATCAAATTTCTTGAATCAATAGTTTCCAATATTTTATTAAATCAATTCAAATCAATTTTCTTGATCAAGTTCGATTATTTATTTTTCTAAGGTTGATCATTTTACCCTAAGTTTTATTTAATTAAAAGAAAATCTCCCTTTTAATTAAATAAAATAAGTCCCCATTTAATTAAAAGAAAACCTCTCTTTTAATTAAATTCATCCACATTTAATTAATTAAAAGAAAAATGCCTCTTTTAATTTAATTAAATATATCTTATTTAATTAAAAAAATTTGCTCCCTTTTAATTAAATAAAATTCCCACTTAAATATCTATTTATGATGAAAAAGGAAATTAAATATATATAAAATAAACCCACTTGAAAAATAAAAATTAAATAAATCTTTTTTTATTTTCTCTACACTTAAATGCACATATCTCTAAGTGGGAGTCCTCTTTTTTTTGCTTTCCACTTTCTTCTCAAACATTCCTCTTTTCTCATTGGTGGAATTTTGTCTCACATGGGTCAAACTCTACTATCCCATATTGGTTGTGAGAAGCCTCTCACCTCCATATTTTCCTTTATAAGGGAGAGCCCTCTCCTCATTTTGGACATCCCACAATTATCATCGGAAATTCATCCATGATTGATCCATGATATATCCATGATACATCCACAGTTATGCTATTGTTATGCTACAGGTTTGGAGAGCGATTTTTGAAGGAGTTTGAGCATCAAAGCTTTTTGTGGAGAACTTCTAACTTCTTTTCTTATTCTCTCTTGCATCCATGGCTTCTATCATGAGGTTTCATCCTTGCATTTGCATATTATTTTAGAGTCATATTTAATTTCATAGATTAGTATTGCATTGTTATTACATTTCCTTTCTTGCATTTTTTGGCATTGTCATTATATAGATTAGTTTTCATTTTCATTTACATGTATATATTTGGATCCTTGAATTTCTTGTTTCATGGTGTACTTGCATGGGCACAAACTAGGTCAAGATGAGTGTCTCCATTACAAACCCTTGCACTCCATGAATAGAGAGCTATGAGTCACCATTTGAGACCTCATTTTTGAGTAATCTTGGATATAATGACTCATAGAAGTGTGCTCACATTTTAGGCATACACATATGTCATCATCAAATTTTTGAAAGTGGTCATAGATTACCATATGATCCCTTTCAACCCATATGAACAAGTGTAATGTGTCCCTAGGGGTCCTAGGACCCCTAGGGATGTTTGTTATCAAATATGTTGAAATTGGTCATAGATTATCCTATTACTCATTTTGACCCATATGAACAAGTTTAATGTGTGCCTAAGTGTCCTAGGACTTCTACGGACATATGTTATCATCAAATATATCAAAAGGGGTCATAGGTTATCCAACAATATGAACATTACTAATGTGTTCATAGGGGTCCTAAGACCCTTAGGAACACATGTTGTCATCAAATGTGTTGAAAGGGGTCATAGGTTATCCAATGAACCCATTCGTCCCATATGAACAAGTGTAATATGTGCCTAAAGGTCTTAGAACCCCTAAGGACATATGTCATCATCAAATGTGTTGAAAGAGGTTATAGCTTATCCTATGATCTCTTTCAACCCATATGAACAAGTTTCATGTGTACCTTGGGATCCTAGGACCTATAGGGACATATGTCATCATCAAATATGTTGAAACCCATATGAATAAGTGTAAGGTGTCCCTAAGGGTCCTAGGACCTTTAGGGATATATGTCATCATAAAATGTGTTAAATATGTCATTATCAAAGTGTTCAAAGGGGTCATAGGTGATCCTATGACCCCTAGGGACATATGTCATCATCAAATGTGTCAAAATGAGTCATAGCTTACCTATGACCCCTTTTGACCCATATAAACAAATATAATGTATCCCTAGGGATCCTAGGACCCCTAGGGACATATATCATTCACAAATATGTTGAAAGGGGTCATAGGTTATCTTATGAACCCTTTCAACCCATATGAACAAACATAATGTCCCTAAGGTTTCTAGGAACCCTAGGGACATAGGTCATAATCAAATGTATCAAAAGAGGTCATAGGTTATCCTATGACCCATTTTGACCCATGTGAACAAACATAATGTGTCCCTTGGAGTTTGAAGACCCATAGGGACATATGTCATCATCAAATGTTTCAAAGGGGGTCATAAGTTATCATATGATCCCTTTTGACCCATATGAACAAGCGAGATGTGTCACTACGAGTCCTAGGACCCCAAGGGACATATGTCATTATCAAATGTATTGAAAGGGGTCATAGGTTATCTTATGAACCCTTTTGACCCATATGAACAAACAAAATGTGTCCCTAGGGGTTCTCATGTTAGAATGGATAAGAATAACTAAGAGAGGGGGTGGTAAATTAGTTATACTTAGGTCCAAATGTACCAAAAAAAACTTTTGAATACTTCAAACAACTTAGATCTATTCATTAAACAACTTGCTCTCTATAGAAAATTGTCAATAACATAAGCTTGTAGTCCATTGTCAAATAATAACTCACTTGGATAATGTAAAATATTAAACAATAAAACATCTCAAACAAATGCATGCAAGTGTAACATGGGGATTTGATCTAGAAATCCAATTTGGCCAAAACCACCAGTAACATGCTACTAAATTTTTAGTCTTTTGAAGTGAGCTCTATTAGGAGTGAACCCTATTGAATATTACAATACAAACTATAAGGTGTGACCATGTTAAATGATTTAATCACCCTATTAGGAGTGGCCTCATTAGAGGAGTTAAGAACTTTTCATTATAATGTCACCTTGTTTAAAGGTTTTACAAATGACTTTTAGGTCAACCTTGATTAAAGTATCTTAACTAATACAATGGTTAGAAAGTAACAATAGGTTGATTTTATAACTCACTATGCAAATACAGATCACAATGTAGCTCATCCATTGATTCATTGACTAAACTTCATTCATGTATCCATCACTATCTCTGATCTACCTTGAAAATCCTTCAAGAAGTCACTTTTCAGCTCTGCTCAACTCCTTCTTCATAGCCTTCTACTCAAGTTCACAAATCAAAAAAATTAGCAACTCCTAATCTCTCTAAGTTAATCCTTATACTTCTTTAAATATTAATCTTTGATCTTTTGCCACTTAAACATCACCGTTGAACTTAGAGTTAGGTTTGATTAATCGAATCCTTCAAACATTTTGTTTCTTCCTTCTCCTTCTAGATACTTCTCAAAACTTCTCTTTGAATCCTTTCCTATAAATCCTCAAACATGAAATGCTTCATCTCATCAATACTTATCCTTCACATGCTTTGACTAGTCTGAAAATTCAATTATGTCAACTAGGAATATCAATTCCTTATCAAACTATCAAATGCTGACACTTAATCAAAACTATTTGTTTGGCCTCAGTCATCACTAGATAACTTGGTCAATACTATTTTTCTTGTTCAACTTACACTGTCTTCACTCAGACTTCTACTAATACTCAGTCTTTACTGGTGCTCGATTAACACTATATTTTCTCAGCTTCAACTATTCACTTGCTCAACACTAGCACAACTTGGCTCCAACTATTAGTTCCTTAATCTTCTACTATTTTTCTTGGTTAAGCCTATGCATTTTTGTTGGATACAATTGGTTAATTGAGTGTTGTCTCTGATGTTACACAAAATGTCATATCAGTCATCAGACAGAGTCTACCGAGCTCAGAAGGTAAGCATAGTAGTTTACAGAGTCTATCGAGCATTGTTGTATATCACATTGTAAAGATAGCTTCTAGCGAGCTATCTTGGTTAATGAAGGAAGTTCAGTACTTACCGATCTCACTCGGTGATCGAAGGAAACTGTGACAGAGTGTTTACTGAGCTGGGAAGGTAAGCAAAGAAAAGTTAGTGTTTACCAAGCTGGGAAGGTAATCAAAGAAAAGTTAGTGTTTATCGAGCTAGGAAGGTAAGCAAAGGAAAATCAGTGTTTACTGAGTTCACTCGGTGTCCAAAAGGAATTTGGCAAAGACAGTTTCTACCGAGCTCACTCGGTCATCTATACTTACCGAGTTCTCCCGACGATTGAAGGGATGACACAGAGTTTGCTGTATTAACCTAGCTCAGTCAATTAACACAGGAATTATTTTTTGAACAGTATTAACCAAGCAGTGTCGGCCAGTAAAAAGATTTGTTGGTTTGTAATTTTTTTTCTAGCTGACTATTGTATTTGTTTGATCATTGGTTAGTGATTAGAGCCGACTAAGATAATCTATAAGGTATATATGAAAGATCAAGTTGTGAATTCATAAGATGTAAGAGTTTGGATGTATAAGAGTGTGAATTTATGGATATGGAATAAGAAAATATTGAAGAAGTGTGATGAAGGATCAAATGTGTTGAAGGATCTGCAAAGTTGTATGTGATCAGTAAGGATCTAGTCAAGCATAACAGAGATCTGCAATCAGCAAAGATATGCTGCACATTATATCAGGTCACTTCATTGTTGCTTTCTAACCATTGTAACAGTGAACTCAAAATCTCTTAATAGAGTGGGTTTAACAGTCCTATTGTAAATCCTCTAACAAGGTGACAGTTTAGTTGAATTCTTCTAAAGACCTCTAGCAAGGCCACTCCTAACAAGGTGATTAAATCCTCTAACAAGGTCACACCTAACAATGTGTTTTGTAACCTTTAACAGGGTTGGCTCCTAATAGGGCTCACTTCATAAGAGTGAAAAAATGTAACTAGTTACATTGGTGGTTTTTCCCATATTGGGTTTCCACGTTAAATTTGGTGTCTCTAGTGTGCATGATTGCTGAATTGTTTTGGTTATTAGTTCTTAATAATTATTAGTATTTGCTACATTATCAAGTTTCATTAATCTGTAACTAAGATCAAGATTTTAGACATCTAAGGGACTGTGAAATGTTTTTGTGGTAACTGATTCACCCCCTCCCCCTCTCAGTTACTCCATTCTCATTTCCAACAATTGGTATCAGATCTTTTGGTGCTTGCAGGAAAGGATTTCAAGGTTCTAAGCCAAAGATCAAGATGTCTTACAGAAGAGAAATTCCAAAACTTAACAGACATAACTTCTCAGCATGGCAAGAATTGATGAAACTTCATCTGGCTACTGTTGGTGATACTAGACTGAAATACCTTGAAGAAAAATATGAAGAACCTTCTGGCACACTGTCAGTTAATGACATTGCTGAAAAGAAGACTCACAACAATATGATGATAGACATAGCATCTTCTCTCAGCTATGAAGAATTTGATGACATTAAGGATTGCAAAACTGCCTTTGACATGTGGAACAAGCTAAAGGAGATCTATGGAGGGGATGATAATGTGAGAAGAGAAAAAGTAGAAAGTCTAAGAGGAAAATTTGATCAAATAAAGATGAGAGAGGATGAAAACATTGCAAAGTATGTTGAAAGAGTTAAAGCATGTGTAAGTGCAATCAGGGCATCTGGAGGTGACATCAAAGGAGAAATAGTTGTAAGCAAAGTTCTTAGAACCTTGCTTTCTGTTTATGCAATTAGAGTCTCTGCAATACAGGAAAGAAGGTGTGAAGCAAACCATAAGATAAATCTTGAGGCCATAGTTGGAAGACTAACTGCATTTGAACTAGATAACTTTGACAACTATGTTCCAGCCTCCAAAAACATTGAATCAGCATTTCAAGCCAAGCTCTCACTCAAAGAGAAAAGAAAAAAGAAGATAGAATCATAGTCAGAAAGTGAAAATGAATCAAGCCAAAGTTCAAACAGTGATCTCGAAGTGATTGAAGCTCTACTAGCCAAGAAACATTCTAGAGGCAGAGGAAAATACAAAGGTAAAGTTCCTCTAATCTTTTTTTCTTGTGATAAAATTGGTCACATTGCAGCAAGGTTCCCAAACAAGAAAAACAATGATGAAAAGAAAGATCACAAATGGAATGGAAAAGAAGACTTTAAATCATCCAAGAACAAAGGTAAGAAATCATGTTTCATGGCTGGAAATTCTGAGGATTCTGAGAATAGTGAGGATGAAATTGTTTATATTGCTGTTAAAGATAACTCTAATAGTGATGATGAAAATAAAATGGCTCTTATCTCTCATGTAAGTAAGAATGATACATGGATTATAGACAATGGTTGCTCACATCATATGACTGGTGATAAAACTAAATTTGATCAATTTGAAGACTATGATGGTGGCAGTGTGAGGTTTGGTAATAATGAACCTCATTTCATAAAAAGAAGAGGAAGAATCTGTCTATCCAAAGAACTTATATGTAATAATGCCTACTAGGTTGAAGGTCTCAATCATAATCTGCTAAGTGTTGCACAGTTACTAAATACTGGATTCAAGGTAGAATTTATGCATGGAAAGGCGAGACTGTTGAATGAGCAAGGAAAACTGATAGGATCTGACACCCTAACTAAAGGTAACTTTTTCTATCTAGAACTTGGTGAATGCTCATGTTTTATTGCTCAAATTGAAGAGATTTGATTATGGCATAAAAGGTTGTGTCATGTCAATTTTGATAATTTGGTAAAAATAAGAAAATTCAAGAAAGTAAGAGGCATTCCTAACATTAAGAAACCTGAGGTTGGTCTATGCAAGAATTGTCAGATTGGTAAAATGGGAAAAATTAGTTTTAAAGGTAAAAACTATCAGTCTAAAGATATATTAGAAATTATGCATACTAATTTATGTGGACCCATTGGAATAGAAAGCTATACTGGAGAAAAAAAATTCATTCTTTTTGCTAATGACTATTCAAGAATGATGACTATCATGTATCTAAGGAATAAATCAGAAGCATTTGAGAAATTCAAATGGTATTTGGCAAGAGTTGAAAAAGAAATAGGGAAAAAGCTAAAATGTTTAAGGTCAGACAGAGGTGGTGAATTCATTTCACATGAATTCAATAACTTCTGCATTGAAAGAGGTATTAAAAGATAGGTTTCAGCACCAAGAACTCCATAACAAAATGGAATAGCTGAAAGAAGAAATAGATCCATTATGGATTGTGCAAGAACCCTAATGATAGAAAAAAACATTGCTATCAAATACTGGAAGGAAGCCATCAGCACTGCAGTTCATACCTTAAATCGAGTACAGTTGAAGAAGGACTTATTCAAGACTCCCTATGAATTATGGTATGGCTACAAACCCAATGTAAGTTATCTGAAAGTATTTGGAAGAAAATGTTATATTTTGAAAGAATCTAAAAAAGGAAAATTTGATGTAAAAGGTGATGAAGGAATATTTTTGGGTTATTCTTGCAAAACCAAAGCATATAGATGTTTAAATCTATCCACTCACAAAGTCATAGAAAGTGCACATGTGAAAGTTGATGAGTTTGCAGACAAATCATAAGAAGAAAGCAAAAAGATACCTGAAGACTACAAGAGATTTTTTTACATTGAACCTGATACTATACCAAGTATACCATTCACTCAAGAATCCTCAACTCCTGAGTCTTCAGTAACCGAGTTGCAAATAGTTCAAATCGAGCCACAACAACATTCAGACACTACCGAGCAAGTGTCTACCGAGTCTAAAGAACCAGAACAGCTTGAATATGAAATTGAAGCACAAGCAGATATCAATGAAACTCATTCAAGAGGTAAAGAACCTGTATTAGCTGAATATGTCAGAAGACATCATACACCAGATCAGATCATTGGAGAAAAATATGAAGGAACCCTGACAAGAAGTAAGTTAAAAAATACTTGTTTACTTGTTGATTTTGAACCTAAAAGTATTAAAGACGCATTGGCAAATGATAGTTGGATTGAGGCAATGAATGAGGAAATAGAATAGATAAAGAAGAACAAGACATGGACTCTTGCACCCAGGCCTAAAGATAAGAATATAATAGGAACCAAGTGGGTATTCAGAAAAAAATTGATTGAAGATGGTAAGGTATCCAGAAACAAAGCTAGATTGGTATGCAAAGGATACTCTCAAGAAGAAGGCATAGATTATGGGGAAACCTTTGCTCATATTGCAAGATTGGAAGGATTTTGAACCTTACTTGCATATGCTACTCACAAAGGATTCAAAGTTTATCAGATGGATGTCAAGTCAACATTCCTCAATGGAATACTGGATGAAGAGGTTTACATTGAACAACTTGAAGGTTTTGTTGATCCAGAGAAAAGGAACATGGTCTGCAAATTACATAAGGCATTGTATGGTCTGAAACAAGCCCCTAGAGCATGGTATGAAATATTGCATAACTATCTTATTCAGATTGGTTTTCAAAGACCTAATGATAATAGTAGCTTGTATATAAAGGAAGGACCAGATAATAAGATTGTCTTGGCAGAAATATTTGTAGATGATACTGTTTTCACATGGAATGATGATCTTTGCAAAGAATTTTCAAAACAAATGAACAAAGAATTTGAAATGTCTATGTTTGGTGAAATAAAATTCTTTGTTGGTCTTCAAATTCAAAAAAATAAGAACGGCATCTTCATTACTCAATCAAAATACATCAAGGAGATATTGGAAAAGTTTGGTATGGAGGACTACAAACCTGTTGGAACTCCTATGTGTACTAGATTGAAACTTACCAAAGATGATGAATCCAAAGAAGTAGACCAAACATTGTATAGATCTATGATTGGAAAGTTACAGTATGTAGTTCATACCAGGCCAGATATTGCTCTTGCAGTTGGTATTGTTGCAAGATTTTCAGCAAAATCAAGAGACACTCACCTAATGGAAATCAAAAGAATAATGAGATATTTGAAAGGAACTAAAGATTATGGACTATGGTACAAACTTGGAGGTAACTTGGATTTGAAATTTTTTACTGATGCTGATTGGGCAGGAAATCTTGATGACAGAAAAAGCACAAGTGGAGGAGCATTCTTTCTTGGAAAGAGATTGGTTTCTTGGACAAGCAAAAAGCAGAATTGTACATCCCAATCTACAACAGAGGTAGAGTATGTTGCTGCAGCAGTAAACTATTCTAACATTGTTTGGTTTAAGCAATTATTACAAGGAATGAAGATGGAAATCAAAGAACTAGTTGTTATGTTCTGTGACAATAATAGTGCTTTCAACATATCCAAGAATCCAGTGATGCATTCCAAGACCAAGCACATAGCAATAAAATATCATTTTGTCAGAGAATTGGTGCAGGACAAGGAGATCAGACTGGAATATGTGCATACAAAGGAACAAATTGCTGACATATTCACAAAGCCACTACCTAAGGATACATTCTTGTATCTCAGAGGTAAGTTAGGGGTCACTCCCCTATCTGAAGTTCACTAA
Organism: Cupressus sempervirens; assembly: GCA_028749045.1. Classification (NCBI taxonomy): domain Eukaryota; kingdom Viridiplantae; phylum Streptophyta; class Pinopsida; order Cupressales; family Cupressaceae; genus Cupressus; species Cupressus sempervirens. The sequence goes on along the minus strand of CM053793.1, from coordinate 163,968,378 downwards.
AATAAAGTTTTAAGTGATGCATCAACCTATGACAAGTTGAAAATCTATCAAGTTGATGCAGCAGAGTATTGAAGTCATTGCATATGAATCTGTACATAAGGTACATTGTAATCTAGTTAAAAGTACTTTTGGAATATGAAGAAGAGCTTTTACTATGTTGTATTGTCTTTGGCATGTGTTGTCAAAGAGGGAGAGAAAAACTATAATATCTATTATGAAATTTGTAAGCATTTGTAGAGGGAGAATAAAACTGTCATATCTTTCTGTTATACAATTCCTTCACAGAGGGAGATTACTAAAAGAGGGAGAAGTTTCTATCTAAGAGGGAGAAGTAGTATGTTGACATATTGTGCTGCACTATAAGAGAAAGACTTGTTTTCAAATTTCATTCTACTATGACATGTTGTGTTGCCATCAATGCCAAAGAGGGAGATTGTTAGATACAATTGGTTAATTGAGTGTTGTCTCTGATGTTACACAAAATGGCATATCAGTAATCAGACAGATTCTACCAAGCTCAGAAGGTAAGCATAGTAGTTTACAGAGTCTACCGAGCATTTTTGTATATCACATTGTAAAGATAGCTTCTACCAAGCTAACTTGGTTAACAAAGGAAGTTCGGTACTTACCGAGCTCACTCGGTGATTGAAGGAAACTGTGACAGAATGTTTACCAAGCTCGGAAGGTAAGCAAAGAAAAGGTAGTGTTTACCGAGCTGGGAAGGCAACCGAAGAAAAGTTAGTGTTTATCGAGCTAGGAAGGTAAGCAAAGGAAAATCAATGTTTACCGAGTTCACTCGGTGTCCAAAGGAAATTTGGCAAAGATAGTTTCTATCGAGCTTACTTGATCATCTATACTTATCGAGTTCTCTCGACGATTGAAGGGATGACACAGAGTTCGCTGTATTAACCGAGCTCAATTGGTTAACACAAGAATTATTTTTTGAACAGTATTAACCAAGCAGTGTCAGCCAATAAAGGGATTTGTTGGTTTGTAATTTTTTTTCTAGCTAACTATTGTATTTGTTTGATCATTGGTCAGTGATTAGAGTCGACTAAGATAATCTATAAGGTATATATGAAAGATCAAGTTGTGAATTCGTAAGATGTAAGAGTTTGGATGCATAAGAGTGCGAATGTATGGATATGGAATAAATGAATATTAAAGAAGTGTGATGAAGGATCAAACGTGTTGAAGAAGCTGCAAATTTGTATGTGATCAGTAAGGATCCAGTCAAGCATAATAGAGATCTGCAATCAGCAAAGATAAGTTGCACATTATATCAGGTCACTTCATTGTTGCTTTCTAACCATTGTAACAGTGAACTCAAAATCTCTTAACAGAGTGGGTTTAACAGCCTATTGTAAATCCTCTAACAAGGTGACAGTTTAGTTGAATTGTTCTAAAGACCTCTAGCAAGGCCACTCCTAATAGGGTGATTAAATCCTCTAACAAAGTCACACCTAACAGTGTGTTTTTTAACCTTTAATAGGGTTGGCTCCTAACAGGGCTCACTTCAGAAGAGTGAAAAACAGTAACTAGTTACATTGGTGGTTTTTCCCATATTGGGTTTCCACATTAAATCTGGTGTCTCTAGTGTGCATGATTGCTGAATTTTTTTGGTTATCAATTCTTAATAATTATTACTATTTGCTACATTATCAAGTTTCAGTAATCTGTAACTAAGATCAAGATTTTAGACATCTAAGGGACTGTGAAATGTTTTTGTGGTAACTGATTCACCCCCTCCCCCTCTCAGTTACTCCATTCTCATTTCCAACAATTTGATCCTTCATTGATCATCTCAACTAGGCTTCAACTCAACTATCTTCTATAGTTGTATAACAATTAACTAATACATTATCTTGTCAAGGTTCAATTGATCAAGTGCCCATTGTAATTCCACATAACTCAACCTTTCCACTAGGTCTTCTTGTTATCTTTTCTTCTCAAATCCTCTTCATCAATCAAATAATATGACACTCAACTCAGGTAGCAATTGTCTCACCGGTAAGTTTTGACATCAATGACAATGCAACAATTGTTCTAATTGTAGTATCCAACACACAGGACCCCTAGGGACATATGTCGTCATCAAATGTGTCAAAAGGTGTCATAGGTTATCCTATGACCCCTTTCAACACATATAAACAAATGAAATGTGTTGAAATACTATAGAATTAATATCATATAATCTAATAAAATATATTAAAATATTATATAATATAATATAGTATAATATAATTTATATTATAACATAATATATTATATTACAATATAATATGTTATATTATATTATAATATATTAGATTATATTATATTATAAATATCATATTGCATTATAATAAAATATATTATAAAACAAATAAAAAATTTATCTGTAATAGAAAATACCTCATTTACATAACAATCAAAAAAATATTTGACTTGGACATCACATGGATTGTTGAGGGGATAATCAAGACCCTTCCTCAACTTTCAATCCTCACATACTCTATTTTCCACATGATTCATTTACATATTTGCACGGGAGGATATCGGGTATCTGATATTTTATGAGTGAACTTTTTTTTAAATGACTATGGCCCCTTACTAGAGACATGCAAACATCTAAATGCTTTTTCACAAGTTTTGAGAATTTTGCAGGCAAAACACAAAATTTGGGGGCCCAACTTTAAAAAAGTGGTCAAATCAATTGATGAGGTATCCTAAAATTGTTAACACTGTGGGGAGCAGCAATAGACAAAAGTCTAAAAAGAAGAGGAAGGTGATGAATGAAGGATTTTAAGAATATAGGGCAAAATATAGGGAAAGTCATCATACAAAGAGACAAGGTATGTTAAATTTAATAGTGGATTCAAGTGAAGATGGTGTTGAATTTGATAATATGAATCAACTTAATGTTGTGAATGACAACGTGTTAATTGAAGAGGAAAATGTAGAAATTCAAAGGGAAAATATAACAATTGAGAATGATAGTGATAATGTTGCAAATGAACCTTACCCATATTCTTATTATTATCAAAATGAGGTTCCTTGTAATGAAGACATACAAACATCTAACCTTAAACCTAGCAGAATACTGAAGTGGTTAATAGAAATTGATGAGACCATTTTGAACACAATGAAAGGGAAGAGAACACATAGAACAATTTGATTGTGGGCGTCAAGACTATATGAACATTTTTTTTGCAAAAAGACATTGGTGGAGAAATGCCAACTTTTCGTGAAATTATTAAGGATGCAAAAATTAAGACGTATGCTATCCAAATTGAACATTTGTGTCAATATAAAAATGTAGAGAAATCTCATTATTGTGAAGAATATTTTCAATGTTCTCAATAGCATAGGAAAAAAATAGCAGGGAAAAGGACAAGAGAAAACTTCTCGTAGGGTTATTACAACTTCCTTGGTAAGTCATCATTTGAGAAAAGGGAGATTTATTAGACAAACTTATGTTTACTTGAACATAAGTCATGACTTTTAGTAGAGTACTTGAAAGAAGAGAGAGACTTGAAAATCCTCTTCAAGATGATACATGGGCTTATTGTGGGAGACTTCAATGTTATGATAAGAAACTAACTAAGGGTGTGAAGGAATAAATTGCACAATTTTGGCACTCTAGATAAAGAGTGTCACCAAATGCAAATGATGTTTTGAAGTTAAGAATTGGCAACATAGTTTGTACCTTGCATCGAAAACATTATTCGGAGGTAAGGAATAGAATGTTGTTCAAATATTTTTGTGAGACTAATCGAACATTGCATATATCACAAAAGGATTTTCAATCAATGAATTCATTTTATTGTGTTCCTCTTAAGAATTGAAATACATGTTGCAAATATCATGTGGAATTTTCTATGCACCATGAAGTATTATGCTCCATCTATTATACTTTACATACTAATGAAATTTTGGAATTTTGTTGTGCTAGCTACCTTCCAAAATCATCAAGATTGTTACTAGATTAATTCTTATATCCTAGAGATAATGGTTGTTTCTTTTATATAAATTATTGCTTAAATGAGAAGTTCTCACAATGTGGTAGTTTTTCAAAAAAAATTACATGTTTCCATGAGGGGTACAAAGAAGTTATTGGAAAAATGATATTTTCAAACAAGGTTTATGAAATAGTGAAATACACATTGAATAATGGAGGTGAAGGCTCTAGATGTGAGTTGGTTGTAAAAAAAATGTGTGTGGATGATTTTAATTTTGATTTCAGGGAAAATATTTTTACATGCAAGGCATAGTCATAGGTCCCAATGGTTGGATCAACAATTTAGAATGTGTAAGGACACTTTCCTCATTGGCACTATTATATGAGTTGTTGATTTTTTAGAGAACTATGCATTTCAACCCCAAAATAAGACTCAATATCAATATTAAAACTTCATTCATATTGCAAGTTTGTTCACATAACATATAGGCATGCCCCTGATAGTACAGAAGATAACCGAAAGATAATCGAAGAGTACCATGTTTATATGAGCAATTATACATCTCACTCTCATGAATTTGTCCAAAATTATTTTGACAAATATTTTTAATTATTGCGTGAACATGATATTTCTATAGATAGATATCTCGTTTGGTCAGATAGATACACAAGTCAATTCAAGAATGCTCGCATGTTTTATTTATAATGTAGAATGCATTTAAATTTTGGTATACCTCATATTTGGAGCATTTTTTAGTCTAAACATGGGAAGGGGGGAATGATAGAGTAGGGGCATGTGTGAAGAGAGATCTAGTAAAAGAGAAAATGAAGATTTTAGTAGCAAAACTTCTTGATGCTTGTACCATAGTTAATTGGTGTACATCTGTATTATCACAAGAGGGACTCTTGATTTAGTAGTGTGCAGGTTCTTTTGGTTGGTCGACGATGTATCTTTAGGTGATATATTGGATTTTACTATAGTGATAAGTTCTTCAATGATGCATTCATTATGCAACTTTGATTGTAGTACATGAACCATTTCAATACGATAGCTAGCTTGCTTTTGTCTTAGTTATTTTCAATGTGATTGGGATCATTATGAGTTGAGTGAGTAGGTGGATACATAGGCTCCAAATTATCTTACTCCATTGTCTCTCATGTCCTCTATCAAAAATGATGACATGGAAATTTTAGTTGACCATAACCATCTATCAGATCTTCTTCAGCCAAGACATTTTTTACATTGGTTGCACCATAGTAGAATGATGAGAAATCATATTATTAGCTAGCACATTGTGTAAGAGATAAAAAAAAATCTTGCATAAACAATTATAGATGGTGATAGATTCACATATCCTACTAGTTCATTTGTTGTTGTTGGAACATGGCTATAGACATATATGCTTAGAAGGAATAGAATTCGCACATTTGAAGACTATGAGAAGCACAAAACCATTCTCGTATATTCACACCTTATTATAGCATCAAATGTAAATCTAGAAAAACGTCAAGGAAGACCAAAAATTAAATAACTTTTTACTAGTTCTAATGTTGATCATGAAGCCCTATTGGAGACCCTCAATCAGAGAGATGACCATTTAGGAACACTTACTAGGTAATACTAACTCACAACAAGGTTTCATATGTTCATTATATGCTTTAAGTTTAGCTTCATATATTAATTATATTCCTATTATTGTACTTAATATTAAATGCCTATAATACTGACATATAGTACAATATTGAATTTTAGGTGTTTCAATAGAAGTAGTGCATTAAGATATAAATAATTTTAAGGAGTAGAATGAAGACAATTCTATGATAGTTTAGTCTCTAGGTTTTTTTGGTAGTTGTGTACATATAATATGGTTGTATCAATGATATAAGTGAGCACTTTAGTATGCACAATGATGTAGATTTCTTACCTTCCGTTCCACATACATTACTTTGTATGGAGAAGATATATTCATTTTTTGTATCATTCAATTGTAATTGTGATGAAACACTTGAAATATTGCAAATATGAACTCATTGATTTATTATATATTTTCATAAGGTTCACTAATTTTTTTTTTCATATTAAATAAATTAATGGTAAATTATTATGGACATCTATGCAGCCATTTAACCTATTAGTTCATATTGCTCAAAGGTCAATAAATATGGTCAAAGTAGTCAAAGTCATTAAATAACATGGAGGGATCTTAAAAAATCATTTTTTTTTCATCTAATTAATATTGATCATGTTTATAATGTTCAAAGTGGAATTTACATAATAGTGTCTGTAATTACAATTATTGTAAGAAATTGTCAATTAAACCTAAGGGATGGTCATTGCATCATTTTTTTAGTGCCATTATCTTTGGATGAGTGGGTGAACCCTAGTAACACCATTTTTCCATCCATAGAGATCCTAGAATGTTTGAGAGCACCCCAAACTAAAGTATCTCCAAGGTGCTCTAAGTACAATTGGGAAGGTGATCTTCTAACACTTGTAACTCAGAGCTCGTGAGGCCCATCAACAAAGTGTTAGATGCTAAAGGTCTATAATATTTATGTCTACTATTACCTCTCTTAGTTTTGGGAGATTCAATTTTTTTTGAAATTGGATCAATGATCTTGGTTGATGTTAAATCTCATAGTGTTCCTCAGTGAATTGGTGCACCACTATGCAACTTCTGAATCATTTATCCTAACATTGTTTCATCTACATCGTTAGCTCTAGATGGCCAAGTGAATCCTAGTGACACCACTATTTTTTCCATGGCTATCCTATAACATTGGTGAGAACCCCAAAGAAAAGTGTTTCCAAGGTGCCCTAAGCATGTTTGGGCAATGATCTTTCCATGCTTATAACTCATAACTCGTGAGGCTTATCAACAAATAGTTAGATGGTACAGGAATATAATATCAATGTCTACAATAACCTTTCTTAGTTATGGGAGATTCAATTTCTTCTGAAATTGGTATAGTGATCTTGGTCGATGCCATTCCTTGCAATGTTTGTTATTGAATTAGTGCACCATTATGCAACTGTCAAACCATTTTTCATGGCATCATTTTTTCAGTTTCATTAACTCTGAATGGTCAATTGAACCCTGGTGACACCACTCTTTTATCCACAAAGATCCTAGAAGATTCACGAGGACCCCAAACTGGAGCATCTCCAAGGTGCCCTAAGTACTTTTGGGCAATGATCTTCTGATTCTTGTAACTTGGAGCTCATGAGGCCTATTGAAAAACTATTAGATGTTAAAGTTCTACCATATTTATGTCTACAAAAACCTATCTTATTTTTGAAATATTCAATTTTGTTTTAAATTAGCATAGGGATCTCAATCAATGCCAAACCTTGCAATACTCCTTAGAGAATCAACGCAACACTGTGCAATTTTTGAACTATTCATTGTGGCATCAATTCATCAGTGTCATTTTCTTTAGATGGTTGGGTCAACCCCAATGACACCACTATTTCATCGATGGAGATCCTAGAACATTCACAACCACCCCAAATCAAAAAGTCTCCAAGGTGCCTTGAGCACGTATGGGTAGTAATCTTCAAACTCTTGTAATTCAAAACTCAAGAGGCCTATTGACAAATTTTTAGATGGTAAAAGATTGTGATATTGATGTCTACAACAACCTCTCTTAGTTTTCGGATATTCAATTTTGTTTGAAATTGGCACACATTCATGGTAGATGCCAAACCTTGCAAGTGTTCCTTACTAAATTGGTGCACCACTGCACAACTTTCAAACCATTCATTATGGCATCATTTCATCAATTTGTTTAGCTCTAAATGTCTTGGTGAACCCTAGTGACACCATTATTTTATCCATAGAGAGCCTAGAACATTTTTTAGCACCTTGACCCAAAGTGTCTCCAAGGTGTCCTAAGCACATTTGGACAGTGATCTAATGCTTATAACTTAGATCTTGTGATGCCTATTAACAAACTTTTAGATGCTATAAGACCATAATATCGATATCTATAATAACCTCTCTCAATATTTGGAGATACAAATTTGTTTGAAACTAGCACATTGATCTCGATTGATACCAAATCTCATAGTGGTCCTTAGTAAATTGGTACACCACTGCACAAATTTCAAACTATTTTTCATGACATCATTTCATTGATGTTGTTAGCTCTAAATGGTAAGGTAAACCATATTGACACTACTATTTCATCCATGGAGTCACTAGAACATTCATGAGCACCCCAAACTAGAACGTCTCCAAAGTGCCCTAAGAACATTTGGGAAGTAGTCTTCTGATGCTTGTAAATAAAATCTTGTGAGGCATGTCAATAAACTATCAAATGCTACAAGACCATGATATCTATTTCTACAATACCCTCTCTCAGTTTTGGGAGGTTCAATTTTGTTTGAAATTAGCACAGCAATCTCAGTCAATGTCAAACCTTGTAGTGTTCATGAGTGAATTGATGCACCATGATGTAACTTTCAAACCATTTGTTATAGAATCATTTTTTCAGCATTGTTAACACCAGATGGTCGAGTGAACCCTAGTTACATAACTATTTTTTCCATGGAGATCCTAGAATGTTTACAAGCACCCTAAATCAGAATGCCTCCAAGGTGCCCTAAGAACATTTGGGCATCAATCTACTGATTCTTACAACTCAAAACTTGTGAGGCCTATCGATGAAATTTTGGATGCTATAAGACCATGATATCAATTTATACAATAACCTTTCTTGGTTTGGAGAGATACAATTTTTTTTTAAATTGGCATAACAATCTCAATCAATACAAACCCTTGTAGTGTTCCTTACTGAATTCTTTTGAACCATTCATCATGGCATAATTTCACTAGTATCCTTAGCTCCAAATAGCTACGTGAAACCTAGTAACACTATGATTTCATCTACAAAGATCCTAGAACATTCCTAAGCATCCCTAAACTAGAGTACCTCCAAGGTGCCCTAATCATGTTTGGGCATCTGACCATGATATCAATGTCTACAATAACACCTCTCAATTCTAGGAGATTCAATTTCATTTGAAATTGACATAGTAATCTCGATCACTAAGAAACCTCATAGTGTTCCTTAGTAAATTGGTGCATCACTACATAACTTTAAAACTATTCATCATGGCATCATTTGTCAATGTTGTTAGCTCCAAATGGCTAGGTGAACCTCAGTAACACCACTATTTTGTCCATAGAGTCACTAGAACATTTGTGATCACCACACATCAAAGTGTCCACAAGGTGCACTAAGTGTTGGAAGCATAAATGTTGATGATATTCCTATGGAGAAGTATTATGGAAACATGATTAGATTCTTATCATGATGATATGTTACATTCATGACTGTGTTTGTCATTGATGTCAAAATAGTAGCTTTCTATGGTATCTAACAAAAGAACAATGGAAAGAACAAGTTGGTATGGATGACTAGTTGAGTATTTTCACTATTTGAGATTATGAGAGATACTCCTAAGTATCCAGTATATGAAGTTAATATTAGGTGAAGAAATGTTAAGTCTGGAAGAAGTTATGTAAGTTTTGGTGATGCTTGTTCTAAGATAGAGTTAACAAAGGCATGTTCTAGTAAATTTGTTTTATCTCCTAACATAATTTTTATTTTGAGAATCAAGGTTGAGGATGTGTAGAATACATGATGATTATGATGTGGTTAAGCTTGCATCATAATAGTACATGTATGAAATGATATTCAAGTTGCAAGATGGAAGATTAATGTTATTGCTAAGTGTAATGTGTTCTTAATGTGGTCCTATGTTAATTAATTGACAAGGTGTAGTAGTGGATTTGGTATAAAGGAAGGAAATTTTCCTTTATCTTACAAGGATGGTATGAGATGATTTTAAGTAGCACAAAGAGTGGAATGCAAACTTGATCAGAGCAGAGTGGAAGTGAAAGAAACTTCATTCACGAGGTTTTATTGTATGATCAAAAGTTTGATACATGGATCTGAGGTTCATGACCTAGTATACAAGGTTTGATAGTGATTTTTTTAGTTAAAATAATAAAGGAGGAACTTAACAATAAATTAGTTGTTTGGGAAGTGATCTCTTCTTGTAATTGATATTGCCTGTTTGGACAATGGGCTCTTCTTGCATACATTGTACTACAACTCCTAATAGGGTTGGAATCTCTTAATAGGGATTCAAAGTCTCTTAATAGGGACTGTATGTACTAAATGTTGTAATAGAATCCTAACAAGGTCCATCCTCTAACAAGGAATATTTATATTAGTACATGATCTTGTGGGCATCATTCCTACTAGGTTTTTCTCTCTAATCAAGGGTTTTCCTAGTTAACATATCTAGTGTAATTATCTATGTGCATCTTGTTATATTTGTTGTTTACTTTAGATGAATGGTTAAGATTGTTTGAGTTTAATAAATTTTTTAACTATTGGATAACTGATTCACCCCACCCCTCTCAATTATCTTGGTGGAGTATTGTTTCTAACAATTGGTATCAGAGCATCAAGTAATTGAAGATAAAGTTTAACAATGTTGGGAGATCTATGGCAAGCATGTTCAAGAAAGATTGTCTGAAGTTTGATGGAACAAATTATGAAAATTGGAAGGAAATGATGAAGACACATCATCTTTGTATGGGTCTAGGATATTGGATCTTGACAAAAATATTAGAGAAAATCATTTCTAAAAAAGATTTGGAAACTTGAATCAAGGAAGAAAGAGATCTTTTTATGTGTGACATGAGAGCTAGACAAGCACTGTTGACTACACATCCTAAAACTTAATACAATCAGGTTAAAGTCACTTGTTACTTCACATTTGATTTGGAAAGCTTTGGTAACTAGTTGTAAAGATGATGAACTTTCTAAGAAATTAAGGCTACAAAATTGGATTTGTGCATTTCAAGATGCTAAAATGATGGAAGATGAATCCATAAGATCACATTTAGGTAGAATATTAAAAATCATTGCAGGTATTAAATTCAAGGAGGAACCAAACAATATTCTGAGGTCATATGGAAGATATTGAAGACTTAAACAACATTGTTTAAATCAGCAATTCAAATGATATAGTTGTTAATATCTTGTACCAAAGATTTCACAAAGGAGACATTTCTTAGAAGACTTGAAGTAGGTTAGAATGAGCTTGGAAATTCTAGAGAATTGACCAAAATAGAAATAGATTTTAGTGCCTCGAATAATTGATCTAGTTTATAAAGGAGGACAAGTGCTAGAGGAGACTTTTCTAGTAGCAGTGGATCTGATGAGGACAGAAAGATTGAAGAAGAAGTCACCCTTCTGGTAAGGAGAGAAAAAGTAGTAAGAAAATCTTTAAATGTTGGACTTGAAATGAATTTTGACATTATACATCTAAGTATCCTAAAGAGAGAAAAAGTATCAAGAAAATTTCAAACCTAGAAGAGATGGAGAGCATCTGTATGCAAATGAAGAAGATAAATCTACGGAACAAGCAGTAAGTGCTAGTGATGATGAAATACAATGTGTTGCAATCAAAGAAGAGAAAGTAGCTTTGGTATCATACATTGAAAAGAAATCTAATTGGATAATTGATAGTAGTTGTTGACATCACATGATTGGTGATATGAACAAGTTTGTTGACTTTAAAAGCCAAGATGGAAGTATTATCAGAGTTGGAAATAAAGCAGCATGTCATGTTAAAGGTATTGGGTCTATAACTCTTGATGGTAAAACTAACATTGAGGATGTATATTTTGTTGATGGTTTGAAGCACAATCTTTTGAGTGTTGGAAAAGACTATTAGATAAAGGATATCAATTACAATTCCCAGAAAAGATATGCATGATCAAAGACAAAGATGGGAAGGTAATTGGAATAGGAACTATATCTAGAGGTAATGTATTTCAATTGAATCCTACTAAAATGACATGTTTGGTTGCAAAGGTAGATGACAGTTGGTTATATCATAAGATATTTTATCATATAAACTTTCACCACATTGTGAAGAATAGTAGTATGTTTGCAGTTAGAGATTTACCTAAGACTGCAAAACCTTCTAACACAATTTGCAAGGAGTGTGTTTTGGCAAAGCATAACAGAACTTCTTTTCCCTACAAGAAGTTTAATACTATAGAAAAATTGGAGATTGTACACATAGATCTCAGTGGTCCTACGAAGACTAAAGTATTTTAAAATGAAAGGTATTTTATGATTTTTCTAGAATGATGTGGGTTGCACTTCGTAAAGAAAAATTTGAGGTATTTGATAAGTTCAATATATTCAAGAATAGAGTTGAGAAAGAATTGGGCATGAAGATTAAACATTTGAGATAAGATAAAGGAGGAGAGTTTACTTTAAATCTATTTAATATGTTTTGTGAAGAAAATGGTATCAAAAGATAGTTTCCAGCTCCAAGAACCCTTGAATAGAATGGTATACCAGAGAGAAGAAATATATTAGTAACAGAAGTTGCAAGAGCTATGTTAGTTGAGAATGATGTATCCAAGATGTTTTGGAGAGAAGCTATGAATATAGAAGTCTACAATCTAAATAGAGTATAGGTCAAGAAAGACACAAACAATGCCCTTTACAAACTATGGTTTGGTCACTCACATGTAGTTAAGTATTTCAGAATTTTTGGCAATAAGTGTTATATCAAAAGAGATGATGATATTGGTAAGTTTGATGTTAGAAGTGATGAAAGTATGTTTCTTGGTTATTCATTGAAAAACAAGGCTTATAGATACTATAATTAGAGAACTAAGACTATTATGGAAAGTGCAAATGTAAGAGTTGATGAGAAATTTAGCATACAAGAAAGAATAGTTTATTACAATTTAGATGATAATGTTGTTACTAAACCAAGGAATGATGAAGTATTTCTTGATACTAACAATGATTTGTAGAATGAAGGAGACCCAAGGTCAGGAAAGAATATGACAAGGAATCATCCACCTAAGAAAATCATCAAAAGCAAAGATAAAGTTTGATGACAAGAAGCAGAGTCAATGAAGAACTATGTTTGATATCTCAAGTTGAGCCTAAGAATACAAATGAATCATGTAAAGATGACTATTGAAAGCAAGCTATGAAAGAAGAATTGGATCAGATAGTAAAGATTGAGACATGTAAATTGGTTCCTAGACTAGCAGAGAAGAATGTGATAGGAACTAAATGGGTATTTAGGAATAAGATGAATGAACAAGGAAAATTTGTAAGGAGCAAGGAAAGATTGGTATGTAAAAGTTACTCATGACAAGAAGGAATAGACTATGATGAAACCTATTCTCTTGTGGCTAGAATTGAAATAGTAAGATTATTCCTAGCATATGCAGCATATAAGAAATTCAAAGTATATCAAATGGATGTCAAGTCAACATTTCAGAATGGAGAACTTGAAGAAGACGTATACACTGAACAATCTAAATTTTTTCTTTTAATAGATGATAAGGACATAATATGAAGATTGAAGAAAGCATTGTATGGCTTGAGGTAAGCACCTAGAACCTGGTATGCAAGGTTGGACAAGCATTTAATGAAGCTTCGATATAGCAAAGGTATGGTAGATATTAATCTGTATTGGAAAGAAATCGATGATGGATTAATGATTTTGGTAATAGTTGTTGATGGTATCATATTTGGAGGAAATGATGAGCAAAGTGACAAGCTTTCAAAAGAAATGAAGAAGTAATTTGAAATGAGTATGATAGGAGAAATGAAATATTTTCTAGGATTACATATTGTATAGGATAAAGAAGGAATTTTTATTTCTCAGACTAAGTACTTGAAGGATTTACTAAAGAGGTTTGGTTTGGGAACATGTAAACCTATTGGAATACCTATGGTAACTGGACACAGGTTATCTAGAAAGGATGAGACATCTACTATTGAGTAGAAGAAATACAGATCTATGATTAGTTGTTTAAAATATCTGACTCACACAAGGTGGGATATAGAAAATATAGTTGGAATTGTTGCAAGATTCTAAGATGATCCCAGAGAAGCACATTATGTAGTAGTCAAAAGGATATTGAGATATGTGAAATGAACACTAGAGTTTGGATTGTGGTATGATAAGTCTAATGATTTAACTCTATGTGCTTATACTAATGTTGATTGGGCAGGTAGTACAGATGACAAAAAAAGCACCAATAGTGGAGCCTTCTTTCTTGGAGGAAAATTTTTTTCCTAGCTAAGAAAGAACTAGGATTGTACCTCACAAAGTATAGCAAAAGAAGAATATGTTACAAAAGAAAATAATTATAATCAAGTTGTTTGGATATAGTAGATGCTAAAGGATATAAGGATAGAAATCAATGAACCTATTGTCATACATTGTGATAACATAAGCACAGTGAATATGTCCAAGAATCCAGTGTTGCATTCTAAGACCAAGAACATTTTTATCAAGTATCACATGTTGAGAGAGAAAGTTGAAAAAAAAGAAATTAGATTGGAGTGTGTGATCACTAAAGAGCAAATTGCAAATATTTTCACTAAGCCTCTTCCCAAAGAAACTTTTGAGTATTTACGAGGTATGCTAGGGATTATGCCCCTTCCTACATCAGAGTAGAAGATGAAAGAATACATCAGTCCAATGTAACAGAGCACTATTGTTTGTTTAGACTAAAAGTTGATGCTTCTTATATGGGAGAGTATCTATGATGGAAAAAGGCATCTAGGACTCTTGTTGGATGTTATTTTTAATCAATGTCTTTAGACACTTGAGCTATTAAGAATCAATTGTTACAAAATTTTGATGGATGCTAAAACCTTTGAAATTGATGTACATAGGGGATGATATTAACATGAAAAAAAGTTGGAAAATAACCAAGAACAAGTACAACAGGTTTGGGAGAAGTTTAGCAATTTGGAAGAAAATAGTTTGGGAGAATGGTTGATGAAGAGCATTTGAAAAGAAAGGTTAATAGTCTTTTGCAGTTCGTATTCTTGGAACTAGATGTTTTTCATCTATGTTTCCATTAATTCCAAAGGGAGAGATTATTTGAAGCAATGATATTCTTATAGGAGATTATTGTGGAAACATGATTAGATTCTTATCATGATGATATATTACATTCATGATTGTGTTTGTCATTGATGTCAACATAGCATTTTTCTGTGGTATCTAATAGAAGAACAACAGAAAGATAAAGTTGATGCAGATGACTACTTGAGTATTCTCACTATTCCAGGTTATGGGAGATACTTCTAAGTATCTAGTATATCCAATTAATGTTAGGTGAAGAAATGTTAAGTATGGAAGAAGTTGTGTAAGTTTTGGTGATGTATGTTCTGAGATAGAGTTTACATAGGCATGTTCCAGTAAACTTGTTATATCTCTTAGGAGAATTTTTATTTTGAGAATCAAGGTTGAGGATGCATACAATACATGTTAATTATGAAATGGTTAATCTTTCTCATCATAATATTGCACGTACAAAAAGATATTCAAGTTATAAGGTGGAAGATTGATTTTATCACTAAGTTTAATATGTTCTAAATGTGGTCCTATAATAACTAATTAAGAAGGTGTAATAGTTGACTTAGAAAAAAATTTTATGGATTTGGTATAAAGGAAGGATATTTTCCTTTATCTTAGAGGGATGATATGAGATTATTGTAAGCAATACAAAAAGTAGAATGTGAAGTTGAGAAAAGTAGAGCAGAAGTGAAGGAAACTTCATTGCTGAGGTTTTATTGTGTGATCTAAAGTTGGATACTTGGATCCAAGGTTTGTGGCTTGGTCTACAAGGTCTAACAGTGATTAGTTTAGTCGACAGAATAGAGGAAAGAGGGACTTAATAGTAAATTACTTGTTTGGGCAATGAGCTCTTCTTGTAACTAAAATTGCATGTTTGGGTTGTGGGCTCTTCTTGCATACATTGTATTACAACTCCTAACAAGGTTGGAACAACTCTTAATAGGGTTGGAATCTCCTAACAAGGATTCAATGTAATGCCCCGCCAAGAGATCCAAAGAATTTCACTAAGTT
Organism: Cupressus sempervirens; assembly: GCA_028749045.1. Classification (NCBI taxonomy): domain Eukaryota; kingdom Viridiplantae; phylum Streptophyta; class Pinopsida; order Cupressales; family Cupressaceae; genus Cupressus; species Cupressus sempervirens. Next base: position 163,952,488 of record CM053793.1, on the reverse strand, counting down.
TGCCAAAAAAAAAAATTTAACATGAAATATAAACCATTCACAACTTATACATAGTAACGGAAGCAATAGCAACAATTCAAATGAAAGTAAACATAACATACATAACAGGTTAAATTCTTTAAGGATCCCTTAACATTGAATCACATCTAAATTAACTATTCATCTAACATCACATTCTTATGAAATAACAATGATACATTCAACATTCTTAAACAACCTACAAGTGTCCTTTTTGTAACTACATGTTAGCTCAATCATCCACTGTACATGTTACAAAGTATGAAAGGCTTAAAAGAATAAAGAATCCATGTAAATAAAGTACATCATCATCCAATATTAATCCATGATGCAATAACATAAATGAAACCACAAATCATACATCATCACATAAGATATAAACATCCATCATAAGAGATAACCATACATCACAAACATAAATAACTAAGTGCACAGTTCCTCCCAATCGTAAATAGCATCATTAGACCATCGTGGATCCTAGCCATCCCTCTATGCGTAACATTCCAAAGCACCGAAGAGATCATCGGTATTATCATAGTAGGAATGTCACTCCTAAAACATCTTACTAACATACAAAGTAAAGCATAAGATAACATCATTTAACATATGAAAATCATCAATATAAGAAACATACCAGTAAATACATCCATCATAAGGTATATCATCCATCATAATGCTCCAAGAACATAATGAAGATAAATACCAACCAAGAATGCTCCAACCACGGTGTCTCGGACGGATCTCAAATGATAAGAGTGGAAAAACACTACCACCCAACTGCATGGAACCTAAATGGTCCACTCCCACCGTGTTGAGGAGATAATTTCAAGTCCCAAATAGGCTGTCAAATCACGTAACAAAAGTACTCTCTAAGTTGAAGAATTTTAAAAGTATACTAACTCAAAGATTCCACAACAAAACTGACATCTAATTCCCAGAGGCACACAATGACATGTAGGAAACCTACTCTGCAAGCAGGAAAGTGTCATTGCATTTATCACATACAAGTTACCCTAGCAGTTAGCTAAACTCCTTAGGTCCATACTGATCTCATGCGGCCACTAGTATCCTCTCATATTGATGAGGCATACTATGGAATGCAAGGTCACAACCATGCATTCTCTCTACTCCCATCCTAGTCTATACAAGAACTTGAGGCATGGGTGAGAACATCAAAACAATTATCTTTTTAGGTTCATTTAATCCCCATTTAGTGTGTAAATTTTATCACTTATTAACCAAAATTACAATGAGTTATCCTAACAGCCACTTAGGGCCCCGACCCCCATTGCAAGCCACTTTTTGACACTACAAGTAGATAACCTACCCTAAGCTCATGGAATCATAAATCACCTTAGTCCTATACAAGTGACTGGAAAGAAAATCCAAAAGATAATCCATAAAAAGAATCATCAAATATCCATGATAAAAGCATCAAATATCCACAATAAGAATCATCAAATCTCCATGATAAGAATCATCAAATCTCCATGAGCATCTAAAAAGCATCCATAGAAAATCATGACCACAACAGTTCTCTATTGGCAACTGAAAGCGTCAGTGATAATCATAAGTATCTATTGATTCTTAATAACCAAAATATATCTCAAAATAAATCACAATATCCATTGGTTCTCATCAAGCAACCAAGAATATCTCAAAATCATACTGATCGAAGACTCCAAAATGGTTGAGTCAAAACATGTCAGAACATGACATCATTAAGAAATAAATCAACATTTCAATCCCATCATGGCGACTAGAAAATAACCAAGGATAATTGATTGATGACTCAAAAATGATTAGCTCAAGTGTCTCATTCATAAGAATCTCAACTATAAAAATTAGTAATTACAAACATCTCATAGAGCATTCCATCACATAACCATTGTTGGGTTTGTAAAGATCGAGACCAAATAAGATAACATGCCATCACATTCGCATAACCCCCGAGCCTCTGGTAACAACCTAAGACTAGTCAACAATCTAGTCAACCCAAAGCCCAAAACTAGAAGCACAATGCAAACACGTGTTTTGGTTTACTAAAATCACATAGTTGAATTAGGTGTAGAGCTTCAGTTTTCATTTCAAGTATACTTCAAGTGTCTAAGTTTAATCATTTGACCTACAAGTCAACCCGTTTGTTCCCCGATAGCATTATTCTTTCCATCATTAAAATAATATTCTAAGAATAGCTGAAGGATAAATATTAAATCATTTGACACTTAATAAAATCATTCACTTTATTTTGCTAAGATCAATGTTACAAATTGAATGATTCTTCTTAATGTTACTTCAACTTTTAACATAAATCAAGGATCATTATTCATCTAAATTATAAGAGAGCCAATTACTAGTCTTCGAATAAGAATATTATAACTTTATTAAAATGATCAATTTAATCAATCAATTAGCATAGGTACACCATCCATGACCTATTAACATTCTAATAGTTCTCAATTAAATATTACTAAGTCTCACTATTAAAATATCTAAGGTCATTATTCAAGTCATGAGAGTACGACTTGTCAACTTCGATATACATACTTCACAACTTTGCTAGAGGAATCGATATTAGCATATCAATTAAAACTTTATTACATAACTTAATTATTAATTAAATCTAATTATCTCTAATTAATTTAATTAATAATTACATATCCATGGTAACGTTCCAATTAATATAAGTTGACTAATAACTAACTATAATTTTGTAAGTCAACTATAATCTAGTACACAAATATTCATATTCATAGTTCAATAATAATAATATTTAATAACAAGCTATATTGGAAGTCTTAATAATAATTCTATAATGACCACATTCTTCATTCTTTCAATGAATACTAATATTTCCTTAACAAACTCGTATTAATTATAATCATTTCTAATAAGACTCTATCGCACAACTTAATTATTAATAATAAAAATTCAATGAATATCAATCAACTATACTCCAAACCAAAAACTAATATCTTTTACAAAACTTCAATCATTAAATAAACTCCACTAGATTAACTCTAATCAAATTTATTGATAACTATTTAAACCATTATTTATTAATAGTTTGTTAGACCCAACAAACATTAATAAATAATAAACTCAACAAGACTATAAATAATCGATCTAGAGAATCCCTCCATAAACTTCATTAGTTAATATTTTTCTAACTCTTAACACCATTAAGGTATATCAATAATACATAATGTATTAATCATAACAATAATTCAAATCGTAGTAATATTATAACAATGTTATAATGTAACCATGACCCCTGGTCAATAGATCTTAACCAATATCGTTAAAGTCTCTTAATTAAAATCATCATAATAATCATCATTAAATATCTTTACCATCCCTTAATTATCTAATATATATTAAATAGTATTTAATATACATTAAATATTAAAAGTCTGCTATATAAACTATATTAATATCTCTTCTCTATTAATAATAATTGACAAATTATTAATGATCATTTATCATTTATCTTTTTCAATAAGTCAATTGAGAACCTCAAAATAATAGATAACAACTCATTCTATTAGTTGCCTTGATTAATTACTTAAATAAACTTCTATTAATATATATATATATATATATATATATATATATTTAATATTAATATTTAATAACTCAAAAATAAAATTACATACATAAACCTTTAAATAATATATTTCTACAAAACTATTGTTAAACTCAACTTAAATCCAAACCTCATAACATATATATATATATATATATATTTGTACATACATATATATTTATGCTTATATTAAAAACCATTAATATTTAATAATAATTGTTGTATGTACAAGATCAAATTTAACATTCGATTTATATATTAATACCAATGTAATGATACATCATCACCGTACCCTGCGCATTATTTGTTACCAGTGTGGGTACCGGAGTCTGAATCTCCCTGCGATCGCAATACATTCACCTATGACTAATGTCGCTACATATATATTGTCTTACCATGACTGCCACAAGCATGTCGTCAGTCGCAGGTACCCTGCGACATCAAGTCGTAGGTCGAGGTTAATAAGGATGGGGGTACAGTTGGTGTAAACCCCGCCCACCCAACATTGATATGAATTTTATTTTATTTTTAAACAAATTTCCATATATATTGTCTTACCATGACTGCCACAGGCATGTCGTCAGTCGCAGGTACCCTGCGACATCAAGTCGTAGGTCGAGGTTAATAAGGATGGGGGTGCAGTTGGTGTAAACCCCGCCCGCCCAACATTGATATGAATTTTATTTTATTTTTAAACGAATTTCGCTTTACAAATAATCCAATTCAGATTTTATGTATATAATTTCCACTGTGATTTAAATATATATATATATATATACACATATATATATGCTGTTATAATTAATAATTCGCATATTTTTATACACATACATATATATATATATTATATATACATATATGTATGCAAATTTGCATAACTTGATAAGAGAACAAACAAGATTTTTCTAAATCTATAAATTAAGAATTTCTTAAAATAATTGTTCTCTAAATTTATCCATTAATTTTTCTAATAGGTTTGACTATAGATTTAGAAACCCTTTTCAAATCTATTTATCAATTTGATTTTAACTCGAACCCAAACCCGATTCAGATCTAATTTCTTTCTTAAATTGAAGCTAGGGTTTTCTAATGGGTTCTCTATTGATTTCTTTTGCAACCAAATAAATACATATCTAGATTCCAATTTCAAATTACAGATTCAATCATAGAAGAGTTTCAGACACATACAACAGACACAATGAAGACAGGAAGAGAAAGAGTGCAAAGGGAATATGTGAATATCACAAGTGCACCTGGACACTGATGCTAATTTTCCATGCCTCGAAAGTCCATAGAAAGTCCCTTCCTTCTTCTCATACGCAATTCCTCCAAGATCCAAGCCAACCAAAATTCTCACGTGACTAGAAGTGCTAGAAGAAGCATAGAAGCAAGTAGAAACATATGAGCATGTAGAAGCATATGAGCTTCTCAAATGCATGTAAGCTTTGAAGCTTCCATTTAGGCTTGTCCAAACACACTAGGAGAGCCTCTATTTAAAGGCCTCTAAGATGCATCTAGAGACAACTAGAAGATAAGCATGACAACCAAGCATGAGTCTTCTCCAACCTTCTAGATGAGTCATAAGGTTGTAGACACCATGTGCTCAAATAAAATGCTAACTCCTAAGTGTAGACAACTAGTGCATACTTAGAGTGCAAACTCCTGCGTTGTCTACATGACAACTCCCAAGAATTTGCAAACTCCTATGTGAGCAAATAATGCACATTAATTAATATAATATTTAATTTACTCTTTCTAATTTAATTTATTAAATCTCATGCACTAACTATAATAATTCCACTTTTCAATCTTATATATATATATATATATATATATATATATATATATATATATATATATATATATATATATATATATATATATATATATATATATATATATATATATATATATATTAATCACATGAAATCTAAAATCTTTTAATAATTTTAATATATTTTCCATTTTTAACTTTCATTTTCAAAACTTAATTTCTAAAATATTTATTACCTTTAATAATATTATTATTTAGTCATTTATTTAAAAATGAACTCTAAATATATTATTATTAAAATAAATATTGTCACATTCCAAATTTAAAGTTATAACTTTTATCTTCAAATTTAATTATTTTATTTAATTAATTTCCTAATTAATTAAATTAAATTAATATTAAAACATCATATTAATTTTGTATTAAATTAAACCATTAATTAAATCTTTTAATTAGGCTTAATTAATAGAAAATACATCAAAGACTCATAAAATAAAATATGAAAAACCCATCATAGCCAAAATACATACAAAATCAAACCAAGGGTTTATATCATGAATTACATTATCCAACGTATTCAGAGGGTACTCAACTCAGATACTTGTCTTAATTTTCAATTAGAACAAATGGCTTAAAGGGTTGGGATTTGAACTTGAGAATTATCTCCCCTCTCTTATCATTGAGATAATGTGATAGGGTACGCTCATCTTGGCAATTCAGGAAAGTTGATACCCAGTACCTGCAACCTGCATAAAAATCATGCATGTACAAGCACAATATATACTAAACTAAATAGACAATGGTAGGAAGTGGTGCATCATGTAGATCCCGACTAGCAGGTGACTACAACTCTCTTCCTTAACCACATTAGACATGCCAAACATAAGAACAAACATGCACACCATACACATGCAAGTATGGGGCAAGTATCCATAAGAAAACACATATGATAATAAACCATCTAACTAATCATCATCAATAACTAGAAGCAATTTAATGATCATCATGCATACATGAAATATAAAGTCTAAGTGATCTCATCACATAATAAATTGAATCCATAGCACAATATTTGATAGTCTCAAAATGATGTTGCTAACCATCAACATGAGACTAGCCCCAAAAGAGCTCGACAATGACAGCAAAAATGTGACCTAAAGGCAGGCACTACATTCAAAGTCTCCTAATAGGGACTCTATGTACTAAATGTTGTAATAGACTTCTAACAGGGTCCATCCTCTAACAAGGAATATTTATATTAGTACATCATCTTGTGGGCATCATTCCCACTGAGGTTTTCCCTTTGATCAAGGGTTTCCCTAGTTAACATATCTAGTGTAATTATCTATGTGCATCTTGTTATGGTTGTTGTTTGTATGAATGGATGAGATTGTTTAAGGTTATTAAATGTCTTAACTATTGGATAACTAATTCACCCCCACCCTCTTAGTTATCTTGGTGGAATATTGTTTCTAACACTAAGCACATTTTAAAAATGATCTTTGAAGGTCATAACTTAGAGCCCTTGTTATTTTGTTTCTTCATTATGTTCTTGTTTAGTTGGATGTTGAAAATTTTCAAAGGATTGTCTTCGCTTCTAGCTATTTTTTCTTAATGAGAGATTTTTATTTTGGGGTTTCTCAAATCTTTGGTGGAGTTCAATTGTTTTCTATTATTGTGATATTGATTTCATAAATCTTGAACACCATTCTAATGAACAAGCCAAATTAATAATATTTCATAAACCATGTACAAGATTCCAATGAATGGGAACCTAATTAACAAGGTTCATATTAACATTATTAAAATAAACAATATTCCATACACTATACCAATACACATGTGCAATAATTCACAATAATATAATATATCAAAATATATAATTATATATAAATTCTATGCAAATGTAAGTCAAAATGTACATCCATATACAAAATATGGTACATGACATCAAATATATCAATGAAATCAAATTTTATACATGAAATGTAGCATTTTCCATCTTAAAATGTGCCCTAAGACATCCCTAAAAACTACTATGTCCTAGGTTGTTAGAGCATCATCAAAATGGAGCCTCTCTAATGCACTCTCTAAACTCGCTAGATCTTGTATGAACAAAAAAGATAAAATCCAAGTTAGACTAGCTAATTAAATGATTTGGACATATCAAATATAAATTTATTCAAATACATATTGATCAATGATGAAGGTAACTTCATTTACCTCGCTTGACACCTTTCTCTCCCACTCAAGAGTCCTTGCATATGTCCTCGGCAAAGCACACTTCTCGCTAAGTCTGAACTAAACATGTTTGTATGGTTGTCAAATTGATTCAATACTTAAACTATAATACTATTCATGATAACATAGTAAATTAATAACATAATAAAGAATTCTAATTCTAATTTACCTCAAGTGATCTCTCATCAAAAAATGTTGATTGAGTGAGAAAAGATGCAAATCCTTGTCGATCCCCCTCCATCGCATTAAGCGTTTCCTACGACAGCTAAAAATTTAGTTGTTACAATGATGAAAATAATTTCTTTATAATATAAGAACATGAAGATAAATATAAAAAATATATATATATACATACTATAAGGCTCTAATTGCTAATGAAAATGCTCGAGGGTCTGTAATGGTGAATCTGGATATGTGCATCAATAGAAGCCACCCCCTATAAAATAAATAATGCAATAGCATTTCAATTGTAAAAATAATTGAAATATAAATATCTATCTACATATGAATTCAATGGCTTTAAAACATATAATTACCTTACCCTTGTTAATGGTCAGTTGTGCAACCCCCTCACATTGTCCCCCACTGATAGGTGAAACCTGCAAGAGGAAGAGAAGATGAGAAATTGTGTAAAATACAACATAAAATAGGAAATTAATGAGTAATCAAATAATACATACCATAGAGGTCTCAAGGCCAAATGAAATGGCCAAAAGTGTGATAGCATCCAAATCTCTCATCTCATCCTATCATCATCTAGACATAAATGAATCACATGATGTACATAAGTACATGATGTTATTTTTTTTAGTAAAATATTTATTTTAAATTAGCAATGCTATGACAAATAAAATCTATAGACTTACCATAACAAAAGGAGTCCATGTCTCTATCTACCCATCCTCATCTCTTGCAGGAGTTGTGTGTGTCTTTGTAGCCATGTCTATTGTGTCATCATCCCCAACCTCAAACTGAAACTTAGAACAAGTAATGGGACCTGTACAAATACTCTTGAATGTAATGCAAAGTATGTGTCATGTAAACATGTGAAGAACTACCAAATGTAATAGTGCCAGCATCATCAACATGAGGAGGCAAAAATAACCTAGTCTGGGTGACTAGTAGACTACTCAAATGATGAATGACTCTAATAGATGTCACACTAGCCACAACGATGACATCAAGATGGTTTACTAGAGGAGGGGTAGGAATATTAGGGGGGAACAAATGTGGTGGCTTTGGGTCTATCTTGCGGAGCTCCACCTCCCATGCCCATATTCAGCCTCATGCTCCAATTGTTAACTTTAAGCCCTTTGATAAACTTGGCATATAATTTCCTCAAGAAATATATGGGACCTCCAAGTTGTTGTGTAATGGTTTGTCAAAAACCATCCACCGACGATCCCAAAAATAAGTTCTAATGGCCTCATTAGCGCACCATTTGATTGAATATTTTGGTTTTTTTTGGTCAACTATTTTTCCAGTTTTGGGTCAAAAAATAGGTTGATTAATTTATTTTTACTAATATTAAGTGTTGCAACCCCATCATAATCCAAGCCATCATCAAACTGGTTGTGGATCTCATCACGCAAATGAAGAGATACATCATGTTGCTCAATATGGGTATGCATCTTCCCCACAATAGTATTAAGGGTGGCTAGCATGGGAGACAAACTAGGGATAGTGGTATATGTTTTTTGCACAACCCTCAATTGATTTAGATTTTCTTCAATCAGGTCTTCAATTTGAAAAGGGTTTTGAGGGGGTAGTGGTGGTTATGGATTGTTTTGAGGATCATTGTTTGGCAGGGATTTGTTTGGAGGTTAGTTAGGGTCTACAATGCCTATCTATAATGAAGATAAACATATAATTATAATTTGAATGAACAATTTATAAATCAAACTAAAAAAACTTCCATTTTCATTACAAAATCCTAAATTTAAAAAAAAAAAAATTAATCAATTGAAAATAATAAACTTTGAACCTACTTTTTGTTGGATGCAAGTTGGAGTGATAAAATGGCAAGATATTTTTGTATACTTGACTTTTGATCCTATAATTGATACTAAAGGCTATTTTTGTTGAAAGAAAATGAAAAATTAGTATTCAAATTTATTTTTTCAACCTATGCACAAGTTTTGGGTATCTAATATATCAAATACCCAATATATCAGATACCTGATATGCCTAGGTAGATTTTTTTTTGCATTGGTATTAGGAGTGGAGAAAAAAGTCAGAACAAATTTCAAATTATTTTTGGATGTTTTTGGACTAGATTTTTTTTTTTTTTTTTTAAATCGCCATTTTTTGGCCCTCCATGATCTTGCACATACACAATAGTTTTTCGGCATTAAATATTGATGGTTGTATAGCACATTGGATGATATACTCATTGATTACAAAGGATTTCTCTTGTAGGTCTTCTTTTTTTGTAAAGTTTTTTTTATTTCCAATAAATTTCTTCTCTTCATAAAACTTCTTGGAGTTCATGTTGTTGTTATTTTTGGATATTGAGCATTGATGATTTTATATCATGTTAGATGATATTGTTATTGATTACACCTAGTTTGTATTGTAGGTCTTCTTTTCTTTAAAAAATTATTTATGTCTCCAATAAATTTCTTATCTTGATAAAAAAAATTTGAAGTTCATATTGTAGTAGTTTTTCGAAATCAAACATTCATGGAGTTGTGCTATAGTGGATGATATACTCACTGATTACACCTCATTGTTATTGCAGGTCTTATTTTGTTTTAAAACTATTTTTGAAGTGAGATTTTTTATATTAACTAAGTTTTATGTTTGATGTATCCTAATTTTCTATAGATTTGAGATGTTTCAAGTCCTTGAAAAAAAAGAAGCATTGATATGTCATGTTTTGAGTAGTGGCAAGAATGTTGGATATGTCAGTCACACTCAAATTTGAAGTGTGGACAAGGTTTCTTTGTTGTCAAAGACCTACAGAAGAGAAAATATATTAGATAGTGATTTGAACCTATAAATAGAAGAATATTTGTTGCACTCAACCCAAGGCAAGGATCCAAGGATTTTAAAAAAAAAATTGTCTAGATGATTAGAGATTTGAAGAAAACTATCCTCTTAGTTGTTCATATTACATTTCCATTTGTAAGAATGCAAACATTTATTCATTGAAATTTACAATATCATTGATATCATAGCCTACCTTAGTAGGGGGGTGAATGAGCTACATTTTTTTTATCATGTATTGAAATGATACCATTAAAAATGCTCTAATATTTTCCCCACAACAAATAAGTTATTATGCATTAACTCAAACTAACCATTTATAAGTATGTTGAAATAAATTACTCTATTGTTGATAACACTCTATGAGATCAACTTTAAAACCATTATCAAAAATATTAATTTCACAAAGAAGAGAAGAAACATATATGGTATGTTTCCTTCTCATGATCCATTATCTACTTCCTTGGTCTCTTTTCTCATTTATCTACATTTGATTGTTGATCTACATTGTGTAGGTGGTGAGAGCTGAAATAAAATATAAAATAAACTATTTCTCACTATAACAACCAAACATGTTTCATGATTGGAGATTACTACAAGATTCTTCTTTGTGTTCTCTCATTCTCATAACTCTAGGAAATACCAAATTTTATCTTAAAGGTGGTTGCATTTGCAATGCCCTACCAAGGAACCTAAAAGGACAAGACTAAATCTTACTAAGTTTAGAGATTTTTCTTGCTTGGGTTACCTAATTGTAGATGTAGGAATCCTAACAGATTCCCTAAAAATATTACTTAGTTGTCAAATTCCAAAAATATTATTTATTCAAACTATCTGATTAACTTGTATTATGTAGTTGCAAGTGGTTTAATTATTACCTGAGCTTAGTTAGCATTAAAACATTTCAACCTCACTACTTAAGTTAAACCATATATTATTTGAAATCTACTTAATCTTTCTTACTTGATACAATAATCATCTTAATATCCATTTCCTTATTATATTGATTTAGGATAAGATCAATCATTATCTATACTTATCAAGACTTAGTTAATTTCCCTTAAGTTAACCCATATTGTCATCTTTATAGGAATTATGGTAAGGGACCTGTAGACATCTAAATATGATTACACCACTAGGTTATCTTATTCAGTCATCTCCTAAGACATTATTGGTTAAATATTTTATGTTTAATTAATTAATTGGCATCCCCCAGCTAATTTATTTATTTAATTAACTATAGTCCAATTGATAAAATCAAATGATAACCCAAAATTAATTTATCAATTAAATCTCCATTCCTCTATTAAATTAACTAAATGCAAAAACCAGGTAAGAGCCTACAACACAATGACAAATTGTGAGCCTCTTATGTGGGAGGTCTTGGGTTCGAATCTCCTCGAGATAAGAATAAAATAATAGTAACTAATTAAAACACATAATAATTAATCTAGGCTTTGGCCTCTTACCAATCAACAAAAAAATTGCAAAAAACTATATAATTTAATTTCACATCCCCATTTATTAAATAAGATATTTAATAAATCAATCCTAAAACCCTATTACCGCACTAAGCCAACTCATTCACCCATACTAACCCCACTTAGCCAACTAACTAACCCATCCCATAAAAGCTAAGCCACTTACCTCCTAACCCCCATCCTAAGCTAAGCTTAATCCCCTCCTAAACATGTGCACAACTTTAAGCAAGGGTTAAGACTTTCTAACCCAAGCCAAAGTTAAAAGTCTTTGCTATCGTCTCACATTCCTATCCAAGAGCATTAATGGATCTTACATGCCACAAATGCCCTTAAATACCTCTTACATCTTTCTTCCACACTCCTCCTCCCTCATAATTCACTTTTACCCCCAATTTGACCACCCAATCCTCTTGTGACACTTGTCACAAGCCTAGAGATTTGAAGAAGCATAATCCATGTGCTCCCCCTTCCTTGCATCCTGGCCCTTCCTCACCCCTTCTCCATCCTCACATCCTAATCCTCCATCTCACCACCCCTTAGCTTATAAATTGAGTCATTCCCCTCTCACAAATCGTTCAACTTCCATGCAAACTTATAATGCCCCATTAACCACTGCAGTACAATCATTTTACATCCTCACCATGTCAAAATCCATACAAAGCTCCATTATTGAATCCTTCATCCACCTCCATGCTTGATCATTTACCACTTGAAGCTTGAGAAAAAGTGACCACACATCCCCCATCATTAGATATATCAATAAAATCAAGCTCACACTTGGGGAGCTTATAATTATTGGTTTGTCTTCCTCAATGGTATTCCTTCATCTTATCATAAGTGTAGCTAATTTAATTAGTTTTTGAATGTTAGTCGAATTAGTAATGTTCTCTGCATATTAGTTTAATAGCTCTACATTTTGGCATGCCCAGTCGAACCCTACATTTGGGTCATTTTAATCATATTTTTCACTTATCTTTCTAATTAACATGATGTGTTTTCTCTTGTATTTGTTACGTTTTTACAATTTTTGCAAGTGCATAAGTCTCAATCTAGGAAGTGCACTCCCAACCATATAACCAACTTTCCACCAACTTTAAAAACATTAAATTTTTGAAAACCCATGGATGTGAGTTTGAGGGAAAAAAACTTGTGGGATCATGAATCTACAAATGTGGGAATGCGTTAATCATGAAGCCTAACTACTATGTGGAAATTAAAACCTCCCCCATCACTCCCATTGTTCCATCTTCTCTTGGGAATGCAAGTTTTTTCTAGCGAGTTAACTAGCAAAACCTGGGAGAATGCTTAGCCAAATCAACCAACCCGAAAATCCAGTTTCCAAATTTCACCTTCAAACTCGCTGATGTATGCCTAAAATGTGGGCACACTTCTATGAATCATTATATTCAAGATTTCTAAAAAATGAGGTCTCGAATGGTGACTCATAGCTCCCTATTCATGGGCTACAGGGGTTTGTAATGGAGACCCTCAGTCTGACCTATTTTGTGCCCATGCAACTACACCACGAAACAAGAGATTCAATGATCTAATATGCATGCAAATGAAAATGAAAAACTAATTTAAATGATAACAATGCAAAACAATGCAAGAAATGAAATCTAATCTATGAAAAGAAATAACAATGCAGATCTAATCTATGAAAGCAAGATCTAATCTATCAATGCAAGATCTAAGCTAACATGAAAATCAAAGTATGGATCATGATGATCGAAGCCATGCATGCAAGAGAGAATGAGACAAGAAGATAGAAGTTCTCCACAAAAGCTTTAATATTCAAAACTCCTTCTTCAATCATTCTCCAAACCTACAACATAACAATACCATAATAATGGGTGTCTCCAAAATGAGGAGAGGACTCTCCCTTATAAAGAAAATTGGACGATCTGGATTGAGAGAAAAAAGATTTAATCAAAGGTAGAGAAATAATGATCCATGTGAACTAAAGATCCACCAATGAGAAAAGTGGAGTGGTTGAGAAGAAAGTGGAGAAAGGATGAAGATAAGTCCCATATTAAGTGTAGATAAAAGATTTATTTAATTTTTTATTTTTTTTAATTCCTTTTTCATCAAAAAGAGATTTAAGTGGGATATTTTATTTAATTAAAAGGGAGCAAGTTCTTTTAATTAAATAGGAAATATTTAATCAAATTAAAAGAGGGGTCTTTCTCTTAATTAATTAAATGTAGATGAATTATTTAATTAAAAGAGAAGGTTTCTTTTAATTAAATGGAGACTTATTTTATTTAATTAAAAGAGAGCAAGTTATTTTAATTAAATATAAAATATTTAATTAAATTAAAAGAGAGATTTGTCTCTTAATTAATTAAATGTGGATGAACTATTTAATTAAAAGAGAGGTTTTCTTTTAATTAAATGGGGACTTCTTTTATTTAATTAAAAGAGAGCAAGTTATTTTAATTAAATAAGACTTAGGATAAAATGATCAACCTTAGAAATAAAACAAATTGAATTTGATCAAGGAAATTGATTTGAATTGATTTAATAAAATATTACATGCCATTGATTTAGGAAATTTGATAAAAAAAAATACACTTAGCCTTTTTTTTCAGGACTTTTTATAAAAAAAAAAAATTGTATTTTTGCTACCAAGGTGCCTGTTTCCAAGTTTTCACCAAGGCACTTTTTCTATTTATTTTTTTTTGTTTGTGAATTTTTTGATTTTTTTTTTTTTGTATTTTTGGAATAAATGTTTTTTTTGGTGATACATCAAAGTGCCTATTGCTAGGTTGTCACTAAGAAGATCATTTTTTTTAGGACATTTTTCAATTTTTAGTCTTTTTTATAATATATCATTTTTTTACATTTTTTGAAATATATCAATTTTTTTTTTTTTTTTTCAGGATCAATAAATATATACAAAGATGCCCCTAGACAGAATGGGCATTATGGATAGAACTTCTTCAAGTGCAAGACATTTATAGGATCAGGGAGCTGCTCTCCCTCTGTTGTAGATAGTAAATAAGCACCAAAACCAAAATCTGTTGTGATAATGTAAGGTCCAAGCCAATTAGGTTCAAACTTACCCTTTTGATCTCTATTCAGTTGATTCTTATGATTCACACATAGGACAAGATCTCCCACTTGGAACTCTCTAGGGTGAACCTTTTTGTTAAATGCTTTTGACATACGCTTTTGATAGACCCTCATATGGTCAAATGATGCTTGTCATTTCTCATCTAGAAGTTCTAACTCTTGAAGTCTCATGGCATGGTAGTCTTCATCTATAACTAGACCTTTGAGAGAAACTCTAAGTGAAGGAATCTCAACCTCTAAAGGTAAAACTACTTCAGCACCATATGTAAGAGCAAAAGGAGTAGCCCTAGTAGGAGTGCGAATACTCGTTCTATAGGCCCACAAAGATGGATTTATTTGTAAATGCCAATCTCTACCATTCTTATGAACTATTTTGTGCAAGATTTTAAGAATGGTTTTGTTTGATGCTTCTGCTTGACCATTCCCTTGTGGGAAATAAATAGAGGACCAATGTTGTTTTATCTTGAACTTCTTACAGAGTTGCTTAAGGTCCTTATTTTTAAACTGACCTCCATTGTCAATGATAATCTCAAAAGGCACTCCATATCTACAGATAATATGATTCAAAATAAATAGAGAAACTGTCTTACCCGAGGCAACAGAAAGTGGGAAAGCTTCTACCCATTTAGTGAAATAATCAGTGGCAGTGATAATAAACTTATGTCCAAATGACGAGTTGGGATGAATTTTCCCAAAAAGATCAAAGGACCAACGCTGAAACAGCCAATGAGAAATGGAAGGAATGAGCTCCCTACTTGGAGTATGTATCAGGTTACCATGTTTTTGACATTTTCCACATGACTTTGCAAAAGCTACTACATCAATTTGCATTGTGGGCCAATAATATCCTGCCCTAAGCAATCTTTGAGCCATGGCAAGACCATTAGAATGTCCCCCATAGATACCCTCGTGGATTTCAACTAACGCTTGATTAGATTCATCCTTTTCTAAGCATCTAAGAAGTGTTCCATCTAGACCCTTCCTATACAAATCACCAGAGATAAGGGAATGGTGAGAGGCATTTCGAATAAGGTTTCTACATTCAGATTGGTTAAAGGTTTCAGGTATAATTCCATCACAAATGTATGAGTAAATGGTACCATAACGAGATGACTTATGACCAACAAGGGTACATATAACATGACTTTCTTAGGAATCATAGATAGGGTGATGTAGCTCTTCCACCAAGAATTCAAATCTTGATTCATGTTGCTCTAATTGAAGAAGTGAAGCAAGTGTAGCTATAGCATCAGCTACCTTATTTTCTATTCGAGGAATTTGTTGAAATGAGACAAATGTGAAATAGAGTCTCAAGGAATCCACCATTTTCTTGTAAGGTACCAATTTATCATTTTTTGTTAGACAATCATCATTGACTTGGTTGATTATCAATTGTGAATCTCCATAGATGTGTAACTCTATAATTCTCCATTCTATGGCCATTTTAAGTTCATTTATTAAAGCTTCATATTCAACAATATTGTTTGTACATGGAAATAATAGCTTGTAAGATTTAGGAATTGTGTACCCATGAGGAGAAACAAACAACACACCAGCTCCTAAACCATTTTGCATAAAGGACCCATCAAAGAACATCTTCCATGTTCTTTTAGTCATATACATGAGGTGCTCATATGGGAAATCAACTTGAATAGGTGCATCATCTTGTAGTGGGAAATCAGCCAATTGATCTACTATGGCTTGTCCTTTGATTTCTTTACGCTCAATGTACTCTATGTCAAACTTTGAAAGGATCATCATCCATTTAGCAAGTCTACCTGTGAGGGAAGCCTTACATAGTAAGTACTTGAGTGGATCTATTTTTGCTATGAGGTGTATAGTATGTGCAAGAATATAATGTCGTAACGTTTGGGAAGCAAACACAACTGTGAGGCAAGCTTTCTCAATACTGGTATAATTGACCTCATATGCAACAAGAGTATGGCTAATGTAATATATTGCTCTTTCTTTCCCATGTTCATCAAGTTGAGCTAATAATGCCCCCAAGGCAGATTTTGTTGCTGAAACATATAGGATAAGGGGTTTTCTTGGGATAGGAGGCATTAAAATAGGAGGATTTGCCAAGTATTTCTTGATCTGCTCCATGCTTTGTTGACATTCATCATTCCATACACATTTGGCTCCTTTATGTAAGTTCTTGTTGAAATGTTGAGCTCTATCTACCAATTGTGAAATAAACCTCCTTATAGATTGAAGATGTCCTTGAAAACTCCTCATTTGACTAATGTTTTTAGGAGGTGGCATATCCATAATTGCTTGAACCTTTTCAAGATCCACCTCTATCCCTTTTGCTGAAATAATGAATCCTAGTAATTTGCCAGAGCTGACTCCAAATGCACACTTTTTAGGATTTAAGCTTAGTTGAAATTTTTCCATACAATCTAGAATGACTTCTAAATCATCTAAGTGTGTATCTCTTTTTTTAGACTTGGCCAAGGTGTCATCCACATAATCTTCCATGTTTTTATGCATCATATCATGAAAAATAGTTGTCATAGATCGTTGATAGGTAGCTCTTGCATTTTTTAATCCAAAAGGCATAACATTCCAACAATAGGTACCCCATACACAAGTAAATGCAATCTTTTCTTGGTCTTCAAGAGCTATTTTAATTTGATTATATCTAGAAAAACCATCCAATAAGGAATAAATCTCATAACCCGCGGTCATATCCACTATCATGTCTATATTAGGAAGTGGAAAATCATCCTTTGGGCATGCTTTATTAAAATCTCTAAAATCTATGCAAACTTGAATGGTTTTGTCATGTTTTGAAATTGGTACAATGTTTGATATCCATTGAGCATAGTCAATAGCTCTTATGAATTTTGCACCAAGGAGTTTCTCTAATTCTTCCTTGACTAAGAGAGCTATATGAGGATGCATTTTTCTCAATTTTTGCTTAATTGGTTTAACACCTGGAGCTATGGATAAGTGATTCATAATAAGATTAGTGTCCAACACTAGCATATCTGAATAACTCCATGCAAAATTAATCTTCTTTTCTTGTAAGAACTTAGTATAGGCTTCTTTTTCTTGTGATGACAAGGACTGAGCCAAATGTACCCTTTGCAGAGCTTCATCCGTACCCAAATTGACTGCTTGTGTTGTTTCAATAAGTACTGAAGATCTATCTTGAAAATAACTAGGAAGAGAATCAAGTACCTCATCCTTAGGTGCCTTAGAGAGGTTTTTACCCTTGGATATGTCCTTTCTTTTTACTCTTTTGGTTCTGACACTGCAACATAGTGGTTTTCGCCATCAGAACTCCTTTTCTTTTTCTTTTCTTTTCTCTTTATTTTGTGACTAAGGTACTTGATATTTGGCTCTATCATACTAGCAGCTAGTTCACTGGTGGAAGAGACTATAGGTTCAATGGCATTCAAATAATAGGCTATTTCATAGTCATTTTGAAATTTTAAGATTTTAGGTTCTCGGTTGCATTGGGACCAATCAATTAGGTCAGGATGAACAAGGGATAAATCAATGACAGGTTCAAGATTGTGAATATGGATGATATCTCTAGTGATTGAAGATTCAAGGTCTATCAAATAACTTCCTAAACTACCCAAATCAAGATTCATCCTCAAAAGTGAAGAATCGTCCATTAAGGCAACATGTGAGTTCAAATCCTCTAGTCCTATACATGACTCATTAAATAACTCAGGTTGAGAACTATATGTATGAACAACATCAACATCCATATCAACTGTGGAAGATTTTGAGAAAGAATCCCATTCATACTCATTGGAATCTGTTTCAAAATCTTGACTAGGATGCTTACACCATGAATGCTTGGGATGTCTAGATGTGGAAGCTTCAATACTATCAAGAGTCACACTTTCTTGTTCTAAATTGGCAACTGTCTCATGAGATACTAGATTATCTAAATCTCCCCAAAGGAGATCAGTAGAAGGGACCCAATCTTCACACATATCTTCTTGGTTTTCTGAATTAGGTATGTATTCTTGTTCTTCTTCACTATCTAACTTATCAAGGATAGAAGCAACATTCTTACTGCGATCCACATACCCTAGGCTAACTGACTTCTTAGACTTGCATCCAAAAAGTTGATGATCAAGGGGTTCAACTCTAGCATCCAATCTATTACTAAGAGGACCATGTCCAGGATAACCCATTTTCTTAACAAAAGAATACCCTCTTCCATAAGCATTAGGTGAAGGAGTGAAATCTTCATTGTGCATATACTTCTTTTCTCTATAAATCCAATCGTTAACAACCACATCTTCTTTCTCTTCTTGAATAGACACTAATGACTGTACAAATGTGTCAAATAATGTCATCGTCGAAGAGGAAGGTTTCATCTCTTATGAAGGTTTACCATAAGACCTAGGTGAAACTGGTAATGCAACGAGGGAGTTAAGTTGATATCCCCCCATGCCAAGGTCTATGGACTTAAACTTGTTCTTACAATCAGCTAAAACTACATTAAAATCATCTTCTTGTCTATTAAGGGGAACATGAGCACTTGCTGAAATCCAGTTGATAGACAAAGTGTTATCCCCAGGAATACATATCATTGTTCCATTGTAAGGAAACTTAACACACTGATGATAAGTAGATGGTACTACTTCCATATCATGAATCCATGGTCTACCAAGCAGAATGTTGTATGCAAGGGGTCCAACATCAACTATTTGGAATAAAACATCTTTTTCCACAAGGCCAATCCTAACAGGAAGGACAGCCAACCCCTTTGAACTTCTCTCTGCCTCATCATAAGCTTTGATAGTAATCTTTCTTTTGCTATCAATAACATGTTCAGAATAACCCAATGTCTTTAAAAGACTCAAAGAACAAATATTAAGCCTAGCATCCCCATCTATCAACAGATGCCTAACACGGGTCGTATGTATCATAACCTCAATATGAAGGGCAAGATTGTGTGGATGGCTCAAAGATTTATCATCTTCCTCTGAAAAGGAAAGATAATGAGGGCTTGCAATATGATTAACCATGTTCTGGAATTGATCAACGTCTAAATTATTGGGGATGTTCACCATGCACAAAGCATCCTCAAGGACTTGCTTGTGTCTCGAAGACAACTCTAAAAGCTCAAAGATTGAAATCTGAGCAGGAGTTCTTTGCAATTGATCAACAAGATTATAATTTGACTTGGGATTAACCATTGGTTTTGAAGGAACATTCTTGTATTTCACTTGTTTTGGCTTACTTGGTTTGAACTTGGTCCTTTGATAACAAGGGAACCTTAAATTCGCGTAACAACATTGAGACTTTGGGAAGACACTTGCTTAGGTTTACTTGACTGGTTTGAATTGGGTCCTCTAATGACAAGGGGACCTTGAGATAACTCTCTAGAGTGAGCACCCCTTAGCACCAAAATAGGTTTTTTGCCAAAGGTAGGAGAGTTCAAATTTAAATTATAACCATTGTGATCTTTATCTTTCATCATGTTGACAATTTCTTCTACAACCTCAAGCATATTGACAACATTTTCTGCATTTGTATAAGTATAATTGATTGTAGCCCTACCATTCTTAGGATCGGAAGCTTACCCTTTCTCATACTTGGGAAAAGGCTCTTTGAATGTTGTGTGATCAGCATTGGTATTTAGTCCATCTATTTTAAGTTTTCCATTGTCAATTAGATCTTGAACAATATGCTTGAATCTCCCACATTTTTCAATATTGTGTCCAATGCCATTGTGAAGCTTGCAATAAGCCTTCTCATCCCACCACCATGGCCTAACTTCAGGTATGTAGAACTTTTCAGCATCATAAGGGTGCACAAGATCACGTGCAAGTAGCTTTTTGAATATCTTAGTTAATTACCTAATTGTGTAAAGTTACGTTTCTCTCCTTTAGACCTTTCTTGATATCTTGGTTTGTTACTCTGTTGATTAGCACTAGCCAAATGGAGAACAGCTTGGTCTTTAGGGTTTGAGGAATCCAAAACTTCATCATTGACCACTTGTTTGTTCTTATTCCAATTTATGTTCTTTCCTTTATCCTTGTTGTTGTTGTTATTATGACCATTATTGTTTTTGTTTCCATTTTTTGTCAAAATACTTTGCTCTCTCAAAACATCCTCAATTCTAAATGCAGCTTCAATCATGGTATCAAAGGATTCAAAAAAAATCTTCTTAACTTCATACTTCATCTTAGGAACCATATTACTAATGAGGATTTCAATCTTTTCTTTCTCAAGAATAGTCCTAGAATAACGAGAGCATTGTCATCTCCATCTTTGCAAGAAAGTAACAAAGGGTGCTCCTTGATTTTGCTTTGTGTGACATAAGTCCAATAGTGAGATAGATCATGAAAGATTGTATGAAAAGTGTTGAACAAATCTTTGAATTAACTTAGGGAATGTCTTAACAGGAGGAGTTATATTGGTAAACCATTCCATGGCTTGAGCCTTAAGACTCCTTGGAAATAATCTCATAAGATATGAGTCCTCATGATGAAACTCAAAACTCATAGTATAGAACTGACACACATGATCATTTGGATCCCCATTTCCATCATATTTATCATATTGGAGGATCTCAACTTTTCTAGGAAAATCTTTCATGTCAACACTTTTATCAAAAGGATTTGGAAAAATTGAATCAAATGAAAAAGAACTCTTCGGTGCTGATATGTGCTTCATTTGTTTCTTCAATTCATAAATTTCTTCTTTCATGGAAGGATCATGCTTTTGAATCTTTTTATCCACATCAAAGTTGTAAGGGACCTGAGCACCCTTGTTGATCAAACGTTGAAAGCATGCATCTCTATTTTGGTCCATATATGCTTCCATATGTTGCTAAAAATATGGATCTTGTGGTATAGCCATGAAATCATAAGAATTATATTCAAATTTTGAGCTACCACCTCCATATTGTGAACCATGATGAGCTTGTTGTGAAGGTTTTCTTGAAACTCTAGGAGATGTTGGTCTCCTATAATAATCATGTCTTGAAGCTTTCCTTCCTCTAGGAGCAATAGATTGTGAAGATGTTCTTGAATATCTCCCACTTTGTGGAGTCTTGGGAGGGGTAGATGGGGGAGAGTTGTTTCCACCACCAATGTACACATTGTTGAATTGATTGTCAAGTTGTGAAGTCTTGAAAAAGTCTTGTTCTTCTTGACAGGATTTTCTTTCCATCTCAATAATAACTTGCCTTTCTTCCTCTAGGCATTGAAATTGTTATTCTTTCTTAGCTTTTTCTTCTAGCAGGGCTTTTCTTTCATGATCAATTTCTTTGAGCCTTCCACTTGCATAACCTAGAGGTGTCATGAGTGGTGTACATGGTCTTGATTGTCTAAATCGATTACCAGTAAATGTTGCATTCACGTGAGCACTAGAAGGCTCACCAATTTGATCATCATGTTGGGCTTCCTCTTCTTGATAGGCATAATGTCTTCCTTCCTCATCCCTTTGATGTGCATCCAAATACCTATCTTCAATAAGAGGTGAAGTTGTTCTACTTCCACTAGTGGGATCACCACTCAAAAGGTCAACATTATACTCACTACTTTGATTCTTCTTGTATGGCACTCTTGTAAAACTCATATCCATAGCTGAATGAGGTGATGCTAAGGGTGTAATCAACTCAATAAGATCACCACTAGGGTCACACAAAACTTTTGGAATACTCTCAGGTGATTGAATAGACACAGGTTCCTTTCCCTTTCGTCTTCTACGAGTTTGAACTAAGGGTAATTGTTTAAAGGCAACTTGAGCTTGCTTTCCTTGATCTACTTGATATCTTGTTTTAACGCATGAAAGAAAAGGTACTAATTGATAGGATAACCCTAAGAAATGTTGGTACCAAACTAGGATAGTAAAAGCACTAACTTGTCCAAAAGAGATGTGATAAGATAGAATTTTGCAATAGGAATAAACCAAGACTACCACAGAGATTCCCACAACTTTGGGTGAATACCCTAGCACATATGGACCAGGAGGATGATTTATCCAAATTATAAATAATTAAAATTGATTTTTTTTTTATGAAAGTGAATGGACAAGAGATTACTAAGACTCTCCAAGTGTTAATATCAAAGGATCCAAGTGTATATCTTTCTCAACAAGGATAGTTTCTAACTCACCAACTCCAAACAAGATCTCTTGTGAAATCAATGACTATTAATTCAAGAAGTCAAAGCACAATAACCTAAGGTGTAAAAATACTTCTAACAATGGGGTAAGTAGCCTAATCCAAATAGGATAAACCTAGGGAGACTAGAAATAATGGGATAACAAATTTATTTGATCGTAAAGTCTCAGCTCAAGAACTCAAATTTTGTTCATTTTAAATATCCAACTAGATGTATCAATAGATTCTCTATCATGAACCAAGCACACAAGATAGAAATCATGGATTTCAAGCAAATAGTCTTCAAACAATGAGCAAGGGGCAAAGCAACCTTGCGCATGAACAAGCATAGTGACTTAGTATTTCTACTCCTTAAAGGTTCTACTTGTGTATGTTCTTGACAATGTTTTAGCAGGCACTTACAACACAACAACACCTTATCAAGTTATCTACAAGGATATACATGGCTTTCTAAAAGGAGTCCCCGATATACACAAAGTACGTGAGGCCCAAATCTGTAGATGAGAAGAATTCAATATCACACAGCCAGGGGGAGACGGTAACCCAAATCTCCTCATTCACTTCTCAAAGGTATAAAGTTCTTTGAGGCTTAGCCAAGAGTGATATCAAACTCAATTCCCAATAGAGGTGTCTTTGGATTCACCTCTCGATATTTATACTCCACCAAAACACAGGAGTTGAGGTCGTCCCAAGGGGTGATGAAATCCCCAAGCAGGCCTACTAGAAATAAAAACTAAGTAATTCACTATCAAAAGTATTCAGAGCACTAAAGGTGGAACACTCAACTCTTCAAGTAAATGTAAAGTGAGTCCAAAAGTGAAACATTTAACCCTTTAAGATAATGTGAAGCAAGTCCAAAAGTGGAACATTTAACCCTTCAAGAGAATGTGAAGCGAGTCCAAAACTAGAACATTTAACCCTTCACACAAACTCAAAGTGAGTCCAAAAGTGGAACATTTAACTCTTCACATAAACTCAAAGTGAGTCCAAAAGTGGAACATTTAACTCTTCACACCAACTCAAAGTGATTCCACACCTTAGAAAACAAGTGAGTTCCAAAAAGCACAAAAGGGTTTCCTAGTGGAGCAATTAACGCTTCTTTCCTGTAGACCCCTCCCCCTTAATGTGGCACTGATCTTGCAACCACGAGGCAAAAATGAGGGGTCGGCAAATTAGTGAGTCCAGTAACCCAAAATAGCAATCTAGATCAATCACAAGTAATCTAAGATTGCTAATCAATACTACTCACAAATGAAAAAGGGTTGACCAATGGAATATTTAACTTTCCAAGTAAACATAGAGTGAGTCCACAAAGTGGTGCATTCAACTCCCTATGTAAACAAGGAATGAATCCATGCCCTCAATCACTTAATGAGATATTTGATATTGGAACCAAGAATTACTTAAGGTTTAAACACAAGCATTCACTTACACAAACTTGTATGAAAGCAAATCTATGTTCATTCATTTCCCATTAAGAGCATCAATTGAAATGTGTTTTATGAAAGCATGTAAAACACTCAAGCCAAACACATGAGAGGTTTAATTTTAATCCCAAATCTAAAGGTTTTAGAGATCAAACAAAATACTTGATAATCCTTGCAACATGTCTTTTCTTTGTTGTACCTTTCGTTTACGCTTGATCGCTCGCTCGCAACGAACAAAGCAACAAACAACACAAGCAAACACAAGATATGCAATATATGTCAACTCATGCAAAACTAGAGTTAGATCTAAAAATCTGATTTTTAAGAGTGATAATAATCAGCAAGTAATCCAAATGAAAGCTCACATCATGCATTGATTTATTGCAAAAATTAAATGCAAGCTATTCATTAAATGCCATTTTTTTCAATTGATTTTTGACCTAGTCATAAAGAATGGATCTACATTATATGAATTCAGATCCAAAACTCAAAATATAGAAAATTAACCCCTATCAAAAATTAGAGAGCTTTCTAAAAATGCAAAAAATTTGAAAAGATCTTTTAATTTGTGCTCTAGCGAGTCATTTTGTCAAAACAGACCAGTTTTTGTAAATTGATATATTGACCCCTAATATGACCTCTAAAATCAAAACACAAAGAACCAAATTTGTTCCAAATTCTGAGATCTTTACAAAACTATAATTTTTTCTGAAAAATATGTTAATTTACTCCCAAAAATAGTTTTTCATGAAAAATCATAAAATATCAAAAATATTTTAGAAAAATCTAAGAATTGGACCAAAACTTCTTTGATACATCAAAATCTTACAAACAAAAAATTCAGATCAAAATACCCAGCCGGCTAAAAGATATGATCAAATCTTTCAAATCTAGGGTTTCTTTGAGTCTTGAATTATTGACCCCTGATATGACCTCTAAAATTGAAACACAAAGAACCAATTTTACTTAAAATTCAGAGAGTTTTCCAAAAATGTAAATTTTTCTAAAAAATATGCTCATTTACTCCCAAAAATGATTTTTTATGAAAAATAAAAGAAAAATCATAAAAAATTGAAAATATTTCAAAAAAATCTAAAAATTGGATTGAAACTTCCCTGATATATTATAACCATACAAGAAAAAATTTAGATTAAAATACCTAGCCGTTTGAAAGATATGATCAAATCTTTCAAATCTAGAATTTTTTTTTTTTTCTTGAGTCTACAAACAGATCTGCATAAAATCCAGCAAGCAAAGGTGGGTTGCCTCACAGTGGGCACCAAAAATGTATGCCTAAAATGTGGGCACACTTATATGAGTCATTATATTCAAGATTTCTCAAAAATGAGGTCTCGAATGGTGACTCATAGCTCCCTATTCATGGGGTGTAGGGGTTTGTAATGGAGACCCTCAGTCTGACCTAGTTCGTGCCCATGCAAATACACCACGAAACAAGAGATTCAATGATCTAATATGCATGAAAATGGAAATGAAAAACTAATCTAAATGATAACAATGCAAAACAATGCAAGAAAAGAAATCTAATCTATGAAAATAAATAACAATGCAAATCTAATCTATGAAAGCAAGATCTAATCTATCAATGCAAGATCTAAGCTAACATAAAAATCAAATTATGGATCATGATGATGGAAGCCATGCATGCAAGAGAGAATGAGACAAGAAGATAGAAGTCCTCCACAAAAATTTTAATATTCAAAACTCCTTCAAAAATCATTCTCCAAACCTGCAACATAACAATAGCATAATAATGGGTGTCTCCAAAAATAAGGAGAGGACTCTCCCTTATAAAGAAAATTGAACGATCTGGATTGAGAGGAAAAAGATTTAATCAAGGGTGGAGAAATAATGATCCATGTGAACTAGAGATCCACCAATGAGGAAAAGTGGAGTGGTTGAGAAGAAAGTGGAGAAAGGATGAAGATAAGTCCCATATTAAGTGTAGATAAAAGATTTATTTAATTTTTTATTTGTTTTAACTCCTTTTTCATCAAAAAGAGATTTAAGTGGGATATTTTATTTAATTACAAGGGAGCAAGTTCTTTTAATTAAATAGGAAATATTTAATCAAATTAAAAGAGGGGTTTTTCTCTTAATTAATTAAATGTAGATGAATTATTTAATTAAAAGAGAAGTTTTCTTTTAATTAAATGGAGACTTATTTTATTTAATTAAAAGAGAGCAAGTTCTTTTAATTAAATAGAAAATATTTAATTAAATTAAAAGATAGGTTTTTCTCTTATTTAATTAAATGTGGATGAACTATTTAATTAAAAGAGAGGTTTTCTTTTAATTAAACGGGGACTTCTTTTATTTAATTAAAAGAGACCAAGTTCTTTTAATTAAATAAGACTTAGGATAAAATGATCAACCTTAGAAATAAAGCAAATTGAATTTGATCAAGGAAATAAAGCTTCCAAAATAGAATGAATCAAGTGTCTTATCTGTCTTGAGATTGTGACTTATAGCACATCTTTGACTACTCTATTTATGATCATTTCAATATGTGACGCATGTACCAAAAGTTGTTAGCAAGGTCATTAGCAACAACCTAGGAGTACTTCTAATGAGTTCATCCTCCTTTGGGATGTGTGTCCCCTTCGGAGAGAAGCTCAAACTAGTAAATAAATTGGCTGGTATATAAATGATATGAAGGGTAAACCTTCTTTCTCCATCAAGAAAGTTTTGATGGTGTATTTTTGGGGGTAGCCTGAGGTGGGAAAAAATTCCCATGATTTCACCATGTTTAGAATAAATTCTTAAGTGGATCACATATGGAACAATGGAGTGGCTAACTCTACAAACCTAATTATGAACCAATTTAGTAGCTGCCCTTTTTTTCTTGGTGTATTACTCATGGTGTAAGAGAATATAAGGCTTCTCTAAAGAACTTGACATGTGTGTTTTCCCTGGTAGAGGCATAAGGCTACTTGGGTTTCATCTCTAAGAGTCATTGTTAACACAGAAGGGGGGCTTCTATTTGTCATACCTTGAACGATCATTCACATGTAAGTTTTTCAATCAACTCTTGTAGGGACTCACCTCTTCTATTAGAGGGAAATATCACACTAGATCTAGAAAACTTCAAGATGGGCACCTCCCAGCATGCCTAATGAGTAATACATTGAAGCCAATGTGACCGTAGGGATAAAAAGTTTGTTTGAATTTTCTTATTTGTGAAAAATACTTGTGAAAAATTTTTGTAAAAGATACACAATTTTATGGTTACTATCAAAATCATTTTGCTAAAGAGATTGCATGTCTATCTCTCTCAAAGTTTCTTTGACCTTTGAGAGGTTTCTTTCTCACTAAACACCATATCTAGTTATCAAAAAGAGTCTCATCCCTGGTATTTCAAAAAAGAGTTGTTAGCAAGTCTATTTGCAGTAACTTTAATCTAGTTGGTTATACTTGAACCTATTCCAAAATAAAAAAATTTATGTCATCCTTTGATAAAGATCACTTCATATACACTCCAAACCATCCATCATCAAACCAAATTTACCCTCACTATCTCAATGAAGATTGTTAGCAAGTCTATTTGCAATAATCCTAGGCCTAGTTTGTTCTATTTTTTCTCCTTATAGTTGAACCAAATCCATTTTTTTTCCTTTGATAAACACCATTTATTAGACCTATTTTGTCATCCAAGAGATCTATGTTGTCCAACCTAAAGTAAAAGGTATATTTACCATAGTCACTACCTTAACCCACAGATGCATTAAAACTAGTAGAGATATCTCATGTCAAACCAACCCAAAAAAAATGTTCAAAAAGGTAAAGATTCCACAAACAACCATTTATAGAGAGATAGAAGTAGAATGAAAAAAGTATACACATAATCTAAAGGTTTTCATGTTAGATCAGATTGAGGAAGAAGGTTTTGAAGTTTCTGTACAAACTGAGTGGCATAACAAAACTCAAAATTTAACTAGGTCTGATGTGGAGTCAATCAAATCCTTATCAACTATACTAGCTATACCTATTTTTATTAGGATCTTCTTCTTTCACATACACTTTGCACTTATCATATCATAGATTAGGCATCTATCATAGATTTAGGTCTCCATATAGGTCTTTATCCTACTTGGGCATTTTATAGATCCATCATCTTTAGGTCATGCTTCAAGAATCCAACCCCATCCAAATCAAACATCATAGATCACAACCCTACACCCTCTCCATTATACTTAAAGCATTTGATATCACTTTGTTGAGAATTATCTACCCTACATCCTACAACCATCACACTATCTTGGTTATCCCTCAAACTAAGCATTCTTTAGGGTAAACTATCTTTCTCTTGTGTGTCCCTCATCACCTTGAACAAAAGGTTGGGCTCTACACTTGAACATATTTTGTCTTCCAAAAGGTCACAATTTTACCTTAGAGATGACATTCCCATCATATCTTGAGCATATGCATAGGGGGAAACATCCTCTTTCTTACTTTGGAATCACATCCTCATCCTTAGGCTCCCTAGGTATCGTGTCATTAGACATAAGGTCCTTCCTACACATCTACCATACATCTTTGTATATCCTAGAAAATCCTTACATCATAGTTGTAATATCCCTTGAGCATTTTCAAAGAATCATTCACCCATCTATCATTTCATTCCTTGTTCTACCCTCTTGCACTTCATCCTTAGGAACATTATCATTTCATGCCACCTACCACATGTCTCATTAGGAATAAAAGGAAGAAGAAAAACATGGATCCTAATCTTAGTGGTAGTTCAGCTAGGGCACAACCATAACCGCTAGTATCTACAAGCACACATGATCCACCACCATAAAATCTTGAGGAATCTAGTCCTTCAATATGCATAGAGGCCTTTATGAATCAAACTAGATACACAACTATTGTCAACACCATCATAGATTGGAATAGAGAAACCATCATGGAAAACTTTTTAAGGGATAATGTTGGTGCCTTTTTTTAGTGTTTTAAAATGTTATGCTTCAAAATTCCAAATGAGAATAGGATACATATAGGGACAGCTACTTCCAATCTACAACATACCCTTTCAGACTCTAGGACCAACTATAAGGCTAGACCCTTCTTCTACTTCAGGCTTTGCAAAACCTAGGCAAGTGTACCTCAGATTCATTTATATGGTACTAGTGTTTAAAGCATACACTTGAAGCTAACAGAGAAGATAACACCCTTAATATTTTAAAACTTATACAAATAACATACACATGAAATAGCTAGAATCATGACATATGAACTAGATAAGCTAAGTGAGGGTAACACTTTTAGCTCTTTCAACATGAAAGGGAAAAAATTTGATAAATGACATTGAATATCAGCATGAACCAGGTATGAACAATACAAACATGCATTCCCTAAGCTGATTAGTACCTTAATCATTGGGCATTAACTAATTCATAACATACACATGGATACCCAAAATATACTCATATATTTAGATATTAGATCTATCTATCTACCTTGTAAATAGACATCAATCTTCAAAATGAAATTCACGCTCATCATATCCTCCCATGATCCCTGTAATTTTGTCAATGCATATCAAGCAATTTACTTAGGTACTTGACCCAATAGCAAAACATACAATGGCATATAATTTCAAAGCTAAGTTGTAAATGGATAATCTACACCTTATGCACATATCAATAGAATATTATAAACCCATGAAGATGGAGACAAATTTTAGACTGAAACTTTCAATGAGGCTTTCATATTAATTTTCTTGAAATCAATACATCATGGTATATACCAAAATTTAGAGTATACACAAAAAAAAACTATGTTAACTAATTTATTACAAGAAAATATAACACTATTTTTCATAATAGAGAGAAATGTTGAAGAAAATGGTGGAATCATCACTCTGGATCCAACCTTGTGGTATCACAAACTAACTGGAACCCTGTCCAAGAAACTGGAACCAACCCTTACAATCAAAGAGAAAGTGAAAGATATAGGAAAGGAAGAATAAGCTAGATCTGATCTGGAAGTGACACATGTCCACTTGAATCTCCATCCCCTACTACTACAAAGCATCTCTCTTCTCCCTATAATCAACATCTTAAAGGAATCTCATCATTGAGTGTAAAAAACTTGAAATATCTCTTTCTAATGATGAAAAACCCTTGCCTTGATAAAATTATAAAATATGCATCTAAAATATTAATAAATCATCTAGTAAGCTAATTTGGAGGTCAAAATAACATCACTAACTACATCACTAAAAACCTTTCAGTTCATCATTTTTACAAAAACCAACTCTAATCTCTTATGCCTGAATGTGGTTGAAAAATGAGTACCTAGGAAAAAAAAACCTCGATAACTCTAGCACACAACTTCCTATGCAAAAAAAACCCCAAATTTGAAAAGTTCATTCTAAGACATTTCCAACAGTATATGATAGTCCTATATCAGCACATTGGAGATGCCTAGGGGATCAATTTGAAAATCAGGTTCAAATAAGGATCTCAAGTCTTTATTATTTTCCAAAAAATTTATCTTTGTCTAAAGTAAAAACTTTAGAATATAATCTCTATTTGATTTAAAAGATGTATGTATGTGTTCTTTGAAGAAAATAATTAAAAATTATGCTTTCTACATTTTTTGAATTTTTCCTTCAATTTCTAATCTAGGTCAGCTAAAGTTTAACTCATGTGACACATCTCACCACATAATTGGTTGGTTGATGCACTGTCATCTACTACAAGGCACCATCTGGCATCCTCTAATTTTTCCATTGATATGCCAACTATCACCTAACACACACCATGTGGTAGTCTCCTATTGAACCCTCTCTTGTACAGTCAGTGACACATCCTCCGCTTGCTGGCCCCTTGCCATCTCACTCCCATGTGGCACCTCCTAATTTGACAAAAATCCATGTCACTACCACCCAATCCCACTACCACGTGGCCACAAGGTGCTTTCCCACTTTCTCTAACTTTTGTGCATCTATACAATGCAGGGAAGTGCCTATCGTTGGATTGTTCCACACGTCAGCATCTTGAGCATCAAACTGAAAATTGCCACATAATCTCTCCTCATTTTGTGTGCCAGGTGTTGCCTTTTGATTTGTCCAATTGTCCATGTCATCACTAAGAGATCACTTCTTAATTTGTGTGCCTAATCAAAATTCTTCATGCCTCTATCCAGCTGACCATGAGCCCCACACACAAGCACTTGCCTTAAAAAGGCACCGTGTCTTTAAGGCACTTACTTATCTAATGTTAAGGCATTTAAAAATTTGGATGTTCAATGGGGATGTTCAAATTTGCATCTTTAAAATAGGTTCTATACTCTACCATGGTGATACCCCCTATTGTGTCATTTCCCTTCATTAGTCATATGGCTTCTATTTATCACCATTTTGCTTGTGTGTACTTGTAGTCAAGGTTATCCTTTTCTTCAAGAGTTTCATCCCACAAGATCTTTTATAAAATGCAATGGACCGATCAAGACTTCCAACATGAAGCATGACTTGACACAGTGGTTCTAGAGTAAGATCCCTTTTGAAAAAGCTTGAACACATAACCGTCTGGGTCCTTCACAAATGCTATCACTATTGTACCCCCTTTTATAGCAACTAGTTCTCTTGTGATTTTTCCTCCCTTTGCCTTGATATCCTAAACCAGCTCGTATGCATCTTTTATTGCAATTGCAAAGTGTCCAAAATATGTTCAAGAATTTTGTCAATGATTCGCAATATTACCCTCCTCACAAATTCTAAAAAATAGCAACTAGGTGTCCTTTAAAAATATTTTTTTATGTTGGGTATTTCTTATTGAGCAAGCTATGAAAGTATCAAAACAAATTGTATAATTGTTGCTTCATTTTATAGAAAATTGTTAATGTAAATGTGCAAAGGTTAGTGACAGATGTGTTTTCTATGAAGAAATAGAGGAGGAGGAGAAATAAAATTGTTGGAGATAATATGAAATCTGAGATCAATCCCAATAACTCCAAGATTGGATACCAAGAGCAATCACTGAGTCTCTTAATAACATGTCATTTGTCCATGCAGTTGTTCAGTAGCCATTAAATCTTTTGAAGGGCTTTGATATGAGTGAGTACCTTCACCAACACATGCATACAAACTATTTGAAGGGTTTAAACTAAGTTTCTCCCTCTTACCTGAGTGTAGAGGTGAAGCATAAACATTATGTGTGGCAGAAACCTCCTTGGGAGACATATCTAGAAAACCTAGGAATGGGGACAATCCATGATTGTGTAGATAGACCTATATCTGAAGTTTGGAATGTCAATCAAATCTACAACTTCATTGTGGACATTTGACTATCATGCTTCTTCTATATGCACGGATTCGAACATTTTTTTCATGCCTTCATACTCAATTTCCTTTACCTTATTCTAATTTTATTTCTAATATTCATAAGTCTACAATCTTCATACATTGAATGTTTGTGCATTGTTCCATATTTCCACTTTCATCTGAATTGATATCTTGAAAATAATACTTGAGAAAAGGGTAACAACAAAGAGAAAACCACTTGAAATAAAACTCTTGGATACATTCATCAACTTAGAAAAGAATACATCTTGACCTGCAACCTTTTTTCCCACACACCAAAACATTTAATGATCATAATCATTAAAATATATTTCAAGTAACTTCACTCCCCAATTGCTTATCAACTTGATGGAATTAGTCAGGCCCCAAAGTGGGTTCGGTTAAAAAGAAAATTTTTTTTAAACAATTGACACTTCAAACTGTTCTATCCAACTCCTTATACTGATTAAAATCAAATCCAAAAGTTGAACCATCATTTTAAACTCAATTTTCAACTTTTTCCAAACTACCAATTTCATGCCAAAGGGTCTTGTGGCTGGCTTTAAAAATTGACTAAAATAGATATTTGAGCTCTAAAAATAGACATATTAATTTTTTGTTCCACATCTTCTTACCTTGTGAGATCTTGTGTCCTAACGACGCTTGTGTCAACAGATATTGACCATCAAAGTCATCCTCTCAAAACTGCTTGCAAGCAAACATGTTAGAAATCCATAAATTGCATTTAGTTTTGGCTTTGAAAATAGGTCAAACTAACACTTGAGGGCACAAAAATTGGTGCACTTTTTCATTTTCATGAGGATATTATAATTTTATGATTTGGGCTCATAACAAATAACAGGGCACAATTGGTGAACAGTCAAAGTGCGGTACTTAGAATTGCAGAACTAGAAACACTGGCAGAATAGTGATTTTCACAAACGAAATGTACCTAGGAAAGTATGCAAATAGATTGGTCCAGACTTGAAAACTAACACACTTAAAGTATCTCTAGAGTAGAACATAGTGGTACAATCTGTTTGGTTTAAGAAATCATGGATTTAGATTTATGACATCCTGAATAGGGGTACTGATCAATCTACACTTCTTGACACTAGTAAAACATCACAAATCACATTTGGAATCGTATTTACAAACTAATCAAACCGATTCTTCAAGAGCTAAAATCTAAAACATAGAGAGTCACTAACCTCTAGAATATAATGCAATAGGAATTTTCTCATTTAAATTAACTGGGTCAAAGTTACAATGGGTCAAATAGGGCCTCCCAGAATTCTAAACAATTTGCATCAACATGACAATAGTAAAGAACCAACTTTGAGGGATTCAAAAACTAGAAAACATGTGAAAATGACTCTTAAGATGAAACATAGGTTCTCTGATATGCGTACTAAATGCTCCCAAAGTGGCGAGTCATAAAACACTACTGGGTGCAAGATATTCTAATGCAAACTAGGCTTCCTATTGTTTGACACTTAGGCAAAAATGCAGATTGTAACATTGCTCAAAACAAAACTTCACAGAATCACTCAGAATGGAAATTTATCTTCATGGAACACATGGATATGTTGAATGCCAGGTGTAAGAAACAATTAACACCTCATCGGCATCAAAAGGACAATTGAGTACACATGCATTAAATGCATTTATAGGGGCTCAAACTGATTCAAAAGCTTGGAAAGGTACTCAAATCAGGAATGCAATTTTGAGTCCCAACTCCTTTGACTTTGGAAGACCACCACCTTTGGACATAACTCATCCTAGACATCCTTTTTTTGGACAACTACCTCCACCTCTTAGTCCATCTGATCCCAATGACCTCCTTTTATACCAAATAGAGGATATCAGTCAACGCAATGAGAACCGATGGATCCAAATATACCGTCAACCCAATTCAGTGCTCCAATCCCATAGAGAAATCAACCCACCATAGCACAGTCTTTAGTCCACACAACATCCCAACATACCACCACTACACCTATCATGTCTATAAACACCACCACCTTCACCACTCCATCTACTCCTATCCCATTTAGTAGTACTACATCCTCCACTTCTACTTCATATGCATCTACTAGCACTATATTTCATCCCTCTTAGTAGCACAACCACTCTTCATCTCATTATACCATAGGAATGCCTTCCTTGGGGTCTAGCAATCTACCATTTATCTAGTGCACTATCAGCAACAACCCATTTTCTACTAGTCATAATACCACAACCTTGTTTCTACTAGGTCCTTGGAATTTCATGCAACAACAAGGTCCACCTACCAACCTTTTCACTAGCAATCTATTCATGCCTAATTTCAAACTACCACCACCATTTTCCATCACCCATGCACCTACCATCATGAATTATTTTGTTATGCCACCTCTAGGAAGCAACCAAAACATACCACAACAGTTAGTACCAACAATAGGTGCATTTCCTTACACTAACTATTTAGCTCCATATAGCTCCCAGTTGCCTCCTCAACCAAGCACTCAATCCCAAATTGTAGAACTAGTCTATCGATCACTTCCACCCTTCCAACAAATCCAACTATAGTCATTACATGTTCAAACTTTTGTACAATATCCTTTAGCTAGACAACAGTCCCACACCTATCCTTTGCTTCAACAACCTCCCTATTATAACAAATGCCATAGTATGTCTAGCCACCATTCCAACAACCCATCCCTCCCATCCCAGCAGTAGTGTAATCCATTTTTCATTCACCACCGCATACAAACCAAAGCCACATACCTTCACCTACACAATCAAATAAATACCCTCCATCGAGGGCACCAGGATTGGGGGCACCAATCACAACTCCTATCAACCTTGAATGGGAAGAGATGAAAAGTTATCTAAAATCACTCAAGGATTGAACTGAGTCCAAGACCTTCAAGTTTGAAAATGACTGTTCATATCCATTTGACAAAACTATAACAATGAAACCTTTCCCTAAACACTTTGAAATCCCAAAATTTGATAAATTTAAGGGGGAAAGGCAATCTAGTCACCCATGTCAAAGAGTTTTATATGCACTACCAAGAAGTGGCATACAATGATATCTTCCTCATGTAGCTTTTCCCAAAAAGTCTAGGAGGCTCTACTCTTGAATGGTTCTATCGTATACCCCAGGACACAATTAGCACCTTTGCTAATCTATCAAAAGCCTTTGTGGCCCAGTAACCTAAGTTAGTCAAGATCAAGCTATCTATAGTTAATATGGTTCAACCAAGCAAAAAGGAGAGGAAATCCTCACAAATTACTTACAGCAATGGAAAACTCTCACAACTTGGATCTCATACACCATAGCTAAACACCACCTTGTCAAGATGTTCATTAACACATCCTAGTCTTGCACACCACATGGTTATGAACTACTTGTAAGGAAACTCAGGTGTAGAAACAGCTTCCTACACTAATCTCTTAAGAGAAGTATGGTGCAAATCCTATTAAAAACTTTTACACTTACAAATTCAATATCATGTAAACCACAATATTTCAGCCAAGCAAGCATAAAGAAAATAGATAGAGAAAGAAACAAATAACACAAAGATTTTTCGGTGGGGGAAAACCTTTTGATAAAACAACCCCACCCCTCCATAACCTGCACAATGTATTATCTTCAACACAAGGTTACAATACACTTGCAATGCAAGTTCAACAGTGACAACAGAAGACTCCAGTAGCAACTCACAGTACCAACAATACACTTTTTTGCATCCACTTCTTTGCAACCCTAAAAATGCATATAACATGCACTTCACTTTTAGGGCTACCCCCAAAGGTAACCTTATTAGGGTTTTACCATTCTCCAAGAAAATAGGAACCTCAAAAAAAATTTCAAGAACCCCACTATTGGGGTATAGTGTACAGTACTCAAATTTATCAATTGCCACATGTCTTCACCTATCATTGAATCTTCCTAACATAGCTCTTACGTGTCATAGCAATCTATCATAACCATTTTAGTGATGATCTCCTTATACACAATTCAAGATGCCGACACATCAACATTATTTGCAAGAAATACATTTTACAAAACAAATAATAAGAATAGGAATTATCCAAGGTTGAGACACCTTATTCCTAACATTCTCCCACTTGTCAAACACCTTGTAAGAGAAATAGGAACATAACAGGAACTAACAACTATAGGCTAAAAGGCCCATAGACTCTAAACACCATCTGAACTTCTCAGTGCCCATTGGTTTCGTTAATGCATCTGCAACATTCTTCATAGTATCTACCTTCTCCAAATTTACCTTTCCATCTTCCACCATATCTCTCACAAAGTGAAACTGCACATCAATGTGCTTCGTTATGGCATGGAAAGTTCGATTCTTCGCAAGGCAAATAGTAATCTGACTATCACACCAAATAGTAATCTATTCTACATCAACACCAACATCAGAACACAATCTCTTAAGCCAAATGGCTTCCTTACAAGCATGACTAGTAGCCATGTACTCAACTTCTGTAGTGGACAAAGCAACCACAGGTTGTTGCTTGCTCATCCAACTGATGGCACCAACAAACATAGTGAACACATAAGCACTGGTGGATCTATTGCGATCAATATCACCTACCTAATCTGAATCCACAAACCCATGAATAGAAATTGAATGCGGAGATCTAGAAGAGTTACCATGATAACATATGGAGTAATCTGATGTACCCCTCAAATATCTCAATACTCGCTTAACTGCATCCCAATGTACCTATCCAAGATTAGCCATAAACTGACTCAGGACTCCCACTACTTGGGTACTGTCTGGTCTAGTACAGACCATAGCATACATAAGACTGCCAACTGTACTAGAATAAGGTACTCTACTCATGTCCTCCATCTCACCAGGAGATTTGGACAATCATCTATAGATAACTTTGTTCCCATAAAAATAAGAACACATAGTGGTCTATAATCTGCCATGTTGAACCTGTCCAACACAGACTTCACATACTTACTCTAACTCAACCAAAGTTTTCTGTTAGACCTGTCTCTACTAATTTCCATACCCAAGATGTACCTAGCTGCCCCAAGATCTTTCATCTCAAACTATGCTAACAACTGAGATTTAAAATTAGAAATCATACCCTTACCCTTCCCAAACAGCAACATATCATCAACATATAATGCAACAATGAGAAGGTGATCATTTTCAACTCTGAAATAAACACAATGATCTGATTTTGATCTTACAAATCCAATTGACAACACAAAGGCATCAAACATAAGGTACCACATCCTAGGAGACTGCTTCAAGCCATATAGAGATTTCTTTAATCTGCAAACTAAGGATTGTTTACCTTTAACAATGTAGTGCTCAGGCTGTGACATATAAATCTCTTCCTCCAAATCACCATGAAGGAAAGCTATCTTCACATCCATCTGTTCTATCTCTAAATCATATGATACAGCAAGAGATAATAGAAATCTAATGGATGTCAACTTTGCAATAGGAGAGAATATTTCACCATAATCTATTCCCTCTACCTATGAATACCCCTTTGCAAATAATCTAGCTTTGTACCTTTCAAAACTACCATCTGCACCGAATTTCTTCTTGAACACCCATTTACAGCCAACAGATTTTCTCCCTTTAGGAAAAGGTACAAGGTCCCAAGTTTTTTTTTCCTTTAATGAAGCCATCTCATCATCCATAGCCTCAATCTAGGAACATGTATCTTCCATGCCCAAAACCTCTTTCATAGATCTAGGCTCATCAGTGTTAGTAATTAAAGAAAAAGCAGAACTGGAATCTAACATAGAATAACCAAACCTTTCTAGTTGCTTTCTTTCTCTCATGGATCGCCTCAAGGGCTAAGGTTGAGGTTGTTCTTCCTATTCTTCCTAACTATCAGAGCTGCTAGAGCTCTCCTCATCATTAGACCAAACATGGTCTCTCTGTTCAGTCTTCTCAGGGGTAGGAGGCAACTGAACAACATCTTTTTCCTTTTCTTTTTCATCTGGTTGTAGCACAACTGGAGAAGATTTTAGCTCTCTAAAAATAACATTTCTACTATACAACACCTTACTAGTCATAGGATCCAAAAGCTTTTATACTTTCACACCATCACTGTATCCGATGAAAATACATTTAACAACTTTGTTTTCCAACTTAGATCTTTTCTCCTTTGAAACATGTGGATAAGCTTCAAAACCAAAAACATGAAGATGTCTAATTGAAGGCTTCTTACCAGACCACACCTCCATGGGTGTCTTACCAACAAGGGCTGATGTAGAAGATCTGTTAACCAGACAGCAAGCAGTGGCCATAGCTTCGGCCCAAAATCTTTATTTTAAGCTAGCTCCACTAAGCATACTCCTAGCCTTCTCCATCAGTGTCCTATTCATTCTCTCTACAACTCCATTTTTCTATGGGGTATAAGGAGTTGTCTTATACCTCTTGATACCTTGTTCTTTACAGAACTGTTCAAACTCTGTTGAGCAAAAACTCACCACCATTGTCACTTCTCACACACTTAATCTTCTTACTAGTCTGATTCTCCACAAGGGCTTTAAATTCCTTGAATTGACTAAAGACTTGTGTCTTACTTTTAAGGAAATAAATCCATGTCCTTCTATTGTAATCATCTATGAAAGATACAAAAAATATAGACTTGGAGATTGAAGGAACTTTTACAGGACCAAATACATCAAAATGAATAAGATCCAAAACATCAGAAGATTTGTGAGTACTAGAGTAAGACTAAACATGATTTTTTTTACCATAGATACAGTGTTTATAGAAGTTGAACTCGAGATTGCAATCATTTAACCCCTCAACGAGATTTTTATTTTTCAGGGTTTTAAGACCCTTTTCACCAATGTGACCAAATCTCAAATGCCACAACATTATCTTTTCTATAGGAAGCTTACCTTCCAAAGTATTTGCATTGCCATTGGAACCAATAACCATAGTATTCTTCACTACTCATTCAGATGGTGAGGATGAAGAACTATTACATAGAGGAATACATGCATCTAGCTGAAATAAGGTACCTCTCCTAGTACCCCTTGCAAGCACTATCGATCCTCTCATCATCTTGCATCCTTCTTTCAAAAAAACAAGTTGCACACCTACATCATTTAGCATACTTATAGATAATAGGTTTCGTGCCAAAGCTGGAATGTGCATAACTCCATTGATTCCCTATACTCATCCATCAAGAAATTTGATAGTGAC
Organism: Cupressus sempervirens; assembly: GCA_028749045.1. Classification (NCBI taxonomy): domain Eukaryota; kingdom Viridiplantae; phylum Streptophyta; class Pinopsida; order Cupressales; family Cupressaceae; genus Cupressus; species Cupressus sempervirens. The sequence continues at coordinate 163,912,281 of CM053793.1, read as the reverse complement.
CCTTCCACGTCCAACTATCTTTAGGTGAGAATCATCACCCAAGCACACCTTTCCACCAACGAACTCTTCATATTTTGAGAACCAATTTCGATGAGAGGTCATGTGAAAAGATGCACCTAAGTCAACCAACCACACATCATCATATGCATGGGCTGCCAAAGCTACGATGAATGCATCGCAATCTTCTTGAGATCTTTCTGAAGCTAAATCTAAACCTTTCTTCTTTTTCTTCAGCTCTTTGCAATCTTTACGAAAGTGCCCAGTTTTATCACAATTCCATCATTTTGGCTTGGACTTATTGGAAGTCTTTGACTTCCCATAGGATTTGGATCTACCCTTATTCTCAGACTTATTTTTATTTTTCTTCCCTCTTTCCGTGGATCTCCCATGAACAGCAAGGGCTTCTTTTTCCAAAATGGAAGCCTTTCTCCACATCACCTCTGATAGTAGCAAATACACCACATCATCCATTTTGAAAGTGACTAATGTTCTTTCAAGAGCCATCACAAGATGGTCCCATGAATCTGGCAAAGAACACAAAAGTGTGTAGCAACAATCCTCCTCCTCTAACTTGACACCAGCTGATGTTAACTGTGCAGCCAATAGATTAAATGCATTTAAATGATCCGTTAAGGATCCACCTTCCTCGATTCGCAAAGAGTACAACTTCTTCCTTACGAACAACTTGTTCACCAAAGATTTGGCCTGATACATGGCCCCAAGTCTTTTTCACAAACTATATGCGATTTTCTCATCTAGAACATTTAGAAGAACTACATCGGTTAAATAGACTCTTATGAGACCCTTAGCTTTATGGTCTTTGATATCCCAATCTGCTTGAGCTACAGTTGTTGGTCTTGTAGCATTTGAAGTCACTTCCCATAGGTCACGATCTTCCAACATATCTTCCATCTTGAGTTTGCACAACTCAAAATTAGTTCCGTTAAATTTCTCCACCTCCATTCTTCCATATGATGAACTCACCATCTCAATCTGCAAATAAGATTCAGGATTCTTTGCACAAAACTACCACTCAAGTTGAGATTAGCTCAAAAATCCCTACCCAAAAACTAGGATCAAAATTTGATCAAGCTCTAATACCACTTGTAAGGAAACTCAGATGTGGAAACAGCTTCCTACACTAATCTCTTAAGAGAAGTATGGTGCAAATCCTATTAAAAACTTTTACACTTACAGATTCAATATCATGTAAACCACAATATTTCAGCCAAGCAAGCATAAAAAAAATAGACAGAGAAAGAAACACATAACACAAAGATTTTCCAGTGGGGAAAAACCTTTCGGTAAAACAACCCCACCCCTCCAGAACCTGCACAATGTATTATCTTCAACACAAGGTTACAATACACTTGCAATGCAAGTTCAATAGTGACAACAGAAGACTCCAGTAGCAACTCATAGTACCAACAATACACCTTTTTGTATCCACCTCTTTGCAACCCTAAAAATTCTTATAACATGTGCTTCACTTTTAGGGCTACCCCCAAACGTAACCTTATTAGGGTTTTACCATTCTTTGAGAAAATAGGAACCCCAAAAAAAAATTTGGGAACCCCACTATTGGGGTAGAGTGTACAGTACTCAAATTTATTAGTTGCCACATGTCTTCACCTATCATTCAATCTTCCTAACATAGCTCTTACGTGTCATAGGAATCCGTCATAACCATTTTAGTGATGATCTCCTTATACACAATTCAAGATGCCGACACATCAACATTATTTTCAAGAAATAAATTTTACAAAACAAATAATAAGAATAGGAATTATCCAAGGTTGAGACACCTTATTCCTAACACTACTTACAAACATACAAATACATCAAGGAAAAGGGAATGGGCCTAGAGAAAGGACCCATTAAAGATGGTGTCATCAAAATTTACAATGAAAACACCCAAGACCAAGGGAAATAAAATGATAAACCATGATATTGGAACAAAAATAAAAACATGGTCCCTGATGGTGCCATCAATACATGACAAGTGTATGTTGTAGGGGAAGTGCCCAGTGCACTTAATCCCTCTTATCCATAATTGCGACAACAATAACAATTCACTAATCAACAAAGTGCCTACCAACAATCATACCAACAACCTCCATCACAACACACTCAACACAATCCATGAGCACAAAATCCTCTAAATTAAATGAATTCCATTACTATCATAGTTGGGTCAAGGCCACGTATACAAAGGAAACCCCAAATATACACCCCTTTGGGGGAACCACTTGATGCCATCTTTAAAAAGTTGGCTAAAAATAATCTTATTCAAAGATTACATGCAAGATCTCATTAATAAAAAGAAAATCATAGTGGGGGCACAAATTTCCCCAAATGTAGGATTATTGATATATCAAAATGTATTTCCTCCACATGACAATAAAGTGGGAAAAGCCCCTATGAATGATACTACCACTAACAGCACCAATAAACTAAACAATGATCAAACAAAACTAGGTGATAACCACAATAAATCATAGAACTATAGCTTGACTTGCTTGGACTATGGAAATTTGATGGGCTACATATCTCAGATAAAGCCTTCTATAAATGTCATCAATGTCAAAGGCCTAGACAATAAATGTGCGGCCATAACTAGGAGAGCTTGACTCAACATAGTCAGTCCATCTGTACCTACACCATCAAGACCATAGTATAACATCTTGGAACACCTTGGAAATATGCCAGCTCAAATTTCCATTTTAGATCTCTTACACACAAGCCCACTTTACCAAGAGATCCTTGACAGTGCTATTCATAAGTCACACATCCCTACTAATATCAATGCCATAGAATTTTTCAACCTAGTAGGCCATCTATCCACATCATGCACATTATCCTTTAAAACTTTAGACATCCCAACTATTAAGCTAGATCATATACTTCCACTTCGCATAGTTGTCATGGTTTTTGACTTTGTTGTTAAAAGGTCATGATAGATAATGGATTTTCCTTGAACCTATATACTTTAAAATTCATCAAATAGGTATGATACACTTAGGTGGATATCCTAAATGAATTCATCACTATCAAGGCATATGATGATTCGGAGCAGACCATTGAAGGAACTATCCTGCTACCTATTAGAACTAGCCCTACCACTCAAGAAACAATTTATCATATGGTTAATCTTAACCTACCATATAACATCCTCCTCAGTCAACCATAGATTTATGACATGAAGGTTGTTCCCTCCACATATCATCAATGTGTTAAATTTTTGCATAATGGCACTAAGATAACCATCCATGTTGATCTTGAACCCTTTACTTATTGCAATGTGGTAGATGCCTCATCTAATAACCATTTCCCTAGAATCAAGATTGGAAACACCATGGCTAGCTCCTCTGGTACTTGCCATGATCCAAATGCCATACTAGCTTCCACTCTTTTAGCTCTTAAGATCAACTACCGAGGTTGTAGAGAATATAGTATTTTAGATGCCTTTGCTTTTGGTTCTCTACCACTTGATCCACATATTCAAGGGTGCCCAACTTCTCAAGGGCCAAAGCCAAACATGAATCCTCAGACCAAACAACTCAGACCCACCACATTTATTGCAAAAGGGATCCTGAATGGAGAGAAAACCACCACTGATATTAGTGTATGGATATATAGAGAACTACCTCCAAAAGTTAAAGAGCTCCTTGACTATTTTAAAACAAAAATACCCACACTCACATTGCTTTGCTACTGAAAAGTGGGATTATCAAGGAGGTGGCATGGGCTATGAAAATTCAGGCATTAGACAACCTATAGAGGCATAAAAGGAAGAGAAAAAGAAAGGTCTTAGCTATGGACTCTTCACAATTGGGGAAACCACAAAATATGGTCATGCCTTTTTAAACATTCAAAACAATCTCATTGAGGTCAAAGAAATCCAAAAGGAAGTCAAAAAGAAAGCCTATAATGATATTTTACTCGACAAACTTATCTTAGAAGCCTCTGTGCTCTGTGAACTTTCCGTTAATCTTACAGAATTACCACTCGCTCATCGCAAACTCATTGATTGGGACCAACCAAGTTTTATCTATGTCAAAGAATTCTCCATAGAGCATGTGCCCCTCAAAATCATGGGAGCTGAAACACAACACAAGAAACAACCTCCAAAGTCAGCTTATGTCTACAAGTTGGATATGTAATGCCCTACCAGCTAACTTAAAATAAATTAACCTAAAGCTTTACTAAGTTTTCCAAACATTTTTTTTATAGATAAAGATACAACAACAGTTTAGAATAGTGGAAGAATTTAGCATACACTCATACATCAACAATGCATAAATGGGTTACAACTCTTAAGGGTCTCATGATGTTGAATCACATTTAAGTTTATTTAGTAATAAATCTAACACGTAACAATTCCATGACATGGAATAAATAAATTTATGAATCCATTTAAATAATATACAATTACAAGATGCCACTTGGCAATAAATAGAATGCACAATCATCCATTATACAAGTCACAAGGTATGAGAGGCTAAAATAATATATATCATGAAATAGATTGCATCATCTCATAAGATCTATGAAATCAAATACAATACACTTAGATTATAACCATCCATCATAGCAATACAAGACCGGATAGAAAAGAACATCTACACAAACACATCTAGCAATGGCATCTGACAGTTGAATCTCAATGGTATAAGAAAAAGCACTACGACCCAACCTCATGGAACCCAAAAAGGTCCACTCCCACCAATCTGAGGAGATAAACTCAAGTTCCAAATGGATAAAAAACTCAAAAGTCAAAACCAATAGCTATCAAGGAATCACCTAAAAGTAAACTATCTCAAAAGGTACTAAGACACAAGTGTCAACTAGTCTTAGAGGCAACACAGACACATAGGAAATCTATTATGCATGTGTGTAAGTGTCATCACACAAGCCAACTCTAAGGTTACCTGGCTAGTATTTTAATCCTTCGGCCCCCTAATGACTCTATATGCCACTAGTATACTTTGGTACTGAAAATGCATAGTAACGAGTCAACTCTAAGGTTACCTGGCTAGTCTTTTAATGCTTTGGCCTGCTAGTGACTTTTTGTAGTACCAATATCTTGTTAATTTATTTTAAACCCATTTAATGAAATGTTGTCACTTATTAAAAAAACTTACAATGGGTTACCTAGGGAACCTCTTTAGGGCTCTAACCTCCATTGCAAGTCACTTCCCAACATGACAAATAGATAACCTACCCTAAGCTTGGTAAAATCAAAAGATCACAAAAGACCATATACCATACATCAATTCTTAAACAAGCAATTGATAAGTACTAAAAATCATTAATCATAATCACAGATTCCACCAATATGATCATCCTAATAGGATTGATCAAAAATCAAGTATACATAAACCAATCCACATCATGACATCATAATGAACAAATCATACAAACACCTCAGTCCTATACAAGTCACTGAAAGGTAATCTAAATACAACTCATCAAAGACTCAAAGGTTATATTAGATAGGTCACACCATTCACCTCAATTTCACACAAGAACACTGGAAAGCAATAACAATAAATACATCAAAACACCTCATAGAGCATACCAAACACATTACCACGGTTGAGTACAAAAGATCAAGATCAAAACATCATTATGACATCACAAAATAGAACTCTCAAGCCTTTGGTAAACATCTTGATTTGGTCAAAGCTAAGTTGACCTTGAAACCCAACATCAGTAAAATCACATGTCTTATACTAAACATACAATAGTAACTTATCATAATACATAGGTTTTGGAAAACACGCATATTTAATTTTCACTTATAGGTTTCCACATTTTTATTTCCAAATATTATAGTTGATAATGTTTTCGATCTCAATTAGGGTTTCAGTTTTCATTTTCTCAAAGTATTATAATTACTAAAGTTTTTGAATAATAAAATTTCCCTGGTATTACAAATCATTTTCATATATATATATATATATATATATATATATATATATATATATATATATATATATATATATATATATATATATATATATATATATATATATATATATATATATATATATATATATATATATATATATATATATATATATATATATATATATATATATATATATATATAGATATATCTAAACCATATAAACACATCCAAGTTTATAAAGAAAATATTAATTCACCCAATTAATTTATTTGATTTTTAATTTACTTTAGAATTATATTTAAATAATCAACTAATAAATCAAATTTTCAAATAATTAAATTTCAAATTTTAACAATATTTATTAAAATCATTAATAATTATTATTATCAATTATTACCATAATAATTTTAAATTTATTAAACTTTGGAAAAACTTTCCCAAAAAGGAAAGCTGCTAAAAATAGAAACTTCCAAAAATGGAAATCTGCTAAAAATAGAAACTTTTCAAAAATAGAAACCTACTAAAAATAAAAACTTTCCAAAATGGAAAGCTACTAAAAATGAAGATTTTCCAAAAATAGAAAGCTGCTAAAATAGAAACTTTCCAAAAATGGAAACTTTCCAAAATGGAAACTTCAAATTAACAAGGGTTGCAATCCCTCCATTCATTATAGATGCTTTTGAAAATGAAGAGCAATAATTTCAACACGAGCATTTCAATTTTAAATCACAAACAATTTCAATAATGGAAACTGATTTTATCAAACAAGGGTTTCAGATTCTAAACTCAAATGAGAAACAAATAAAATTTATCACAAGAGTTTCAATTTAATCTATAACTCTTAAATCAGATTTATCCAGACACGAAGAAGACAAGAATTTGATGAATAGAAAATGGAAAATTTATTGTGTAAATTAAACACAAGATTCTACCTGAATCTAATGCTAACACGCAAACACACAATCGCACGAAGAATGCGAGAAAAACACTTTCTTCTGAAAACTTCCTTCTCCCAAATCGCTTCTCCAAATCCTAGTTCGCTAAAAAAAATCTTTCCTAAGAATTGCTCCTTCAAAACCTATGTAATTGCAAAATGAGCTCTAGATCTCTAATAAATAGTTCTCCCCTAATTTGGGACTCTAATTATGCAATCACGAGAGGGAACTCGCTGATCAATTTATGTTTATTACTTTATTACCTTTTACCTTTTTCATGCACAACTCTTTTAGATATTTAATTACAAAATATCTTTATTTAAATAATTAGCTTTCTCTCTTTAATTAATTTACTATATTTTAATGCCATCCATATGCCTTATGCAATTTAATTAAAATAAACTTTATTAATAATTGCTTACTCTCTCTTATTAAATCATGAGACACTTTTAATATAATATTTATTAATTTAACTAATAATATTATTTAGAGTTTATTATTAAAATACAACTCTTGAATAATTATTATTATATTAAATAAATATAAATATGCCTAAATTAGAACTTTGATAAAATCTTTAAGTTTAATTCATTTATTTAATTAATTCATGAGACATTTTTGGAAAATATTTTTATTAACTTAATTAATAACATTATTTAGAGTTTATTATTAAAATGAAACTCCTACATAATTATCATTAAATTAAATAAATATAAATAAGTCAAAAATAGAACTTTAATAAAATCTCTTAAATATAATTCTTTTTATTTAATTAATTTCTCAATTAATTAAATATCAAATTTCTTTATAAAATTTTCATTAAATTAAATCATTAAATTATCTTTTAATTCAGTTTGCTTATAACAGAAAATCACAAATTCATGTCACTTGATGAATTCAAATGGGTAAACTAACTCAGATACTTGTCCTACTTTCTAGGACAATTAGCTTAGGGTTTAGGATTCGAAGTCAAGAGTTATCTCCCCACTTATACCATTGAAATACTATGATAGGGTATGCTCATCCTAGCAATTCAGGAAAGTCGATACTTGATACTTGCAATCTACAGAAAATCCATGCATATACAAACACAATATTCTAAACTAAATAGGCAATGGAGGGAAGTGGTTCATTGTGTAGATCTCGACTAGCAGGTGACTACAACTCCCTTCCTCAACCACATTAGAAACATCAAACATAAAAAAAACATGCATGCAAACCATACGCATGCAAGTATGGGGTAAGTATCCATGGAAATCTCATAAAAATTATTTATCTAACTAACATCATTAAATAATTGGAAGTCACTAAATGAGCATATATATCATCATCAAAAAATTCACAAAATAACTAGTACTAAAGTAACTCAACACATATATTAATTGAATATAAAATACAATTAGTCAATCCTAGTAACCCAACACTACTAAACATAAAACAAAATCAGAAAAATGGCATAAAATAATTTGACAATACAATCAAAAAAGTCAGGTAGGGGTAGGCATTGCAGGATTGAAAAGGTTGCCTTGGGGAGGAGGAAATCTCCAGTCACAAAAATGAACAAAGAAGAGAAAACAAAAGAAAAAAAGGAAAAGCAAAAGTATACCCTGGTGAAACCTCTTCTAGAGCACCATCAAATCACTCAAAAAATGAAATAAAAATAAAAGATGTAGCCAACAGTGAAAACCTTTCTAAGGCACTTGAGAATGGAGATTTCATCCTTCCCCTACAAGAACACAGGCATGCAATGTCATCAATCTTAATAGAGGAAACCAAATTAGTCAATATTAGTCTCACAGAGATACCAAAAATCACATTCATTACAACATCTATACCACCAAAACAAGCAAAACTTCTCATTAAGGTGCTTCGATAAAATATTGGTCACTTTGCATGGTCCTATCAAGACATGAACCCTAAGCTAGTGATACACCACTTGGTCATAGATGCAAAGGCTAAACCAGTCAAGTAAAAACTCTATAAGATGCATCCTAAAGTTGTCCTACTGGTCAAAATAGAATTAGAAAAGCTACTAGATGTGAGGATCATTTGACCAATTGATTACTCAAATTAGGTCTCTAGCATGGTACCTATCACAAAGCCTTCTAGTGATATTAGAATTTGCACAAACTTCAGAGATCTCAACAAGGCTTGTCCAAAAGATGATTTCCCATTACCAAATATAGAAATTATTGTTGATCTCACTATAGGCCATGAGATATTATCACCCATGAATGGTTTCTTTGGATACAATCATATTCAAATAGCAAAAGATCAGTATAAGACATCATTTACTACTCCTTGGGGAACATTTTGTTACAATGTGATGTCATTCAAGTTGAAAAATATCAGGGCAACCTATTAGCGAACCATGACAGTCATCTTCTATAAGCTCATCCATAAAATCCTTGAGGATTATGTGGATGATATTTTAGTCAAATCTCTTAATGCTCTTGATCACTTATCTCACCTCAAGGAAGTGTTTGATTGGCTAGCTAAGTACCATCTTATGCTCAACCCCAACAAATGTGTCTTCAGTGACACATTTAGAAAACTCCTAGGGTTCATTGTATCAAGGAATGGTATTGAGATTGACCCTAAAAAGGTCGAGGCCATCATGGATATGTCTCCTTCCAACACACTCAAACAGCTTTGCTCTCTCCTAGGGAAGTTACAATCAGTCAGAAGATTCATGTTACAGCTAGCAGACAAGTGTCAACCATTTACACACTTTCTTAAAAAGGATCAAAATTTTAGAAGGGATCCTATTTTCCAATGCAGCTTTGAACTGGTCAAGCACTACTTGGCTAACCCAACTATCTTGGCTTCACTAGTTTCCTAAAGACCACTCACTTTGTACATTATAGCTACCCCAACAATGCTAGGTGTGCTTCTGGCATAGCTTGATGACAACAAAAAAGAGAGGGCTATTTACTACAAAAATCGTATTCTAGTTGGGTATGAGCTTAACTACACACCCATGGAAAAGGCTTGTTTAGCCATGGTTTTCACCATTCAAAAGCTTTGCCACTACATTTTAAGTCATACTATGTAACTAATACCCAAGATTGATCCTCTAAACTATATGTTATCATGCATAGTACTCACAAGATGCCTAGAAAAATGGGTCATGCTTCTTAGTGAATTTGACCTCCAATATGTTGATACAAAAGCCATCAAAGGTCAAGCTATAGCATATCACCTGGCCAATGCACCCTTGGTTGTTGACCAAACTCTCATTATGGAGTTTCTAGATGAAAATCTTTATCTGATAGAGGAACCATCCTAGAAACTATACTTTGATGGATCTTACACATCCCATGGTTTTGGAGCCAGCATACTGTTGGTCACTCCTAAATTCTAGTGCACTAACAATATCTTAGAGTATGAGGCTCCTAGTACAATTCTCAAAATATTATTTGAGTGGAACATCACAAAGTTATAGGTCTTCAGAGATACACAACTAATTTACAAGAAAGTCCTTGATGATTATCAAACCAAGGATGATAAACTTCATCCTTACAAAGAATTGGTAGATCAACTGAGTCAACACTTTACTTAGATCCAATTCACATAATTTTCTAGATTACAAAACAAGGATGTAGATGCCATGGATACTATAGGATCACTCTTGGAGATCCCTCAGGAAGCTATATATCATGAATTGTTAGTTGAGTAGCTACATGAGCCTATATATGAGAAAAATGAGTCAACATGGGTATGCATCTTGGTTGGTCCCCAATCCCCATGGTACCACAAAATTTACACCTATCTATTTAATGGTATCATATCTCCCCATCTTACATGAACCTAATGCTAGAACCTTATTCGTAGAGCATCCCTACACTATCATAGCTAATACCCTATATCATCATTATTATCATGAAAATCTCTCTCGTAGTGTTTAGACAAAAATAAGGCTGAAATGACTCTCAAAGACGTACACACTAGAGTTTGTGTGTTCACATGAGTGGTATGGTCCTAGCTAACCAAATACTTAGAGCTAGATATTATTGGCCTACTCTAGAGCATGATACTTGTGACTTTTTCAAATGGTGTCTACCTTGTTAGCAACATGTAAATTTAATATGAGCTCCAACTCAAGATCTTTAACCCATTGCACTACCATGGCCATTTGTATGTTGGTGATTTGACCTTGTTGGTGTTATTGCACCTCTATCTTCAAAAGGACACAAGTGGATAATCATAGCAACTAATTACTTCACCAAGTGGGTAGAAGTTGTCCTGCTTGTCACTGCCACAAAATTTCAAGTTTCCAAGTTCATCTTGTATCATATCATATGTCTCTTCAACATCTCAACTGCCATTTTCACCAATCGTGGAGGTAACTTTGAAAGCCTAAATATGGAAGAGTTTTACACTTCCCTCCACATTTATCACCATTTTTCTAGCCCCTACTTGTCACAAGGTAACAACCAAGTTGAGACAACTAACAAAATCTTATTTAAAATTCAAATGAAATTTGACAATGATTCTAGCCATGATTGGCATTTAGAAAGCAACCTCACCTTATGGGCTTGTCATACTTCATTCCATAAATCTACAGGCACAACTCCATACTCCCTTGGCTATGATGTTGAATCAATAATGCCTATTGAAGTTGAACTCCCATCCTTGTCAATTTCTTTGTGAGGATGAATATCAAATGAGCATTATAGAGTAGCTAGACTCACCCAGCTAGATCTACTTGATGAGAAAAGGAAATAGGCCTGTGAACATCTCACAGTCTATCAAAATTGCCTCAAGTGAAACTTCAACAAAAAGGTTTATCCACAATAGTTTCAAGAAAGTGACATGGTCCTCAAAGAAAATATGAAAGTCCAAGTAGACCAAGAAAACAAAGTAAAATTTTAGCCCACATGGCTTGGTCCATATGTTGTCACAGCGTCTTTTGGCTCTAGAGCCTACCAACTATCAACCCTAGAGGGTAAAGTACCGAATGATCCCACCAACACCATTCACCTCAAGAGGTTCTATGCGTGAGATCCTCAGTGTATCTTGTTAATCCTATTGGAAAAACTAAAAGAGCCAAAATAATATATATATCAAAAAAAGTGAAAGAAAAACAAGCATCCAATTGTGGAAACTAGGAAATTCAAGTAACTTGGATACATGCCTTGGTGGAAACCTTGAAAATAGGTACTATATCTGCTTGGCCTTCCTATTATCTATCAGTGATTTGCATATGTTCACTATCTCCCTCTATATCTCGTCACCCATCTTCCCATTTTTCCAAGGTTTTCCAATGATCCCATTACCACACTTTCACTACCACTATCCCCATCCTGAGCTTGGAAATCAAACCAAGTAGTGGATTATACCATGATTCTTTCCACATGTATCATATCCATATATCCTATCACATATATCCTAACTCGTATTTTATGTTCCACATGTATCATATCCATGTATCATATCTCATGTATAATATAGCTCATAGCTTCTCTCTTGTACCATGTTTGTTTATTGTACCCTTGTAAAATAGTGTACTATATCAGATCACATAACACTACCTCCTCATCCTAATATTTTTCCATTGTATACATAATCACTCACATATTGTACCAAATGTCCAAAACATCCTTAAAAATTTGTATAGCAGTCCTTATTCATTCTCAATCATTCTTAGTGTTGTCTCTTTGAACATACCTTGTGTGCCCTTTTAGGTCATAGGTCATGTTTCTCCTAAAGGAAAGTCATTTTTCAATCCCTATATCAAAATCTCATGTCATCAAATATTTTTTTTAAGTTATGCATGTCAATTTCATCATAGTCCCAAATACTACCAATCGGTTCTTACAAGATGCATCCTTTGTCATGTCTAATTTTGTTTGTTAGTATCTAGTCCTATCGATCTCTTTGGAAAAAGGTTACTTTTTCATCGATTTATTTCTTTCTATTGATATTTGATTTCACTTTTCTTTTTTAAAATTATCTTTTCCAAGAAAATTAGTTTTTTCCTCCTCAAGGTTGCCACGATCTTTTATATCATGGTGTACTATGAATGGGACAATTAGAGAGCAAGATTTTGATCAAGTTTTTCTTCTTGTGAGTCAATTGGATGTAACCCTTGCATGTTCCAAACATGTGATCATTTTAGATCACATGGTGCAATTGGGAAATATCATTTGTTTGTGGACTACCCAATATCATTTCCACTTTGATTCCTCTAGGATTCATGTGTGATGCTAGGGCAATCCTTTCATTCTTGTTCAAGTCAGTCCTATGTAATATTGGGAAATAGACCTTGATGTTCTTAGTAACCTCAACATATCCCCACTATTCCTACATCAAATTAAGTGTTCAAACTACATGGTGGTACTTCTTAATGAAGTACCCTAACCTCAAGATTCAAGCATAATTTCATCATCCCATCACCTTGTTCCATACAAAAGAAATTCTCATTCATCTCTCTTTTACCAAATTCTTATTATCAAATCCTTCATGTTCTTACCATACACATCCATCCCACCTTCTAAACCAATTTCCATTCCTAAAAAACATCCCTCGATCCCCTATCATCCTATCCATATTTCATACCCTCACCTCTGATCCAATCTAACTTCCTATCCCCTTTGCATTCTTTTTTATCCCCTAAAATCATCACATCTCCCTAGACCTCCTATCCCATAGGTATTATGTTCAAATTTGTGCAAATTTTTTCCCCCAACCAAGGCTATGGCCGATTAGTGATATGCTATAGATCTTATCCCCACATGCATTTCCCTATCATTCTACTTTCATTTCATCTTATCTCTACTCATCTCTCACTGCATTACCATGATCTCTTTCATTTTTAGTCATCATTTCCATTATCATAATCTTAGGTTGATTTTCATTATCATAATCTTTGGTTTCTTTCCATTATCATAATTTTAGGTTCATTTCCATTATCATAATTTTAGGTCCATTTCCATTATCATAATATTAGGTTCATTTTCATTATCATAATCTTAGTCATCATTTCCATTATCATAATCCTTGTTCATTTTCATTATCATAATTTTAGGTGCATTTCCATTTTCGTAATCTTAGGTTCATTTTAATAATTTTAGGTTCATTTTCATTATCACAATAATATGTTCATTTCCATTATCATAATTTTAGGTCCATTTCCATTATCATAATCTTAGGTTCATTTCCATTATCATAATTTTAGGTTCATTTCCATCATTAGTTTTAAGTTCACTTTTATCATTTCCATAATCATAGTTTTAGGTTCATTTTTATCTCTTTTCCATCATCATAATTTTAAGTTCATCTTTATCCTTTCTCATTATCATAGTTTTAGATTCTTTTATATTCATTTTTATCATCATAGTTTGTCTGTTCATTTTGGTTATTAGTTGCATCATCATAGTTTCAGTTCATTTTACTCATCCTTTTTCATCATTATAGTTTTTAGGTGCATTTTAATATTTTACATCATCAGAATCTTTTCATCATTTAGATTCCTTTTTATCATACATAGAAAGCATAACATCCTGCATCCAACAAATCAGTATCATCATCGATCTCACACATACAATCACATCCTTCATCACAAAGAATTAGTACCATCATACATATCATATATATCTCACAATCCAACATCACATCCTGCATAGCACCTGTTAGTCCATCTCATACATATATCCACATGCATCTCATAAAAAAAAAAAAAACAATCAAAAGTCCCATGGCACAGTACTTAGTACATACATATCCCACACCAAAGAATGCTCACGTATATATATCACATCCTCAAAAGAATAAAGAATGCATCACCCATCCTTGAAAGAATAAAAAATTCCATCATTGTCCAATCTAGTGTCCATATAGCACAAATATCCATACAAATACATTGGATTTGTGCCCACAAAAATACATCCAAAATATTGTACATCATAAAAAATGTATCATATCATTGTACCTCCTCATCCTCATCCATTGCATCATCTTCATGAGACACATAAGGGCCTCTCTCTACACCCTATGGCACTAGTGGTGGTAGTGGTGGTGGCCTCATCCTCCCTCCTCCAATGCCTGAGCTCTCTACGTCATACCTCCTCCCACCTTTCCCCTTGTCTCACCTCTGGCTCTACCCAAACCTGTGACTATGTCCTATCCACTGAGACCACCCAATCCTATGTGAGTCCCCAGTGCTCTATCCATTCTCTCCTCCACCTTACATGCCTATATGAGTTCCTCTTGTGCCTAACCATGTTGGTCATCTATGATGCTTAATCTAATCTATTGGCACTACTACATGGTATCTCCCATGGTAGAAACCTTCTCTCTCCAAAAAATCCTCCACCTCCCCCCTCAATCATCTCAACTCCTCCAAACCACCCCCCAACACCATCTATTCCCTCAAGGTTTCCACCTCCACTCTTAGCCATCCTAGCTACTCCACCCCTCCCCCCACCACCATTTGCACCCACACGGTCACCACCTCCACCACCAATCAATCTTCTCCTCCTAGACTGTGTCTAAACTAACTTTTAGCCATTCTCTTCCCCCCCCCCCCCACCCTATCACCTCCAGTCTCCCCTCCAACCACCTTATCTCCTACCAAGATGTAACTAGCTCCAACTCCACTTTGTCTGCCTAACCCTATGCTACATCATGCTTATGATGGAACTAGTCTTGCTCTGCTCAAAGCTGATCTCTCCCCTATTGCATGTCTCACAATAGTTGGCTCATCATGTCAAGTTCCTAGTGAAGCAATTCATATCTTATCACTAAACCTCCATCCTCCCCAACCACTTTGGATGATCCACCTCCTCCCCCTTATCCACCCTCCTATTGTGGTCCCCTCTCTCCCTATGGTCTAACCCCTAGCTGTAGCCTTGCCTCCTCCTATCTCATTTGCTCATCAACCTCCCTTTGTCTTCACCTCTATTGATCCTTCCCCTTCACCAATTCCTCTTCTCACTATCTCAAGCCCCTAGCCTCATACCTTCACCTCCTTGCCACTCAAGTGATATCCCTTGCCACTACTGTTGCTTTGGTCACCTATGCTCATCCTATTGGTCTAGGGTGTTGAAACCCATATCTATACTCCTAGGTAGAGCCAGCATCTACTACCCCACTGAACCAATTCCAATCTTGTGGCACTAAGTCTCACTATGCCTGCAACAATTCCTCCCTCTGTAACGATGGCCCAAAAAGAGTCATAGAGTCACTCGTCACTCAATGATACCAAACTAGCTACCCTGGTGCAACCTGTAGCTATCCAAACTATCACAACACCCTATCTAGCTAATACTGCTCAGCAATATACTCCCATCACCCAAAAATAAAACATGGTGAAAGGGTACAATGCAATTTTTGCCTCTCCACAGCCCATGGCTTGAGACCCATATACGACCTCCATGTAATTGCATGTACCTCATCCAACTAGACTCACCAATAGTCAACCTCCTTTGTATGGTGATAAGTGAGAGGATCACCCAACTTTATACTACAAGCTCTTCTATCTACATGTCTATCTACCCAATCAGCCTGAATGCCGCAATGTGCTCCCAAGCCCACACCTATACTAGAGTGGGAAGCCCACGCTAAAAATTTGGTGGTGTCCTATGCCCTAGTAAACTATCTAATGTCAAGTCCCTGTACAGTTCCACTAGCATCAATGATCCCCATGTTGTCAAGACTCTATCATCCATAACCCACATGATCATCAATATCAGTGCCAAAGTCACACTTGTACAATCTATGTCTAGGGCAATATACCCCAACACTAGCCCGCATACATAGAAGTATATCCTCTGCTCCACAACCACTTGATCCAAATGTTTATCTAATGCAAACTAGCCCCTCTAGATATGAAACTTGACTCTAGGCCCCACCATTCATCACACATTTAACTCTCATGTGATCTCCCTAGTCGTCATCACTCTACTTGGGATGCACTTTTTATTGAATTCTTATTATTGAATTAATGTGAATTATTTAAGTAAATAATTTTGATATTTCCTCATTGAAATATATAATAAAAAATTATTCCTCAAATATATCAATTGTTTCCTCTATCCTTTCACTTTATCTTTTCTTATTTTTAAACTTCTCTTATTAGATATCCCTTAATTCACATTATTTCACATTGCTTCCCACTATTATCTTCTCTTATTAAAATTAAATTAATTATCAATTCAAATTCTTCTTTATGTATCTTTATATAATAATAATACCATCTAAATCTATAATATTATATTGTTGAAATAGTAGCAAGTTTACCTTTTACTAATCTCTATTTATATATTTTTCTTCCTTAATATATCTCTTTTTATTACTATGTTATATCTTCATATTTTCTTGGTTAGCTTTTATGTCTTGCAAGAAGTTTCTCTTGCTTCTTTTTACTTTTTCTATGTTTTTGTTTGTTGCACTTATTTAAAATGTTATGAAGTATTCATTGCTGCTCCCTTTTAATCACTCTTATACTTTTTATCTCTCTTATTTCTGCTCTTAGTTTATTTATTTCAGCCCTAATATTTTTTTGGGAGGCTTCCTTTTAATGGTTGAAACTTACCTTGAGTTGACTTTATAGTTTTTATTGGCTATTTTTATGGGCAATCTTCTCTCTTTATCTCTTGATTTTCATGTGGTTCTTATTCTAACTTTTCTCTTTATTTGCTGATATACATTACATGTGGCTGACTAATATTAAATTTCCCTTCTCTCATTTATAAATAATAATTAGAAATATTCATTTCTTTTTCTTTTTATAAATATCTTTTCAGTGTCTTTGTATGGTTGTTTATACATTTATTTGTATGTCTCGTATTTCCTTAAAGGGTGTGAATGTATTCTTTCCTATTTTTGTGCCTATTTGTTTGTGTGTGTGTGTGTGTGTGTGTGTGTGTGTGTGTGTGTGTGTGTGTGTGTGTGTGTGTGTGTGTGTGTGTGTGTGTGTGTGTGTGTGTGTGTGTGTGTGTGTTTATTTATTATAATATTTTATTAAGGTATAAGTTAGGTAAGATTTATAGTTACAAATTTATAAAGTGATGCTTATTCATTCAATTATTTAATATCTATTTATTGATTTAACTATTTAATTGAGATACATAAATTATTTATTATTCAATAATCAATTAGCTATTTTATTTTCTAATTAATCACATAATTATTTCAAATGAATATATTAATCATTGTGATTAAATGTTGAGTTTCATACGTGAGGGGGTATTACAACATACCTCACACTAGTAGACAGAAGATTTTGTACACATCCTCTAGAGTCACCATCATCTCATTTGTTGGTAGATGAATAGTGTTGATCTCATTGTGCCAAGGCTCACATAATGATGTCACTGTCACCATATAGTTCTGCATGTGGTGTAATCTAGCCAAATATCCTAGCCCAATGGCATCGATCCTCACCTAGTCCGCTAGTGTAAACTACTCCCCAAGGCAAAGCATTGAAGCACATCGCTCTCGTGACACCAAGGCATCCATAAACCATTGCATCAAGCAAAGTGACACTCATGTCAGTCCTCTATTTCTCTTATGAAAATCATCTACCTATGTTTCATTACCCTCCCTTTTCCCACCAACTCAGTATCTTAGCCTTCCCTACATTCCTACAAGAAAATTTGCATTCCCACGAACTATTTTTCCCTGTGTTCTTTTTGCTACATATTTTCAGTAGTATCACTCCTTAACCTTTTTTAAATCCCACCCAAACCCTAATTTGTGTTCCTGCTACCAAATCTACATCATCCATGTTCCCACAGCCATAGATCACCATGGGACAGCATCCTATCCTTTCCCTTTCTCAATCAATTTTTCCTATTCCCATATTGACTCCTTCCCAAAAAAACCTATCCTACAAGAATGCATTCCCACTATCAGTAATGCATTCTTGCATTCGAGATTGTCATCTCACATACTATTCCAACCAAAACCATGTTCTTGCAATTTTATGCCAACCAAATTTGTGTTCTCACAAAAATGGATTCTAACCCCTTTTTTACCCTTCCCTCTAGACTTTTTTGGTGTGATAATTGTCCCACTAATCCCGACTGTGGTCTCATCGGACCTATGCCTATGGAAACTCATTTTCTAAATTTTGAGAATGCTACTAAATAAAATGCAAAAATGACAAGGGAAAAGTTTTAGTGCCTACTAATTGATCTAGTGTTTATTGTGTCCATAATCGTCATACCACGTCTGCCTAATACTCTAGTTGTACCTATGTAGTCATTGTGTCCTCCAAATTAGATCTCAAAAATCACAATATCTTGCTATAGGTATGAAATTAAATAACTCTTTCTAGCCCTCCTAGACCCCCTTATAAGCTCACTGTGGTGCCCTATTTCCCTCTATCACCCCTCAAGCAACTCCCTTTTCCTTGAGTCTTGTTATTTTTGTAATTTAATTTTCATTTTAACACTCTTTTAGTCCTTCTACATCCTTCTGCTCACCCTAGTTTATGCTAACTTTTCAAGAAGTCATTGAGCCTCATTTTCTCTTCCTGCAGCCTTCTTGAGGGGGCATCACATAGTCCATTCTCTCCTCTTCTACTCAAGACTAGGGCAACCATGTTGCTTTAAAAATATTCTTTGCATCATTTATATTCAAACTTCCTTGAAATAGTGTTGTCCCAACACTATGTCAAAGAGGGACAAAATGTAGACACCTAAATATGATTACACCACTAGCTAATCTTATTTAGTCATCTTCTAAGACATGTAATCTTATTTAGTCATTGAGCCTCATTTTCTCTTCATGTAGCCTTCTTGAGGGGGCATCGCATAGTCCATTCTCTCCTCGTCTACTCAAGACCCTCTAAGAACGAAGGATTTGAAAATGAAATTAAGCTAAGAATGAGTATGCAGATTAATCTAGAATGAAAGATGCAATGTAATCTAAGAACAAATAAAGAAAACTAGATTAAGCATATGCATGATTAAACTAAAATGAGATTAAACTAAGAATGAGAATGTATGCAAGAAATGTAAGCAAACGTGAGTATGAATTCCACCAGCAATTCGATGCAAATTCTCCAAATTCATCCTCTTAAAATGAAGAGATGAGGGTCTCTTAAATAGACTTTCCTGGAATCCATCAATGGTTGAGATCAATTCGGATCAACGGTCAGGATTGAAGAAGAGGTTCAGTCATAAAGGGAGATTCCCAAATTAAAGGGAGTTAACAGATTTAATTTGAGTAAAATAAGGAGTTAACTATTTTAATTTGAGTAGAAAAAGGAGTTAACTCATTTAACTCATTTTTGATCAATAGTGAACTGGAAATTTCCCTTTTTGAACTGAAGAGAGATTTTGATAAGATATTTAATTTAATAAAATGAGATATGCTCTCATAATTACTTTTTCTATTTAATTAAATAATCTTTAATTAATTAGACACACTTTTCTTATTTAATTAAATAACTTTGTTTAATTAATTAGAAGTAAGTACTCCATTTAATTAAATAATTTCGTTTAATTAATTAGAAATACCTTTCTCATTTAATTAAATAATTACATTTAATTAATCAAGATAGGCGTATTTATTAAATTAAATAAATTTAATTCCATAGTACATTAGCCTTAGGATATAATTTAATTTAATTAAAGTATAAATACTTAATAATTAAATTATAATTAAATTAAGTAGGTTTAATGTGACTAATATAAGTACGTAGTATAAGAATTAAATAAGAAATATGATGAATGCAGATTAGGGTTTTTTGCATCTGACAATTAAGTCAAGTAGCGAATAGTAGAATGAGAATTGCCTATTAGAATAGGTCTTTAGAATTGGTTAGAAATAGACCAGAATTGGTATCATGGCAATGAGCCAATTTTGGGGTATTGCATTTTGCCCCTCTTTGAATGAATGTGCGAGTAGCACGTTCAATTCAAAGAAAATTAGAAAGCATGGTGCGAACATGAGATTGGTTCCGAAGGTGATGACACGGAGACCAAATGATAATATTTTAAGGACCATCACTAGAATAGAGCTTAATCCCAAGGAATCCAAGTAGAGCACCTAGATACCTAAGATTGAGAGCATTTAAAAGACGATCTCCAGAACAGAGCATAATCTTTAAGGATGCAAACAGAACATCTAGATACCTGAAATTGATAAGCATTTAAAAGGTTTCTTCAAAAAAAAGTTTAACCTTTAAGGATCCAGATAGAACATCTAGATACCTAAAATTGATAGCATTTAGAAGATTATCTCTAGAACAGAGCTTAACCTTCAAGGATCCAGATAAAACACCTAGATACCTGAGAATAATAGAATTTAGAAGATTATCTCTAGAACGGAGCTTAACCTTCAAGGATCTAGATAGAACACCTAGACACCTAAGATTGATAAAAGATAACAAGGTCAATCATGAGTCATAGAATCATCCCCAGAACGAGGCTTGATCCTTAGGAGTCAGGGTTTAGACTATCCCAATACCTGTCGATCGAACTCTGAAAAGAGTTGTTATAAGGTTGATCAATTGATGAAAATATAAGATAGATGACAAAGATGCCAGATAGAAGGGAACTAGATGCCCCAAGTGATAAGGACATAAGATGGGAGCCAGATGCCTTGAGCAATAAGTATTTAATGATGTAATCATCCTGCCCCCTCGAGAGCAAAATTGAAAGATGACACACCAAAAATATGATTTGAAGCAATATATAATGAGATATAGAAGAAATTTGAGATTTAGTAGAATCTAGAAGAGATTAGAATGATCTGAAGAAGATTTAGGGTTGATTTGAAATGATTGCAAAGTCACAAAGATCGAATTTGACCAAAAGTTGACTAGATTTAGCCACAGTTGAAGTAAGTTGACTATTTCCAAAATGAATTTTGAAAATATGGAGAATGTAAAGTTGAAAGGATTCCAAGAATCACAAAAGATCAGAAAGATTTGGCCTGCACAAGCGTTCGATCTCGTCGGTCCCCAAAATTTTAAAATGCATTTTTGAGGTTCTTAGATGTGTCAGATTTTGAATTTGATCCCAAAAATGGATCTAGAACGGTCCAATTAGCCAGGGGTGTGATTTTTGCGCAAATCTGAGCACTTTGAAAAATTTGGTCAACACCTATATAAGGGCTTGAAGGGTCATTTTCAATTCATTTGTGTTTTTGTCTTGTAGTGATTTTGAGCTCTGATAGAGACATGGCAGTGAATGTGAGATATCATCATTTTGAGTGCTCCAGACGACACAGCCGACCAGCAGACTACGAACCATCGATGAGTCATCGATTTCTCATCTTTGTACTTTTTTTGTCATGTATTTCGAGGTCATTTATGCACATTTTTAGCATGTTTTAGGATTGTGAAATCTTTCTTCGTGTGAGACTGATCTCTTCTCACGTGAAGATCTTCTTTCTTTGTGTGAAGAAACAAGATGCGTTGTTTCTTCGCGCATGGCCTGAGGATCTTCACGCGGGGTGATTTTGGTTTCATGCGAAGGTAGAGATTCTTCGAGCGAGGCAATTCATGTTTCACGCGAGAATCTCTTTTCTCACACGGGAAGCTCTATCTTCGCGCGAGAAGATCTTTTTTCGCATGAAGGCTAGATTCTTCACGCAAAGAAAGAATTATTTCATGCAAAATGTATGTCTTTGCGCTAGATTTCATGAATCTCACGCGAAATTCCGTAATAGTTTTGTGATTTTGTACTTAGAAATTGCACTTTTTTTTTCATTTTGATGCTTCGATTTGGTTTGATACTGATCATTTGTTTGTCATTTTTTTGTTGTGCATGCAAGAGGTCTTTGGAGACGTGTCATTTAGATCTCATTATCCGTTGTATGGAGAGTTATTACAAAGTTTGGAATACGCAGATCGAGCACACATTGCTGGATTGGGTTTGTCTTCACTGTGTCAGATTCTAGCCGTGATGGTGAATCATGGTTTACTAACTGCTTTAGTAGAGCATTTCCATTCGGAGATGAACACATTTCATTTGCCGATGGGTGAGATGACAATTACCTCGGAGGATATATGGAGGATACTAAGGATCCCATTTCACGACGCCCGGGTTGTCTATGATACAGTGCCTCGATTAGGGACAGAGGCACTTTCCATTGTTTTTGAGAGAGAGCTATCGAGAGGCAGGGCCATCAGTTGGGATGAGTTGATGCATACCTATGGACCCACACATAGGTTGGCATTCATGCTAGGTATTTTCTTGAGCTACTTCCTATGTCCTGATAGGGGACAACATGGGTTGGAGTGTGGATGGGGTCTCATGCTCCGTAGGATGGTTGAGGCACCTGAGATCTTTGGGTGGGGTTAGTGCATGTTGGCCCATCTTTTTCATGAGATGCATGAGTTCGTCTTCCATGAGAAGAAGACCATGGAAGCAGGTGTTTATGTTCTACAAATCTGGGCCTACGAGCATCTCCCTATATGTAGGCCAATTTTTGAGGATGCTCGAGAGCCTATGGAGCCCTACATATGCAAATATCGAGGGCATATTACCCAGGCCCACCTGGGTAAGATGGAGCACTGGAGGACACATCTCAATGACCTGGTGTCTGTTATATGGTGACCCTAGAGAGAGATAGAGGACTGGGATGATGCCCCCAGAGAGCTACCCTAGATGTTTAGTTCTCGATCACTAGCAGGCAGGACGACATCGATGATAGAGAGATTTGTGATCTCATGAGTGTGGCGGCAATATGGTCGACCACAAGACATTTTAGCTAAGTACTGTGCTTATGCCAGGGTGCAGAGAGATATTGAGCGAGGATGGCCTCCACAGATGGATCCAAGATGATCCATGATAGACATCCGCAGCCTAGCTATAGTTCAGTGGGACTACCTGTCGGCGATAGCAGATGCTAGGATGATGCCTACATATCAGGCATTTTTGATCAGTCATCCATACCCACATTTTACAAATCTAGTGGAGATGGCAGGGCAGGTATAGGGATAGGGATAGGGACAGTGTCCCAGCAGCAGTAGGTACAACCACAGTTGCCACCATAGGTCCAGCACTGGGTACAGTAGATACCTATTCCCCCATGTCAGATGGGATTAGACCCAAGTGCTAGAGGCAGTGGGGCAAGACACAGTCGGTGGAGGAGGCAGAGGACAAAGGAGAAGGCCCCTCAGTAGGAGGTCCCACAGTAGCAGGTGTCTCCACAGCCATAGGTACCTCCACCACAGTAGGCACCTCCATAGTAGCAGGCACCAGAGATGGTTGATGAGGATATGCCAAATCAGCTGGAAGGTGGGGTACAAGATGTGGTATAGCAGTACCAAGAGTGGGTTTGTGCAGCCTCCCGATAGTTGGGAGAGTTGCAGATTGCATTGGCAGTCAGGGATGCGTAGCTGGTAGAGAGACAAAGAGAGACAGGTCATTAGAGAGAGTGCGCGGAGACTACAAAGCGGAGGCTAGAGCTGGCACAGGATGAGATTCGCATCCAGTCTGCTCAAGTTGCATATTATTATGCTGCATACACCAGCGTCGTGCCAGATGAGACACTGCAGGTGCAGCAATTTTCTCAGTATGCGAGAGAGTCTAGAGGTGCACGACCTCCTATCAGGCTGGATATGCCACCACCACCTCCGCCACCTACTGCCCCTGCTCCTCTTGGAGGCAAGAGTTCAGGACAAAGTTAGATGCTGTGTGCCTAATTTTTTATTTTGATCTCTGGCTATGTATCGATTGGTGTGCCAGCACCGCATGTATCATTTTTGATTGATTGCACTCGAGTAGCACCAACTTTTTGTACTGACCCATTCTTTGATATATATATATATATATATATACAAGATTTTGAGCTGAGTATTCCTGTGTACATGTCATTGTCTATTTTGTTTTGCTCTAATGTACATGAGATGTATGTTTAGATAGAATGCATATGTATGAACTAACATCTTACATAGTGTTGTGTGTTTTTGTTTGACAGTCATAGGTATTCCATTGAGGAGCAAGAATCGATTAACCAAATGCTTGTGCAATCATGGAGGAATCTGATGCATGTGGAGTATGAACAGAATTACCATCGAATTGTGTGCTAATGCAAATGAAGTATGTAATGCAAGACTATGTTAAATGCAACCCTAGGTCTAGTTACCAAGCCTCGACGATTTATCATCATTGGATAAAAAATAAATCTCATATGTTATACAACTCTCACTGATATTGCAATTATGAAAATATGAATATAACATACGTTATTGGAATGTCAGGATTAAATGTAAGCATTCGAAGCACAAGAAGCCAGAATGACCAGAACATTTGTTCCTTTTAATGTAGCAAGTTAACATAAGAATCAAAGCATGAAATCTAGGATGACCTGAATGTTGCTTGCATGATAGGCACACCAAACACATGGGAGATTGAAGTATTCAGTATTCATTATGTTCGCATTGACCCTTGTGTTCATAAACTAAGATAGAAGTGTGCTAGATATACTCGTAGCGATCCATACATTCACTTAATAGGACGAGTATCAGTATGTACTATAGCATAAAGAGTTCACTCCAACAAACAAGGAGAAGAACCAATCTTATTGGCATATCTGTATAAAAGGAGTTGAGGTACACACAGTCATCCAATACGAGATGGAGGCTCTTATAGTGGACACCCCTCTTATAGGAATAGATCAACTTATTGAAACTAAACCGCAAATAGAAAGCAAAGAAAAAGGTCATGCCCCCCCCCAGTCATTACTTCTGTAGTCAAAGATGACATCATTGAGTTGCTCGAGGAGAAATGATAAAGCAAAACAAAGCAAACAAAGAAAATGCTCAGCATATCCAAACAAGTATATCATTTTTTTTTTGAGTTCAATGTTTTCAGGATTGATGTCAAGTGTCAATGTCCAGAATACATTCGAAAGAAATCTCTTTAGTAGGGTGACAATAGTAGGCAAACGCAGTCAGAACAACTGGTGACTGATGTCAAAGAGGAATCTTCACAATGAAGAACCTAAAGAGGACTGGCGACAGTAGACAGACACAACCAGAATGACCGGTGACTAACGCAATAGAGATCTTCCATAAAAGAATCTTGAGACATGACCTAAGCAACGGTAGGCAGACACAGCTGAAACAACTGGTGATGGTTGCAAAAGAGATTCTATGAGAAGAATCTCAAAAATAGTGACACTAGCAACAATAGGCAGACATAATCAGAATGACTGGTGACTATCGCAATGGAGATTCTATGAGAAGAATCTCAAAAAGAGTGACACTAGCGACAGTAGGCAAACACAGTCAGAATGATTGGTGACTGTCGCATAAGAGATTCTATGAGGAGAATCTTGAAAAGAGTGACACTGGCGATAGTAGGTAGACGTATTCAGAATGACTGGTGACTATCGCATAGGAGATTCTATGAGGAGAATCTCAAAAAGAGTGACACTAAGGGGGAATACCCCCGAGCTGTAACAAGACTCAATCCATGGATACATGAGCTAAAAATAGGAAAAGCAAAAACATGAAATTGACTGTACAGAATAGCTAGAAGATGCGTTGCAAGATGGAGCATTGGGAACAAGAGGTGCCTGTTTACCAGGTTTTCACCTTCTTGGCAAGTTTTCTCTTTTTTTTGCTACCATGATGCCTATTTCTAGGTTTTCACCAATGGCACTATTTTTGTTTTTCAATTTTTTTGTATTTTTCTTTTTTTTTTTTTTTTTTGGTGTTGCCAAGGCACCTATTGCTAGGTTTTCACTAGGGTAACAATTTTTTCAAGACTTTTTTTGATTTTTAGGATTTTTTTTTTTCAAGACATTTAGATATGTATAGAGAGCTTGCTGAGATTGAATCAACTGTAAAATCACTTCAGGTGGAGAGTGTTCATAGGCTCTTTAAGCACTTCTCCTTTGGTTGTGGAAAGCTGATAGGCACCAAATCCATATATTGTAGTAATGATGTAAGGACCTAGCCAGTTTGGTTCAAAATTTCCCATTTGCATTCGTTGTTGTTGATTCTTAGGATTCTCTCTCAGGACGAGATCACCCAACTGGAAGTCACATGACCTAATTCTCCTATTGTAGCTTCGTGCCATTCTTTGTTGATATGCTCATAGATGATCACAGGCCACTTGTCATCGTTCATCTAGCAATACAAGCTCTTGAAGCTGAGCTATGCTATAGTCATCATCAGTGATAAGGCCTTTCATGGAGATTCTCAAAGTAGGAATCTCAACCTCTATTGGAAGTACAGCATCCACCTCATATACCAATGCAAAAGGAGTCGTGCCCGTTGGAGTTCTAATGCTTGATCTATATGCCCATAGGGCTAGATTGATCTAGAGATGCCAGTCTCTCCCTAACTTACTAACTGTGTGATGAAAAATTTTGAGGATCACCTTATTGGATGCCTCAGCTTGGCCATTACCCTGGGGGGTAATAAATGGAAGACCAATGTTGTGGAATCTTGAATTTCTTGCACAACTCTTTGAGGTCTTTATTTTTGAACTGTCCTCCATTTTTAGTAATGATTGAGGATGGTATACCATATCTATAGATGATGTAGTTTGTAATAAAAAGTGCTACAATTTTGCCATCAGTAATTCTAAGACGGACTGCCTCTACCCATTTCGTGAAATAATCTGTAGCGGTGATAATGAACTTATGTCCATTGGAAGAGGCTGGGTGAATCTGCCCCACCAAGTCAAAGGCCCATTGTTGCAATGGCCATGTTGTAGTAGAGGGAATCAGCTCTCTGGCTGGAGCATGAATGAGATTCCCATGTAGTTGACACTTCTTGCAAGACCTATCATATTTAACAACTTCTTGCTCCATTTTAGGCCAGTAGTAACCAGCACGAAGGAGTTTGTGAGCTAGTGTTAGGCCATTGGAATGAGATCCACAAATGCCTTCGTGAACATCAATTAGTGCGCGTTTTGACTTGTCAAGTTCTAAACACCTAAGGAGTGTTCTGTCGAGACCTCTCCTATACAGATCATCAGCAATAATGACATAATGTGAAGCATTACGGATTAGGTAACGTTTCTCATTCTGGGTTAGACCTTCTGGAATGGTTTGATTAAGAAGGTAAGAATAGATCTAATGGTAGCAAGATGATTCTTGTCCTATAATAGAACAGATCATCTTGGAATCAAGTGTGTCATAGGCTAGGTAGTGTAATGCTTCCACCAAGAACTCGTGTCGGAGATCATTTTTTGGCATTTGTAGAAGGGAGGCCAGAGTGGCCATGGCATCAGCCGCTTTATTATCTATGCATCCAACTGATCTACTATCCATTCAGCTGCAATTTTCATACCATTGATCAAAGCTTCATATTCAGCAATGTTATTTGTACAAGGAAACAAAATTTTGTATGCTTTAGGCAATGAGTATCTCTGCGGCGTAATGAAAAGTAATCCAACACCTGATCCTTGTTGTGTGAAGGACCCATCGAAGAACATAACCCATGTATGGTGAGTGAGTGTTAGAATTGACTCATCTAGAAAATCAATGTTTATTGGTAGAAGACTCTGTATGGGTGCCTTGGCCAGCTGGTCTACAATTGCATATCCCTTTATAGCTTTGCGTTCAACATATTGGATGTCAAACTCACTTAGTATCATGACCCATTTAGCCAATCTTAATAAGAGAGCTGCCTTACTGAGCAAGTACTTTAATGGATCTATTTTAGCCACAAGCTGTGTAGTGTGGGCAAGCATGTAGTGTCTCAACTTTTGGGAAGCAAAGACAACTACCAAGCAAGCTTTCTCAATAATGTTGTAGTTTTTCTCATAAAAGACCAATGTTTGGCTCAAGTAATAAATAGCTCTTTCTTTGTTGTCATTGTCTTCTTGAGCCAACAGGATTCCCAAAGACGTTTCAGTGGCTGAAATGTATAAAAGAAAATGCTTCCCATGCATAGGAGGCATCAGGATTGGTGGATTGACAAGATATTGTTTAATTTATGTTAAGCTTTGCTCACAATCCTGGCTCCAATTGAATTTCACACCCTTATATAAGGTCTTTGTGAAGGGTTGTGATTTATCCGCCAATTGTGAAATAAACTCACAAATAGATTGAAGCCTCCCCTGTAGTCCTCTCATCTAACTGATGTTTTGAGGTGGTGGCATGTCCATTATTGCTTGTACTTTTTTTGGATCTACTTCAATTCCCTTTGTAGAAACAATATATCCTAATAGTTTTTTTGATGTGACACCAAATGCACATTTCTTAGGATTGAGCTGAAGACTAAACTTTTCCATACGATCTAGGATTGGTCCCAAATCATGCAAATGAGTATTGCGTTTAGTGCTTTTGACCAAGGTATCATCAACATAGTCCTCCATAGTTCTATGCATCATGTCATGGAAAATTGTAGTAACAACCCGCTGATATGTAGCTCCAGCATTCTTTAAACCAAATGGCATCACATTCCAACAAAAGGTTCCCCATGTACATGTGAAAGTTGTTTTCTCTTGATCTTCTGGTGCAATTTTTATATGATTGTATCCAAAAAAACCATCCATAAGTGAGTACATCTCATAGCCAGCTGTCATGTCCATGATCATATCAATATTAGGGAGTGGAAATTTGTCTTTAGAACATGCCATGTTAAGATGACGGAAGTCTGTACAAACTCTGATAGACTTATCATGCTTGCACACAGGGACAATATTGGATATCCATTCAGCATAATCAATTGCACGAATGAAACCAGCCTTCAGAAGTTTCTCCAATTCGGCTTTGACTAGCAATGCAACATGAGGATGCATTTTCCAAAGCTTCTGTTTAACTAGTTTTATGCCTGGTGCTATGGACAAGTGATGCATGATAAGATCATGATCCAATCCTAGCATGTCAGAATATGTCCAGGCAAAATTTATTTTCTTCTCCTTGAAAAAGGAAATGAATTGTTCATTTTCTTTAGTTGACAATGACTGAGCCAGATGTATCACATGAGGATGTTCTTCTGTGCCCAGGTTCATCGGCTGTGTTGGCTCTATTAACACTGATGATCTCTCCTAAAAGTGATTGGGAATGACATCAAATATCTCATCCGCGGTCACCTCAAAGAGGTTTTCACCCTTGGATATGTCTTTTGGTTTTACTTTTTTTGGATCCGATACTGCCACACTGTGGTTTTCACCATCGGACCTCTTGCATTTTTTCTTTTTAACTATGTGACTGAGATATTTGATGTCGGCCTCAATCATGTTGATGCTCTACTCATTGGTGGAAGATGTTATAGGTTTGATAGCGTTTAGGTAACAGGCAAGAGCGTAGTCATTCTAGAATGTGGGGACTTTGTTAGATGCATTGGGGTTCCAGTCTATAAGCTCAGGATGTGCGAGTGAGAGAGTAGTGGCTGGTTCAATTGTGTTCATAGTATAGTCATTAAATGCGTGGACCACCAATTCGAGACCTACAATGACCTCACCCAAAGGTGTATTCAAATGCCTCAGAGTATGAATGTTAGTAATTGATGACTCTAGGACACTAGTTGGATCAGACCCATGTGACCTATCCCTAGACGTTTCACTCACTTCGATTTTATTTTCATAGACATGCACTTTGTCAATGTCTTTATTAGTAGTTGCTTCTAAAAGATTGTCAAATTCATATTCATGAGAATCAGTGCTACATGGTGAGAGACTATAGAACTCCCCAATAGTGATAGGGACATACTCTCCTTCAGCCTCTAGATTCTTACACAAATACTCAATATGGCATGACTGACTAGATTCTCCCTTTTCTGAATGATATTTGAGTTCTTAGCATTGTCCTCAGAAGAATCACTAGTATCATCCACAGTGCTAACACATGGCATGAAGTCATCTGGCTCAGCAAAGAACTTAGCAAGATCATAAGGAATAGGATGAGGGTAAGAATCCTCATCATCAAATTCTTCCTCTCGAGTATCTGACTCAGATTGTGATGGGGTCACAACCCAAGAACAGAATGCACACAATAGAAAATAACAATTGTATTAACTAAAAAATAAGCTAGTACATTTAGTACAGAGAAAATAAACTTCAAAACGTGCCCTAAGGGCTTACAATAGCATAAATCTAGAGATAATTTCTCCTTTCAGTACCTCCTCCCAAACTCCACTTCGAATTGCCTTTTACAATGCTAGGAATCTCCTTAAATAGACCCTAGAGGGTTAAGGACTAGGAATACATTCTAGAAGGTGCTAGTAGGCATCCACCAACCAAATAGAAGGCTCCAAAAGCTACGTTAGAAGTTGGCACAAATCTAGAAGAATCCAAAAATGGTAACCGAACTTTCGAGAGGCATAACTTTTGAACTATAGCTCTGATTGATGAACCGTTTACATTTTCAGAAAGCTCTCAAAGTGCTCTATAGCCCTATGGATAGGCTTCACTCATCCCCCATTTTTCAGCCCTTTTTGAGGTCATTTAATACCCCTAACTTGACTTTGAAACATTCTTAGGAGGTCTCCAAAACCCAAAAAACTGCAATAACTTTCAAACCGTGGGGCCTTTTGACCTGATTCTTTTTTTGGAATGTTCTAAATCACAATTACATTCATCTGGCCAATTCACACCTTCTAGTTTACCAAAATGATGGCCCAATTACATGCTCCTATTTTTCAAAATTTTCTAGCACACTGATATTGGAACTGTGAGAGTTGGAACCTTTATTTGACCCAAATGGGTGTCCAAAAATGAAAACACATGAAACAGAAACTAAGTCTAAGTACATTTTTTACGGTGACACAGGATTGCCCTTATCCCTCTAGAAGCTTCTACATCAAACACCCAAGGTAGATTGAAAAGTGACCCTGTCACTTTATGAATGGTAGAGGAAATCCCAAATGGGAAACCTCAGCTACTGAAATCCAAGTTGAGTCCTTGATCGGTTGTCCTTTCCATTTGACCAAATACTCTTCATACTGCCTATTTTTGGTACTCCTACCCACATGATGATCTAGAATGTCTTCTATCTCCCCCTTCTTCGAAGCAGGAATCGGACATCGCTCTAACACTAGCTAATCATCTACACCATCATCATGATACTCTGTTAAATCTACAATGTTGAAAATGGGAGAAATGTGAATACCATCTGGCAGCTCCACCTCATATGCATTTCCTGAGTCATGTTTCTTCAAAACTTTGCAAGGGCCAAATTTCTTCATTTTTAGCTTGTTGTAAGTACCAGCTGGAAATCTTTCTTTTCATAAGTGCACCATGACTAGATCCCCTACTTGGAATTCTTTATGTCTTCTACTTTGATCAGCCCTAGCTTTATACTCTTGATTCATCTTGGTAATGTGTGCCTGAACCTCCTCATGTAGACACTTGATATGTTCAGCAAATTCTTTTGCTTCAGTACTTGTCCTCTCCCCTTGCTCTATCTTCCTCAATTCTGGTGCAGTCCTTGGGCTATTCTCATATACAATTTGGAATGGTGATTTTCCAGTACTCCTATTTATAGAGTTATTGTAAGAAAACTCTACTTGTGGTAGAATCAAATCCCATCCCTTGGGCTTATCCCCAACTAAACATCTCAGCAAATTGCCCAGACTTCTATTTACCACTTTTGTTTGGCCGTCAGTTTGTGGGTGATGCGTGGAACTAAATTTCAAGTCTATTCTCAACTTTTTCCACAATGTCCTCCAAAAATACCCCACAAATTTAGTATCTCTGTTAGAAACTATACTCCTTGGAAGTCCATGTAGTCTTACCACCTCTTTGAAAAACAAGTCTGCAATATGGACATCATCATGAGTTTTGTGGCATGGAATGAAATGTGCCATTTTGGAGAACCTATCAACCACCACGAATACTAAGTCATTACCCCTTTTTGTCCTTGGCAATCCAAGAACAAAATCCATACTTATGTCCTCCCATGGCCTTGATGGAATAGGCAATGGCTGATATAGGCCAGTATTGTGACTAAACCCCTTGGCAACTTGACAAACTTGGCAACTCTGTACAAACTTCTTCACATCCTGTGAAATTTGAGGCTATAAATAATGTTCTCTAAGAATGGAAATGGTCTTATCTTTACCAAAATGTCCTGCCATCCCTCCACTATGTTTCTCCTTAATCAGATTTTCCCTCATGGAACTCCTTGGAATGCACAATTGACCACCCTTGAACAACATGTCATCCTGAATCAAATAGTTTAACCACTTGGTTCTATCTACAGCAATAGGTTCTTTACAAGCTTTCCATGCTTCAGCAAAATCATAATCCTCGGGGTACAAATTCTTGAGTTCATCAAACCCAACTACTTCAACCTGCATTATTGTAAGCAACAATTGTCTCCTACTTAGTGCATCTGCAACCCTGTTAGATTTTCCACTTCTATGCTTCAACAAAAATCTATAACTCTGCAAGAACTCTACCCACTTCATATGCCTTTGACTCAATTTACTTTGGCTATTTAGTTACTGTAATGCCTGATGATCAGTATACAAAACAAATTCCTTTGGCAATAAATAATGCCTCCATTTCTTTAAGGCCTGAACTATTGCATAGAACTCTTGATCATAAACAGAATACTTCTTCTTTGCATCATTCAATTTTTCACTAAAATATGTAATAGGCTTACCTTCTTGGCTTAATACAACCCCAATAGCACTGCCACTAGCATCACAATCCACCTGGAAAACCTTTCTAAAATTTGGAAGTGCCAACACAGGTTATTCTATTACCTTCTTCTTTAGCAATTCAAAACTTCTCACAGCTATTGCAGTCCATTTGAACTCTTTTCTATCCCCTCTTATTGTATCAATTAGGGGTGCACATATGCCACTAAAATTCTTAATAAACTTCTTCTAAAAACTAACCAAACCATGAAATGATCTTACCTCAGTAGCGAACCTTGGAGTAGGCCATTCCAAGATGGCTTTTACCTTCTCTGGATCCATTTTGAAACCTTCAAGCAATATAAAAAACCCCAAATAGACTAACTCCCTTTTTGCAGAGATACACTTCTTCAGATTAATTAACAATTTCTCTTCCCTTAGACTTTCAAGGACACTACGAATATGCAGTAAATGTTCTTCCAAAGTCTTGCTGAAAATTAAAATATCATCCAAATAGACAATAACAAATTTTCCCAAGAACTTCTTAAGTACCTCATTCATGACTAGGAATACATTCTAGAAGGTGCTATTAGGCATCCACTGACCAAATAGAAGGCTCTAGAAGCTGCGTTAGAAGTCAGCGCAAATCTAGAAGAATCCAGAAATGGTAGTTGAACTTCCGGGAGGCATAACTTTTGAACCGTAGCTTCGATTGACAAACCATTTACATTTCCAAAAAGCTCTCGAAGTGTTCTATAGCCCTATGGACTCGCTTCACTTGTCCCCCATTTTTCAGCCCTTTTTGAGGTCATTTAATGCCCCTAACTTGACTTTGAAGCATTCTTAGGAGGTCTCCAAAACTTGAAAAACTGCAATAACTTTCAAATCGTGGGGCCTCTTGACCTAATTCTTTTTCTGGAATGTTCTAAATCACAATTACATTCATCTGGCTAATTCACACCTTCTAGTTTACCAAAATGATGGCCCAATTACATGCTCCTATTTTTTGGGATTTTTTAGCACACTAATAGTGGAACTATGAGAGTTGGAACCTTTATTTGACCCAAATGAGTGTCCAAAAATGAAAACACATGAAATAGAAACTAAGTCTAAGTACATTTTTTTGGGTGACACAGGATTGCCCTTATACCTCTGGATGCTCCTGCATCATATTGTGACTCATTTTCAAATGAACTCTCAGGTACAGGTATGAATTTATTAGATCCCAAATGGAAAGGGACCTTTTTAAAGTCTAGGCCAGTTGTGTCACTGTTGCTTCAAGTTATTGCTTTGATAGGATCTATTAAACCATTGTTATTACACCCAATAGGGCCAGTTTCCTTGTAACCCAAATGCTTCATAAGCTTAAGACCAGGTCCATATTTCTTAGGAGTGATTTTTTGAGCTTGCTCTATTAGGTCTACTGGAGCCTCTTCTTTATAAAGCCATGCAGCAATGGCTCTATTTTTTCTTTCATCTTCTAAGGGAACTATAGCTCTGACAAAAGAGCCATTAAACTTGGTCTGAGGTGTCAACATGAATGGCTTATTTGCTTCTAAGGGTCTCCCAAAATGTCGAGGGGACTCCAGAATAGATGTTAATGATAGCATTGGTTCCATGTGGTACTCTCCCATACTAGTTTGTTTCAATTTAAATGACTGCTCAATTTGTTTCATCTTATTGTTGTGACAATTAGTAGACTCACAGTTAGCAGGGACAAAAGAATCAGTAGCTTTGAGCATATTGCAAGTGTAGCTAGTAGTGGCAGGAATAGTAACTTCAGAGCCATGAAATGGGAATTTAATGCATTGGTGGTATGTGGATGGCACAGAACGCATCTCATGTATCTGTGGCCATCCCAACAGAATGTTGTAGGCTAAGGGAATGTCAAGCACCTGACAGGTGACATCCCTTTTGACAGGACTGACGTGAATTGGAAAAGTCATAAGAACTAGTGTCTTTTTTTCTACTTCATCGTATGCTTTAATAGTGATCTTTCATCAAGGATCAACAGAGCCCTCAGAATAATCCAATTTTCTAAGAAGAGCAGCAAAAAAAATGTTTAGGCTAGCACCATTGTCAATGAGTACCTGACGTACACGTGTCTGGTGGATCATAACCTCAATGTGTAGAGGCTGATTGTGTGGGTGATTCAGTGAGTTGTCATCCTCCTCGGAGAAGGTCATAAGATGAGGTGAGGTCAAGTGACCTACCATGGATTGAAATCACTCAAGATCAAGATCTTGAGGAACGTTTACCTCAGTGAGGGCTTTGTCCAAAATTTGCCTATGAGTAGGCAAGATTTTAAGCAGCTCAAATATGGAAATGTGAGCATTGGTTCATTTCAATTGATCTAGAACACTATAACTGGTTATAGTCAAGTTCGTCATGTGTTTTTCACCTTTACCGGATGGACCAGCAAGGGCTTTGTCCTTGTGTTGTTCAAGATTTGAAGTAGGAGGTGTAGGGCCTTTGAGCACCAATTTTGCATGAGAGTGATTAATAGCATTCGCACAGTGTTGCGAAGATGCATTATCCATGTTATTGGAAGAAGGGCCTCTCAAGACAAATGGTGTCTTGGGTTTATCATTATCTTGCTTCCCCTTTATAGTAATAACATCACAGTATTTAGAATCTACAGGTTCAACCATGTGAATGACATTGTCATCATTGGAATACGTATAGTTGACCTTATTGTAGGGTTCTAGTTTCGAAGTCTCTCCTTTTCATAAGTTGGGAAAGGCTCTTTGAATGCCTTGTGGTCTGAGTTTTTGTTATGTCCATCTACCACAAGTTCACTAGAATCAATCATGTCTTGGACTTTATGATGCAAGTTTATACAGTTGTTGGTTTTATGTCCCTTGTTTTGGTGATACTCACAAAATAAGGTCTCATTCCACCATGGTGGACGTGGTTGTGGATCATAGGGATGAGGGTTATCCATTGGTGAGATAAGCTTGTGTTGTAGCAATGTTTTGTAAACCACATCCAAAGGTTCTCCTAAAGACATATACTCTCGCTTCGGTCATGCTACCCATGAGTTTCTCAATTTGTTCCTAAACGTCTTATTGTCAGGAGGAGGCTTCTCAACACTTTTGGCCGCTTTGAGGCAATCTGTGAGATTAAATGCTGCTTTAGCAAGTTTTTGTGTGACATTATCAACAACCCCATCATGTACAATTTCTTGGTTCTTTTTGACATGTTTGGTTTTATCCCTGTTGGAAGTGGAACCTTGTTTTGAGTCTCTCTGAAGAGTGAGCTCACCTTTCTTGACCATAAATTCTTCGATGAAAATAGCCTATTTAATCATGTCTTCAAAGGTATGTGGACCTTGTAGTTGGACTCTATACCCGAAATTAGGTAAGAGGTTATCAGTGAAAATGTTGAGCTTCTCTGTTTCTGAGATTTTATGAGAATACTTAGTGTAAAGTTGTCTCCACCGTTGGAGGAAAGTGAGAAAAGGCTCACCAACCTTCTATTTAAGGTTGCATAGATCTCAAATATTTATAGGATGTTGAATGTTATGAGAATATTGTTGAACAAATGAATTAGCAATTTCGTCAAACGTCTTGATACCAGGAGGTAAATGTGACAACCACTCCAAAGCCTGACCACCTAGGCTTCTAGAGAATAAACGCATGAGGTACGTTTGATTATGTATAAACTCCATAGACAAAGCACCAAATTCTCGCAAGTGATCTTGGGTATCAGTAGTACCAAAGTACTTGTCATATCTGGGTAGTTCTATGCCTCGTGGGAAAGGCGGCATGTTTATACTTTTGTCAAATGGGAATGAACAAAGAGCATCCAATGTGTATGTCTTTTTGGGTTTTTCTTTCTCATGCATCATCTGAGCCAGTTGGTCTTGCATAATTTTTAGTTGTTTTTGGAGTTTAGAAATCTCAGTTTCTTCTTCACGTGTGATAATAGTCTCCACATTGAAATGTGTGGGAAGTTTAGCTCCCTCTTGGGCGAGTTTGAGAAAGTACTTTTATTTCTCTTCATTGAGTAGGATTCCCATGACCTTCTGAAAGTTCTTGTCTCTTTGACATTTTTCTATGTGTTCAAGACGGATTTCCACCTCTTCCTGTTCCTCATTAGTGTCATATTCTCTCTTTCTCCTTGTCATCCCTAGGTTGTTCTTGATATCGACTATGACTACCCTGTTCAAGTTCACAATTAGTCATTATAGGAACTTTTTTAGTTTTTGTATGTTGTGTTTCAAAAGGGTCTGTGGAGAAAGGATCATACATTGTGTTTGGGAATGCATGACTTCTACCTATCTCAGTATCCTCTTGGTAAAAAGGATTTCTAATTTGTTGCAAATTGGAAAAAGTTTTTTGAACTTGAGATGACCTTGCAGGTGAGGAAGATCGTGAAGACACCTCACTAGCCAAACTAGATACAGATTGCATAGCAAAAGGTAAGCTACCTCTGTCGTGATTATGACCCCTAGCACGACCACATCTAATTTTATTAGGATAAAACATGTTGGCGCTCCTGGTTTTTACAGTCATAGGCAAGGACAAGAAGCTAGAACCTGGACAAGGACTACACTAAGACTGAGTCTCAAAAAGGACAAGATAATAGCAAGAATGTTGTTGACTAAGGTACAAATGGTATGATTTAAAGGCTAGAACAGCCAGAGATTATGACCACTGTGACACAAAGTATGACAA
This sequence comes from Cupressus sempervirens, assembly GCA_028749045.1. Taxonomy (NCBI): domain Eukaryota; kingdom Viridiplantae; phylum Streptophyta; class Pinopsida; order Cupressales; family Cupressaceae; genus Cupressus; species Cupressus sempervirens. Next base: position 163,874,301 of record CM053793.1, on the reverse strand, counting down.
GCATTAAGACGAGGACCAAAATTACTTATGAGATGAGACTAGTCAAGGTATAAGACACAAGTCTTCAGCTAAGCGAAGTGTCACTGTTTCAGGACTGTTTGCAAACAAAGAGCAATAAACAGATCCAGAAAAAGACAGCGTGCAGGCCGTAGATAGCTAGAACAGACTCAAATTGTTAATGCTGATATAAAGTCTCGTGCGAAGAATTTTTTTGGGCCGCACGAAGAAGTTTTTTGAGCCGCACGAATATGTTTTACGTGCCACACTAAGATGTTTCTGTCTCACGCGAAGATCAATATCAGTGGTTTAATTTTGCATGAAATTGTTCACAGGATCGCACGAAGATGCGCAATAGAAGTTTAATTTTGTGCAAGGACAAAATGGCTTCACACGAGAGCCAGATGATTTTGCGCGAGACACAAATGAATCCGCGCAAAAGGACAGAACAGTTTCACAACAGCGGCTGATTTTGACAAAATAATTTATCGTTCCAATAACCAGACAGATAAACGAGCACATAGAATAGCAAGCAAGTGATTTCAAGCATGTCTGAAAATAATGAGCAAGGGCAAAAGCAACCTTGCGCATGAACAATCAAGTGACTTAGTTTGTGCTAATCCCTAAGAGAGCTATTTGTGTACATTTTCAAAGAGTTTTGCAATCAAGCATCCATCCCTAGAAAATAAAAGTTGGCTTCTCTAAGGTATTTAGTAATGGTTTGACTCTACAACTTTTATGACTCATAGGGGTGACCTCCAATCCCGACGCAATGAGGTTTTGACACATTCTGAGAACTTAATCTTCAAGAGTTGCTAGGGAGATCTGACAACCCACAATGAACCACACCCATGGAGATTTCTTCCACAAGGACATTTATATAGCGGTTGTTACTACCATGGAAAAAATGGCTATTACCGCTTGAGGTTTTGTCATCACATTTTTCCCTGTAGAGGGATTGTCTACTACGGTTAACCCTCTCTAAAGGTGACCGACTCACAATAGTATGCCACAAGAGGACTTAGCTTATAGATTCAAGGTTTTTGACACCTTTTCACCTTTAGCCCAATCAAAATAGATAGATTAATCTGACATGCTAAACTAAGATTATCTCTTAAAGATCTATGATATCATCTCCCTGTGATCTATCAACCTCTCCGGAGAAAGGATGCCTTAATCAACAAGTTGAAGATTCATCTATCTACGAGATGCTCAAAGTATCCTCCCCACCTACAAGGAATCCATCTTAGAGAGGAGTTTCACTAGGAACCCACTCCCTCAAGATCCACGAATAGTGTTCATGGGGCCTTAATTACTATGTGTGTAAAGATGTTAATTTCTAAAAGCAAATCTATCCAAAAGCAATCAAAGAGCACAAGGTGGTACACTTAACGCTTTAACTAATGCAAGGTGAGTCTAAAGATGTGGAACATTTAACCCCTCACACAAGCTAAAATGATTCCACAACTTAGAAATTAATGAGTTCTAGAAAGCACAAAAGGGTTGCCTAGTGGAGCATTTAATGCTTCTATCCTGTAGACCCCTCCCCTTTAACGTGGTGCTGATCTTGCAACCATAGGGTGGAATGAGCTGCCGGCGAATTAGCGAGTCCAATAACCCAAGATAGCTAATTAGATCTATCACTAGTAACTAAGCCTACTAGATGAAAATTAATGGAGATCATACCCTAGTATCAATTTATGCAAGTTTTGTAAAATGAAAATACAGAAGGAAACACACACAAGCTCAACACGAGACATGTTTGTTTTAGATCCAAATCAAGTGTTGTCAGCTGAGGAAGGTTACTTGATGATCTTTGCAATGCGCTTAGTAGATTTTACCTATTTTTAGTGACTTTATCATGCTTTTTCCATTGTCTCGCAAACCACTGTTATGTTGTTCCAAAAAAATTAGAAAACACAGAAACACTAGAAACCATGAACAGTTAGCAAAAAAACATAAAACATACAAATCAATGCAAAAATTGCCTCTATCAACAGAGTTTCACACAAAATTCCTGATAGTCTATACAAAGAAATTTTATGGCTCGCGCGAAATCAAATTTGGCTCACGCAAAATCAAATTCAGCTCGCTCAAAGAAATAGGTTTCCCGCAAAGTTTCGTGCGCCAAAGAAGTTTCCCGTGTGATGCAAAAAGAATATTTGCGCAAAGATTCTGAAGCCTCATGTGAAAATGAAGAATCTCGTGCGAATATTCCCGAATCTGTACAGAACAGTACGGACAAAGAACAAAAAAATAATTTAAAAAATACAGAAAGAGGCCAAAAAAACTAATTTTTGAGCCCCATGGTGGGCGCCAAAAATGTATGCATGAATATGTGGCCTCTGCTAACACACACACTTCAACACAGTCTTTGTATGTGGATTCATCTCAGAATGAACATTGGATTGTTCATCCAAAAATTAACCTGCAAAGCGACCTATTGCCTTCTATCTAGAGGGAATTGCTTATCAGATATCCTCAGATCTGAGGTGTTTAAGGAACTAGACCCTCTAAGAACAAAGGATTTGAAAAAGAAATTAAGCTAAGAATGAGTATGCAGATTAATCTAGAATGAAAGATGCAATGTAATCTAAGAACAAATAAAGCAAACTAGATTAAGCATATGCATGATTAAACTAAAATGAGATTAAACTAAGAATGAGAATGTATGCAAGAAATGTAAGCAAACATGAGTATGAATTCCAGCAGCAATTCGATGCAAATTCTCCAAATTCATCCTCTTAAAATGAAGAGATGAGGGTCTCTTAAATAGACTTTCCTGGAATCCATCAACGGTTGAGATCAATTCGGATCAACGGTCAGGATTGAAGAAGAGGTTCAGTCATAAAGGGAGATTCCCAAATTAAAGGGAGTTAACAGATTTAATTTGAGTAAAATAAGGAGTTAACTGTTTTAATTTGAGTAGAAAAAGGAGTTAACTGATTTAACTCATTTTTTATCAATAGTGAACTGGAAATTTCCCTTTTTGAACTGAAGAGAGATTTTGTTGAGATATTTAATTTAATAAAATGAGATATGCTCTCATAATTACTTTTTCTATTTAATTAAATAATCTTTAATTAATTAGAGACACTTTTCTTATTTAATTAAATAACTTCATTTAATTAATTAGGAATGGCTTCCCATTTAATTAAATAACTTTGTTTAATTAATTAGAAGTAAGTACTCCATTTAATTAAATAATTTCGTTTAATTAATTAGAAATACCTTTCTCATTTAATTAAATAATTACATTTAATTAATCAAGATAGGCATATTTATTAAATTAAATAAATTTAATTCCATAGTACATTAGCCTTAGGATATAATTTAATTTAATTAAAGTATAAATACTTAATAATTAAATTATAATTAAATTAAGTAGGTTTAATGTGACTAATATGAGTACATACTATAGGAATTAAATAAGAAATATGATGAATGCAGATTAGGGTTTTTTGCATCTGAAAATTAAGTCAAGTAGCGAATAGCAGAATGAGAATTGCCTATTAGAATAGGTCTTTAGGATTGGTCAAAAATAGACTAGAATTGGTATCATGGCAATGAGCCAATTTTGGGGTATTACAAGTTTTTCATATGGGCTTAGAATGTTCTCATTTTCTACATGAAGGTTAATTTTAGAGTTATAAGCATACCATAAAAATCTCATTGCTCTTGCTTAAGTATGAGAGAAGTTATTGCAGATTTTTAGTCAAAAAATTTGCAAAAAAATCTATAGGCTCACCATTGGAGGTAGCCTTAGATTTCTCAGATGAGGTCCAAAAACTCAATAGAAGTGCTCTTGCATGGTTATAATAGCCAATGGTTTGTGAGTTAAGGTCTTTCAAAGTTGGGCTACCCGAAATATCTACAATAATTGTCAAAGATGTATTTAGCTAACTCTATATGTATTGTTAGGGTCTATTGACCCTAGGTATTAAATTTTAATGTCTAGAACCTTCTTAGGTGGCATAAAATTAATTATTTAAGAAAGGATTGAACATTTTCTAGAATAGAATTAGGTGATAGTTCATAGCACTATCTTGCAAATTATTGTAATGAAGGCGCCCATGTGGATAAGCATATTGTACTTGTGAATTCTATAATTTTGCATTTGCAATGCAAATAAGAAGTCCATATTTTTTTCTCACATTTGATGTTGTTTCTTTGTTTTTTTTATGGTTTATTATATTAAGGGGAGCACCCTTCATCAAGTGGTATCAGAGATAAAGTTCTTGAGTGTGTGGACAGATCACCAATTGTGAGGTAGTTTACACTAGGACTATGGTTTGGGCTAAGCATATAGACAAATCACCAATTGTGAGGCAGTTTTCACTAGGGTTTTATTAGAAGTGCAAAAATGCCTCCACAAAGAGAGAGTGGCAAAAGAGTTGTAGGTGTTACACCTGAAGGTTTCTGAGACCTCCAAAGACAAATGCAAGCATTGGAAGAACAAATGTGTAGAGGAATAAATATTCCTATAAGAGAGGACAGTGAGGATGAGAACAAAGTAGGAGAAAATGTTGAAGCAGAGGTGGTTCTAAACCTAGAGGAAGAAAGGCTTTTTAGGGCCATCTCCAAGATTGGAAAAAGACCTAAGTTTGAAGTTCCCACATTTTCAAGAAATCTTAACCAAGAGGAGCTGACCAATTGGATCAATCAACTAGAGGAGTACTTTGAGTATGAAGATATTGAGGATCCTAATGGGGTCAAATTTGTGAAGGAAAAAATGAAGGGATATGTAAAGATCTGGTGATAGGAGGTTCAATTGGAGTGAAATAGAAAGGGAAAGGTAAAAATCACCATATGCAAGTGGATGATAGCTAAATTGAAGAGAAAATTTATTCACATGAATTATGAGCTTGATTTGTTGAAGAAGATGCAAGGGTTGAAGCAAGAGAGAAAATCTATTCAAGAGTCTACTAAAGAGTTCTACCGAGTTCTCATTAGAACTAGCCATGTAGAAGTTGATAAGGAGAAAGTAACCCATTATCTTAATGGGTTAAGGCCAAGCATTCAAGATGAGTTCAATCTAGTTTGAATGAATAGTATTGAGAAGGCATACTAGTTTTCCTTAAGAGTTGAGGAGAAACTAAGGAACAAGTTTGACAACAAGAATAGTGGAAGAGGTCATGTTGGAAGATCTAGCAGATGATCTTATGGTGGTTATAATGATGATTAGAAGAAAAAGGATCAGGTTGAGAGAAGCAGTCAAAACTAAAGGGGAAACAAATCCAATTGTTTCCATGATTAGAACAATGGAGATCAAAGAGGAAGAGGCAGAGGACAAGGATCTGGAAGAGGAGGTTTTTGTGGGAAATATTTTCATTGCAGAGAAGAAGGGCATAGAGTATTTGAATGTATCCAGTGCTAAGAAAGGACAAATTGAAGAACAAAAGTCCAAGCCAGAGTTACACATGTTGATGAAGATGCCACATCCTCACATTCTAAAGATGCTAAAGGAGAAGAAGTCATAGTTAATAGAAGAGTCTTGCTAAGTGGTAAGAATGAAACTGATCAAAGGAGTTTGTTTCACACAAGGTGCAGATGTGAAGATAAGTGTTGTGATGTGATCATTTATTATGGAAGTACTTACAACCTAGGGTCAAAAATGATGGTCACCAAGTTGAAGCTAACCCACATCCATATTGTATTGCTTGAGTGCAAGATGACCACAAGGTCATGGTCAATGAGTAGTGCTCAGTGAAGTTCAAGATTGGAAGCTACCAGGATGAGGTACTATGTGATATCATACCTATGGACATATGTCATATATTTTTGGGTAGGTCATGGTAGTTTCAAAAGAATGTTGTACACAATGGGCAAGCAAATACCTACACTCTAACTAAAGATGGAGTGAAACATAAGTTGAATCCATTAAAGGAGAAAGAAGAAAAGGTATGTAGTGCTACCAAAATATTTTTTGTTGATGAAAAAGAGTTTCTCAAAGGTATGAAGCATGAGCATATGTGTTTTTCTATAATTACAAAGGATAGTAAAGAAGTAGAGGTACTTGAAGAAGTTGCAGATATGTTGGGAGAGTTTTCTAATAGTATATTAGATAATATACCTAATGGATTACCTTCAATGAGGAAGATTAGTCAACAAATGGATTTGATTCCAGGAGCTAGTTTGTCAAACAAAGTAGTGCATAGAATGACATCTGTAGAAAGTGAAGAGTTGAATAGGGAAGTTCATGAGTTGTTATAGAAGGGGTTGATTCAAGAGAGTCTGAGTCTATGTATTGTACCAGCAGTATTACCACCAAAGAAGAATGGAAAATGGAGGATGTGCAAAAATTCTTGCACTATCAGCAAAATCACAATCAAGTATATATTTCCATTTCCAAGGATGGATGACATTATGGACTATTTGAGCGGAGCTATGTATTTCACAAAGATAGATCTGAATAGTGGGTACCATCAAATTTTTATCAAAGAAGGTGATGAGTGGAAGACTGCTTTCAAGACAAAAGAAGGATTGTATGAGTGGTTAGTCATGCCTTTTGGGCTAACCAATGCACCAAGTACTTTCATGAGGTTCATGAATGTGGTACTGAAGGAGTTTCTAGGTAAGTTTTTTATTGTTTACCTAGATGATATTTTGATCTTTAGTAAGACATTGGAGGGGAATTTGATTCATATCAACAAGGTGTTTGATAAGTTGAGGGAAGAAAAATTGTTGATAAACCTAAACAAGTGTAGTTTTGTAAAGGAATTGATGTACCTATGATTTGTATTCTTAGCAGAAGGTCTAAAAATGGACCCAGAGAATGAAGGTTATCCTTGAATTGACTACTCCAAGGAGTGTGGCAAAGGTAAGATCTTTTCATGTATTGGCTAATTTTTACAAAAAGTCCATAAGAGGTTTTAGTAGTCTTTGTAGACTTTTGACTGAAACAATGAGAGGGGATAGGAAAGAATTCAAGTGGACTATAGGAGCAAATAAGAGTTTTAATATATTGAAATAGAAAGTTACTGAGCAACCAGTTTTAGCACTTCCCTATTTTAACAAGGTGTTTGAAGTAGACTATGATGCTAGTGGTACTGTAATAGGAGTTGTCATGAGCCAAGAAGGTAGAAATATTGCTTATTTTAGTGAGAAGTTGAATGATGCAAAAAAAAAATTATGTTTATGATCAGCTATTTTATGCAATAGTTCAAGCATTGAAGAAGTAGAGACACTATCTTCTTCCTAAGGAGATTGTTTTGTATGCTAATCATCAAGCTTTGCAATAATTGAATAGTCAAGGAAAATTGAACCAAAGGCATTTGAAGTGGGTTGAGTTTTTGTAGAGTTATACATTTTTTGAAACACACGAGTGGAAGTCTAACAAAATTGCAGATGCTCTTAGTAGAAGACAACTTTTGTTTATAGAAATAAAGATAGAGGTGGTTGGGTTCAAGGAACTTAGTACTTTGTATCCATATGATCCTAATTTTGGTGAAGCATGGAACGCTTGTACAAAACCTGTTACACTTGACAGGACAAAGTGGTTGGCTTTCATGATCTATGATAGTATGTTGTTTAAAGAAAGCCAGTTGCACATTCCTAGAAGTTCAATGAGAGACAATCTTAGAAGGAAGAAGCATAGTGGAGGGTTGGTTGGATATTTTGGTAGAGATAAAACCATAGCTTTAGTTACTGGGAATTACTACTAGCCACAATTGTAGCAAGATGTGAAGAAGTTTGTACAAAGTTGCAGAGTATGTCAGATGGCAAAAGGAGTGAAGTAGAATTTATGGTTGTATCAGCCATTACCTCTACTAGAGAATCCATGGAAGGATGTCAACATGTATTTTGTTCTTGGATTATCAAGGATGCAACATGGGTATGATTCTATTTTTTTGGTGGTTGATAGGTTTTCAAAGATGGCACATTTTATTCCTTGCAAGAAGACTAGTGATGTTGTTCATTTGGCAAAGTTGTTTTCCAAAAAAGTGTTAAGACTACATGGTCTACCAAAGAGTATAGTTCCAGATCGAGATAAAAAAAAATTTGGGTAATTTTGGCGTACATTGTGGAATAAGTTGAAGATAGATTTGAAGTTCAGTTCATCACATCATCCATACACTAATAGACAGACAGAAGTTGTGAATCGTAGTTTGGGAAACTTGCTAAGATGTTTGTTTCGAGACAAGCCAAAAGAATGGGATATGGTTTTACCATAGGAGGAATTTGCATATAATAATTCTATCAATAGGAGTACTAGTAAATCACCATTCCAGATTGTATATGGGAGTAGTCCTAGAAATGCTTCTGAATTATGAGAGTTAGATAAAGGAGAGATAAGTAGTGCTGAAGCAAAAAGAATTTTCTTTGCATTTGAAGAATATCCATGAGGAGGTAAGGAAACACATCATAAAGATGAATACATAGTATAAGGCTAAGGCAGATGTAAAAAGGAGATATAAGGAATTTTAGATTGGAGATGAAGTCACGGTTCATTTGAGAAAGGAGCATTTTCCAGTGGTACATATAATAAGCCAAAGATGAAGAAGTGTGGACTATGCAAGCTAGTGAAAAGGCATGATTTTGGAAATGCTTATGAAGTGGAGTTTCCTGCTGAATTGAATATTTTACCAGTATTTAATATTTTAGATTTGAAAGAGTATTATGAAGAAAGTGATGGAGATGAAGTTGGAGAAGCGTAGTGGAGTATTCCAGCAGCTAGTTTGGCTACAAAGGAGATTGAGGAGATACTAGATAGTCGTGTTGGTAAAAGTACCAAGAACAAAACTTATGAGGAATACCTAGTCAAATAGAAAGGGAGGCTAGTAGAGGATTCATCATGGCTATCAAAGGAGTAGGTTAAGTATCTTGGTTTTCCTTTGAACACCTAATATGTGATGGAGTCACTTCTCAAATTACCTTGGGTGTCTAATGTAGGAGCATCCTCAGTATAAGAGAAATTTTGTATCACCCAAAAATATTTTCATTTTAGTCTTTTCTATTTTAATAAGGACTAGTAGACAGGGTGGTTACTATTTATGGGAACTTCCTATCTTTAGTAAGTTTGTCATACAAACTCAAAATGTTCTCATTGGAGTTATAAGCCTACCATAACATTTTCATTTCTCTAGCTTAAGTATCAGAGATGTTATTGCCAATTTTTAGTGGAAAAATTTGCAAAAGAATCTTTATGCTCACTATTGGAGGCCTTAGAGTGCTCAAATGAGGTCCAAAAACTTGATGAAAGGGTGCTTGCACAATTTCAATCCTGTACATCAAAAGCTAGAGTTTTTGAAAAGTGGTTATAATAGCCAATCGGAGCAACGGTTCATGAGTTATAGTCTTTCAAAGTTGGGCTACCCAAAATATCTAAAATAATTGTCAAAGATGTATTTGGCTAACTCTATATGTATTTTTAGGGTTTTTCAGCTCTAGGTAGTTTCAATAACTAGAACCTTCTCAAGCAACATAAAATTGGCTATTTAAAAAAGGCTCAAACATTGTCTAGGACAACTTTGGGTGATAGCTCGCAGCACTATCTTGCAAATTATTGTATTGAAGGTCCCATGTGGGTTAGCATATTGTACTTGTGAACTATGTAATTTTTTGGGTCAGCATATTGTACTTGTGAATTCTATAATTTTTCATTTGTGGTGCAAATAAGAAATCCATATTTTGTTCTCGCATTTGATGTTGTTTCTTTGTTTATGTTATGGTTTATATGGTATCAAGGGGAGCATCCTTCATTACAATCTTAAAACCCTATTACTACCCTAAGCTAACTAACTAACCCATCCCATAAAAAGCTAAGCCACTTACCTCCTAAACCCCCTCCTAAGCTATGCCTAATCCCCCTCCTAAACATCTATACAACTTTAAGCAAGGGTTAAGACTTTCTAACCGAAACCAAAGTCAAAAGTCTTCCTTATCCTCTCACATTCCTATCTAAGAGCATTAATGGATATTAAATGCCATAAATGCCCTTAAATACCTCTTACATCCTTCTTCCATGCTCCTCCTCCCTCATAATTCCCTTTGACCCCCCATTGTGACCACCCAATCCCCTTGTGACATTTATCATAAGGCCAGAGTTTTCAAGAAGCACAATCCATGTGCTTCCCCTTCCTTGCATCTTAGACCTTCCTCACCCCTTCTCCATCCTCACATCCTTACCCTCCACATCCTAATGATCCATCTCACCACCCCTTAGCCTATAAATCAAGCCCTTCCCCTTTCTCAAATCATTCAACTTTCATGCAAACTTATAATGCCCCATTAACCACTACAGAACAGTCATTTTTCGTCCCCACCATGTCAAAATCCATACACAACTCCATTGTTGAATCCTCCATCCACCTCTACATTTTATTACTTACCACTTGAATCTTGAGCACATGTGAGCACACATCCACCATCATTGGACATATCAATAAAATCAAGGTCACACTTGGGGAGCTTACCATTCTTGGTTTGCCTACCTCAATGGTGTTCCTTAATCTTATCATAAGTGTAGCTACTTTACTTAGTTTTTGAATCTAAGTTTAATTAGTAAGGTTCTAATCATTAAATTTATACCCTTAATTTTTCACATGATTACCTACCATATTTTATTTACTAACTACTTATATCTCACCTTTCATTCTACAAGATCTTATTAGCCTTTAGTAAAACACAAGGTTATTTTTCTTCTCATACCATATTATTATTATCACTTAATCATAAATTTAAATAAATATTCATGCCACAACATCATCATCACTTCATTAAACTTTTGAGATAATATAACATGTTAGAATTTCCCTTCTTTACTCCTCAAGATACCCTTCTCCCTTTTACATAGTAATAGAATTCATGATACATATACATATTTTCTTAACACATCCTTCAGAAGTTCTATTGGAAATTTTGCTAGGTCACATAATGTGAAGTTGTCATTTATGGCAACATATAATCAAGATTAAGTGACCAAATCTTGGAGATTAAGATTTGGGTTGAACACTTGGAAAATTGTCGAATTATCATAGAGTTTATAATATGTCAGTACAGACACATTTTTTGTCAACGCAATTCATAGAGGAACTTTTGGTATGTGTACTCTTAGGTATAGTAAGTATGGTATGTTAGGATACCACAGGCATGGGCACAAGGCTGTATGATCAATACAGACAAAGATATTACTGTTTTACAATGACAATGTTGAGTAGACAGAACTTGAAAAAAATAAAGAAATGGATATTTTAAGTTAAGGAATTATTCTGTTTACCAAAATAATTACTTAACTAATTAGGGACAACATCCTAAATGTTAACCTTAAGTCAGAAAAAGCTGATTTTGTAGTTTTGGCAAGCATTAGAATTATGAAGGTTGATAGTGCAAGTTATTTTGAAATAACCTTGTATAAGAGACAAAACTTGAAATGCGAAGTTAGTAGATGTTGATGAAATTGATATGTTATGTGAATTATTATGTTTGATCAGAGTAGTATGAATTTATGATTAGTTTTGTGAAGAGAAGCAAAGGAAAAATAGATATTGAAGATATTAGTAGTAGTAAGAGGTTTTGTATATATATCTCTTGCATTGAAGAAAATTAATTTATGTTGCATATTTGGGCAGTGTGCTCATCTTGCATACTTTCTGTAACTGTAATAACAAATCCTAATAGATCTAAGGCTTCTAACAAGGCTTGGTCCTTTAACAATGATTGAGACACTATATGGATATAATAGACTCCTCATAGGGTTAATATATTTCACCAACTACTTGTGATTAGTGGATCATTTTGTGAGTACCATCCCCACTAGGGTTTTCCATTCACTAAGATTTCTCTAGTTAAAAAAAGATGGTGTTATGTATTACACTACTTTATGGTTGTGTTTATTGTTCAACTTAATCAGATTACTTTCATATTCAAGTTATAAAATTGTTAATGATATCCATATTTGGGGGAAAAAAATTGGATACTAATTCACCCCCACCCCTTCCCCTCTCATTATGTCCTTTCTAAAAATTTGTATCAAAGAAGAGTTATTTAGAGAATGCCTAATAGCATGAGTAAGATATCTATGGATAGGGATTTTTTACAGAAGAACCTGGAAGAAGATCTTGAACATCTTGATGTACTCACAGAAGAAAGAGATACTTTTAAAGATAAGTATGAACATGCTAAAGACTACATTAAGAAGCTAAATGAAAAGATTGAACATCTTAGATCTAAGAAATATTCTAAAGATCAGACCAATCATTGTAATGAAGTTTCAATGCCTTAAAAAGATAATGAGATCTTGAAACATATGCTAGAGATTACAAATCTAAAGTTGAGCTTGAAGTATGATAATAAGAAAATTAAATTAGATTTGAGATCTAAGAATGCAGATCTGAGATCTAAATTTGCAAAGATGACATCTGAACTTGAATCATCAAAGTTGCAATATGTAAAACTTGAGAAGTATAATACGATTGTAAAAGGAGGGTTAACACAGTCAAAGCTACAACTTGAAAAAATGTATTCCAACACTTAGAAGCTTGATGAGTAGATATTTACACAGAGACCTTATGATAAGACTAGTATTGGATATTTTGAAGGAGAATCATGTAAAAGGAATGAAGTCACAAAAGAATTAGAAATTGTGATCTAACAGCCTAAGCAAGAAAGAGAAGATATAAACAAGGTTGAGTCAAATCAATTTGAAAATGTATCTAAGTAGCCTAAACAAGTCTAATTGCCTAAAGCAGTAAGGAACCAATTTAGAGTAATACTCTATGCATGCAATTAATTTGGTCACATGATAAGGGACTATAAATATAAGTCATTTAAACCCCTTTCTAGTTACTCTTCCAATTGTCACAATTTTGGTTATAGAGCTATTGAATGTAAGAAACCTAAATTCAATAACAATTAAAGAGAAAACGTGAAAGATCTTGTATGAAATATTGATGAATCATTTGTTAAAGCTATGGAACCTACAAGTTCATATGTTGTGTTGGAAATTTAGTCAAGTGAAGCATCAAAAAATAGATTGAAGTCAATTATAGTCACCAATCAATCACAATCTAAATAAGTAGTTCATATCATCAATTAATATGACTAAATTAGCATCAGAACAATATTGAAAATTTTAGAGTAGGAATTGAGACTTGCAAACTTGTTATGCCATAGAAAAGGATGTAAGGAAGTTTTGGTTAAGAGAACATTATATTTGGAGTTCATATGTGAGTGTGCAAACTAAAATAAGTTTACTAGTAAATAGGAATAGATTTTTGTCACCTATGTACTTGTACAATTAATGCTAAAGTAAATTAGAAGTGGTTTAAGGATCAAAATTAGATTTTTGAGTACTATTTGATCATGAAAGATGTTATGGAGTATTTCGATTTAATTTAAGAGAAAATTTAAAGTGTTTTGAAGTAGATTTGAAGGAAAATTCAGCAAACCCTAAGTTTTGTGAATTTGGGGCATTTATCACTTGTGTAATCATAATTTGAAGTTTGAACTGAAGAAAATGGAAACTCCTACTATATGTGATATAAATGAGAGACTTAGATACAAGTTCAAGAAGAATCCATACATTTCATTGGAAGATGACCCATTAGGAGCATTTTCATAAGTGCCTAATAGGTTTTTGCACATAGATGACATTCATGTGTATATTCACAATAAATATGAGTTGATAGGAGATAGTGATATTCGCAAAGATATGAACCTAGTTTACTATAATGACCTGACACTGAAGCAAGGGTTTGACAATTTGGAAAACTTGAACATCACAAAGCACATATTCTTTACTAAATTTGATAACTATGAATGGACAAGGATAATTTAGATTCCTGTACATGAAGACATGTTTTGGCTAGGAGACATACTTGTCATGATTGATAATGATATTGTTCACAAAATTATTGAATTAAACAATGAGGGCAGTAACCCTATGAATGCCAAGAATGTCAAGAAATTAGTAGAGACAAACCTGAAAAATAGTATCAGATGGAAGGAACATGAAATTACATATGATCAAAGAAGTTGAAGTAAGATTTGTGAGTAATATAATCAGTTATAAAATGAATTATAGTTCTATATTGAACTTTGTTCCAATAGGATTTATTCATGCAACATAATTTATGACAATTAAGAAGGAGAAAATCAATATGTGTGAGATTCTAAAGCATTAGATACTTGATAACATAGACAGGATAAAGAAGACCAATAATGTAGTATTTAAATTTGAGTCATTATTGACACATCTATTTTTCCAAATATCAGGAAATTTTCCTAGAATGCAAAGCTATGAACATAATTTTAATAGATGCACAATGGGACTAATTATATATTATTACAAACAAAAACAAAAAAAATACCAAAAGACGAGATGATAGAAGATCCAAGATGATGAAGCATATTCAAGTTGAAGTGAAACAAAGGTTTAAAATACCATCATCACTAGTTGAGAAGTATAAAGATGTTATTTGTTTTATGGTTGAAACTAATGTTAATTGCATGAAGGTAGTAGTACTTAGAGTAATTTTGTTTCATCCTATGGGATATGAGATGATAGAGGAACTAATTGAAGGGTATGTGAAGATTATTCTAGAACATGAGAAGGATGAGGAGTGTCCTGGATGAGACACCTATGAGGAGAAAGTAAAAGAAGTAGAAGTCTAATTGCATAGCAAGGATCTCAAGAAGAGGGTTGATAAAAAGATAGAAAACATACTAAAGGAAATAGGAATGAATGAAGAATAATTCAAAGAAACCATAGGAATAGAAATGAAAATGGAAGAAACTGATAAATCAAATATTATCATTGTTAAGCTATTAGCTACTTATACTAGATTATAAGGAGTGACAATGGCAGTACCATCCACAAAAACACCCATAGCACCCTATGTAGCAGTTGCACCTCTACAACCATCCATTGTTCCACCAATACAATCCAAAGATGAAGAAGATGTCAACATAATCAGAGTCCAATCAAACACTCTACCTAGCACCAAAAGGTCTTCAAGGCTAGTTGAAGCTAAATAGGAACCAGTTGAACCTCCTAAGCACAAAATGGTAAAATAACTTGTAAGTGGACCAAGAAAGAAGAGAAAGATAATAGTCACCTACATAGGTAAGAAAAAGAAAAAGAGGACTAAGAAAGGAACATAGAAATCAAAATTAGACCCAGAGAAAGAGAGTGCAGAAGAGCAAACAACGAAAGTAAAGAGAAAGGAAAATCGAAAGTTTCTACTAGAGAGAGGAAGAAGTGGAAACACAAATTTTAGAAGCTAAACTATATGATTGTAGATGATGGATATTTTTTCAATTGAACAAATTTTATGACTCTTATAGTAATTTTGAAAAGTTTGAACTAGAGAATGTAATCATTAGGCATATGATATTGTCTAATAGGAAATTTGTAGACATACAAGGACATATTCCCAGAGATCTTTATGAGAGTTTAGTTAATAGAAATAAAAGATTTGTTAAAGAGGAAAAAAATTATAAGAGAAAGATTAATAAGGAAATTATATGAAGTGGAAGATGATGAGCATCTTAAAAGAATAATGAAGAGCATTGAGCACTTATTGAGAAATAAGATAAGAGAAATATTAATAATGGGAGGAAACAATGAAGAAATCAACAAGGAAAATGAAGAGGCTATTGTGAAAGCTATGATTTCAATGGATCCTAAAAAGTAAAAGGAAAGAAAAGATACAGGGGGAGTGAACCCTGCATCTGAACAATAAAAACTAATACCTAAGCCAGTAGCAATAGTAGAAACTGTATAGGATTCAAAAATGAAGGAGGCAGTAGAAACATTAAATATGGCACAAGTGACAATTGCTATAGGCACAATGCAATTGGATAGCACTAGCATCATTGTGGTCACAACTAAAGATCCTTTTAATTATTATGGCCCCTCCATTGTTGACAATTTGGTAGGGTACACAAGTTCAGAAAATGAAGAAGAGGAGAAAGGAGAGGAATAAAAATAAAGAACAGAAAAAGAAAATAAATATGAAGAATGGGAAAAGAATGAGGAAGAAGGAAGATGAAAGAAAGAAGAGGAAAAGAAGAAGGAAGAAGAAGAGAAAGAAGAAAAACTTAAGAGAGCAATTGAGAAGATGAAGAATAGTTGAAAATAATTACACAAGAAATAGGATCTTTACCATAGTTGAAACATGCTATGACTTTGTTTAATAAAATTGTTTTTCAACATAAGGAATACACCTTACTAGCAACTCTAGTCAAGAGAAAAAAAGGTACCTAGCACATCAAGACCATCATTGGAATCATTTTTGGTAAATTTATCTGGAGACGATGATGATGGTCAAATTGGATTGATATCATCTTTGAACAAGATTTTTGAAAAGAATAAAAGAATAAAAAGTCTACAAGGAAGTCTAGAAGAAGTTACTAATCAATTGTAGATTATTATATCAGTCAGAGTTACTCAATTTGACCTATAGATAAGAGTAAAAGAATTGATTAAGGCTTTTGATAATGATTTTTCTCCATTATTAGAATTAGCAACTACAAAGATATAGATTGAGTATGATGCACAATTATTTGATACAAGTTGTAGAAATATCTTAAATGACTTAGCAGGACTTGATTGTTGTATCAAAGAGTTAAGAAGATGTTTAAGGGAAGGAAGAAGTTTGTATGGACAATGCACCTAATCATACAACTTTATCAGAGACATGAATGAGGAGCTAAAAAATAAATAGGGAAAGATACAGAACCTAACCAATAAATTATAGCTGCCAAATATGAAAATTGAAGACTTGGAAAGAATAATTGTGAAGGTATATGAAGATATCAATCTGATTGAGTTGAAAAGAGAGAGAATAATCAGAAGGTTTTCATTATTGATGGAGTATCTAACCCTAAAAATTAGTAATGTTTAAAAGAAATTGGATGAGTGATTAAAGGCTAAGGTATCATATGAAAAATTTGTGCATTCAAATTTGAATGTAGTAGACCTAGTTGTTAGTATGAATTCTGATGATACTACTTTGGGGGAGTATTCTAAGCATTGGAAAGTATTGATATGGTGCATTCATGACTATGTTTATCTTTGATGTCAACATAGTATGGTTTTTGTAAAGATTGGTTAAGTAGTAGACAGAGATCTTAGTCGAACAAATAATGGTTTGATTTTCTAGTGATGCATGGTCATAGACATGTTCAGTATAGTGTCCTAATGATACGATTCAGTGTGCAAAGTCTAAGTTGAAGATGTAGGAAGTTGTAGATGATTTACAGAGAGCAGTTTAGAGACAAAGCATTTGGAAAGAAATTACTAATGTTTTTTTGTTATCTTTCATCTGAGATGTAATGAGAAGATGCATAGTTAGGAATTGACTAAGGACAGCGTATTGGTGATGTCAGCAAATGTGCAAGCCCTAGTATTGCATGTGTGAATTTTTGTATAGACTATGAGCTAATAGTGCTATTGTAAATGTAATTGATTAATTATCTCATTATAATTAATTTGGAAAACCTCAAGGCTAACTCAAGGAATGATTTTGAAAATATGGTATAAAGGAAAGATGTTTTCCTTGATTGAAAAGTTTTGTGATCATTCTACGAAGTGCGAAGTATGAAAAGGAGAAAAGTGTTTGATGAATGTGAGTAAGCAATCCAAGGGATTATTGGATGTGAGATTTGTGATCTAGTTAAAAGATTAGAAGGAGCAGAGGTTTGGTTAACATGATAGAGATAGAGGAAGGAAGTACTATTCATTTATATTATTCTACAAGGAATAATACAAAGATCATTTGGATAGTGGGTTCATTTGTCTTAACCTTGAAGCTATTTGGGCAGTGGGTTCAGTTGTCTTCCACAACTCCTAATAGGGTTGGAATCTCCTAATAGGGACTCATATTTACAAAATGTATTCATAGCAATTCCTAGCAGGGTCCATCCTTGAACAAGGAATATTTATATTAGTACATCATCTTGTGGATACCATCCCCACCAAGGTTTTCCCTCTAATCAAGGGTTTCCCTAGTTAACATATCTAGTGCTATTTTGTATGAGTTTCTTGTTGTGCTTTTTGATTATATTTCTCATATGGTTAAGTTTGTTTAAGGTTAATAATTGTGATGATAGTTGGATAATTAATTCACCCACCCCCCCACTCTCTATTATATTGGTGGACTATATATTCTAACACTGGCATCATAGGGACTATGCACAATAATCAACATATCTAAAATAGTGCAAGACACTTGGAAGAAAGATTTCAAGAATTTGAAGAAATATTTTCTTATTGTATTTCAAGAATATCAAACTCAGCATGAAGAAAGAAGGTAGAAAAATTGTATTTGAATATAATTTTTGACACCACCTTTGTCATTGATGTCAAAGAGGGAGCGAATGAGGAAAATTGTATGTAAAGAATATAATATGTTAAAAGTGGGTATAGTAAAGAAAAGTGTATAAGGGATTTATAAGTAAGAGTATAGTCAAAGGGGGAGTAACATTTTGTAAATATGGTATAAATAAGAACAATGATCCACAAGTTTTGAAAATTTTTAATGGCCATGTAGTAGATGTTACAAGTTCTAAAATTTTGTTGTTTTGAGTTTTTGGGACTTACTCAATTTTCCCACATGTTTCCATC
This sequence comes from Cupressus sempervirens, assembly GCA_028749045.1. Classification (NCBI taxonomy): domain Eukaryota; kingdom Viridiplantae; phylum Streptophyta; class Pinopsida; order Cupressales; family Cupressaceae; genus Cupressus; species Cupressus sempervirens. The sequence goes on along the minus strand of CM053793.1, from coordinate 163,855,736 downwards.
AATTCCAAAGGGGGAGATTATTCAAAATTTGGATAGGTTACATAATGTGAAATTATTGTTTATGGCAACATATAATCAAGATTGAGTGAGAAGATCTTGCAGATGAAGATTTGGGTTAAAGAATTAGAAAATTGTCTAAGTATCATAGAGTTTAGTTGTTAGTACATAGACATTTTTTATTATTGTGGTTCAAAGAGGAACTTTTGGTACATGCACTCTTATGTATAGTATGTAAAGTATGTTAGGATTCCATAGGCATGTGTGGGAGGTTGTACGATTGGTACGGATGGAGATATTATTGTTTTACAATGACAGTGTTGAGTAGACATAATAGGAAAAAGATAAGGAAATGGATATTGTAAGTTAAGAAATTATTTTGTCTCCCAAAATAGTTACTTAACTAATTAGGGACAACATTCTAGATGTTAACCCTAAGTCTAAAAGAGTTAATATTGTATTTTTGGCAAGTATGTAAAGATATGAAGGCTGACAGTGCAAGTTATTTTGAAATAACTTGGTATAAAGGATAGAATTTAAAATGTGAATTTAGTAGATGTTGATGACATTGATATGTTATGCTAATTATGATGTTTGATCAGACAAGTAAAGATTTATGATCATTTTTGTGAAGAGAAGTAAATGAAAATTAGATATTGATGATAACATCAATAATAAGAGGTTTTATATATATATATATATATATATATATATATATATATATATATATATATATATATATATCGAAGAACATTATTGTATATTACATGTTTGGTTAGTAGGCTCATCTTGCATACTTTATGTAGTTGTAATAACAACTCCTAACAAGGTTGAGTCTTCTAACAAGGCCTAGTCCTCTAATAAGGACCAAGACACTATATAGATGTAATAGACTCCTAATAGGGACAATATCTTTCACCGTATATTTTTTATTATTGGGTCATTTTGTGGGTACCATCCCCACTAGGGTTTTCCCCTTGCCAAGGTTTCCCTAGTTAACAAAATATGGTGTTATGTGTTGCATTATTTTATGGTTGTGTTTATTGTTCAACTTAATTAGTTTAATTTTATATGCAAGTTATAATATTGTCAATGATATCCATATTTGGGGAAAAAAATTGTGGAATGTTGATTCACCCCCCCTTGTTAGGATTAACCATAGATAGAAATAAAAATTACATGCAAATATAAACAATATTAGAAAATAATAAATCATGTAGAAGAGAACACAAGACACAAGGATTTAACGTGGTTCACCCAATCCCTAGGCTATGTCCACCAATAGCAAGTCCAATATTATTATTATCCAGTGATTACAATATAAAATCCCTTATAGCTCAATAATGTTGCAAGAAGCTACAATATCATCATACATTATGAAATCCCTAACCCTAAGCCATTTTATTAAAGCTTTTTCTATTAGAAATGCTTTAGAATAACTAAGGAGGGGGGAGGGGGCGGGGGCAAGGGGGTGAATGAGTTATTCAAGGTCCAAATGTCCAATTCAAACTTTTCATCAAGTAAAGTGTGCCCATCTAACTATTTATTCATCCAAGCTTTAACTTTCCTATTCAACAAGTTACTATAAATCAGCATGCAAACATAACACATGAAAAGATCAACACATAACACAGTGGTTTACGTGGAAACCTAATTTGGAAAAAAACTACCAATAACATGCTACTCAATTCTCACTCTTCTAAAGTGATGCCCCATGAAAGGCCTGCCCTGTTAAAGGCTACAACACACTATTAAATGTGACATGGTTAAAGGATTTAACCACCTTGTTAGAGGTGGACCTAGTTAGAGGACTTTAGAACATTCACTTGGAATGCCACCTTATTAAACAATTTACAAATGGCTATTAAACCAACCTAACTCCATAGGATTTTATTTTACCCTAACTGATACAATTTCTAGAGAGTAACAATGAGGGGTTTTGACCTGATTACAGCATACAACTTAACTTGCAAATTTTAGATCACTCTTTAACTTATAACATTGTCTGGCATTCAGTCTCTGTAGTTCTGATAGCTTGACCTCCTTTCAAGCTTTGTCTCCTTGAGTCTCCATGCTCAATGTACTAGTGCAATCCTCTCTTTTTGACCACTTATCAAAGTAGGGTCTCTGTACTTTGTTCTTCCTTCTCTTAGATGCCTTCTCAATGACACCCTTCTACCACTTAGCAATTTGGCACTTCAATAGCTTTTGCTTATTGGCCTATGACTCCTTAAATAGAAGTCTGGAATTTCTTTTCCCACTCAATTCGTCCCTCCTTTAATTTCTATTTGAATGGGTTAGGTAGGATACATTAAATCTAACCCACATTTTGTTCCTTCTAGAAACATCATGAAGAATCCTCTTAAATTTTCTTTAAAATGGTTTACATAGAATTCTGTACCACCAGCTCATCATCCTTATCCTCCAATAGGTTCACAAAATTCAAGGTAACAATCTTGTCAACTCAAATCTGGTGAATCTTTGACTTTTCCAATAATGCAAGAACTCGGCACTATTGAAATTCTAGTGCTCAGCACATACTATGTTACTCGGCATCAACTATGTTTTACTGACACTCGGCACCTATTATGGATTCACTCAACATCCACTAATTTTTTCTAACACTCAGCACTTGTTACTTTTCTTGGCACCTAACCACGCTCAACTCCTTCTATATCACTCGGCACACACTAAATTTTCCATTTGCTCGGCTCTAACTAAAAACTTGCTCAGCTTGAACTAACTTGCTCGGCACTTACTAATGAGTTTAGTTTAAGCTTTGTAGTCAACCTTGTTCCAACTTATTCTTCTAGTGTTTCTAAGTGTGACCAACCTTTGTATCTTCAAGTATGTCATCAATACATCATTTAACCATTGTCTTAACTAATCCTTGCACTTCATTACAAAACCATAACTCAACTTTTCCCTTAGGTGCTTTTGTTACATCTTGTTGATTAAATCATCTTCATCAATCAACTAAGTGATAGTACTTGGATTTTATAAGCAATTATCATTCCTACAAGTAGCAAGTTTAACATCAATGAAAAAAAAATGATTGAAAACATTCTTTATCAACAATCTCCCTCTTTCAATCAATCTTCTTCTCACAATGATCTTTTCAATCAAATTTCCAACATTTTCCACTTGCGAAATTGGGGCTAGAATAAGTCATCCAATAGAAAAATAACAGCCCCACGACCTCACAAGGGGGTTTTCCCCTTGACCTCGTCTTGGGGGCATTATGCCTTCAAACCCCCATAGAAATAATCTAGTGGGGACCGCACTGAATAAACCTCTGAGTCTAATTAGGCTTCACACCACAACACACCCCCCCCCCTCCCCCATCTCAATATATCCTATTCTAAAAATTACATAAATTATTCCAAAATAAATAGACAATAAGGACTCTAAGACTAAATATATAATCTTTAATAGCTACTCAACAAAGATCCACATAGAGCCATCCAAAAGAAAAAAATAGTAGCTCAAAAATATTTTACCACCTAACCACATAGAACAGTGAATGGCCCACTCCCTTGAGCTAGGAGATAAGACCATGATCCACATAGGTTCTAAGGAAATCTAAGGCTATGGTTTCCTCTTCCAAAACATCACAATAAACATAAAAAATAAGAGAAAATTACATAATGGAAATGAGAACACATATTAACAAGTATAGTATAGCAATCAAAAAAGTATGACATAAAGGCAACTAGATGAAAAAAAAAAGTAAGGGCTTAGACTATGACTTAGTGAGTGCTATCATACATTCCTATAGTGTTGGGATCAATCACCTGAGCTAAGGACTACCCTATCACACTCAAGCCTTCTATAGAATGACCTTGCCCTGAGTACTCTAACAAGACATGTTCAACCACACTATCCAACTATCTTGATTGATGTGAAACCCAAACCCATAAAACCCATTCATTAAATTGATGTTTCCACTTGATTAACAAACTCACACATAGATCCAGCCTACATAGGGTCATGGTATCTAACACATAAGATCCTCCAGTGACCACTTATGGGTCCCAACACCTATGGTGAGCCACTCACCCAGGGGTATGTGACCTACTTATAGAATCACAAGCATATATAGGTATAGGGAACATTTCTAAGGTCTCATACCCCTAGGTGAACCCACTAAACCCTAATACATCACATAGGCAAAAAATGCAACAAACATGTATCCAATACTTTGTAAGAAAGAATAGAATGAGTAACATGCCTCAAGAAAGTAAAATGCCTCTGGTGCAAATACAATGTCATAAAATATACAAGTACATGCCAAATTACTAATTCCTAAAATTTGACTAAGGCTGAAATTTCTTAGAAACTTCTAAATTGAGAATCTTTATTTTTACTCCTTTGAGGCTGAAACCTATCTCAAACATCCTAAAAATTCTAACATAAAATGTAATTTAAATTACTTATACTTAAATGTTCATTTTATGTTTCACTTTAAGGTTGAAATCAAACTCTGGACATTAAAATTTACCTAATTGACAAAGTTGGCACTATTTTTGTGCAGCTGTTCAGCATTTATACACATCCATACATCATTATTGTGCATACATGCATTAGAGTTGTGCATTTATGCATTATTGTTGTGCCTTTGTGCAATTTTCTAAAACTGTGCATTTACTAAGCAATGTTCCACTTTTGTGCAAGATATATGACCTCTATTATAACTATGCATTTGTAAAGTGTTCATTCTCATATGTACAACTTCTAATAAATCAAATAGACTAATTGGTGCAACAAAATTGCATATTCATGGTGTCTTTTACCACATATATGCTATATTTTTGTCTATTTGTATCTAACTACGCAAAAAAATATAATTTGTAAACATGGATTGAATTCCATATTGGATCTAGACAAGATAGGGTATTAATTTCCACTCCTAGAGATAGGAATACTTATCCTACATATCTCCTCTTTGGCATTCAATCCACATCATTCATTCAATCCAATTTATTACCATGAGAAAACATGACATCTTAATTACTAACAACCAAGATGTTCTCAAGAAGAAGACATTCAGTAAGTATATACAAACAAATAAGATGACATTAATCCATTTACAATATTCTTCTTCCTTTATTTTATTTTATCTTGATAAAATACATAATATATTTCAAATTAAGAAGGATCCTATATTATTCTCCCACTCACTACTTCCTATTTTTGATTCTTGATAGTTCATTCTACTTCCTTATTTCACCTTCCCCTCTACTTGTTGTTTTCTAGATGGAGTTATCAAATTTCCCTCTTCAAATTTATATTTCTTATCCCCCTCTCCATGGCTTCCTGGGAAGAAAATTTATACTTTCTCTTAATGGTTGGAGGAGTTCCTCCCAAAAGTGACGGTTCATATTAAGGTTTGATTTATTAAATAAGTTTATTTGATAAATCAAACTAATGATCATATTATTATTATTTCTTGTTCATATGAAATAAATTTTAGTTCTTATAATTATATCACAAGGGCATTGGTCTTCATATTCTACTTTATTTTATTTTTTTGGTATATTCTACTTTATTTATTTTAGTATTAACACGCTTATTTTATACAAGACTATAGCAATACAATCAACTAATTACCACAGTCACAATAGATCATATATTTATTTGGATATATATGTGTGCACCCATAAATATTCAAATAAATATACATAAAACAACAAGGTAGAATATCATACATATAAAATATTTAAAATCATAGAAAAAGAGACGTATATAAATCCCATGAAAATTCAAATGTGAACACATAATTCTAGACACTAACTTTCACTAGTCAACACATCAAATGAAATGATAACATATAATTTCCTAGACTAGGTGACCTGATTCAATATTAGAATGTTTTGGTTATATGGGTGCCTATATGGATTATGGTGTCATCTCCTTTTCAACAACAACTTATTTGAGGATTTTAAGGAAACCTTAGATATGTGTAGGCAAGTGGAATTGATAAGACATAAGATAGGATGGAATCGATAAATCATAGTCACTTCTACAAAATATTTACATGATGATTTCTTCGCCTTGTCCAAAAGATACACCTAGAGAATACATATACATAAGACATGATGGGTTAGTTGGGTTAGCTTTTAAAACACATCATAAACATGAATACAATGAAATCATATCTAAAGGGATAACATCCAAATAAACAATATGTCCAAGCAAGATGTTGAAAGAATAATGTAAATAAAATAATACTAAAAAACATGTAAAGCGTGACCTATAGAAAAAATCTAAAATATATGTTTAATCTCACAAGAGCATCATTAGATCATCACATAAGCATTGTATAAAGAATAATACAAGAGAAGGATCCAAACATCATGTGTAGATTCCAATTACATGCTTGTGATGTAAGGATGGTGTTATGGTCGGAAATATGCCTAACCTATTAAGGTACTATATAATCATATATCTAACTTATATTTATTTCCTTAGCTTTTATCGAATTGCAGTTCCCTATAGTACTCTTAGAAGGTTTCCAATTAGATATGTATCATTTGTTTTTGTTAATAATTTTGTAAGGTCGTAAATAGTAAATAAATCTTATAATTTCACATTCTATTTAATTTTTCATAAAAATCACTATCAAGCTAAACCAAGGAACATAGCACTTACAAGCAATATTCTACTTTATTTATTTTAGTATGAACACACTTATTTTGTACAAGATTATAGCAATACAGTCTACTAATTATTATAGCCATGATAGATTATATATTCATTTGGGCATATATGGGTGTACCCATATATACTTACATAAATATAACTAAAACATTAAGGAAAAATATCATACATATACAATTATTAAAATCATAACAAAAGAGACATATATAACTCCCATGAAAATCCAAATGTGAACACATAATTCTAGCCACTAACTTTTACTAGTCAAACCATCAAAATGAAATGATAGCATATAATTCCTTAGACCAAGTGACTTGACTCTCTACCAAAATGCTAGGGTTAATAGGTTCTTATATAAATCATGGAGTCATCTCCTTTTCAACAACAACTTATTTGATGATTTTAAGGCATGCTTGGACTTTTTTAGCCAGATGGAGTCAATGTCTAGTACTTGTACACACCTACAACACCAACTGACAAGATATAATACATATACATATACATATATATATATATACAAATAGTGACAGACAAGGAAGGAGGAGCGCGACATCATGTAGATCTCCCATAGAATTGACTACGATTTTCTCTCCTCATCCAAAATACATTACAAGAAGAGAATACATATACATAAGACATGATGTGTGAGTGGGGCTAGGCTTTAAACCACATCATAAACATGAATTAAAAGGAATTATATCTAAAGTGATAACATCAAAATAGATAATGTTTAACCAATATGTTGAAAGCATAATTTGAATAACATAATACTAAAATAGAAGTCTAAACAACATGTAAAGCATGACCTATAATAGAAATTTAAAAAATATTCTCATAAGAGTATCATTAGAGCATCGCATAAGCATTGTATAAAACATGATACAAAAGAAGGATCCAAACATCATATGAAAATTCCAATCAAATGCTTTTATCGTAGGGGTGCTATTATGTTTAGAAATATACCTAAACTATGAGGATACTATCTGACCATTCAAGTTGATATTCATTTTCTCATTCCTAATAAAATCATACGACATTATAGATACTTTTAGAAGCTTTCCAAGTAGATAATTATCATTCTGTTGTGTTAATAATGTTTGATAGTCCTAAACAGTAAATAATAGTATAGTGTCATATTTTATTTCCTTTTTCATTAAAATCACTATCAAGTTAAACCAAGGAACATATCACTTAGGAACAAGAATTAGTGGAAAACCTACCAAGAATTCTATTTATGACTCAAAGCATCACTACTAGTTTGTTAGGGTCGAAAGGACATTACAACATTTACCAGTATAGTATTTTATCTCATCAAACAACCTCCTTGGATATTGTATGTCAAGTTTCTAACTCTTAAATTCATTTGCAATGATACACTTAAACCACACAATGATACTGATATTATATTTTAACTGCACATGATCATCTTCTTTTGAAAGAAGATTATATCCCACATTAAAAATTGGAAACAAGTTTACCCCTCTTGTTCTCAATATTTTAATCATCTTTGCTAGGATTAATGAGACACAAATAAAAATTACATGAAAATATAACCAATATCATAAAATAATAAATCACACATAAGAGAACACAAGACACAAAGATTTAACATGGTTCACTAAATCCCCAGGCTATGTCCACCAATAGCAAGTCCAATATTCTTATTATCCAATGCTTACAATCTGATTACAATTATTGATTCCTTACATCTCAATAGAAAGAAGCTACAATCTCATCATACATAATAAAATCATTAATCCTAAGCCATTTTATACAATCCTTTTGTCACTTGAAAAATTAGGGCTAGAATAAGTCATCCAAAAGAAAAATAGCAGTCGGCACCTTTTACAATAGTAAAATTAGTCAAGCTTGCAGGGGTGATGCTTCCAAAAGCCCTTGTGGGGGCATTCTCCCTCAACCCGGTGCTATATCATTATAGGGAATGCACTTGGGGCTCCACCTCAAAACCCTACAAGGGGCACTGCCACCAAACTCTCCCATAGAATAATCTAGGGGAGAACTGCATTGAATGAAGTAGGGATAAATTAACCTCCAAGTATGATTATGATCCACATCTCAGTAGTTGTTTCTATAATATCACTTTAAAAAGCCAAAAAAAATTGAAATTCATCCTTCAAAACTATATCCTCTTCCACAAGAAGTGTATATGTATATATCTAGTTAAAATTGAGAATATATCTCCATTATATTTTTCTTATTTCTCTATTTTCTATAAATATTTTTCATGCTCTATAAAACATAATAAATCCTCAAATGGATCAATGATGTCATCCTTCATAAATATAATTTAAGTATTTTTCTCAAATTTATTTGTTCAAATGACACAAATATTTGTTGTCCTCCTTTGAGAATTTTCTAACCATAATCGCATTTAGGAAGTCATGGTAACCTAAATTTTCAATAATTCATTTCCAATTTGTTCTCATATAAGTAAATTTCTTTATTTTCAGAAACACACACATGAAATTATTCATTTGTTACCAATGTTTAGTATTTATTCCCTGTGTGTTTATAAATTATTGTAAATTTTAATTTGAGATAAAATCTAATCATTTACCACTATGTGTACAAGTTCTCATGTATTCTATGTTGGAATTACAAGTGGGAAAGGAGTAAACTTCTCAAAGAGGGGGGTGAATCAGGAGTTTAAACATGGACCCATAAGACTTTTACCATTCATACATCACATACATTAATATAATGAAATACCATATAAAGCATATGCATCAATCATGTAAACATGTAATCAAACATACATGCTTAACACCAGATATGATTACCCAGAAACCCTCCAAATGAGAAATTAAAACTAGGGTGGGGATTACACCCACAAATCTTCACTACTGCAATAATAAATTGTATCCAACTAAGGTTACAATGGTTTGACCATGAATCATGATATGCCCTATTAAAGGATTATAGAGACTATTAAGTCCCACCTTGTTAGAGATTTCAACACCTTATTAGAAGTGTGCTTGGTTAGAGGACTTAAACTTACAATTAAGCAAGCACTTGTTAAAGGATTTCATATAGCCTATTAAGACTACTCTGTTAAGAGATTTAACTGAAATCACCTATCAAAATGTCGCAGTATTGATCCTATAGTTGGGACTTGCTTACTTGATAACAGATCACCTCTATCCAATCTTTGATTGATCCTTCATGATCTGATGTATCAATGTTGTATACTCCTCTATCCTTTGTTCTTCACTTAACTAATTCTGCAATTCACTCTTACTACTAAGTCACCTTGAATGCCCTGCAAACTATCTTGTTCACTCCTCCAATTCAATCATTCACCCCTTTACAATGCTATCAACAATGTTAAAAATTTAGGGCTTTGTCCTCCTTAAGAAGACTTAGGTGGCTTAGGTTTACGTATGAATCTATGCCTGAGATTCATCCATTTTGCCACTTAAACTTTCCTATTTTCTAATTGGTTCCATGTAATTGCATAGGGAATCCACATATAGATTTGTCCTTATCTCGAAAAGATCAAAATCTATCCTTAAGTCAACTTAAAAATGGTTTACATACTTGTTTGTGCCATTACAAAAAAATATGTCCAATCTATCTCACTCAATATATGAAGTCTCTAATGCTTGGCATACACTATTCTAACTTGGCACCTAAACTACTTGGCATCTATTGTTTACTTAGCACTTGAATGATTTGGCATGGTCTATCTACTCAGCACATGACTGACTTGGCACTCAATGCAACTTGTTATGGTCTAATATTTACATGGTGTATTGGCATGCATTACTAGTTTAGCATGAACTAAGTAAATGACTTAAGTGTGTTGAAACTCACTTGTCAAAACCAATCTGAGATCAAAAATCTCCCCCTTTAACATGAGTGTCAAAAACACTTGAATATACATAATCAATCTAATCTTCTTGAGTATAACATATCCATGACTCAACTTATATACAAAACTTCAAAATTTTGCAATAACCTATATACCTCAAAATTTATAACCCCCTCTGATTTAATATGTCTATTCTAAATCCAAAATCTATTCTCCATTCTAAGTAGATTTGTCTTTGTTGATTGATACTTTTTGACTTCAATGCACTTGTACTCTTTCATGTTTCTCTATTTCTATCTCTACATTTTATTGGTCCCCCTTTCTTGATTCTCTCCCTTTTTTGATATCTCCCCCTTTTTTATCTATCTCCCCCATAGGATATTCTCCCCCTTTTTTGATACTTATGTCAAATGGGCTATACATATATAGTGTGTTTGTCTAAAAATGATTTCTGGACCTCCATTATAATTTTAAGAGCTACATCCCAGTTTTCACATGCAACATCTAGTGACTTGAGTTGGATGGCAAGCTTGGCAACAAGGTGTACTAGGCCATCTAGAGTAGAAAGATTGGGGTCTTTCCCTAGCTCCTTGTGTAGTATCTCCATATGAGGGGTGAAGGATGTCTATATACTTGTCTATTTGGCTCTTATGCTATCCTCTTCTATTGTTAATATAGCTAATTAACTTTGGGACTGAAGCAATGTGTTAAAATGCTTCTCGCTCTAAGCTAGTTTCTAAGGTAACCTTGTACTTGATATATTTAGATTTCTCTCTAGGCTTAGAATATGATGTCTGGTCTCTTGGGTGAAGAGTTTAGGGTCACACAATTTGGTGTACAATGAGAATATATTGTCAATTACCTTCTTCACATCCTCAACCTTTGTTACCAATGCAACTTAAGTTAGTGCTATCTCACCATATAACTTCTCATTGACCTTGCTCTAGAATTTCTTTTCAAACCACTCTAAAATTTTAGCACTTGTATCAATGTCTTCCTTGTTGACCTCTTCCACTATGTCTGACAGTTGCTCTAGTAATGGCTTGGTCTCTTCAGGAGTAGGCAAACTAAATGTATCTAGAAAGATGTCTTTTATGTCTTGAAGAGTGTGCTTCTACCTATATTCTCTCCTAAGCATTTCTTGATGATTTTTCTTCTCTAAAGCTTGTTGAAAAATGCTTATTTGATATAATGTCATTGTATCATAATCAAACTGGGGAATAGTAATCTCTTCATCAAGAGTGATATCACCATAGTGAATTACCTTTTCATCTTTTGAAGAGCTTGAGCCTAGCACTAAGATCTACAATGGTATAAATTCTGTACTCAACTTCTAGTGAACTTTTATAGGAGAAGTGCTAGATGTTGGTAGAGTTACCAATGCCTGGATGGCTTCTTGCTCCTTTACTTTAGGTGTTTTCTCACCTTCTTCAAATTTTATCTTATCTAATACATTGACTTGAACAACACCTTGTCCTTATGCTTCAGGTATAGATGAATCTATCTATCTTGATTCCTTTTGTACATGTGTATATTTTTCTTCTTCCTAATTCTTCTCAAGAGTAACAATTTTCACAAGTGTATCAACCTTAGTAGGTGTATCTACTGTAGTTTGAAACAAAGGTTTCACTTGATTAACTAAAGGGATGGAAGAAGGTGGTTCTTGTGGTTCCACCTTGTCCCTTGTGATGTTAGTTACATCCTTTTGGACCTCATCTACACTAACCAAAATTGAATTATCACATAACTTAGCATGTAGTATAGATCAAGATCCAATATTTTCTTCAAGTCATCTGCAGTCAGTGGATTGATGTTTTGAGCTAAACCATCAGGACCATCCTTGACAATAATAGTTTAAGTTGACTTGACTCTGTCATGGGGGGTACTGACACTCGGTACTTGTGTGTCTTGCACACTCTGTTCATCTTGTTGTTGTTTAGTTGTAGCCGTGTCATCATCTTGCTTTTGTGTTTCTTCCCCAATTGTATTATATTTATTCTCATCTTCCTTATCATCTTCTTGTTTTTCATCATCTTCTTTATCATCATCTTTACCCTCAAAAGGGTCAGCTTCTCCTTATTTTATAGTGGTCAACCCATAGATTAGTTTCCATATTTGGGTAGACTTCTTTACCACATCTTCAATATTTTTTTGAAGAATGCTAAAGGCTATATACTTAGGTGTAAACCTAACTCCGTATTTCTTAGCAGCCTTAGCAATCTATCCTTTTGTCAGTTCTAGCATTACATGGGCTAAAGTAGTTTCCCTTATTTGTTTCTCCAAATCTAAACAATAATGCCATTTTTGCTCAATCAAATCATATAATTTCTTGGGTACTTACTTAGAAAAATCTAATGATGTAGTCTTAAATTTAGACATCATTGCATATAGGGCTTCTTCTACTAACTTATGTTCTTCTTTCTCGAATTCCTCAAAATCAATATGCTTAAATGTAGAAAAATTTGCATTATTTTTGACATTTTTACACATGTTTTCAATATCAAAAAGTGGTTTGTCAGTTACCATTTTGAATTGTCTTCAATCATCCTATTCAATCTTTTCTTCATCTAAGTCAGGTTGTGAAACATATATTCTTCTCTATTTCTTCTGCACTTGGCTGTCATGTCCTTCAGAGGTAGTTATCATACAAAATTAGAAAAGGAACATTTCAGTGGTATCAGAGCCATGATCTTTCCAGCCTGAGGGTTTGTAGAAGTTGCAGGTCAGTTTTGACAACTACCCAGATCTTGCATGTCAGTTTTGACAACTACCTAGATTTTGCATGTCATAATTTATGGTTGCATGTTTCTTCTAATCAGATGCATGTTAAAATTTATGGTTACATTCTACTTCTAATCATTTTCATGTTAGTTCTTGGTGAATTTGGTAGTTGTAGAAGTTTGAATTTCAGTTTTGACAAGTACCCAGATCTTGCATGTTAGTTTTGACAACTACCCAAATCTTGCATGTCATAATTTGGTGGTTGCATGTTGCTCCTAATCAGTTGCATGTTCAAATCTATGGTTTCATGCTACTTCTAATCATTTGCATGTTAGTTCTTGGTGAATTTGGTGGTTGTAAAAGTTTGCATGTCAGTTTTGACAACTACCCAGATCTTGCATGTCATAATTTGGTGGTTGCATGTTGCTTCTAATCAGTTGCATGTCCAAATCTATGGTTGCATGCTACTTCTAATCATTTGCATGTTAGTTCTTGGTGCTTGAAGAAGTTATATCCTATTGGGGTTACACTCTACTTTATCCAGAATGGACAGGTATAGTACAGAGTCTCAGAGGGAACGATCTTGGACAATTGATAGCCAGAGTCAAAATAGTAGAAAGGATGGTTATTTAGACATTCGAGATAAACTTATGAAAATAAGCCATGACATGTCTAAACAGTTGGTTGAGCACCACCGTATAAATGACATGTTATCTGACCCAGCTAAGGTGGATAAGTTGACTGGATTTCTATTTGGCAGATTTTCTCACAGGACAGATGACACAATTCCCAAGAACTTGCATGAGGAGTTTGAGAAACTAGCTGATAGCCAGGTAGAGGTCTTAGATTCTACTCTGCCACAGGAGGTTGTGGGAAAGGATATTACACAGATTGATAGTAACGGTCAACTTGATACTCAAATTGAGACAATTTTTTACAGGTCGTCAAAGGGTGATGCCACAGGTATTCAGGATGGTATAGTTACAACAGGCAGTGACTACAGTGTAGTGGGTTCAGATGATGATTATGAGGATGTTGTTGTGCAGGATGGTGAGATACCTCGTAGAGATGAGCAGACATTGAGCATTCATGACTTTGCTGAGAAAGATTACTAGACATAGTTAGATGCTTCATCACATGAGGTTCAGGCTGGTAGTACTTCACATGATTTGTCCAGCCAGCTGAAGGTGAACAAAGATAGTAGTGTGACTTCATTATCTCATCATGACAGGTATGTGGAGTTAGTTGGTATTGGTCATATTACTCAGGTGAGGAGTTTTCTTGAGTTACCAGTTGATTCTAGTTTACGGATATGGACTCGAGATTGTTATATTGGCATTTGGGATTCAGTTGACTGGAGATCTTTAACACTTTTTGGTAGCAGTGTTTGTTTGGGTGCTATCATGGATTTGATTAGCAGATTACATGGTGTTGTCTTTTCTTGTGCTAGTATCTTGTCTGATGTTGGTATTAGTTTTTATACACCAATGTTGGGCTTTGTTCATATATCCAGTCGGCCATACTTGCTGGAATGTGTTGATGATATTTCATATTTGGCAGTGTGTATAGATGAGTCCCAGGATCATATTGGCATTGATGACATCCAGAAGGATGCAATGGGTAGTTTTGAAGACTTAGCTTCCTTGGGTATAGAGGATTTGGACATCAATGCTAATGTTTTTGATACTCCATATGTTGATATGAGTTTTAGATTTGATTCACAGGATATGGATGGTAATACTCTAGAGACTAGTAACTTTGAGGATACTCCTTTAGACAGTGCATCAGAGGAGGTTTGTAGGAGACAGTCAAGCCAGTGCCATCATGTGTCTAATCAATTGAGAGTTAGTGACCAAGACATTGCTATCACTTGCCAGCATTTCGATGTTTCTCATCAGTTGTTAGCAGTTTATGGATGGGGTTCTCCTACTAGTGATGAGCAGGGAGGCAGTTATCTTTCCTTGATAGAGTTCCACTCTTTATGGGAGGCTATCCAGATTTTGAGACAGGATTATATGCAGTTGGTAGCCGACAGAGATTATCTTATGAAGTGGGGCAGTATAGCATATGATGCATTGTTGGCCAAGGAAGATGAGGTGAGTGAGCTTACTGAGCAGCTTGTGGTGACTTCTGAGATTCTTGAGAGGACACAGTTGGCTTTCAAGGAGTCACAGTTTCATTTGGCTAAGGTGACCATGGAGTTAGAGCGACTACAGTCTTCACCTGATTCTATACAGTCACAAGCAGTGGTGTTGGGTGATCCGAGGATGTCCATGGCCGAGATTGTCAGAGACAGTGGAGATGGGGATGCATCCATTCTTGATACTAACATTGGAATATCAGGTTCATTCCCACTAGAGTTAGGTTCAGTTGAGTTGGGTGTTGTAGCAGATTGTTGTATGCTTGACATGGTGGTGGCCTCTAGTATTGATGGCACAGAGACTAGAGATTTATCAAAGATCATGTGTGATGTTGGTGAGTTGGCAGTTGGCATGGTTCCTACTAGTAACACTACTCCCTTGGTGATATCTTCGGAGGTAGTAGTTAGTTCCAACATGGTTAATGATCAATTATAGTTAGTTACATCTGGATTGCAGTCTGAGCCACTGACTAAGATTGGTGCATTCTATCGGCATTACACTGTGAGGTATGCTCATCTATCTACCTTTGATGACCATGTTGATGAGATGATGATACAGAGATGTACTTTGGTTCCTAGTGCTTATCATCAGTTATGGGATAGTTTGATGCCTCGGGATGAGAGTTGTGATGGGCATGACATGGTGATAGGTCCTACAATTGACAGGGTGATAATACATGACTTAGAGCAGGATTTTTGGAGTGATGCTTTAGTAGGTGTTGTTATTGATTCTACTCCTTTGGCTATGACATCTCTTGACTTAGCTGGTGATCAATCATAGTGGGTTGTATCACTTCTTCATGGTGAGCTGTTGACTGAGGTTGGTTTTTTTTATCAACATTATATTGCAGGGTATGTACATCAATTAGCATTTGATCCTTGTGCTGAGGAGTTGATGGCAGTCAAATTTGGTTTGGATTCCATTTCTTACTCTTTATCTTGTAATGTCTTTTCACCATCAGTACTGTATGGGAGTTATGGTTATGAGATAGTAGTCGATGATTTGTAGAGTTGTGTTGACTGCAGGAGTTGTACAGTGTGTGGATTCTCCATACTTGGTACAGTTTCATTCGAGAGGGTTCACCATTGTTGCAGAGTTGGATTGTACATTCCATATAGGCCAGTGGGATGCGTTGATAGTTTGATTTGTCCACTTTACTTGGGTTCTGATGTTCTAAGAGTTTGTGCCTCATGGGTTTTTGATTGTGGTAGTGGTGATTTTGGAGTTTGGTTGAGCTATAATTGTCAATTTGATTATGGATTCCTCTTCGTCATATTGCAGAGGATATTACAGGAGCCTGTGTTAATTGGTAGTAGTATAGTTCATGACTACATTTGGGATCCAAGTGGATTGATTGGTTTATTGTTCAGCCATTGCTTGAGGACAAGCAATGATTGGGAGGGGAGGACTTGTCATGTCCCCTTTTCAAATAATTAAAAAAGAAAATCTTTGCTAAGGCAGGCGGGCCCAAGAAAATGAAGTTTCGAAAAAAGGGGGTTAATCTTTGGAAACTGTTGGACTAATAAATGAAAATTATTATTAAAATAAGTTTCATTAACCTCTCTTGGATATGAGTTACAGTTATGCCCTCTTTTAAGGGGTTTGGAGGCATTTTGGGCTCATTCCAGAACTTGATTTTTGCTCATTCTTTGTTATTCTTCAGAGGCTGCCAAACCTGTGGAGAAGGAGACCCAAGAACGGGAGTTTGCAGGTTTCCGGGGAGACCCAAGAACAGGAGTTTGCAGGTTTCTAGGAAGGCTAAGGATGGGAGTTTGAAGCCATTCCATGTGCATGCTCATACAGAGTTTGCCTTTGTGCTGAACAGTGCAGATTTGTGAGTTTTCGGGTGTGTTTTTGTAGGAGTTTGGTGTTTACAGTTGAGTATTTCATATCAGTTTGGGTTGCTGCTGTATATCAGACTTTTAAATGTTAAAATAGAGCTGAATATATATATTGGTACATGATTAAACTTCTGAGATAGATTCTTAGTGTTTTTGTGGTGTTTCCGGGCATATTTTGTGCTATTTCGGGAGCCCAATGAGCATAGTTTTGGTCCTACATTTTCGATCTGTTGTGTAAAGGCTATACAGATCTGGAAATTTCAATTTGTAGGCTGTTATGCTGCTGAAAGTTCTGTAAAAATTTCCATTTTCAGATTTATTAATAATTTGTGAAGTTGTGAAGCTTTTAGCACTATTTTCAGCATACCCGATTTGGGGTTTCTTGAGAAATTTGGAGGATCTTTGTGATATCAGTTGTTTGATTTTGAAAATCTGATTAGAGGTGTGAAATACCATATCAAATCAGAGAAGGGGACATTTCATTGGCCTCCTTATTTTGTAGCCTTAGTCTTTTTCTTGACCTTCTATGTGGTTGCACATGTGCCTACTCTAATGGTAGGATTAGTAGGCTTGGCTAGACTAGGTTTGACAACTTTCTTTGCCTTAGCCATAGGCTCTACCTTAGCCTTTCTCTTCTTTGGCTTGGCTTGTGTGGGTGCTTCCATTAATTCTTCTTCCTTGACACCTTCTATTTCTTCTTCTTCCTTGTCCTCTCCCATGCCTTGGGTCAATTCAAGAGGTCCTTTTTTTTGTTCTTGTTCTTCTTCTTCATCCTCTTCATCTTCTTCCTCTTCTTCCTCACCTGCACCTTCACCAAATTTAGCCTTTAGCTTCTTTAGGAGGTATTTTTTAACTCCATTTCAATCTTTGATTTCATCAAATCATAGTTCCCAAAGATTTTTTTAGTCTTTTCAACTTCTTCTACTAGGAGTGTTGTGATTGTTGTTGATGCTTCATCAACATTGATCTCATATCCAAGTGGTCTTAAGCATGTGACCCTTGGTGTGGCCACCTATATAAAGGTGTAATCAACATCAACTATAAAACATATATCATTGTAGTGTTGCTCAACCAGTGAAACAGGTATCCTCATTCTTTCCTTCATTGACTTCTTAAAGTACTCAAAGTAGCTAGTCATCAATGTTTCAAAATTTTCACCCATCTGTTCAATATACTCATTGATCTATACTAAAATTGACTTGATGGTCTTCCATCTAACTATACCAAAAGAGAAAAATGTATTCTATTCATAAAACAATATGCAAACAAGCATTGCACTGAACTTGCACTATGCACTTTTGGTTTTCCTTATAGCTTCAAGATTCTCCATCAATTGTTGCAATTGTAGCTCAGTCAAATTATAAGTATGATATTTATTTACAAATTTATAACCAACATCTACTGCAATATAGGGTACACTATTCAATTTGCTAGATTGATAGAATTTGTGTGAAATTACCCTAATAACAAAGTCTAGTAGTGGATCAGTGATAGTATCAATTGTCATCCCTCTCTTATTCCATTTTTCCCTTGTATTTCTCTCTATCACTTCTTTGGAGTCACTTCTCAAAGTCTTGGGCCGATCTAGGGTTGGGTAACTAGTCACCCTATGAATTATCCTCTTTGATATCTTAATCAGTCCTCCTTCTAGCCATAAGGATCCATCATATATTCAGCTTAAGATAATTCTAATCCATTCAATCTTGAAAACACTAGGAAAATCTAGTACGCGGGCCAAACCTTTTCTCTCAACAATTTCATATTCTTCTTTTAGAACACCATTATCACATAATCTATCATAAGCTTCTCTAATTTCTAGGTCTACAATGCTACCAATTTTACAATTGTAACATTTCCTAACATCCTAAACCATAATAAAATTGGATGAAATCATTAACAAAGCACCAGTAGGATCTTGTTTATGGGTGATGTTAGGAATGGCCTTAAATATGGGTTGTTTCAGTTCATTACTAACAAGCTAAACATTCAAAACCTCTTTCCCTTCTCCATTACTCAAACTAGAATCCATTTGTCAGACTAGGGTTTGTGCAAATTAAAACTGCATAGCTCGGCCTGTGATAAATACCTTGTAAAATCTGTATGCTGGTGTGAGATCATCACTGAAATCTTTGCAAATGCTTTGAAAATTTAATGAATTGCCTTCTACTCTATTTTTTCTTGCTTGTATTCAAAATGGCAAAGAATGAGTGAAAAATGACCATATACCCTTCAAAACCCTTGCATTTAATGCTTAGTGCTTGTATAGCTATAAACTTGGCATCAACTTGATTTCAAAATCATTTGGCATCCATTCATATTAGTATCACTTGGTAGATTCTATAGACTCGACATCAACTAGCTAGTCTAGCAGCTCAGCATCAACTAGCATTCCACTCGATATCCATTGAAAACTTTCCATGCTTGGCAACAATATTTAAAATTAAAGACTTATTCTTGAATTTTCAACAACATCTTGCATCTTTATTCATGCTAATGTAGTCCTTTCAGTACTAACTTCATTTGGAACTGATGTATGATATAACACTTTAAATATGAATCCCACATACCTCTTGATTGTTCAGTTTGATGAGGTGTGATCACTTGACACATTGGGTGAAGTGTTCCCTTTTGCATTTCATGTGTTGCAAGTATCTTTCTTTTTCCATGTCTTGTTCATCACATCTCTGATGTGTTCAACATCTACCTTTCCTTTGCCTTTATCAAATTCACAACTTGGTGCCTTTGACCTAGTTAAAAAATGTTTACTAATGTGAACAATCTTCATACAGCTAAAGCATGTAGTTTGACTCAACCACCTTTTGTAGTTATCAATTAAGTGTGTCCTGATACAATTCTTAGGAACATGTCCATATTCTTGATAATAGTGACAACTATAATTTTTATCGTAATCCCAATTATAAGAGTTTCTATAGCTTCTTACCTTTGTTGGCTTGTTTGATGGCCACATAGATGTCTATCTACATTTAAAGGCTCTATGTCCATACTTCTAACAGTTGTAGCAATATCCTTCAAATCTTTGTGTGTTCATGGTTTTGGTGTTGCATTCATGTGCCTGATGACCTTGTTTGTTGCATTTATGACAATAAATCACATTCTTAGGCTTGACATTTTGATTTGTATTATTTCTCCTACACACATTAGCAACGTGTCCTTTCTTTCCACAGCTATAACAAGCAAGTTTGGAGTTCTTACCTCTATTGTTCCTTTCTTCAGTGACTTTGGATGTTTCTCCTTCTTTAGTTCTTGTGTAGCCCAATCTTGATGTATCTTTGTTGGATCTAGGGGATCTTAGTAATTGCTCAAAGTATTTGATGGCTTCATTTGTCTTGTTGAAACTTTTTGCAAATTCCTTTTCTATTTTTAGGTCACTTTGCAATTGTTCATTCTGCAACTTTAATGTGGTTATCTCAATGTCCTTGACATTTAGTTCATAGTTGGAATTCATCATTTGACTTAGAGTATCGAATTGTACATTGGAGATCTTGTTTAGCTCTGTTGACTTCCCTCCAATCTATTTTTCAGAATTCATTTATCTTCTTCAATCATGGCTTTGTCTTCCATGGCTTTCTTTTTTTGTTCAATCACCTCACATAGCAGTATAGCTTGTGGTTCTTACTCCAACTTGAGATTTATGATTTCTCTAGCTTGGATTCTGTTCTTTTTCATTAGATCTGCAACTACTGCATCAAATTCACTAGAGTTACCATTTGCAAATAACTTGGTGGTGTCTATCTCTTTTTATAGTGTATCATTCTCTGCAATAGCAATTTCTTTCCTTCTCTTCAAGGAACTCTTTAAAGCATCTCTAACTTCATTTAGTTGATGTAGTATAAGATGTATTTCAATCTGCTAGTTCTCAATAGTCTTTCCCAATTTGTAGACTTTCATTTCAAGATCTTTCCTCTAAGTTGCAAAGCCTCTCTTTCAGAGAACAAAGCTCTAATACCAATTATTGGAATGACAAGTGGGAAAGGAGTAAACTTCTGGGGGGGTGAATGATGCAGGAGCATCGAAAGGTATAAGGGCAATCCTGTGTCACCCAAAAAAATGTACTTAGACTTAGTTTCTATTTTATGTCTTTACATTTTTGGATACCCATTTGGCTCAAATAAAGGTTCCAACTCTCATAGTTCAACTATCAGTGCATTTGAAAATCCTGAAAAAATAGGAGCATGCAATTTGACCATCATTTTGGTGACCTAGAAGGTATGACTTGGCCAGATGAATGTAATTGAGATTTAGAGCATTCCAAAAAAAGAATCAAGTCAAAAGGCCCCACGATTTGAAAGTTATTGCAGTTTTTCGGGTTTTTGAGACCTCCTAAGAATGCTTCAAAGTCAGGTTTGGGGCATTAAATGACCTCAAAAAGGGTCAAAAAATGGGGGACGAGAAAAGCTGTTCCATAGGGCTATAGAGCGCTTCGAGAGCTTTTCAAAAATGTAAACGGTTTGTCAATCAGAGCTACGGTTCAAAATTTATGCCTCCTGGAAGTTCGGCTACCGTTTCTGGATTCTTCTAGATTTGCACCGACTTCTAACGCAACTTATGGAACCTTCTATTTTGTCGGTGGATGCCTACTAGCACTTTCTAGAATGTACTCCTAGTCCTTAACCCTTCGGGGTCTATTTAAGGAGATTTTTGGCATTGTAAAAGGCAGTTCGGATTGGAGCTTGAGAGGAGGTGCTAAAAGGAGAAATATTCTCTAGAGTTATGCTATTGTAAGCCCGTAGGGCATGTTTTGAAGTTTATTTTCTCTGCACTGTTGTACTAGCTGATTTTCTCAGTTAATATAATTCCCCTTTTCTATTCTGTCCATTCTGTTGTTGATTTGTGTCCCCATCAAGTGGTATCAGAGCCAGTTTTCCTGAGTGTGTAGACAGAGCGCCGACTGTGAGGCAGTTTGCACCAGGACTATGTGGTTGTGGGTTCGAATTAGAAGATGCCTCCACGAAGAGAGCATGGTGGAAGGGCCAAAGCTATTGATCCTGAAGAGGTTAGAGCCCTCCAGAGACAGGTACAAGCATTGCAAGAGGAGCTTCGTAGAGGAGCAAATATTGTCGTAGATGACAATAGTGAGGATGACAATGAAGAGGAAGTAATGGAAGTTGACGGGGAAGTTCTGAATCTTGTAGAGGAAAGGCTTTTTAGGGCCATTACTAGGTTTGGGAAAAGACCTACAATTGAAGTGGGTATATTTTTGGGAAATTTGAAACCAGATGAGTTGATCGATTGGATCAATGAACTGGAAGAATACTTTGAGTATGAGGATATAAGGGACCCAGATAGGGTAAAGTTTGCAAAGGCCAAACTGAAAGGCCATGCAAAAATCTGGTGGCAAGAGGTTCAACTGGAAAGACTTAGAAGAGGAAAGGAGAAGATCACAAGATGGGATCGCATGGTGGACAAATTGAAGAAGCAGTTCATTCCTGTGGACTATGAGCTTGATCTATTTAAGAAGATGCATGGGTTAAAGCAAGCAGGAAGATCAGTCCAAGAATATACAAAGGAGTTTTACCGACTCTTGATTAGAGTAGGGCATGCAGAAGCAAATAAGGAGAAGGTTGCTCGTTATATCAGTGGGTTGCGACCTAGGATCCAGGAGGAATTAAGTCTGGTAAGAATGACCAGC
The DNA here is from genome assembly GCA_028749045.1 of Cupressus sempervirens. NCBI lineage: Eukaryota > Viridiplantae > Streptophyta > Pinopsida > Cupressales > Cupressaceae > Cupressus > Cupressus sempervirens. Next base: position 163,832,894 of record CM053793.1, on the reverse strand, counting down.
GTTGAAGAAGCATACTAGTTTGCCCTACGAGTTGAAGAGAAGCTGAGTAAAAGGTTTGAAGGAAGACAAAAAGGGTGTGGTCAAGGAGGAAGGGGAGTGATAGATCATCTGGAGGCCGCAATGAAACTCAAAAGAAAAATGAAGATGAGGGTACTAGCAGGAACCAGAGGAATGAGGGTTTCAACCGCTCCCATGATCAAGACTTCCAAAATCAAAGAGGAAGAGGTAGAGGACGTGGGCAAGGAAGAGGAGGCTTCCGTGGTACCTGTTTCCATTGCAATGAAGAAGGTCATCGTGCCTTTGAATGCCCTCAACGACAAGGAAGGACAGATAGGAGAGCTGAGGGCCAAGCTAGGGTTGCTCATGTGGATGAGGATGCACAATCATCACATTCAGAGGATGCAGAAAGAGGAGAGACCTTGGTAAATGAAAGAGTCCTACTAAGTGGTGAGAATGAACCAGGACAACGGAGGAGTTTGTTCCGTACCAGATGCAAGTGTGAGGATAAATGTTGTGATGTGATCATTGATGGTGGTAGCACTGATAACTTGGTATCAGAAGAGATGGTCTCTAAGCTGAAGCTCAAGAGGGAGAAACATCCCCAGCCCTATCAGATTTCTTGGGTAAAAGATGATCATAAGGTCCTGGTAAGTGAACAATGTTTAGTAAAATTTAAAATTGGGAGTTACCATGATGAAGTTCTCTGTGATGTTATTTCGATGGATGTTTGCCATCTATTGTTGGGTAGACCATGGCAGTTTGATAGACATGCAATACATGATGGACATGCAAACACATACTCTTTGACAAAGGATGGAGTTCGCCACAAATTGAAGCCCATGAAAAAGGAAGGTGAAAAGGTATGTAGCAGTGCTAGGATTTGTCTTGTTGATGGAAGGAAGTTTTTAGATGGCATGAAACATCAGCGTATGTGCTATGCTTTGATTCCTAGGAAAGATAAAGAAGGTAGTAGTGAAATACCATTTGAAGTTTCAGATTTACTAGGGGAATTTGGAGATATTATCTCTGATAATGTTCTAGATGGATTGCCACCAGTAAGGCAAATCAGTCATCAGATAGATCTGATTCTAGGAGCTAGTTTGCCTAACAAGGCTGCTCACAGGATGACTCCTACTGAAACAAAGGAGCTAAATAGATAGGTTCAGGAGCTGTTGAGGAAGGGCTTGATTCGAGAGAGCCTGAGTCCATGTGCAGTACCTGCAGTACTCGCACCAAAAAAGGATGGAGAGTGGAGGATGTGTACAGATTCCTGAGCTATAAATAGGATAACCATCAATTATCGATTTCCTTTGCCAAGGATGGATGATCTTATGGACTGCTTGAGTGGAGCTGAGTACTTCACAAAGATAGATATGAAGAGTGGGTATCATCAGATACGGATTCGAGAAGGAGATTAGTGGAAAATAGCCTTCAAGACCAAGGAGGGTCTTTATGAGTGGTTAGTCATGCCCTTTGGATTGACAAACGCCCCAAGCACCTTCATGCGGCTCATGAATGAGGTACTTAAGAAATTCTTGGGAAAATTTGTTATTGTCTATTTGGATGATATTTTAATTTTCAGCAAGACTTTGGAAGAACATTTACTGCATATTCATAGTGTCCTTGAAAGGCTAAGGGAAGAGAAACTGTTAATTAATCTAAAGAAGTGTGTCTTTGCAAAAAGGGAGTTAGTCTATTTGGGATTTGTTATATCACCAGAAGGTCTCAAAATGGATCCAGAGAAGCTAAAAGCCATCTTGGAATGGCCTACTCCAAGGTTTGCTACTGAGGTAAGATCATTTCATGGTCTAGTTAGTTTTTACAGGAAGTTTATTAAGAATTTCAGTGGCATATGTGCACCCCTAACTGATACAATAAGAGGGGATAGAAAAGAGTTCAAATGGACTGCAGTAGCTGCAAGAAGTTTTGAATTGCTGAAGAAGAAGGTGACTGAACAGCCTGTGTTGGCACTTCCAGATTTTAGAAAAGTATTCCAGGTGGATTGTGATGCTAGTGGTAGCGCTATTGGGGCTGTATTAAGCCAAGAAGGTAAGCCTATTGTATATTTTAGTGAAAAATTGAATGATGCAAAGAAGAAGTATTCTGTTTATGATCAAGAGTTCTATGCAATAGTTCAGGCCTTAAAGAAATGGAGACATTATTTATTGCCAAAGTAATTTGTTTTGTATATTGATCATCAGGCATTACAATACCTAAATAGCCAAGGTAAATTGAATCAGAGGCATATGAAGTGGGTAGAATTCTTGCAGAGTTATACATTTGTGTTGAAGCATAGAAGTGGAAAATCTAATAGGGTTGCAGATGCACTAAGTAGGAGACAGTTGTTGCTTACAACAATGTAGGTTGAAGTAGTTGGGTTTGATGAACTCAAGAATTTGTACCCTGAGGATCTCGATTTTGCTGAAGCATGGAAAGCTTGTAAAGAACCTGTTGCTGTAGATAGAACCAAGTGGTTAGACTATTTGATTCAGGATGGCATGTTGTTCAAAGGTAGTCAATTGTGCATTCCAAGGAGTTCCATGAGGGAAAATCTGATTAAGGAGAAACACAGTGGAGGGATGGCAGGACATTTTGGTCGGGATAAGACCATTGCCATTCTTAGAGAACATTATTTTTGGCCTCAAATTACACAGGATGTGAAGAAGTTTGTACAGAGTTGCCAGGTTTGTCAAGTTGCCAAGGGGTTTAGTCACAATACTGGCCTATATCAGCCATTGCCTGTTCCATCAAGGCCATGGGAGGACATAAGTATGGATTTTGTTCTTGGATTGCCAAGGACACAAAGGGGTAATGACTCAGTATTTGTGGTGGTTGATAGGTTCTCCAAAATGGCACATTTCATTCCATGCCACAAAACTCATGATGTTGTCCATATTGCAGACTTGTTTTTCAAAGAGGTGGTAAGACTACATGGTCTTCCAAGAAGTATAGTTTCTGACCGAGATACTAAATTTGTGGGGTATTTCTGGAGGACATTGTGGAAGAAGTTGAGAACAGACTTGAAATTTAGTTCCACGCATCACCCACAGACTGATGGCCAAACATAAGTGGTAAATAGAAGTCCGAGCAATTTGCTGAGATGTTTAGTTGGAGATAAGCCCAAGGGATGGGATTTGATTCTACCACAGGCAGAGTTTGCTTATAATAACTCTGTAAATAGGAGTACTGGAAAATCACCATTTCAAATTGTATATGGAAATAGCCCAAGGACTGCACCAGAATTGAGGAAGATAGAACAAGGGGAGAGAACAAGTGCTGAAGCTGAGGAATTTTCTGAACACATCAAGCGTCTACATGAGAAAGTTCAAGCACACATTATCAAGATGAATCAAGAGTATAAAGCTAGGGCTGGTCAAAGGAGAAGACATAAGGAATTCCAAGTAGGGGATCTTGTCATGGTGCACTTACGAAAAGAAAGATTTCCAGTTGGTACTTACAACAAGCTGAAAATGAAGAAATTTGGCCCCTGCAAAGTTTTGAAGAAACATAACTCAGGAAATGCATATGAGGTGGAGCTGCCAGATGGTATTCACATTTCTCCCACTTTCAACATTCCAGATTTAACAAAGTATCATGATGATGGTGCAGATGAGGAGCTGGTTTTAGAGCCATGCCCAATTCTTGCTTCTAAGAAGGAGGAGATAGAAGACATTCTAGATCATCGTGTGGGTAGGAGTACCAGAAATAGGCAGTATGAAGAGTATTTGGTCAAATGGAAAGGATGACCGATTGAAGACTCAACTTGGATTTTAGCAGCTGAGGTTTCCCATTTGGGATTTCCTCTACCATCCATAAAGTGACAGAGTCACTTTTCAATCTACCCTGGGTGTTTGATGCAGGAGCATCCAAAGGTATAAGGGCAATCTTGTGTCACCCAAAAAAATGTACTTAGACTTAGTTTCTATTTTATGTCTTTACATTTTTGGATACCCATTTGGCTCAAATAAAGGTTCCAACTCTCATAGTTCAACTATCAGTGCATTTGAAAATCTCAAAAAAATAGGAGCATGTAATTTGACCATCATTTTGGTGACCTATAAGGTACAACTTGGCCAGATGAATGTACTTGAGATTTAGAGCATTCCAAAAAAAGAATCAGGTCAAAAGGCCCCACGGTTTGAAAGTTATTGCAATTTTTCAGGTTTTGGAGACCTCCTAAGAATGCTTCAAAGTCAGGTTTGGGGCATTAAATGACCTCAAAAAGGGTCAAAAAATGGGGGACGAGCGAAGCTGGCCCATAGGGCTATAGAGCACTTCGAGAGCTTTCCGAAAATGTAAACGGTTTGTCAATCGGAGCTACGGTTCAAAAGTTATGTCTCCCGAAAGTTCGGCTACCATTTTTGGATTCTTCTAGATTTGCACAGACTTCTAACACAGCTTCTGGAACCTTCTATTTTGTTGGTGGATGCCTACTAGCACTTTCTAGAATGTACTCCTAGTCCTTAACCCTTCGGGGTCTATTTAAAGAGATTTTTGGCATTGTAAAAGGCAGTTCGGATTGGAGCTTGAGAGGAGGTGCTAAAAGGAGAAATATTCTCCAGAGTTATGCTATTGTAAGCCCGTAGGGCATGTTTTGAAGTTTATTTTCTCTGCACTTTTGTACTAGCTGATTTTCTCAGTTAATATAATTCCCCTTTTCTATTGTGTCCATTCTGTTGTTGGGTTGTGTCCCCATCAGTGAATCAGGAGTTTAAACTTGGACCCATAAAACTTTCACCATTCATACATCACATGTATTAATATACTAAAACAATATATAAAGCATATGCATTAATCATGTAAACATGTAATCAAACACACACACTTAACACCAAATATGATTACCCAAAAACCCTCCAAATGAGAAGGTAAAACTGAGGTGGAGATGACACCCACAAATCTTCACTACTGTAGCAATAAAGTGTATCCAATTAAGGTTACAATGGTTTGACCATGAATCATGATCTACACTATCAAAGGCCTACCCTGTTAAAGGCTTACAAAGACTATTAAGTCCCACCTTGTTAGAGGATTTCAACACCGTATTAGAAGTGTTCCTAGTTAGAGGACTTTAACTTACAATTAAGTAAGCATCTTCTTAAAGGATTTCATACATCCTGTTAAGACTACTTTGTTAAGAGATTTAACTGAAATCACCTATCAAAATGTCTCAGCATAGATCCTATGGTTGGCACTTGGTTGCCTAATAATGGATCACCTCTATCCAATCTCTAATTAATCCTTCATGATCTAATGTATCAATGTTGTATCCTCCTCTATCCTTTATTCTTCACTTAACTAATTCTACAATTCATTGTTACTACTAAGTCACCTTGAATGCTTTACAAACTATCTTGTTCACTCCTCCAGTTTGATCATTCACCCCTTTGCTACACTCTCAACTATGTTAAAAATTTAGGGCTTTTTCCTCCTTAAGAAGACTTAGGGGGCTTAGGGTTAGGTATGAATCTACTACTAAGATTCATCCATTTTTCCACTTAAACCTTCCCATTTTGTGATTGGCTGCATGTAATTGCATAGGGAATCCGCATATAGATTCATCATTATCTCCAAAAGTTCAAAATCTATCCTTAAGTTGGCCTAAAAATGGTTTACATAGTTATTTGTGCCATTACAAACAGATATGTCCAATCTATGTCACTTGGCATATGAAGTCTCTGATGCTCAGCATACACTGTTCTGACTTGGCACCTAAACTTCTTGGCATCTACTATTTACTTAGCACTTGAATTACTTGACATGGTCTATCTTCTTGGCACATGAGTGACTTGGCACTCATTGTAACTCAGCATGATCTAATATTTACATTTTATACTCGGCATGCATTTCTAGTTTGGCATGAACTAAATAAATGACTTAAGTATGTTGACACTCACTATTCAAAACCAATCTGAGATCAACATTCTAAAGATTTAGGAGCATGTTTTAACATTATAAAATTCAAGAATTGTCTCATTCTAAGTATGATGGGATGGGATTGTAAAAAGATGCAATAAGAACATTATTGTCTCTTTGAACTCTAAAACAACAAGAATTGTATTTTTTAATTAAAAAGTTAATGTTTAAATTCTAGGTCATTAGAGAAAAAGAACAACCTCATAAAATTTCCAATTTTATTTCTCACTAGTATTTTAAGCCTTAGGGAGAGGGAGAAAGGTGGGTTAAAGACCATATAGCTAATTGTATTGAATGGCTTAAGGAGACCTATTTTTCATAAAATAATGAGTTTAAAAAGGGATAACCTTCTATTATATATGAAAATCATTTAAACTTAAATAGGTAATTCATAAGGCTTTAGAAAAAAAAATATATGATAAATTTCAATGATGAAAATAATTTATAGATATAAAGCTTTTAAGTAGGATAATGTAAAACATGGAAGTGGTAAACCTAAGTAGGACTTATATTCCATGTCATTTTAAATTTAGAGTTGAACTAGTACATGTGTTCAATGGTTTATGTGTAGAATAACTAGAATACTGAGATGGGGGTGAATTAGTAATCCCAAAATTATCTGAATTACTTCACTTGTTAAACTTCAATATCAGTGAACAACAATGTAAACAACATAAGCATGAAAACACCAAATTTGTATCATGGGAAACCCAAATGTGAAAAATTGTGGTTAGCTCCTAATATTGCATAAATAGTTATATAATATTATAATGTCAATTGCATACATGGCATGCTACCAAAGGATCACTTCCAAAAGGGATTAGAAATTGAATTTTTATAATTGCATCCAGCATATGTATGAGTCAATTCCTTTAAAGTATAAAATAAAAACTTGATGCAAATTTTTTTATCCTTCATCGATTATAGAACCTTAATGTACTCTCACATATCTACATATCCATTGCATCTCTTCTATATCCTTTCATATGTATCTCTATTATTTTCTCTCGGTGTGTCTCATTAGAGGATAAACAACATACAAACACACAAACACATAGAGAGAAGGAGAGGGACACACACACACACACACACACACACCATTCTCACTCATATTGTGTCAGCTAAGTCCAAGCATCAATTTTTTTAGAGTAAATTGTTACACATTTCATTTAGGATGTACTTTGAATTTTCTCCCATACATCAATCAAAAATTTCCTCGTATGTTTCATTTAGTCCTTAATCTTTCCCAAATTTATATTACTAAAAAAATTCAAGTGAAGAAGTGTGGACCAATAAAGTGACCTAACCAGAGCATCAATTCATGAAAATTTAACCATAGGTATATCAAGAATATTACACATATTATATGTCATCAACCCAAATAATATATGATAGATAATAACTATAGTCTCACAAACCCTCGATTATATATATATATGCTTTAATTCATATTATTAACTATTTGTCTTCTTTAATATTGATATTTAAATCAATAAATATATAATATAAATACATTCATTTAACATATTAATATAAAATACATAAATATATTCAATACATAAATTCATTCAATAAATAAATTCATAAAAATAATTCAATATGCAAATTGGATAGCATTTCAATCATTATACTAATAATAACAGAGCAACTAATACTATTCGAAACAAAACAAAAAATTTAAATTAAAAAAAACTAAAAAAATAGAAAAGGCACTTTGGACGGATGTGACTTCTCCCATTGGCCATGTCACCATCTATTTAATGGAAAAATAAGGGTGGGAGGCAAAAGTTAGAAGCCAAGAAAAGATAGTTAAGAAGTGCACCCACCACTTATAAGGACAAGGGATATCCCATGTGGAATATTTTTTAACACTAAAAGCAAAAAGAGGGTGTTGAAAGACACTTTGGATGGATGTGACTTCTCCCATTGGCCACGTCACCACCTATTTAATGGAAAAATAAGGGTGGGAGCCAAAAGTTAGAAGCCAAGAAAAGATAGTTAAGAAGTGCAGCCACCACTTATAAGGAAAAGGGGTATCCCACGTGGAATATTTTTGAACATTAAAAGCAACAAGAGGGTGTTGGCTAATGGAATACAAACTAGCATATTAATAGTTCTAGTACACTTTCAACACAAACAACAACCTAGGGTTTGCCTCTATCAAAAATAAAAAGCGTAGAGTTCATAGTTAAAGCATTAGTAAAAGAGTCACCCAACATAATATTAACATTATATCTACACCACGCAAGGTAAGTAATTAAAAGAAGTACATAGCTATCATGAGTATCAACCAAAAATTTGAAAAAATTCATAAGACTAACTATCTAAATTGTCTCTCAGTCACTTAGAAAGTAATGTGGCATTTCATTCTTCTTTAAGGAATCGAAATAGTTCCTTATAGTTGTCATCATTCTTAGACTTGGTCTCAATGATCTTCTCCTATAGCATACATAGCATAATAGAGAAAGCATCCATAACCTTGATGGAAAACTTGTTTGAGTCCTCAATTGTCTAATTGAAACCATCAACCTCCTTCTTCAACTCTAGCATTGACTCTTCCTACTTCTCCAACTTCTATTTGATCTTCCCTAGAAACCCTCCTAGCATAGATTCAACATTGTCCTTGGAAGCCTCATTGATAGAAACTTGCAAAGAAGTAGGGTTGTGCGCAGGGTTAGGGAGGGGTTGGGGTGGGGATGGGGTTTTTGAACTGGGTAGCATGGGAGGGAGGGGGGTGTTTTTGACATTAGAGGGAAGGGGGAGTCATGGGATTTTCTTGAGGAATTAGATGACTCTTGCTTGCCAGTTTTAGCCACATAATTATCAAAGTCTAACCCTTTAGTATTTTTCAAAGCTTGCTTGCATTTCACTTTAGCAAGCTTATTAGACCTACAAGCCCCTAGGGTTTCAATATTGTCACCTAAATTAACAATATACACCTCCTTCCTACTTTTTTTTGGGTACCTGGTAAATTCACTAGCACTAGGGTCTAGTAGGAAGGATGATTTAGTTTTAACCTGATTGTGGTTAGGATTTAGAGCTATATTGTTAGGATCATGATCAATGTTAGGGTTTATATAATTTTTAGGGATCTCTAGGATTAAATGTTTAGGGTTAGTGTAAATCTAGATTAAAGATTTTAGTTAGGATTCATAGTAGGGAATTTTAGGGTTAAGAAGTGAGGATTGTGAGCTGTAAAAATTTATAGTTAGTCTTCACATCATGGTCAGGTTTAGGGAAACTTTTGAATTAAAATGATATAACTTTAGGTTTAAGGTTTATGTTTAGGGTAACTAAAGTTAGAGAAATAGTTATTTAACCAATAGTCTATTTGTGGGAACTTTGTTCTCAAAAATTTAATTTTTGACAGAAAAGTTGTGAGTTGGCCGAAAAGTTGTCAATTTGGCCAAAAATTTGTAAATCCTTCTCATTAATTACTATCGAGCAATTTTTATCTGTAGTGTCTGTCATAGTTTGCATTTTTGCCACTATTGAAGAACTCTTTTAGGACAGTTTTATGTTGATGATTATTAGTGACATTATTTTGAGATTATCAGATATTGTCTTAGATTCAGCTTATTATATGATGAGATTACTTAGACTCTACATTTCATGTATGCATGATGATTGTTACATTACTTTCAGTTATTGATGATGATTAGTTAGATGGTTTATCATCACATGTGTTTTCTTATGGATACTTACCCCATACTTGCATGTGTATGGTGTGCGTGTTTGTTCTCCTACTTGTATGGCATTTCTGATGTGGTTAAGGAAGGGAGTCGTAGTCACCTGGTAGTCGGGATCTACACGATGCACCACTTCCTATCATTGCCTATTTAGCTTAGCATATATATATTGTATGTACATGCATGGTTTTTATATAGGTTGCAAGTACCAGGTATCGACTTCCCTGAATTGTCACGATGTGCACACCCTATCGCATTATCTCAATGGTAAGAGAGGGGAGATAAATTCTCAAGTCCAAATCCCAACCCTTTAAGTCATTTGTCCTAATTGGAAATTAGGACAAGTATCTGACTTGAGTACCCTCTAAATGCATCAGATGACATAATTCGTGATATTAACCCTTTTGGTTTGATTTTGTATGTGTTTTGCTATAATGGGTTTTTCGTATTTTATTTTATGAGTCTTTGGTGTATTTTCTATTAATTAAGCCTAATTAAAAGATTTAATTAATGGTTTAATTTAATGGAAAATTAATATGATATTTTAATATTTATTTTATTTAATTAATTGAAAAATTAATTAAATTTTTAGATGAAAGTTATAAGTTTAAATTCGAAACGTGATAATATTTATTTATTTTAATAATAATATATTTAGAGTTCATTTTTAATAAATGCTAAATAATAATATTATTTAAGTTAATAAATATTTTATCAATTAAGTTTTGGAAATGAATTTAAAAGTGGAAAAGATATTAAAATTATTAAAAGATTCTAGATTGCATGATGTGTGCATGTGATTAAAATATAAATATATTAAGATAAAATAGGTGGATTTATTAAAGTGAGTGCATGAGATTTAAATATTAATAAATTAAATTGAAAAGAGTAAAGTGAATATTAAATTAATTAATTTGCATTATTTTAATATTCATTCACATAGGAGTATGCAAACTCTCGTGAGTTGTCATGTTGACAACACAGGAGTTTGCAGTCTAATTATGCACGTGTTGTCAACAACACAGAAGTTAGCACACAAATTAAGCACATGGTGTCTACAACCTTGTGACTCATCTAGAAGGTTGGAAAAGACTCATGCTTAGTTGTCAACACCTTCTAGTTGTTTCTAGAGACATTCTAGGTGCTTCCTGAGAGTTCTTTATATTCAGGCACTCCTAGAAGCTTAGGGAGTGTGTTTTGAGGACCCAAGAACATTGGAGAAGGAAGCAGCTTGCTTTGCGGATTCTGAGGAGAAGCAAATTAGCATCAGTGTCCAAGTAGACACTTGTGATTCTGCCTATGTCATTTCTGCTTCTTGCACTTCCTGTCTTCTTCGTGTCTTCTGATTGCTTTCAGAGGATTTCATGTGTTGAATATCTTGGTGGTATGTATTCTTGTTATGGGTAGTTAAATTTCTATATGTGAAAATCCCACATGCATAGATCTGAGGAATCTATGGGGCTAGGGTTTTTAGATGCATATGGACAAACCTATTTAAAAGAATTCATGGATAAATTTAGAGAACAATTACTATTTAGGAGAAATTCTCAATTCATCAAATTGAAAAAATCTTTTTTATTCAAAACTAGGTATATGTCCTCTTTTTATATATATAAAATTTGCATATATATATATATATATATATATATATATATATATACACACACATATATACATATATATATGTGTGTGTGTGTATATATATACACATATATACATACATACATACATACATATATATATATATATATATATGTGTGTGTGTGTGTGTGTATGTATATATGTATATGTATATATATGTACATATACATATATATATGCATATATGTATATATGTATATGTATATACACATATATATATATACATGTATGCATATATATATGTATATATGTATATGTATCTATATATATATATGTATATACATATATATATACACATATATACACACACATATATATATATATATATATATATATATGTTTATTAAAAATGCAATAATGCTTGATAACGAACTACGTATATATATGTGTGTGTGTGTGTGTGTGTACACATATATATACACATATATACGTATATACATATATATATACATATATACGTATATACATATGTTTATTTAAGGAACGCGATAGTGGAAAATACATATTAAAAAATGGATCACATGAGATAGAAACATTTTATGAAAAATGTTATAAAAAAAAAAGTATATATATTAAATGTGATTGGGAGGGGGGGTTTTACCCCACCTCGTCCCCTTTTAAGGACCGCCGGCAGCTGAGCCTGTTGTCGTAGGTACTGCGACTACCGTCGCAGGCCCTGCAACAGAGGCAAGACTGCATGGCACTGTCGTAGTTGATGTGGTAGCAGCTTTAAAGCCTGTGTCGTACTTCAAATTGCAGTACATTTGGTTTATAAATATACCATTTTATAATATGAATTAAATGCAATTCATTTGATAACTGAATTGCATTTAATTCATATTATTTACTTTAAGATGCCTTTTTGGTTGCTTGTTGAGAACCAATGGATATTGTGATTTATTTTGAGATTCCTTACGGTTGCTAGTTGAGAACTGATGGATATTATCATTGATGTCTTCAGTTGCTCATGGAGATTTGATGTTCTTATTGTGGATTATTGTTTGATATTTTTCCAGTAGCTTGTATAGGATTGAGGTGATTTTGTGATTTGTGATTTCATGAGCCTAGGGTAGATTATCTACTTGTAGTGTCAGAAAGTGGCTTGCAATGGGGGCCAGGGCCCTAAGTGGCTGCTAGGGTAACTCATTGTAAGTTGTTTTAATAAGTGAAAATATTTACACTAAATGGGGATTAAAAAGAACCTAATAAGATAATTGTATGTTCTCGCCCATGCGTTGAGTGCTAGTACAGAATAGGATGGGAGTAGAGAGAATGCTTGGTTGCGACCTTGCATTCTGTAGTATGCCTCATCAGTATGAGAGGATACTAGTGGCCGCATAGGGATCACCAGGGGGGCGGGGTCTATTGAGAGACTACCAGGGTAACTCTAGTGTGATTTGTGCGATGACACTTTCCCACTTACATAGTAGGTTTCCTACATGTCTTGTTGTGCCTCTGGGAATTAGATGTCATTCTGTGTTAGAACCTTTGAGTTAGTATACTTTTAGGATTTCTTGGACTTAGAGAGTACTTGTGTTATGTGATTTGTTATCTTGTGTTATATGATTTGATATCCTATTTGGAACTTGAGACTATCTCTTCATTCTATTCATGGATCTTATGATGGATGTTATTTACTGGTGTGTTTCTTTATATTGGTGATTAGCATGTGATAGATGATGTTGTCTTCTTTGTAGGATCATCTTATGTTTTATTCTTGCATGTTAGATTTCTTTATGCATATGTAGTAGCATGTTTTAGGAGTGACATTCCTACTATGATAATACCAATAATCTCTTCAATAACTTGGGATGTTACGCGCGGAGGGATGGCTAGGTCCCATGATGGTCTAATGATGCTATTGACGGTTGGGAGGAACCGTGCACTTAGTTAGTTGTGTTTTATGATGGATGGATATCTTTTACGATGGTTGTTGTATCTTTATTGATAGATGGATGTATCATGTATGTTAATGGTTTCATTACTTTATTGCACTTGTATCATGGATTCGATGAGGATGATGTATCTTTATTTTTACATATGTATATTCTTTTAAGCCTTTCATACCTTGTGTCATGTACAGTGGATGATAGAGCACTCTGAATTTAATTACCAAGAGGCATTCGGAACAAATGTGTAATATGGACATTGGACTTTCTATTTATTCTTTCATGTGGATGTGGTAGTGGTTAGACTTAGTATTAATTAAATTAAATGTGACTCAACGTCTTGGGATCCTTAAGGAATGTAACCTGTTATGTATGCTTATAGTTGATTGTATGTTATTGTTTCTACTACTATGTGTTAGATGTGAATGAGTTATCTTTCATGAGTTTTTTATTTAAAATACTACCAAACTTAGTAAAGTTTTAGCTTAATTCTTTTGGATCCCTTGGCGAGGTGTTACATTATCTCACTCCACTTTTAACTCTTGTTTTGATATTTATTGGTTGTTATCTCCACTTTTAACTCTTATTTTTCTTTTTCTATTTATTTAAAAAATAATTATTATGATCTCCACATTAGCTCATGTTGTGATCTCTATTTATTTAACTTTTGATTTTTAAAATTGATTTAGATTTTAGTTTTTGAATTATTTTAATTATTTTTTATATTGATTTAGTGTTTTCTTTAAACATTGTTTTTTAGTTTCTATAAAATGTATTTAGTCAATAGACTATTTGTTAGAGATGTTCCTAATTTTTTTATATTATAATTTTTAATTTCTCTTATTAATTTTTCATAATAGATTTTTTAATGAAGATTTTTTTGAATATTTTTTTTCATATTTGATAAATTAAATTTAAATAAATAATATTTATTAATCTATTTTTAAAAATTAGTAAATATTATGTTATTTAAATGAAAAATTATTAACAATCTAATTTGTTCACATAAGATTATATTTTAAATCTCCACTTTTAACTATTACTTTAATTTTTCTATTTATTTAAAATATAATTACTTGTGATCTCCACATTAGCTCATGTTGTAATCTCTAACTTTTGATATTTAAAATTGATTTAGGATTTAGTTTTTTAATTTATTTTTTATATTAGTTTAGTTGTTATTTAAATATTATTTTTTAGTTTCTATAATTTATTTAGTCAATAGAATATTTGTTAGAGACATTATTTTTCCATATTATTTTTTTATATTTCTCTTATTAATTTTTAGGGATGTTAATTTTTCATATTATTATTTTTTAATTTCTCTTATTAATTTTTCATTATAGATTTTTGATGAGATTTTTTTAATGATTTTTTTTTTAGATTTGATAAATTGAATTTAAATAAATAATATTTGTTAATCTATTCAAAAGATTTTATTAAATATTATGTTAGTTAAATTTTAAAAATTATTAATTATATAATTTGTTCACGTAAGTTTATATTTTAAAAAATTATTTTATTATCGAGCATTATCAGCGTAATGTTGCAAGCACAAAAAGCATGCAATTGCTAGTATTTTATTTTCTTAAAACATTAGCTTGTTATATTATGAAATAATTTTAAATAACGTTTATGAAGATCAAAATATATTTAAATAATGTTTATGAAGATCAAAATATATATTTGAAGATCAAAATATATTTAAATTTTTCCCTTATTATGTATTTTAGAGTTGAAAGAGAATAAATATAAGCTTACAAATTTTTAATGGTAAACATAAATTTGTTATATATAAATTATATTCTATTTTAAAAAGAAAAAAATCAATTATCAATTCTTAGATAAAATAAAGAAGCTTTTATCTTACATCCAATAATACAAAAATCATGATATGCATAAAATTTTGTTATCTCTCTCACTTTTAAAGATTACACTAGAAACTTTCTTCTCAATTACATTTCGTTATAGAAGCTATCACTTTTAATTATATATATTAAAAGAAACATTTTAATTTAAAAAATTATGATTTTGAAAATATTTAAATTAAAAAATATTTTCTATTTGGATATATTTTATTATTTTTTCAATTATTGATTTGTCACATATTCTTCATAGATATTCTTTATTTATGACTCTAAGTGATGTTATACTAGCTAATATATACTCTATATATAGAATACGCTGAGATGCATCGAGGTGTTGAATTTTTTTTAATGTATATTGAAAGTGAATAATGAAAAAATTCAACGCCTCGATGCATCTCAGCGTATTCTACATATAGAGTCTATATTAGCTAGTAGCAGTCATGGCGTCCATAACAAATTGAATAATTAATTTGATTATGTTTCAAATATAACTTATTATTAGGAATACTCTTGCTATATATTTATTTGATTATGTTTCAAATAAAACTTTACAATTTATATCATGGTTAGGTTTAGTATTAGGATTACTCTTACCATATATTATTTATTATAATAATTAGAGATAAGGTTTAGTGTTAATGTTGGGTCTATCATCTTGTTTAGAGTGGAAATATTTCTATTTCAAATATTACTTATTATTAGGAATACTCGTGCTATATATTTATTTGATTATGTTTCAAATACAACTTTACAATTTATATCATGGTTAGGTTTAGTATTAGGATTACTCTTACCATATATTATTTATTATAATAATTAGAGATAAGGTTTACTATTAATGTTGGGTCTATCATCTTGTTTAAAGTGGAAATATGCTTAGCATTAGTATTAAAGTTAGGGATAGGGTAAGGGTTAGGACCTGTACTTATATTTATGATTATAAAAATTTAGTCAAGTTAGAAATAAATTTTTGATCATGATATGTTTATAATTTAATGTTAAGGTTTATTGTTAGCATTAGATTTATGTTAAGGTTTATTGTTAAGGTTAGATTTATGGTTAGGGTCATAATTTATTTTTATGGTTATGGTTGTGTTTTTCCTTTAAATCAAACTTAATGTTATGGTCGAGATTAAGATTAGAATTATAATTAGGGTGATTGAACAGTTAGGATAGAGAATATTATTAATATGTTTATGATAAAATAACAATTATTATACTTCAAATACTTAAGATTAGGATTAATGTTAATGTTGGAGTTCAGATAATGGACAATCTTCAGATTTAAATTATGTTTAGGATTATACATATAATTAGAATTTTGGTTCGAGAGACATGTAGATTTTAGTTGATTTTTGGTGTGTACATTATAAATAACACTCCGTCTATATTTTCCACGTCCATTTAATGCTATCTATTTTAGAATTTTATTAATGGTACATATTATATAAATCTATACAAAAACTAATGGTTAGGTGTAGGATTTATACATGATGGTTAGGTTTATACATAGAATTAAGATTTATTATAAATAAATTTAATGTTTGATATATTTGTGTTACCACATATTTGTCACTTCCATATAAAGTAATATTTTGATACCAAACATATTAGAAAGTCATGCATATAGACTTATGAAAGTATAGCCTACACATGTTTTGAATATAGAGCTATGAAAGTAACTATACACAATATGTGAAGAATTAAAAAAATTGAATTTCATTCTATTGTAGTATAAGTTAACAAAAAATATGGAAGATATTTATAAAACCACATAAAAACCACATATATTAAAAAAAAAACAAGTTGTTGATTGTCAAACTTACACAAATCAAAGAGAAAAGAGATGTTCTGATATAATCATATTTAATAAGTACCACAAGTCAAAGAAGTAATAACTATATGTAAAGCACTTCACCATAATGATGTAAGTACATGACATATTCTTTAGTGATCAAATTGGTATTACGACCTTTATTTGTGCAATGATCACGATGAACTTCTTTCATCATTGATGGAAATGCATCTGCATATTGAGATGCCTCACATACTCTTTTTGCAACATCCACCATTTTCCACATTTCTAACTCATCAGGATCATCAATCGTTAATGTTGTGTGTTCAAGAGTCTTCACGATACCTTTGCAGTACTCTGTAACCAATCTTACACATTTATCAATATCAGATTCAAAAAATGTATTAGAGTTTACAAAGTCATTTAGGCTTCCAACAATGATTTTTGATTTATTTTCTGAAGCATCCATTGTTTTAGTTCTTTACTACAAAAAAACTAAAAAATAGAAAATGTTAGTATTTCAAAATTATAAGTTTAAAATTAACCATAATTTGTAATAAAGTAAGAGTTAAAATAAATAATGTTTAGTACTACATGTTGTGCAAAGAAATATTAAAAATACTTAGAATAAGAGATTTTTTTTCTACCAAGTAAAAATAAGAAAATGCAATTTTTACCATTCAAATAACTAACTCAAGTACAAAATAATGTATTTGAATTACCAAACTTATATAATATAAATAAATGAGCATTATATTTTATCACCAAGGATTTGGATCAAGAGACAAATTATAATAATATTGTTCATTATTTTGAGAAGTACAAACCACCAAAATTTATTGATAATGTCTATAATATATCCAAAAAATAACAAAAATGTGTTGAAAAAATGTACAATCCATCAAATAACTTCTAAGGTTCCCAATTGGCTTTGTTCTTCCTTTCTTCTAGCAACTTGCTTCCCTGTCTTCATTTTTTCATATCTATCATAACCGAAAGGTGGCATAATTCTTATTCTTTGCAAAGATTTCACATGTGATATTGCCACAAATGTGACACCAGTTCTTTCAGTGGGACCTATATCAATAGCAGCTCTTTGCAGTGTTAGCCCTTGTGACTTGTGTATAGTTAAAGCCCATGCCAGTCTCAATGGAATCTACTTTGTGTTACCCCTATCAATTGTAGGAATTGCAACTCTTTGAGGATGATGATCATCGAAAGGGATTCTAGAGTAACTATCAAAATCCACAAGTATATATGATGGTGGTAGAGGTGGTGCACTTCCAGGTCTATATACAATACTTCGAACATATCCTAATGCTCCATTGACAAGACCAGCTTCAATCCATAGGTTTGAAGTTAGCATCACCCATGTATCTTTGCTAAGTAGTAGTTCCATGTCCAACTCATCACTTCCATCTCCATCCATAGAACTCTGTGTTGTTTTAACAGCAATGCTCTGTGCAATAGGGTTTGTTAATGATAGTAGCATTTTCTTATTATGATTGTACACATTTTCATTTTTTGAAAATAAATGAACACCTCTTTGAAACTCCTCATTTTCTATAATACTCATGTTTGAATTACATCTTGACATAAGTATCATCCAATCCTCTAGTGTGGGGTTTGCATCCCTTATATTTGATAGAAGAACATGAAATCTTTCTTTCTCATCGCTTTGTCCATCTTGTCTAAATATGTGATTTAAAGTAACTACTGCATGGAATTCTTGCCATAGTAGCTTTGCATGCCCTCTACTTTCATATACTGGTCTATCACCAACTGGAGGCAATTGTGCCAAATCTGGAAATATGATAGATATCCCTAGAAAAATATTGAAAACATGTTATATGAAATAATATTATTTTGGCTTTAGTTTTCTAATAGTAAGGAAAAAAAAGTAAATTAGTACATGAATCTCTTACTCTAAGAAAATGAAATACTAAACATACCTCCAAAAGTTGTATGGCTATTTTTTGGGAATGCTTGTCGAAGACAAGAGTCTATGTTTTGGATTAACCTCTCTCCAAGGAAGCTCATTTCATCTATCAATGTGTATTTTACATTAGATAATTCCTCTTGGAAACGTGCAAGTCTTGTTCCTTGTAGCTCAATGAATTCTTTAATAAGTATTTTCAAGTTGGAATGGATCGTTGATGCACCAATGTTGAATGCTGCAACACCTGTCAGTGCAAGTAGAAGGAGAGGAGATTATTGTGGAAAGGATGCTTTTTGTAATGCTTGACTTATTGCACCAATCAAATATGACTTCCCTATTCCTGTTGTCCCTTGAATTATCATGCGTAAGGGTGATGCATCTTGACATGTATAATAGTGCGACATTATAATGTTAACTACTTTACTTTGTTGTTCACTGAGCTTTTCATAGTCCACACATTGTGGCATCTCATCTAGTATAAGACAACCTTCAATTCTAATCAAGCTAATGAAATTTATAGCTTCATTTGTGCATTGTTCACTTTGAAATTCTTGAGACCAATTTGTTTGTCGATCAATATCTCTTCTCCCAAACATATCAATCTCTAAAACTTGCATAATTTGAGCATGATGAAGTCTAGATAAAATCTCCCATTCATTCTCTATAGTAGTGCCTCGGGCATTATCATTTTCTTCAAATTCTGAATCAGACTGATTTTCATTATTATCTGAATCTTGTCTTCTTTCAAGGTGCCATGGATTATATCTGAAGTTATCCCATGTTGCAACTATAGAATCATCATTATTGCCAATATCTATGTGAATGTCATGAAAAGGCTTATAAAGCAATAATTCTGAATAGAAAAAATCAATCCATTTTTCTGAGTCATGTGTAGGAATTGAGTATAATCTAGAAAAGACTCTTACAATAGCTAATTTTTTCCTTGGACTCCATTTATCGTTACCTCTCTTTTTCTTGTTGTATATCCATGATTTTGCAACATCAATAAGGCACAAAGCTTCCATAAAGTGTGTCCTATTTCTGTAAGCATCGATGAAAGATATGGTGCATTCCTCATTTTCTTCATCAATATTTAGGTCTACATGTTTGAATAATTCCTTTGAAACATTCAAGTTGTCAAATACTCAACTACTCTACACCAAAGGAAGCTCTAGTAGCATATGACTTGTTTCTTGTGCCCCAATATCCCTTTCTATCAATGTTTCAGTGAGTAGTCTCTTATAAGCTTTTGATGCTAAATCATCAAGATTTTCAAAATTTGCTAGTCAAAATAACATCTGATAGGATGTCTCTGAACTTCTTTCAGCTTTGGCTGCATACTTTTCAATATACTTAATCACCGCATGTTTAGACATAATAAGTTGCCAATCAATATTTGCTCTCCAAAGTTGTATTATGTAATGGTTATATGAGTTAACTCTATCATCATTTTTTAATGGCTCAAATATTTTTTCACCGGTTTCTAAATCTTTCTTTCGTCTAGATCCTTCTAAATTCAATGGCCATGGTGCATTATACCTATATTTCATTAATATAGCATTTTGATAAATATAATGATATAGAAACAAAGAATAGTATTAACAATTGAAATAAATTGAATCAATTAGGAAACAGATGTACCTGCAAACCAATTTTCCTCTCTTTTTGCGTAGGCATGCACCTTCTTTACACATTGTGTGCCTCTATACAATATTTAAAATCTCATCATAGTCATTGTTGAAATCACTCTCAACCAATTGTCTAGTGTTTTTTAAACATGGGTGTAGACTAAAATTCCCATATACCTGAAATACAAATTTAGATCAAGTTGAACATCATAGTTGTATTTATTTTAAAGTGAATAAACTAAAGATAAGGTTGAATTTTCAATTTTTTATTATCATACCTGTATGTTTCGAAGATGTGTATCTCGCCTAGGATTGCATGCGTGAACCAAATCATGGAGATACGATGCAACATAGTACAACTAATCTTGATTATTCCAATCAATATTTTCCATTTTTGGTGCTCCTTTTAACCAAATAAAACCATGGACATGTGCAGATCCCCTATGTTGCCATTCATATCTGAACCAATAGTCTTCAACATTCATTCCATTTTCAAGTATTTCTTTTCTAAAAATGGTATTTCGTAGATGCATGTATTGTGCAACAATGTGTGGGTAGCCAATGATATTTTGTTTCCTCCACATTTGTGCTTCTCTTGGATCACTTGGTGGTGTTCTAGGAATCATTGCATGCAAGTCTGGCCAATACAAGTCTGCTACACTTAATGTAAAAAATATTGTTGGTGATCCAAGTTGGTGAAGCATGTTTGTCAATTCTGCTCGACAGTTTGTCCAATACGATTGGGTTCCCCTTAAACTGGTCCCAAATCTCATCAATCTATCTACTAAATGAGACTATGGTGTTTTCTCCATATGTTCACACAACTCTTGTATTGTAATTGGCATTTCTTATAAACTTCTTTTCATGCAAACACTTGTAGAGCTATGTGCTCGATGTCTCATAATCATATTTAGCATATGGTAACAAAATCTTGGATGTTTTCCAAATCTATTATCTCTATATCGTATCAAGTGTTTGACATATTCATGTAGATATACTCTCTTCAATCGTGGTTCTAACCAATCACATTTACCATTAGGGAATAATGAGGGAAATTTCATATCAAGTAAACCTAG
This sequence comes from Cupressus sempervirens, assembly GCA_028749045.1. NCBI lineage: Eukaryota > Viridiplantae > Streptophyta > Pinopsida > Cupressales > Cupressaceae > Cupressus > Cupressus sempervirens. The sequence continues at coordinate 163,811,453 of CM053793.1, read as the reverse complement.
CATGGTATATTCATTTATGGGAGATGCACCAATGTTAGGCCAATCAATTATTGTTGTTGGGTCTATGTTAGGATTTTTGACCCATACACGAATTAACTCCAATTCTCTTTGTGCATTTGATGGTTTGGATGCCATTGATGTTGTGTGCTCTATTATATTTATCTCATCTGTCTCAACTAAACGGCCTATAAAAACAACATCATTTCTATCAGAATCAAACTCTATATGCACTATTTTTAACTCACTAAAAATGTTATGATCTACATTTGGTGATATATTATCCAAAGCATTTTCATCAATAATCACATCAGAGTAGAACTTATCATGCATAATCTTGTATCATAAAGCAACATACACACGTTCTCTATTTACTGTGAAATTATAGTGTGTTCCCCACTGATCCTTTCTATGCACTACAATCAATGGAAGGTCTTTAACTAAATGAGGCAATTTCTTTGCCACACTCTCAATATTCTATGGAAAACTTGTTATGTGCCCTCTATATTTTAATTGGCCACCTATTGCATGTGTCACTTGTAATATTGGGCTGACATGCACAATGAGCATTTCTTCCACTTGAGTTAAATTTGCTAAATCTATTGGTTGTGCCTCTGGATCCATATTGTTTTCAATTGAGAATCTATGGATGCCCTTTTCTTGTTTGCATCGAGTACAAACAGGACCTTGAGGAGTACAAGAGACAGTAATTCCTATATAGCCTTTTTGACAAATGTAGCACATGGCTGGAGATGCCAACCTATCCAATTTATTTTGAAATGCCAATTGTAATTTCATGAAATTAGTTTCTAGCAATCCATTTGCATCAGGAAAACCATGTTCAGATGATTTAGGAGTTGATAGTACTCCATTTTGATTTATATTTTATGGTGTCTTTGCAACACGTTCAACTGAAGTAAAAGCTTCCTCTTCAAGATTCCTTGCACAATCCTGATTATGTACATTCATTTCAATATTTTCTTGATGTCTATTTTCTTGTGTTTCTTGCAGCTGGAGATTATTATGTACTTCTCCTACACTGTATTGACATTCGATGTGTATAGGATGTATCCCAACATTATTTTTTTCTCTTATTAGTTGTTTTTCATGTGCCTCCTCAAATATGCCTTGATGTGTATTCCTTTCATAATCCTGATTATGTACATTCATGGCAATATTTTCTTGATGTGTAATTTCTTGTGTTTCCTGTAGGTGGGCATTGTTCTGTATGTTTCCTACACTATTTAGACCTTCATTGTGTATAGGATGTATCACAACATTTTTCCTCCCTCTTATCTCTTGTTGTGCATGTGCCTCCTCATATGTGCACAGACATGTACATCTATTTGTCTTGATGTGTAGGTTGTCTATGTTATCCTCTTGTATTCTTTCACTTTGTAATTGTTCAATAGTAACATCTGGTCTATGTTTACCATGTTGTTCTAGTTCAATGCCTTTCCCCTAACTTTCAAATTGATCACTTCGAGCATCTGCCTTTTGTTGCATACGACGTTTACGATATTCCTGTTGATATTGTCTTTTATAATGTTTTCTTTGCTCCTCCATCTCAAAGAAGAGTTTTTTTGGTTGAATCATAACTAATCTAGAAAATACATAGAGAAATCAAATAAATAAAAAATAGTCATTTATAGTATTGTGATAAGAATAATATTATATAAACGTAAACATTCAAAATAGAAAGGAATCTTTGGATACAAGTACATTCAAAAAATGCTTATATTATAAATATTGTAGAGTAAGTAATTTTGTTGAATTGTTCATATTTACTAAAATTTTGTATTTCAACCTACATTTTGATATCATCTAAATGTCCTAAAATTCCACATTTATGTATTTATTAAAGTTTAACATATATTTTATAAACGTTAGAAATAGAGGAATATTTAGGTATATTTTTATATTTAGTAAAATTCTATGTTGTCATTTATTTATTTATTGTGTTCTTTATCATGTAAGAATTACTATATATGCTCTTACCTTTTTAATAACTTATTACTTTTGGGAATACATTAAAATTACATTGTATTTTTTCTAAAATATGAGATTAATAACACAATACATGCAAAAATATATTTTTTATTTTCATAAAAACATAATTTAGTAGATACAAAAATGTGTGTTGGACACTACAAAAATATTTAGTGCATGGAGAAATATGACTTTTCTTCACATTAGACTTCATTTAAATATCTCATAAACCCATCCCTGATTAACTCGGAGTCCCCTTGTTCATATTGCTCATCATAAAATAACTCTTTATAGAAGCCTCCAAAAGCAGCAAATATGTCAATTGTTCCATAGAATGATTCTTTTATTTCTTGAATGTAAGTCACATCATCCCCTTCAATTTCATGTGCATTTGAGGCAATGACTTTAAGTTTTCAATCAGCTGTTTGCGCAAATTCATAATTTCTATTCCCAATTTTTGGACCTCTGTTTGATTGAAATTGTTTGAATTGACACTTGATACTGAAGGACTGGAAATTGATTTATAAGTCTTTGTGGAATCCTCAAAAGTGGTATTTGTTATTTCTATAATTTCAACATCTTCATCGTTTTCCAAATCTCAGATTTCAGCATTTTGTATTCTGTTGAAATTGTTCATTTATTGTATTTTATTTACAATTTATTTTTTTCAAAAGTATGTAAATGTGTATTTTTTCAAAAAATATGTAAATGTGTAATTTTAAAAAAAATATGTAAATAGATAATTTCTAAAAAATATTTTAATTTTTATGTTTTATATGTTTTAGTTTGAATTATATTTGGTTCTAGACCTTTTAGTAATTATAAAAAGATATTTTGTAATTAAAAAATTACAATAGTCATTTATTTTGTGCTATATTTATTCTTTAGTGCCTGCACTACCTTCCACATTATCTATCAAATCATAGTCTTTTTTAGTATTTTTTTTTTAATTTCAAGATTATTTATTCCTATTTTAAACTTTATATTTCAATTTTATCTATCTTTTGTCATATAATATTATTGTTTTTTAATAATCTTAAACTCACCACTTGATTCATAGTGGGTGTATATAATTTTAACCTAATAATAGCCATAACAACAACAATTAATCTTAATATTAGAATTAAGCTTATAATTATAGTGAAATTTTTAATTACAATTATCTTTAAAAATCAGTATAATATTTGTTGTATATAAAGGTTTTATACTTCAAAAAATATATAATATCATTGCTCTTAAATTTAGATTAAACAATCTACAACAACAAGTACTCTATTTTATTTTTATTTTTTTTAAATGGTGAGCAGAAAAGAAATTGCAAAAAATGTGAAAAGCAGACATCGAGCAAAAAACCCTAAGCCCTTCACTATGATCAATGCAAGGAAACATTTGGGGCACTTCCATCAGACATCAAATTGGTCTAGCAAGTCTTCGTTCAACCTTCATGCCCGAAGCAAGGCAGGAGATCTCAGCTACCTTATTACAGAGAAGATCCACACTTCAAACCTCTATGCACCTCTAGCAGATTGGCATTTAGAGGAGGAGCATACAACAAGAAAAAATTGTCAAGATATTCCTCCCAAAATCTTCTTTTTTTCAAACTTAGACAACCAGATTGAAATATTCAATTCAACCAAGTATGCCAGGATAAACTGAATCTCGCCTTGCACAGGGATTGAAGGTTCTTCCCAACCTCTTAATTCAGCCTTGCCATCTTATTTGCCAAACCACTCTCCCTTGGTTTCGTCTCCACCCTACATCCCTATGCATCGTACAGCTAAGAAAAACTACCATCAAAACCCTAAATTCTCCACTTCTATCCATCATTCCTCAACGAAACTCAATGACATGGTCCTCATCATTAGCGATCAAGTCAGTGAAGAACAATGGGATGAATGTCAAGAGGTAGGCCTTTTCACCTATTGGAATGGCCCTGTTTCAGACTTACATAGACTGATCGATTGGCTTGATGAGTTCTGTGGCGCCCAGGTATGTATCTCTAAATTCTCTGGTAGAATTATTTATCTTGGTTGCTATGATGAATTAGTTAAGAAAGATTTCATTAATGCCTCTAAGTGCATGTTCAAAGTCCATGGTATTCATTTTTTTGATTGGATTCCTAACTACAATGTAAGCAATTTAGATTTCGCAATTCCTACATGGTATGTAGTTCACTCATTACCCCCAGAATTAAAGCACATCAACATTTTAAAAAGAATGGGTAGATTTTTAGGAAACCTTATTGATGTTGATTTAGTATATGAAACAAGTAATAATGTAAAACTTCTAATCAATGGCCAAATCAATGAATCTAAGACCAAACATTTAAAACTCATTACAAATAGATAAAAATATGATCTAGAATTTATAAAATATGAAGGAAAAATCTTGGACATCATCAGAATGGATGATGAAAGGAGTCAGTCTTTCAGTATGATGGATGTAACATCTGATCTTTGTGAGTTCCTTCCTCTAATCAGAAGCAGACATCTTAAGATGTTTCAAGGAGATTAGACACCCAAGGAATGCTTCATAAGAATTGGTACATATTTGTTTGATTTGACTCCTCTCAAGGAAAATCATAGGACAAGACAAAGGGTAAAGTGCCACAAAGGTAGTGCAAATACATCATCAAATAAAGAAAATCACTTCTCCCCTTTGGATAAGAACCCAATGGGCATCAAGGACATTTCTTCCCAAGAGATTATTTCTAGGGATATGGACAGTCAAGGTAATAAATATGATAACTCTTCCGGCAGGCCTAGGTTATTGAGCACCATTGTGGACAATAGGAAAGATAGTAAGAATGAAATTAGAAACAAGAGAAGAAAAAATAGAAATAGATTAGTACAGACATCTCAGGGCTAGGATCCTTTTGATAATAGGGAGGAAACACCAAAGGCAAATTCCCTCTCTCAAAAGAGACCAGTAGAAACATTTTATGAGAAGGGCTCAGAAAGTTTAGTATATTCAACAAGTGAAGATTCTCACCCAACCCCTCAAAAAGAAGGTTCTTCAGAGGATAATCAAGGAGGACAACTACAAGAACTTGAAAACCTCATGTTGTTCACTTCATGCAAAACAAGCACCGAATTAGTATTTCATAAGGATCCAATCTCTCCATAGTCAAATCTACCTTGGGTGGAAGATAGTATAGTGGAGTCCCCTGTCAAACTTAATAAGTTTTGGTAGACTCCAACTTCTACCAATAGTTCACCATTCACTCCGTGTAGTAGGGTTTAGCAGGAAGTCAAAGACAGTGCAAAAATAGCTGAATTACCAGTCAAGGAATTTCAAGATTTTCTGAATAAGGATAGCCTACCAGATCTTTCAAATGCCAAACTAGATATGGAAAAGATAGAGAAATAGAAGATGGATCAGCTCGCTGAGGATTTAGCCCAAGCATTATGTCTTGACAATAATGAGGAATCTTCGGTAGCTTAGAAGGAAGAAATTATTCAGAGGGTCATCCAATTAGGAGAGGAAAACTATTCATGTGAAGATCTTAGAAGAGATATTTTAAAAATTCAAATGGAAGATATGGCCTTAGCATTCTCCAAACAATCTGATCTTGCTAAATAGATTATTTCAAAAGTTGATCCAGAGGTTTAGGAACACTTTCTATCAAAAAAGATTGATATAGTATAGACAACAGAAGTTAATCTAGATTAGCTAGGCATATACATGTCTCAAGAAGGGCCTAAGTCCCCATGTTGCAGCAAGATAAAAGGCAAAAGAGGTAGGAAGTCCCTAAAGGAACTTAGAGAAGCAAAGGGTCTTAGTAAGGAATAGTAGAAGATAGATCAAATTTTCTATAATGGGAAGGGAAAGGGCCTTCCCAATCAGGTATGAAGCTCACTACTTGGAATGCTAGGGGCCTCAATGCCCCTAGCAAAAAAAATGTTATTGAAACATAACCTCAAATCTTTTAATTCTAATGTTGTTTTAATCCAAGAATCCAAACTAAATACAATAGAAATAAATAAGTTAAGTAGATTTCTTGGAGTATGGTGTTCTGTATTACAGGAATTCTTAGGAGCATTTGGAGGTTTGGACATCCTTTGGGACCCAAGGAAGGTTAGTATTGATATTCTCAATAGTTCTAATAATTGGATAAGTGGTAAAGTTCAAAGTCTAAAATCAGATCTTAATACTACTATTATAAATGTGTATGGTCCGGTTAATAATACTAATAAAAAATTAGTCTGGAATGAAATTGGTCAATTCTTGGATAGCCATAAGAATGATTTTTTTCTGCTAGGAGGTGATTTTAATACCATTTTAGATATTAATGAAAAGGTATGAGGTACTAAAGTGCTATCACAAGCATCTAAAGACTTTAAAGAGTAGTATTCTTTGCATAATTTAATTGATACCCCTACCAATAATGGCATTTTTACATGGAAAAATAGGAGAAAGGATTTTGCTTACATTGCAGAGAAACTAGATAGATTTATGATAAAGGGTGCGCTGGATATCAACAATTTAAATATTCAGTCTTCAATCTTACCCATAGCCAAATCTAATCACTTCCCAGTCAAATTTGAATTCATTGAACCCCTCAAACTGGCTAGAAACCCATTCAAGTGTGAGAAGATGTGGTCCCTAGACCCAAATTTTATCAATACCATCAAACTTTTATGGGCACAAGATAGTTGCGAAGGGTCCAAAATGTTTGTCTTCATTAACAAATTAAAGATGCTTAAGGAACACATCCTTAGGTGGAACAGAGAACAATTTAACAACATCTTCAAAGAAAAGTTGGAAATAGAAAACCAACTTAAAGAGTTGAACAAAGAAGTTATCAACAAGGGCATGGATAACAGGAGTTTTCTTGAAAAGGAACTGCTTGCTAAGCAAGCAAATATTCTTCCCAAAGAAGAGGTATTCTGGAGACAGAAATCCAGAGAAAGATGGCTAACAGAAGGTGATTGCAATACGAATTTTTTTCATAACTCTACCCTGTATAATAGAGCTAAGAGAATAATCACGCATATAAAAAATCAGCAAGGAATCTTAACTAAAAAACCAAGAGAAATAGCAGACACCTTTGTTAAATATTTCCAGGATATATTAAACAACCTTAAAGGTTCAAATTATGTTGTGCAATCCAATCTCCTAAAAGTGATCCCTAAAGTTGTTACTCAAGAAGACAACAAAAAACTAGCCAAACCCATCACTTTAGAAGAAGTTAGGAAAGTGATCTTCAACATGAATATGGATAAATCTCCTAGACCAGACGGATTCCAGGCTTTCTTCTTCCAAAAGTGCTAGGACATTATAGGTATTGACCTTTGGAGAGCGATAGAAGCATCCAAAAATGGAGGCTCTCTTCTCTCTGAAATTAATTATTCTTTTATCACTTTGATCCTAAAGAAATCTGATCCTGAATCACGAGGAGATTATAGACTAGTAGCCTTATGTAACATAGTTTATAAAATATTCTCCAAAGTTCTAGCAAATAGATTAAAAGAGATCCTCCCCAAGATTATCTCTGAAGAAAAAACTGGCTTCATACCAGGCAGATCCATTCTTGATGGCATTATCACCATTCAAGAGACTATTCATTCTGCAAGTCTTAATAAGGAAGCCTGTATACTCATGAAACTAGATATCCAAAAAGCATATGATATAGTTGATTGGAGGTTTCTATGCAAGATTCTAGAAGCATTTGGATTCTCTCATCAATGTATTAATCTAATCTTCAAATTTATCTCAACTCCTAAAATCGTAATTCTCATCAATGGTACACCAGAAGTTTTTTTGATATTTCAAGAGGCATCCGATAGGGGGACCCCTTATCCCCCTCTATTTTCATCATCATGGCTGAAGCCTTTGGGAGAGCCATGAAAGATGCATATAACAACCAGATAATTTCTAGCATAATTGCTTCCAAAAATCTACCTAACATCACCCACCAATAGTTTTTCGATGACACTATTCTTCCTAGGAAAAGTATGGCCTTAAAGGCTCGTTCCCTCAAAAGCATTATAAACACCTATATGGAAGCCTCAGGTCAGAAGCTTAATGATCTTAAGTTTGGAATTTTCTTCATAAACACTAAGTTAGAAATGGAACAACATATTTGTAGGATTATGGGTTATAAGAAAGGATCCTTTCCTTGCAAATATCTCAGTATAGCTCTAGAGAAAGGTCTAAAATCAAGAAAGGTTTGGGACAACGCCCTTGAAAAATTGGATTCTAAACTATGTTCTTGGAAGGATAGATGGCTCACAAAGGCTGGGAAATACACTAAGATCTAAGTAGTCCTATCAGCCATTCTGACTTACCCTCTCTCGTGCCTTCCTCTTTCTAAATAGAATCTTAAAAAATTTGAATCCAAGATGAGAAATTTTCTATGGAATGATTGGGAGGATGATAATAAATTGGCTCTCATCAAGTGGGAAAATATTTGTAAACCTAAAGTATTAGGAGGCTTAAGGATTAAAAACCTACAGTGGAAAAATGAAGCCCTAGGAGCAAAGCTCATTTGGTGCCTATAGCACAAAAGTAACCGAAAATGGGCTAAATTTCTCTATAATAAATATCTAATTGTGGATGATCTGCTTTCGATTTTTAGAATTATCTCCCCTCTTAAAGGTTCAAAAGGTTGGAACTTTATGATCAAATGTAATAATTTGATTTGTAAATTCTTAACATGGGATATTGGATCGGGTAATGAGGCCCTATTCTAGGAAGACTCCTAGGATGGAAAAATCCCACTTTCTTCCTACAATGTTCCTCTGACACTTAAAAATAGATTAACTAATTTGTGGGGTAACAATGTCAAGGATTATTAACCTCTGATGGACTCAGAAGGCTCTCCAGTATGGAAATGGAAATCCTTCAAAGGTTTAGATCTTGATGATGAGTTAGTTAATTACTTTGAGAAGATTTTGGAAAATAGGGAACTTAAGCAGTCGAACAAAAGAGATACTTTAATTTGGGTTGCATCTAATTATGGGAAATATAATGTCAAAAGTGGTTATAGGGCTATTCTTGAAGCTCATAGACTGGAATCAGTGGATATCCCATTAAAGCTATGCTAGGATTCTGCTTGCCTAGGTTTCTTTCTATGGCTAGCTATACAAAATAGGATTCTATCTATGGACAAATTAAATATTCTTGGCATTCAGGGCCCCTCTAGATATGTTCTATGTCAACAAAGCACTAAAAGCACAAATCATCTTTTGTATCTCTGCCCTTACTCCCAAATTTGTTGGGAGTGGCTTAGGTAGATGTTGGGATGGTCTTCCCCCTTCCCAAAATCTTTAACTGATTTTCTTTTGGGATGGCCCTCGAATCCTGTTAAGGGTGTTTATAGTAAACTTTGGAATATCTCCCCTTCTATCCTAATCTAGGAAATCTGGAAGGAAAGGAATCGTCATATTTTTTGCAATTTTGAACTCAAATCGGAAGCTATTGTTTCCAAAATAGAAGCTAGTATTGTAGAAATAATCAACTCACATTTAAGGAAATCACGACTTGAGGAAGGCTCATTCTCAAATTGGAATGGACTCATGAAGAAACTCTAGCCTAATTTGATTAATCCACCCTTATATTATTCAAAGGCCAATAGAGAAGCTAGGAATAATTGCAAATGGGAGCCACCACCTATTGGTTGGGTCAAACTGAATTTTGATGGAGTAGCTCGGGGTAATCTGAGTATAGCCAGTATTGGATGCATAATTCATAATGAGGATGGGCTTTGGATTGCCAAGAAAGAAATGTCAACTCATCCTACATCCAACAATCTAGCAGAACTTGAGGCTCTTTATCAAGGGATCAAGTTATGTCATAAGCTTAACCTTCCTAAAGTTATCATCGAAGGCAATTCTCAAATTATTGTAAATGCTATTAGAAAAAGGTCAACTCCTAATTGGATCCTTAACTCTCATATAGAAATGGTCAACTCCCTATTACTTACTGATGCTGGTGAACCTGAAAGTTATGATGAAGTTGTACAGGTGGATACTAAGATTCAGTGGGAGTCTGCAATGAAAGATGAAATGGACTCTTTGCTGAAAAATAAGACATGGGATTTGTGCAAGCTGCCTGTAGGTAAAAAGGCTTTACAGAATAAATGGGTTTACAGGTTGAAAGAAGATGAAGGAGGTAAGAAAAGATTTAAGGCCAGATTAGTTGTAAAAGGATTTGCACAGAAAAAGGGAATTGATTTTGATGAGATATTTTCTCTTGTTGTTAAAATGACTTCTATTCATACTGTTTTAAGTCTTCTGGCTACTGAAGATTTGCATTTAGAGCAGATGGATGTTAAAATAGCCTTTCTTCATGGTGATTTGGATGAAGAAATATATATGGCTCAGCCACAGGGTTTTGAGGTCAAAGGTAAGGAGAACTTAGTGTGCAAATTGAAGAAAAGTTTATATGGCTTGAAGCAAGCACCTCGGCAATGGTATCTGAAATTTGATAGTTTTATGCATGAGCATGGATATAATAGGTGTCATTCAGATTACTGTGTTTATTTTAAGAGGTTGGATGATGATAGCTACATTATTTTATGTTTATATGTTGATGATATGCTTGTAGCTGGGTCTAACATGGATCATATTAAGGGGCTGAAACGCCAATTAGCACATGCATTTGCTATGAAGGATTTGGGGGCAGCAAAAAAAATCCTTGGTATGAAGATTTGCAGAGATAGGAAGAACAGAACATTGACGCTATCTCAAGCTGATTATGTTGAGAAGGTGTTGCAACGTTTCTCTATGGACAATGCTAAAGTTGTCAGCACACCTTTACCTGGTCATTTGAAATTGACTAAGGAGATGTGTCCCAAGACACAGGAAGAGGAGGATAAGATATCCAAGGTACCCTATGCTTCAGCTGTAGGACGTTTGATGTATGCTATGGTATGCACTAGGCCAAATATTGCACATGCAGTGGGAGTCATTAGCAGGTATATGAGTCATCCAGGATTTGAGCATTGGAATGTTGTCAAGTGGATTCTTAGATATTTGAGAGGAACATCCAATAAGTGTTTACACTTTGGGGGCTCTACTACTGATTTACAGGGCTATGTTGACTCAGATTTGGCTGGGGATATTGATACCAGGCGGAGTACTACAGGTTATGTCTTTACTATTGGTGGGGCAGTCGTGAGCTGGGTTTCTAGGTTACAGAAGATTAATGCTCTCTCCACTACAGAGGCAGAGTATGTTGTTGCTACAAAGGCAGCCAAAGAGATGATATGGCTTCAGTTCTTCTTCGAAGAATTGGGACATCCTTAGAAGGATAATTATTTGTTCACAGATAGTCAGAGTGCCATTCATCTTGCTAAGAATTCAGCTCTGCATTCTAAGACCAAACACATACAGTTGCGGTACCATTTCATTAGGTCAGTTTTGGAGGATGGACAGTTAAAGTTGGAGAAGATACATACCAATGACAATCCAGCAGATATGTTGACAAAGGTTGTAACAAGGGAGAAGTTGAACTCCTCTTCATCTTCGGTTGGTCTTTTAGACTGAACATGAATAAAAGAATAGTAGAGTCCAGGATGGTTTGATCTAGTGGGAGCCCCATGTGGTAGTGGTATTGCTACAGGATCAGTCTCCAAGTGGGAGATTGTTGTTTAGTGTGGAGCCTAATCAGTCCCCAAGTGAGAGATTGTTAGATTGTGGTGACTGATCAGGAAAGTACTGTACATACTTCATAAATAGTGGGGTTCGGGGCATCGCCCCGAAAAAAAAAATTTTGAGCAGTAGCCGACATGGTAGCCGACATATTATGGCCGACATATGGCCGACATGTTATAACCCTAAAGTGATTTAATAATTGTATAAAAGGGCTTAGGGTTGGGTATTTTTCATAATGTTGTGATACGAAATTGGTTCTTGTGGCGGTATTGAGCTGTAAGGGATTATGGATTGTAATCAGGTTGTAACCACTGGATTGTAATAAGATCGGACTTTCTGTTTGGTGGACGTAGCTCAGGGATTGGGTGAACCATGTTAAATCTTGGTGCCTTGTGTTCATTTCTGTGTGTTCTATTATTTTTCTGTTATTGGTTATATTTGCATGTAGTTTTTATTTCTGTCTGTGGTTTATCCTAACAAGTGGTATCAGAGCAAGGTTGTATTTCAGTTATCCTCTGCAGGAAAGTCTCACGGTTAAGTGGGAGTCTCACAGTTGAGTGGGAGTGATGGCAGATGAGGGTAAGTTGAGGGTTGACAGGTTTAATGGGCAGAACTTCAAGTTATGGAAGATGCAAATGGAAGACTATTTATATCAGAAGGATTTATGAAAGCCGTTGGAAGGAAAAGCCAAGAATCAGGGAACTATGTCAGAGGCTGAATGGGATCTTTTGGACAGAAAGGCACTTGGAAGCATTCGATTATGCTTGGCACCATCGGTGGCATTTAATATTACAAAAGCAAAGATGATAGAAGATTTGATGAAAACCCTAGCGACACTATATGAAAAGCCCTCCGCTTCAAATAAGGTATTTCTCATGAAGCGTTTATTTAATATGAAAATGGCAGAAGTTGGATCTGTTGCAGATCATTTAAATTAGTTTAATACTATTACTAGTAATTATCTTCTGTGGGTATCAATTTTGATGAAGAAATTAGGGCTCTCTTGATTTTTTGTTCTTTGCCTGAAAGCTGGAATGGCTTGGTAATGGCGGTGAGTAATTCTGTTCCTAGATCTAGTACCCTAAAATATGATGATGTGATCGGTGTTATTTTAAGTGAGGAAACTCGTAGAAAATCCTCAGGTGGATCTACATCAAGAAGTGCTTTAAATGCACAAAGCAGGGGTAGAACGACTGAAAGAGGAAGTAACTCTGGAAATTGTGGGAAATCAAGAGGAAAGTCAAAGGGGAGGAGGTCTCAATCGAGAGGACCAAATGATTGCTGGTACTGTGGGAATCCAGGGCACAAAAAGAAAGATTGTTGGAATCGAAAGAAAAATGAAGGAGATAAATCAGATGGAGACAAGGAGGCAAATGTGGTAAGTAACAAATCCGAAGAGGATGTTTTGCTTCTGTCTTTAGAGAGTGTTGATGATTCATGGGTTTTAGATTCTGGTGCTTCATTTCATGCTACACCTCATAGAGGTTATTTCATTGATTATGTCCAAGGGGATTGTGGGCTTGTTTATTTGGGGGATAATGAACCCTGTTAGATTGTTGGAAAGGGAAAATTTAAGATTAAGTTGCAGAATGGGAATCATTGGCTACTACATGAGGTAAGACATGTTCCAAAACTAAGTAGAAATTTAATTTCAGCAGGGCAACTCGATGATGAGGGTTGTGTAGTTACTTTTAATGATAAAAATTGGAAGGTTTCAAAAGGTTCCCTTGTAGTAGCAAAAGGTGTGAAAGTAGGCACCTTATATCTTTGTACAGGTCATATTGTTCCTTCTACTTTGATTATTTTAGAGAAAAATGAATATTCAGGAACAATTATTGCAGTTGAGCAGGGAGAACAAATAGCTGTTGTAGATTCTGATACAGCGCTGTGGCACAATAGACTTGGGCACATGAGTGAGAAAGGTATGAAAGTACTTCATTCAAGGAAAGTTTTACCAAGTCTAAAATGTGTGAATATGGATTTCTATGAAAGTTGTGTGTATGGAAAACAAAAGAGAGTGAGTTTTGTAAAGACAGGGAAGGAAAACAAAAAGGAGAAATTAGAGCTTGTGCATACAGATGTATGGGGACCAGCCCAGGTATCTTCCCTTGGTGGCTCTCATTATTATGTTACATTTATTGATGATGCAACTAGAAAAGTTTAGGTTTATTTCCTTAGATAGAAATCTAATGTATTTCAAACTTTTAAGAAATGGAAATGCTTGGTTGAAAATGAGACTGGTAAGAAATTAAAATATCTTAGATCTGATAATGGTGGTGAGTATTGCAGTCATGAATTTGAAGATTATTGCTCCACTAATGGTATTCATAGACAAAAAACTATTCCAAGGACTCCACAGGAAAATGGAGTGGTTGAACGCATGAATAGGACTATAATGGAGCGCGCAAGGAGCATGAGGTTGCATGCTAGGTTGCCCTTACACATGTGGGCGGAGGTTGTCAATACTGCAGTATATTTGATTAATAGAGGTCCCTCTACTCCTTTGGGTTGTGGTATTCCAGAGGAAGCATGGACTGGTAAGAAGGTGAGTTATTCTTTTCTCAAGACCTTCGGTTGTGAAGCTTTTGCTCATATAGACTCTGAAAATAGAACCAAGCTAGAAGCTAAATCAAAGAAATGTGTCTTTGTTGGATAGGGAATTAATGAATTTAGTTATAGGCTTTGGGATTTTGAAAATCTTAAAATTATTAGAAGTCGGGATGTCATATTCAATGAGAAAGTGTTGTACAAAGATCTATTGCAGCAACATGAGAAGAAAGAAGATGATTATGTAGTGTTGGATGATACTCCAAAAGCTGATGTTCCAGCCATTCCTCATGATGTGCAACAACAAATACCACACACACCAGTGAATGTTAGACTATCAACAATGCAAATGGGCCCCACAATTGGTATCAGAGCCTGGTTTTGGCTTGGTCATGGGTTCAAATCTCTCTGGTGCCTTCCCGACCCGCGTAAGCACCTGGTATGCGCGTCGAGGGGGAGATTGTTGGGTGATGCGACACGCTCCCCTGCCCACAGGTGGTTAATTATGTGGTGTTCCATGTTCACTAACAGTCATGGCTTTTGGTGCAACGACAAGTGGGCCCAACAATATTTATGGGGAAGGCAATCAACTTGCAGATCAATTAGTGAATGAGGGAGTAGATGGGGTTAACTCTCTATTATTAAACAACAGTTTCTCTCTTTCACTTTAATTTTACAATTATCCTTTACTTTATTTAATTTCTTTCTTTTCTTGAATAGTTGTGTCCAGGTTTTCTTTTTCCTTCGTTTCACTTCACACATGTCTTGCTTGATCTATTACATATCACTCCCAAATCTTATGATCTTTGAATAGGATCACCTTCGGCTTAACATATATGCATTATTTATATAAGAGGAATGGCATCAGTACCTTTTTCATCATTCCTATGTCAGCCTCATTTTTAAGCTTGTCCGGAGCCTCTCGTAATCATGCCTTCCATCATGGTATCTCATGAGCTTTGGTACTTTGCATTTAATTAAAATTTGTTGTCCTGCTTTGGCGATTTGGAGGTTGTAGTTTACATGTTCAAGTCCAAAAGTTTACTTGTATTATTTAGGGGCATTTCTTATGGGTCTTTCATTTTCATTGCCACCGCTTAGTATGGAGTCCAATCTTTTTCTTTTCCATGCCTCCGAGAATTGCACGATGGCCTTCTGTGGGATGGTGAAACTAGAGAGATGGAATAGGATTTTATACTCAATGGATGACTTGACTCGACTTGCAATTAACAAAGCTCTAGGTGAGGGAGTGTTTGACTACCAATATACTTGGAGAACAAACAGTGACATTATCGGGTCACTTATTGGCTACCTAGTAAGGGCCAAAGTGGGAGAAGATGACATTGTAAGGCTTTGTTGTGACCTGTTTGTCCCTTCTTGGAGAAAGGGATTAGAACAAGTGGTATATAGTATAGATAGCAAATTTAGGATTCCCTTCCTTGAAAAGTACATGAATCTTCCTTTGGGACACTCAAATTTAGACATCGCTCCTCGTCGTAAATCCCTAGTCATCCGAGAGAACTTAGCATTCTATTGTAAATGGCCTATAATGAAGGCTAGTTTGCAATTTCTCCTTCGTTGCAGGGGAATCATAGAAAAAAAAATATGGAGTGGCTCAGCCGGGAGTGACATTCAACAATTTGGATGATTTGAATTTCTGCACCCCAAATGCAGAAAAGAAAAGCAGAGGGAAATTTGACTTTGAGTTCCCTCCCAATTACTGTGTGGAGCAGCTCAATGACATCATGGATGTGATCATGGTTCTCTGGAAGGAAGGCAGAGGTTCAGCTTGAAATTGTCAACTTCTGTGGGTCAGAATCAATAACTTAGGGTTCCATGGTTATGCATAAATAGCAATTTTGTTAGTACGCTTAAAGATACTTTGTTTGAAACTCTCGACTTATTATACATGTAGTATTTCCTTTAAGCACTATTTTAATCTCCAAGACTTATCTTTTTTATAATGTAGAAAATTTGAAGCTATATATAATATATGGTATTGACTATGATCTATTCAATTTTTTGTATTATGTTTATCTCGAGGGTTTGGTTCATACCTCATGTTCCTATTGAGGGTTGCTTGCTGAGATAGTTCCTTTCCAGTTGTGATCAGGATTTAGTGTTTAAGCAATATTTTAAGGTTCAATTCATGTCATATTTTGGGATGCCTTTGGTTTTGATCTACTAATGTAGCACTATTATGGCTTCTAAATATGATAAATGTATGTGAATTTCATCATTATTATGAAATGCCTAGACCCGAAAAATACGTAATTTAAATTTCATTAATACTCTGTTTATTTATACCTTGGTTATATAGCTCTTGGTTGAGTATTTGGAATTTTGTCTGGAGATGGTTATTGATGACATCACCATTGAGGAGGATTTTTCAGTATCTTGGTAGGCAGTGTAGTTTTTTACTATATCAAATTCATATATGGTATGCCTTCTTTAGGAAATCTTTCTGGTCTTTTCGATAAGGATACAGAGGATAGCATTACGAATTGAAATTTTAAGTTGCTCTGATATTTTGGGATAAATGGAATGGTTCTACCGAGCCGGATGGGTAATTTCTTAAGACTATAGGTTGTTAGTTACGATTTACCTATTGATCGATGATAGTTGCCGATTTCAAATGCTTTGATAAAAATTGTACAGTTTTCATTCCATTATGATTTTATTCGATTTAAATTTATGGTGCCTAATATTATGGTAGGCTGATTTTGCTTTATAAATATACAAGATTTAGCTTTGTGTCCATAAGATCTTGTTATTTGGTGTATCATACTATTCAAGATTGTTTATAATTGGCATGGCTCTATTTATTTGCTTAAGAGTTGTGGGCTTGGCTTGGTCACATGGAGTGGGCCTCATATCTCAGCCCTGTTTATGAGCCTATCCCTCAATCTTTTTTTTTGTCAAATATCTAGTAATGTTTTACACTATAATTATTTAATTGCATTTTGGTTCCAATGGTATTATTCATTTAGATATAGTACTCCTTTAGTAGCCATTTCTCATTGTTTTCTAGGGTGATTGTATATGTCCTTATTCTATTGCATTATTACCGGCTTGTTTATACTAACTTGATGCTATCAAGATTGGTATCCTAACCTCTTGAATCTATTAGGTTGAATGTTTATTGCTTCTAACTATTAATCTTTGAGTGATTAGCTTGCTAGATGGTTATATTTTGCAAGGATAAATCATCAACCAGTAGACACTCCAATGCTGGCAAAGAGTACGCTTGATATTAAAATAGATGTAATTATCTAGGGTATGCCCCTTTTTTTTGTATATAAATTATATAAAGAACTTACTGGGGTATACCCCTTTTAACATGTAAAAATATAGGACCTTTGTCCCAGGCAAGACTGGAGGTTTTCTTCTCCGTTCTTTCTTACTAGTGCCCATTTGAACGGAGATAAGCTTTGTACTTTATTTCATTTTAATTAATAAAATACATCAAGGCCTTGGTCGTTTACCGATCAAAAAAAAAAACAAGTACTCTATTATTATTTTTTATTTTACATATATTTCTATATTTTCCTTTTATTATGTTTTAGATTTTAGTAAAATTTTAAGATCGTTTATTAAAAAAAAAAAAAATTAATTAATTTTAAAATTATTCTTTTATGAGATTATTTTTATTGATTTGAGTATTTTTTATTGCATATAATTTATATTAATATTATTACATTTTATTTTAGATCTTTATCAACATTCCTATTTCATCTCCTTTTCTCTTCTTTTTCGATCCTTATTTCATGTATTTTAATATTTTAGTGGATTTTTTTAGTATTTATAATTTAATTAAATTGTTTT